>JAUMIR010000005.1:191459836-192853578 GCA_030847615.1 Gambelia wislizenii | reverse complement strand
GACACTTTACAGATTACAAAAATGGTATCTTGAGAGATAATAAATGGTACCATGAATCCCTAATGTGAAGACTAATCCTTCTTACTGATGAGTTATCATGTCTTCTCACAGAATTTCTTCCTGCTGACGAGAGTCTTAAGAAGCAACTAAATGCATTTCTTTTCTTTCTTCTAACCTTTTTAATTGCTTAGTCTAAGACCTTGGAAGTACAGAATCACTTTTTTTTCATTGTTTGCTTAATTATAGTTGGAATTTAAGTACAGCCAAGTAATTCAAAATTAAGTGTATTAGACAGATTGCTTCTTTGAACAATTTCCTTGTGAGGAAGATTTACCATTCTAAATGTTACATTTAAATCAATGTGTTCAAAGACATAGCCATGTTAGTTTGTATCATCATACAAAGGAATCTTGTAGCACATTTGAGACAAACTGACAGAAAGAAGTTTGTAGCATAGGGTTTTGTAGATTCAGGTCTTGTCCAAACATTGAAAATAATCTAAATGGCAATCACATCGAAGGCAATCTGTCCAAATGGACATTCACATCAATACATTTCATTCAGAAGGGGGGCAGCCAAATCCACCATAAAGCTCTGAAGGCAAGCCTTTGGAGCTTTTCTCTGAGTTTTTAAAAAGCTCCATAGGGCATTCAAATGTGTGATCGTTAGGACAGTTGCATTTGCCTTGCTGTGACCAGGCAGTGTAAACTGATTGGCTGGACAAGCATGGGGGCAGGGCTAGCAAACAGGGAAAGTACCTGCTGCTGCCATGTTGGATTTTAGGCTAAGCGAGGATCCAGTAAGTTGATAAAATGGCACTCTTTTACTCTCTCTCTTTTCTTTTTGTATATACAAAATATTGCATGTGTGCACAATGGTAAACTTTTAAAAAAAATTAGGCAGCAGCAGATTTAAAAGTGCAAGTAAATGACTTGCGGCTGCCATTTTTGGCTAAGGGGCATGCAAAGTTTTGACCATTAAGACAGGTTGTAGTACTATGAATTGCTGTTTCTTTGGAGGAGATTGTATTTTGCCCCCTTCATATAGACGGGACCTCAGTCTACTTGCATCTGATGATGTAGATTGAGTCTATGAAAGCTTATGCTACAAACATCTTTCTCTGTTTATCTCAAAGGCACTGGCCTTCAAGTTAGCTTGGTTATATCCAACATCTTCAAATAGATACTTGAAATGCAAGAAGAAGAAGATAGCCTACTGGCACTAAGTGCCAGAAGAGGCAGACTAGAGTAGGGAGAAGCAGTTAAAGATGAGTCTAGCCATTCTCGTACAGGACACCCACCATATCCACAGGGGATATGTTCCCAGACTTACCACAGATACATGAAACCATGAAAATAGTGAATTGTCATAGAATACCACAGGATTGTGCTGGAGGACCTAGAAAATGCCTAGAGAGGATGCCTCTGTAGGTATGACTCTATGGTCAATGTCTGGTGGAACTTGACCATAGTGTTACCCAAAATGCTCCTTGGAAAATTCCAAGAAAATATCGAGTTTCTAATATGTTGGGGAAATTAGCAGCAACTCGACTTAGCTATGCAAAGAGGGGGTAACAACAGAATCTGAAAACCAATTATACCAGTACTAGTCTGGATGAAATACTTAGTACACATTTAAAATTAAGTATGGTTTTTTTATTAAGGAGTTCAAAAATAACACCAAACACACACACATTCACCCAGAAGAAGCATTCACTCAAGGCTATAGAAAGAAACAGTAGGAGAACTTGGATAGAGGGTAGCAAGAGGATCTTGAGGTGATACAGACTTGTCCTGTAGTCAATCTGGCAGAGTGGATGGAGGAAACTGGGTGTGGCAACACATAGCAACAGAGTGTCCCCCTGCTACTGGCTGTGTGCAAAAAGGCATATTTTTTTGGGGGGGGGTCTTTTATACCTCCAAATACACCTGAGGGGATAGGTTGCTTCATGGGCTGAAACAATGAATTCCATGAGCCTTCATGGATTGCACAATGAGTTTCCTAGTCTTGACAAAAGGTGCGGAAGATGCTAAATGTGTTTCTTAATGTCCAATGATTGAATTTTAACAGCTTTGAGCAACTTCTTTTAGGTTGGGAGCCGAGGAGAGGAAATTTCACAATCAGCAAGTACAAAAGGGTTTCTCCTATCCATTAACCTCACATTCATGTGGAATGTGTTTTCTTTTGGCTTCTAAGCCCCAGGCCTTTCTTTCCAGGGAAAAGCCAAAAATGGCCTTTTCTGAGACCATCCTGTCTTTTTCCCTTGTAAAAGGCCACAATAATGAACCAAGTTGGCCAGTTTCTGAGGCCTATAGCCAATGCTAACATTCCAGAAGTGGGTGCCTTGGAAGTGGGGTTACAATAGATGCATGCTGGAGGATCGCCCAGTGCCTAGAGAGACCTCCTCCAGCTTGACTCTATGGTCCTCCAGATGCCTAGAGAGACCTCCCTTCCCAACCGTAAGTGAAACCATGGGTATCGATCACATTTAAATGAGGGGTGTGTGTGACCTGTATATGGATGATTATGAGAGTTTAGTGAGATTGAAGGAAGATGCAATAGAAAGGTCTCAGCCATTCCAGAATTCATCATGAGAAGCCAGCAGTCACAATAACCAAAGCTACAGGGGAATGACAAAGAGTTGTGTACCATAAATCAGTCCAGGGGTCAAGAATACAAATAAATCCACAAGCAGAAAATACACAAAAGCTAATGAACAGGGGAATGAACAGTTCCAATCAACAAAAATTCCAAGAAGCTGAGGTGGGATTTATAACTGCCCGACTTGGGACTATTTACAAGAGATTCCATATGACAAGCCTTTTCAGTGGTGGCCCCCACACTATGGAATTCCCTCCTAAAAGATAAATGGCTGGCTATATCTGTGCTGCTTTTAAAAGTATTTTAAAAACTGATCTGTTCACCCTTGTTTTTAACTGAAAACTTTTTATAATATCTGCTGTTGGCAGATCCAGATCTATTGATAGATATCTGTATTTGGTTGTAGATTATTTTATTTAAACTGTTACTATTTAATACAATTTTATTAGTATGTCTGCATTGTTTGTATACTGTAAGCCAATTTGAAAGGTGGTTAAGAAATGGGTTAAAGAAAGGCAGGCAGGCATGCCGCCAAATTCACCCCCATGCCACCCCCCATGCCACCAAACTGCCCCCCCTCTGCACTCCAGCACACATGCACACACCACATCCACCCCCACGTTACTCACTCTCCCACTCCAGCCACCATGTTTGAAATCTAGATGGTCCCACTCCCAGTGTACTGATTGGCGGCCCAAAAGACCTTTGGTTGGTCAGTTCCCTAAGCAGCCAATCAGCACACTGGAAATGGCAACATACCCAAGAGAATCATATATATATAAATAGGCAGATTAACATGCTAAGCTGAGTTATCATTATGCAAAAGCATTTCCAATAGTTAACATGGGGTGACCATTATATTTGAAGTGATGCTTTCATAAAGGCATCAACAACGGTATGTCAATATAAAGTATGATTTGGATTGGGAACCAGGGTGAATAACTGAATTCATATTTTCTTTTAGGAAAGAGGAGATTTCTTTTTTTACTTCTAGAGAGGACGTCCAGGTGTAATATTCCTTTCTGAAGCAATAGCTCCATATTACATTGTTGGAGAGAATACATCAAATCCTTCTCATTTCAATTGTTCTGGTATCACACTTCCATTTTTCTTATGAAAATGATTAAGGTGAGACTCTTGTCTGCCATGACTATCTATTTTTGTTCCCCTTTGAGGAAATGTATCAAAACTCAAAATACAGAATGCACTGAGGTGAAAAAAAATTAACTCAAACCTTGTACCAGAAACAGACTAGTACTCTTATTATTTTTTAAGCAACCTGTTATTTTCTTTTCTGATTGAGGTGAGATTTACAGAGCAGTTCTCAGATGTGGATACTTGTTATAATCAGTAGTTGCTATATTGGCCATGTACGTTCTATGGAAGGTTACACTAAGAAAACACTCTCTTTTTTCCTTCTGGAAAGCAGAAAGCAGAAACTAAAAATTAGAAAAGAGACCAAAGACTTAGGTGAAGTGGGGTGGGGGTTTGTAGGCTTTTTAATTTTTATTTTGTAAAAACTTAGGACAATCAACTGTTAACAATGTTAAGGTCATAGGCACAAACAAATTTAATTCTGTCCCCTTCTCTGTGAATTTGTTGGTTCATACTTTCACTGCATTACCCTTGAATTCTTGACATTTATAAATGAGCAATTGCTGTGGCGTAGTGTTTGAATTCCTTCCATAGGATGCACATTTTCAACTGGGAAGGCAAGTCCCAGGGGGTGGGACTTTGGGAAAGGACAGGGCTTTGGGGAGTGGCTTTCACAGGACCTTTTGTAGCTTGGTTTAAGAACTTACTTGGGCCAGAGGTAAGTTGGATGCTCAACCTTGGCACCACTGAAAATGTGTTTGATTGAGACCCGGTAATTCCACTCCCACCAGCACCACACACAGAGGCTTCTCCATAAATAGAATTCAACAAGTAAGCATTGCAATTCTGTCTAAAATCATCCAGGAGAGAATTACAGGTCAACCCCCATATCCACAGGGGATATGTTACAAAACCCCTGTGGATACCTGATACTATAGATAATAAGGAACCCTATTATTTTCAATGAGAAGAAGGCCAGAAGATGACCATAGAATCACATTGGAGGACCAAATGTTTAGAGAGAACATATTTTTTGGGGATGTGCAATAAGTGAAACTGTGAATACAGAACCTGTGGATACGGGGGTTGACCTGTAATTATGTCTTCCCTAATTTTAAGCATAGTTATTCTCTGTGACAGGACTGGTGTAAAGATTTTATGGTGTAAAGATTATAATTCCAGGCTGCTCTTGAAACTCATTCTATGGGTCAGCCCTTGCCAAAGGCTTTCTAGTATTATAAGCCACATCTATGTTCTTTAGCTATCCATGTCCTTTTAAACTTAAGCCATCAATTATCTACAGTATATCTTTTGTGGGTAGTAAATTGTAATAGGTAATTTATCATTTATTACCCAGATACAAGTGTTCAGATTATATGTCAGAACAGTCGCTTATTTCACAGCTAGGAAACAAGGGAAAGCAGGAGAAAGGGACAGACTGTAAAGCAAGGAAGACGACCATGTTTGTCTCCAGAAATGTGTATGTGGGTGGTTATTTTCTTCCATTTTAAAGGGGATACTGGCAAAATGGAGGAAATTGCCTGTTTAATTTTCCTAATGCAGCCTTCCTTAAACTGTTTCTCTCCAGATGTGTTGCATTACAATTCACAGCATTTGTAGCCAACACACAATACTGGCTAGAAATAAAGAGATTTGTAGTCTGGAGCACATGAGGTTGGGGAAGCTTGTTGGGGTGATTGCATCTGTTTGTTATCTAACATTTAAACAGATATTACCTTTGGGCAAAAACTACTTTGTTTTTAAGGAAGATCTTCCATTTTACTTGAGATTTTATTTTCCCGGAATGTGTTGTTAGGCTCAAATTTCATTGGGGTTTGCTAATTACTTTGCCAGTTAGGTGTGTCATACAATTGCTGGGCTGAGTGTATTAGGTCAAAACTAAGTACTCAAACAATCAATATATATAAAACTCTTGGGTGTGTTGTTTTACTCAGTGTGCTGATTGGTTGCTCAGAAAACACACTCAACCAATCACCACCCACATGCAAATTTCCTCTCCACCTCACAGTCCACTCCTGCAACTTGATCTGTGGCCCGGATTGGTGGCAGTAGCGGCGGTGGCGGGCAACAAGTGAGTCATCTCAGCAATTCTGGGAAAAGTGTGGAACATTGAGAAGGGGGAGGAGGAATTTAAAAATCCACCAGCCTACCTTGCAGGGTTGTCATGAGGTCTACCGGGCATTTTTTGGGGAGTTTATTAATAGTGTATGTTATGCTGGGTACAGCTAGTATAGCTAATATTCATATTAGGACACCTTTGTAAGACTTCAAGAGAACCAGTGTGGTGTAACAGAAAGGTGCCAATCCAGAGGTAATCCAGATTTCTAGAGCTGCCAGTCAGGACTATCCCATGAGATTCAGAGTCCAAATCTGAAACCTAGGGATGGTGATGTCATTAACCATGCAATTTACCAGCTTTTACCAGCTTTCTTGCTGGATCTTTCCTGGATTACTGTATTACAGGTGTGGGAAGGAGTGGATCCTGGTTCTGTCTGGAAATACTTCTTTCCCTGGGTTCATGTTGGGTTGATGTTTAACTGACACAGTAGCACACTGGTTCCTCTGAGCATATTAAGAGGACCAGGCAGCAAAAGTTGTTGTAGCAGAGTTGTAATCATTAGTTGAAGAAATGAACACACAGACACAGACATGCATCTAAACTATTTCTCTTTACTAAAACATATTATAGTGATATTTACAATGAGTCTGAGACTCCTCTCATACAGACTACATATCACAGTACCATGTACAGTGCAGTCCTGCCACTGTACAGCCCAGACTGAACTACACAGTCTCAGAGCATAATCCAACTAAACAATACAGAGGGCTCAGTTACACTGCAGTTTTTATTGCGATAATTTGTGCTTTAGTGCTTTTTTGCACCAGTGCTGGATAGTTTACATGATTTATTGGGAAATCAGTTGGTCTGTTTAGTTTTTAATTTCTGGTTCACACAGGCAAAGGTGGGGTGTGTGACCTCCCAAGCACAACTGGGGGAAGATGCAGGGAAGATGAGAAGGAGGGAGGGAAAGAGAGAGAGAAAAACTGCTGGGATCTTTCCCTCCTCTGAGGAATGCCTGCTAGTTTTCACACCTTAGCAGGAAGCGCTCCCTGTTCTTCCCAAAGCGACAAGGGTGGGAGGAAGGAGGCAACCTTTTAGCCATGGAGGAGCTATCCCCCCTTCCCCTACCCACTCAAGCCCCCCTTCACCCACTATCTCTCTCTCTCTCACACACAGACAAATGCAATCAGAGGAGTGTGAGGGAGCGAACAGCTGGAGGAGTAGATCGCTATGCAATCTCCCTCCCTCTGTCTGTCTGTCTCTCTCTCTCACACACACAGACACAGAGGCTAACTAACTGGGGATTCTTCAGCCGCAGCAACCAAACAAGCCGGGAGGCAGACAGCTGGGCGATTGGGATGGGGATACACAGGCTGGATCTTTTCCGTGGCTGGAAACAACAGTGGCTGGACCTTTTCATTTAAGGCTCCTCCATCTCTTACAAGTCCACCCCCTCCTTGGTCAGTTCCAACCAATCACGGCTCTGCTCTGCTGTTGTTGTTTCAGGAAGATTGCTGGTAATTCACACAGACTTTTCCGAAATGGTAGTTCACACAATCAATAGTACGCTAAGTCTAGCTTCTTTTCAAAAAAGTTGGGAAAAGTAGCAAAATCTCTTATTACGCTACTTTTCAGTTTTTGAGCTTCCCCTCTTCTGAATGAGGCGATATTGTGGCGTGATGTGTGTGAGCTATTAGGAATCTTAGCAAATTCTTCACTGACTTATTTTGCCATGTAAACGGGCCCAGAGACAGTGGTTCTCACACACATTCTGTCACAGAGATAAGGATTTTGGCCTTCTTCCTTCCCATGCTAGCTTCCCAAGCCTAATGAAGATATGCTAGACAGCTGCATTTAGCTTTCTCATTACTGGCCCCCACAGGCTGTAACATATCATACTTGCTCTTTATAGTATAAATTTCCAGGTTGCATATCCCAGCACCCTGACACTAACAATCACCTTTTCCCAAGGAGCTGCAAAGTTGGTGATAACAGCTGGGCTACAGCTGACTGCCTAACTAAATGGGCAGATAACAGACACCATGTGGAAAACTGTTGCAGCTACTGCATGGTTCCCAGTAATTTCAATTCATTTTGACTTTTGCTGAAGTAACTGTGAATGGAAAGTCTTTCACTTTATTTTTAAGAGAAGAAGAAACAATTAGGTAGTATGGGTCAGATGTGTGTGATGTCATGGACCTTTGGTGTAAAATATTGTTCAAATTTACTATATATATTAAGCTAATTTGGTTTTATATGCTCTGTGCACAGGCTGGCTGGGCCTGTGAGTTACCAGTCACATGGCCATTCTGCTGTGGGGAGGAGGAAGATTAAGCAGCAAGAAAAAGTGGAGCTGACAGCCAGACAGCCTTTACCCTTCTTGCTCTTTCCCCTCCTTCCCTCCCTCCCTCTCCTTCTCCTCTTTTTCAGCCAGGAACAATACAGTTTCCTATCAGAAATGCTTCAACTGCCACCTTTTTTGCCTTCTTCATCAGGAGGGGAGACTGAGATGGGAGAAAGAAAAAGCAGGCTGACTAGCAAGCAAGAAAAGAATCTGTATAAATGGTTAACTTAAGGGGTCCTTACCACTGATGTCAACTAACACTAGACTGATCAGAGTTAATCAGGGCATTATTACACGGCACAGTTCTCCACCACTGCTTGCCCTCCCTACGTCCTCCTTGCCCCCTCCTCCTCCTCTCCATCTCCTTTCCTGCCAATAGTCCCACCTTGGCACCAGAATGCCTCTGCCTCATTCTGAGGATCCCTCTGCTGAATGTCAAACTCTCCCTCAGCCACCTCTTTTCTACTTTCCAGTTCATTTCAAATCCCATCAAAACATTCTGAGGGGTATGACAGAATTATAGAATCACAGAATCTTAGAACTGGAAGGGGTTTCAAGGAGTGCAGAGGTATTGACTTCCATGTGCACAAGCTCCTTTTTGGACAGTGCTTTGGGCTTCCCTGCTTCTGGGGTATTGACTTCCATGTACGCATTTACGCATTAAACTAAAAAAAGACGTACATAAACTTACGTATCCCATACCACCTAACATACATTACACCTAACACACAAACAGTAACACATTTAACATTTTCATTTCCTATTCAATTTTTTTATCTTGTTGGTTAACTTCACGTTTTCTTGTTCCCAACTTTTCCCCAAATTTACATTTTAAATTTTCCAATTTGTTTCATAGGTCTTCAAATTCTGATTTATCTATTTCTATACCTTCTAACTTTTGGTCTATTCCAAATTTTTCTTTTAACTGCCTATACAAGAACCAGTGGCATATAATGTTTTGCTCTCGTAACTCCTCTTGGGTTTTAAATCTATAGCTCTTCATCTTTTGCCCCTCGGTTCTTCTCAGTAGATCTTTATATGTTAACCATTTGTCTTTAAAAATATTTTCTTTTTTATAGTAGGCTTCATGATTTGAAAGCCATAGAGGAGTTTTGGGACACAGCTTCCCCTTATATTTAAGTCAGACTCTCAATATGGCTTTTCTTATAAAATGATGGTTAAATTCACTATAATAATAATAATAATAAAATTATTACCCCGCCCCTCTGCTAAAAACAATTGGGGCGGCTTCCAACAATTAAAACATTATAACATTATAATAATGACTAAAAACACCACCCACACCCACCCTCCCACATAAAAAGACATTAAACACAGTAAGATTAAAACCTTCTAGCTAAAAAAACATTAAAAACAAATATATACATAATTTTAAAAAGCCAGGAGACTGAGATCCAGGAAAGGCCTGCCGAAAGAGATCCGTCTTTAGTGCTTTTTTTAAAGCTACTCAAGCTCGTCAGCTGACGGATCTCATTCGGCAGGCCATTCCACAATTTGGGGGCGATTACTGAAAAGGCCCTCTGGGAGGTTGCAGACAGCCTAGATTTTTGTGGCTGAAGCAGATTCCTCCCAGAGGACCGGAGTATGCGGGGAGGATTGTATGGGAGGAGGAGGTTCCGGAGATAAGTTGGACCCAAGCCATTTAGGGCTTTAAAGGTAATAACCAACACCTTATACTGGGCCCGGAAACTGATAGGCAGCCAGTGGAGAGATTTTAGTATTGGAGTTATATGATCTCTGCGAGATGTTCCTGAGACCACTCTGGCTGCCATATTTTGTACCAACTGAAGTTTCCGGACCAAGCACGAGGGCATCCCCATGTAGAGTGCATTGCAGAAATCTAGATGAGAGGTTACCAGCGCGTGCACCACAGTCTCAAGGTCTCTTACTTCCAGGAAAGGGCACAGCTGGCGTATCAGACGAAGCTGATAACAAGCGCTCCTGACCGTCGCATTCACTATGTATTTGGGCTTTCTTATGCCATGTATACGCATGCCACCTGAACCTTAAATCAAACCCCTCTAATTTAAGGAGTCTAATGTTTTCTAATCTTACCCATTCTATCATCCACGATAAACAACAGGCACGATAGTAAGTTTGTAAATCGGGTAGAGCCAAACCTCCTCTATCTTTAGTATCAATCAATATCTTTCTTCCTATCCTGGGTTTCTTCCCCTTCCAAAGTTTAAATACATTATCGTTTGTCACAATACGTATATTTTGAAACAAATACATCATCTTAGGAAGCACTGACATCTTTACTGTTGCTATCCTTCCCAACATTGATAGGTCCAGTTTGTCCCATTTTTCCAGATTATCTTTAATTTGCTTCTACACTTCAATATAATTGTTTTTGAACAGATCTGAGTTTCTCCCATTATAACACCCAGGTATTTTACTTTTTCCTCTATTTAAAAATTTGTAATTTCTACTAATTCTGCTTTTTCTTGCTTTGTTAAATTCATTGTTAACATTGCCGTTTTGTCTTTATTTATTTTTAAGCCTACTAATTCCCCAAACTGTTCAATTATCTCCACTAGATTTGCTACATCATTCTTCGGATCATCCGAAAAAACACACTAAATCATCAGCAAAGGCCTTGTACTTATATACTTGGCCTTGCCACTTTACCCCTTTAACTAGTTGACTCAATCTTATCTTCCTGATTAATAATTCAATGACCATTATAAATAGCAAGGGGGACAGGGGACACCCCTGTCTTGTACCTTTTTCAATTTTGCATGATCTTGACCTTTCCCCATTAACTATAATTTGTGCTTCCTGCTTGCTGTATGTTTTCGTTATCCAATCCAAATATTTTCCCCCTATATTTATTTCCTTTAGCACTCTAAGCATAAATTCCCATTTCAAGTTATCAAAAGCCTTTTCGGAATCAATGAAAATCATGGCTAATTTCTTTTCATTATGTTTTTCATAAAATTCAATTAAATCTATAAGCGTTCTTAAGTTATCTTTAGCCTGTCTATTTGGGAGGAAACTATTCTTCATGGATCCAATCTGATAATATTTTTTTGATTCTTCCTGCCAGTATATTTGAAAATATTTTGTAGTCTATGTTCAATAATGATATAGGTCTCTAATTAGTTGTCAGTTTCGGGTCTTTTCCCTCTTTCGGAATTAATGTTATATCTGCATTCCTCCACGTGTTGGGGCAATTACCTTGATTTATTTAATTAAATAGTTTAAAGAGGGGATCCACTAATTCTTCTTCGAATATTTTATAATACATCACTGAGAAGCCGTCCGGACCTGGGGCTTTCCCGCCCTTCATTTTCCTAATAGCTTCTCATATTTCCATTTTCGTTATTTGTTTATTTAACTCCAATCTTTGTTCTTCTGTAATTTGTGGCAAATTTTCTTCTTTTAAGTATTTTTCAATTTTATCTGTTTGCTCTTTCCTAAGGTTCTGGTTCGCATAGATTTCTATATAATATTCGTAAAATATTCTCTTTATAGCCTTTTGTTTTGTATAATTTTTTCCATCCTTACTAATTTCCGTTATTAGCTTTTTCTCTCTCTCCTTCCCTAATCTATACGCCAACCACTTTCCGGGTTTGTTGGCATGTTCAAAATAATATTGTTTAGAATATTTTAATTTAGTGGCTATTTCTGTCGTCATTTCAAATTCTTGTTGTTTTTTCAAAATTGCTAACTCTCTTATGGTTTTCCCATCTGTTGGGTTTGTTTTTAATTCTTTTTCTCCCCCCCCCTATTTCTTCTAATAGTTCCTTCTCCTTCCTCCTTTTCTCTTTCTTGCTTTCTATTTCTAGTTGGATTAAATGACCTCTAATGACCGCTTTTCCTGTGTCCCATACTATATCCATTGTTGTTTCCTTTCCTAAATTTTCATTTCAATACCTCTTTTATTCTATTTATTGTCTCATCCTTTTTAAACATTATATCCTTTAATCTCCAATTGTATTGTTTATTATTACTTCTCAGTTCTAATAACACAGGGAAATGATTTGATATTACTTTTTGCTTTATCTCTATCTTCTTTATTTCTTTTAGCATTCCTTTTGATATCATAATCATGTCCAGTCTGGACCAGGTTTTAAAGCGCTCTGAAAAGAAAGTGAAGTCCCTTTCTAGTTTATGAATAAATCGCCAAGTATCTATTAATGACCATTGGTCTAATAATTCCTCAACTATATTTGGCAATTTTCCCACCTTTTTCTTTTTAACTGTTTTTGTTGATTTATCCAAATCTAAATCAAAGACTCCGTTCCAGTCTCCTGCCAGGATTAGGTTCTCATATTCATATTTCGAAATCCTTTGGAATAATTCCTGGAAGAACAACTTTTTATTATTTTGTGGTGCTTAGATGCCGACCATCAAAATCTTTCGTTCTTGTAGAACAATCTCCACTCCTAGGTAATACACTTTTTCATCACTGAAAATTTCCTTTGATTCATATTTTGGGTTTACATATATTGCCACCCCTCTTTTCTTTTTATTATAGTTGGTAGCATATAATTAGCTTTTAAACAATATATGATTGCAAAAGGGTGATGTTGTCTGGTATACGCGCCCTTTTGCAATCATTAGGTGTCCTTATGATGCCATATTTGACTGGTCTGATAATGTCCTGTAATATAGGACTTGATGATGACTTTCCTTCTTGCCTAATGATCCAAGTGAGCAACTAGCAGCAGGCAAGACTATAGGTCTTAATGTGTGCCACAACCTTGTCCACTGGCCATCTTGGCTCATGGCATACATATTCTCATCACTGGTACTAATTGTGATATTTCAACTGCAAGTCTGTCACCTATACTACAGGGCAGGAGTGTTCTCCCCCAATATGTGTTGGGGAGCTTCCTCTAAACAAATCTTACCAAGAAAACTGTAGGTTTCTCTAAGTTGAGCCAGAATGGTAGAGTGGTTTGAGCTTTGGACTAGGACTGCAGAAGACCAGGATTCGAATCCTGGTATGGTCATAGAAAGCCAGTGGGTGACTTTAAGCAAATCACTCTCTCAGCCTTACAGGAAGGCAATGACAGTGAGAAACTCAATAGCAGTGCAGGGCCGGTTTAAGGAATTTTGGGGCCCCCTGCAGTGCTTTATTTTGGGGCCCCCATATGTTTATCTCAGGTCAATGTAACCTAACCTATTCACTGTACAGGATGTTCAGATCACAGTAGGGCCCCCGTATCCATGGATTCATTATCCATGGGACACAGAACAGCACACCTACCCTAGAGTCTTCCTAGTAAATGTGTCCTCCCTAGTGGTTTTCTAGGCCCTCCAAGGCAACTCTATGGTATTTTAAACCAGAAGTACCATTTTTTTCAATGGTGTTCACTATTATTCATGGTTTTCAGAATCCACCCCCCCGAACCAATCCCCAGTGGATAAGAGGGGCCTACTGTATTACATAATTTGACACCAATAATTTAGTTTAAAAACTATATTATAGGCACTAACATAATATTTTTAGTTTATTAGCAATTAATGTAATGATGCAGATTTCCTCAAAGAAAAGAAAGAGTGGACTACAAGCTAAACATGAGTTAGCAGTGTGATGCAGCAGCAAAAAATGCCAATGCAATTCTAGGCTGCATTAATAGTGTCTAGATCAAGGGAAGTAATAGTATCACTCCATTCTGCTTTGGTCAGACCTCACCTGGAATATTGTTTCCAGTTCTGGGCACAACAATTCAAGAAAGATACCGAGAAGGATGTTGGGAGGTCTGGAAGCCATTATGCCCTATGAGGAACGGCTTAGGGAGCTGGGCATGTTTAGCCCAGAGAAGAGAAAGTTAGGAGGGGACATGATAGCCATGTTTAAATATTTGAAGGGGTGTCATACTGAGGAAGGAGCAAGCTTGTTTTCTGCTGCTCCAGAGACTAGGACACGGAGCAATGGACTCAAACTATAGGAAAAGAGATTCTACCTAAACATTAGGAAGAAGTTCCTGACAGTAAGAGCTGTAAGGCAGTGGAATACTCTGCTGCCTGGGAGTGTGGTGCACTCACCTTCTTTGGAGGTTTTTAAGGAGAGGTTGGATGGGCATTTGTCAGGAATGCTTGGATTGTGTGTTCCTGCAGGGCAGAAGCCAATCGGATGGGATGGCTGTTGGGGTCCCTTCCAGCCCTATGATTCTAGGCTGCATTCAGAGCCTGGGAAAGTTACTCTTGGATTACACCTCCCAGAATCCCCCTGCCAGCACCCTTCTCAAGATCTGGTTGCATTGTTCCTTTTCCAGCATTCTCTAGCCCAGTGGTTCTTAACTTGGGGTCCGCAATGTCCTCACAGGGGGTCCACAAAGGCTTGAAGACTGCTTGGCCCACCTCCTCCCTGTAGTGGAGTAGCCATGTGACAGGAACCAAGGCAAAGTCTGGCTGGCTTGGCCTGCACATTGCCATTCAATCCACTCCAGCCACAAACTTGCAGGAAGAAGCAAGAGTGTCTCTGAGGGAAAGTTTAATGGATGGTGTAATTGTATTGTTGTTGTTGTTAGCTATTATTATTAGGGTTTTAAATCTTGAGTTAAGTCTTGGGGCAACAAAAGATATTTAAAGGGGGTCCCTGGTAAAGAAAAGGTTAAGATCCACTGCTCTAGGCCAATGCCTCTCACATAACACTACTGGATATTGGTGTTTTAGTGACAACAATAAAACCATTGTTCCCAGTAATATTACTCCAAATTTTAATTTATATTCTTTATACAGTATTCTTCTGTTAAAAGAGTTAAGAGTGTTGTAAAAGTTTCAGCATTGCACTATGACTATGGAGACCAGGGTTTGAATCCTTACTCAGCCATGAATACCCCACTGGCTGACCTTGGGCAAGTCACACTCTCTCAGCCTCAAAGGAAGGCAAAGGCACACACCCTTTGAACAAACCTTGCCTAGAAAACCCCATGGTAGGTTTGCCTTAGCCAGAAATGACTTGAAGGCACATAGGCAAACACACACAAATGCAGGCTGAACTCAGTTGGCAAGGGCAGGGAAGGGAAGGGAAGGGAAGGGAAGGGAAGGGAAAGAAAGAAAGAAAGAAAGGAGCCCTTTCCGAGACAACCCTCAAATTCCCTGTCTCTCTCATAAACACACACTCACCGTCTCCGCGGTAGCAGCAAACTCCCTCCAGCTTCTGCCACGGAGGGCTGCTGTTTCTTTCACTTTCTCTTTAGTTTTGGAGACATTTTTTTGGAGGAGGGCGGGAATGTGGTGGAGTCTCCTTCTTTAGAGGTTTTTAAACAGAGGCTGGATAGCCATCTGTCTTGACTCCAGCAACAAGTTAAAAAGTAAAATAACCACCCCACTGTGCAGGGCAGCCCCCCCCCAAGATCCCCGCGGCCCCCTGAAGACAGTCCCTCACTCACACGACCAGCTGCTCTGCCTTTCCTCCTTCACAGCAATGCAGCCAGGGACTGTCTCCAAATTACAACTTCCCAAGAGCAAACCCTTTCTCTATCTCCCGCACTAGCTCAGTGCTATTGCCATGCCCTGCCTGAGGAGGGAGGGGGAAGGGGCTCCAAAGGAGCGGAGGAGCCGGCTGCTGTCTCCTGGCTGTCTCCTTCATCAGATAAGGGCAACACTCACCAGGGGGCCCCCTTCACCCCCGAGGCCCCCCGCCAATGCGGATCTGGCAGACAGGTTAAACCGGCCCTGTAGCAGTGGGATAACATTTTCCTACACCATGTAGAGCTGTTGGATATATTGCTGAACAAACAACACCATTCTTAGGGAGCAAGAAAAAGACTCAATATGTGTCTGTTTACAATGGGGACCACCCCATCATAAACAGCTAGGTTTTGGAGAGACACATTTAAGATTAATCAAAAGAAGTATACTGATTTTTTTTTTTGCCAGACTAGCTGCTTGAATGTGATTATCACTGTTATACGTTGAATTTTTGTTTATCTGTTTAATGTCCCAATATTTATGAACAAAGCTTTAAAAAACAGAGGGGCGGGGTATAAATAAATTTTATTATTATTATTATTATTATTATAATAAAAACAAGGTTCAAAAGGCATACCTAGCATTTGGTATGATAGTATAAGTGGTGCTTGTACCACAGAACATGCCCTGGAACATTCTGAAAACTGAGCAGTGGATCCATAGCCAGTGTTTTGAGGATGGTGTATCTAAAAAAGTGGACTCAAGACATTTTGCTACCTTAAGCAAAAGTCTCTTCTCCCCTTTCCCAGATTGGCAAGTTAGCTTAGGAGGGCAAACCCTGAAGCACACTGAATTTGGTTATCCAACACTTAGTATTTGCTACCTAAGGCATCCTCTGAGTATCTGTTGCCCAAGGTAGCTGCTTCCTTCTTTGTAAAGGCAGGGGTGTGTTAGGGCAGGGTAGGACCCACCCCAGCACACATCTAGGCAGAAAATTCAGAGGTGGAAAGTTTGAACTTCTTCCGTATCCTAGCGATGTCACAGACCCTTGATCCATCTTCCCGACGCTTTGCTTCCAATTCTCTTTTAATTTTTATTTTTATCAAACAAAACCAAATAGCAAACATTTATAAAACAGAATAAACAATATTTCAAATGATACATGTCCACATTTTCTCTTCTGTGTTAGTCTCTTGTATCCTTATGTAGTAATATCTTTATATCATCACTTCTAATTGACTTCCTTTAGTACATCCAATCTTGAAATATGTTTCAAATTGAATCCATATAAGACTTTGTAATAAATAAAATATTACCCCACTATATAAAGTGTAGACCAGTGGTGTCCAACCTTTGGCCCTCCAAGTATTTTGGACTGCAGCTCCCAGAATTCCTGATCATTGGACCAGCTGGCTCAGGCTTCTGAGAGTTGGACTCCAAAACACCTGGTGGGCCAAAGGTTGGACACCATTGGTGTAGACCCTTGTCTCTTTGTATTTACCTCATAGTAATATCAGTGTTACTGACCTTTAGTCTGGAGAAGAGAAGATTGAGAGGGGACATGATAGCCATGTTTAAATATTTGAAGGGATGTCATACTGAGGATGGAGCAGCCTGGCCCTTGAGGTCTCTTCCAACTCTATGATCCTATGACCTGACAGACAACAATTCTTATTTATTGTCCCTCCTAAATTACTTCTGTTCATTTCCCTCCACTATTTCTTCCCTCTATTATGATTCTAATAGTGGTTATAAAAAGCAATTCTGTTTTTCTAGCGCAAGACATACATCTGTTTTTACAGAATTCTACAATAGGTTCCCATTCTTTGTCGTGTACATTTTGAGGAGGGTTTTGCTTCAACTCAAGCCTAAGTAAGCCATGCGGCTTCCGATTCTCTTCCACCGCTGGAGGGAGACAGAGGCCAGCTTTTGAAAGGCGTTGCGCTTCGGCGGCCGGCGCTTTCCCCGCCGCAACAGCCAGCGGGCGCTCTCGCTCCAGCCCAAGAAGAGACGAGGAGGGAGAGAAGTGAAGTGGAGAAGAAAAGAAGGGAGTCCGCTTGCGCCGGGCGCGCACTCTTGCCTCGAAGCTCGCCGCGAAGAGCCCGCCCCGGGGTTTCTGTCGCCCTCTTGAATGGGATCCCAACTTCTCGGGAAGGCTTTCCCTCCTTCGCTTATCCTCGCCCCTCAAGATAGACCAGACAAGCCCTGAGGGCAAATCCTCCTCTTTCTCCTCCGGGAGAGGCGTTTTTTAGACCGCAGCCTCGCACCTAAGGAGAAGCGGGCCTCTTGCTCGACGGAATGTTGTTTCTCTCCTTCCTCCCCTGTGGTGGCAAATGACCCCCGCCTCGCCGGCGCTCCCAAGGACTGGGCGGCTTCCCTGACTCTTCCCCGCTCCTGAGGGCGTACCGCGGACGCGCCTGCTTGGATGCGCTCTTGGGCTGGAGCGGGGCTGGGAGAGAGCCGCGGGAGGCCGCTTTTAGGATTCAGCCCACGACGCGCGCAGGGCGAGGGCTGGGCGGCAGCTTCTGTGAGGAACTCTGGACAGACCGACAGCGAGCGCCGGGAGCTGGGCGTGCGCGCAGAGCGGGAAAACGCCACCGCCGCCACCCCGGTCCTGGTGAGCTGCTCCGACCCGCTGGGGGGGGGGATTTTACGCCTCCCGTAGCCAACGTGGGGCCGGAGACAAGGTGTGAGGAGAAGCCTCGAGGGGCAAAGGGAACCACCCCGAAGGACGCGCCGTTTGCCGCCGCCGCCTCCCACCCGAGACGCGGGCTGGCTTGAACGCCCTCCTCCTGCCCGCCATTTCATTCCGCCCGAGCCAAGGCGGAGGCTCCCCCCGGGGCTGGGCGGGAAAGGCGAGCGGGCTCCCGCCCAAAGCGTCTGTCTCTCGGGAGAAGCGAGGCGGGCCAGCGCTCTGGAGCCGGACGTGCAGCCTGGCTGGCCTGAAGGGAGGGCTCCGCCGGCTCTTCCCCACCCAGCCCCGTGGCTTTTCCTGGGGGAGAGAAAGAAGGCGAGGGAGAGAGACGGGGAGAATGGCGGGAGGCAAAGCGGCTGAAAAAAGTGTCCCCCCGGCGTGTTGAAAACCAAGCCAGCTCGGCCGAAATGGAATAACGGGGCGCGGGCAGGAGGGGGATCTTTCTCTGCAGCACTCCAGAGTTGGAGCCGGTTTAAAAATATATTATTATTAATATTATTTGCCCTCTCTGGGCGGATCGGGGCATCGCTGATCTTCGAACGGGCGGGAAGCAGCGCAGGGTTGTGAGACGAACTTATGTGTGTGGGTTTTCTCTCCCGGACGGATTAAAGAGAGAGGGGCGTCGTTGCTTCCTCTCCCGGCGCTGGTTTCTCTCTCCCCGCCCTCCTCCACCACCACCCCGTTTCGTATGGTTGTGCTTCGGAAAGCGCGCCAAGCAGCTCCAACACGCCGTCCCCTTCCCAGACCGCCTTCCCCGGTTGCCCTCCAGATTGACGACCGCTCTGAGAAGACGAGCAGAAACTTCTTGCCCGAGAGCGATTGAGTAAATAGCTAGGAAAGTCGTTCACGGTCTGAAAAGCGCCTCCGTCTCCACCTCCACGCCACTCCCTCGCCCCTCGATGCCCCTGGATGCTGCCGGCGGGCTTGGAATTTGTAAGCGATGCAAGTCCGATAAGGCGGGAGTTTCCCTCCGGGACCTGAAGGAGGATCGCTAGGCGGTTCCTTAAGGAAGCGGGTCTGCAGGTAGGTGAGAAAAGGGCGTCGCGGCGGCAGCGGCGGCGGCTTCCATCCTTCCTTCCCCGCATGGGTTGGGCTCAGCCGCGGCTCCCTTTTGAGAAGGTACACGAACGACGGCTTAAAGCGGATCAGAGGCGCCTTCGAACGCCTGGGAGCCGTTCGCCCCTTTCCTTTCCACCGGGCGGCCAAAAGGGCAGAGCTTGGTCAATTCGGGCTCAATAGCTGCTAGTGGAAAGTCATTGGTGGTGATTAGGTTGCTTTTCCCCACATTTCTTATTCCGTCTTTATTCCGGATGTTTAAAGGCAGGGTTAATAGCATATGTATACACACACATCATCCAGGGCATATATCTCATATATCCTGTGATTTAAACAAAAATTCTGTTGGGAGACTTGTCGTTTTATTGCATAACCCAAGGGAGAAGTTAAAGAGTGGAGGAATTGTTTTATGAATCGGTGGGGTGGGGTGGGGAAAAGAGCTTTTATAAATATTATATATCTGTCCTGGATGATGTGATGCTGCAATGGGGGATTTGACCTGGGGTGTGATTTGAGTGAGAAGAGGTGGAATCGGGAGAAGCTCTGTTCATCCACTCGTTCGTTTATTCCTATTCTTCTCCTGGGAGAAATAAAGCAGGGAGGAAGCTTTGCATTTGGCCAGAGATGAAGGGAAGCAGGTGGCAGAAATAAGTTCTAAAGGAACGTGGTATCAGTATTTCAGGGCATGTCCAAGACCGGTCAGTAGTCACTAGCTAGCCTTCAGCCTTCTTGAACCATGGCATCGGAACAGTGGCCAAGGGTAGATGTCTTTCCCTTTCAAGGAGAGTGGACGGGTGAAAAGAACATTGTATGCGTGTTAGAGGTGTTGTGAATTGGGAATTTAGTTGTAGCAGTTGGTCTCGATCAGTTAACACAAAGGGCAAGGGGGGTTATTGGGGGTGCTCTATGAATGTTCCTGAAAGGGCTCCTTGACTCCTTCAGAAGAGACACCAGAAGAGCTAGTGGTGATAAACAGATTGAGTTCCTATCTGTACCCAGGTTCCACATAATTTCTGTTTGCTTTGTAAAGCTATTTCAAAAATGACCATGCTTGAAGAAATGCATTGGAAACTGGAGAAGATATTTTCCAAAAGGTCTATGGGAATCTTGCTATAGTGTGATTAGAAGGGTTAAAAAAGAAGCCCCCTTCAAATGTCTATTTTAAGCAGCAATAATGTCCAGAAATATTAGTCATTTCTGTAAAATGAAATATTGACATTTTCTTCAAATAAGAGGGCATCTTGGTTATCTGTATGACACTAGATTTGTATTAACTAGCCCAGTCCTGTTCTAGTGTGGATCAATGGTATGTGTCAAGCCTCTTCTTTGAAAATCCTGACACTGTCTGTTTCTTATTATTTTAATCCCCTCTCTGCCCCCCTCCCAGTATATCTGCAGGAGGAGATGCAGGGCCATCTCAGAGAGACTATTGATTTCTTTTCCTAACTCCTTTCATAAAGAGCAAGGCTAGTAACTTCCAAAGCCTCATATATCCTGTGATTAAAAAAAAAAAAAATCTGTTGGGAGACTTGTCATTTTATTCCATAACCCAAGGGAGAAGTTAAAGAGTAGAGGAATTGTTTTATGAATCGGTGGGGTGGGGTGGGGTGGGGGAAAGAGCTTTTATAAAGTCTGGAGTTTATGACTTCTTTTATTTTTGTATAAATGCTCTTCAAAGTTTTGGCTTATAAAATTTGAGGCCCCTCCCTTATACATTTGTGTTGCTTCCTCCCATTTATCATACACGAGATGAATGTGGATATCCATTTTGCCTGAGTTAACATTCTGTAGTCAAAAATGAGACCTTCTCCATATCGCTGCCTATGCAATTTCAAACACCTATGCAAATACAAGAGTTTTGAAGCACCTGGTCAATTTCATATATAGCTATGAATATGACTAATGGAAGGTATAAGAACAGGTATTTTCAGTAGTCTAAGCCAGTATGGTCTAGTGGTTTGAGTGTTGGACTGTGGCTCTGGAGGCCAGGGTTCAAATCCGTGTTGGGCCATGGAAAACTACTGGGTGACCTTGGGTGAGTCACACTCTCTCAGCCTCAGAGGAAAGTGTAGGCAAAACCCCTTATGAACAAATCTTGCCAAGAAAAACCCAGTGATAGGATTGCCTTAGGATAGCCATAAGTCAGAAATGACTAGAAGCTACACAATAACAACAACAAAGATGCATTGTTTGTCATCCTGCTTTCTCTTCTATCTATATTGTCCATCTTTTCTGGGAGCTTAAAACTGCCTGGAAGCACTTCTGCGTTAGGTGTATAGTTGGAAGAGTTTCTTTGCTTCCTACAATTAAGGCAACACTAAAAAGACTTCCTGTTATCCTTATAATTGGTAAAGATTCCCCCCCACTCTCTGTGTATGTATATTCCAATCACAATCAATGAAGCCAGTAAAGTATTCCAAGGTCTTAAGATCTGCTTGCAGCATCAGGTTCATTTAAACGATCTGGGCTTTCACTTTTATGAGCTGGCTTTGGGCACTGATGTTTGAAATGTGATCAGCTTTGAAAACTAGTTTGTTAGTCAACACAAATTAAACCAAACCGTTATATACTGGCACCAAAATCTCCTGCATTGTTACTTGGATTTAAGGTCTACTGATTTCAACAGAGCATATTTCTATGTGTACCAATTAACTGCTAGTTCTTTTTGGAGCATCAGAATAAACTGGGAAGACTGACATACCACATACCACATACAGTCAAGTAAGCAATGATCTTTAAGATGTTTTTAAAAATATAGAAATTTGCACTTCTTTACATGCACAGCTACTGTATCTATTTTTGTAACTGGCAGAATAGCAACAGTTAAGAGAATGAAAACCTTTCCTTTTTGTTGCAAAGATAAATGAAGTTCAATTAAATACTGTATTAGTAGTTTTTCTTCACAGTGAAACTGCTTGGTTTCTAAAGTTAACATTTTGCCGTTTTTTGTGTTTGTGTGTGTGTGTAAGCTATCTCTGTACCAAGCTGGGTGCTTGTCTAACCAAATTTGTATTAGAACAGGGTTGCTAGTCTCAAAGTAGCAATATTCTGTACAGCAGTGTGAGTGAACACAGTGTGGTTGCTGGAAAATATGACTGATATAATGATGTCTAGCTGAAAGTACTTTGATTGCTTTCATAGAGCATAATCCACCGAGGAGTTTCTCTGCTCCATCCCCAATGAAATGAATGGGAATTATGCAAGAGCATTTTAAAGGGCCATGTACAGGTGGACTTTCTCATATATTGCATGTGTGATATTTTAATCTGAGGTGTATTGCTTTATGCTTCTTCTGAAAAATAAATGTTGGATTTCAACAGTACACCAAGGAAGGCAAAGTTAAGCAGATAGGTAGGCTGGAGTTGCAAACTACATGGGCAGCTAGCGTACTGTATTACAGATTCACCTGACTTATGGAAAAGCAATTTGGTTTGGGAAGATTAATTTAATTTTATGAAAGATTACCTCATAAAGAATCTGCTCCAGACTGCATGGCTCTCTTTAATGGCTGAAAACTTTATAATTTAGTCATATGTAGATCTGAAACTGCCTTATATTTAGTAAAATCAGTGGTCTATCTCAGTTTGGCTGTCAGTGGATTTTTTTTCTCCAAGATTTCACACAGAAGAGTTCATGGAATCACTGAAGTTCATGGAAAATCAGTTGTCTAGGAACTGCCATCTATTTCTTATGAAACACTTTTGAAAAAAGGCATGTGTGTCTAAATTCAAAAGTACATACATTGTCACCCCATCCATTTGACTAACTTAACATCATCCATATTTAATACTATGGATTTGTGTAGATATTTTGAAAGCATAACAGTCAACTAGAGATCATAATGTACTGGATATGTACTGAGATCTGCTCACTTCTGGTAATCATAAAGACAAATATTCTAACAGAACACTTTAACACTAAAGAGAGGAAGTTGTGTCATTCAATATTAATGTACAAACAAATAATTGTTTCTACTGGAAACCTATTTCAAACAAAAGGACTGTTAATAAATGGCATGGGTGCCCATGTTAACTTCAGCATTTCATCAAAATGTTAAATTGGCAAACATTTCATGTCTGCTTTGAAGTAAAGCCCATTGCATTCAATGGAACTTCCAGGTAAGTGGGCAAGATCAGAGCCATCTGATTTTTTCAGGCTCACTGAAATTGCTTGTTCACTGAGATTTTAAACAGAAAGAGAACACTTTATTGAGCAATAACTCTTTAGATGTAGAACAAACTACATCTTCTAGTACAAGTGTAAAAGTAGTGTATCTTCTAAAAATCCCAGGATTATGTGATGTGCATGTGATATATGTGTGTAGCATTCGCCAAAGAAGGAAAGGAGAAAGAAGAAAAAAGACTGTGTGAATGTATGAAGTAGCACCTAATTTAAGATTCTAAAAGTCTGCTTCATTTATATCTCCTCAATTTTGTCATTTCTGATGTAAATGTAATCTTTAAGTACAAAGCTGTATTTTCATGCACAGTAGTGACTTTGAAATAGTTTATTCAAAGGAGCATGGCTTTGATAATGCATACCTTTCAGTTTAACAACTGAACAAAATGATGCAGTGAACAAGATGCCACAGCTAAAATGCTTTATAAAATAATGCTTGGATTAAAAATATATAAACACAAATTCTTAATGTTGCTATTCCTAAATTTTAGTTCTAGCCAGCTAACTATAGAGTATAAGCTGCAATGAACATTGTGGGATTTTATTCAGTGTATACTTGCATAAGGTTACATTGTTAGTATTATTCAAAGGTCATTATACTTCTAAAACAGTGCAAGTGCAAAACAAATGATTAACAAGTGTAGAAAAGTGAAGGCCAGTCAGTATTCCCTGTAAAATGAATGGTTAAGAATTATGGGGTAGTAAACATATTCTCAAATAAAATGTTATTTTTGTTGCGTTATGATCAATTTATGATTGCAGACAATATGGTATAAAACTTTTTTCAAAAATCCCCTAAAACTACATAAATATATGTTTGAAGAAATGCATAAGGCATGATTGCAAAATGTATCTAGAATATAAACATATTTTGAGAAAATATCTTAAGCAAGACCATTACTGTCTGAAAATCTGGCGACAGATGAGATCACTCATACTGTAGCGTCTAGCCATCTTTTAAAGATTGACGCAGTTGACAGCCAGTGTCTCTAAATATTCTGTAGATATACCATACAGTAATTTTTCTGCTCTAATTCTGCAGTTAACAGCCTCTATCCAACTTCTGATAAACCATGTACAGGCAGTTGCCTATAAAGAGGGAGGGCAAAATAATCGTGTCAGCTCCAAGTACTCATCTAGGACTGTTGTGTAAAGCATTTCGCTTTCACAAAAATAGAATTCAATCAGGTTTTATGCTATTTCTTTCATATAGTGTATTTGAAAACATACTTTACTGAGAGAGGAGAGATAGAAAGATGAAATAACAAGATACTGCCTTGCTGTTGCTTTGTGTATTGTACATAGTGTATGTGACTAAAATGGAGACAAGTAGGCAAGGAAGTATTGCACCTCTGACTTCGCTGCAACTATAGTTTGAGATTTATGATGAAATATAACATCGTCTGTGGAAAATTCTGTAGATTTGGTTCTGTGGACTTTGCAAAAGGGGAATCTCTTTCGCATGACAAGAGTGATTATTCATAGAAGGAAAGATTTTTAAAGTGTGTGGGATTTTTAAATCTACATTGAAATATAAACCTAATTATTTATATATGGCTGCATCTGTACTGCAGAAATAACCCAGTTTGACACCGCTTTAACTGTCATGGGTCAATGCTGTGGAATCTGGAATTTGAAGTTTTTTGTGCCAGCAACTATGGGAATTCCTGTCAGGCAATCATACTACTGTGGCCAAATGTGGGGGTCTTTATTCTTAACTCACCAATTGTGAAGACTTCCATGGTGTTTGCTGCAAGCGTTCACTGTGAGGACCTTTCTTGATCCTCACCTCTGCTACATGAAAGGACTTTATCTTGTCCCCCTTGTGTGACACCAGATGTGTGGTCAATCTAAATATCCTCAAGGTTCTTATGAGGAGTTGTACTGCTTTTATTCCCAACAGGACACCACCCTTCTACCATCAATGCTGCCACCACAGTCACCTTGTCTGAAGCCAAACTCTCAGAATGATAGAGATTCCGGAGGCCAAAAGTGTATAAAACAAAAACAAGACTTTATTTGTAGAAGTTAAACATAAAATAGCAGATTTATATATAACATTTAAAATGTCACACTTTCTCCTCTCAAGCTAAATCTGACCCTTACCAATCACTCAACTCAAATTCGTTTTTCTCCTTCCAGTTCTAGTCTAACTGAAACCCCTCTCCAATACATTTTACAGTTACATTCCTCTCAAATTCCCAGGATAAACTGGACTCCACTCAGACTGTGTCATCTACCAACTGTTCCATACAACTCTCCTCAAACATTCCACCAATCAGCATTCACTTCAACACTCCATTCTTCCACTTACGTCATCCTCTGACATACAGTCAATAAACAACATTTCCATATACAAACCCAAGTATCACAAGCACTGTCACAGAGAAGACCTTATTCTTGGTAGCCACCCACTGTGTCTCAAATAGTGCCGATATCCAGAGCCTGGTCTCCTGTAAAGATATTAATAACAACCCATACCTTCCTTTTTATTTATAAAAATGAATTTTATAGTGTACTTAACTTTACACATTATTGAGCAGAAAGTTATATTTCCCCCCTCCTGCTTCAAATATGAAGAATTAATACATGTTACAGGGCTTCCTAGATGGTACCATTTCAGACTATGGGTAGGAATATGCATGTTTGAATACATTTCCATGGTAAGGCAAAGCAAAGCAAAAGGAAAATTACTTTCACAATTTTAGTAGGGTGTTTTCCTAAATTAATGTACAGTTAGCCCTCTGTATTCATGGATTCCACTATACACAGCTTGAAAATATTCCCCTCCCCCGCCAATATTTCAAAAAGCAAACCATGTTTTTGCCATTTTATACAGTTGTCCCTCCACATTCACGGATTTGGCATTCTCGGTTTTAATTATTCACGGCTTGAAAATATTCTTAAAAAAATAATAATCCAAAAAGCAAACCTTGATTTTGCCATCTTATATAAGGGACACCATTTTGCTATGCCATTGCATATAATGGGACCTCAGTATTCATGGATTTGGGTATTCACGGGGAGTCCTGGAAGCAAACCCCAGCGAATGTGAAGGGACAACTGTATATGGGACACCATTTTGCTATGCCATTGCATATAATGGGACCTGAGTATTCATGGATTTGGGTATTCACGGGGAGTCCTGGAACCAAACCCCAGCGAATGTGAAGGGACAACTGTATATGGGACACCATTTTACTATGCTATTGTATATGATAGGACTTGAGCATCCATGGATTTTGGTATCCATGGTGGGTCCTGGAGCCAAACCTCAGGGGATACCAAGGGCCCACTGTAACGGGACTTGAGCAATCATGGATTTTAGTATCCATGGAGGGTCCTGGAACCAAACCCCAGTGGATACCAAGGGCCCACTGTATTCCCATATACAGGCACATTTTAAAAAAAAATGAGGTGAAAGCAATCAGGTATGAGATCTGTTTGCAGCCTGAAGTAATACAGTTCAGAAAGACCTGCTTCTCCTATTTGTTGTCTATATTTACTAAAGCAAATGCTACATTTTATTTGTTAATTCCATTCTGTAATCATTCTTCCTTTTGAGAATACTTGTATATAGATCATGGCAAGTACAGTTAGAACAGAAGAAATATGTGATAGCCCAGTTCTGTTTTCTAGGAACAACAAAAGAAGTAGTAGATTGGATTTGAAAGTTCTGGAGATGCTGTATGGAAAGCACCTTTTTATGCAAGTTTGCTTCTTTATTATGTGTCTTGGTACAATCTGGCCTTTTTGGTTGGAATTTGATTGAAATATGAAATATGATTGAAATTTTACTTGCCGAACATGTGAATGGGGTACCTAACATGGTGGTCAGCTTTGCAGATATAAAGTACTGTATAGTGAGAACCAAAGCAGACTATGAAGAGATTCAAAAAGATTTCTTTTGAGTTGGTTGAAGGGGCAACAAAATGAGAATGGAAGTTCAATGTCAAGTATGTATACACTGCTAAAAATGTCAATTACATAAATATTAGAGCTTGAATTTATGGGGATTCTTTGTATAAATCCACAGTACAGTTGCATTGGGAATACAGTGTATGATTGTGAACACATCTCAAAAGTGATATTGTACTCCCGGGAAAAGTTCAGTGAACATTATTCATGAGTAGAAACCTTTTTCCTTACAAGGAAAGGATAAAAATATTTGGAGCTTCTTTTTTTGTAAAAAAAAAAGTGACTCATTGGAGACATTATATTATTTTATTTATTTGTATCCCACCTTTTTTCCACATCTGGGACTCAAGACTGTTTAAAAACGTTACACCTCCTACAGAAGTTAAAATATAATTATAAATATGCATAGTGTGGATAAAATGGTTAGGAAGAATCTTTTTTTCATCTTTCATAAAACTGGAATTTAGAGCCATTCAATAAAGACAGGTAATAAAATCTTGACTCCATTAGCAACAGAAAAGTAACTTCTCTCAAGATCCAGCTGTTTGGATTACTATCTATTGCTAATGGGGTTGAAATGTTATTACCTGTTTTTTATTGCTCTTTGTCCCTAGTCCTCACATGGCTAATAAGGGGAGTGGCCTTTGCCTGCATTGAAATCCCTCAATACCATCCTAACTGACAACATCTCAACAGAATGTAGGCCTGTGACTTTAACATTATCACCATTTTTCTCCTGTATGATTTGTAATGTCTTTGCCTGATGAAGAAGCCAGTGAAGCTTCAAAAAGTTGCATAATGTATTTTATGCTTTGGAGTTGGACCAATAAAAGTATAATTCCTTGTGGATTTTAATTTTGTTGTATTTTGCTGCATGGCCAATACAGCTGCCACTGTATGCTACTGTGTAAGTGAACCTCTCTCAATAGCAGTTGATTTTTGAGGGCTATTTCATCTTTCCAGGTTATTTGGTAAGATTACCTTATCAAATGGCAAGTACATATATGTGAATTGATCCATAGTTGCAACTTCTATCTGTATGTTTACTTAACTACATTCCTACCAGCTCATGAATACTGATTACAGTGCAGCAAAATCTTTTAACAACTGGGGAGCTGTCTTTTTATCAGCCACACATTGAAAAGTAATACAAGGTTGATGCCAGACAATATTAATTGTTATGTTGACTATGCCATAGTGGGGACCCTCTGAATTAAATGAAGAACAATTCTTTAGTTTCGTGCTATTTATACTGTTTAATTTGGTTTCAGGCTATGACTGTTTTTAGAAGGGGTCAAACTGTACATATAGGGTTTTGGCTTGATACAATCTACATAGAAGCTTGTATCATCTAACAAAGAGGGGATCTTTGCAGAAAAACAGAATATGCTTCCACAGTTGTAGATAACTCCAACCAGTTCTCTTCCTTGATTTTAGGAAGGGTCTGTGGCATCACCTTTCCCTCTGGAAGTGGCACCTGGTGCGGTTTAGCCTCTCTGCACCCCCCTGGTGCCACCACTGGGAAGGGTTGCTTCCAGACACTGCTGTGGGAGTGATGCAGAAATCATGGAACAGCAGACCCACGGATTGGAAAGTGAATTTTATTACACCGGTGGGCCTGACTGGAATATCTTCCAAAGAGTCAGAACCCCGAGTCATGACTACAGAAAACCTTTATATAGTTTAATGACTGTATGCAAAAACAATTCCCTCCTCCTTCTCTTTGGTGTCAGCAATTTCTCTGCAACAATTGTTGATAGTTCAGAAAGTACAAGGCAAAATAGCTTAGGAACATTTAGGTACAGTTCGACCGTTATTAGAGAAAGAATTTGTTTACCTCAGCTTATCATATGTTTCTGGAACATAGGGTTGATTAGTAAGGAACATTGAAAAGACTTTGCAGACTTCTAGAGTCTCATGGGCTATCTAGTCTGTCTCCAAATAGTTATTGTAAGTAACAGTATTCAGCAAATAGACATTAGAATGCAAATGGCTACCACAGGAGGAAAAGTGGAGTCACAGATATTTTTTACATTGTTAACAAATAAATATATGAGGACACTGTGCTTGAATTGTTTAGTTGGGAATCATGCATTGAATCTAAAGATGTTGAGGAATCAGATGTAAAAACCTGATTTCTAAAAATTCACAAATGGCAGAAGAATTGTTATGCTACACACCTTTTCCTAATGTTAAGAGACACTGCCTAGTTACATACACATACACAGTACTCACAGGTGTAGTGGAATATTACTTCTATGAGCATGTGCTCTTGGGATGTTAGGAAAATATAGTGTCCTCAAGACATTGCCTTGATGGGGGAAATTGCATGTCACATGTGTAAAAGAACAATAGCCCAGAAAGCCTTAGTACTTATTCCTTCACACCCACTCTGAAGCAAAGTAGAAGCCATTTGCACTCACCCTCTCTAAGCTAGATCTTGTACATACTGCCTAAATAGTGTGGGAACTGTGTTTGAAGGGGTTTTCAGCTGTTGCTAAGACTTCCTGTAGAGGTTTTATCAGCAGGACTCAGTCCAGGCTGTGCTTAATAATTATCATCATCTGAAATTAATCATCAAGGTTATCCATGTTTTACACCAAGACGAATTGAATTCCACAAGATCGACCAGTTCTACATATTGAGAACATTTGCTCTTTCCCTCTCATTTTCAGTAACTTCTTCATTTATGATTATTTGCCCCAGTTTTCCTCCAATTCACTTTTTTCCTTATTTTATTCTTAACATCCCTGTAAGGTAGGTCAAGCTGAGAGATGATAACTGGTCCAATGTCACACAATGAATTTTATGGCTGAATGGAAATTTGAATATGGGTCTTTGCTCCCTGCTCGAACTATTGTGACAAACTGGCTTATTCTGCTCCCATTGCCTGTGAGGAAGAGCAAGGAGTTATGCTGTAACTAGAAGCACCACCCTCTGAACATCTGACATCCCACTGAAGGTTCCTCTGAAGTTTTCAGCAGACATTGCCTACCCCTTTCAGTGAAAAATGTTGGAAAGATGTTTAAAAACAAACTTGGGATGCCAAATTCTATGTCTGATTATCAATTGGTATAGTTTTTTTTCCTGTGCTTGTTTAGAATCATAGGATGAAATAAATTAATTTCATCTAGGGCTCATCTACATGAGGGGAAAAATCCAAAGTACCTCGTAGTATTGGCATCTCACAGCAGCGACTTGTCTAAATGGTTTTCCTGGCCTCAGAAGCCCCCATAAGCCTCGCATTCCTGATGGCAGCCGCAAGTGATTTACTCGCATTAGTTCTTCACCACCACTGGTTTGTTTTTTTAAAAAAAGTACGGGGAAATCTGCGAAGGCTTTTACCCCATTGTTTTTGCTGTTTTGGCCCCCCTCCTTCTGAATAGTGTCGATTAGCGCTGGATCCTGTTTAGACAGGTAGGATTTCCAGCAAATTCCATGAGGGGTATTTTCACCATTTAGATGGGCCCCTACTTTTTAAAAATTAGGAACTTTAATAAAATCCTGAAAAAGCCTGATATTTGATAGAGAAACTGGAAAGATGATAAAAAGCTCTCTTTGAAATCAAATTTGTGATCTGACTGTTTTAATTTCTCATGTGAATTATCTTAAAAATATAAACACTTTTAAAAGTAGCACATATTTTCTCATCTATCACTCCTCATAGTATAAAGGAATGTCATCTGTATGTAGAATATGTTGAAGGTAATTTGCAATTGTTTTCTTTATCCAGTATCTCTATTTTTGGTTTTATATCAGTTCATTAATAAATGGAAGGCATGTGCATTTCTGTGTATTTCAGTGCAAGAAAGTAAGCAGTATACAGTTTCATGCAGAAATCTCTCTTTGGCAGCTCATATTTTCAGTAGTTAATTCTGCAGCAACAGAAGTGAGCCTAGCAAATGGGTCATTTTTCTTATTTGGTATTAATCCTTGAACAAAAGAAGGTGTAAAAAATATTAGAGACAGGGAGGTCAATTCTGTATTACCTTCAATAATATAAGTTGCCACAGTGCAGTCCAAATTAATTTTTAAGTTCTAGTGATTTCACTGTGGATGGCATGTGCTAACTCTTCCACTGAAATTAACGAGGCTTAAACATTCTTAACTTTAGCTGCACTCTTTTTACATTTCCTTCCTTAATTTTTTTAAAATAATCTTAACATATCAACATACTTCAGTGTTGTACTGTAACAGTATATTCTATTCAGTTTCTTGACAAGGCTCTCTGTAAGAAATTATTTTAATAATAAATAGGAAGTGATTGAGTAAAAACTAGGAGGAATGGTGGCTGAATGAGACTACGTGTGAAAGGGATCTAGGAGTCCTAGTAGACCACAAGTTGAACATGAAGTCAACAGTGTGATGCGGCAGCTAAAAAGGCCAATGCAATTTTGAGCTGTATCAATAATAATAATAATAATAATAATAGAACCAATAGAAGTATAGTGTCTAGATCAAGGGAAGTAATAGTGCCACTCTATTCTGCCTTGGTCAGACCTCACCTAGAATACTGTGTTCAGTTCTGGGCACCATAATTCAAAAAGGATATTGACAAATTGGAGCATGTCCAGAGAAGGGTGACTAAAATGGTGAAAGGTCTGGAAACGATGCCTTATGAGGAGAGACTTAGGGAGCTGGGTATGTTTAGCCTGGAAAAAAGACGGTTAAGAGGCGATATGATAGCCCTGTTTAAGTATTTGAAGGGGTGTCATGCTGAGGATGGAGCAGGCTTGTTTTCTGCTGCTCCAGAGACTGGAACACGGAGCAATGGATGCAAGCTCCAAGAACAGAGATTCCACCTCAACATTAGGAGGAACTTTTTGACAGTAAGAGCTGTTTGGCAGGGGAACACACTTCCTCGGAGAGTGGTGGGGTCTCCTTCCTTGGAAGTCTTTAAACAGAGGCTGGATGGCCATCTGTCGGGGATGCTTTGATCATGATTTCCTTGCATGGCAGGGGGTTGGACTGGATGGCCCTCGTGGTCTCTTCCAACTCTACAATTCTATGATTCTATGATTCTATGAATGGAGCAAACTGCTTTGTTGTTTTATAATCTGAATATATTTAAGATCATTATTCATCAATTGGGATCCCCAGTGCCTCATGTTTAATAATTGTGTTACCAAAAAAAAAAAAAATCTTATATAATTACTTTGAAATCAGTGGGACTAATTGCTACATGTTGCTTTTAGGGTTGAAATATATGTCAGAAAAACCCATATCTATTAATGGTTAGCTCTCTGACTTTTGTTTTTTACTTGCCTCCCTGTAAAGTCAAGATTTTCAAATCTCTTTCAATTTTAGCCCCTAAGGGGATGAAAGAAGCAGAAAACCTGCTCAGATGGCCTAAATCTGTCAAGAGGAGAGGATTTTTAGACCACTGCAAAAGCAATTGAGACTCTCCATAAATGTCTCCCTATGAATTCTGTATGGATAAAGCTGTGTAAATTTGGACAGGCTGATACTGGCCCAGAAAAGAGATGAAGAACTATTCTTTAGCCTTTTCTTTTCTTGTAATTGAGTCTATTGCTGCTCTCCAGATGTTAGGTGTTGTGAAAACTGCAGAATTATGTTCAGCATTCTGTATTTACCAGTCTCCTCTAACCTTGAAATGGCTATGTTTTAACAGTCTGAAACAATGTGTATTTGAATGTATAAATTTGCCATTAAAATATTAGCAGCAGTAGCAGCAGTTTTCTTGCATTGTGTTGTCTTGGTAGTACATGGGGTTTTGTTTTTGTTTTTTTTAAATGTTTTAGCCTTGAAAGTTTTTAAAGTTCTGGAAATATGAGCTAAGGCCATCAGCATTTTAGAGGAAGCTAGAAGGACACAGATGTAAAGAATATTCCCATATTTTTCTTCTTTCTTGAGAAAGTTGTCTTGCTGAGACACTCTGTTGAAAATACTGTCAAATGTTGAGAGACTTTTTTTTGCCTCTGTGTGACAGTCAGTTATATAGTATACTGGGCAGCCCTAAGGGTTATGTGACTAACTTTTAGTACAGCATGCCTCAAAGGATGGTGATGAGGAAATGTTTGTAAATACTGTGAGTATTTAGAATAACAGTGAATAACAGCAGTGCATCATCATGAAAACTGTCTGATAGTTTAAAGAATCAGAAATAGACCAAGTCAGTCCATATCAATACTGTTACATTAGTATTACATATCTGCAGTATTATCAATATTATTATCAAGCTATACTGCATAATTCAACAAATTGTGTGCTTATTTGCATTAGTGTGTCAATACGTACATGTCACTGTGGTACATTGGTAATTAACAGTACAACCCCTTGCACGTTTATTCAGAAGTCCCTCAGCATTGAGCAACACTTATTTCCAGATTAGAGTCCACAGCAAATTGAATAAATATCCTATGAGCTGCATGTGTCCCCACTCCCATTCTCATTTTTAAGAATAAAATAAAGCTTTGTTTAGTATGGAAATACCTCCACACTTTCTAGTGGTTGTGGCTGGCAATTTTGGTACATCTCCTGGGATATTTTGGCTGCAGGGAACCTTTTTTTCAAAACCAAAAGTTTCTTCCAGTTTACTTCCTCTGTTGGAAAAAGGCTTCTGTATGGTGGAGGGAAATCCAAAAACTAGAGAGCCTGAAGAAGGTGTAGAGGAGCATTTTGGGTATTTTTTTAAATTAAAAAATGGGAACATAGCATTTGTACCTCCCAAGTCCAATTGAGATATGTGTGCAGCTCCTAGAACCCTAGTTCTAGAACTATTTCCTCTTAAATAGAATAGCTGCCCTTTGCTTATTGCTTCCGTTTGAGATTAAACATGTGTTACTGTCTGTCATTCAAGTGTTTCTTTCAGCGCCTTTCCTGCACAAAGGCTTTAACTGTGCTGCATGTGTTGTTTCTTTGTTGCCAGCTTTTGATAAATAGGGATCACTTTCCTTAATTCCCTATCACAGTGATTGCCTACTAGTTCATGCTGCACACCTCCTGTCTGGCTTAAGTGTACCAGCATGTGGAGGTCTCCTTCACAAGTTTTCTTGTGTGCAGTTATATCTATGTTCAGTCTTCTGACTGGCTGCATGTAAGATATAGTCATTCCTCCTGGCTAGCACTACTCTTGCTCCTGGTAAGTAAGAATAGATGACAGCAGGTGAGATGGAAAACTGATGCCCCAAGATGATTTGATTTCCATCTAGGAATCCTGGGATGCTGGATGTGTTTATAATTTGTATTTTCTAGCTGTGTGCTTTCCTATCTCCTGCTTCCCTATTTCAGCTGGGCATACAGTAGATAAAGTTTGTGTAGTGGCAGCAAACCTTTGGTACTATTGTATGAAACCAGTACCTGTATATTATTTGTTTTGTCTTTTGTAATAATCAAAGAGGATGTGTATACAGAAAGGGAAAGGGCCTAAATAACCTAAAGGCACCAGATCCTGTCTGATCTTGGAAGCGAAGCAGGATCACCCCTGGTTAGTATTGGATAGAAGACTGCCAATGATAACCAGGTGCTGTAGGCTATATTTTAGAGGAAGGAACTGGCAAAACCACCTCTGCGTATTCCTTGCCTAAGAAAACCCTGTGAAATTCATGGGCCACCATATGTTGACAGGATACTCAAAGGCACATACACACATACAGAAAGGGAGCTCTGTAATGAGAGCTCTGTTAGCACATTGAACTGAACATTGTCACAAGCCACCATTCAGGTCACTATGCTGACTATAAGAGGGTCTACAATGGGGACATTAGGGTTTTGAGCTGACATGCATGTGCATATCTCAATCCTTATTTTAGCCCTTCATACAATCAGGTGAATGTATTATGAAACCTAGACATTGGAAAATAGGCATGCACACTGATAGGACTTGCCTTGTCAGAAAAGCTAGTGAGTACTGCTAGTCAACAAGATGTCAACACAAAGCTGTGTGGAAACTGCTGGAATATTTATGGGCAGCTCTTTCTTAGTTAGGTCAGCTTCTACTACTTAATAGACATTGAGACCAGCTTCAGTCACTAGGTGACACACTTCCCTAGCTAGTGCCTTGGCCTGCAGTTGATATAGTTTGAAGCCTGGGGGGAGTAATTTTAAGGGTATAATTATAGGACTGTTCCTGCCCTCTGCTGAGGACAGATCCCTCATGGGTATGGTATAGGCAGACCATAGGGCTGTAAGTGTGCAACATGGCAGGAATCATGCCTATTGCTAGTGGCTGAGCTGGGACAGTCACAATGTGTATTGCTTTAGCAGCTGTATAACTTTTCTTCAAGACTCTGGTGTATCAACTAAGGGATATTACAACTTGTTTGAAGCTGAGTAATTTCCTAGTATATCATATAAATATTTAATGTATTTGGGGTATTTCTTTTTTTCAAAATGTGGAATAAAATAAAGTCTTTCTGCCAAAAGAACAGGAAGTAAGATGAAAGAAACCTTTTCTAGCTTTTAAGTTCAGAAAGTCTGAACAGTTTGTTGTTCCTGTGTCTGTTTTTTTTTTTTTGGTATAACATTATTTGCAGAATTTCTTGAGCTAGTAGAACATCAATGTGTAAATAATGTGTAAACAATGAGTATTGAAATGCCATTTTCTAATTTTCTGATTAATGTTGAAACACATAAAAACATTAATTATGGTTGTAGGAATTGAAACGACCGCTTTGTGAATAATAGCTTGATTAACTTTCTTTGCAACAAATGGCACAAAGCAAAAGAAAAGTACTTTCAATGAATAGTTTTTTACAACCCACAAATATGACAAAATATTTTTAGAAGCCAGAATGAATTTTGCCTGAAGCTGACTGTGAGGGGTTATATAACATGATACATGTGTACGTGTGTGTATATGTATGTGCGCTCAAGTTGCCTATCCGCTTATGGTGACACCATGAATTTCATAGGGTTTTCTTAGGCAAGGAGTACTCAGAGGTGGTTTTTCTACTTCTGCCTCTGTAATATAGCCTACAATACTTGGTATTTGATGGTGGTCTCCCATCCAAGTACACTGGGCCCTTTGGGACCATGGGTTTGGTTCTGGGGACCCTACGTGGATACCAAAAAACCTGCAGTCCCTTATTATTAAATGGGGGCAATGTGAACATGGACAGGCTGAAGTGCTCACGTTATCACCATTTAATAATATGGGATGTGATCACTCATGCGTGGTCAGTTGAATTTGTGGATCTGGAGCCTGTGGATCTGGAGGGCCCACTGTACTAACCAGAGCTAACCCCACTTAGCATCCAAGATCAGCTGGGTTCTGGTGCCTTTAGGGTATGTCACTTAATTGTATAACATTTGAAAAATTGTACTTAGCTCTATCCTTCGTAGCTGAAAGACATCCTATAAAGATCCAAAGATATGAATTTGACATGGAAACAGATACATGCCAAATTGTAGCCAAAAAGTGAAAGGAAAGATAGGGTGCAATTAAACAGCAGCAAGGTGTGGGACAAGTTAGCTGACAGCACAGAAGAGGCTAGTAGTAGTAATGCTGTGTGATTAGTACTGTTTTCAAAGAAGTAGCTGTGTTAGGACTTTATCAGATGAACCTCCCAAAATGTCTCTTTAGCACCATATTTTGCAGCGTTTTTCTGTGGCAAAAATACCCTTTTTAATCAGACCTGCCTTCAATAGCATGAAAAGGCAGCCCCAGCATTACCAGAGCATGAACGGAGCTCTGTTTACTTCCATGTTCATGATCTCAGTGATTGTCGCAAGGAGATGTGAGCACGGTAAAAATTTAAAATACAGCAAAAGAAACACAAAAAGTACACACAAGCACAGAAAAAAAGTTCAAAGTAAACTGGGGAGATTCATAAAAAGAGCATCCTTTACCTGGCTTTCGCGTTCTCAACTGGAAGTGTTCTGCCCATTGATGACGAGATCAAAATGGTGTGAGGTTTCAAATGCTTTCAATACTGGCAAAAAACCAGCCATGGCTGATCTATTCACAGCTTGGCTTGTCAATAAAAAAGAACGCCTTATTTTCAAGACATAACCATGAAAGCACAATGTTGTTTGGTATGTGCACCCTTTCGCATTTATTAGGTGTCATTATGACATCATATTTGGTGAGTCTCATAAGGTCCTTAGTCTGTGGCAGCATACAGGAGTAGAAAAATGGAATGTGGTAGCACCTTTAACTGGTTTTTATTTCAATATGAGCTTTTGTGGATATAAATCCACTTCTCCAGATGCAGTAGAGAGTGATATTAAAGCCTCAGGTTATAAAGCATATTTATACAGTTGTGGGAGTGGGTTAGAATGTAATACGATGCAGAAATATGCAAATCATGTCTCTTGCCCTAAGTTTTCAAAGGGTTGGGTGAGGTGATAAAGATCTTTCAGATCTTTACAGTGGTCAGTTAGTGTTGATGTGTGAACGCAATAAATCTGCTTATCAAAAATCAGTTTCCCTGGATTCAAACTCTCTCTGGGAAGACTACTTTTGTTATATGTGCAGTAGTGAGCATTCTTGTTTTAATATATGTAGTGTACCATGAAGCCATTATGTTTGTTCATACCTTTACTGATGGATTGGAATTTGTAAATATAATTCAATTCAGCTGTTTCTCTTTCTAGTCTTCCTTTGCAGTTTTCTTGCTCAAGGACTGTGACCTATAAATCCATTATTGGATGTTCATACACACAAACATGCGCGCCTTCAAGTTGCCTGTTGACTTATGGTGACTTCATGGATTTCATAGGGTTTTCTTTGGCAAGGAATATTCAGAGGTGGTTTTTCCAGTTCCTTCCACTGAAATACAGTTGGCCCTCTATATCCACGGATTTGGCATCTATGGATTCCATAATCCATGGCTTGAAAATATTCCCCAAAAAATAAATTCCAAGAAGCAAACCATGTTTTTGCCATTTTATATAAGTGACACAATTTTGCTATACCATTGTATATAATGGGACTTCAACATCTACAGATTTTGGTATCTACGGAGTGTCCTGGAACAAAACCGCAGCAGATACCAAAGGCCCACTGCATAGCCTATAGCATTTGGTATTCATTGGTGGTCTCTCATCAAAGTATTAACCAGCGCTGACCCTGCTTAACTTCCAAGATCAGATGGGATCTGATGCCTTTAAGGTGTCCAGACCCTTGCTGTATGTCCAGGAAGATTGAAATGTTCTGCAACATTTTTTGGGGTGTTGCCATTTCTAATGTCAGATTTGTATCCATTTATGGTGGGAGGTCTGGAAGCCATTCCCTATGAGGAACGGCTTAGGGAGCTGGACATGTTTAGTCTGGAGAAGAGAAGGTTAAGAGGTGGCATGATAGCCATGTTTAAATATTTGAAGGGATGTCAAACTGAGGATGGAGCAAGCTTGTTTTCTGCTGCTCCAGAGACTAGGATATGGAGCAATGGGTTCAAACTACAGGAAAAGAGATTCCACCTCAACATTAGGAAGAACTTCCTGACAGTAAGAGCTGTTTGGAAATGGAATGCACTGCCTGGGAATATGGTGGAGTCTCCTTCTTTGGAGATTTTTAAACAGAGGCTGGATGCCTATCTGTTGGGAATGATTTGATTGTGTATTCCTGCATGGCAGGGGGTTGGACTGGATGGCCCTTGTGGTCTCTTCCAACTCTTATGATTCTATGATTCTGTCCCCTTTGTAGAGCCTATCCTGACTGTCCAAAGTAGAGTGTAGGAGTATATTGATGGCATAATATGGCATATATCACATTGGAGGAAGAGCAAGTAAATGCACCTCTGACATTGTGGGTGATGTTACTGACCCCTGTAATATTGGTCCCAAAGCAGATGTGGGTACAGAGTTGGCATCTGGGTTTGGCAGGGTCTTGTCCCTGTATTACTGTCCATGTTATGGATCCTGTTGTAAATGAGTAGTTAAGATTTGGAGACTGTTGGACAATGAAGGCCTGCCTAACTGGTTAGCACTGGAAAAGAGCTTTAGTAGAGGAGTGAAAGCTATTCAAGGAATCAGATGGGTGGGGGGAGAAGAGAACAAATAAGTTTCTTTTCCCCCCATAATATTTTTTATTAATTTTAATAACCATACATTATAATATCCAATCAATACTTGTTTACTAAAGCACATAATATTACCATAAACATAACAATATTTCTATTAACTAATTTCAAAAGTTAACGTAAGTTCTTTACTATGATTCTTTTCAAGAATATTAATTCCCCTACCCCGGCTCCCACCACAGTGCTCCCCTTCACCGGAGCCATTATCCCTTACCTAATCTTTCCAGAATCTCACTTCTTCTCGTGGAGGTAACCTCCCATCTTTTGTCTATAATACTTTTTTAACAAATACTTTCCAAATTTTATCAAAATCTCTTTCTTTCTAATTTCCTCTTCTTACTTTAATTCTACATGTTAACTTATCATTTATTGCCATTTTCCAAACTTCTTTATACCACTCCTCCACTTGTACATTTATTTGCATTTTCCAGTATCCTGCTATAATTAATCTTGCTGCCGTTAATAAATTTGTTATTAAATCCTTTTCTGCTTGATTCCCAATTTCTCCATTATAAATTGACATCAATGCTATGCTCAGTTTCCTTTCTATATTTATATTCAAAATATTCCCTATTTCTATAAAGACCATTTCCCCAAACTGCTGTACATATTTACAATTCCACCACATATACATATATGTACGTATTTCTTGACAACCTCTCCAACAATATTTAGAGTTATTCTTATCTATATTATGCAATCTTGCTGGTGTCAAATACCATCTCCATATTATTTTGTAGTAATTTTCTTTTATCTGTATTGACATATTTTTTAGTTGTCTTTGTTTCCAAATCTTATCCCATTAATAATCTCCAATTTTTTGTTTCAAATCTTCCTCCCATATTTTCCTTAAATATTCTACTTTGTCTTTATTATCCGTATTTTTTATCAATATTTTATAGAATTCAGTTATTATACCTTTCAAACTTTCATTATTATCCATCTTCTCACCTTTTTTTTACCAAATCTTCAAATTTTATAAACTCCCTTATTTCTTTATTATTCTTTTCCCAATTTTTAATCCATTGTTCTAACTGTATGCAATTAAACCATGACATTTTCATTCCATATAATTGCTCTCTTATACTCCCTTTCTCACACATCCATCCTATCCATCCCTCTATTTTCTCTAGTCCTCTTTTCTTTAATCCCTTTCCCATTTTTTCTTTCAGATTATTTGGGAATCCCCCCCTCCCATTATAACTGGTGTAAGCACTGAATCAATAGGCAAAGATTATTTCTTATACGTATACCCTATTCCCAATATATTTTGCAGACAATTCCTTTAATTTCTTTTTTTGTAAAATTATCAAAAAATATATTCCATATTCTCTTATCTATTCTCCCTATATCTGTCTCTAACCATGCTAAATCTCCCTGTCCTACAATTCCTTCTATAACATATCTCAATTGATTAGCTTCATAATAACCTTTTATATTGGGAAGCCCAAGTCCTCCCTCCTTCTGTGATATATACCAAAATAATTTATTTAATCTTGTTCTTTTCCCTCCATTACAATATTTATTCAAGATATTTTGCCATTTTTTCAGTTCAACTTCTGATATTTTTATTGGTAACATTGGAAACCCAAAAAAAATAGGTTTCTGTTGCAGTGACTTTTCACAGAGATAGAGAGCACTAACTGTAAGGATTTTGCTGCAAAATATAACAGAGATCCAAGATAACAGGGATCCACTACAAAAACTTGAGGACTGGAGAGAAAAATCTTTATGAGAATGAAACGTGAGTTTTGTGTTGGCATTCTAAATTTTTGAAGAAAAAAGTTGATGATATACCTTAATACAGGAATTGCTGTGTAGTATTTGGAGAGCTGGTTTTAGTATTAAATGAAGCAGAAGCAAATCTTGATCATGGCAAAGCAATACTATAAGGAGGTTGGATAGCTGGTTAGATCATAGAATTATAGAGTTGGTAGAGTCCACAAGGGCCATCTAGTCTATCCCCCTGTCATGCAGGAATACAGAATCAAATCATTCTTGACAGATGAGGCAGAGGAAGGAACTGGAAAAAATGAAAAGAAATTAAGAAACTGAAAATATTGTCCGCTCACCTAGTTAATCATTATATTTGAGTTGACTTGTGTAAGTTCAGAGGATTTTTACCCAACCATCTCCATAATTCTAAAAATATACATAGCTGACCTATAAGTTAGATCCACTCCCTAACAGGTGCTGAGACATTTATATAGCAGTCCTGTGCAATCTTTTTGAACATACTTGGGGCTCTTTTCATGTAAGAGGTGCAAGTGAGTAAGAATATAATATGAAAATCCTTTTTAGGAATGTCTCACTTTTCCTTTATCTTCTCATTATGAGAACAAAATATATTAATTTCTAGTGTGCATACAGAGGAAACACTAATACCTGCACCCCCACCTTAGTTTGTAACTCCATATTGGGGATACCGTTTGATGAATTGGTATTGAAATTTTGCCATTGTTAAATTAGTTCATTGCCTTTCAGTTACCACAGCGAGAGGCTTTAGCTACATACATATTTATCTGATGACTGCATATACATTTTGTTTTCTGTATTCAGAGCTCATATACAACATGCTGAAGAATCTTCCTTCAGGGACCTGCTTAATAATGTCTATTAAATATAAAAAAAACCAAACGGAGATGCAGAACCTTTCCAGGCTGATTCTTCTGTTCTTCTCCCTCATTCTGTTTCTTAATATAACTACTTTCATAGACTCATATATTTGCAAGAGACCACAAGGGCCATCTAGTCCAATATTTCAGTATTGCTTCCCAACTTGAAAGGGGTGCTGGGGCAATGAACGAAATAAAAACCAGTTAAAAAAAATACCAAGATAAAAACACTTTTAAAATACATCCAAATACTCTTTAAAACTCCTAAAAGCATTTTAAAACAATCCAAGGATCCAGTTTTAAAAAAGGTAAAACATCAATTTCAAACACAGACTGCCATGTGGAATAAAACTGTTTGGCTGCCTGCCGGCTTAAAAGAAATAGGGTCAGCCAAACTTCCATGGGTAGGGAGTTCCACAGTTGAGGTGCTGCTACAGAGGAAGGCCCTGTTACATGTACCCACCAACCTAACTTCACAGGTGTTGGGGCACACGAAACGGCTTCTCTGAAGACCTCAGATTTCTGGCAGGCTCATATGGGAAGAGATGGTTTTTTAGATATCTCGTCCCCAAGTCGTTCAGGACTTTGTAGGTCAGCACCAGAACCTTGAATTGAGCTCGGAAGCAAATTGGAAGCAATTGCAGTTCTTGCAGGAGTGGTATTATATGGTCTCTAAAAATGCACAGGTGACACTAGTCTGGCTGCTGTATTTTGAATTAGCTGCAGCTTTAAACACTTTTTAAGGACAGCCCCATGTAGAGTGCATTACAGTACAGTAGCACCCCTGTATCTGTGGGGGATTTGTTTCAGGGCCTCCCGCGGATGGTTAATTCCATGGATAATAGTGAATACCATCCCAGGTGGGCATCCCAGGGAAAGGGGGATGAGTTTACTCCTTCCCCCTTGCCCCTTTGCCCCTGCCATGGCCCACTGCGGCAGCGACTGTGGTGGCAAAGGGGGTAGGGGAGGAGAAGTGATCTCCCCCCTTCCCCCTTCGACCTTGCAATCACAGCCGTGGCTGGGCCACAGCAGGGCGAAGGGGATGAAGAAGTGATCTCTCCCCCTTCCCCCCCGATCGCCGTGGTGGTGGGGTCATGGCAGGGGCAAATGGGAAAGGGGGTTAAGATTGCTTCTTCACCCCTTCCCCCTTTGCCCCCACCATGGCCCTGCCTTGGTGAAGATTGCAGGGGTGAAGGGGAAGGGGAGGACGCAATCTCACCTCATTCCCTTCACTCTTCGCCCCCGCAATTGCTGCAGTGGCGACAGGAGCCCTCCCAGGGGAAGGGATGGGGGTGGTGAGATCCCTCCTCCCCCTCCCTTCCCCTTGCCATCGGCAACTGCGGATAATTGAAACAGCAGTTAGTGAATCAGCAGATACGGGGGTGCTACTGTAGTCTAATTGAGAAGTAACTAGGGCATGAACTATGGTGGCCAGATCTGCCTTCCCCAAGGGCAAAGATGCTCCTGTCCACTGCAGAAACCTGGCTTTCCAGGAGCAATACTGCATCTAAGAGCACCCACAAGCTATGAACCTGGTCTTTTAGAGAGGGAGCAACCCCCTCCAGAACAGGTTGTTATCCTTTTACCCTAAAAGCATCTCCTTTAAGTTTGGGGGAATTATAGCTCAAAAGGAGGCCTACAAGAGGAAGGTAACTTTGGGGATCTTTTCACCTATGAATACCAATACTAACTGTAGAGAACACTCCAGTTGAAATTAAAGTATTGTATTTGAATTAACACAAGAGATAAACTATCACACAAGAACATACATTCTTAAGAACCATACAAGGCTACTGAAGGGAAAGGCTGAAGGATTAGATAGAGAGGTCCCATCAATACAAGGGGAAAAAATGCGAACTCATTCGAAAAAGCAGCCATTTGCAGCACTGTGACCTGTCTTAACAGTCAAAAGAACCCCTAAACTTTGCATGCCCCCTAGCCAACGAGATGAAATGGCAGGTGCGAGTGATACTCACATTTTTAAATCTGCTGCTGCCAAATTTTTAAAAAACAGTTTACCATGGTGCACATTCTTTACTGCAATGATGATGCTTATTATTTATGCCTAACTTTGTGTGAGACTGAAGAAAAATGAAACAAAATTCAGGAGGCTGATTTTTTAATGGGGTCAAAAAGGCCCCTGAATGATACTTTAGGTTAAGCATCCTGATGAACTTCAAGAGTAACCAACACCAGGGTTGGGGAAAAAAGCAAGGTTTTTTTAAACCCCCCCCCAAAAAAAAAAACTCAGTGGGAAGAGCATTTAAAGCATTTTTTTTGTTTAAACCAGTTTTTTAAACATTAAAACTAATACAGGACTAAATCAGAAAATTGAGTAGCAATACAGTTCAGATGTTAAATTCACTAGCTTAAATAATAATTGTTCATTAAAAAGTGCCCTTTTAAAGCAAATGATTTTGTTTGAACATATTAATTGAAGGATTTGTTTCTGAATGGCATTTCTTGCACTATAAAGTGATTAAAAAGAAGCAACTGACACTGGATACTGGTCTAACAATGAACAACTGCCAATAAACTGTTAAAGTTAAAATGTTTAAATTTAAACAGTCATTGTTCCAGTGAGAGGGCTGGAAAATAGTAATAACAGCCAGACTAAAAAAAGAAAAAAAGAATAGTCAATTTAGAAAACCAGGAGTGCTTTTTTAAAAAAAGTCATTTAGTTTAAACCAAGGTTTAAGTGATGGTTTAAGTAGGTCAGCCCTGACGAAGACACACTAAGATAAACAATATAGCTAAAGCACAGAATGAGCTCAGGCTTACTAGGGAGGTTAAGAACAATAAAAAGGGTTTTTTTGGGTATGTCCGCAGCAAAAGGAGGAAGAAGGAAATGATAGGGCCACTACGTGGAGAAGATGGCAAAATGCTAACAGGGGACAGAGAAAAGGCAGAATTACTCAACACCTTCTTTGCCTCAGTGTTTTCAGAAAAGGAAAAGGGGGACCAACCTGAGGAGAATGGAACAGAGGACACAATAGGGGAAATCCAGCTCAGACTAAGCAAAGAGGTAGTACAGGAATACCTTCTTAATCTAAATGAATTTAAATCTCCAGGACAAGATGAACTACATCCAAGAGTATTAAAAGAGCTGGCAAATGTGATCTCAGAGCCATTGGGAATAATCTTTGAGACCTCTTGGAGAACAGGAGAAGTCCCAGCAGACTGGAGGAGAGCAAACGTTGTCCTCATCTTCAAAAAGGGGAAAAAAGAGGATCCCAATAATTATCGTCCAGTTAGTCTGACATCAATACCAGGGAAGATTCTAGAGCAGATCATTAAACAGAGAGTCTGTGAACATTTAGAAGGCAATGCTATAATCACAAAAAGTCAACATGGGTTTCAGAGAAACAAGTCATGCCAGACTAATCTGATCTCTTTTTTTGATAAAGTTACCAGCTTGGTAGATGAAGGGAATGCTGTGGACATCACATACCTTGATTTCAGTAAGGCCTTTGAAAAGGTTCCCCATGACAATTCTTGCAAACAAGCTTGTAAAATGTGGGCTAGACAAGTTAACTGTTCAATGGATTTGTAAATTGGTTGACTGGCCAAACCCAAAGGGTGCTTAGCAGTGGCTCCTCTTCGTCTTGGAAAGATGTGACCAGTGGGGTGCCACAAGGTTCTGTCCTGGGCCCAGTGCTATTCAACATCTTTATCAATGACTTGGATGAGGGAATTAGGGGCATACTTATCCAATTTGCAGATGACACCAAATTAGGAGGAGTAGCTAATACCCTAGAGGACAGGATCAAAATTCAGAATGACCCGGATAGACTGGAGAGCTGGGCCAAAGCTAACAAAATGAAATTCAATACAGAGAAATGTAAAGTACTGCACTTAGGGCGGAAAAATGAAATGCATAGATATAGGATGAGGGAGACCTGGCTGAACGAGACTACGTGCAAAAGGGATCTAGGAGTCCTAGTAGACCACAAGTTGAACATGAGTCAACAGTGTGATGTGGCAGCTAAAAAGGCCAGTGCAATTTTGGGCTGTATCTATAGAAGTATAGTGTCTAGATAAAGGGAAGTAATAGTGCCGCTCTATTCTGCCTTGGTCAGACCTCACCTAGAATACTGTGTCCAGTTCTGGGCACTGCAATTCAAAAAGGATATTGACAAATTGGAGCATGTCCAGAGAAGGGCAACTAAAATGGTGAAAGGCCTGGAAACCATGCCATATGAGGAGAGACTTAGGGAGCTGGGTATGTTTAGCCTGGAAAAAAGACGGTTAAGAGGAGATGATGATGATAATAATAATAATAATAATAATATTTATTTATACCCCGCCCCTCTGCTAAAAACAATCGGGGCGGCTTCCAACAATTAAAACATTATAATAATGACTAAAAACACCACCCACCCCCACCCTCCCACATAAAAAGACATTAAACACAATAAGATTAAAACCTTCTAGCTAAAAAAACACATTAAAAACAAATATATACATAATTTTTAAAAAGCCAGGAGACTGAGTTCCTGAGGCCGGGATCTAATCAGGAAAGGCCTGCCGAAAGAGATCCGTCTTTAGTGCTTTTTTAAAGCTACTCAAGCTCGTCAGCTGACGGATCTCATTCGGCAGGCCATTCCACAATTTGGGGGCGATTACTGAAAAGGCCCTCTGGGAGGTTGCAGACAGCCTAGATATGATAGCCCTGTTTAAGTATTTGAAGGGGTGTCACGTTGAGGATGGAGCAGGCTTGTTTTCTGCTGCTCCAGAGACTGGAACACGGAGCAATGGATGCAAGCTCCAGGAACAGAGATTCCACCTCAACATTAGGAGAAACTTTTTGACAGTAAGAGCTGTTCTGCAGTGAACACGCTCCCTCGGAGCGTGTTGGGGTCTCCTTCCTTGGAGGTCTTTAAATAGAGGCGGGATGGCCATCTGTCAGGGATGCTTTGATCAAGATTTCCTGCATGGCAGGGGGTTGGACTGGATGGCCCTCGTGGTCTCTTCCAACTCTACAATTCTATGATTCTATGATAATAACTGCCTTCCAGGTACTCCCATTTTTATCTCTTCAAGCTATGTCTCATGTTAAGCCTAGCTGTGTTCCCTTACTCTGACTACTCTTCTGTCTTACTTCAGGCTTATGCCTTTTCTCTTCATCTTCTCCCATGCTCCTTTGTTTTCCAGCAGCCCAACCTTTCACCCATCCATCCATGGTTGCCTGTCAGTGCTTTTAAATTCAGCTGGCCACAGCTGTTATCCAGTGACATGTAGTGACTTCACAAAATACCCTTTGATTGGTTTAACTCAAGAACCAACAGAAATACTTTTAGAGTCATCATTCAGAACACCAACTAGTTTAGTCCTGCCTTGTGCCTTTGATCAATATATACAGCATGTCCCTCCAAAATGTACACACCCATACAGCTCATAATTGTGCATTTTTGTGGCAAAATTACAAGAGAAAGTTTAAGTGAGATTTGCAACTCTGTGCTTCAACAATGCGAGCAGTGCATTGCTGTGCAAGCATGAAAATTTGAACACCTTACATAAAATTGTAGTAGAAGATGGAATTTATGACGGCTTTGGCTCAGAGCTACACTGCATGAAATTGGGACTGTTCTGGTCTGGATTTAAGCACCACACCTTTTCTGGCCAAAGCTTGAATCTGCATCGCTTGTCAGTGGACTTGTCTGCACAATACTTCATTTGGATTTTTATCCGCAGTGTAGATGGGTCTGTCGCTGCTGCCTAGCCAGACACCTCCATGATATGGAGTGGGCTGGAAGAGCAACTATGCACCAGGGCTCTGTCTTCCTGGCGCACATTTGCCCTCTCTGAGGTCAGAAGGAGTGGCCAGCCACATAATTGTGAGCCTGGCTGCTCATTCTGACCTCAGAGAGAGCAACAATATGCCAGGATTCTGCCTTCCCGGTGCACAGTTGCTCTCTCTGAGGTCAGAATGAGGCAGGCAGCCATACAATTGCAAGGTTAACTGCTTCTTCGGTCCTCAGAGAGAGAGAGAGAGAGAGAGAGAGAGAGAGAGAGAGACACTAGCACCAGGTCCCTGCCTTCCTGGCCAATATTGGAATGAAGAAATGGTGCCAAGGAGGGGGAAAAACGGCGGTGCCTGTCAGGAGGTGCTTGCCCTGCCTCCCTCCCCCCTGAATCCAGGGTGGATGCATTGTTCACACTACAGTTTTCTCTGGAGTTTCAAACAAACTCTGGAGAAAATTGCAAGCTTTGAAAACCCGGATTAAGGTGGCATACCCTGAGTTTGGTGCATTGTGTGTCCCTACCACACCAGATTTGGGGATAATTCTGCATGTAGTGTGGCCTTATCAGGCTAGATTCAGGGAGGGGGTTCTTTTTTCAATAGTGCAGACAAGCCACTCCCCTGCTACCTTTGTAAACGTTTGAGGCCTAATCAGATACCCTTTTATCTCCTGTTTCATTTCAAGCTAAGGCATTTAATCATAGTGCCAAGCCTATAACAATTCATAGCTAGAACTATCTGTCCTTTTACATTTAATACATAATACCTACTAAATTGTTTTTTTCACACTTTTAAAAATTCTTAGACCTCAAACTTTTGGATCAAAGAGTTCAGCTCATCTTGCTATGTGAATGGAACATTTGATTGTCTGAGTACAAACGTTCTACCAAGAACACTTGTGAAAAATAAATCAAATACTATATTTTGTGTCCTGCTGCTTTGATTGCCTGGTATGCATCACCATTTCATTTTTGGCACTGTTCTCAAAGCACTTCCATCATTTCCAGCCCAATTTACATCAAGGGGTCTTATGCTAGTTTACGTGCTTCTAAGGACCAAGTTGGGTTTGTCTGCTTAGATCTCAGGTTTAATTACAGGTAAGATCCATTTGAGGAGAGATTTGAAAAAAAAATCTTAATTAAAAGTGCTATATGTGGGGGAAAGCCTGTAGAGTAAATGAAGCTTGTGATATATTTAATATAAAAGGGGAAGTGATTAGAAGGGAAAATGATTGTACTTAAAAGGATTCAGTTAGCAAAGCAGACAGAGAATCTAATCTAACTAACCCAGATAATCCAAATAATATGTTATTGGAGGCAGGTAATTTTTAGGCAAATTGCATATTTCAAGCAATACTTCCTGATAGTCTGGATCCAGTATTTCTAAAGTGAGAATTGTCGAGTCCTTGAATGTTTTAAGCACTTTGCTTAATGTCAATGTATGTTCGTTAAAAACCTAGGAAACTATCACTAAAGGATGTATGGTAGGTAGCAGTCTCATTAGAGATTTGTAGAAAGCTCTCCTCAGCATAAATCTTTCACCCCATTACTGTTCCTCTTCAAGCTTCTGTTGGATTTCCTCCTTTTTGGCTGAAACATGCTGCCACTACTGTGCTGAAGCTGACACATTTTCTATTATCTGTAGGGTGTTCCCAGGGACTCAGTTCCAGCAGCTGTTTGACTGACTGCAGCAGTTCTTTTCCCCTCATCCTCCTGTGTCATTATTAAGAACCTCGGAGGACTTCTTTTCAGATCATGAAGCAGGTGCTGCATTTTTACTGAGAGGACTTGCTCTATAAATTAAACTGTAAATTGGATTGATCTTCTGTTAAAAATTGGGTTTGTCATTAAAATGTTACTGGGATTTAAAGATCCCCAATATTCCCTTGTTATTTCTGTTTCACATTCTTTGAACAAGCTAACGGTCTTATAACATCACTGTCCTGTGGCGTATAATTGTTACTGAAACATAAGGGTATGTAGCAGAGAACGACTGCGTGGCTATGGTCATTGGTTTACTGCACATAGGTACAGTACTCAGCAAATGACTTGAATTATCTGTGCTGAAGTGTAAAGTAAAGCCGAGGCTACTTTATACTATGAAGAGGGGTAAATATTTTTGGTAATATCTACAGATCATATAACACAGCGACTAAGAGTGTAGGCTGAAGCAAGAACCTAGTTTAAACCTTACTTGACATTTAAATAATTAGGTGATCTCAAGCAAGACATTGTTTTAACAATGTTTCTATCTGTAAAATGGTTGTAATAAAGGGCCATTGTCAGGATTACCGAGATTAGTCAGGTTGAGGCTCCCTAATCTGAAATGTTTGGGACCAGAGGTATTTCAGAATTTGGATTTTTTTCTATTTTTGTAATATCTGTATTTGGATATACATAGTGAATGAGGGATGGAGGAAAGGAAGCTAGTTACACATCCAGCACCCTCTAAGTTTTTCCTCATGGAGCCTTTGCTTCACTATTGTCAGAAGTTCAATGGGGAAAGAGAAGAGGGGGATGAATCGGAGGACTCTGGTTTCTGTGACTCTGCTTACACAAGGCTCCTGTAAAAATGGACAGCCAGGGAAGCAGCCCTTGTAGCCGGGAAGGGAGAGGAAAGTCCTTCACCCTGTGAGTCTTTTTCATTCTCTCTGAGCAGCAGCCAATGGCGTTGCTTTGCACTTGTTCTCATGGCGCAGCCAATGGTGATGTCTGCCCTGCCATATGCCATCTTTGTCCACTGGAGGCAGAAGGCAAGCACCGCCCTGTTGGCTGCCACCTATTTCCAACCCAGAGAGAATGAAAAAGACTTGCGGGCAGGGGGCAGAGTATTTGCCTCTCGCTTCCTACCTATGAGGGCTACTTTACTAAAAGGGCAGAAAGTGTGCCCAGATGCTTCCTCAGCCGTCCCCTTTTTACAGGGGCCTTGTGTAAATGTGTTAAGCCCTGCATGCAGGGCCTAGCAGAAAGATTGGTTCAGGCTGCATAAAGAAGTGCTAGGCCCTGTTTATGGGTCAAAGAGAGGTTTCTACTCACAGCTGGAGTTGTGGGGGGGAGTGAGTGAGGGTCATTCCCTGGCCTAGGAGATAAGGATTTTTTGGATCTTTTAGCACCTGGCATGAGTAATTACCCTAAGAAAATTTACCTTCGTTAATTGGCTTGGGAAAGTTTCATGTATCATCCAACTTGCTTGTGAGATTTTAACCTATATAAGGTTAGAGCAGACCTTGGCGGTGCTTTTTCAGTGTGTGCAGCTCTGAGGGGTGCGTATCATTCTGCTTTTGCCTTTCTGTATTGCTTAACCAGAATGCATGTTTGCTTTTCTATCTAAAGTAGTCTGCCTTCGAGCCCAGGACTGGTGTGTGGTCATTTTGCCGACTTCATATTCTGAACCAGCAGGCCCCCATGCCAGGGAGGTGCTGCCAGTGTGACAAATGGAGCTGCAGGAACCTGAGTCCTCCTGTTCTTCCCCCATTTCTCTCACCTCCTGTCAAATTTCTGTGGAGCAAGGGCTCCATGAGAAAGAACTCAGTGGATGCTGGACTGGTGGAAGTGAGCAGCTGGTGGGGAAAAGTTTCTGATTTTGGAATATTTTGAATTTTGGAATTCCAAATAAGAGAGACTCAACCTATATATGTAAAGAATTTTGAATCCTTCAGATGTCCCATATAAATATTTACTTCTTGTTGTTCAAAAGGGATCCATTTTGTACCAAAGTTTTCACATGACTCTTTAATGATTTACAACTTGCTTATAACAAACTAGACTTAAATGAAGTAGTTTATATTAATAGTGCTGGTCAGGAATCCCCTGGTTAGTTCCCCAGCTAAATCCACAGCTCTGACCTTCAGTATTTAACCTTCAGGGACCTCACTTGTTCTTCAAGAATTCCCAAAGTTTATAGAGAGGGGTTCTGGGATTACACTTCCAGATTCCTTTAGTACCTTTAAAAGCAGTTCATTGGCCCTAGTGACTTAGTTTCATTTAATGTACTTAGGTGTTCTACCTCTAATTATTTTGGGATTCAGCCCCCATCACCACTACATTGTTTATTTTCACCATATTGTGCATTGTCTTCCTTCTTCTGGGAAGACAGAAGCAAAGTAAGTGTTGAGCAAATGTTGAACTGGCATTTTTCAGCCCCCCCCCCATTTCCTTCTCCCAATAGTATGCATACTTTCTACTTTGTAGAAAAAGTGATTATATTCTAGACAAACACATGGTTATTCTGGTCTAGTTTGTTTTTACGGTCCTAATTATGAAAGGAGCTAAAGTCTCACCAAAAATTAAACCTGGTGGTATTGTTTTGACATAGGAGAGTTCACTGTGATTTAATTGGCATAAAACCAGGGCCATTGCTAGACTCCACCACTCATGTCTGACTGTTAGCATGTGACTGTTAGTGTGGTAGACTTTCCTTTCCCAACGTTACCCCTGCAGCCCTCTGCACCATCTGCCAGCTAGCTCCTAAATGTTTCCTGGGGAGTGGAGAGGTTTCAGAAGCTGTTCCTTCTATTTCCATTGACTGAAAGAGTCTTGCTTGCAGAAGCAGCTCACTGGTATTGACCCCTATATTTAATTTGGCTTAATTTGGACTCCTATGTTTAATAAGGTTTTAGAAATTTTAGATGTAAGTAAGTACAAAAGCAGATGAACATCACCTGCACTATGATAGGTTCTTCTGTAAGAAATTCATTTTGTATGTGCAAGGAGAACTCCAGCATAATTTGCAGTAACACCTGTGGAACCTGGTTGTCAAAAATATTCTAAATATTAGTACACAGCACAGCATATTTTTAAATAATAAGTTGTATTATGTGTATTAAGGTATCATGTTTGTAAGAAAGTAGATAGGGAGAAGCAATTACAGTATTTTGGTATATAAGAGTTCATTAACATTTCATAGGAATACTTAATAGTTGATAAATATCCCAGCATATAGAATTATGAAACACTATTAGGGATAATTGGGAGTTGGGTGCTTACCTCAGTGGTGGAGCACCACTAAACTATTTTGTGATGTTTTATTTGGTCATTATAAAGAAATGTTTCTGTAGCTTACTGTGGATTTTTTTGTACAAGCTGTGAGTGGCTAAACAAGCAAAAATCTGTTAAAATGAGAGAACAGGCTGAAGATATAGTGCAATTTCCATAATAAATACTAAAGCTTTGATAACAATACATTTAGTCTTAACAAATATTTTAGTATATTGCAGTAGATACAGTTGGCTTTCCACAGTTGCAGGTTTAACTTTTGTGGATGTGATTATTTGCTGCTGCCTCCATTGCTGCCTTATGCCATTTTTAATAGAGACTGCAAGCCTCACAAGACTGAGAGAGACTGTGAACATGTGGTGAGGCTTGTAAATCTCTAATAAAAATGGTGTAGGGCAGCAGCAGAGGTGGGGCAAGCCTGGCCAGCCACCCTCTTCTGCCTTGCAAAGGAACCCTGCTGCCTCAAAGACATCTGTGATGGGTTGAATCCACAGATTGTACTTTTGTGTGTGTTAAATATGGTTGTGGGGGTAGAGATATTAACGTTTTTCTACTTTCATGGGGGTCCGGCAACCCTAACCCCAGTGAATGTGGAGGGCCAACTATTTGTAACTGATCCTGGAAGGAGTTTGACTTAGAACATGTTCACCTAACACTTTTAAAACTGTGTCAAGATAAGTTTTTTGCTCGGTTTGTGGACAGTGTTGATTTAATGAGTCCTGTAATTTGGTTGTTGCACAAAATATTAAGATAGTTACGCAAAAGAATTAGTTATCCTCCAGCATTTATTTTCCTAATGTTTATAATGGTATAAACTGATGCTTACAAACACCATGTTGCAAGACCTATAAATGTTCCATTAACAAAATAATCGGATACCTAATCTAATAATCTAACAAGGCTCAAGCTATAATCTTATACCTCCTTAGCTGGGAATACATCTCATTGAATTTAGTGAGATACATATGACACTGTACTTTAAACATGTTTAGAATGCATGGTCGCTGTTTATTTTGAAGTTGAAATGTTCTGCTAAAGCCCTGCTTTATCTCTGGTTTGCCATTGCCTTTTTCTTGTACTACCTTATGTAAGGAGGTGAGGGTCATCTCCAGGATCCTAAATGAACATATACAGTAATTACTACAAAAGGCTTCTAAGCAAATTTTAGTACCTAACTTCTTTTGTTTTGTTTTTGCACAAATCCCAGCTCCTATTTTTGTGGTTTTGGTATTATTAACTGCAGCATGGTTCAAAATCACTACAGATTTCCTCTTCCCCTTTGGAAAAAAAAGCAGTTTTTAAAATATTCTGTACTTAGAAGAAAACTCATTAGAAATCAATGAGATGATCCCAAATAATGTGCTTTCATTAGAGTGTTAGACATCTGTGTAATCTGTAGTGACCCCCGAGATTCAACCTCTTGTTGTTTAGTACATAAGAAAAAAAATTCTTTTTAACCTATAGCCCTGTTCAAAAAGACAGGAATCTACATGCCTACTGCTTGAAAGTCAGCTGTTCAAATTAACAGTATTGACTAGTACCAAAGTTTCTCTAATATTATGATTTGTAAAGAGATGGTTAGTGTGCCTTCTAGACAAAACATTTAGTATGAACAACACTCTTTTACTAGGCTTAAGAAAAGGATGCCCTTGAAAATCCCTGACATGAACAGTCAGTAAATGGACCAGAATTCAAACAACTATTAATTTTTCTTTTTAAATGAGTAAGTATGTAAACAACAAAGTTTAATCCAGTCATTTTGCAGCCTTCATCAGATATACAGCATGTAGATTACTTTATACTTTGGTTATAAGACCGTAATTAATTCCAGAAGGGTAGCGATGCTAGGTCAGCAACCAGCATCAGACTAGTAAGCTTCTCCTTGCACAATGGAAATTGCCTGTTCCATCCTCTTCCTTGAAGCCTCCTAATCCTCCCCATCTGCTCTGGAAGGTTTCCTAATGTGGGGTGGAGATAGAGGCTTGTGGGGGGTATTGCCCCTTCCCCACTATGTCAATGGATGGCATACAGTTTTACTTTTAATATTTTGTAGCAAAAGCAAAGTCTTGTGACTCCTCAAAGATGAATACTTTCATTGTGTATTTCATATGAGTTTGTGTGGAGAGTGCTGTTTATCAGTTGCACAAAATATATGCACAGATATTTATTTGGTATTTATACCCCACTCTTTGGCCAGAAGGGCTCTCAGAGTGGCTTACAAATTGTCAAGCAACATCATTTTACACACCAACACCACTTTATAGCATGCTAGGCGCTAAGCAGTTTCCAATGTGTGTTAGCTACAACACACTTGCCCCCACAAGACAGGTGCTCATTTTACTGACCTACGAAAGGATGGAAGGCTGAGCCCTTGGAGCCCTTGGGATTGAACTTCATAGAATCATAGAATCATAGAATTGCAGAGTTGGAAGAGACCACGACGGCCATCCAGTCCAACCCCCTGCCATGCAGGAAATCACGATCAAAGCATCCCCGACAGATGGCCATCCAGCCTCTGTTTAAAGACCTCCAAGGAAAGAGACCCCAACACGCTCCGAGGGAGCATGTTCCACTGCCGAACAGCTCTTACTGTCAAAAAGTTCCTCCTAATGTTCAGGTGGAATCTCTGTTCCTGGAGCTTGCATCCATTGCTCCATGTTCATCTCTGGAGCAGCAGAAAACAAGCCTGCTCCATCCTCAACGTGACACCCCTTCAAATACTTAAACAGGGCTATCATATCGCCTCTTAACCATCTTTTATCCAGGCTAAACATACCCAGCTCCCTAAGTCTCTCCTCATAAGGCATCGTTAACTTGCAACATTGTGGCTGCAGTACTGGCATTTAACCACTGCACCACAAGGCTCCTAATTCCTGGTGGTTATCCCCAGGCTCTGGAATTCCTTGCCAAGGGAGGTTCAGCTACCCTGATGCTGATCCCTTTTTGCCAGCAAGCAAAGGTCTCTTTATTTAGTGAAGACTTTGGCCTACACAACTTGATTTGTCATTATCTTCACACTGGTTTTAACTGATTGTATTTATTTTTGTTTTATCTGACTTGTGTTTTTTTTTTAACTTTCTACTTACAGTATTTTTGCATTTTTTATAACTCTGAGGTGACTTGAACAGTATTTCGTTTAGATGTTTGGAATAAACTTAACAAATAAGTATGCCTGTATGTGTATATTATAGACACAGGCATAAATAGATAAAGAAAGAGGAGGAAATGCTATATATAGAAAGTGAGGTCAACAGTTTAGGAGATATGTGAGTTACATTACTGCTGCAGAACACAGATGGAAATATGGTCCAATCAGAAGAGTAATAGATCCAATTGCATTGAGTGTGATTCACTCCCACTTGGGAGAGTATCAGACGGACTTAATAATCTGGGACAGGGACATCACAGGATTGCAAAAGGATTTCCCTTTCAGACCACGTCGTCCCCGTCCTGTTCTCCCCCTGTGCTGCGTCTGTTCTGTCCCCATTTTTTCTTATCGATAAGGAAAAGTCATTAACAGATCGCTCATTCTATTTCAATCATGGAATCATGGGTGTCTGAAAAGGAGCCCTGTTTTGCTAGTGTGATGCCAGCATCACAGTGAGGTCACAGGGTGGTCTGTGCCAACACTTCCAGATTCGATCGGGACATCAAGGTAAGTGCTATCCTTTTTTTTTTTTTACCCTCCCCGGATTACTTGTTAAGTTTAAAGTGTGTCCTGGTGCTTGGTTTTTACTTTTGACATTTTGTTTTTATTTTTGAATTTATTTTATTTTTGAATTTCTTGTGCGATTGTTCTCTCGTAAGAATGGCTGGGATTTTGTTTCCAGGAAGTAAATGGTGTTTGGTGAGAGCCCCATTGACTCCTGGGATGCCAGAGGGGAGAACTTTCAATAGTGCGGCAAGGTAGGTGTCTGAGAAATTTTCTTTTATTGTGTTACAGGGACGGGAGTGGGGTGGGATTGGGGGTTCCAGGACAGAAACGGCTTTTAAGAAATCGTGTGATAATTTCCTTGGTAATAAGGATGAATAGTTCTTAAAAAAAAAACCACCCTAGCAAAACACCTTTAATCTGAAGTCTTAAGAATTTGTATATTCACTGAAACAAAATGATGCTTTCACCAGAATTGCAGGCAATCTTTGTTTTCCTTTGCATGCTTTACAGTTGTTTGCTGTTCCTTTATGATTGTACAATTCTAGAGGAATATTCAACAACCACCTCTGTGTTTCATCTCTTTGTCAAATGCCTAGTGTTCAGTTAACACATTCTAACATTAGTATAAGAAAACAGACATTGTGCAAATGATTTGCAAATGTGATGCAGTTTAGCATAATTTCAGACTTTGTGCTTGGTGCGTCTAGATTTCTAGGTCTTACACTTGCATTAAAAAACAATGAAACCAAACTTACTGAATGAATGCCTTGTTGATTGACTGAATGAGTCACCTGTAGCCCAGGCTCTACATGGGTTCAAAAAGCAGAACCCATATAGGGAACATGAGGGAATTATGGTGGTCTCCTTGGGATTGCCTGTGGGTGCTTGCGCCCACCTGCATGCTGATTGCAAAATCTGTCAGTCAGCTTGCTGACTCCCCCGCCCCTCAGCTCACGTTGTGAGCAGTGTGCATGGTCAGTCCCAAACAAGCATACATAGAGAAGAACTGTAGAAAGAGTGGGTTCCTTGTCGAATGAGTGGAGCTTGTCCTTAATTTGCAAGTGTCAACAGAGTGAGTTGCTAGATAACAAGCTGTCAAAAGATGGGGACTTCCTGTAGTCTCAGGTTGAGATGGGCTTTATAGTCAAAATCAGCATTCTGAATTAAGGCTGGAAAGAATTGGGGGCCAGTGTGGATAACAGTGGGATAATATGATTGTAATGCTCAATTCCGTTCTACGTTTCTGCTGCCATATTGTGTATTCTAAATTAAATCTATATACCAGAAGTGGGAACTGTGGGGCTCATAGGCAATATGAAGCACTTGGCTCCCATTGAACCTCCCCTTCAGCTAAAACAAAATTTTTGGGGAACCCCCCCCCAAAAAAAAAAACACTCTAGGGCTTCCATTTTACCTGTAAATGATGTTTTCTTTCACACTGAAACAGATGGAAATCAACTCCAAAAGTGGCCAGAAATTACCAAACTATCCGTTCTAGTTTGAGAAAATGGCAGGTATGCAGCCTGTGCAGGACTCAGGAAAACTGGAAATGGCCCTGTGTTGCCCTGCATGCGTCCATCCCTGATACACAGTACATAATGACATTGCTCTAATAGTCACTCAGTATAAATCCAGCCCAATGATGTTACCATCTGTCATGTTGGTTGTGATGAAGTAATTAACAAGATGGGGGGTGGTGTTGGAAAAAAGGCAAATCAGCAATATTCCATAATATTTCATAAAGCACAAAAACACTGTTAGTATGAAGAAAGTACAAACTGCTATGAATGTGCAAACAGGTAACATTCATTCCTGATCTCATTGCATCCATAGCAAATAGCATAAAGAGTGACAACAGGGAGAGGGTGGGAAAGCCAGCTGTGCCAAAAACACACCTAAGTGGGTCCACTCTAATCTGCAAGAAGCAGAACAAGGAAGTTTTAGGGGTTGTCTATTATGAGGGGAAGAAAACAGATTGCTCTGCAATAGGAGCAATTCAAAGCAGCTTTGAACTGTCTTAACAGTTTTACAGCCCCCATAAACTTCACATTGTCCACTCAGTATAGGCATACTGAGAGGTGACTGGGACAGTCTGGGGATGAACTAAACCCAGGAGTAGCCAAACAGCAGATAAACTACACAGCAGAATAGGGCTTGAAAAGCAAAGGCTTCAGCTAGCAGGCTTTATCACTGCTCTGACCCACTTTCACCCACAATAAGACTTATAAGCAACAAGATCCTTCCAATAATATCTGGAGGCTTTATCTTCAGTTCCAGCATAAAACAAACATAGAATATATACAGCAAACCTCAAGAATGAATTCAACAGCAATTCTCCAAACATCCAACACTTCTCAAGACCAACCCACAACATTAACTCACACAGAGAGTATTTTTATAGGAGTGTTTGGTTAGTCACTTTCTGCCTAGCCACAGCTGTGCACATACCCATTTCAGATGTGCTATCAAGAGTGGTCTGTTGCTCCAACATTTTCTCTCTGCACTTAAAGGGATATTATCCTGACACACATGCCCCCTAACCAAGATGGTGGCTGAGAGTGAGTTACTTGTGTTTTTAAATATGCCGCCGCTGATTTTTAATTTTTTTTTTAACCATGGTGTGCACAAGCAATATTTCACATTTACAAAAGAGAAAAGAGAGGAAATGATCACTGTTTAATCACCTTACGAATTGCTCACTAAGCTGAAAATCCAACATGGCAGCAGCGGGCACTTGCTCTGTTTGCAAGCCCTGTCCCTGTGCTGGCCTGGCCAATCAGCTTGTGCTGCCTCTCCTATGGAAAAATGCAGTGATGCAACTGTCTTAATGAGCAGAAACGCACTTCTCCTAAGGAGCTTTTTAAAAACTCAGAGAAAAGCTGCGAAGGCTCTCCAGGTGGAGTTTTTGGCATTTTTAGTGCCCCATTCTGAATGGGTGCAAGCTCCAGGAACAGAGATTCCACCTCAACATTAGGAGGAACTTTTTGACAGTAAGAGCTGTTCGGCAGTGGAACGCACTCCCTCGGAGCGTGGTGGGGTCTCCTTCCTTGGAGGTCTTTAAACAGAGGCTGGATGGCCATCTGTCGGGGATGCTTTGATTGTGATTTCCTGCGTGGCAGGGGGGTTGGACTGGATGGCCCTCGTGGTCTCTTCCAACTCTGCAATTCTATGATTCTATGATTCTATGATTCTATGCAGATTTGCATTAGGACAGATCGATTACCAAGCAAATTCTGTGAGGATTATTTTGACAGTTTAGATGGCCCCATATTTTTCCAGGTCCAGCAACAAGCCTTATAGCTGATTGGTCCTTGGATCCGATCCATTGTGCTGTACAGCACTCTGTGGTGGCCTGGGCCAGGGCCAGATTATCAATGGTTCAGCCCCCTGCCTTGCGGCCCAGCACTGAAACGAAAAGGCATATAGCTTCCTTTTCTACCACAGTCAGTGCCTGAACGCCTATGTTGTCCCTATCATTAACATTTTTGGCTTGTCTATACAGCAAAAATACTCCTCATAAAATTCAAGGAGAATACCTTTTGTCCCAATGAGATCCCACATCATTTCGCTGTATTCGGAAGGGGGGGGGTAAAAACTTGAAATACTCCATGAGAAAACCCTTTGTGGCTTTTCTGTTATTTTTTATAAAAAACTCTGAGGGAAATGCATATTTCCATTCACTGGGACAACCGATTTGCCTTGCTGCACATTCCCGATAACAGCAGAAGTGGAAAGCTGATTGGTCAGATGTGTGCAAGGGGCAGAGTGCCTAGAACCGCCATGTCGGATTTTCTCTGTATACTGTTTGGCAGGGGCAACTGGTGACAATAAAAACACGAGTGATTCAGTCATGCCCACCATCTTGATTCTCAGGTATGCCCATTTGAAGAACAAATGTGTATGGCTTTGCATGCCTACAATCTTGAAAAAAAAATCCATGGAGACAAATGAAAGCTGCCGCAAATTGAGTAAAGGATTTCTTAAAGATAGGGCTTTAGTGAATGCTGTATTTTTCTCATTGAACTGTTTTTCAAACTGCTTTTTATCTTTTTAAAGTGCATGTTTTAAACTGACACAATTTAAATCTATCTCAGCATTGAGTTTTGTATATATTTTTAAGCAATATTGTATTTGTTTGAAATTGTAAGTTGCCTTAAGTCTCACTTTTGGGAAAAGGCAGGGTCTAAATAAAAGTACATAATAATGATAATTTTGCTGCTGCATCAGATAAGGCTGTTAGTCTCATTGAAGGTACAAAGCTGAAAATAGGTTCACATTGCAAATGTTTGAATTGTAGGAGCAGAGAGAGTGCCTGGTGAGCTGTACCTGAGCTTTTCTGCACTTTGGTAGAGAGTAGTAGAGGGTTTTTATGGAGCAAAGACACAAATGGTTTTAGAGAAATAAACTAAGCCATATATTATAGGAACTCCATTCTAAGGGGTTGTCTAAATGGCAAAATACTCCTTACAGAGTGTGAGGAGAAGACAACTTGTCCTAATGGTAGTCCTTGTTGTTTCACTGTATTGTGAAGGGTGGGGGGGACAAGCAAAAACTCCATAGGAAAATCCTTTACTGCATTTCCCAGAGTTTTAAAAAAACAATGAGGGGAATGCACATTCCTGCTCATTGGGACAAGTGATTTGATATGAATAACTTTCTCACATGAGAGGAAGCGTAAACCTGATTGGCCAGATGAGCACAGGGGCAGGGAGTGCTAAGAGGGCAAGCGCCTGCTATTGCCACATTGGATTTTTGCCTTAGTAAGTGTTTGCGAAGGTGATAAAACGGGGTGTTGTATTTTATCTCTCTTTTCTCTTTTTTTTGTAAAGGTGAAATATCACTTATGCGCAGCATGGAAATATGGTTGTTTCTTTTTAAAAAAAGTTCGGTGGTAGCAGATTTAAAAACACGAGTAATTCACTTGTGGCCACCATCTTGGCTAGAAGGCATGTGAGGTTTATGGGGGCTCTAAAACCATTAGGACAAGTCGTAGCTGCTGCAACTTGCTATTACTATAGAGCAATCTGGTTCTTTTGGCCTTGTATAGACAACCCCTAAGATAGGAAAGTTACTCAGGGTGCTAATCTAAGCTAGCTACATTTCTAGGGGTAGCTGAGAGAGTTCTGGGGAGGAGAAGAGGTAGAAACATCCCTAAGAATATAAGTTTACATCACAGAGGGAGCAGGACAGGCAGACAAGCAGGGAAGACTGTGGCTCATTCAAACGATCTAACCTTAATACTACTGTCCACTCTGAGGCATTTTTGGCCCGTTTACATGACAAAATAAGTCTGTGAAGAATTTGCTAAGATTCTTAATAGTTCACACACATCGCGCCACAATATTGCCTCATTCAGAAGGGGGGGGGGAGCCCCAAAACTCAAAAGTAGTGTAATAAGGGCCTTCACTACTTTCCCCAACTTTTTTTGAAAAGTAGCACACTATCGATTGTGTGAACTATCATTTCAGAAAAGTCTGTGTGAATTACCAGCAATCTTCCCAAAACAACAACAGTAGAGCTGAGCCGTGATTGGTTGGAGTGACCAGGGAGGGGGTTGGACTGGCCGGGGGGGGGATGGAGGAGTCTCAAATGAAAAGATCCAGCCACTGTTGTTTCCAGCCATGGAAAAGATCCAGCCAGCACTATCCCCATCCCAATCACCTAGCTGTCTGCCTTCTGGTTTGCTTGGCTGCTGCGGCTGAAGAATCGCCAGTTAGCCTCTTCCCGTGTGTGTGTGAGAGAGAGAGAAAGAGAGAGAGAGAGAAAGAGAGAGAGAGATTGAGTAGCGATCTGCTTCTCCGGCTGTTTGCTCCCTCGCACTCCTGTGATCGTGTGTGTGTGTGTGTGTGTGTGTGAGAGAGAGAGAGAGAGAGAGAAGGTGGGTGAGGGGAAGGGGGGCTTGATGGGGGATGGCTCCTTGGTGGCTGAAAGGCTGCCTTCTTCCTCCCACCCTTCTCGCTTTGGGAAGAAGAGGGAGCACTCCCTGCTAAAGGAAGGAAAACTAGCAGGCATTCCTCTGGTAATCAGAGGAGGGAAAGGTGCCAACACACACTCTCTCTCTTTCCCTCCCTCCCACCCTCTCATCTTCCAGGAATCTTCCACCATATGTGCTTGGGAGGCCACCCCCCCCTCTGTCTGTGTGAACTAGAAAGCAGAAAACTAAACAGTTCAACCGATTTTGCAGTAAATCATGTAAGCTATGCAGCACTGGTGCGAAAATGCACTAAAGCGCAAACTATCGCAATAAAAACTCCGTGTAACTGAGCCTTTGACTCTTCAGTACTAAGCGTTGTTGCACTTCCAACAAACGTAAGCAGTTTTAAAGGTATTAGGAACTGTTTCTGACTTTTCACCTGGTTTATCTTTTAGAATTAATATGCCAAATGTTATTTCAGCCCAGAATAGAATATTATGCCAGCTGCTTTAGTTTCTGAGATTGTCTATATCCTTTGGCATTCAGCATAGTTATTGTTAATTATATGTTCCTGTTCACATTATTTATGGTGAAAGCTTTAGATATGCTTATAGATTTCTCTCTGGAAATTATTAGAGGTGGCAGTAGTATCAACGGGACAGAAATTGGGCCAGAATCAAAGGAGGTGCGTCTATTGACAGAACTATTTATATGGGTGGGTGGGAGAAACAAATCTTTTCCCATTGCAAACCCCTGAAACCTGTTCTGGAGGGCATGAAAATCTTTTAGAGTCAATTTTCAAGCTGCACTGAGGGCCATATATGGGAAACCAAGGGTGTGGGAGAAAGTACCATTGGATCTAGAGTTTAGATTCAATATCTGTCTGATCCATTTTTGTGTTGAGGTGCAGTTATTTCAGGAAGCTGTATTTAAGCAAATTTTACTCTTGTCTGGAAACATCTTTAAAATATTTTAAAGAAGTGAAACAAGTCAGAACTAAACAACAACAACAACAAAACAAGGACTAGCATTTGATTTCAAGTTATTGTTAAAGTTTTTTTTTAAAGTATACAGGAGCACCCCTGTATCTGCTGATTCACTGACTGCGGATTCAATTATCCATGTTTGGCGATGGCAGGGGGAGGGAGGGGGAGGTATCTTGCCTGCCCCATCTCTTCCCCCAGGAGAGTTCTGGTCGTGGCAGTGATTGCAGGGGTGAAGGGCAAAGGGAGGGGTGGAAGGGATCTTGCCTGCCCCATCCCTTCCCTGGGAGAGCTTCGATCATTGTAGTAGCAATCACGAGGGTAAAGGGGGAAGGGAGGGGTGGGAGGGAGGGATCTTGCTTTTGTCCTTCCCCTGGGAGGGTTTCTGTGGTGACGGTGGGGTGGTGGATGGCGTTTCCTATTATCCGGAACCAATCCCCCACAGATACAAGTATTCTACTATACTATGTATTGTTCTGAATTAGCTGTTTACGAAAGCCATGCCTTTAATTGTAGCCAGCATTGGAGGCTGCTGGTGGCAGGATGAGTGAAGGGCTTGTGGTTCTCTTTTCCTTTTCCTTACAGTGGCCACCCTCCTTGTTGTCTCTGGTTGCTGCTGGGTTTTTTAGTTAGTTATTTATACCCCGCTCTTCAGCCACAAGGCTATCAGAGCGGCTTACAAATTGTTTTAAGCAACAGCTATTTACACATCTAACTGCATTAAACAGCTTCCAATGTGTGTTAGCTAATTGCCCCCACAAGCTGGGTACTCATTTTACCAACCTACGAAAGGATGGAAGGCTGAGTGAACCTTGGAGCCCGCTGGAATCGAACTTGCAACTTGCAATGTGGTGACTTGCAGTACTGGCATTTAACCACTGCGCCACCAGGGCTCCTTTGTCAGTTTTAAAAAATAAAAGTTAAAATTGCATGATTGCTAGGGCTTCTGGGTGCTTGATGGCAAGCCCGCCTGTGCACACATCCGACCAATCAAATGTTGAGTTCTGCCCTCTCTGGACTGTGCAACAAATTTCATCATTTGTCCCAACGAGCAGGAATGTGTTCGAGGAGTCGTAAGTGGTGGCGATAGGTGACCCATGTTTCAGACCCATAAAGGAGAATAGATAGTACAGTGGCTCTATACACACTGATTTTTGTGTTTCACCTCAGGTGTTTATTACTCCAGACTCTTTTGTAAAGTCTTCCAAATGCGCTATGTGCCTTTGCTAATCTGTGATCGATCTCTTTGTCAATCTTGGCATCTGAGGAGATGATGCTTCCCAGGTAGGTGAACTGCTGAACGGACTGAAGCACAGAGTTGCCGACGGCAATGTGGGGATGGTGGTGTTCGTCCTGTGGTGCAGGCTGGTAAAGAACTTCCGTTTTCTTCAGGTTGACTTCCAGCCCAAACAGCTCTGCAGCTGTTGCGAAACAGGATGTTAGGTGCTGCAGAGCTGCTTCTGTGTGGGCAACAAGGGCAGCATCATCAGCGAAGAGCAGCTCATGGACTAGATAGTTTAGAGTCTTAGTGCGAGCCCTCAGACGGCTTAAGTTAAACAAGCTACCATCAGTATGGTAACGTATATAGATGCCGTCGTCTTCTTCGAGCTCTGGTGTAGCCCTTTGAAGCATCATGCTGAAGAAGATTGTAAATAAAGTTGGAGCAAGAACACAACCTTGCTTCACTCCATTAGTTATTAGAAAGGGCTGTGAAAGAGCATCGCCATATCTGACTTGACCATGCTGGCCCTCATGTAGCAAGATAATCATTTTAAGGAATTTTGGGGGGACATCCTAGTCTTTCCAGGATCTGCCACAGACGTTTCCTTATCACGGTGTCGAAGGCTTTGGTGAGGTCAACAAATGTTACATAGAGACCCTTGTTCTGTTCTCTACATTTCTCTTGCTTTTGTCTAAGGGCAAATACCATATCTGTAGTACTTCTATTGGCTCTGAAGCCACATTGGCTTTCAGGAAGAAGTTCTTCGGCAATGGCAGGAACTAATCTGTTCAGGAGTATCCTTGCAAGGATTTTTCCAGCAATAGAGAGCAGTGTTATGCCTCAATAGTTTGAGCAATCGGATTTTGCTCCTTTTTTCTTGTACAGGGTGATGATGACTGCATCTCGGAGATCTGATGGCAGTTCCCCCTTTTCCCAGCAATTCACAAGGCGCTCGTGGAATTTATCATGGAGTACATGACCTCTGTGTTTCCAAACTTCAGGTGGGATTCCATCAATCCCAGCTGGAAAAGAATAAACTATTGCTTTTTGGCTGGTTATTATAGTGGTTAGTGTGTGAAAAATTGTTCTGCTGAATAGTTACTCTGTAGTAAATGCAAATAGATTTCGAAATCTTTTCCACTATTGTAAGCTAGATATCATTCCAGATACAATGGGACAGAAAGTATTCATGTAAATGCCACTTTAATAACTGAGTATGTGTATGTCAGTTTCAGGTTTGCCTTTCCTGTTTGGTTAATCTTATCAATTTACATTTTAAAAAACAAAACAACTCCCCTCTTATTTATCCATATTAAAATACCACTTCAATAATTAAATATGTACGTGTGAATTTCAGGTTTGCCTTTTATGTTTACTTAGGACTTTTTTGGACGAAGAAAAATAATGCAAGCAGCCTCTCCAGCTTGCGAGGCTGCTGCGCTGCAAAGCACCCCTTTCGTATGACGCTCGCCCCTGCTGGTACTGTTGCAGTACCACAGGGAGAGCTGAGCGTCATAATTCGTTGATTTTTTACTCACGAACGTTGATCGTGAGTAAAAATCAATGAAATATGACGCTTAGCTCCCCCTGCGGTACCGCAACAGTACCAGAAGGGGCGAGCGTTATACGAAAGGGGCACTTTGCAGCGCAGCAGCCTCGCAAGCTGGAGAGGCTGCTTGCGTTATTTTTCTTCATCTGAAAAAGTCCTTAATCTCATCAACTTCCAAATTTGTGGATAGCAGTTAGAGGGAGCTTGTCTAAATGGTAAAAATACTCCTCATAGAATTCAGGAGAATACCTTTTGTCCAAACAGGATCCTAACTCAAAGATGCTTGGTTAAATGGGATTAGGATGTGATACAAGTGGTTCCCCTGGCAAAAGTGTCCTGGTGGCCCAGTGGTTAAATGCTGGTACTGCAACCATAACATTGTGAGTTCCATCCTACAGGGCTCCAGGTTGACTCAGCCTTCCATCCTTCTGTAGGTTGGTAAAATGAGTACCCAGCTGGTTTGCTTAGCACTATAAAGTGGCATAGAAATGTAAGTGCTATTGCTATTGCTAAAAGTGCCCTTCTGCCCATCTCAGAAATCTGTTGACAGAGTAATCTGTTGGTTGAACTGCTGTGCATGCTAAGTTCTGCTAGCTGAGGATCCAAAATAAGGGTAGAGGAGGGGTGAGATAAAATAGGAGCCAAGTTATGTCAGATCAAAATCTCCCCCAGTCAAGTGAGAAAGCTACAATGTCAGCACAAGTGTAGGCCAGGGCAAGGGTAGTCCTAAATTATTTCCAGTGTCCCAAAGCACAGCTCCAGCTTGTCTGGTGTCAGGTCAGCTGGCCTTTGGGTATATTTGTTAGTTAGGACTGTACTCTGACCCATTCACTTTCTATTTATTTTAATATCTAAAACTGTTACTCTAACCATATTTTAGGAACTTTGGGCCTAATTTCAGAGAGATCTCTGGTATAGTAACCATTGTCAACACTGACTTCAAGACACTGTTCCTTGCTTTGTCATATAAAGGGTGATGCTAAGTGTGTATTCCTTTCTTTCTTTTAAAAAGACAATGCCTTAGTCTGCTTGAAGATATTCTCTGCAACAGTTTACTATCTTTTAATTCTTTATCATTCTTGAGTATGATCTTACACAGCTTGAGGTTACAATTAGGTGCTAGAATTCTGATAGGCTATAGGAGTGAAACCACTTTTAGAACATTTCCCCATATAAAAATCATAGGATGTAGGAGAAATTATCCCAGTCTAGGCTCAGTTTTTAACTTCAAGAGTTCATAAAAGCCAACCTAAAATTCACATACATGAAACCCTTAAAAATTATTTTACCCTTTTAAAATCTTGTGCACACCTACATTGGACATGCATATGGCAGCAGTAGGAGACCTAGAGCTGGTAGGGTTGATATGTAGTGCCGGTACATGGATTTATCTATCCATTTTGGTTTCACCTAGTTTATCATTTTTCTAGCCATGGGATTGTTTCATTTTTTCTGGTATCAGTTTGCATTAAAAAAAAACTAAACCTCAAAAATGTATGTGCACTTTGTGCATGTTCCTCCTAAGATGTGAATTTTTGCATGCAATTTTGCCTAATAAATGCCTAGTAAATGCTTTTTTGCAAGCTATAATGAGTTTTTGTACACTATTTTCAACAGTATAACACATTTTTCTCTGTGTTGTCCCTAATATATGCATTTTTGTCTGCATTTTTGATGGGAGAACTGCATCACAAAATATGGAAAAATAAGAACACCAAAGAGATTACACTTTGTTTTCTTTAGTGGAAGGTGGCAGGAACAATCCGTTAGCATTGGGAAACTAGGACCGCCCAGCACAAGCAGGAAGTTGATCTGAGTTTCTGGAGTTTTTTGTATTGGTTTGGGAAATGCAGTTGAATTTACATTAAACTGTAAATAAAAAAATAATAATTCTGCCCTATCTCTTGGCAGTGGGAGAAATGCACATCAGGGCTGTACCCTATGCGTCTGGATTAGCCTGATCCTCCTTCCTTGTTGAGAGGATTATAGAGTGGGCAAAAGTGAGAGAAGCAGACCTTGCATGGTTTTCCTCTTTCTTTCTACACACACACACACACACACACACACAGAAGCAATATTGTTTTTGAGTGTGTGTGTTTTTAGACCATGAATTCTTATGTCAAATGTGTTTTCAAGTGTGTATCAACAGTATCACAGCTGACCAAATCCACCTCTCAGTTAAAGTAGTAGTTAGTTGTAAGAATCAGTGACTAAAAGAGGAAAGACCAACTGATCACACTCAAATTTGGAAAGGTGTAGTCTTTGTTTCCTTCTTATGGTGCTCATAAGGCGGCTTTCTATTCTTCATTAACCCTGAATAATTTCATTTCGTGTCAAGCAGCTTTTCAGCTCTGCATTGTCACCATTATCAGGATTTATTGTTTTGTGGAACACTTTGTTGCTGTTTACCATTTGTCAACTTTCTGCCTTGCTGCTTCACTCCAGTCTCTAGGCTCCAGTCTCAAATAATTAACACTGGCCTAAAGGGATTCCTGCTAAATCCAGCAATTTGTATGTATGCTGAACGATTGTTTTTCAGAGAAAGTCTTATGTTCAATTAGCGTTACACAAACAAGGAATTTTCAGATTTGTATATATTCTTTCTTTCTGCCTTTTCAAATAAGGAAACCATTTACCTAATCTCCCTACTCTCAAGACATCATATACTGTCCACTTTACTTGTTAATTGCAAAAAAAGCAGCCAAGTCTTGCAGCAAAAGAAACACGGGCTAGGATTCAAAGAACCACAACTGGTTCTGCATGCCCATCGGGGATTTGGGATTATGTTTCTTCAATAGCAGCTCTTCCCCCTGTTTTTGAAATCCAGAGGAGTGCCAATAGCAGGTTGTAGTATGACATGGAGAAGACCTCTGGTATTTGAAAGAGGAGCCCAGAAACCACTGGACCATACAGCATTTCATTGAATCCCAGCCAAAAATCCACTGGAGCCTGAAAGATGAATTTGCTTATTGTGGCATAGGTTTAGTAGCCATGCCTTGCTGTTGCAGCAAATGTAGATCTCTGGCTGATTACTTAGCCAGATAATACAAAGGCAGGAATTATATCTTGCATTTATTACCAAATTACAGGCATGCTTCAGCTAATATAGTCTCTGAGGGTAAAGCTCCTTTTTACAAAGACTTTTTATACCCACCCAGCTCCCCTTTCCTCCTCTTCCGTTGTCTAGCTGGAAGGTTTTTTTTTTTCCTAAAAGTAGAATTGGTATTTGAAGAATGATGAAAGATTACTGGATCAACACAGGAGATTTTCACACGGGCTATATATCCCATGGCAGGAATAGAACAGTGTTGGGAAAGGTTTTCCCTTTCAGATGATGTTGACCCCATTTTGTCCTGCATCCATCCTGCTCCCGTGACTGTTCCGGAACAATGTAATCATGATTTTTCATCATGAATAGACCTCCTGTTCCATCGTTATCATGCAATCATGGGTGTGTGAACAGGAGCCCCATTCCTGTTCCGAAATGACAGCCACGGAGGGGAGGTCCATTCTGAGCACTTCCTGGTACGATCTGGACATCCAGGTAAGTGACACCCTTTATTTTACCCTCCCTGTTTTGATTGTGTGATTTAAAGTGTGTTTTTGTGCTTGGTGAACTGATTTTATGTTTGGGGGAGTTTTATTTTTTAAATTTACCACCTGGCTGTTATCATGCAATAATGTGATGACATTTCAGACGGCTGATCGTAAAAGCAGCCTTACGACGGCTGCATTTACAGCCAGCCAGCAAAGGGAGGGAGAGCCCATTCCTGCCGCAGAATTAAGGTAAATGTGTGAAAGATTTACATTATTCCATGGCAGGAACGGGAGAGGAGGTGGCGGGGCAGTAATGGGGCATTTTGGCCCCATGTGAAAATCTCCACAGACTTTTAGTGTTGGGTTTCTGCATGTCTGCAAGAAACAATGCAAGAAACAATGCTTGAACTAGAAAAGAGTAGGATTTTGCTGTGATACTACTATAGCTGTCTGTGCCTTTCTAAAAGAGACAATGTAAAAAGCAGCTGCCACTAGAATTCCTTGCTGGACATGTGTGAATGGCAAAGCAGAGAGAAAATGTGAGAGCAGATAAGCCTGTCTTACTAGCTCCCCCCACCCCCAGCCAGCACATTAAAAAAGCACAGATCTATACGTCTGGCTAGCAAAATGGGAAATCATAAGAAAAGTGGAGGCTGGTGAAAGAAAAAAAATCATCCCTGGATATATATTTTTTTTACAATCCCTGTTTATGTGGGATTGGTGCCCATGGTTTCAGTTACCCATGGTTGAAAATCCTTCCCCCACTCATCTGCTCCCTGCGTGCAAGTGAGCTGGCAGGTGGTCCATGTCCTCATGTGCTGCAGGGGCCAGGAGGGAGGTGGCAGCTGCGGCGGTGGATAAGGGCAAGAGCCGGAGGCTGGCTGGGGAGGAGCCTGGCCGTGCCTCTCTGGGCAGATGAAAGTTCACCTCCTTCTCCCACCTGGTGAGGCATGGTAAGGCTGGCTGCACCTCTCTGGGAAAACAGAAGAGTTTGCCCCTTCCCCTACCCAAAGAGGCATGCTAAGGTTGGCCATACCTCTATGGGCAAACAGAAGAATTCACCCCTTCCTCTGCCTGGAGAGGCATGGTAAGACTGCCCATGCCTCAACGTCGTCTGATAAGGAAGCCCTTTTGCGATCTCATGGTGTCATTATAACACCATTTTTGACGTGTCTGATAATGTCCATGGTTGTTAAATTCTGAACAGAAGCAGTAAGTTCCTGAAATGATTTTTGGGGCCTCTTCCTAAAAATGTTGTATTTTTGTCGAGATCTCTGCTTTTAGCACATCCAGTTTATGAGCTATCTTTTCCATCCTAAATGGGCATTCTTTTCTGTCATTCTTTTCTTCAAGTCTACTATTTTACTATAGATCTATGAAATTAACCTTTGAAGTCTTGCAAACACCAATTACAGTTCCTCTTTCAATGCCTTTCTAGTAGTCATTTTTACAATGTCTTTTATAGCACTTTATAAAACAGTTTCTCACTAAGTCCCAGGATCCAAAGCAGAAAGAGGAGGGGAAGTGTGAAACAGCCTTCAGTTTCTCTGTCCCAGTTTTCTCAAAGTAGCCTCTACATAAACCTTTTAGCTATTCAAGCTTTAACAATATTAAGTTTAATTCTTCTACCTGCCCAAAATCACTGCTTAATTTGTCTTTCAGTTCTTTTGAGCAAAGTACTGTCCATAGCTGCAAAAAGTAGCTTCGGTTTCCAAGTACAGTAGCACCCCCATACCCGCTGATTTGCCATCTGCTGATTCAATTATCCGTGGTTGGTGACAGCGAGGTGGGTGGGTGGTGGGGGAGGGGGGAGGAGGAGAGGTCTCACTCCCCTTCTCCCTTCGTCCCCCGGATGGCTTCCATGGCGGCAGTGGCGATGGGGGGTAGAAGAGGTCTCGCTTTCCTATTCCCTTTGCCCCCACCCACGGGATGGTTCTTGTGGTGGCAATGGCGACACGGGGCATTCGCTATTAACCATGGAATTCAGTATCTGTGGGGCCCCCTGGAACCAATCCCCCCATGGATATGGGGGTCCTACTGTAGCTTGATAATGGTGGCTGGGCACAAATTATTTACAAATTTATTTGTACTCACTCAAGCTTGATGATCTACAACTGGGTGTGGGGGTTCCTTCTTCCCTTTTTAACCTGGGTCCATCAAAGGTCTCATTAGTCCGGTTATAATCTCTTGTTTGGAGGAGTGTCTGTCTTGCCTGCCTTGTGAGTGTTTATGAGGAATGTTGTAAATTCCCAGGCATATGTCTCCACCTGACACCTCCAACTCCTGCCAAGTCAGGGGGCAATCTAAGTGGCTATGAATCTGCTTCTGTGGGATCCTTCCATATCTTTATGAGCATAAAGATAATAATAAATCCTGCAAAGATGAAGCAGCATGTAAATCATGCTGCAACAGTTGGCCATCTTGGCCAGAGTCCATTCCTGGATGCATTTTAGAAGATGCCTTAATAAGTCTCTAGAAGGGTTAAAATATTTTTTGTTTACTTCTGCAATGTTTACCTAACTATCCCTATTCTTTCCATGTTATTTTTGACTCTGGCACCAATTTTTCTGTTGAAGAAGTAATGCCTAGGAACACATCTACTCCCTTAATTAAGATATGCTGTTGTGTGCCTTTGAATAATTTCCAACTTAGGGTGACTCTATCATGGGCTTTTCTTTGCAAGATTTGTTCAAAGAGAATTTGCCATTACCTTTATCTCAAGCTGGGAAAGTGTGACTAATGACCGAATGGGAATTTAAACCCTGGGCTTCTGGAGTCCTAGTCCAACACTCAAACCACTATACCATGCTGGCTCTCATGGTGAAGTACAGTCGGCCCTCCATCTCCATGGATTCTTCATCCATGGATTCAACCATCCACAACTTGAAAATACCCCCCCCCAAAAAAAATCCAAAAAGCAAACCTTGACTTTGCCATTTTATATAAGGGATACCATTTTACAAAGCCATTGTATATTGTATATAATGGGATTTGAGCATCCACGGATTTTGGTATCCATGGGAGGTCTTGGAACCAAACCCCAATGGATACCAAGGGTCCACTGTATATCTCTACATTTTACTTGAACATTTGTATTGGCACAGTCACATGGCTTATTTAGATCAGGTTTGGACAAAGTGTGCTGCTGGGCTGCAAGCAGCTTCCCAAGGCTGTATTTTGGCTCTCAATCCCTCCTGCTTAGCCAGACTGCCTTTTACTAGCTCCCAAAAGAAGAAAGTTGAATTGCCTCCCTTGGAAACCTTCAGGAGCAGCATTTTGCCTTTTACACAAGGTGCTGGGACTCCTATAAATGCTTAACATTTAAAAATACTAGGGTCATGAGACCCACCCCCACAGGCTAGCGTTGACAACTAGTCTAGTCACTTTTTTATTTTTGGAAATTTGCAAGTTTGTGCAGCTCTTAAAGGACCCTAGTGGTAGAAAATTGGCCCCAGATCCACCACAATTCCCACCCTGATTTAGATGAGGAAGAGGTACCCAGCAATAGACAAACAAAAACACCTTTCCCTATCAGTATTTTTCCTGCTCACCTGAATACTTTTCTGCTGGGGACATAAAACATTTATTTAGGAATCCATAGGAGAAAATGCTTCTAGGAACATGATTTTGAGTGAGGCAGGAGGACAGTTAAGCAGCACAGCTTTCTCTGTGCTTTTCCACCCTCATTGCTCCCTCTGGAAGTTGGTTATCTGCATTGAAACAGGCATTTGGACTTCTGTTACTTGTTTTTATCGGTCTTGGTGAAAGACCTATAATAAGGAATATGGAATATAGAAATATTCATTATTATGAAGCTAGACATCATTCTGTTAAGAGCAAAAGATAAAAGTGCAAACTTTAATTTTATAGGAAGGGAAACACCACATTTTCTAAGGTGAATGAGCTGTGCTAATTTGGGATGGACAAGAATTCCAGAAAAAGCAATTTTCAAATACACCCTCTCCACTTACACATAGATGAGTGTATTGGGACCAGGGGGGCATTCACATCACACATTTATAGTACTACTATTCCACTTTAACTGTTGTGGTTCCATCTTGTGGAATCCTGGGGTTTATAGTTTGATGACACTCAAGCTCTCTGGCTGAAAATTCTAAATGCCTTTCCTTAAACTGTCAGTCCCATCAATTTCCATCAGTATTTGCTGTGTTCAGTGTGGTATTCTGTCTTTGGAAACATTTGTAGGTCCATTGTTTGTCTCAGACCATGACAAAATTCACCTAAAGAACTCATACACTTGTTTGTTTAAAGCCACAGTTCTGTTATACCGGTGTCATTTTCAGAGTACAGTGTACCCTAGGTATCCACTGGTGTTTGGTTTCAGAACCCACCGTGGATACGAAAATCTGTGGATGCTCAAGTCCCATTATATACAATGGTGTAGTAAAATGGTGTCTCTTATATAAAACAGCAAAACCAAGGTTTGTTTTTTGATTATTTTTTTAAAAAAAATTCAAATGATGGTTAGTTGAATCCATCAATGCAAAATTTGTGGATACAGAGGGCCGACTGTACACAAATCTCATTTTTATTATCTTGTGTGTTGCAGCCAACTGAAATGCATTTTTCTTTTCTTTTCTTTTTTTAAATGAACAGACTAATTTCCTTTCTTAATATAGCTGTTGATAAAATGTTGATAACAAAAGCTTTGCTTTTTATCCCTCTGTCAGTACTGCTTAGTATATGATTTAACTTTTTGCAACAGCAGAATATCACATTGTAACAACCCCAGATCTTAAGTGAAGAACCGTTCAGTTAAGCTCATGGTCTATTGTTTATTATTATTATTATTATTATTATTATTATGGTATTTATACCCCGCTCTTCAGCCACAAAGGCTATCAGAGCGGCTTACAAATTGTTAAGCAATAGCAATTTACACATCTACACTGCATTAAGCAGTTTCCAATGTGTGTTAGCTAATTGCTCCCACAAGTTGGGTACTCATTTTACTGACCTATGAAAGGATGGAAAGCTGAGTGAACCTCGGAGCCCTCTGGAATTGAACTTGCAACGTGGTGACTTGCAGTACTGGCATTTAACCACTGCACCACCAGTGCTCCCTATTCTCTTCCTCTTTATTCAGATTTCACCCATCTGAATTTGTTTTTAGAAAGACCAACTACTTAAATGTCCTCTTCCACCCCAGATTTAGTTCTTGTTATACTGGCTGCAGTCCCAAGGTTCTTAGGTCCTTTATCCTTTTGCTCCCAGCAGTATGTTTCAGTTTAGCTGGCTCTCACAAACATAGAGAAGGGTGTAGAACTTAAGACCTTTCCATGTATAAAAATGACCTGTTTGTTTTTTGGCTCAAGCACAATGAACGCTGATGATGGCAAGGGCCTAGCTGCTACATGCCGACCCTGTTAAGCTAACACCACTTACAGAGTTTAAAAAACATAGTTTATTTAAAAATAGTGTGTTGCAAATAATGTTTAGATTATATAGAAAAACATTTAACAATAGTTCCTGAAAAATTACATGTATAATGCTTTTAGTACCTTGTGTGCATATTTATGTTTCTCAGTTAACTTTTTAAAAATTAAAGCCTTGATGAGATCATATTTGGAAAATAATACTAATACTAACACTATTCATTTATATCCTGCCTTTCTCCAGATAATGGGACCCAAAGTGGCTAACAATGCAAATTCAAACAATACAAATTAAAAACAAGGCAAAAGCCAAAATACAAGTATAAGTATAAGCTTTAAAAACAATTAAACAACTTATAAATTAAAACATTAAAAGTATTAAAATGTATTAAAAGACTATATATAAACCCCAGAAAACCTTAAAAATGGCATTGCACAGCATTAAAAGTCCAATCCTAGTTAGTTTGTAAAAGCCTAATAGCACAAAAATGTTTTTACCTGCTGACAGAAGGAGAGCAAAGATAGGGCCATCCTGGCCTCTCTAGGGAGTGAGTTCCAGTGTCTAGGAGTAACAAAAGAAGGCCGTCTCCCTTGTTCCTACCAATCGAGCCTGAGAAGGTGGTGGGACAGAGGGAAGGGCCTCTCTAGATTCATCTTATTGCTCTAATGGGCTCATAATGGGTTCAAATAACCTGGACCAAAGCTGTATAAGGTTTTATAGGTCAAACCCAGCAATCTGAATTGTGGCCAGAAATGGACTGGCAGCTAATGGATCTGTTGCAGCAAGGGAGTTGTGTGCTTGCTGTAACCAGCCCCAGTTAACAACTTGGCTTCAGCTCTTCGGGTCAACTGAAGTTTTTAAGCACTTTTTAAAGGCAGCCCCACCATAGAATCATAGAATCATAGAATTGCAGGGTTGGAAGAGACCTCAAGGGCCATCCAGTCCAACCCCCTGCCACGCAGGAAATTACGATCAAAGCATCCCCGACAGATGGCCATCCAGCCTCTGTTTAAAGACCTCCAAGGAAGGAGACCCCATCACGCTCCGAGGGAGCATGTTCCACTGCCGAACAGCTCTTACTGTCAAAAAGTTCCTCCTAATGTTGAGGTGGAATCTCTGTTCTTGGAGCTTGCATCCATTGCTCCGTGTTCCAGTCTCTGGAGCAGCAGAAAACAAGCCTGCTCCATCCTCAACGTGACATCCCTTCAAATACTTAAACAGGGCTATCATATCGCCTCTTAACCATCTTTTTTCCAGGCTAAACTTACCCAGCTCCCTAAGTCTCTCCTCATAAGGCATCGTTTCCATACCTTTCACCATTTTAGTCGCCCTTCTTTGGACACTCTCCAATTTGTCCATATCCTTTTTGAATTGTGGTGCCCAGAACTGGACACAGTATTCTAGGTGAGGCCTGACCAAGGCAGAATAGAGCGGCACTATTACTTCCCTTGATCTGGACACTATACTTCTATTGATACAGCCCAAAATCGCATTGGCCTTTTTAGCTGCTGCATCACACTTTTGACTCATATTCAACTTGTGGTGTACTAGGACTACTAGATCCCTTTCGCATGTGTCTCATTCAGCCAGGTCTCCCCCATCCTATATCTATGCATTTCATTTTTTCGCCCTAAGTGCAGTACCTTACATTTCTCCGTATTGAATTTCATTTTGTTAGCTTTGGCCCAGCTCTCCAGTCTATCCAGGTCATTCTGAATTTTGATCCTGTCCTCTAGGGTATTAGCTATCCCTCCTAATTTGGTGTCATCTGCAAATTTGGTAAGTATGCCCTTAATTCCCTCATCCAAGTCATTGATAAAGATGTTGAATAGCACTGGGCCCAGGACCGAACCTTGTGGCACCCCACTGGTCACATCTTTCCAAGATGAAGAGGAGCCACTGCTGAGCACCCTTTGGGTTCAGCCGGTCAACCAATTACAAATCCATCAAACAGTTAACTTGTCTAGCCCACATTTTACAAGCTTGTTTGCAAGAATGTTATGGGTAACCTTTTCAAAGGCCTTATTGAAATCAAGGTATACAATATCCACAGCATTCCCTTCATGTACCAAGCTGCTCCAGTACCAGGGGTACTCCCAAATTGCGGCCATGCATTTTCAGGTGGAGTGTAACCCCATCTAATGCAGGCTGAATCCCTATTCCCAGATCTGTCTTCTGAATGACCAGGAGCACCTCTGCCTTCTTTGGGTTAAGTGTCAGTTTGTTTGCCCTCAACCAGTTTATTACAGCTGCCAGGCACTGGTTTAGCACAGGAATAGCTTCTTTGGAATTAGGTGGAAAGGAGTAGTAGAGCTGGGTATCGTCAGTATACTGGTGACACCTGGCCCCAAATCTCCAAACAACTTCTCCCAGCAGTTTCATGTAGATGTTGAAAAGCATAGGGAATAAGCCTGGACCCTGAGGGACTGACTCTACAAGCCAATGGCCAAGGAGTCAAACAGGAATCCCTCAGCACCACCCTCTGAGAGCAGCCTTCTGGGAAAGAGTGGAGCCACTGTAGAAGAGTACCTCCAAGCCCCATCCCAGAGAGGTGACTCAGAAGGATACCATGGTCGATGGCACTGAAAGCCGCTGAGAGGTCCAGCAGAACCAAGAGGGACACAATCCCCCTGCCCCTGCATAGGCTGTCCACCAAGGATATACAATGAGGTGGTATATTTGATAATTATCTTTATTTTCTGGCTATAGGAAGTAAAATTATGTATTTTTACATCTATCCTGATTACATACTTATATCTCTTCCAATAGAACACATGTATTTTGAGCAGTATTGAAGTGAATTAGACTTTTAAATAATATTTAAATGCAAAGTATATATTTAAGACTTTTACTAAATGAGCTTCATGCCTTGATTCATGGTTACACTATTGCAAAATTATAGGTAAGATTGCAGTATCTTTATGGTTTGTACTCACTTGGCATGATGGTAACACAGTGGTTATCTGTGAAATGAGGAAGAAAATATCAGTCCAATGTACTGTAATGTTTTACAGAAGGAAGAATGCCATATTATGCTCTTTGAGACATGTGAACGACATTTGTGACTGTGTTTTAAAGCAGCTGTAGCAGTTAGTAAGTGTCAGGCCCAGGTGAGGTCAGAGTCAAATGAAATGTTCCCATTAGGCTGTTGGTCAAGGCTCTAAAGGGCTAGATATGTGTGATATCCTGGAAATAACATTCTAGAGAAGACACAGCAAGCCAGTGAATTGATCAGAGTGAAGAATCAAGCATGGCAAGGCTGAGAGAGGAGTACATTGCCTAAAAAACTGAGAAGTGAGGCCTGAGCACCAAAACAGAAAACTTTACATTTTGATACAGTTTTCTGCTTCAGCAAGAACACCCATTAAACACAAGGTAATTCACTGTATCTTTCTGACAGCCAACCTCCCACAAAGATCTCCCCTAGGATTGAGAGTCACAAACCCCGAAAAAGGAAAAAGCATATAACTGACATAAACGAAGAAGGACACACAAAAAAGGATATGTCCTGCTTCCACCCCATGTCCAGATTCCAGATGCCGCTTTTCTATCCTCCCCTTGGCACTGACTTCCCTGTTTTTCCACATGGTCCCATCTCGCCTACACTACGCCTTTTCAATCTGCCTCATTTTCTGACCTATCCCCATTGCATAGATTAACCAGTGTTTCCTCCAAACCTCTGATTCTTTTCTCATGACTTGCTGCTGCCATCCATCAGAATCAAAGTGGATGTGTTTGCAAAGGCCCAGAAAAAAGCAGCAGGCAGGCTTAGGAGCAGCATGGGCCAGGGAAGCCATTTTAGTTTGACAGGGTATGGTGAGTATTAATTTTGGGCAGAGGAGAGCAGACAATCTGACAATTACCACTGTGGGCCCTGTAAGTATTATGGCGTAGAATCTAGACACAAAAGCTGTTAATATTTGCAGATGGGCAGCAGGAAACAATACACTGATGCTACATTGTACAAGTATCAGTTACTGTGTTCTAGGGAGCTGTGGTTTTCTGAAATAAGGCTCATTCCTTAAGTTTCATGACAGGATGGCTACAAGATAATTCTGCTGTCCCCTTGCCCAAAACATGTGCCCTGCACGTTTGGTGAGAAGGATGCCTACAGCTTATATCCTTTCCCCAAAGTTTTCACTTTGCACTGCAATTTGGGGAAGGTGAGCAACAGTGGGGTCAGCTAGACAGGAGAATTAATTGCAGAAAATGTTGGCTTATCTCCCTTTCACTCCAGTGCCCATTTGTTTACATGATTTTGTCCGAAATTGGATGATGCGAAAAAGTACTGATTTTGCAGTTCACACAGCAGTGTGTGTGTGGGGACGGAATCAGTTAGCGGTCTGGCGATAGGGCCACGAGTGGATGGTCGATGGCTCCGATGGAGCAGAACCCCCCCAGGACGTGTTGCCCCCCCTCGACTGCCTTGACGCCCCCAGCCAGGTTCCCTCCCACCAGCCAGGCAGCCAGCCTTCCCCATGCCCTGCCCACCAGCAGCTCCAGTGGGGCTGCTGCTGCTATTGCCTGGTAACCTTCCCTTCAGTCAGTCACAGAGGCTGAGCCCTTGACCGCAGCACCCACTGAGGGCTGGGGCGCCCAGCAGGTTGGGCTGCTATGGTTGCTGCAGCCAAGGGCTCAGTCGTCTGTCCATCAGTCATGGAGGCTGAGCCCGACCAGGGGGTGGCAGGAAAAGTTGGGCTGCTTGGGCTGGCAGAAGTGAGCAAGCCTGAAAGCAAGCCAGCAAGCCGGGAGGAAGACAGCCAGGTGATCGGGGATGGGGAGAGCACTAGGATTGTCCAGTCTTTCATAACAACAATGGTAGAACCTGCATTGCAAAGCATCCCTTGCAAGCCTGCTCCCTCCGAGGTCCAAACAATCACATCTCAGTTCTGCTATGAGCTGCTGTTTTGAGATGGTTGCTGGTTGATCAGACAACCAATAGTGCACAACCTTATGCCACTTTTAAAAAAAGTCGGGGAAAATAGTGAAAACAAGTTATTGCGGCTTGTCAAGCGTATTTTCTCCCTCCTTCTGAATAGAGTGACTTTGGCCCGAAATGCATGAGGACCATTAGGAATCAGGGCAAATTCTTTGAGGATTTTTTTTTTTGCCATGTAGATGACCCCAGCAAGTTCTCTAATGGTCTTTCTTAACTTCTCTTTAGTCTTTGCTTAACACCCTAGGCCAGTGGTTCTTCACCTGTGGTCCATGGACCCCCAGGGGGCCATGATGTCCTCACAGGGTGTCTGTGAAGGCTTGAAGGCTGCTCAGCCCACGTGACTGGAACCAAGGCAAAGCCTGCCTGGCTCGGTCTGTGCATTGCTGTTCAATCTGCTCCAGCCACAAATTTGCAGGAAGAAGCAGAATAAAAGTCTACCTTCCCCTCCAGTGCCTCTGAGGGAAGGGTTAATGGATGGTGTAATTGTATTGTTGTTTTAAATCTTGAGTTAAGTCTTGGGGTTTGTGGTAACAAAACATATTTAAAGGGGGTCTCTGGGAGAGAAAAGGTTAAGAGACACTGCCCTAGATGTCTCATTTAACCTTCCTTTCTTCTTTTAACAACTGTATACTGTATCTCCAAACCCGTTTTAGTACAATTGCTATTCAGTCTTTAGTTCTTCTGAGGCTTAAAGGAGAATAAGTGATAATAAGAAAAATATTTGCCTCCTCACATGCTTTCCTGACTATTTGAGGATGGGAAACAGGAGGGAAGTAAACACAAATAGAACCTAGGTAGGAAGGCAAACCAATATTTGTGTGTCCCTACCCCCCATCCCCCGTTTAATCCTAGTTTAAAATAATCATTTTTACCGACTGGTTGGCTTTCTTGTCTTAAGCAGAGTCTCTGGTCACTCAAAGGGAAATTGTAAAATTGCTTACATTTGAATGAATAAATTAATAATGGATGATAGTTTTCTACTGGGAGAAGTGACAGCTCTGACAAGAGAGCTGTAGCCTTAAGAGACAAATGGACAGCCCCTAAACAAACAAACAAGCAAGCATGGGATCTGTCAACCCTTGCTATTTTCCACAAGATTGCACTTGGGCATTCCTTTGGACATCATTGCTAAGAAACTTATGTCAGTCAAAATGAAAAGAACTAAAGAGTCCCTGGACAGTGTGCTTACTGTTCACGCAGCAGAATGCTTAATGTGGCATGCTTTGACTGTCAAAAACCAATTTTACAATTCATCACTTTAGCCCCTGTGGCTATGATACCCAGGGGTCCTAGGCATTTCTAAGGGCCACAGAAATGTAAAGGGAATTTCTTGAGTGAATTTTTTGCCACAAAGATATAAAGCATATAGAAGAGAAACCAGAAGGGTGTTTTTAAAAGCAAAGCATATAACACAGGATCCAAGAACTATCTCTGCAGAATGCTGCTTCTTAAAAGAAGTGCTGAGTCAAGTGTGTAGAGATCTTTAAATGGCAAGTTATCAATGTAGTTAATTAAACACAACCTATAATGCTAAATGCTTTTCTTGAGTCAATATTCCAGCTTCAGCCATTTTTATAGCCTCTTACATAAGCTGGATAAGCAATTTTAAATTGGGGGTGGATTTTCAAATAATTTAAAACTGGTACCAGGAAGATGGAAGCACTATCTTACCACTATGAAACTAGAGTCAACTTACCAAAGGAAATGCTGGATAAACTAAATATGTTTATGATTGTTTGTGCTATTTGTCAGCTCATATGCAAGCATGAATGGTTGAATATGAAAGTTAAATGAACTTTATATAAGTGGCGGGAGTGGAAAAGCTTCTAAAATATCCCCCCCTTTTGATGATATTGGACTTGACTTTGTAAAGAACCGAATTAACTTCAAATTCATTTTCTCTTCCCAACATAAAGTCAGCACTGTGTGAAATAGATTTTGTAAGAGAGAATTAAGAAGAAACAACCTGAACTATTTAAATTTAGGAGGAGACCCATTAGGAAAATGGGCATCACTGTGATGTTTTTGTTTGACTATAGGATTTTATAAATTTAATTGTCAGGTTTAGTGTAGATTTCTGATGAAAAGAAAATCTTACTCTCCTGATTAATTTTTATGCTAATTGCTATTCAGAAAAAAAAAAAGGAAAATCCTAAGACTATAACTAGGAAATCTTATTGTAAGATTCAGAGCTAATGTACACCAATATACCACTGTGGAAGTAAATTACTAACTTATATATAAATGTTATGCTTTTCTTATGAAACCCTTGGAATGACTCAGGATATACAGAAAAATATTCCCATAAGTGTACAGTTTTGTGATAGTAAAAATATAGTTTCTTTGTTTTGAGATACGTTCCTAAGAAACAAGAGCTGAGCAGATTTTTTTTAGCATATGGCAAAGTTTTCATTGGGCAGAAATGAATGTATATGAGACCTGATGATGATGAACTGTCTGCCCCCTGACTTAGCCCTGGCCAATTTTGCAACTCTTTTGAAAACATTTGCTTGAAACAATAAATAAGATGAAAGGATAAATAGAAATATGGAACTTCAAACTGTAAGAAGCAGATGTCTCGCTCTTAAGCATTGAGAGGAAGACTAAGCATTCAGAGAAAGGACTGGTTTTGGATTTGCTGATACTGCACTTGTCACATGTAGTATAGATGCTGGACCTAGTTGCAATAGATGGATCTGCTGTGACTTCCCCCCTAGTAGTGTACTTGTTTTCACCTGTTGTAATCTGAAAAATGGTTACCAGAGTAACTTTCTGCATTGTAACTTCAGTTTATCTCTTCCGTGTTCCAAAACAGTGCCGAAGGGTGTACTTAAGGCTTACTTGGGTTGAGACTAACCTATCATGGGATAGCCAGAGATACTTTCAGAAAATAAAAACAGTGGTTGGTTGGAGTGTAGCACTCAATTTTGAGTGTCAGTTTGCTTAGTTTGATACATTTGTTCATTGTTGTTCATGCATTGGCTCATTGTTGCTGTGTTTCTGACTTATGGCAAATCTAAGGCAACACTATCACAGAGTTTTCTTGACAACATTTGTTCAAAGGGGGTTTGCTTTTGCCTTCCTCTGGGGCTGAGAGAGTGTTACTTGCCAAGGTCACCCAATGGATTTCCATGGCTGTATGGGGATTTGCACCGCAGTCTTCATAGCCGTAGTCCAACTGTCAAATCACTACACAACATAGACAAATGTATTAAGGACAAATTAATACACTGGATGCAATTTTTGATTAGTAGTCATCAATATGAAGTGTAGGCTACACAGTCTCTTCCACTTGTCTTCACTTTAGTACTGTAAATACAGCAAACTGGCCAATTTAGGCAGGTGTCTTAAAAATGTCAGATGCAGTTAATTGCTTCAGCGACAAACTGTTCACATTTGCTTGTCAGATGAATTGCTGTTATCCATGAGTAGATAAAACTTTACATGCAAAGGACATGGCATGTTTAAACTGAAGTCTGGTCCATTTCCTTAGTGTGCGTCTTTGGCATTAAAAAGCAAATTATTTTGTATATTTCTTTGGCATAAATACTTGACTGCCATAATTTTTACTACTTGTTGCTACATTTGAGATGCTGTATGTAAAAAAGAAAGCAAAGAAAATAGCAGTCTGGACAGTCTAGTCTCTCTATTGGAAATACATTGTAGATTTGAGCCACATTATTAAGTGGTATTTTTGTGGTATTCATCAGTTTAAATCCAATTTTTAGTCCCCAGTAGATCAGATACATTGAAACTATGGAATTTATTCTAATGCTGCTTTGCTAAATTGTCATGGATTCAGATCTATTCTATTTTATTTCAAACTATCTATTCTAGTTAGAACTATTCTATTCTAGTTGGAACTATTCTAGTTGATCTATTCTAGTTAGCAACCTCGAGTTAGGCTATTCTACCCCAAAGTGATGGAGTTAAGAAAAAGAATTGCCACTTTCAAATTTCCTAGGATTGTATTCACTTGTGACCCTTAGCCCATAGAAAGCTCTTCAGGGTGAAAAGAAGGGATTGGGGAGGTGATATTCCCTGGGCACACAATCTCTGTTACCCCTAAAAATTGCTCCAGATTATCAGGAGACCTTTAGGGCAGAATGAGAGGCACCATGGGTGAATGGCAGCAGAAAGGGGGAATTTAGAACATTCATTTCATTTGCCTTTCCATTCATGGAATCAAGGAATGAGCCTCCAGTGCATAGATGGCCAGTTGACCACAACAGGATAGTCATTAAGTCTGGAATCATATTTGTGATTTAACCCAGCATCACGGTCCATTAGGCATAAGACACCTTTTGGAGTGGTGCATAGTAGAAGCAGGAGGATGGCGGACAAAGCTCTGGAACCAACAGGGCAGCCTTTTCTCCTGACAAGGGCTGCTGATGCACTGCAGAAATAATGTACTTTTACACCGCTTTAACTGTCATGACTCAATGCTATGAAATTCTGGGATTTGTAGTTTTGTGAGATATTATTTCTGCAGTATGTCAGCAGCCTGAGAGGACTTTCACTGGTGTTCCCCTCCCCATTGTCATAGCATGCGTGGCCATTTCATGTTGAGCATGTTTGGGAATCACGAGGCCTTCCAGACTACTCTTAGCAGCCCAAGCAGCATAGCCAATGATGAGGAATACTAGGAGTTGCAATTCAATAACAGCTAGGGTCACATGTTTCCCATTCCTAATGAATAACAAGGGTGGGAACCTATTTCAATCCAAGGCCCACAGTTTCAGATAATTCTGAGGGCCCTGGCCAAAGACAAAAGGGTAGGACCAAAAATACCTCTTACAACCAATAACTGAGTGTTAGGAAAGGCACTTCAGCCTTTTAAAATGGGGGAAAGACCTGTACAAAAACTGGAAAACCAGAAACAATAGTGTCAAGGGAAATGGGTGTTGATATCTGGGGAACCCCAGGGGATGAAATTTAGATCCTAGGAAGGCCCAATGGCCAGAGTTTTTCCATAGATTTTAGATTTTCTTCTGCAGAGGTCCATGCCCAGCTATCAGGGCTATCAGGGTGGGTTAATTAAAGTTACAGGGTTCACTCTTACTCAGTTTATGGGGACCTCTTCGTACATGTAAAGTAATGCATAAAGGAGGTATTACTATTACTTTTCAGTTGTTGTTGTTAATTGCTGCTAGGTCAGCTTTGACTTATAGTGACCCTGTGAATGAGAGACTTTCAAGACACCTTGTCATAAACAGCCCTGCTCAGGTCTTGTATACTCTGGGCTATGGCTTCCTTATTGAGTCTATAAATCTGTAATGAGGTCTTCCTCTTTTTCTATTGCCTCCCAACTTTTTCAAGCATCATTGCCTTTTCTGAGTCATGTTGTCTCATGGTAAGGTCAATGTACAATAGCCTCAGCCAGTGTGGTATAGTAGTTTGAGTAATACCAGGGTTCAAATCCCCACTGGGCCATGGAAACCCACTGGGGGATCTTGAGCAAGTCACATTCTCTGAACCTGAGAGGAAGACAAAGGCAAATTCCCTCTTAACAAATCTTACCAAGAAAACCCCATGATAGGTTTGCCTTAGGGTCTCCATAAGTCAGAAATGACTTGAAGGCACATAACAACAGTCTTACTTCTAGCCTTCCTCTGAGGTCATTCTGGCATCTAGGGAGAGTTCAGGCTTGGTTTCCTCTTGGAACCATTTATTTGTCTTATAGGCAGTCCATGGTATCCACAGAACCCTCCTCCAGCAAGATATTTCAAATGAGTTGATTCTCTTCCTATGAGGTTTCTTCACTGTCCAGCATTCACTACCACACATAGAAAATGGAAATATGATGGGATAGATAATCCTGACTTTGGTATTCAGTGGTGAATCTCTGCATTTAAGTATCTTATCTAGTTCCTTAATAGCTCCCCTTTCTGGATCGTGTTCACTTGTGACCCTTAGCCTGTGAAAAGCTCTTCTGTGTGAAAAGATGGGTATGTGTGTGATATTCACTGGGTACCCCCTTCCTCTGTAATCCACTGGTACGGTCTTTTTCTGATTTCTTTACTGCAGTATCCATTTTGATTAATGACTGAGCCAAGATAAAAAAAACCTTTCACTATTTCAATGTCTTCATCATCCTCTTAAAAGTTGTATAAATCACAGTGTGATATTGTGGTTTGAGTGTTTGACTAGGACACTGGAAGACCAGGGACTTGTCTACACTATTAAAAACCCCTAACCCCCTGCGAATTCCCCAGAATCTGTGGCGATCAGGCTACATGATGTACGGCCTTTTCTCTGAATTTGGTCTGGTCTGGCCAACATGTTGCATGGTCCAGATTTGGGGCATTCAGGGGCATTTTACCTCAATGCAGAGTTTTGATGATGTGGGGTTGTCTCTGCATTTTTGTCCACCATTGCAGCTGCTGCCACCTCCCCCATTTTAAAGCTTAGGAGACAGTTCCTGACTGAAGGGAGAGGTTTTCTTCCTTTCCCGGGCTCAGCAGTGCTGCATCTGCCAGCTCTCTGTGCACAGGGCTGGTTTAAGGAATTTTGGGGCCCCATATGTTTATCTCAGGTCAGTGTAACCTAACGTAACCTAACCTAAACTATTCACAGCACAGGATATTCTGATTATTACTAATAATGTTTTTGTGAGAGGAGGGTTACGATGGCTCCCCCCCCACAATGATGGCTCCCTCTGCGGTTGCAGGTGCTGCAAGGGCCTTAAACCGGCCCTGATCACCATCATCATTTATGCCCCCCAAATAGAGAGTCAAGGTGGCTAAGCCGGGATAAAAAGGAGAAAGGAAGACGGTGTGGGGAGGGGGAGAAAAGAAACGTGGCAGCTCCTTTCAGACTAACTAGTTTCCATTTTGGCTCAAGCTTGCGTGGCTCCAAGGCCACTTCTTCGGATGTAGGGCCGAGTGAGTCCAGAAAGGTGAGGATGGCCCCTTGGCAGCCCCCACCCCTTCTGCTTCTCTCCCCCTCTCCCCACCCAAGGGGTGGTGGTGACCGACCTGTTCTTGGCTGCAGTGGTGCTGTTCCCTGGTTCTTGAACCAGTTGTCCACCTGGGTGGGGGTGAGCCTGGTGGCCTGGGCCAGCTTGTGCTTCTTGCCGGGGTTGGGGTAGGAGGTACCACTCGCAGAGCAGGTGCTGCGTCCATCTGCTCCTTGAAGCAGTGGGTGTTCTGCTATCCATCCCAGATGGTGCACGGCAGCGGGAACTTCTTGCGCACATGGTACTTGTTGATGGGCTCCGGCGGCCACCCATGTAGCTTCTCCACCTCCTGGTAGTGGGCCTCAAGCCAGAGTGCCTGGAGCTTGGTGTGCGACTTCTTGGGCAACTTGTGGCTCTCCAGGATGTGGTAGAGCTTGCGGTAGTGGCCGCCGTGGAAGGCCACGCTGGGCGTGCTGGTACTCCCGCTCCTCCAGGCGCTCGGCCAGGGCACTCAGCTCCCACCAGTAGCAGTGGAGCTCCTCCAGCTGCTGGCGGCTGTGCTAGTTGCAGGTGTGCAGCTGCTCCAGCTGCCCCTGTCTGCCCAGGTGCCCTTGGAGCTCCTGCAGTGCCCGCAGCTCAGCCTTGTAGCACTCCAGGCTCCACTCGCAGCTCCAGCTCAGCACCAGAGTGCGGGGCTCCTCTTACTGAGGTGAAGGCAGCAATGCCAGCCATGGTGCCCAGCCTGTCCGCTGCTGCCACTGCCTCTGCTGCCTCTCCTCCTGTAGCTGCCAGTGCTTGCCCCCAGGTGCTTCAGGGTTGCTTCCAGGGTGGCGCAGTCCACACGGAGGGCCCCCCTGGACCCCCTGTGGCTGTGTCCCCCCCCAATGTGGATTTGGCGGTATAGTTAAACCGGCCCTGTCTGTGCATTGTTGCTTCCTTCAAATGCTTCCATTGCTTTCTTCAAGTGCCTTTTCCTGCAACGAATGAGTGGGAGAGTGGGCGGACGCAGCGCTGCCAAGCCAGGGAAAGGGAGAAAAACCTCTCTCTTCAGCTGTGATCTGCCTCCTGAGCTTTAAATTATGGTCAAGGTGGTGGTGGTGGAGGAGGTGGACAGAACTCAGCAGGGACAGTGAAGACAAGGTATCCCATGCCCCTGTGGAGAATAATAATAATGTGCAGGGCTTCAGGGAGAATTCAGGGGCATGCGGGCAGATATCCTTTCAGAATTTTTGCCCCATGTGTGTGGTCAGGCCCCAGAATTCAAATCCCCACTCATCCATGGAAACCTACTGGGTGGTCTTGGGCAAATTACACTCTGTCAGCCTCAGAGGAAGGCAAGGGCAAACCCCCTCTGAATAAATTCTGCTAAGAAAACGCATGATAGGGTCACCATGAGTCAGAAATGACACAATAAATCACCTGTGATTGTTGTACATACCTTTTAAATCCCCAGTGCAAATTTATGGAAGGCAGAGGTTTCTGTAGAGCAATGTTTCTCAAGCTACATGATTTGAGAGACCAGCAATTATTTTTTCCCAGTGTGCCAGGACTAGTACCATGTTTGTGCCCATTGGCTATAACTGTTTATTTCTCTCCAGGAAGCTCACCTGGATCTGGCATCCAATGGCTTCTGGACCAGTAACGGTCCCTGGGCCACCACTTTGAATAGCACTGCTGCAGAGGTTATGGGAGGGAAAAGTTCCTGATGTTTTTCCTGTTTTTCAAATTTTTGACATTATCTTCTGTGAGAGCCACTAACAGCTCTCAGTGTTCTGTCAGTGTTTCCATACATTATTTCAACATCCCTGGCAAATGTTACTTATAAATAAACCACATTGTCACAATATAATTCTTTAAATATTAAATGGTTGACAGCAATGAGGATGTTTAATGCATCAGAGATGCTATCCTGTCAAAAATATGCAAAAATACTGTCAAGAATAAATATATAGTGGAGGAGGATCCCATTAGAATTGCTGTCTCCAAAATATTTATTTATAGTTGCAATCTATGCAGCTGATAAGCATTAGGAGCCATTCCATAGCAGAGGCATTAAAGAGGCTTAAAAACTACTGGGTTGCAGCACTGTATAAAAGTAAGATGATATAAAAGAACATCTAAAACATTTTATTATTCCACTTACTTGTTAATTGCCTATGGGTTGTTAATGGTTTGTTGTGAGAGATGAAGTGTAATCCTGTGACTGTCTTCTTAGAAGTAAGCCTTGTTGCGCTTGATGGGGTTTATTTAAAAAAACAACAACTACGTATGAGATTGCTGCTCCAGTCATATTTTTGTTTTAATGATCGACGCATGGAATAAAGAGGCAAGACACAGAAATTGGGTTGAAATATGGGCCACTTTATTGATCTTATCCCTATTTAGTTATTTATTTCTTAGGGTATGCAAACCTACAAGGGGAGACCCAGTGCGGGACTGGCTGGAGCAGACGGTCCTCCTGACCTGTCCCCCAGCTTCCCTGGGCGAATCACCCAGTGTTCGGGGTGCCTCCCGGGCGCCATCTGCTGGGAGGCCCACGTCTGACTGCAAATCCTGAAGCCGTACAGCTTCTGAAGAGGATTGCAATCTGACGCTGGCCCCAAGGATAGCCTACCTCTGCTGCACACCATCCGTTCAGATGCCAGTGCCGCTCAGTACAGTCCATCCTTCCACTCAAATTGAGGTTGCCATAGGTGAATGCCAGATCCTTGTCTCCCCACTCCTGCCAAATGACCACCTATTTACTGAACCACACCTGAGCCAATTGTCCAAGTCCAAAGTGACAGTATGGGGTAGGCAAAACACCCCCCGGAAAAGGGTAGGTAAAAATTCCTACCCGGCCCATGATGTGACCAGAACTCTCATACTGTGGCAGAGGCGGGTGGGTGGGTTCCGCTTTCAAGGAGAAAGAGGAGGAGGCCAGGGGCAGCAAAGGGGCTAAATAAGCCTGACTCAACTCCGCCCCTGCCTCCTCCCAGCCAGGGCGTGCCTTTGCCCTGGCCATTCTTTTTTCCTGCCCCATGCACGTAATTAAAACACCTCCCCCGGATCATTCATTCTTACAGATCCGGGGGGGTGTCCTTTCCACTGCAGTCCTGTATACACTCTTGTATGGAAGTATGGCCCATTTAACACTGCAGGGCTTATACCTTAGTATAGATATATTATTCATCATTTTTTTTTGCTTGTTATTAGTTGTGAGACTGTGACATTATTCTTTGATCACAGAAAAACTATTCAGTTTCAAAAGATCAGTTTCTCCTCTTCTACCAATGAGCCAATGTTATTTTCAGTTATACATCTTTTATAGCTGCATCTTGTGACTACAAATTGAGTCTCCAAAATATTCCAAAATCCAAAAATTGTCCACATGAGTAGCTGAGATAGTGATACCTTTGCTTTCTGATGATTCAGTGTACACAAACTTTGATTCATGCACAAAATTATTAAAATACTGTGTATAAAATAACCTTCAGGTTATGTGTATAAGGTGTATATGGAACAATTGAATTTCATGTTTAGACTTGGGTCCAATCTCCAAGATATCTCATTATAGGGTTGTCTAAATGGTCAAAATAACCCTCATGGAATTCGCTGGGAATCCTACCTGGGGATCCTGCATAAATCCACACTATTTGGAAGGAGGGGGGCCCAAAATGGCAAAAACAATGCAGGAAAAGCCTTTGTGGCTTTTCCTGTAGTTTTTTTTTTTAAGAAACAGTAAGTGGGCGCACGTTCCTGCTCATTAGGACAAGTGATTCACTTTGAATTGCATCCCCATACAAGAGTAAGCACAAAGCTGATTCACCAGGCAAGTGTGGGAATCAGGGCTTGCTAACAGGGCAAGTTCCCCCTGCTGCCATGTTGGATTTTTGCGTTAACGATCACTCGCTAAGGCGATAAACTGGGTGGGTTTTTTTTTGCTATCCTTTTAATTTGAAAAATCGCTCCATCACTAGCACACCTTAGACAATGTTTTTCTTTTAAAAAATGTTCAGCAGCAGTGAAGAACTAACACAATTAAATCACTTGTGGCCGCCATCTGGAATGCAAAGCTCCTGGGGGCTTCTGGGGCCAAAAACTCTATTAAGACATGTTGCTGCTGCTGTGAAATGCCATTACTATGAGGTATTCCGGTTCCCTCCCCCGCTTTGTATAGATGGGCCCTATGTATGTACAAATATTCCAAAATCCGAAATACCTTTGATCCCAAGCATTAAGGATAAGGGAGACTCAACCTGTGCAAGAAAAATAACAATGCCAGATATTTAATACAGTGGCTTCACATAAATCAACAGCTACACACTTTTTACAGTCTCGATAGTATGTATGTGCTGCTGTTGGTGGAAGTTTATTAAAATATGTACTGTGTATCAAAAAGTGGTATGTTTCTCTGTGTACACAGAAATGTGATATTTAACAGAATTATAATGGGAAATGGAAAAAGAAGCCTGCCCTAAATCTAAACCTAGGTTCAATGACACCAGACTTAAAGACTTTGGGGTTAGGTTCAGTAAAAAAGTTTTTATAAAATATTTTCTCAGGTTTGGTTCAGTTAATCTATTTATAATATATGTGTTCATGTATTAATTTAATGTATTTATATTTTGTAAGGACTCTTAATATTTTCTTTGTGATGTACTGGTATTCTTACAGGCACATATATGTAAGGTTTTATTTCATACAGACTTTAAAACAATGCTAGTTGAACTGTGCAATGAAAAACTAGAATTAATCTGAAGAACTAGGAGTCTACTCAAAGATTCTTGGGTAGCTTTTCCTGATTCTGGCTGATCTCACTGGAAAGTACCATTATCTTGTATGCTCATGCTCAACTGTAGATTGGCATTTTAGCCAGACTGATTTAGGAGGCTGATATGGTCCATATTTTTGTCTACGACTTCTTTGTTATAGTCTAATTGCCAAACAAACCTAAAGTTTGTTTTCTACACTCCCAGAGCTTGGAACTTCAGGTCTGAAAATTAAATTGATAATGCTAATCATCAGAAATTGTGAATTAATTCATTACCATCACCACCAGTAATTTAATTTGTTTAATTATTTATATTGTCATCAATTAACTCAATTATTTAGAACATTAGTGGCCAGACCAGGATATTTACAGAGAATGGTGTGGTAGTTATCACTGTTGACCTAAGGGCACATTTTGTTACTGGCTTCTTCAAAAAACTCTTTTGCTCATTCAAAGGTGCCTTACTCAACCCTTAATATTCTTCCCAGCTGCACTATAAATTAAAGCCCATGACACTTGTTTCACGGAGATGGTGGGACCCCAACACATCTGTAAACTGTCAGGTTGATCAAAGCTGTTCTGAAGTGTAGGATATCAACTTACAACTTGTTCAGTGTGGTTTGGCCACTGATCTCTCAGTATCTTTCTACTTCTTTCTACCCCCCCCGCCCCCACCACACCAACAAAGTGTGGGCCACTTGGCCTTCCAATGCCTTGTTTATTAAACATTAATAAGGAGTGAGGTTAAAACAGGGGTGGAAACTATGCAGACCTCCAGATGTTGAGCTGCAGTTTCCAAGATTTTGCACCATTGGCTATGCTGGTTGGTGCTGCTGGGAGCATAGCCCAACCCCATCTGAAAGGCCACATGGTTCCCATGGTTAAGGGTTAGTAAGAAATGATGGGTTAATTTCAGCTAGAAGACTGATCCACTGCAAGTGCAGTAATTAATAAATGGTTGGATCCGGGTATCAGTGGGGAAATCAAGGATGGAAAAAAATTAATCAGAAATGTTTTGAGTGCCTCTAAGCATGTACAGAAAACTTTTCTGCTCCACTGAACCTCTACATAATTTCTGCCTCCCCACACCCTATCATGATCTGCAAGGATCAGTGGTAGAGCATGGGTTGTGCTCATTTAACTCTCAGGAATTTACTTATTTTTTAAAAAGAAAGACATAGGGAAGGATGGAAGATTGTGAATGCAGCTACCAGTATATTTTGTCTCCAAGCTTCAACCTTATCAAACACCTCAAAATGTGTAAATTAGTGGCTAGTGGGGGACAAAGGAAACTCCACCACCTCTTTAGGAAGTTGGTTCCATTGCCGAACTGCTCTTACTGTCAAAAAGTTTCTTCTAATATTCAGTTGAAATCTACTCTCGTGTAACTTCAAACCATTAAACCTACTAGTCCTATGCTTTGGGCTAGCAGAGAACAGGCCTGCTCCCTCCTCTCTGTGATAGCCCTTGAGGTATTAAAGAGTGATGTCACCCCTTGGTCTTTTATTCATCAAGCTGAACATTCCCAGCTCCATCAACCTTTCCTCATATGTTTTGTTCTCAATACCTCTTATCATCCTTGTTGCCCTTCTCTGAACTGCTCCAACTTGTCCGTAGCCTTCTTAAATGAGGCACCCAGAATGGTACGTAGTACTCTAGATGAGGCCTAGCCAGCAGAGAATATACTTCCCTCAGCTTGGAAGCTATATTTCTATTAATGCATGTTAAAATAGCATTCAGCTTCTTTGCTGTAGCATGACACTGCTGGCTCATGATTGACCATAATCCCAAAGTCCTTTTCTCATGTACTATTGCTGAGCCATGTATTCCCCATCCCGTATCTGTACATTTGTGTTTTTTTGTGTGTGTGATCTAAATGTAGAATTTTGCATTTCATTTTATTACTTTCTACCCAATTTTCTAGCTTATCAAGGTTGTTTTGAATTCTGTTTCTATCTTTCAATGTGTTAGCCACCCCAGTTTTGTGTCATCTGCAAACTTGATAAGGATTTCCTCCACCCCATCCCCTAAGTCATTGATAAGACCTTCTTCCAGTTTGAAGTACAGCCATTGATGATGGAGATTATCACATGGGTAAAATATCCCAGGACAGGGACGACAGGAGATCGCTATCAGTCTCTCTTTTCAGATGACATCGTCCTTGTCCTGGGCTGACTTCCTTGTCCTGGAATGATGGGTGAGTGAGCAGGAAGCCCGTTCTACTCCCACGATGACGACGGAACGTGATGTCACCGGGAGGTCCATGCTGAAGACTTCTGGGTTCGATCGGGACATCCAGGTAAGTGACACCCTTCCCCCCCTCTCCAGGTTACTTGTGTTAGGGTTTTGAATGTGTAGCCCTTGGAAATTTGTGTCATAAAGAGATACCATATATTCCATTTATCTGTAGAGGACAAAGCTGAAGGTTAAATAGCTACACAGTTAACTAGTCCGGTGATGTTTTTCTGCCCTCTTATCTCAGTATGACTAACAGAAGGGAGATAACATGCTAGGGATGATGTCAGATGATGTCACCAGTGACCACTTGAATAAAGGGGAGTTGCTAGAACTTGCTAGAACAGCTAGGAAACCCTATATAAGTCATGGTGCAAGGCAGCTCACTTCTTCAACTTTACTTCTTCAACTTCACTTCTTCAACTTCACTTCTTCAGCTGACTTCTTTGACTGACTGTTAACTGTAAGCTCAGCTATTAGAGCAATGATTTTGTAGTTGAGGATGTAAACAATATAAAGACTGTTAGCTTTTAGACACTAAATGTGTCCATCTACTCATTGAACATTGAGCATTCTGGAAGCATCTGGGCCAAGCTTTTGCTACTCTGCTAACCGCAGTGCTGGCTGGACTCCTGAGCATAGACAGACTCCAGCAGGCTGTAGCGCAACAGTTTATGGGTCCAGCTATCCAGAGGCACTGTCCAGCTGTCCAAAGGTGTTACTGAAGTTCCTGTGAGTTCCAATCTATGCCTGTCAACTAGGTGGCTGAGTTGAATCCTGTGTGCTGAAGATGCTTGCATTCTGCTGAAAACTGAGAGCTGTTTAGAGGTCATTGCTGGTAAGTTGTTTTTTGTGTGAGAGTAACCAGCTGAGCGGGGCTTGATAGCTCAATAGGTTGCAGAAATTGTATTTGTACCAGTAGGAGATTTGCCTTTTGAGAGACTAAATGACAGGAACTATCTTAACTGGGCTTTGCATCTTGAGGCTTATCTGAAGCGGGAACAATCTTAGGATCCCGTACTTCAAACAGTACAGGCTTCCTCAAATGCCCAGATTAAAGCTGAAGACAAGGCTAGATCATCAATTATCCTAGGGGTGGAAGACTCCCAGCTGATGTACGTTAGAGAGTTGCAAACTGCTCAGGAATGCTGGGAGGCTCTAAAGGAAGTGTATGTGAGAGAAACCGCTGGCTCAAAAATCCTGCTGACCAGAAGGCTGTATAAAGCAAAGCTGCAGCCTGGTGAGGATATGAATACCCACCTGGCTAATCTTTGTGAGCTGTTTGCAAGACTGTCTGAGGTTGGCACTCATTATTCTGAACCTGATAAGATCTATCTGGTTCTGTCAACCCTTGATCCAAGTTTTGATTCTCCAATTATCTCTGTTGAAGCAATCCCGGAAGTTGATTTAAGTTTCAATTTCATTGCTGGGCGTCTTCTTGAAGAAGAGGAAAAACATCACCAGTGTGATGCAGATGTAAAGCCAAAGGTCAGAGGAAACTGTTCTGCCATAATTTTAAAGGTGCCAAAACTCAAAGTGAAGAAATTGAGACTGCTTACGCTGTAAGATCTTGCTGGCTATGTGGCTCCAAAAAGCACATTGCCAGAAACTGTGGTAATAAATCACACAAGAAAAAGACCAAAAAGCCCAGCCGTGCTAATGAGGTGATGACAATGACTGTGAGCAGACAAAAATCAGATGAGGACTGTGAATTAACCAACTGGATTCTGGATTCAGAGTCCAGTAATCATATCTCAAACTGCAATGAACATTTTGTTTCCATCAATAAAGATGAACCATGTACAGTTAGTTTGGCTGATGGGTCAAAACAAAATTGTCTGGGGGCGGGAACCTGTTACGTTTCATGTCTTGGGAAAAATGTAAAAAATGTACAGTATGTCCCAAAAATGAATCTCTGCCTCCTCTCTGTTACCATTCTTGCACAAGAGGGGCATGAGATCAATTTCACTGGGCAAAAATGTTGTGTTATGAAATTTGGGAAAATTGTGGCTGAGGGTGTTTTAAAGGATCAACTGTATTACATGAAATGTAAATCTGAAAGAACACATGCTGATGCAGTGATGGCAAATTCCCCATCACATGATAATTGCATTCATTTGATGCATAGGAGGTTGGGCACCCCAGCTATAAGGTATAGATGTGTCATGATCTAACAGTTAAGGAATGTAATGTGTTTATGGATTGCAAAATTTATAAATAGAACAAAAGTTCTTTTAAGCCAATCCCGAAGGTTAGTGATCATGGATGATGAAGCACAGGAGCAGCAGCAGCAATAGTCTGGGCAGAGTCAGTTTAGCACTGTCCCTGGTGCTGCTCCAGCTGCTCGGAGCTCTCAGAGGCCATCTGCCTCTCAGGCACCAAAAAGCCCAAAATCCCCTGCTGTGCCACAGAGGCCAGAGTGGCAGTAGTGGAGGTCCCCAAAGGTTGAAAACAATGACTCTGAGAGTGAATCTGAGGTGCAATTTTTTACACCCAGACGCTCAAGTACAGAGACAAAAGGAATTCCTCCACAGAGATTTTCAGTTCAAAACATAAAGTTCTGACAAGTGTTTTTTGAACCTGAAAGTTTTGATGAAATGTTAAAGTTGCCAACTGATGAGCAACAAAGTGGAGATTTGCAATGGAACAGGAAATGCAGGCAATTTGTGAACATGGAGTTTTTGAGGTAGTAAAACTTCCAGAACAACAGAAGGCTGTTGGTTGTAGATGGGTCTTTAATAAGAAACAAATTTGCAATGGTAAAGTGTAATATAAAGCAAGACTTTATATTAATCTGTTTCTCACAGATTAAATACCAGAACTACGACAAAGTTTTTGCACCAACAGCAAAAAGTACAAGTATTAAAATTGCTCTGTCTGTTGCCAGTTTACACAATTTTAAAGTAAATCATTTTGACATTGGTACAGCATATCTTAATGCACCACTTTCAGAGACAATTTATATGGAACAAGCACCAGGTTTTCATAGTGGTACTCCTAATTATGTGTATAAATTACACAAGGTTCTCTATGGGTTAAAACAAAATGGTTGCTGCTGGTCCTTGTGTTTAAATGAAATGCTGAAAAGTATTGGTTTTGAAAACAGTGTTGCTGATCCATGTTTGTATACTAGAGGAACAAACCAAAGTTATGAAATCCTGATAGCTTTTGTAGATGACTTATGTTTAGTCACAAAAACTGAGATACAGGTGAATAAATTCAAACAGGAGTTGAGTTCAAAATTCCAAATCAAAGATCTTGGTGACATACAACAATATCTAGGGGTAAATTATCAAAGACTTGAGACTGGAGGTTTCAAAATGAGGCAGACCCAAAGATTGAGAAATTGTTGTTAGAATGTAATATGAGCAATTGTAAAAGTGCAAAAACAATGACTGTTGATTTTGTCAATGTAACTGATGATAGAATGTTTGAATATCCTGAATTATTCCATTTTGTAAAGGTTTACTGTCTATTGCTAATTGGACATGTACTGATATTGAGCATGCAATCAATTAGTTATCCAGAAAGGTAAACAAGCCATCTCAAAATGACCGGCAAGGGTAAAACGTGTTCTGAGATATTTAAGAGGCACCATACAGTATGGTGTGCTCATAAGTTCACAAGGATGCCATGAACTTGTTTGATATTGCGATAGTGATTTTTCTCAAGAAAGTTCTGACAGAAAATCAGTGTCAGGAATGGTAATCACTTATGCAGGAACCCCCATATATTGGAAGACCAAAAAGCAATCCACTATTGCATTAAGTTCCACAGAAGCCGAATGTCTTATCTATGTCTTATCTACTTATCAGTGTCTTATCTACTCTGGTTTCGGAATTGATTTTGATTAATCAGTTGTTCAGTGATTTGGGTATTCCAGTACAAGAGCCAGTGAAAATTTTAGATGACTCACAAGGGTGCATCCAAATGGCCATTGCTGAAGGAGTAAAATCCTGGACCAAACATGTTGCTGTAAGGTACCAGAGTATAAGAGAAGCTGTTTAAGCTGGGTTAGTCACTCTGATATATTGCCCATCTGAAGAGAACATTGGTGACCTATTCACAAAAGCTTTAGGTCCAATCAAGCATCAGTACCTTTACAACAAGTTGGGTGTCATGGCAGATGTGTGAAATACATCTCTTTATGCATAAATTTAGAGGGGTGTTAGGGTTTTGAATGTGTAGCCCTTGGAAATTTATGTCATAAAGAGATACCATATATTCCATTTATCTGTAGAGGACAAAGCTGAAGGTTAAACAGCTACACAGTTAACTAGACAGCTGATGTTTTTCTGCCCTCTTATCTCAGTATGACTAATAGAAGGGAGATAACATGCTAGGGATGATGTCAGATGATGTCACCAGTCACCACTTGAATAAAGGGGAGTTGCTAGAACTTGCTAGAACAGCTAGGAAACCCTATATAAGTCATGGTGCAAGGCAGCCCACTTACTTCTTCAACTTCACTTCTTCAACTGACTTCTTTGACTGACTGTTAACTGTAAGCTTAGCTATTAGAGCAATGATTTTGTAGTTTAGGATGTAAACAATATAAAGACTTTTAGTTTTTAGACACTAAATGTGTCCATCTACTCATTGAACATTGAGCATTCTGGAAGCATCTGGACCAAGCTTTTGCTACTGTGCTAACCTGAGTGCTGGCTGAACATAGACTCCAGCAAGCTGTAGCGCAACAACTCGAGTATTGTTTTGTTTTGTTTTGGGGCTTGCAGCAAGCCAGAGGTTTTGCAAGCCTGCAGCAGCCTTTCACCCCATTCCACCACGCCAGAAGGCTGTAGTGGGCCCTGAGGACTTTGGCAGCAGGGCAGCAGCGAGAGGGCATGGCCAGGAGTGGCTGGTGTTTTAAGCCACTCCCACACATCCTGGAAACACCAGCCAGCCAGCCAGGAAGATTTAAGCTTGCAATTGGAGTCAGCTGAGGCCGGGAATGGAGTGGGGGTGGAAATTGGAGTTGTGCTGGGGAAAGAGAGGTATGGTCGGAACCGAGTGAACAGATGTTACGAAAGAAGGCGGGATTGCTGTTTGTTAGCTATCCCACCTTCAGTTCATCCTGTTTCCCGGAATGGATTGGAGTGAGTACCCACATTCCAAATAACCTTACTTTGCTCCTCTGCAATGCCAGGTCGGTTAAGAATAAAACTCACATTATTTACGATCTTCTCTTGGATGAGGATGCTGACCTGGCTTGCTTCACAGAAACCTGGCTAGGAGAGGATAGTGCTGTCACATGGGCACAGGCCCTCCCAGCCGGGTATTCTGTTAGTGAACAGGTGAGGGGAAGTGGGCAGGGGGGCAGAGCGGCTCTAGTTTATAAGGACAATCTGACCTTGACCAGGATACCTGTCCGAAACACTGTCCACTTTGAGTGTATGTACCTTAGCCTGAGGACCAGGGATAGTTTGGGGATTCTGCTAGTATACTGACCACCCCATTGTCTAGCAGACTCCCTAACTGAGCTGACACAGCTGGTCTCAGAGTTGCTGTTGGAGTTGCCCAGACTTTTAGTTCTGGGCGACTTCACATTCCACTGGAGACCAGCTTGACAAATCTGACTGGTGCAGCTTGGGAGTTCATGGAAACCATGACAAACGTGGGCCTATCCCAAATGGTCGTCGGGTCCACACATTGTGCGGGTCATACCCTCAATGCGGTGTTCAGTATGGAACAGGAATATCCGTGGGCGGAGGTTATAAAAACCACCGCATTGTCATGTACGGATCATTTCCTGGTCAAGACTGAACTAAGAGTCTCTTCCCGCCCCACCGGGGGTGGTGGACCCATTAGAATGGTCTGCCCCCGAAGGCTAATGGAATCAATAGGATTCCAGAAAGCTTTGGAGGGTTTAATGGTTGGTAACGCCGGTGACCCTGTCAATGCTTTGGTTAATACCTGGAACACCGATCTTACCAAGGCTATTGACACGATCACTCCCAAGCGTCCTTTCCAACCCGCTCCAAACCGTAAACCATGGTATACAGCAGAACTTAGGAAAATGAAGCGAGTTGGACAACGACTAGAGTGCAACTGGTTGAAAACTTGACTCTTATCCGACAAGACTCGTCATAGGAACTTTCTTCGGTCCTATCGAGAGGCAATACGTACAGCGCAAAGATCCTTCTCCTCTGCACATATTGCGTCTGCAGAGTCCCGTCCAGCAGAGCTGCTTAGGGTGGTAAGGGAGAAGACGCAGGTTATTCCTGCGCAGAACCCATTGCTTTACCCAACAATGGCCTGCTGTGATGCATTTAACAACTTCTTTGCAGATCAAATCTCTCGGATAAGAGCCGACTTAGATGCCAGCAATTTGACAGAAACAATTGACAAGGTGTCCAGCAACTCCGTTGATGTAAGTTTACTGGATCAGTTTCAATCCGTGAGTCCTGAGGATGTGGACAAGCTACTTGGTAGGGTGAGGAAGACAACCTGCCCTCTCGATCTGCCCTCTTGCCCTTCATGGCTGGCCATCCAGGGGGGGGGTGCCTTGATTGGGTTCCATTGACATCATCAATGCATCCCTCAGAGAAGGGTGTATTTCATCTCGGCCGTTAGGCCACTCTGGAAAAAAATCTTCCCTTGAACCCCTGGATATGAACAACTATAGGCTGGTTTCTATGTTACCATTCTTGAGCAAGGTGATCGAGAGGGCAGTTGCATTTCAACTCCAATTGGTCTTGGATGAAACCGATTATCTAGACCCATTTCAAACTGGCTTTAGGTCGGGATTTGGAGTTGAGACTGCCATGGTTGCCTTGACCGACGACTTGCATCTAAGCATCGACAGGGGTAGTGTGACCCTGTTGGTGCTTTTAGACATCTCAGCGGCTTTCGATACGATAGATCATAGCATCCTCTTGGATCGTCTGAGAGGGTTAGGAATCAGAGGCACTGTGCTCCAGTGGTTCCGGTCCTTCCTCTCGGGCAGGTCCCAGAGGGTGTTGCTCAGGGACAGCTGCTCCAGCAGAAAGGTGCTTACTTGTGGCGTTCCGCAGGGTGCCATCCTGTCCCCGATGCTGTTTAACATCTATATGAAGCCGCTGGGTGAGATAATTCGGAGTTATGGGGCTGTGTGTTATCAGTACGCGGATGACACCCAGATCTATTTCTCCTTGTCCCAATCATCGGTCTCAAATTCTGATAGCGTCTCTCCTCTTAATGACTGTCTTAAAGCAGTAATGGGCTGGATGAGGAAAAACAGATTGCGATTAAATCCAGACAAAACGGAGGTGCTCACGGTAGCGGCCCCAAAACCAGGAGTTGGGTTGCAACCTCCAGTCCTGGACGGGGTCACGCTCTCCGTTAAGGACTGTGTTCGCAGTCTGGGGGTGCTCCTTGATTCATCACTACAGATGACGAGTCAGGTGAATGCGACGGTCAGGAGTGCCTGTTATCAGCTTTGGCTGATACTCCAGCTGCGCCCTTTCTTGGAAGTAAGGGACCTCGAGACTGTGGTGCACGCGCTGGTAATCTCTCGTCTCGATTTTTGCAATGCACTCTACATGGGGCTACCCTCATGCTTGGTCCGGAAACTTCAGTTGGTACAAAATATTGCAGCCAGAGTGGTCTCGGGAACATCTCAGAGAGACCATATAACTCCAATATTAAAATCTCTCCACTGGCTGCCTATCAGTTTCCGGGCCCAGTATAAGGTGTTGGTTATTACCTTTAAAGCCCTAAATGACTTGGGTCCAACTTATCTCCGGAACTGCCTCCTCCCATACAATCCTCCCCGCGCACTCTGGTCCTCTGGGAGGAATCTGCTTCAGCCACAAAAATCTAGGCTGTCTGCAACCTCCCAGAGGGCCTTTTCGGTAATCGCCCCCAAATTGTGGAATGACCTGCCGAAAGAGATCCGTTAGATGGCGAGCTTAAGTAGCTTTTAAAAAGCACTAAAGACAGATCTCTTTTGGCAGGCCTTTCCTAATTAGATTCCGACCTCAGGGGCTCCTGGCCTCTTTTAGTCTGCTGGCTATTTATTGTATTTATTGTTTTTAAAATGTGATTTTAGATAGTTGCTTTTAATTTATATTTGTTTAATATCTTTTTATGGGGGAGGGTGGGTGTGAATGGTGTTCTGGGATTTTTATCTGTATTGTATTTTAATTATTGTAAGCCGCCCCGATTGTTTTAGCAGAGGAGCGGGGTATAAATAAATTGTATTATTATTATTAGTAGTAGTAGTGTTTGACGTTTGGTTGGGTTTTATTTTTAGATTTCCCGTGCGATTGTCCTCTCGTGAGAATGAGTGGGATTTGGCTTCACTGCAGTAAAAGCAGCTTTATGACAGCTGCCTTTACTGCAGTGAAGCCGGGGGGGGGGAGCCATTTCTATTCCGCAAACAAGGTAAATGTTTGAATTAAAAAAAAATGTTACAGGTGGGGAGAATTGTGGGACAGACATGGCCCGTGTGATAATCTCCGATGACTCTAGAAACAGTTTTCCAACTAATTATGGATCGATCTGATAGTGTTTTCATCTATTCCACATTTAATCAGTTTGCTAATAATAACATTATGAGGGACTTTATCAGCTGCTTTGCTGAGATGCAGATGAACAACATCCACAGCATTCCCACCATCTACTAAACTAGTGACCTGTTTGAAAAAAGATTTAAGATTACCGCATATTCCGGCATATAAGACGATTGGGTGTATAAGACCACCCCCCAATTTCTAGCCAAAAATCTAGGCTTAGGCATATATTCGCCATATAAGACACCACCACCCCCAATTTGGCTGGCTGGCTGACTGGCTGGGGGAGGCTTGCCAGCTGATCCTCTTTGTTTCCCAACTCACGAGGATCTCCTCATGAGTTGGGAAAGCGAACAGGATCAGCTGGAAGGGCTCTCCTAGCCAGCTAGCCAGCTAGCCAGCTGCAACATTCGCCCCTCTCTTCCACCTTCCAGTCAAACTTGACTCGAAGGTGGAGGAAAGGGGCGAAAATGCGCAGTTTGCCTCAGCAGCCCCCTTCCCTCCGTCTTGGCTCTTCCGAAGGGGACCAAGGCGGGGGAAGCGGGGGAGGCCACGGCAAACCCCTAGATTCGCCCCTCTCCCCATTTTCAAGGAAGGTGGGGAGAAGTGGAGAACATGCCCTGTTTGGCTCCACAGCCCTGATCCCTCCTTCTGGGCTCCCTTCCGAAGGGAGCCCAGAAGGAGGACGCAAGGCTGTGGAGCCAAACCCTGGGATTCGCTCCCTCTCCCCACCTTCAAGGAAGAGGGAGCGAATCTAGGGGTTTAACTCTGCAGCCCCGATGCCTCCTTCTGGGCTCACTTTGCAAGGGAGCTCAGAAGAAGGCATCGGGGCTGCGGAGTTAAACGGGGCATCTTCACTCGCTTTTCCCACCTTCACCTCGTGGGTTGGGGAATGTGGGATGGCCAGCTGGCTGGGGGGGTTTCTCCCTCCTCCCTCTATTTCCCAACCCACGAGGAGGCTGCCCAGCCTCCTGGTGGGTTTGGGAATGCGGGATGGCTAGCTGGCTGGGGGGCCTGGAGGGAGGGGCTTCGGGGAGGGTGGAAGGGTGGCTGGAGGGAGGGGGCTTTGCAGCCACCCACCCCCTCCCCGAAGCCGCGATCTCGAGCGGGATTGTGGCTTTGGGGAGGGGGGTGGCTGGAGGGAGGGGGGCTTTGGGGAGGGTGGAAGGGTGGCTGGAAGGGGGCCTTCCCAGCCACCCACCCCCTCCCCGAAGCCATGATCGGGAGCCGGATCATGGCTTTGGGGAGGGTGGAAGGGTGGCTGGAGGGGGGGCTTTCCAGCAACATTCGCCCCCCTCCTCTGTCCTTGGTTGCTCCCCCAAGCAGGGAGAAGGCAGGGGGGGCGAATGAGCCATAAGCAGTTTGCTTTACCCCCCCTTTCCTGATCTCCTGCCTCTTTGCTCCATTTGCGAAGGGAGCAAAGAGGTATGAGTTCAGATGGCGGGGTGAAGCAAAGTGTATCTGGCGTATAAGATGAGCCCTGATTTTGGAGCCTATTTTTCAGAGCTCAAACCTCATCTTATATGCCGGAATATATGGTAGTTTGGTAGGATTTGTTCTTGACAAACCCATGCTGGCTCCTACTAGTCACTGCATTGTCACCAATATACTTGCAGATGCATACCTGTATATCCATTCTAATATTTTTCTTGATATTGAGGTTATACTGACTGGTCTGCAGTTTCCTGGATCTTCTTTTTTGCTTTTTTTTTTTTTAAAGAGGGGGACAATGTTTGTCCCTTTCCAGTCCTCTAGCATCTCACCTATCCTCCAAGATTTCTCAAAAATAATGGCAAGCGGTTCAGAGAGTACATTTTATATATTTATTTACGGGATTTATATCCTGCCTTTCTCCCAAGATGGGATTCAAGACAGCATCCGCAAACTCCTTCAGTACTCTGGGATGCTCCCACCCTTGTTGCATGTCTTTTTTCCTTTAGTGTGCTTAGCCATTGGATTCCACCCAGTATTTCCCTGAACTTGTTAAAATCATGTTTCCTGAAATTCAAGGTCCATATTTGATTTACTCTTCTTTGCCCTGTCCCACAATTGTGAAAGAACCAACTACTTTGATTCCAGTGACCAACTCCTGCCTATTGGTTAGGATCAAGTCCAGGCCTGCCAATCTCCTTGTTCCCTTATCTACCTTTTGAAATAGGGAGTTAGCTGGAAGGCTCATAAGGAATTTGTTGGACAGCGTATGCTTCGCAGAGTTAGTCTCCCAGCAGATATCAGAGTACTTGAAGTTCCCCATAATGGCACATTCTTGCACCTTTGAGATTTCTGAGATTTGTCTGAAAACATTTGAAAATGAGTAAAATCAGTTAAACATGGGATTAGCTTCAGGATTAATCTGAAAATATAGCGAGTGAGGCCACATTGGTAGAAAAATCTATTGAGTTCATAATGCAACAAGTTAATTAACTGGTTATTTCCAACTGGTTATTTAGCACCAGTTGCTTGACTGGGACCCAAGTCTCTTTTGATTTGGATTCTGCCATGCCTCCTGCTCTGATATCTAAGCTTTTATAGATTTTTAAAATCTACCAAAATAATGCCAGATGCAACATGACTTGCTATAATTAGCAGCTGCTTGCTGTAAACAATGTTAATGCAATCTACACAATTTGCAGAATACATAATTTGTATTTTTATTTTATTTTCCATGGAAGGCAGACTGACTGACAGTGGGGTGACTGATGTTTTGTGCACAGCTTCTTGTTGAGAATGAAGTGTTCACCTTAATGAGCTGTTCACTCCTGAAATAAATATGTTTGATACTTGAAAGCAATTTCAAGAGAGGAAAAAAACCTGTTATGACAATAACTGGTGGATGTCTGCACTTTGGCTTGTGCTTTTAACTTGTGCTAAATTTGCAAGGGGGGAAATATACCATCCTAATCTTTTGGGAATACCTTTAGACAGACAAAGGTAAATAACAAGGGAAAAGTTCCCTAAAGGAATATGTAGCTCTTTTTGAATCTGTGAAAAGCTCTTCTGTGTATATGTTGTTAGAAGATTCATGCTGTCATAGCTGATGTGATAAAACTGATGTTAGTCTGAAAATAATGACAACTGTTAAAAGAATATTCTTAAGGGAACAATTGTTTTCAGTGAATTCATCAGCAGGTATTCAACAAGGCTATGTGAGTAGCAATTTTGCTGGTGTAATTTGTTATATTTGAATGATTGTCTTTTAGAAGAATTGTTAGAATTTAATGGTTTGAAATTCAGTATACAGAGTCTTTTCAGTGTGGTTCTATTCTATTCGCTTGGATTTTGTCCTATATAATATTATAGTGTACTTCTGGTATCTCTTAGCTATATTTTTTTCAGTGATCAAAGACTAATGTACTGTTTTGATTAGGTGGTAAGGAGAGCACTGTTGAGTTTATAATGTCACTGGCCATGTATATTCTCTAGTGAAAGAAATATTTCATCAAAGTTTTAATTCACATAAATAATGTACAGCAGCCTTTGAAGTATATTCGATATCATATCTCAAGTTGTAGCTGGGTGAAGGGCTATCTCAAAATTACCAGTTTTCATTTCAAAATGTTTTGTTAGTGTATCACCAGCTGTATCTAGCCAGCATATTCCTGGTCAGATAAGGGCTCAACTACATGGGGGGGGGGGACTCAACTACATGGGGTGTGTGTGTTAAAAATCCAGATGAGATTCTGACTACTTTGGGCTGGAGCTGCGGCACATGAAATTTGGACTATTCTGGCTCAGATTTCAGCACCACACCTGTCAAACCCTGAATCTGTTTTTGCTTTTACCACCCATTCAAGTCTCTTAATCATGCTTGACTCTAATCTCTGGGAAAAGCAAAGCCCCAGATTGGGTGGCTAGATTGTGATGGCAAGGCAGGCACTCATTTTGGCTTCAGAGAACGGGACTACCACTGGTGCTTTGTTTTCCTGGGTGATTGTGCACTGGAAAAAAAGGAGATTAACAGATGGGAACAAAAAAGCGTTCCCATCCCACAGTATCCTTTCACGCCCCTCTCCCACCCCTGTCCTGGCACAAGAACGAAAACTTTCTCACTTACCTGAATCATTCTTGTGCCAGGAAGCCCAGGAATTGAAAGGAGTTCTGGTTTGTAATCCCAGCTGCTGCTCTTGCAAGAAGAGGAGAGCCACAGATTTAAAGGGACAGGCTGGGGACAATGGGGGGGGGAATCAAGGGGCAATGAGGGGGGCGATCAAGGGGCAAGGGGCTGGCGATCGGGGGGCAGAGGGGGTGATCAGGCTGGCAATTGAGGGCAGAGGGGGTGATCAGGCTGGCAATGGGGTGTGGGGAGGGCGATTGGGGGTGGAGGGATCGATCAGGCTGGTGATCAGGGGTGTGGGGAGGGTGATCAGGCTGGCAATTGGAGGGGTGGAGGGGTTGATTGGGCTGGTGATTGGGGCGGGGCTAGCAATGGGGCTGGCGATTGATCAGGGGAGATATCTGGGAGGGAGCAGTGGAGGCCTGTCATAAGGGAGGCATCCGGAAGTGTTTTGACACTCTGGGCCTCCCAATAATGCTGGCATCCTGCCAGCATAATGGGCCCCTTTTCACATGCCCGCCATTCCATTACAGAAACGGAATGATGGATCTATTAACTGCTTAATCCGTGAACAAAAAAATGCGGGCAGCACTGGAGCAGAACGAGAGCAGAACGGACAGGGACAACGTCATCTGAAAGGGAAAGCCTTTCCTGATACTGTGGCGTCCCTGTCCCGGTTTATTAGCCACGTCTGATAATCTCCAAAGTCCCAGCAGTAGTCGCCCTCTCTGAAGCCAGAATGGTTGGCTAGACTAGCGATGGCAGGGCTCACCAGGAGTTCTGTCAGAGAGAGTGACTACTGCTGGGGCTCTGCCTTTAGACTAAGAAGTGGTGCTGAGGAGGGGGGAAAATAGCAGTGCCTCAGGCAACACTTGTCCTTCCTCTCCTTCCCATCCCCCCACCCTGAATCCAGTGCAGATGTATTGTTCAGATGGATGGATTGTTCACATGGCAGTTTTCTCCAGAGTTTCCAGCTCTGGAGAAAACTGCAATTTTTCTAAAACCTGGATTAAGGGGGTATTCCCTCGGGAGAGTTTCACATGGGGAAAGTAATCCCCAGGGAGATCAGGAGAGAAACAGGGCTGTTCTGGTAGCAGAGCTCCGTTTCGCACGCCCCCTTCATTCTCCTGATCTCCCGTCATCCTCCCTCCATGCTGCTTCCATTTCCCTCCTGGTATGTTTTATTAACGAAAGTTCTTCGTTAATAAAAAATTGTGGAACATAGCAGGAGGGAAATGGAAGCAGCATGGAGGGAGGACGACACGAGATCTGGAGATCTCCCTTCTGTTCCCCCACCTTATTTCAATATGATGACTACATATTTATTTTCTTTATAGCATTTCTCCTGCATTGTCAGTGGCCTAAAGGTGTTTATAATAAGAACAATCTGTGTATGTGCTTTTCTTGACATACATACACAAAACTCCTCAAAAATAACAGATAAAACAGTTAGAAAACTTGAAACAAGTAACTGAAAACGGTGTGGTGGTGATGATAGCAAATCTACTCTGGATTTTTAGGCTTCCCCTTCTACAGCTGCTCCAATTTGAATGGGAGCTATTTCATGGGACTCTAGTTGGACACTGGCAGAGGTACCATTCATCTAGGAGCAGCTGTGGGAGAAATGGCATAAAATCTGCAGTGGATTTGCTGTCCTTAAGATGGTAGATCCACTGGTTGCTCATAGTAAAAACTCAAATGAGGTGACAAAGAAAAGGCAGCAACAATGAAATGGAAAGAGTCTTAAACAATATTAAATGCCATTAAAGAGAACAGAACAGCCTTCATCTAGGAAGTTATCAGACGTGACCTTAGAAATGCCTGCTTCCCACCGCCCCAGAGACGTGCCCCCCACCGCCCCACTCCCATCCCTGTAACACTGTAAAAAAAAAAAAAATCAGACACAGCTTCTGCCTTGATAGAAACTGCTCCCCCTCCCCTCAGCTTCCCTGCAGTAAATGCAGCTGTTGTAAAGCTGCTTTTACTACAGGGAAAGCAAATCTCACCCATTCTTGCAATAGAACGATCACACGGGAAATTTCGAAATAAAAGCCCAACCAAACATTAAGAAAGAAAACCAAGCACCAAGACAGAAAAATAAAACCCCAAGTAACCCCAAGTAAAGTAAAGAAAATAAAAATAAAACCCCAAGTAAAGTAAAGAAAAGTAAAACCCCAAGCTAATACACACTGGAAACTGCTTAATGCAGTGCATATGTGAAAACTGCTATTGCTTAACAATTTTTAAGCCTCTCTGATAGCTTTTGTGGCTGAAGAGTGGGGTATAAATACCTAATTTCTTCTAACCCAGGGAAGTGGGGGGGAAAGGGTGTCACTTACCTGGATGTTCTGATCGAACCCGGAAGTGTTTGGCACAGACCTTCCAGTGACCTCCTGGTTACATCACGTTATGCTGGCATTGTGCCAGCAGAATGGGGCTCCTGTTCAGATGCCCGTGATTCTGTTACTATAATGGAATGGCCTTCTTATTGGTGACTTTTCCCCATCAATAAGAGGAAGTGGGGGCTGGGGAACAGGAGCAGAATGGGAGCATCAAAGGACAGGGACATTGTCATCTAAAAGGAAAGCCTTTTAGCGATTTCTGGTCGTTCCTGTCCTGGGATTTTTGACCCATCTGATAATCTCCTTGGTATGTAAAAGAATAAAAAAGAAGGCAGCCAGCAAGATTATTTTAGGGAGCGAGTTCCACAATTCAGACGCAACAGCTGAGAAGGCTGCTTCTGCCTTAGCCTCCTACTTCTCCTCCAAGGCAGGGATTACTGGGGCTGAAGTAGATTTCTTGTTTTGTTTTGGAGGTGATGGCTCTTTAAATGTTCTTACCATTCACCGATAGGTCCCATTCCATATCATAAAATGAGGCAGAGACCTGCCATACAAAGTGATATATCTTGTGCAAAATCAGTAAGTGGAGATAAGATGGCAATCATGGTAGATCACTGGTTGTTTTAGAGTGAAATTCATGCCTCCATGTGGCAAGAAAAATGTTTGTGTTCCAGCAATATTTTTATTTTCCTGCTAAAAGAGGATTGATACTGTAATATATTGCAATCATGAAGGTCTGTTGACTGGAGTCTGTATCAGATTATTACTTTCTTTCTCTTCACCCACTTTATTGATTAAGAAAGCAACCTTGGAATGTGTCAGCAAACCTGTACCTATTGCCATGTCTCTCATTTTTATATATTTAGTATTACAGGTTGAGTCTCCCTTATCTTAATACTTGGTATCAGAGGTATTTGGGATTTTAGAATACTTGCATATATGTAATGAGATATCGTTGAGATGGGACCCAAGTGCAAACATGAAATTAATTTATGTTTCATGTATACTTTAGATGTGTAAATAGCCATTGCTTAAAACAATTTGTAAGCTGCTCTGATAGCCTTGTGGCTGAAAAGCGGGGTATAAATAACTAAATAAAAAAAATAAAAAAAATATACACATAGCCTAAAGGTAACTTTACACACAATATTTTAATAATTTTGTACATGAAACAAAGTTTATGTATCAGAAAGCCAAGGTGTCACTATCTCAGCCACCTATGTGTACAATTTTGGATTATGGAATATTCAGATTTTGTAATTCTGGATAAGGGAGACTCAACATGTAATGCAAAGCTGTCGGTGTGGCTGTGCGTGGGCAGGCAAACCTGTGCCGTTGCATGTTGGTATAATTTGTGTATGTCATGTGTGCTGTTACACCACATTTGTATATTTATTTTGTGTGTATGTACCAATGCTTTGATTCTTAGATTCAAGGATATTTAGAAGCCCACAAACAGTGGATGGAAAACCTTTGAATTCAATAGCACTAATGCAGAACATGAGGAAGCAACAAGATTTTCAATAAAATTTTATGTGGAGTGAAGAACCCTTCAAAAAGTATAACTTAAGACACAGACACTCTCTGTGTAGACACAGATGAACACAGTACTTGACAACTGGGCATTTTCAGGAATCAGTTCCCTTGCAACATGGACAAGATTTGTCAGGAAAGTTACTGAATGATTTCCTTCATATTGACAACATTGGTGAATATTTCATAGAGAGTAGAAAGTGTCATTGTATGCTTGCTCAGAGTGGTAGATCTAGAGGAACTTGGGCTGTTCATTTTAATTTTTATATTGTTATAAGCTACTTTTTCTTTTTTTAAAAAAACCTGTTCCACGGCTTCAGTTTTGCCATACACAAATGTTCTTTTGGAGCTGTACATTTGCATACCCTCCAACTGTCCCAATTTGGCAGGAACAGACCTGATTATTCCTGTGTCATCCAACTTTTTCAGCAGATTTAAAAATGTCCCAGTTTCTCTCTCCTCCTCCCACCTCCCCCTTTTGTCCTCACTTTATTTCATTTGATGCAAACTGAGTTCAAAATGTGAAAGTAGTCAGTTATCTCAGCAGGGATGAAAGGAAAGTTGGGGCAAGATCTTGACCTTCCTTGTAGATTTAGGGAAAAGCAATCAGCCGCAGCCTCTCCTAGCTTGTGTGTGCTTCTTCATTAATAACTTTTGCCATCTTGACCACAATCTGATGTTTCTGGGCCACATGTGTCCCAGTTTTAATCTGTGAAACATTGGAGGGAATGTTTTTGGTGTATGAAAAAACGCCAAATACTGTCAATGTCCAGGCCTATCTGTGTCTGTGGGTAGGTAGTATAGGCAGGTTATAATTGTTGTTGTTTCTTAGTGAACAGACCTGATGTCTGAAATATGGCTTGCAGCTACAGGTGCCATTCTAAATTGCAGGTGAGAGCAAGGTGTAGTTGTTATGCAAAGTGCTCTATGGCTTGAAACAAAGCACATGTTGCTGGAACAAATGCATACACCAAGTTTTGGTGTCACTAGGTTACACAAGGAGCATCGCAGACAACTGTGTGTACACCAAGGGGGCAGGTGATAGTGCTGTCAAGTTAATTATCTATGTGGATGACCTTTGTGTGGCAGCAAAGAGTGCCAGTGATGTCAAGAAAGTGCAGGTGGAGTTAGAAAGCCAATTCAAGTTAAAGGACTTAGGCAACTTGATATGTTATCTAGGAGTAGAAGTAGAAAGAACCGGTCTTGGAGAATTTTTCCTAAGTCATAAGAAGAAAATTGACATTCTTGTGGCCAAGTGTGGGCTTACTGAGGCAAAAGTGGTCAGGACACCAATGACCACTGATTTTATGAACTTGGAGGCAGAACAGGAATTTGAGAGGCCAGACCTGTACCACTCAGTGGTAGGCAGTCTGTTGTTTATTGCAAACAACACAAGGCCTGAAAGCAATTTTGCAGTTGGAGTGCTCAGCAGAAGAGTCTCCAAGCCAAGGAGGGTGGATTTGGAAGCCCTGAAGAGGGTAGTTAGATTTCTCAAGGGAACCAGGGACATGCGTTTGAATCTGACAGGAAGTCAGGTGACCCTGGAGTGCTATGTGGACAGCTCTTTTGCTGCCGAGACTTCAGACAGGAAGTCAGTGACTGGGTTGGTGGTCAGGTATGCAGAGAGCCCCATAGTGTGGAGATCAAGAAAGCAGAACTGTGTGACCATTAGTACCACTGAAGCTGAGTTTGCAGCCTTGTCTGAAATGGCAAGCGAGGTACAATGGGTAAGGCAGATGCTTGCAGACCTTGGGGAACTGTGCCAAATGCCTGTTGGGGTGCACGAGGTCACAAGCCTGCATAGCTATGGCAGAAGCAGAAAATCTGAAATGCAGGACAAAGTACATTGCGGTACGCTACCAAAATGTGAGGTACAGTTGTCCCTCCACATTCGCGAACTTGACATTCGTGGTTTTGGTTATTTGTGGTTTTGGGAGGGCCCCCTGGGCCCCCCCAAAACCGCGACACGGGGCCTGCAGAGGCCCCCTGAACGACCTGGAGGGAGCAGGGAGGCCTCCACGGGGCCCCCGGAGGTGCTCCGGAGACCCCATGAAGGCCTGGGGAGGGGGTGGGGAGGCCTTCACGGGACCCCCGGAGGCCCTCCGGAGGCCCCGCGAAGGCCTGGGGAGGGGTGGGGAAGCCTTTGCAGGACCCCCGGAGGCCCTCCGGAGGCCCCGTGAAGGCCTGGGGAGGGGTGGCGAGGCCTTCGCGGGACCCCCGGAGGCACCGCGAAGGCCTGGGGAGAGGTGGTGAGGCCTTCGCGGGACCCCCGGAGGCCCTCCGGAGGCACCGCGAAGGCCTGGGGAGGGGTGGCGAGGCCTTCGCGGGACCCCCGGAGGCCTTCCGGAGGCGCCGCGAAGGCCTGGGGAGGGGTGGGGAAGCCTTCGCGGGACCCCCGGAGGCCCTCTGAAGGCCCTGCAAAGGCCTGGGGTGAGGTGGTGAGGCCTTCGCGGGACCCCTGGAGGCCCTCCAGAGGCACCGCGAAGGCCTGGGGAGGGGTGGCGAGGCCTTCGCGGGACCCCCGGAGGCCCTCTGGAGCCGCCACGAAGGCCTGGGGAGGGGTGGCGAGGCCTTCGCGGGACCCCCGGAGGACCTCTGGAGGCGCCGCGAACGCCTGGGGAGGTGTGGGGAGGCCTTCGCGGGACCAGCGGAGGCCCTCCGGAGGCGCCGCAAAGGCCTGGGGAGGGGTGGCGAGGCCTTCGCGGGACCCCCGGAGGCCGTCCGGAGGCCCGGCGAAGGCCTGGGGAGGGGTGGCGAGGCCTTCGCGGGACCCCCGGAGGCCCTCTGAAGGCCCTGCGAAGGCCTGGGGTGAGGTGGTGAGGCCTTCGCGGGACCCCCGGAGGCCCTCCAGAGGCACCGCGAAGGCATGGGGAGGGGTGGCGAGGCCTCCGCGGGACCCCCGGAGGCCCTCTGGAGCCGCCATGAAGGCCTGGGGAGGGGTGGCGAGGCCTTCGCGGGACCCCCGGAGGACCTCTGGAGGCGCCGCGAACGCCTGGGGAGGTGTGGGGAGGCCTTCGCGGGACCAGCGGAGGCCCTCCGGAGGCGCCGCAAAGGCCTGGGGAGGGGTGGCGAGGCCTTCGCGGGACCCCCGGAGGCCGTCCGGAGGCCCGGCGAAGGCCTGGGGAGGGGTGGCGAGGCCTTCGCGGGACCCCCGGAGGCCCTCCGGAGGCCCCGCGAAGGCCTGTGGAGGGGTGGGGAGGCCTTCGCGGGACCCCCGGAGGCCCTCCGGAGGCCCCGCGAAGGCCTGTGGAGGGAGGGAGGAAGGGCCGGGGAGGCCTCCGCGGGTCCTTGCTAGGCCCCATGAAGGCCTGGGGAGGGAGGGAGGAAGGGCCAGGGAGGCCTCCGTGGGGTCTTGCTAGGCCCCACGAAGGCCTCGGGAGGTGTGGGGAGGCCTTCGCGGGACCCCCAGAGGCCCTCCGGAGGCCCCGCGAAGGCCTCCGGAGGGAGGAAGGGCCAGGGAGGCCTCCGCGGGGCCTTGCTAGGCCCCATGAAGGCCTGGGGAGGGGTGGGGAGGCCTTCGCGGGACCCCCGGAGGCCCTCTGGAGGCCCCCCGAAGGCCTGGGGAGGGAGGGAGGAAGGGCCGGGGAGACCTCCGCGGGGCCTTGCTAGGCCCCGCGAAGGCCTGGGGAGGGAGGGGGGAAGGGGAGTCGTTATTCGTGGATTTTTCACATTCGCGGGGGTCCGCGGAACGGAACCCCCGCGAATGTGAAGGGACGACTGTAGTTAATACAAGAAGGTGTCTTGCGTCTGAGGTACTGTCCATCTGAGGACAACATTGCAGACCTGCTCACAAAAGCCCTTCCAACAGGAAGCCATGAGGAGATGGCAAAGAGGCTGGGCCTTGTTGCTAGTGTATAAAGTGAAAGGTGTTAAAAGGGAAGGTCAACCGACAGACAATTGATTTCCAACAATGTATGTTAATAATGTTATGTTGTGATGATAACATGTGTCCTGTGCAGTAGTTTGACCATTTTGGAGGGGATTGGCAGGAGTTAGAGACTGAACTCCATTATAAAATGGCTGAACAACTGCAGAACCAAGTTGAGTCATAATGGCTGACTGCATGAACTACCAAGTCATGCCTAGTCAGGCCACTAGAGGGCAATGTCCTGTAGATGTATATATATATATATAAGAGAGCTCAGAACAGAGCTCACTTCCTCCTGTCTTCTCTTCTTGTGAATGCTGATGCCCGGTGAAGCAGTTTCTCCTTCAACTGCAAATATTTGTGCATTTTGCAACTGTTTGACTTTGAAGATAAAAGTGCCTCCTGCTTATTTGGATGTCAAACACTCTGTGTGTGAGTATTCTTGGGAACGGGTTGCTACTGAATCTGCTGAGATAGTTTTTGGCTTCTGCTGGGGAATGAGTGTCCTACCATCCCCTGACACAAACCACACTGACACACCAAATAAGGTTGCGGGGGAAATAGCTCATCGCTTTTATCGATTAGAGCTGTCAATCAGGTTGGCACACACATGGGTCTGGATCCAGGCTTTGGCCAACGCAGCTGTTGACCAATGAGTGTGATCCTCTGGCCTGCTGCTGGATCCTTTGGGGATGACAGGAAGGATCCACCTGGGTGGAGCCCTAGCATGGTTTCCCTGTCACTAGGGGTTGCAGGAAACCAAGCAAGACCAGTTCACCCACACCCCTGAATCCCTTAAGGGGATCCCCCATATATTACCAATGCCTGGTAGACAATGGTAATAAATATCCTGGCTCTAGGACCCATGCCAACCACGTGTACAAAGTTGTGACAGTAAAAAGGAATCTTAACATGGTGGCAACAAGCCAGATAGCATGCTGTTACAATGCAAATATACAAAGAGGGGGGCAAGTAGGTGGGTGGAGTGTTGCTCTGAAGAACACTGTAGAGTGACTGACTGAGCATAGCCTATATATCCCTTAACTGGATTGGAGTAAAGCCTGCAGCAGGACGCTCTGGTCAGTTTCCTCCAACCAATTAATTTGAACCAGGTTCAAACTCATTGGCTGGCATTTCCGCTTCTTCCCAGAGTTGCACAACTACAGAGGCCTCTAGGAAGAAGACACCGGCGATCCACCATGAAGGGGAACTGCTGACGCTTTGCTCCCACCTGAAACAGCAACTGGGGCCATGTGTTAAGTCATGCAGCACAATTACACTGCATCCAGAGTGGTGCTGACTTCCATCATCAAGGTAAAAAATGAAGGACACAAAGAGAGTATAAATTCCCAGCAAAGACATCATGGAATTCTAGGTTAATGTAAAACATTTTGTGGCAACAGAATTTGGTGAGAAACGTGACCCTGTAGCATGTTCTAATCAATATACTTTAGAACAGTGTCCCAAACTTTGATCCTCCAGATGTTTTGGACTTCATTTCCCAGAATTCCTGACTGTTGGTCAAGGTGGCTAGGGCTTCTGGGAGATGAAGTCCAAAACACCTGGAGGACCAAAGTTTGAGAATCACTGCTTTAGAACTTCAAAAGTCTTTTGCAGTCCTTTGGCTGTGGAGGCCCTGCCTAAGGCCCACTTCCAAAGTCCACCAGCAAAAGGCAGAATTTTTGGCCTTTTATGTCATGTCCTTGTTCTTGTGGAACACCTTGGATCTCCTTTTATATCGATCTTAAAGACCTGGAAGTTTTAATCTTCTTTTAATTGAAAAATGAGAGTGGAATATAAAGTTGTCCCTCCGTATCCTCGGATTTAAGTATTCATGGCTTGAAAATATTCTTAAAAAAAAAAATAATCCAAAAAGCAAACCTTGATTTTGCCATCTTATATAAGGGACACCATTTTGCTATGCCATTGCATATAATGGGACTTGAGTATTCATGGATTTTGGTATCCACAGGGGGTTCTGGAACCAAACCCCAGCAAATATGAAGTGACAACTGTAGTTTAAACGTTGTTATTTTAATGCTTTCTCATAAACCCATAGACACAGGGCTCTTCTAGACAAAGCATGGAGCTATAGTATTTGTTGCTGTAGTTTTTTTTTTTAAATATCCAAATGACATCTCAATTGTCCTTCATATTTTTTGGCAGGTTCTAGCACCAGGTGCAACATTTTATTGCCAGCGCTGAGTGGGTTTCTTTTAATTCCAAGACATACTGGAATGTAGGCCTTATCTACACTGGCCAAATACCCTGGCTTGTCCCCATGCCAGAGCCCTGCACTTTAGATGACACAGGGCATTTGCCCTGATCTTCCCCCAGGCAGCCCAAACAGTTCCCAGGGCAGATCCGGGGCTGCAACGGGAACAAGCTGGGATAAGGCCCATTATTGCAGTATAAGAAAAAAACCTGTTTACTCTTTTTCTGCCAGATTGGGACCTGCGTGTCCATGGGAGCCTGTCCAGCACACCTCTGCTCCCTGCCGCTGCCAGCTCCCTGGCTTTTCCAGAAGTCAGGCAGGGCTCCTGCAGCATGTGACCAAGGCTGGTCACATTCAGGGGTCCTACAGCCACATGTTGTGGGACCCTCTGCTTGGCTTCGGCATTAGCAAGAAAATGACAGCAGCAGCTTCAGTGACCAATGTCCGGCCGTGAATTTAAGGGAGATTTAGTTGTGACAAATTTTGTGCATTTTTAGTGGTGTGGTGTCCTCTAGCAAATGTTCATTAATATAGGATTACATCTGTAATGACCAGGCCATATTGTTTAATATTTTGATTGATTTTGTATGTTTGTGTATGTATGCACTATCCAGGGAACTTAAACAGCAACAACAAGAACAAGAACAAAAACAATTCTAAAAAGATCCCAAGCACCACTACTAACTTTAAAGAAAACTGAAAGAAAGTTACAGATATCTTATCAAAACAGACACACAAAGACACCCCCCCCCACACACAAATCAAAAACCTTCTTTTATATACAGAGATGCAAAAGCACACACATATCCCATTCCCTCCTCTTACAGGGACATGCAAATATACACTTCCCTTTCTCACATGCACACAGATGCAACAACACACACAGACCTCTCCCTCCCTCTCCCTCTCTTTCACACACACACTCCCCCCCCCCTTTCTGACATAAATGCAAAAAACACACCCCTCAAGCCAGCAGGAGTTTTCAGGCTTGCATTTTGATGATTCTCTCTGCCCCCCCCCATCCAGCCTTCACAGGTTCCCTCTGTACACTGACTTGCTTGCCCTTGACATCTGAATGTCAGACCTTTGTAAACATAACGGAGAAATGGGGAGCCAGGAGGATCCAAAAAAGTTATCTGGAATAAGGGAGATCCTGGGGAATAAGGCAGAGTAGGTTGGTCTATGTGGCCCATCTTTTGCAGGTAACAGGAGGAGGGGAGTTTGGAACAGGCCACTTCCGCAGCCGCTGGTGGGGAACCAACTGTCCTGGCTAGTGTAGATAAGACTATAGTTCTTTTCTTGAATCATTTCTTTTTCATTCCCCCCCCCTTAAAGTTATAGTCAGTAAAATGACACTCTTCCACTAAAGCACTATAGCTCTTTAACCCCCCCCTCCTTCAAACCATAGAATCACCTCAGCAAACCATTTCCCTGTTGTTTTTTCAAAAACCTTTGGAAGAGCCCTAGTGCAGATCCAGGAAATAAGTACAAACAGCCCTCCCTCACAAAATGGAAGAAGTGGACAAGGAGGCTACAACAACCAGCAAAACCTGAGAAAGCCCAAGGAGCTATAGCACGAGAACTCATGCTTTTTAGAGTAATCTGTAAGAATCCTGCTGAAATGGAGTATTTCATGTTGTTTCTTTTGACTGTGTTTTGTTCTTACTCTGTTATGGTTTTATTTGTTAACAACCTAGAAAGGGATTTTGCTTTGTAAGGTGATATCATACCCTACAACAGTCCCAATTAATGCTCTGTGATCCTACTTTTTCAGCTGATTTTTATAGACTGATCCAGTTTCCTTTCTCCCTCTTCCATTTGTCTCCAGCTTATTTTCACTGATGCAGCCTGAATTCAAAGTGTAAAAATAATTTGCACTCAATTAACCCAGCAGGGGGAAGAGGAGAGGAAGGGTAGAGTTTTGCCATTCTCAGTAGGCTGGGGCAAAAACAAACTGCTGCAGCTGCTCCTAGTTTGTCTGTTCTTCCTTGTTAACAGCTTTTGCCATCATGACCACACTCTGAGGCCATATGTGTCCCGGCTTTCATCTGCGAAAAGTTGGAGAGTATGTGTGATAAAATATTTAAGACAGTTAAATAATTTTTTTAAAAAAAATTAAGAATGTAACTCAGAAAAAAAAAATCCTGGAAATTAGGACTAATTCACTTTTTGAGACCACAAGGCTAAATTCCAATTTCATCACAATAATTTAATTAACTTCAACATCACTGCCCTATGTCTGCACATAATTTATTGAGAGCAAGTTCAGGCCCATACCAGGCTTGATGTATTAAGTCCTAATTATTTTTCTGGGTTAGTTTAGATAACCCCATTTTTTCAGAAAGTGACCTTAACATAAAGGTTCAAAAGAATAATTTTTTAAAAAATTAATTATCCCCTTGTGTTTTAATGGAGTCCGTGGAGACACCTCATTGTTCTGGAAGCATTCTGGAAGTTGCCAAGAGAAAACATCCTGTATTCATGGGCATTAGTTTGGCTGTTATATGAAACAGAATACTGGATGTTTAATACAGTAAGATGTGTCTTACTCCAGATAGGTTTCCTGGATAGTGAAAGCTACAGGAACTATCATTCTTGTAATGGGAATGATGCCTCATACATCTGATGTGATTATGCTTTGCTTTTCCAAAGTTGCTATAATAGCTACGAAGGAGAGGTAGATGGATGGAAAGAGAATCAGGAAATTGATGTGGCCATCAGCCATTTTTTGTTTGCCACTTTGTTTTAGGGGAAGCAGCCTACTTACATACATCTTTTTACCTGAGGAGTGAAAAGAATTTCTAAAAGCACAGGAACGACCAAATCAAAGAGCATCCTTATTCAATTTCTTGTTTCCCACAGGAAAAACTAGATGTCTGGTAGCCAACCAGATGCCTTTGGCAAACCCACTGAATGAGGGCAATAGCTCTATGTGGTCAAGAAAACATGAGGGCAGTTGCCCTCTTCCACTCCTGACTACCAATATTTAGAGGCATGATGTTTCTGATCCTGACTGGCAATAGCTATTGATAGTCTTATCTTCCTTGAATTGTCTAATCTCCCTTTAAAACTATCCAAGTTGGTGACCAAAATAATATGTGTATCTGTGGGAAAAACCTCTCATAAGAAAGACCAAGAACTTTCCAGTTTGACCACTTGATCTTGCAGATTGCATCCATGATGGCTGAGTATTGTAAAAGTAGAAAACAGGGATAAAATACATACAGTTAAGTGTCTTGTGTAGCTCAGTCTGACATGGAACTGTAGTGGATTCACTACTTCATATCTCTTTATCTGTGGATGAACAGCTTCTGGCCCCTCTTGATTTCCTATATAAAAAACAGCTGGAACAGATTACTTTAATTTGGATTATAGTAAACACTGAGAAAAAACAGACTTAAGTACGAGTTATGTTTATTATGATACTAAGTAGGAGGTCCCTTGAGAAATGAGTACCATGCTATGGGATAGAGTTGACACATAGCATGTTCCTGAGCCATTGTTCTCTTTGAGCATTATTACGGCTTCCATAACATAGTCCATAATAGTGCATGTCTCAGTGTGATTTAGATAAACATTTCCCGGTTACTCATCTCTGTACGTTTGTGCTTGTAAGTTTGTTATATATCATGTACATTTGAACTCATGAGAAATCTGAGGTCAATCTGCAGCTGGGAAGTATTACATTTTGTGGGGGATATACTGTAATTCCAAAAATCTACCAGCCATCCTACCTACCATTTACCTTTTCCATGAAGATGGGAGCAAGCAAAACATCACATACATTGAGCTGTCATCCTTTACTCTCATTTACAGTTAGCATGGTAAAAGGCATATGTACTGTGTTGGATGATTATAGTATTAACTTACTAGAAAGTTTCAAAATGTAGTCCTCCTTTATATCTGCCTTTGCATTTGTATGTATCAAAATGCAAAAGCAAAAATGTTATGAAACATTACAGGCCACTGTAAACACACATCTTTGTTTCTATCCAACACGGATAGTATGTTGTTTGCTTTCCTCCTGTTTAGGAGAATGAGGAATATGTTACCTACCCTGATTCAACATTCTGATCCATGCACATAGTTTCCCTGGAGGGACAGTGTACCAACAGCCAGAATGGCAAACCTTCACATTGATTTGACTTCAGTGAAACTGCAGTTGTGCTTATGATTAAGCAGATGCATAAATGTTTTTGGCTCTGAAGTTCATGTTGCTTGGCTCTGTGATAATGGGGTGCACTTTCACAAAAGCAAATCACTGTTTTGAATGGTGTCATGCATAACTCTTTAGACCTGCTGTGCTTCCTGTCACTTTCTTCCATAGTGGCAAGCAATGATAACTGCCTGTTTTAAATGCGGATGATCAGGAAGGCAGGGGGTTCCAAAACCATTTAACTGGATCTTTTCTTAGAATATAATTAGTTTCTAAAAATCAGCTATTCCTAAATTAAAAACATGTTTTTTTGCTTCAAAATTATGTCAGATTGTGATTTAAATAAATGCCAATCATTTTCTGCTTGCCGTGTCCTAAATCTGCAAAAGTGCTATAGAACAAAATATATGCATAGAGTGATTTTTCATCCCTACTTGCTTTTTCTCACTGATTGGTCAGAGGTTTATTTAAAGTTGAAACTGCACAGATGGGTAGTGGTTTGAAAACACAGATGGAATTCAGGAAATAGCTAGTTCACTGGCAGATCTGTTCTGTCTCATGGAAAAGAGCAGATAAAAATTCAGAAAAAAGATACTGCTAGAGACAAAATATTGACATCACACTGCTTACCACAGAATATACTTATCTTGCAAATAAACAAAGAACATGCATAGTTTAAAAATTGGTATCCTTGCTGTCTCTGAGCCCAATATCAAAATTCTAAATCTCATTTTTAAAAGTTCCTTGGCAAAGAAGAGTAAGAAAATTCTTCACAATTATAGGAGGCTATACTCATCTGAATGCAATACAAGCTAGATGTTAACATGGGCATTTATCATTAAAGTTGTTCTTGTTGTGTGCCTTTGTCATTTCTGACTTATAGCAACCCAAAGGTGAACATATCATGGGGTTTTCTTGGAAAGATTTGTTCAGAGGAGATTTTGCCTTTTCCTTCCTCTGAGACTGAGAGAATGTGACTTACCAAAGGTGCTTTTAGGTGCTGTATAGGTATTCTAGATGCTGTATCAGTTGGTCAATAAAGGTATCATTCTTTTGTGTATTTTGCTGCATGGCCAACATGGCTATGCCTGAATATGTTTCCTGGATTTGAAGATAACTGAATTGTGCTGCAACAGGGGAAATTTTAAGAAGAGGAGCTAATGAACTGGGACTTAACTCTTTGAGGTTTTTACCTCCAACAAAGGTAAAACACTTTAATCTGGGCTACAGTTAGCAAGTTTTACCTATACAGCACCTAAATGTTTTTCCAGATGTACAGGGATGTCTTGAGAAATTCACTATTCTCTGCCTAAGAAAGGAGCAGTTAGCTTTGCATAGGACTGGGACAACCTGGATTGTAAGGGAAGTTATTTTACTGTTGCTAATGGAGTTGAAATTTTGTTACCTGTTTTTTATTGACCTTTGTCCCTGGTCTTCACATGGCCAAGAAGAAAAGTGGCTTTTGCCTGCATTAAGAGCCCCCCAGAACAACTGGAGTAGAATAGAATCAGCATCCATACATAATGTAGGCCTGTGACTCTACCATTGTCATTTTTCTTTTTTTGTATGATTTTTAACATCTTTTGCCTGATTAAGAAGCCAGTGGAACTTTGAAAGCTTGCATGATGTATTTTTTGTGGGTTTTGGATTTTGTTGTATTCCTCTGATGTATACATTTAAAAAATAAAAGAAAAATGATAAAGCTGCCCTGAAAGTTGCTGTATACAGTACTTTCGCTGGCCAAGAGATAGCATTCTCATTTTCTCTTATTCTCTTAATTAACCTCTTTTTTGTTCTCTCTTTCATTATTTTCCGTCTCACTTTCCCTACTTGCATATATTACTGTACCAGTTACATTAAATAGCATATCTGTAGAATGTGTAAAAATTAGACACTGTGTAATTCTGCTTGCTGTAGCCTTGCAGAACTGGGTTTTCTTGGATTGTGGAATTTGACCTTTTGTCTCACAGTGATGTATTGTCATTTCTCATACAGTCCACAGGTGACTTGCTGCAGTGTCTCATTTGTTTCTTCCCTGAGATCTTTCGTGAACTGAGCCAAAATAATCCTTTCCCAGCTTTTTATCTAATCCTCAGAAAATCTATTGATCTGTCTTGTCATGTTCTTATAGAACAAAATTGTTTCAAAAATAAAAATCCATATTATTTCTCTCGGAGATTAAGAAGCCAGCTCATCACCTCCTGATTTGTATTAGTTGTAGATAAATTTGCATGCTGGCTGGAAGAGACAGCTCTGTTATTTCAGAGATTTCAGCTCTCACCACTAAAACTCATTATGATAAAAAGTAGGACAGTCTTCCTTCTAGTCATCCTTGCCTGGATGCCTGCTGGAATGCTGATGTGGGGTGCTTGGGGAAAGAGGCTCAGAATATATGTGGAGAGAACATCGTACTTAAATGTCCATATGTGAATTATTAATAAAATGCCTTATGCACCCACACTTTCTTCAGTAGTGTCTAATGTGAAAGTTCATCCATTTCTCCGATGGGAACACAGAGGCACACAGAACCCATTTATTGTTATTATGTGCCTTCCAGTTGACTTAAGCTTATGATGGTGTTATCCTAGAATTTTCTTGGCAAGATTTATTCTGAGAAGGTTTGCCTTCTTCTTAAGCTGAGAGAGTGTGACTTGCCTAAGGTCACCCAATGGCTGAGCAGGGATTTGAACCCTGGTCTCCTGGAATCCTTGTTCAACACTCAAACCACTACACCACACTGGGACCCAGAACACATGCACATTCCTCTTGATTACCTTTTCAGACATTTCCAACAAAGTGTCAAAATAGAGTTGTTCCCCCCCCCCCAAACATTCCCAATGAAGTGCTAGTGTAACTGAGTGGTTGTATTCTGATATGACAAGCCTGGATGAAGTGCAGAGATAAGAAGTCTGGAGGTTTCAACTTGTGTTTATTGACCACAGTTAGCATTAATGTCCAAAGTAAGCCAGCTTTATACTTCGCCACCAGAGAAGGAGACAAGGAGCAAGTGAGCTATCCTTGGCTTGATCCTGTAAAAATAAAGCAGTTATTTTGGATTGCAGTCATAGCAGTAAATCAAAAAGTGAGCAAAATATTGGGAACCAAATTCTGCAGGGCTGACATACTGTATTTCTATATGTTCTCAATTTGTGGAGCACATGGTTCCTGTGTTTGGAGTATATCGACAGTTTTGTCTCCCTTCTCTGCTTATTTTAAAAAATCCACACATCCCGAGGAATAGAGGTTTAGAAGTCTCCTAGTTTGTGTTGCATGCCAAGTTGATATAAGAGTTTGATACTGAATCTGGTGTTAGAAGGAGGCTTCTTTGTTCCCTTTGACCTTCACACCTGGTGACAGATATCTGCAGGTAGTAATGCTTTTTAGGATTTTGCGTGTTCTCAACACAAACTTCAGTTTCGGTTCCAACACAGCATTATCAAAGGGGGAAAGTGGTAAGACTGCAAGAGGGATCCTAGATTGGAGGCTCTAATTTCATTGACAATTTACATGTCAATAAGAGAATGCATTGTCTCTTCTTGCACTGAGACATAGAAAGGAACTATTGAGCATGAAATTATTCTTTAACTACATGGAGCTTAAAGAGAAGATTATCTGTTTTGTGAAGACAATGGGGAATTAGCAAAATTATTACTCAAGTGCGTGCAGCATATAATAAAGATCAGATGCTATGGTAGAATATTTAATTAACTTTTTTAGTGTGAATAAAGAGAGTAGACACAAGAGGATCTGCACTCTAAAGGTCAGGTTCAATAAAATCTCTATCTTTAGCCCTGTGCAACCCCTGGAAAATTGATTTTTCTGTCTGTCTGCAAAGCACCTAGTCAAGGTTTATGCTATCTTCTCTGCTATGGAAATTGTTTTAATTTTTAAAAAACTGAGTCTTGACCAACATCCTATACATATCAAAACATTTACAAATTGACTGTCTTTTTTATTGGATCCTGTAGGGACAACACATATACCGTATGTATTTGTTTTACCATATATACTCATGTATAAGTCAACCTCATGTATAAGGCAAGGGCAGGTTTTCAGGCTAAAATTATGTATTTTGATATGACTCATGGATAAGTTGAAGGTAAAACTTTGGGGCTCAGCATGGGGCTCCTTAGATCCATTCCATGGAGCACCAGTGCTGCTTCAGGGGCCAGCTGTCCCTGGCTGCTGCTGCCATTTTACCACCCAGGCATTCAAAAAGGCTTTTCACCATTTTAGCACTCTAAAAGAAGCACTGACCCCCCTCTGCTTTCTCCAGTGGCCTTTTGTAATGTCTGAGCGGAAAAATGGTGGTGATGGTGGCTCTTTGGCACTTCTCTCTCTCTCTCTCTCTGGCTTTTGTTTGCAAATGAAGATTCAGGAAGGACTCATCCCGCGCTTTCTGCAAGCGCGCTGATGACTAAAAAGGCCAATCCGAGATAAACAAGTCCGGTTGCAGAAAGCACAGCAGAAGGTCTCCTTGGGTGATGTTTCAAGGTTGTGATTCTTTCTTTATTGTCATTTCTCTACAAGACTTGTTTGGCATGAGTTCTCAAATAAGGCTGCATCATTGTGGATAGTGTGTCTCCATGCTTCCCGATGTGAGGCCAGGGTGGACCATTGTTGGTGATCAATTTGGCCGAGCCTGAGATGTTGTTTCAGGGAGTCCTTGTATTGCTTTTTTGGAGCACCCCTCTTACGCTGTCCCGTGGTGAGTTCACCGTAGAGTACTATTTTTGGGAGCCGATGGTCCTCCATCCTAGAAACGTGCCCTTTCCAGCGCAGCTGTGTTCTCAATATCATGGCCTCAATGCTGGTGATCCCTGCTTGCTCAAGGACAGCAACATTAATCACATAGTCAGTCCAGTGTCTGTTTAGGATTGTGCGTATACAGTGCTGATGAAAGCGTTTGAGGAGTCGTAAATGGTGGCGATAGGTGACCCATGTTTCAGACCCATAAAGGAGAATAGACAGTACAATGGCTCTATATACACTGATTTTTGTGCTGCAGTGGGAAAACCCTAAAAGAACCACAGGAGAGAGAACAGAGAGAGGCGTTGTTCCTTCAGGCTCTCAGAGCTTAGTTCCTGCCAAGAGAGCAGGAAAGAAACACCAGGCCCCTCCTTTCTTTCCACTGTAGCAGAGAAGCCCCAAGAGAACCACTGGAGAGAGAGCAGAGGGGGCTTTTTTCTGGCAAAACACAGTCTAACAAATGAGAAAATATTCTCTGTTTGGAAATTAAGTTTTCCAAGCTCTGTAAAAGAAACTTTTCCTAGTTTTCCTAGTTCTGTTTTAAACACTTTCCCAATGACTGCATTTAACATATGGTACTTCTAGTCTAACTAAAGAAACTTTTCCAAGCAAAATGAAAAAAATAAAATAAAAAAAATCCAAACATTGCTTTTAACAGATTGCTCTCAAATCAGTGCCCTTCATTGACCACATCTGCTTTCTCTTTCTTTCTTTCTTTCTTTCTTTCTTTCTTTCTTTCTTTTTGCAGTCAGTTTTAGGGATTCTCCTTCATCCCCCAAATAATACTCATTATAATCAAAATAATGCTACAAATAATTACCAGATATTGCAGGAGGGGGGGTATGATGATAGTATTAAGTATGATGTTGATAACAGCAGAGAGCAACAGTGCAATCTTGAATATGTAGGTCTATTCAGAAGGAAGCTCCACTGAATTTAATAGGACTTACAGCTTTAAAAGGGGAGAGGAGACTTACAGCTTTGAAGGAGAAAGAGGATGAGAATAAGAAACAAAGGGATGGAAAGAGGGGAGAAGACAAATGTAACCAAGAGGATTGGAGAATGGGAGAAAGAGAAAATGGATGTGAGAGAGGGTGTGAAAGTAGGGAAGGAAGGAGAAGAGGGATACAACTAGAAATGTAGGGAGTAGGGAAAGGGAAGGATGAAGAAGATATTTAACCAGACATTCCGGGTAGGGGGTAGGTAGAAGAAGGTATCTAGCCAGTAGTTCGAGGGCGGGTGGGTGGGCGGGCAGGCAGGCAGGCAGGCAGGTGGTTGGGGGAGGAAGAAAGAAGACAACAAAGGAAGAAGAATATAGGCAGGAGTTGTGGGACAGGGAGGAGAAAGAGAATGAGAGAGGGAGGGGGGAACGGAACAATATTTATCCAGGAGTTGTGGGGTGGAGCTGGGAAGAGAAGGAGGATGAGAAAGAAAGAGAGAGAAGTGAAATAAAAAATTAGAAGAGAAAGAAATCAATTGCCTAAACAGAGTGGGAAAACAAAGACTTTCCTACTGGGCTCTTTGCTAACAAGAGAGCAACCCATGTGTATGCAGAGACCAAAATAGGAAATGGTATTGCAGCTGCAAGCATTTTGAGTACATTAAGGAAGATGGGACCAGAACTGGAAAAGTTAACAGTAGGAAAGCAAGGCCACACAGCAGAAATGTTGTAATACTATGTACTCTTGGGGCAGTGAATACTAAAGTAGCTTAGTATTTTCACCTGCTGAATGTTCTTTCCCATTGAGTCCTGGTTCTGATTGCAGTTTGAGAAACATTGAGAGGGGGAGGAAGGAGGGGAGGAGATGGGAACATAGATTCCCTGAAGAGCATCAGCATGCATTCCAAACCAGCTTTCAAAGTGGGGCTTATCAGTATACAGTACTTTTTTAAAAAAGTATTTTCATGTTAGTGCCCTTCCCCTAATCCTGAGGCATGGAGAAGAGGGGCCAGGTCCTGAGACTTAAGGTCAGTTCTGGAGATCTTGGAACCCTAAATGTAGTGGATGCCTCATTTAGTGAATTGTTTGGGGTTGCCTACACAATGAAAAAAATCCTCAACGAATTAGCTAAGAATGCTATTAGTCTTCATGGATCCAGGGCCAGAGTAGCGATATTCGGAAGGAGGGGAGCTGAAAACTACACATAGTCCGCAATAACTGTTTTGGCTGATTCTCGCGATCTTTTAAAAAAGTGTGTGAAAATGCACACAATAGGTCATATATACAACAAATTTGCAAAGGGGGCACAGCAGAGCTGAACGTTGATTGGTCAGACCTTGGAGGGGGCAGGCTTGCAAGGCAGGGCTTGCAATGCCAGAACAGCCATTGCTGTTGTTGTTTTTTGCTGGCTCAAACGTTTAAGCGGCAAAGCAAAAGTAGGAACGTTTATTTCAGCGGAAAATTGCTCTTCCACATCTGTTGTTTTTTTTCAAGTGGGGGAGATTTTTGGGACACTACTCACTCAAGTCTTGCCGAGGAAGCAGCCTGGCTGTTAGGCTTCCTTGGACTTTCTTTCCACACCTTCCACTCAGCCAGTCTGCCTCCCTTCTACCTTGTGGCGCTCAGGGCCTCAGCTTGTCATGGCTCATGGGGTGGCTGCGGAAATCCCTCCCGGTAGAGTCAAAGCCCAACACAGAGCCCTCTCTCTCCGCCACCACCAAGCCTGCTGGTTGTAACCAAACAGTCACCGAAGCAACACCTGAGCAACCCACTCACCCCCCACAAGGAGTCAGGGAGCGCTGTGGGGAGCACCAAAGTGCAGGCGGGGAGCGGAGGCAGCTGGTCACTTGGGGGCCCTGTGAGGAATCCTGAATTGACGATTTGCCTATTTTATCCCTCCGTTTCTCCTTTAATTGGACGGGATGCTCTGCTCATCTGAAGAGGCTCACTTGCACAAACCCAGGCACAGACAGCTCTGTTCCCTAGTGTCTATTAGATCACTCGCGGCCACTATTTTTACCTGCTGCTCTGTGTGAACGGCAAAATCGTTACTTTTCCCCTTAAACCAATTTCAAATGCATTGTGGGCACAAATGGGCACTGCAGTGAAAGGGAGGTAAGGCGATATTTTCCAGAATTAATTCTCCCATCTAGCTGACCCTCTAGTGTCATGGCCTGCCTGCCAGATAGATCAACTGGTACGGTTAACTGATGTGGCATGGACAAACAGTGTTGGAGATGCAGCAGATTAATGCATTAAACCCCTGCACAATGGCATCTTTTGGAACAGAGCAGCCGGTTTTATGTTTTTTATTCATATGAAACAGACCAGAAGCAATCTCAAACTTGGGAAGGGACAGTTTTAATTTTTTTTTAAAAAAATGAGTATGAAACAACTTGCATAGCTATAAAAATGGTTGCTTCTGAATTTGATAGCGAGAAAATTTAATGCTGTAAATGAGAGAGCAGTCTTTCTCTCAGCTTCCAATTTCAGCTTCCATTTTGAGAACAAATGAAGTGGGCAGATTTTCAGAAGTGCTGTGCAACTAGCCACTCATGCTTTCATTCATTATTGAGAGCAGTAGGAGCTCTTGGCTTTTGAGTGCCTTTATATCTGGCTATTGGTCAGCTCCTTGAATGCATAACACTTTATCAGTCATTTTGGTTTCACTCACCTCAATGTCTATACTAGCTGTTTTTTAAGTCATCTAAGAATTAAATTCCAACTGAGAGTAGAAGCAGAGCACTTCGCACATTGTAATAATAACGATTTTACTTCATGAAGCTCTTGAAACCCCCAAACAATCATTTAAAGATTCCTTCTTCATACCTGCTACATAGGTGTTGGGTTTTGGAGTAAATGTGTTGTATGATTAGAAAAATAGTAATCTTAAATCCAGTCTTTAAAATTATACCCAAGAATATTTGTATGCTAAAAAAATGTGTTGATGTTGATGTGAAGAATTATATTAGCTTTTACCTTAACTTTTACCTTAAGACATTATCACACCAGCCTGTTGTCTCACAGCAATCTCATCGTTGAAGCAAACAGGAACATATCAGTTTGAAAACAATCATTATCACACTTCACTGCATTTGTGTTATTATGCTGCTTCAGAGATCCAGGGTCGCACGCTTGATCTTCTGCACCATCTCGCTAAACGTGCCTCCCCCCCCCGTATACCCTACCCAGACCATGCGTGCTTTTCAATATCCTATCCTATCCACAGTGCAACCCCTCACTTCATTTTCCAGATTGCCACCATGACGTCTCAGCCAGATCATAAACCCCTTCCCAGCCCATCAACTTCAAACCCCCCCAATGGTCTTCCTCCTAGTACTCCTCTCAGTCTAGCCTATCCATCATCCCTCACTCAGTTTTCCAGATTGCTGCCATGATGTCTCAGCCAAATCTTAAACTCCCTCCCAGTCCATTGACTTCAAACCCCCCCCCCCACTGGTCTTCCTCCTAATCCTTAGTTGAGTCTTTAGAGTAGTGGGGAGTTGAAGACAATGGGCTGGGAAGGGGTTTAAGATCTGGCTGAGACATCTTGGTGGCAAGGTGGGAAGAGTGAAGAGGTGTTACTGCTGGCAGGACAGGAGGCAGAGAGGAGGAGGGAGAGTGAGGAGGTAGAGTGTTTAAGAGCAGCTACAGACTCTGCAGAGGGCTGACTGTAAAAGCAACCTCAGCCAGCTTGGGAATAGGGAGGGAGGGGAATGATTATTGGAATTGCAGTGCAGGGGACCTATCACACTACCTAACATACTGGAAAAGCAGCGATATTGGGAGCCATTGATGGGTTTTCCCATCAGTGAAAAGGTGTGCTCTAACAACTATTGAAAGGCAAAGCAACAACAGGATAGACACTGTGTTGTGTGATAGGTACCAACCAAAGACACTATTATCCAGCTTTAATTTCATTATTACCACCCTTATATGATAAAGTTCTTAACCTCAGCTTTTTGCAACTGCTGCTTTGATGCTACTTGATGCTCTTGTTTTCACTCACTTTACCAAAGTCTTGTCCATTTAATACAAGGTAGCAGAAAACATGCTGTTGTGAAAGAGACTGTTAAACGAGCATCTTATTACAGTACTTTGCATATGAGAGAAAACATAATTGCTAAGTAAAACTCACAGAAAAACCCTAAACTGACAGGATGACTTGTTTTGCAATCTGAACTACTATGTCACATTTTAAAAGTATTCACTTCTGTCAGTTTGTCATGCCATCCATAGTTCTGTCTGCTGCTTTTAATTAGTGTCTTCCATACTCATGGTAAGTAGAGATGAATGACAATTAGTACAGACTGACTTAATAGGGTTGTTTCCTATGTAACCAAGACATTGTACACATTGAATAATCTTCCTTCTTCCTAGTACTGCTGTACCATTGAATGTGTTGTCATTTGTGACAAATAGATGCCTATTTTTTCCCTGCTCAGATGAAGACAGTAAGCTTAGCTTCATTTCTGATTTGAGACCAAGTTCCCAACAATAACGGGGCGGCATATTTTGCTACTGATTCTCCCTTATGAGCAGATTTCTGGAAGTGTATATGAAAAGGATACTTAATTTTATGCTTCAATAAACACTTCAAGTTAAGCCCAACATTTTAAGCTTTTTGAAAAAATGTGTTATACTTGGGACTTGTTTGGATAAGAGGAACTTTTTGACAGTAAGAGATGTTCGGCAGTGGAACACACTCCCTCGGAGCGTGGTGGGGTCTCCTTCCTTGGAAGTCTTTAAACAGAGGCTGGATTGCCATCTGTCAGGGATGCTTTGATCAAGATTTCCTGCGTGGCAGGGGGTTGGACTGGATGGCCCTCATGGTCTCTTCCAACTCTACAATTCTATGATTCTATGTTATAAAATAACACAGAGAAAATAAATACTTTAAGAAAAAGAGCTAGTGTGGGATAGTGGTCTGAGTTTTGGACAAGGACTTTGGAAGACCAGGGTTTGAATCCCTGCTCAGAACCCTGGGTGATCTTGGGGAAGTCACACTTTCTCAGCTGCAGAGAAGGCAATTGCAAACTTTTTCTGGACAAAGCTTACCAAGAAAACCCTATGTTCATCTTAGGGTTGACATAAGTTAGAAATGAGTTTAAAGCACACAACAATAAACATGTGTTCACCCATTCCAGTAGCATGTATGGTAATTACAAGAAATCAATTTTCTCTTCTCTCTGCAGATTGGCTCCTTCCATTGAAATTAATGAGAGTGCTCATATGTACAAGGAGTCATGTGTCCATTAGAATGTAAACAAGACTCTGGATCAAACTAGCAACTTTACACTAAATGAAACTGACACACATAATTTACAAGATCATAACATATGATGTTTAGAATCAGGAGTGAGAACTATTGTTGAACTACTAGCCAATAGTGAGGAATGGTGGGAAATGCATTTGGATCAACACTGCATGTATGGGGATACATTGGTGCTTCTTTCATTGCTGAGTAGGATATCTGAGCCTATAGGAGTTGGTACCAGCTGATATCTGTTTCCAGAGATTTTTATACCACCCTTATTCTATGTAGGCTTGCCATCACATTTATTACAATGGATGCAAAGCTGTATTCATGTGGTTGGGGACCTGGGGTGGTCCCCAAGATAGGGGCTCCTTTGTGCACATGTATTAGTTATTATAGCAATTGTAGTATAGAAATTCAATAATGTAATAGACAGCAATACTAAAATCTTCACGTGTGAACCGATTTTCAGTCCTGTAACTTCAATGAGACAAACTAATCCCATGCAGTTTTACTCCATTACTCAAGTATCATACAAATGGATAACAAAAACCTTGGGAGATTCAGAAACTACTATAACTGGGTAAGAGGGAGCACATTGTACCTTGCTCCTTCTGGGCTCTTAGCCAATGAGAGGCTGGTGCAGTTGCACCAACTGAACTATTAATGATCTGGCCCTGGATGGATTTCACTTTGAATCCTTTAATACGTCTGTATATATTTTGTTGTGATCACTAGATATCACATGAGCCATAATAATCTAAACGTATGTGGAAGATTCTGTGAAGTGATGTTTGGAATTCAGACTAGAAAAGACAGGTACAGTATTGACTGTACAAAGTGTAGCTTTTCCATCAGTTTCTTTGCTAACACTAATGATCTTTGGGGGATTTTATGTAGCTTTTAAAATACTATGCTTGTAAAAGGACTGTAAGATTTGAAAGCCAGGAGCATTCCATTTGTTGAACTGCTGCAAAGCTGTGGAAGAAGAGAGAACTGGTGGACTCCAAAGCATGGATACATGAAATAAGACATGCTGTAGATATCTTGCCCAGTGGGAATCACTCTTGTGCTGCTTTTGGCCTGGTTGACCCCACTTCTCCAACAAATTTGCTTTGAGGGTACAGCCAGTCTAACCAGAAGTGCTTTCAGCTTGGCTAGCTCCTCTTTCCATGCCTTGCCAAATCAAAATACTGGAAAAGGACCCAAGCGGCAGGTGAGTCCTGGCTTTGCAAGTGCTTTTTGGGGGGTAGGGGCAGGGGCGGTTAGGGGAGGAAATGTGCTTTGCCAAATCAGTGTTGCAAAGACTGAGAAATGAGACTTTCTGCTTAAATGCCTGACTTGGAAGGCATTTAGACATGCTGAATGTTCTGGTGTGTGCACTTTCCCAGTGTGGTGCAACTAGCTTTTATTTCAGAGCTTGGTAAGTTCACTTTTTTGGAGAATAGCTGCCTGAATGGCTGGGGATTCTGAGTCTTGTAGTTTGAAAAGTAGGTTTTCCAAGTTCTGTTTTAATTATATTCTTATGGATGCATTTTAAAAATTTCTCTTTCTCCACTGGTTTTAGACAGGATTTGAGCTAATCAATTATACACAATGTTGAGTGTTAGAAATATTTGGAAGGTTGTATATGTGTGTGTGTGTGTGTGTGTGTGTGTATGTGTGTCTGTCTGTACACGTACCTTCAAGTCACCTGTTGACTTGAAGCAACACCCATGCATTTCATAAGAATACCTCTGGGTATTCTTAGGCAAGGAATACCCAGAGGTGGGTTTTTACCAGTTTCTTCCTCTGAAATATAGCCTACAGTACCTTGTATTTGTTGGTGGTCACCCATCCAACTATTAACCAGGTCTGCTTAGCTTCCAAGATCAGACATCATCTGGTGCCATTAGTATATTTAGGTCAGTCATTGGGGAAGGTTACCCTCCCTACAACTAGAAGAAAGTGTGGAGAAACCATTGGAATCCAGTCGGTGGCAGCATTGAAGTGGGTAGAGAAAAAAGACAAGAAGTTTTCTGAATGCTGTTGGTGTTCCCAAATAGGGTAGATCCATTTAATCAATTGTTGACTGGTGAGTCTGTATTTTAGTAAATCCAGTTAATTTGGTGTGTTTACTCTCATTGGAACTATCAGTAGGATTCAAACCAAGAAAAAAGCTTGGCTAAATTAAATGAAAGTGAATAATCTTGGAGTGTAGGAGTCACAGAATCACAGAATTGCAGAGTTGGAAGAGACCACGAGGGCCATCCAGTCCAACCCCCTGCCACGCAGGAAATCACGATCAAAGCATCCCTGACAGATGGCCATCTAGCCTCTGTTTAAAGACCTCCAAGGAAGGAGACCCCACCACGCTCCGAGGGAGTGCGTTCCACTGCCGAACAGCTCTTACTGTCAAAAAGTTCCTCCTAATGTCATCCAAGGAATCCAGTGTGTAGGATTAGTAGACTGGTTGCCTACTTAGATTATTTACTTTGCACCTAGTTTACTATGCATGTACATTTGCAATTAAAAAATATTACAAAGATATTTTAATTCTCCAGTGGTCTCTCATTCAAAAGACACTAAACCCTCTTGAATGTTTGAGGCTTCAGGGAACCAGGGAGTACGTGGCATGATATTAATGAAATGTCTGTCATTGTGATGAATGATGTCAATATGTAGAAATGACTTGTATCTTGCAGTGAAACGGGAGACTGGATTCCATGTGCTTATTTGATGGTCTGAATTTATTCTTAGAAAAGCCCAACACATTTTGGCCTGTGCATAAACTGATTGGACTTCTTCATGGGCTACAATAAGACTGCACAGATGACACTACTGTAAATGTCAGAACTATTTCTAAATTTATACCCCTTCTTCCTTTGGATCCATCCATATGTGTTTTTATCAAATGTTTTAATTGTTGTTTTAATTTGTAATTGATTCAATAACTTTTTAAGGGGGGGAAGGGATTATATTGTTTTACTGTATGGTTTTTTAATGTTGTGAACCGCCTTGATTGGATTACCAAAGGGCGGTATATAAATACATTTTATTATTATTATTATTATTATTATTTGCAGTTTTTGAGAGGCTTCTCTCTCAAGAGCTGGAAAAGTTGAAAAATACAGCTTCACAACCATGGAATAATATGAATCAGAGGGAAAGACAAGCTAGTGCTGTATTTGTAAGTATAATATTTCTATTTCTGTGCTGTCTTTATGTAAAAGATTTTAAGTTAATATATGTATTTATATTTATTTTTATTGTAGCTCCTGAAGAAGGCCAACCAGTTTATGTACAGGCTAAAATGCATTGGGCTTTTCTAAGAATAAATTCAGACCATCAAATAAGCACATGGAGATCAGTCTCCTTTTTCTGCTGATTCATAATACAGGCTTTTCAGTATCTGTTCTTGCTCCTTGTATGTTGCAATGATCTTATTCAATTTTCTTATGGTTCATCTGTCCAATATTGGTCCAATACAGTCAGCAGATGCAAAGCCCAGACAAAAGATGCAGAAGACATATTTTGCCCAAATGCATTGAGAAGGGAGTTGCTTCCTGTAAGAACATATGGAAGCAAAGCAAATCGTGTGTTCTCAAAGAAATCACTGTGTGGAGTTTAAATCTATTTCCTGTCAATGTTGTTCAAATCTCTGGGGCACAAGGCCATTCTAACCTCTTCCAGCTTTCAACCAACTTAGTATGTCCCATAAAACATCATAGATGCTGTCGAGAATGAAGCGTGCTCCTGTCTTCCTAGTTTGGTTTTGGTTTCATGGGCATGTCAGAGATGCCATTACAGAATGACAGCTGCATGACAACTGACATTTATGCATATGGACATTTAGAGCATGATTTGTCCTGAAATAAAGAAGGAGCTCATTAGCTTTACTTAACATGCTGTGGTTTACAGAAGAATGTATTCTTATACTAATGATTATGAATTAATGCCTAAATGTCAAATTGCAGTTGTTTTGCTTGGGAAATTAGTTTTGTCCTTACTCTTAGGTTTAAGCTTAATGCTAGGAATTAAACATAGGGCTTTGACAATGTGATAAGTATATTCAGTTCAAACTAGACGTTAAGGGGAATATAAACTGTGAAAAACCATTTTCTTCTCACAACAGGATTTCCTCAGAGATTCATGTATCAGCTATCAGACTTGCAAATTAAGTCAGTGTTTACCTTCCAATTACCAGTTCCCCCCTCATCCCACACTATATGCAAAAGACACAAAACAATGTGGGTGAGGACAATAATGTTTTATGTCAAACAAACTTATTTTACCACTAGAGGGAACCCATATTCTAGATTCATGCTAAATGTATTGAACCTTACCTTTTGCTCTGCCTAATGGTTATCAAAATATTGCTTATTGAGCACTGCACTAGTTTGCTAGCAAATCAATATACGGCATATTAATCAGATTTGCAGGCAGAGCTGTATTGATTTCTGTTAAGTATCCACAAAAGATGCTACATCATAAATCACAACTAGGTGTGAATTTCTTTCACATTTGCACATAAAGTACTATCTTGACTAATTTACTATGTTACAGGGATAAAGCGAACACAATTAAAAGCTTAACTTGAAGGAGCTGTTAAAATATTTTTCCAAGTCCAGTGCCTAAATCCGTGTTCAGGTTTTACTGACTCTTTTTTTTTGCAGAACTGCTGGTTTATGGATGTTTTCTGTAGGGAAAACAGAGAGAATTTCTGATTTGAAACAGAGCTTGGATCAAGGTTTTTAAAAAAATGACTACACCTCCTAGAATCCCCCACCCAGCATGTCCAGTGGGGGTTCTGGAATTTGTAGTAGAAAAAAATGTAACTCTTCCAAACTCTGATTCAAAGGATATACAGTATTTAAGTCAAAGAAATGTCTTCACAGGGATTTTGGTTAGGCCCTAAAAAATTGAGTATTTCACTTTAAATTAAACTTGTGATTAATTGCTTGACTGTGAGAGCTTAAAGAATATTTTAGGTAGGGAAGATCAGCCCGTGATGTTTTCCAAGTTAGCTCTGAATATGGAGAAATCTCAGAGGATGAATGCAGAGCTTCCTGGCTATTCTGTGTTCTGCATTCTCTTACAGAATGGAAAATACATTGAAATTGTGAAGTTTGGGAGGAAATGTAGAATCTAAGCATCCTAAGCATCTTGCTTTTGCTTTCAATTTATATTCACCATGTCACAAATTCTCTTGCCATTAGCAACAGTGATCCAATCTGTTTTGTTCTTGTTGAAAGCATTTTTACATCCTTTAGGACAAAAAAAAAAAAAAAAAAAGCCACCAAAATCAAGACTCCCAAGAGAGATACCAAACCACAATGTTTTGTGGTAAGGTCTTGCACATAATTTATTGCTTGAAAACACACTTTTTCTGATAAAGGAGTTATAAGCATTTTCTTAATGGTTAGGTGTGATGAACTTGCTAACGCACACACTGAATCAACACACATGTTGCAGCAACATGGTTTATTGATCAAGGATATGCATAAGATGCCATTCCAAAGCCAGTTCTGGCTGGCCCCAATACAGAACAGACAGATAAGGTCATCATTAGATGGTTAGGGAGGTGGAATGGAGGCTAGGGAGGCACATTCCAGATTCTCCCAGCTGGTGACCTTGGGCCACCCAGAGGAGATGTCTGTGGAGCTTAAGGTGGGCTGACCTGGCTTCAGGAGTTAAGGTGTCCTGGGAAAGTTCCCGAGAGAACCAAACCATGTCAAGGCCTAACTAAACCATGTCGGGGCCTCACCTGGAACACTGCAATGTCCAGCATTCAGGGTAGGTCACGGCATTAGGGGTCATAGAACATTAAATACCAAATAAAGTGTGTGCCTTATAGCCTAAAATGAGTGATTCTACCTACTGCAACTCATCCTGTAGTTGGGAAAGGAAACAATGAGCTGTGATGAGCCTTTAACTTTATGTTATATATAGAGAAGGATGGTGTAACATTAGGTAAATGCAGTATCACTTGATGGTGTGAAAAAGAAATCTGAGCAGCAATTGTTGAGTTCTATTTGTATTGTACAGACCTCTAAATCTCAAGTCTGCAGGAACTGCAGCAAACTTTTAGTATTGAGAATTATATGAAACTAGCTGGACCTGGCATACCATACGCCATTAAAAAACTCTGCCCCCCTGCCACCCCTCCTCCACTTGTTCTTTCCCCCTGCCCCCCCTCTGCTTGTTCTTCCCCCTGCCACCCCCTCCACTTGTTCTTTTCCCCTGCCCCCCCTCCACTTGTTCTTTCCCCCTGCCACCTCCTCCATTTGTTCTTCCCCCCTGCCACCCCCTCCCCTTGTTCTGCCCCCTGACACCCTCCTCCCCTTGTTCTTCCCCCCGCCACCCCCTCCCCTTGTTCTTCCCCTCTGCCACCCCTCCCCTTGTTCTTCCCCCCTGCCACCCCTCCGCTTGTTCTGCCTCCTGCCACCCCCTCCATTTCTTCTGCCCCCTGCCACTCCCTCCACTTGTTCTTCCCCCCTGCCACCCCTCCACTTGTTCTGCCTCCTGCCACCCCCTCCGCTTCTTCTGCCCCCTGCCACCCCCCTCCACTTGTTCTGTCCCCCTGCCACCTCTCTCAGCTTGTTCTGCCCCCTGCCACCCCCTGCACTCCTGCCCCCCTCCGCTCTTTCTTCCCCCTCTCCACTTGTTCTGCCCCTTGGCCCCCACCCCCTGCACTCCAGCACACACCACCCCCACCCCCATGGTACTCACTCTTCCTCTCCAGCGGACATGTTTGGAATCTACATGGCCCCGCCCCCAGTGTGCTTATTGGCTGCCCAACAGACCTGCGATTGGTTGGTCAGATCCCTAAGCAGCCAATCAGCACACAGGAAACAGCAACATACCCAAGAGAATTATAGAGAGAGATGCCAGATTAAGTTTAAAGTAAACTAGCTTTATGGAAGACAAAGCACTTTTGCCATAACTGGCTGGCACAGTTTCTGTTCAGTTCCAATAAAAGATGCAATGGGCCCTGTATTTAAAAGAAAGCAAAGTGAGCTACAGAAATACAGAACCCTAAACCACCACCAGCAAAAAGAAACAAAGAAATAACAAGTATAGTAGGACACCTGTATCTGCTGGGGATTGGTTCTGGGTGCCACTGTGGATGCCGAAAACCATGGATAATAGCGAGCACCATTGAAAATAATGGGATTTCTGGTTTAAAATACCACAGAGTTGCCTTGGAGGACATAGAAAATGGCTAGAGAGGACACATTTTCTAAGAAGACTCTATGGTAGGTGTGTTGTTTTGTGTCCCGTGGATAATTGAATCAGTGGATATGGCTCAGTGGATACAGGATGATGTTTCTTCTTTTTAAAGTTGGCATTCTGTTGGGTTGATAATAGTCCGTGATGTGTCCAGCTGGGGTTTCTGTTGTGTTTGTGGAATTCATCAAATTTTTGTTTATGCCTTTCAGTATGAATCACAATATCTTTTTCCATTTTTCTGTAGGTGAGGTTGTCAATTTTGTCCCAGTTTTGGGTGATCATTTTTTGACTGATGTTGATCATGAGTAAAAATCTTCCAAATATGACGGTCAACTGACGGTCAAATCTCCCAGCGGTACTGCAACAGTACAGCTGGGAAGAGGCGTCATGCGAAACTGACGCTCTCTAGCGCTGCAGCCTCGCAACCTGGCGAGGCTGCTAGCGTTATTTTTACTTTGTCTGAAAAAGTCCATCGTCTGTGTGTGTGTGTATGTGTGTGCATGAGAGAGAGAGAGAGAGAGAGAGAGAGAGAGAGAGAGATTGAATGCTGTTTTGGGGAGAGCACCTCTAAACAGAAAATGCTTTGTAAGTGACCAGAAGTGAACAAATTGTTACTTTCAATAATGGAAAATTGTGACCACAGCGGCACAGTGTGGCCCTCATGAGACTTGGTGGTGCCAGAAATGGGCATGTGAACTTCCAGCTTGTGTCCACCCCAACTTAGAGTTAAGTAAAATTAGTCATGCAAAATATTTGAAGCTTGGAGGTTATGTTTGCCTACTAGCTTGGGGCACAACATCAAGAATTCTGTTTCAGCCATGATGAAATCTCTGCCCTGGATGCTACTGGGCTTCAGTGCCAAATTGTATATGTCATCATATTTCATTCTGCTTTGGCCAGATGTCACCTGGAATATTGTGTCCAGTTTTGGGCAGCACAATTCAAGAAGGATATTGACAAGCTGGAATGTGTCCAGAGGAGGGTGACCAAAACGGTGGGAGGTCTGGAAGCCATGCCTTATGAGAAGCAGCTTAGGGAGCTGGGTATGTTTAGCCTGGGGAAGAGGAGGTTAAGAGATGACATGATAACCATGTTTAAATATTTGAAGGGATGTCATACTGAGGATGGAGGAAGCTTGTTTTCTGCTGCTCCAGAGACTAGGACACAGAGCAATGGACTCAAATGACAGGAAAAGAGATTCCACCTAAAGATTAGGAAGAACTTCTTGATAGTAAGAGCTGTTCAGCATTGGAATGCACTGCCTTGGAATGTGGTGGAGTCTCTTTCTTTGGAGGTGTTTTTTAACAGAGGCTGGCTGGACATTTTTTGGTAATGCTTTGATTGTGTATTCCTGCATGGCACGTGTTGGATTAGATGGCCCTTGTGGTCTCTTCCAACTCTATATGATTCTCTGAAACCTGCTGCATTTGCACTAACTGCTGTTTCAAAATACTTTTCAAGGGCAGCTACTTGCACAACACATTTGTTGTTCTGTGCCTTCAAATTGTTTCCAATTTATGGCAACCCTGAAGCAACCCTATCACAGGGTTTTCTGAGGGCTGAGAGTGTGTGAATTGCCCAAGGTCACCCAGTGGGTTTTCATAGCTGAGTGGGGATTTGAACCCTGGTCTCCAGAGTCATAGTCCAAAGCTCTAATCACTACACTACACTACACTACACTGACTAATATAATAGGTTTTAAACTTTTTTAGCTCTGGTCTATTGCCATTATTGTTGGCATTTTAAAAACTTGGTTGTAAATATTGTTCTAAGTTGTCTGGTATCCTTAAATTAAAATAACAAAAAATAAACCTAAATTAAATAATATATATATTTGTACCTTTGGATGTTAGCTAGACTCCACAAAGATTTGGAAACTGTTAGTACTGTGGTTCTTAAACTTTTGTTGGTTATTGACCCCTTTGAAAATCTGATAAAAGGTGTGGACACCCTCCCTAGAATAATGTGCTTAAACATATATGCAATATATTTTGCACACAATTTTTTTTTTGCATTGCCAATTGATTTCCTTCACATGTGTGTGTATGTGCATGTGCCTTCAAGTCGCCTGTTAACTTATGGAGACCCCATGAATTTCATAGGGTTTTCTTAGGCAAGGAATACTTCTCTGATACTATTAGGCAAAAAAAATGGAAAATAATAATGAATACTAGGAAAGATGACATTTTTACCTTAGAATTTACGGTGAGAAGAAACATTCAAAGTAAGAAGAAAGAAAGAAATGGAAGGAGGAGAAAAACCATTTTTTTCATTCTGTTTATGGAATTTCTGGAGCCCATCTATAGACTACCTAGGGTTTCCTGGAACCAGGGTAAGAACTGCTGCCTTGTTCTGATTGTAATCTATCCTTGAATAAGAAAGAGAAACAATAAAAACATGGTTAAAAATAAAACTTGATTTTCTTTCTTTCTTTCTTTCTTTTTTTTGGCAAGGCTGAACAGCTGTCTGTGTGGACCATGTTGTATGAACCACTAAAAGAAGGGATGCTACTTGCACATGCTGCAATGCAAAAAAGCTTGGGATCCATTTTATTTTATTTTATTTATATCATACCCTTCTCCCAACATGGGATTCAAGGTTGCGTACAAGGTTTTAAAAACACAATACAATTAAAAAACAAAAGCCTCTCAATACAAAAATTAAAACACAATAAAACTAAACTTTGATTTTAAAAAGCACATGTTAACAGTGTTAAAAAGATAAAGATATTTGAAACATAATAAACTAAAAACATTATACCTCTCCTCCCCATTAAAAGCTCTGTCTTCCACAACATACCCCAAAAAACCAAATGCCTCTTGAGATAAAATGGTCTTTACCTGCTTGCAGAAAGACAGCAGGGAGGGGGCTGATTGGACCTCCCACGGAAGGGCGTTTCACAACTTGGGAGCAGCCACCAAGAAAGCTCTCTCTATAATGTCTTTGTACAGCTTCACGAATTGTAATTACCCATTTCTGCAGTAATCCATAACAGTATGTTCACAAAACAGGTAGAATTACAGACTGTAATATCCAGGATCAATATGTTTCTTTAGTGAGCTACTGCTATATAGCACTTATTCCTTTGCCTCATCATAAGACACATCCCTGTCTTATGAATAACACAGCAGTCTAAAAATATATCTGGGCATTAAATATCAGTCTAATTCTATTAAGATTTATATTGTTGGTATTACATTTTTCTGTAAAAGAAAAAAAAATCTTTCATGAATGGCACTGATCAGATAACTCTAGAACTGGTAGATGAAAGATGGCCTATTTGCATTTTCCTCCAACTCGTTAACTACTGTAATTATATATACATATTTTATATAGTGGGTAAGAGTGCATTTCTTTATTGAATGCTTTTAAAGTCCCTTTCATAAAATCTAGCAGTTAATGAAGAGAAATTAGCCTCTTCTTCTTGATGCGAGTCATGCTTTATTATCTGAAAACAATAAGAAAATGGTGTTGTTTTAATAAAAACATTAATTAGTCCCGAGATTAAATTTTGCCAGAGATCTGAAAACAGTCGCTAAGTGCTTTGCCAGGAATTATATTTTGCAGATGTGTTTTAAAGGCATACATGTCTTATTTATACATTATGGCTGTATACACAATAGATACCTTCCTGTTTTATCTGTAGATGTGGCTTCATGTGCAGAAGGGCCCTTGTTACTGAATAAGGAAACATGTGTACATAGGCACCTTGAACTCTGTGTACTCACATGGAAGTCTGTGCCAGTATATCTCTATACACACAGGTGGCGTCCCTGCTCAGATGTGCATCATCATCATCATCATCATCGTTTATTTATATAGCACCATCGATGTCCATGCTGAGAATGCATACTTGCAATACTTCACAGGGGAAAAACAGAACATGTGTGGCCAAGCAACCTCAGAGTGTGGTCAAGATGACAAAAGTTGTTAATGAGAAATAAGAGACAAACTAGGAGCAACTGCAGTGGTTTGCTTTTGCCTGAGTCTACTGGGAAGGGCAAGATTCTGCCTCCTCCTCTCCTCTTCCTCCTGCTGAGTTAACTGAATTCAAATAATTTTTGTACTTTGAAATCAGTTTGCATCAATGGATGTAAACTGGAAGCAAAGAAGAAAAGTGGGAGAAGGAGAAAGGAACTGGAACATTTTAACGGCAGCCCCCCCCCAAATGTCAGATGGTAGAGGGTTAACTGTCACTTTTCCTGCCAAATTGGGACATTTGGAGGGTATGAGTATGGCCCACACTGTCCCTTCTCTGTGTTGGAGCCCTTTTCACATCCTGTGTAAAGCAAGCTAATGGTGTAAGTCAGTGATTCAAATGTGGGACTTGGATTTGCTTCTAATCGTTGGTCAGACATAGACTGAAGGTCAAACTATCCAGTGAATTAAATACTTTAAAAAGTGATACCATCACTTAAAAAACAACAACACAACACCTTTCTTAAGGACATGTGGCCCCAATCTGGACTAAGACTAATGAATATGGGTGGGGTAAAGGTCAGTGTGGTGTAGTGTTTTTGAGTGTTGGACAATGACTCTGGAGACTAGGGTTCAAATCCCCATTTGGTCATGGAAACCCACTGGGTGACCTTGGGCAACTCACGCACTCTCAGCCACAGAGGAAGGCAAAGGCTCTGAATAAATGTTGCCAAGAAAACCCCATGACAGGGTTGTTATAAGTCGGAAACAACTTGAAGACACACAGCAACAAGGGAACAAGGGGTGGGGTTAAAAATTCCCTTTCCTCCCCCCCCCCAATCTAACAATTAATCCACTGCATACAGAAGTTTAAAAAGTGGTTTAGGAAACCAACAGAAACTTTTAGATAAAAACAAGATAGGGAGAAGGTTTAAACCTCATCTACTTAAGTGCACTAATCTTGACTCTTAGACTAAAAAGAGAAGTGGCATTTAACTGCATATTTATTTAACTAATTTACAGTTTTCTTGTCTCATCATAGAGTTTTCATGGTAAAAGACCATAAAAAGACCACAGGTATGCTTAGTAAAGTGGGTGGCAGTAGGAAAAGAGGAAGGTTAGAAACAGAAACAATAATTAATAAGTTAGAAACTAAAACAAAATAGATTAGAAACAAAAAAAAATATATATCACTGCAGTATCCAAGACAAGGGTCTAAGAAAATACTTTCAAAGTTCTGCCTCTTTTGAACCATAGGGCATAAATCATCATTACTGTTCTTGATAAGTCATCTGCTATTGTAATTTTCAAGCATCTTTTTAACTTTTCTGACATGACTCCATTCATGTTTGCAGTTTTAACCTCTTCATATATACAAGTTCTAATTTGCTTTTAATGATCTTATACTCTAGCCAAGACAAGCTCTTTGAGAAGTTCCTTAAAGTACTTGTATTCAAGGTACTGAACTTCATTTATAAATGTGAATATAAATCATTCATTTTTGAGGCCAGCTATAGAAAATCTTGTACTTTCCCCATGTGCATTATTGGCCAGGTCTGTATTCCTTTCACTTTGTCCATTGTCTGTAGTTATTTTGTATTATTTGTGTTAATAAAATCACATATCTCAACTATTGAACCTGGTACTTAAAGTGATAATTTGATGACCGCTGACAATCTGGTACTTGAGAAATTTACCCCAATTGGTTTATATCATAGGTGAGAAACCAGTGGCATTCCAGATATTGTTGGACTGCTACAGGGAAACCTAAAGTTCTCTTTCAGTGACTACTTAAGAATATTGAATATGACCAGTGAGGGAGCTACTACAGTCACCTGCAACACCTGCAGGATGTTTGTCTTTTTGCCAGAGGAGGTTGGTAGCTATATCTGCAGCATGTGCAAGTTGGTAGCCCTGCTGGAAGAGAAGATCAAGCATCTTCAGGGCAGGGTATCTACTCTTCTGAATATTAGGGAGCGAGACGTTTTCTTGGAAAGAGTGGAGAAGACCATCCTGGAAGTGGAACACAACAGGGAGGTGTCTACACAAGAGGCCATTACACATACACAGGAAATGAACACTTGGAGGAATGTGACACAGAGAAGTAGAAAGGCCAGGGCTTCTTCAGCCAGCTTGAAGCTACAGAATCAATGTGAAAGCTCTCTCTCTTTCCTAAGAAGAAGAGGAAGAGCAGCAGTGCCACTCAGGGAACATACAGGAAACCTTGGTAGATCCAGCACATGAAGTGGCCTCTGGCAAGACTCGAAGGAGGAGGAGGGTGGTGTTGCGAGGAACAGAAGCAGTAGTATGCAGACCTGACAAAATGTCTTGGGAGGTATGCTGTCTACCTGGGGCAAAAATTCAAGATGTAACAGAGAGGCTGACAAGACTCATCAAGCCTTCTGACCATTATCCCTTCCTTTTGGTCCATGTGGGAACCAATGATACTGCAAGACATAGCCTCCAGAAGATCACAAGGGATTATGAGGCTTTGAGTAGGAAGCTGAAGAATCTGGATGCACAGATAGTCATTTCATCTGACCTTCCAGTGGAAGGGTATGGCCCAGGAAGGGAGAGAAGAATAGTGGAGGTGAACAACTGCCTATGCAGATGATGCCACTGGGAACAATTTGGCTTCCTGGACCATGGGATGTGATTTCAGGGAAGTGGATTTCTGGCATTAGATGGGCTGTACCACACAGCAGTTGGTAGGAATGTTTTTGCAAAGAGTCTGAAAGATCTCATCAGGAAGGCTTTAACCTGAGTTGAATGGGGGAGGGAGACAGTACTCTTGAAGGCAGGAGTTCATCGAGTGCTAGAGAAAATAGCCCACATGTTATACAGAGAACAAGGCAAATAACACAACAACCCAACAATGGGAGGAATAAAGCCTTTAAAAGGCAGATAGGGGAAATGGCCTATGGTCTCAGATATCTCTATATGAATGCACAGAGCATGGGAAATAAACAGGATGAACTTGAACTCTTAGCACAGCAAAACAAATATGATATCATACGCATCACTGAAACCTGGTGGGACGAGTCTCATGATTGGAATGTACTAAAAAAGAGGTATAGCCTATTTCAGAAAAATAGACCCAACAGGAAGGGAGATGGAGTAGCATTATATGTTAAGGATGTGTACACATGTGAACAGATCCATGACGTAAATCCTGGGAGCCAGGTTGAATGCATCTGGGTAAAAATTAGGGGAGAGAGAAACAGCAGAGATATAATTCTGGGGGGTCTACTACAGGCCTCCAAGCCAAACTGAAGACTTGGATGATGCCTTCCTGGAACAGATGACCACACATTCATAAAGGAGAGATGTAGTAGTAATAGAGGATTTCAACTATCCTGATAGTTGTTGGAAGTCCAACTCTGCAAAGATTTTAAGGTCGAACAAATTCCTCACTTGCCTTGCAGACAATGTCATCGTCCAGGAGGTGGAAGAGGCAACCAGGAGATCAGTTATTTTAGATCTGATCCTAACCAATGGGGATGACCTGGTTAATGGTGTGGAAGTGGCAGGATCCTTAGGGGAGAGTGACCATGTTCTTCTGGAGTTTGTTATACAGAGGAAACGGGAAGCCAAGCATAGTCAGACATGCAGTCTAGACTTTAAGAAAACTGATTTCAGAAAACTAATTACTGGGGTTGATCCCATGGTCAGAAATACTAAAAGATAAAGGAGTTCATGAAGGATGGGAGTTTCTAAAAAGTGAGATATTGAATGCAGAACTTCAAACAGTTCTAATGAGGAGGGAAAAGGGGAGCATGTCTAAAGAACTCTCAACTGAGCTAAAACTTAAAAGGACATGTACAAGAAATGGAGAAAGGGAGAAATCACCAAAGAAGAATTCAAACAAATAGCCAGCTCATGTAGGGGGAAAGTCAGAAAAGCCAAAGCTCAGCTTGAGCTCAGGCTTGCTAGAGAGGTTAAAAACAATAAAAAGGGCTTTTTTTGGTAATGTCTGTAGCAAAAGGAAGAACAAGGAAATGGTAGGGCCGCTGCGGAGAGAAGATGGTGAAAGTTTAATAGGGGACAGAGAAAAGGCAGAACTACTTAACACCTTCTTTGTTTCAGTCTTCTCCCAAAGGTGGAACAGTGCTCCACCTGGGGAAGATGGAGCAGATGATGCAGTAGGAAATATAGCACAGAATTGGTAAAGATGTAGTTGAGGAATACCTGACCAGTATAAATGAGTTCAAGTCTCCAGGGCCAGATGAACTTCATCCAAGGGTATTAAAAAACTGGTAGAAGTAATCTCAGAACCAATGGCAATAATCTTTGAAAATTCCTGGAGAAAAGGAGAGGTCCCAGCAGACTGGAGGAGGGCAAATGTTGTCCCCATCTTTAAAAGGGGGGGGGAAAGAAGACTCAAATAATTACTGCCCAGTCAGCGTGATATCAATACTAGGAAAGATTCTAGAGCAGATCATTAAACAGATAGCCTGTAACCACTTAGAAAGGAATGCCATGATCACAAAAAGTCAACATGGATTTCTCAAAAACAAGCCATGCCAGACCAATCTCATCTATTTCTTTGATAGTGTTACAAACTTGATAGATGAAGGGAACACAGTGGATGTGGTGTATCTTGATTTCAGTAAGGCTTTTGACAAGGTCCCCCATGATATTCTTGCAAAAAAGTTAGTAACCTGTGGGCTAGACAATGCAACTGTTAAGTAGATTTGTAATTGGTTGACTGACCAAACCCAAAGGGTAGTCACCAATGGCTCCTCTTCATCCTGGAGAGAAGTGACCAGTGGGGTGCCACAGGGTTCTGTCCTGGGCCCAGTGCTATTCAACATCTTTATCAATGACTTGGATGAGGGAATAGAGGGTATGCTTATCCAGTTTGCAGATGACACCAAATTAGGAGGGGTAGCTAATACCCCAGAGGACAGGATCAGAATCCAAAATGACCTCAACAGATTAGAAAGCTGGGCCAATATAAACAAAATGAATTTCAACAGGGAGAAATGTATGATACTACACTTGGGCACTCAAAATGTAATCCATAGATGTAGGATGGGTGACACCTGGCTTGAGGGCAGTACATGCAAAAAGAATCTAGGAGTCTTAGTGGACCAGAAGCTGAACATGAGTCAGCAATGTGATGCAGCAGCTAAAAAATCCAATGTGATTCTAGGCTGCATTAATAGGAGTATAGTGTCTAGATCAAGGGAAGTAATAGTGCCATTGTATTCTGCTTTGGTCAGACCTCACCTGGACTACTGTGTCCAGTTCTGGGCACCACAATTCAGGAAGGATATTGAGAAGCTGGAATGTGTCCAGAGGAGGGCGACCAGGATGGTGGGAAGTCTGGAAGCCATGCCCTATGAGGAGCGGCTTAGGAAGCTGGGCATGTTTAGTCTGGAGAAGAGATGGTTGAGAGAGGACATGATAGCCATGTTTAAATATTTGAAGGGATGTCATACAGAGGATGGAGCAGGCTTGTTTTCTGCTGCTCCAGAGACTAGGACACGGAGCAATGGGTTCAAACTACAGGAAAATTGATTCATTAGGAATAACTTCCTGACAGTAAGAGTTTGTAAGTGGAATATACTGCCTTGTAGTATGGTGGAGTCTCCTTCTTTGGAGGTTTTTAAACAGAGGCTGGATGGCCATCTGTTGGGAATGATTTGATTGTGTATTACTGCATGGTACGGGGTTGGCCTGCTATGATTCTATGGTTCTACTCCCATCCTCCTTAATAATTGGCCTTATTGTCTACGGCTAATAGGAGGTAGATTTTTCTGATATCTGGGAGGCCATAGGTTAAATTAAATGTTTAGTAGCCAAAGAGAATTAAATCAGTTAGTTGTATTAGACATGTAATCCACTACAAGGCACCAAAGTACTAATTCTGTTGGCATCTGCAATGTTTGGAAAAACTCAAACAGCAGTATATTGAATGTTAAGAAAGCATTGTGTAATAACTGTTGTTTTTTCTTTGTCCTATAGATACATCTTGATTTGCCTGTCTGAGTAAAACAAAAAACTTTTGTGCATAATACAACATATCCAGTGCATCACCCACCTTAGGGAGTGGATAAGCACTCTTTATATTGCTGTTATTAAGTTGTCTAAAATTGACACAAAACCTCAACCTACCATATTCTTTTTAACAAGCACCACTGGGATAGCCCAAGGCTAGATGACAGATGCTTATGTTATTTTGCCTTATTGTACTTTTCTCAACTTTTTCGTCAAAATTTGTCTGGGAATGCAGGTTAGGAACATTAGGAAGAACATCCTGACAGTAAGAGCTGTTCGGAAGTGGAATACACTGCCTTGTACTGTGGTGGAGTCTTCTTCTTTGGAGGTTTTTAAACAGAGGCTGGGTGGCCATCTGCCAGGAATGATTTGATTGTGTATTTCTGCATAGCAGGGGCTTGGACTGGATGGCCCTTGAGGTCTCTTCCAACTCTATATGATTCTATGATTCTGTGAACATCAAGACACTCCAGCATGATGTTCTAATAGCTTTCTAATAAGGTACTTCTGGTCATGATGGGTGGGGTATAAATGTCCCATTATTTGTAAATAACTTAGAGTTGGGAGTTCCCATTACCATGCTAAGTATGGTTCTCATCTGCATATCTACAAATCAAAAGGAAGGTTGTCTGTCAATCTTCAGGTCTAAAGATACACCCATTTCCCAGTTCCTGGTTTACCTGGGATTCCTTTGTTTCAATTGTTGAGAACTATCTGAAAACAAATGTTTCTTTCATCAAGATTGTACTTTCAAAGGGATTTTTCGTATAACCCCCCCGAAAACTCAGTTCACTGCGTTCAGACCCCCCACCTCTATCTTCTATGGCCGTATGATCCTCCTTCCCCCCTTCCCTCTCTAGATACTGAACCTCTTCCCCAAATCTTACTAACAGTTCCCCATCCTTTGTCTGGCATTCTGCTGAGACAGGTGTGTTTCTCCTTTGCCCCACTGGTATACATAGGTCAAAGATCTTGTATGTTATGCTACCTCTCACATGTTAATCAAGTTGCTGTAGTTCCCCATTGTAAGACCAGAACAAGTGTGGCCATTTTCCATGGACATTAGGGTTTTGCATAACAGCTCCCACCTGGGGACAGGTAGTACTGTATATTTACAGTATAAAAGGGGCTTCTGAGAACTGAGCTGTAGTCCAGAGGAGAATATTTTCGCATAATTGGAAGATTTCTTTGAAAGGATTGATCTATTTCAGTAGAGTTGTTCCATGCTTTTCAAGACTGCAGAGAAAGAGGGATACCCTTTCTTGAATTAAAATTTACACTCACCACTAGAATTGATATCAATTATGAAGCCTGTATTCCAGTTTTGAGAGAAAAGTGTTTGGCTATATGTGAAGTCGAAGGCTTTCACGGCCAGCATCCATAGATTTTCCTTGGTTTTTTTTCCCGGGCTGTGAGGCTTTGTACTGGAAGAGTTTACTTCTGATGTTTTGCCTGCATCTGTGGCTGGCATCTTCAGAGAATGGTTGGGTAGGAGTGTGTGTGGAGTTTATATCCTGTGAACCCCTGTTGGGGAGTATATGTAAATTTGTGTATTTGAATGGTTAGTTTCTAGGTATAGAAATGCAAGGAGGATTAGTGTCTGCCAGAACATGGCCCCACAGCCCGGAAAAAAGCCAAAGGAAAATCTATGTTTGGCTATAATTATGTGATACTTTAAAATTCATTGAATTTTACTTTTAAGTTAAGATTCAGAGAACTGGGCTGTAATATAGTGTTGAGTACAGACCTGTGGGCTACAGGGATGCCTATAATTTGCTCTGTAATGCTTGTGTTTGGGTGGTGGTAGATGTAGTGTCTTTTGAATTTGGTGAAGTGTTTCATCCTCTTTGACACATCAGTGACTTTCCTGTAGCTGCAAGCAGAATAGAGATTTATGTACATTTTCTTAGAAATCAACCTGACTCACATTTCCCAGAGTACACAAATCATAGTGTTTGGAATAGTAATGAAGGGAGATAGATGTTATTCACATGCAGAAAAAGACATAAAATGTGATTTCCCTGTAAGATAACTCAGATAACATCAGTTGGACAGAAGTATAGACAAGGTACAGAAGATCGATGACGTGGTCAGAGGCTACTTCCATTTGGCTCCATCTTGTGGAACTGTAAAAAATGCAGCCAGGGTCCAGTGGGATTATCCTTCTGCTGGAATTGCCACCACCCCTTTCACCTATAACACCCTGTGAATCTTCAAAATGTCCTTGGGAAATCTGGTTGAGAAGCTTCCTGGAGTAGTGCAAGATAGGAGAAAAAAGCCCTGCTGTGTTAAACCAGGGCTAAGAACTATGCAGTCCTCTAGACTTTCTTGGACTGCTATTCCCATTAGCCATAGTAAGCATAGCCAGTGGTGAGGAATGCTGGGTGTTGCAGACCAACAACCTTTGTGTCTACCCATAGAAAATGTGTGTCTATATGCCTTCATGTCACCTGCTGACTTATTGCAACCCCATCAATTTCATAAGATTTTTGTAGGGCAGGAATACTGAGAGGTGGTTTTGCCAGTTCTTTCATCTGAAATATAGCACCTGGTATTCATTGGCAGTGTCCCTTCTAAGTATTAACTAGGGCTAACCCTGCTTAGCTTCCTAGATTAGACAGGATCTGGTTTTTTTGTTTTTTTTTAGGGTATATGTTGTTGTGTGCCTTCAAGTTGTTTCTGACCTATGGTGATCATAAGGTGAACCTATCACAGGGTTTTCTTGGCAAGATTTGTTCAGAGATGGTTTGCCTTTGCCTTCCTTTGAGACTGAGAGAATGTGACTTCCCCAAGGTAACATTCTCTCAGCCTCAGAGGAAGTTAGTTAGGTCTAAATATTAGGTCTAAATATTACATCCACCATGTTAATGGAGATACAGATAAACAGCTAGGACTGTGCCACAGTGGGGCTCTTCTTTGATGTGATTATTCAAGCAGGGAAAAGAGGATGCCAGTTATAAGGTTTTGACTTAATATACTGGAGACAGTTGTGTTGTTGTGTGCCTTCAGGTCATTCCCAACTTATGGGAATCCTAAGGTGAACCTATCACAGGGTTTTCTTGCAAATATTTGTTCAGAGTGGGGGTAGCCTTTGCCTTCCTCTTAGGCTGAAAAAGTGTGACTCGCCCAACATCAACCAGTGAATTTCCATGGCTGAGTGAAGATTTGAACATTGGTCTCCAGAGTCGTAATCCAGTGCTCAGAACACTACACCATGCTAGCATTTGGAGAAGGTTATACCTAAACTAAATCTAGCACACAAATTAAATCTAACACACAAACAAAGCTAAATGCAACTAATTAATTCTGTGCTATGTATTGTTCTATTTCCTAAAGGACTTTACAAATAATGATAAATCTACATGCAGAGTTAGCAAAGTGCAAAAGCAATAGAAGTCCCATTAACACAGAAACGACCTGGATAACTTGCTCTGTCAGATTTTGTTCTCAGTTTCTAGAGGATTTTTGGAATTGATGGTTTTGTTAATCCTGCAAAGGCCATCCTCCATGTCTGTTACTAACACCATCTCCATTCAAAATATTACCTATCAAAAACAGATTGGAAGTTAAGTATCCATAAAAACCTGTATTTACCAGTAAATAAATACATAAATCCTTAATTAAATTAAAAGAATGAAATTTATAAGAAACATGCAGAGCAATCTTTTTGTTAAATAACACACACACACACACACAGAGGAAATGAAGAAAAGTACCCCCAGTTAGGATTACTAGGCAAAAATTTGGAAATCCACGGTTCCCACATTAATATTTCACTTCTTGCAGAACAAAATGGCACAGTATTACAGTGCTTGCACTTATTGGACAGTTCAGCCTAGCAGTTTTCTTCATACAAACCCACTTTTCCATTATGTAGTATTTGATCATGACTGATAATTCCTTTTGTTAGAGAAAAACTGCTAAGCACTTGATGTAGAAAGTAATTAGTAATGTCCACACTATTTCCTATGGTCAGACAAAAATGAATTTCCCTGAGCAGTTGCCAGAGGCAAACAAATGAATATATCTTTAGCTATAGATATATGCACACATATAACCACATTTGGAAATTGTGGCTACATGACAGTTTTCTCTTTTTTAGAAGGAAAAACATGTATTGTACTTGACTGCTACTGTTATTATTTATTCAGCACCTAAAGCTATAAGGCTAAATCTAGTTGAGCCGCAAGACCGGATATTGGGTTTTCGGAGAACAGCAAGAAGCTAATAAATTAAGCCATAAGTCTCTTGTCCTTCCTTCATTGATTTCTCTCTAAGGTGTTAATTATAAAGCTTTGAAACAGTATAAATTAAAATTATAGAAAGAGGCAACCAATTTCATTATACTGAACTTAAAATTTTCAGAGAGAACAGGTTTTGTTCAGCCACTCTATGAAATGTCTAATATGTGTTGTTTAATGCAGTTTCCAGGATTTTCCAGGGTCAAGTCAAAGAGCTACAGGTTACTCCCCCCCCCTTATTTGATGGGTGAGATACCAGGGCACTGTCCCAAACTGGAACTGGTTGAAAAGCAGAATCCAGCCTTTTTTTTAGTTTGCAAATGTAAGATTGAACACTAGATGGCACCAAGCTGACTGTGAGAGAAAAAAAACAGCACTCCAAGTAGACTGCTTCCCATTGGTGTTTTCTGGCCCCAGGTCATGCCCATTTTTCCTCTGTTACCTGCACAAAACAGATGGAGTCTGCACTGAAACAATGGCCTGTCTCTGCAGCCACCGCTGCTGCTGCCAGCTTCACACTCCCTGAAGCCAGGATGGAGGCCTGCAGCATGTGATCAAGGCCCCCTGCAGGTAACCAGCCTTGGTCATGTGCTGTGGGTCTCCTTTTTAGCTTCAGAGAGTGGTGGTATGGACTCCTGTGGTTCTGCAGGATCTGATCCATTTTTTCCTAAATGAGGCAGTTTTTCCTGGGTATTTTGATGAGGCTTTCCTCTGTCTTTCCCCTGAGTGTCAGCAGGACTGCCCAGGGGGAAAATTAGTCAAGAACCCTGCATTGTTTGGAGTGCAGGGCTGCAACACGGGGACAAGATGGGGTAAATAGCCCATCTAGACAGACCCTGAGAGAAAAAAAGCCTAGCGTGCTGAGTTGATTGAGAGTGGAGGTGGGGAAGCAGCATCAGTGGTCGAAAGAGTAGACTTGGGGTCGAAAGTGTGGTACATGGCTATAATTTAGATCTGTTGAAACAGTGGAATGTCAAATAACAAGCTGTCCAAAAGAGAGGGGTGCGTGTATAGGCCAATATGTCTAGAATGTAGCACTACTAGTCTCTCTCTCTGGCTTTTCTTCGCAAACGAAGATTCAGGAAGGACTCATCCCATGCTTTCTGCAAGTGCTCTGATGACTAAAAAGGCCAATCCGAGATAAACAAGTCCGGTTGCAAAAAGCACAGCAGAAGGTCTCCTTGGGTGATGTTTTTGGGTTGTGATTCTTTCTGCGTTGTCGTTTCTCTTCAAGACTTGTTCGTCGTGAGTTCTCAAATAAGGCTGCAGCATTGTGGATAGTGCGTCTCCATGCCTCCCGATGTGAGGCCAGGGCGGACCACTGTTGGTGATCAATTTGGCCAAGCCTGAGATGTTGTTTCAGGGAGTCTTTGTATCGCTTTTTTGGAGCGCCCCTCTTACGCTGACCCGTGGTGAGTTCACCGTAGAGTAGTATTTTTGGGAGGCGATGGTCCTCCATCCTAGAAACGTGCCCTGCCCAGCGCAGCTGTGTTCTCAATATCATGGCCTCAATGCTGGTGATCCCTGCTTGCTCAAGGACAGCAACATTCGTCACATAGTCAGTCCAGTGTATATTTAGGATTGTGCGTAGACAGCGCTGATGAAAGCGCTCGAGGAGTCGTAGGTGGTGGCGATAGGTGACCCATGTTTCAGATCCATAAAGGAGGATAGACAGTACGATGGCTCTATACACACTGATTTTTGTGCTTTGCCTCAGGTGTTTATTGCTCCAGACTCTTTTGTGAAGTCTTCCAAATGCACTATATGCCTTTGCTAATCTGTGATCGATCTCTTTGTCAATCTTGGCATCTGAGGAGATGATGCTTCCCAGGTAGGTGAACTGCTGAACGGACTTGAGCACTGATTTGCCGACGGCAATGTGGGGATGGTGGTGTTCGTCCTGTGGTGCCGGCTGGTAAAGAACTTCTGTTTTCTTCAGGTTGACTTCTAGCCCAAACAGCTCTGCAGCTGTTGCAAAGCAGGATGTTAGGCGCTGCAGAGCTGCTTCTGTGTGGGCAACAAGGGCAGCATCATCGGCGAAGAGCAGCTCACGGACTAGATAGTTTAGAGTCTTAGTGTGAGCCCTTAGACGGCTTAAGTTAAACAAGCTACCATCAGTACGGTAGCGTATATAGATGCCGTCGTCTTCTTCAAGCTCTGCCATAGCCCTTTGGAGCATCGTGCTAAAGAAGATTGTAAATAAAGTTGGTGCAAGAACACAACCTTGCTTCACTCCATTAGTTATTAGAAAGGGCTCTGAAAGAGCATCGCCATATCTGACTTGACCACGCTGGCCCTCGTGTAGCAAGATAATCATTTTAAGGAATTTGGGGGGACATCCTAGTCTTTCCAGGATCTGCCACAGACCTTTTCTACTTACAGTGTCAAAGGCTTTGGTGAGGTCGACAAATGTTACATAGAGACCCTTGTTCTGCTCCCTACATTTTTCTTGCAGTTGCCTAAGGGCAAATACCATGTCTGTAGTGCTCCTATTGGCTCTGAAGCCACATTGGCTTTCAGGGAGAAGTTGTTCTGCAATAGCAGGAACTAACCTGTTCAGGAGTATCCTTGCAAGGATTTTTCCAGCAATAGAGAGCAGTGTTATGCCTCGATAGTTTGAGCAATCGGATTTTGCTCCTTTTTTCTTGTACAGGGTGATGATGACTGCATCTCGGAGGTCTGATGGCAGTTCCCCTTTTTCCCAGCAATTCACAAGGAATTCGTGGAATTTTTCGTGGAGTGCATGACCTCCGTGTTTCCAAACTTCAGGTGGGATTCCATCAATCCCAGCTGCCTTGCCGTTTTTCATCTGCTGTATGGCCTTAAGGGTCTCTTCCAAAGTGGGAGCTATGTCCAATTCATTTTTCATTGGTTTTTGTATCATATATTGGATAGCTGAGGCTTGGACTACTCGGTTGGCGCTAAAGAGACTTTGAAAATGTTCAGCCCAACGATTTAGGATGGAGGCTTTATCAGTAATTAATGTTTGACCATCTGTACTGTATAAGGAGCTTTGGACCTGATAAGTAGGTCCAAACACTGCTTTAAGAGCTTCATAAAATCCTCTATGATCACCCAGATCTGCACAGCATTGTGTCTTTTCTGCTATATTGATCCACCACTTGTTCTGCATGTCTCGGAGTTTTTGTTGTAGTTTGCTACATGTGAGGCGGAAAGCTGCTTTTCTTACATGACAGGTTGGCTGGGCGAGGTATGCCTGGTGAGCAGCTCTCTTCCTTGCCAACAGCTCCTGGATCTCTTGGTTGTTTTCATCAAACCAGTCTTGATTTTTCTTGTGGGAGAAGCCAAGGGATTCTTCTGCAGACTGGAGGATACTGTTTTTGATATGTTGCCAAAGCACTGTAGGAGAAGGATCTGTAGGATGGTCTTCAAGTTTCGTTTGTAGATTTGCCTGGAAGTTGTCTCTCATGGTAGCTTGTTGAAGATTGTTGACTTGGAGTCTCTTCTTTAAGATGCCACCCCTCTTAGGTTTGAACTTAAGATGAAGATTTAGTTTACATCTGACAAGGTGATGATCTGTTTGGCATTCTGCACTGGGCATCACTCGTGTATGACGGACATCACGAATGTCTCTCTGACGGACTAGAACGTAGTCAATGAGGTGCCAATGTTTGGATCGGGGATGCATCCAGGTTGTCTTCAAGCTATCTTTCTGCTGAAAGATTGTGTTTGTAATAGTCAGCTGTTGTTCTGCACAGAACTCTAGCAGGAGGCATCCGTTATCATTGCAATTTCCAACACCATGCTTGCCTAAGACACCTTTCCAGGTTTGGAGTTCTTTCCTACTCTGGCATTGAAGTCACCAAGGATAATAATTTTATCTTCTACAGGGACTTTTTGTATGAGTTGGCGTAGGTCTGTGTAGAATTTGTCTTTCTCTACAGGGTCGGCTTGCATAGTTGGGGCATATATACTCAAGAGAACAACATGTGGGAGGCGTAAGGAGATAATACGATCAGAGTGTCCTGTTGGCAAGGTTTTGAGTTTGGAGGCAATGGAGTTTTTAATCATAAAGCCTACTCCTGACAGATGTTTTTCGGTTTTGGGTTTGCCAGACCAGTAAAGTGTGTAGCCGGCGCCATGTTCTTTAAGGCTGCCTTCCTCATGGAAGCGAACTTCACTAAGAGCAGCGATGTCAATATTAAGCCGTGATAGTTCAAGGGCTATTAGGGCAGAACGACGCTCAGGCCGTCCACTATCTTCAGAGTCTTGCATGGTTCTGATGTTCCAGCATGCAAGTGTCAGTTTATTTACACCTTTGGAGGCCGGTGTGTGCCTTTGTTTCTTTGCCTTGGTTTGACCGCATCAGAAGATTCCCGTTGGCCGCGGCTAGCCAACCAGGTAGTTGGGGATGAGCTTTCTTTAGGCCACCTTTTCTAGGCCCCTCTCCATATGGAGCAAGCAGTGCTCTCCTTAAAAAAGGCTGCTTGGTCGTTCAGAATGCTGCCGAACAAGACTGTCATCTCCCGGGTCAGGCTTGAGCGACCAATGTCCTGAACCGCCTGCATGCAGGGTTGGGGCTGCGGCTTCCAGTGCATCTTTACACCTGCCGGTTTCGTCCCTCGCCAGTCGCTACAGGGCTTTTTTGGAAATGGATTTGTCCTTCGAGCCTGTGCAATGGATTTTTCTGGTGGAGCGCAGCGTGCACAGAACTGGCCTCACCCTTTAAACCAGAGATTCATCTGCCGTGGCCTTGCAAGCATGGACGTGGCAGTGAGGTCCTCGGGCCGTAGGTTTGATTAGAGTTTCCTTCTCTTAGATGGTTGACCTTACAGGGTTGGACGAGCACCATCTGCCCGGGTTTGGGATTGGAGTTTTCCTTCTCCTAGGACGGTTGCCACAAGGCTAGAGAGCCCATCCTGCCCTTTGACGCTCTTTGTCAGACCCTTCGGTTTTGACCTGTCTGGCATGGGAGACCCTACCAGTGGCTATTATGCCACCGCCAGCATAGCTCAAAACATCATTAGGGTATGCAAGCCTCTCTCCCACGACAAGGGGGCGTCAATGGAGAGGAGCACTACTAGTACTGCTACTGCTATACAAACATGAAAAGATAACTGTCTAGGAGTTGACCTTTAATTTGCATTTTCTTGAAAGATCTTTATTATGCAAACATACAGAAAAATCAAAAACCCACATTGCCATCCTGTCATCATCTTACCGCAAGCACATCTTACCACATACACTTGAAAATACAAGGTTAGATTAAAAGTAGACTGAAAACGCAGAACATGGTAGGATGTATCAGGTCTATCAAAACAGGAAATTGCCCCAGAAACATATTCATGGTGTCAACATAAGGTTTTTTCAAGTGTTCCAGTCAAACCTTTGTAAAAGCACCTGTGATCTTTCTCTCTGCCTCACTTGGTCCTAGACTCTAAAAATGTACCTTGAGGTGGCCAGAGGCACTATGGTAGCTGCTCCTAACATCTAATGGGGAATAAAAGAAATAAACATCCTGCACCTCTATTCAAATTCTTGCAATATGGTTATGATAATCTAATGACTTTAAAAGAAAGAGGGGAGAAACTCATATGCTGATCTTAAAGTAGCTAGCATTTACCAGTCTTAAATATTATAAAGAAAAAGGAGAGATGCTGATAAATAGTGACACTATATGAGCAAGTACAGTAATTCCCAGCTCTTTTCAGATCCGGGCATGATTTTTAACACAAGCATGCAACATGAAATGTTTTAATCTTTTACTGTATAAATTAATCTCTTTTTTCTCTCTGCCTCCAATTTTGCTCATAATTAAAAATAAAACTAGCCTAGATCTAGCCACACTTTTCATTTCTGTTCTTGTGATTCATTCCATCACTTTGGTGTTACATACAGGCACAAAAAACAATGGTGTCCCATCATTATCATGTAGTGAGCCTTTCTGCCCTGAGCAGCAATTTCTATTAATATGGGCCAACTCACATGTTGCATCAGATGGTGTCTGTATATACTGTGTTGGATAGTTGGAAACTGTTTATTAGGAAGCAGCTGGGGTAGCTACCAGATCTTAAACTCTGCCGTCAATAACAAAAAGAAACTGGTCATTATCCCCTGGCATGACCTGACTATGGAGATTATCAGACGTGGACAAATATAGTTTCCCCGTCTCGCTATCTTCTATCCCACCCCACTCCTGTCCCTGTAACATTTTTTTTTTCCAGACCTACCTTTTTCCACGCTCTAGAAACTGCGTTCCCTCCCTTCAGCCAGCCCAGGAGTGAATGCAGCTTCCATGGAGAATTGAAAATTGAGAATTGCAAGAGAACGATTGTGTGGGAAATTCAGAAATAAAAATAAAAATATAAAGTAGAAAATTACACCAAGCACAAAAATACATTTTTTAAAAAACCCAAGTAACCCCAGGAGGGGAAAAAAAGTGTGTCACTTACCTTGATGTCCTGATCTCAACTGGAAGTGTTCAGCAGTGACCTCCCAGTGACGCTGGCATCACACCAGCATAATGGGGCACCTTTTTGCTCACCCGTCGTTCCGTTACAGAAATGGAACGACGGGTAAATTCATGGCTTAGCCCATGAATAAAAAGGATCGCCTGCAGAACGGAAGGGGCATGGGAGCATAATGACACAGAGATGACGTCGTTTGAAAGGGAAGCCGTTCGCAATCTCCTGTCGTCCCTGTCATGGGATATTTAGGTCATCTAATAATCTTCTATGTATCTTCATCCAATAAGCTGGGAGAAATAATGATGACATTTCAGAACACACTCATAAATAATAGTAATTACTCATTTTGTGTGTTCAAATTAATAGTATACATTGAAGGTAGATTGTAGTAGTTCTATTGTAGTGATGTGCTCTGCTCACTGCATACAAAGTTAAACGACAAGAAGACAGGGTGGTAGCCATGGAAGAACTGTTGCCCATAGTTGGTTACACAAAGATATTAAGGCGTCGGTACACATTTGTTCAGTGCTCCACTAATGAATGCTTTTAGCGTTAGGCAAATAATTTTTTTCCATATGGCTTATTTTACTGATGAGCAAACAAATTCATCCTTAACAAAATAACATTTGGCAGAATATTATAGGCTCATGTTCAGCATTCATTTATCAATTTTACTCCGGTTAATGGAGTGTATGTGAGGAAATGTGTTTTTCACATTGCACAGATTGAATGTAGGTATTGTTTGCTTACAGAGTACTGGCTGAATACTTAATTATGTGTGAACTAGTAGCAAGGCAGGAGTTATTAACTGAAATACAATATAGCTACCCAGGTCTACTACAGAGCAATCTGAGAAAGAAAACTCACAGGAAGAACCACAGGGAACAAACACAGTTAAAGTTTCATTTTCTATGTTTCCTGGCCAAGTATTCTGTCATACATCTTGTGGCCTCTCAGACTCAGGTGGTCAAGGTATCTTACATGGACTAAATTAATTCTACAAATACTTATACTTACTATGTGTAAGTGCTGCTGCACTGTGTTGTTTTGTTCTCTTCAATATATATATATATATATATATATATATATCCGAGAAAGTGATTTGGCAGCCAGTAGTCCCTCATATGGGCTGGAATAGTGTATAGCCCTGCTGCAAGGAAAATTGTGTCTAAAAATATGCATGAGATTAATTTTACAAATCATCAGCTTTGCCTGACTCTCAAGAGAGTCAGGTAAATATTTAACAAGGTGGGAGTTCGAGACTGGGGTAGTATAATTTTACACGGTGGCCAAATTTCCATCTTGTAAACTTGTAAAAAATTGACCACTTTTCCCTTTTACAAGTACAACTTGTATAGCTATGGTCTGCCACTTGTGATAGAAATCTCTGAAACTGTCTTGGGTAATGCCACTATGTAGTGATATAATGTAGTTTCTAGAAGTTTCTAGCATGTGTACTGAAGCCAACTAAATATGAAATTGGTGTAGAAGTGGAAGCAAATCAGCTTCCCTTAGAAGGTAACAGAACCAATACTGGGCTCTATCTGAAGGTTCTTTCAGGCTACAGATTTTGAAAGGGCTGATTGTAAAACATTAATTATTTTTCAGTGGAACACCTGGGACAAGAGGAGGGATGAGGCAGGGCTGAGTCATTGACAAGTCTGCCTTCTCTAATACTAGAGCATATTTTATGAGGGGCTCTCTGATCACTGTGCTATGGGGGGATGGATGGTTATTTTGGTAATTGTTTTCTCATTCTTACTGCTACCATGATTCACTTAAAATCCTTAAACTGGTTTTCCAGCATTATAACACCTCAGACTCTTGATACATTGTCCTTTCTTGCCTGGGGTCTCCTCTATAATCCATCCCTTACACATTTCCTCCCATCACCTATAAAATTAAGAGAAGGAAGATTAAATAAATCCCTCTCGCTCTCCACAGAACTTTTAGGGCATCCATTCCAGATCAACCTCTGCACCTGTGCTGAAACTTTTCAGGTGTTGTACATAGGACTACTTTGTATATTTTGAACTATTTAGGATTACTGTACTTTGTAGATTTCTATTTCATAGAAGTCTACTTCTGTTTAGGATTACTTCATAGATTTCTACTATTTAGAGCTACTTTTTAGGACTACTTCATAGACTACTTCAAGACTATTTAGGACTACTTCATAGATTTCTTACCTGCCTCTCCCTCTGGATCGAGGCAGGAAACAACAGATTAAAATACAGCAACAAGTAGACACGTAACACAGTTGAAAACATGAACACCAATTAAAAATACATAATCAGCTAAAAGAGCATAACATCAGTTTAAAAAGCATAGGGCCACTATTGTCTGTCATTTTCATAGCAATGGCCCACAAGGGAAATATGGGTTTTATGCACATCCTTTCTGCATAATCTCCCAAGCTGAAGGCTGCACTTGGTGCAGAAGTCTTTTGCATCTATTCTTTTGAAATTTGGCCACTTTAGAAGGCACAGCTATGTCTGCATCCCCCCCTCCCCAGTTTCTGGCATGAAATGAAAAAAGTTATTGGCAGTTCCATTTTAAACAAGCAAACAAAACTTGAAGCATAAAAATGCCTGCAACTATTTAGCTGCAGTTTGGCAGGCATAATACCCTCTGAAAGGAAGTCCTACAGCTGCTAGTTTCATCTGATTCTGACAAAAAGAACAAAAATCATAGTTATTTTCCGACTACATGATAGTCAATAGGAAGCACAAAACTTCAGATTTTTGAATCTGTTCAGGATCTGAGGTAAAGTGGCCCAGCTCCGAATCAGTCTAAAGCATACGATTTTTGAAAGTGCCAAATTCAGGTCCCAGCTGAACCTGGGGATCTGTTCATATCCCTAATCCCACAAATATTCTATGATATAAAAGATATAAAAGATGTATATAAAAGATGATATAAAAGATGGCTTCCTCCAGGGGTTCATTGGGGGAAATTCAGAGCAGGGAAAAGATAAGTTTTTTGGACTATAAGTCCCCACATACCCAAGCTACGGGCCAATCTGGAGGGGTTCTGGGAATTATAGTTCAAGAATGTAATCTTTGCACACACACACACCCCCATGCAGTGTCACTAGGATGCATGCTATATCATTGTGCCTCGAAGTTCTTAGTGCTATTTGTAAAGACATTTTGAATTTGATGGGCTGGTGACTTCTGGAGGATGAAGACAGTCACACTAGGCATAGCTCATTCAGGATGCTTATTGTTCCTTGTTAAATATGTAAACATAAAGTTACTTACAAGAGCCCAACAACCATGGCAAGCTGTCACTAAAGTAACAAGAAGCAGAATTTCAAAGAAACAAAGAAGTGATTGTGCATTATAATAAGAGCCACATGGTGTAGTGGTCTCTGTGTTAGACCAGGGCTGCATATGCACTGCAGAAATAATACAGTTTGACACTGCTTTAACTGCCATGGCTAAATGCTATGGAATCCTAGGATTTGTAGTTTGTTATGGCATCAGAGCTGTCTGACAGAGAAGGCTAAATATCTCACCAAATTACAAATCCCAGAATTCCATAGCATGGAGCCATGGTAGTTAAAGCAGTGTCAAACTGGATTATTTCTGCAGTTCAGATGCAGCCCAGGGCTCTGGAAGACCAGAGTGCAAAACTTCATTAAGCCAATGGCACACCACCTCTGAATAAATATTGCCAAGAATACCTTGTGATAGGATTGCTGTGAAGTGAGAAGCTAGGGAAGCCTGTTTAGAGCCAGCCAATTATACCCTTTGGAATATTGTAAAGGGGGGGGGGCTCTAGGGGAAAAGATATAACCCAGAGCAGCCTTTCTCAACCTTTTTATCTTGGAGGAACTCTTGAAATAATTTTCAGGTCTCAGGGGACCCCTGCCTAAACATTATTCTATATACTGCTATTGCTTTCCCCCACAATCACAATCTCTTGAGAAACCCGTAGCACCCTCTTGAGGAACATTAGGGTTCCAGGGAACCCTGTTTGAGAAGCACTGACCTAGAAGCTTGTCTGTTAAAGAAAGAGATAAGGGAAGGATGAAATTGTTAGGATTGGTCTTGGATGTGACCTTTTCCTGCCAAGGTCAATTCTGTTGTATCACTTTGTGACTACAGTAGTTGTATTTACATTCCTTTGTACTTGCTAATGAGTATGTGGTCTAACTGGGAAAGGGGACTATGTATTCTGTGTTTGTAATGGTTTGATAAAGCCAGCACCTGGCCTCAGCTATGGGAAAAGTAGGCTGAGCTTGGGTCTGGTGGGAGCTAAGTGTGGGGATGATGGATTAGTTAATGACTTATATAGCCTACCAGATTTTGTAGATTGTAAAATGCTTTTAGTTTACTGCTTGTTAGGTAGGTTTCATTCTGAGCAACAAACTTGTAAGGTTAGCTCTTTGGATGACTGTGCCAATACAGTTTTCTGTTTTTAACTCTGACACTGCTGGTCACTGAGTCTGAAGAAGCCAGCATGTGACAGAGATAGAGTTAGGGAGTCAGAAATAGACTGTGAGGGATAGTTAGGAGGAGGGGAGTAGACAAGATCTGAATTGGGCTTTGGGGAGATAGGATGTGGAGTTCAGGAAAAAGTGTTACACTTGGGACATTTTCAGATGCCCCTTACTGCGCAAGCAGCCTCTGGAGCAATAACAAGGCTGCTGCGCGGCAGGAGGTCCTTTTCGGATGCTGCCGTCCCTCTTCTGGGATCAGTTGTGGCACGTACGTGAAGCTTTGGAAGCGGCCGTGCCATATTTCAATCACGGAAGTTGCCCGTGATTAAAATATGGCGCGGCCGCTTCCAAAGCTTTATGTACGTGCCACGAATGATCCTGGAAGAGGGACTGCGGCGTCCGAAAAGGACCCCCTGCTGCGCAGCAGCCTCATTACTACTCCAGAGGCTACTTGTGCAGTAAGGGGCGACTGAAAATGTCCTTGGTTTGAAATAGAAGGTTACTGCATACTGGGTATGTGGAACTGGCATAAGCCTAGATATTTATTTTATTTGTTATATATTCTTTACTGTTGTTATTTTCTGGATGTTGTATTTTAATAATTCATTGACAATACACTGATGGCACCAACTCTATCTCTCCTTTCCATATGATTCGAAGGAAGCTATTTCCATACTAAATCAGTGCCTGCTGTTAGTAATGAACTGGATAAGGGTAAACAAGTTGAAACTTAGTCCAGACAAGACAGAGGTGCTTCTGCTCAGTCAAAAGGCACATCAGGAAATAGGGCCCCTGCCTGTGCTGGATGGGGTTACACTCCCCCTGTGATCTCAGGTTTGCAGCTTAGGTGTACTCCTGGACTTGGATCTGAGCATGGATGCCCAGGTTTCGACTGTGGCTAGGAGTACATTTGCACAGTTAAAACTGGCGAGCCTGCTCCACCCATTCCTTGAGAGGTCAGACCTGGCTATAGTGACACATGCCTTGATTACATTCCACATCCCATATGGGCTACTGTAATGTACTCTATGTAGGGCTGTCTTTGAAATGCTTCTTTTGCATTGTGTTACTTTGAATGACACAAACAGATCCAGTTCAATTTAGTTTCATCTTTAGGAGCTATGCCAACCTTCTTTTACACTTCAATAATAATAACATCAGCATTTCAGTATACTGGGTATTATTATTTCATTTCATTTTATTTATACCCTACTCCCCCTGCCCCACCTGGGAGTCAAGGCAGCTTACATAAATTAGAGCAAGCACGAATAAAAACATATTGGTAAAAGCCTCCACAAAATATTGTTAAAATATATACTTCAGCTATCTGTACCATTAAAACTATTTAAAAACATCTCCATTAAAATAATAAAATACACAAAACAGTACACTATTAAAAGCCCTTGTGGTAAGTTCCCAGAAACCTGTTGGACCAGAATTTTTTTCACCTGCTCATGGAAGGACAGCAAGAATAAAAGCTGGTCTAACCTTAAGAGCCTGGGAGAACCATTGAGAAGGTTCATTTGTGTGTGTGTGTGTTCCCATCAAACACAACTGTGAGAGTGATGGGTTCCAGAGAAAGGCTCTCATAAAAATCTTAGAGCTCAGATAGGATCATATGGGAAGATACAATACTTCCGGAAACATCACCCAATGAAACCTTCTGCTGTGCTTTCTGCAACCGGACTTGTCTATCTCAGATTGGCCTTTTTAGTCATCAGTGCGCTTGCAGAAAGCACGGGATGAGTCCTTCCTGAATCATCGTTTGTGAAGGGAAGCCAGAGAGGTAGCATAGACCTGGATTTTGACATGTTGTGTTCTTCCTTCCAAAATATATAGCTAAAGCAATAAACTTGCATTAAAGAAGTCCTTGACAAGTTTCCTCAAAGAGATTTACATTTACATCAGTGCATGCATTCTGAAAAAATAATTGTCTGTATGGATGTTGCATTCTGTTTTTAGCATATTCCCCCGACCCTCCACCAGCACACAGCTGTCTCTTTGATACCATCTTGGTATGGTAAGTGCTAGTAAAAATAACAGGTAATGACTAATGCCATTACTAGGCAGTTAATTTGAAAAAGACCATGAATTAACAGTTTTTGCTATTTATGTGACATACTGTTTTTTGGGGGTTTTTTTGCAAAAGAAAATCTGCACTGATGAATAATTTAAATCCCAGTTTTCCTGCAAAGTCTATAATCACGTGCCCTACGGAGAGTGGAGTACATTCTGCTGTGAGTATTGTGCAAAAGATTAGTAGCTCCTTGGTGGCAAGGCTGCTGTAGCAGTGTGAATTGCACTTTTAATTTGTCTTCCCATCTGACAGGGCATCTAATTATACTTTCTAAAATCTGTACTAAATTATACTTTTTAAATCTTCAGTTGAAGGATATTTACATAAAAAGGTAAAGATTAAATAAATTGTTTTAAGTCATATCAGCAAATCATTTAAATGAGATTGTTTTTTCTTCTGCTTTTGAATCTGAATGCTCACTCTGTTTCCCCCATGTTCGTTTCCAGTCAATTGAGAATGAGGACCCGGTGTTTGTATCATGTTTTTAAAAAAACAATGTGTTTAGATATAAAAGGTGTGATAGGCTTCTCACTGGGGCCCTCCAAAATGTTTTAGATTGCTGCCAGTCAGTGTAGACAACTCTGACCTAGACGGACTAATTGTGTGACTTGGCACAAGACTTCTTCCTATGTACTTATGACTAAAACAGGAGCTGCCTGGTTTGATGGGAGTTGCAATCCAAAATATTAGAAGACACAAAGGCCTTGTCTAGATGGGCTATTTACCCAGTCTTGCCCCCATCTTAGAGGCCTGCAGCCCAAGTGATGCAGAGCTTTTACCCCGTTTTGCCCCTGGTCACACAGTCCTCACAATCCCCATGGCAAAGAGGGGGCTAAGACAGGGGGAGGACAGGGTAAAGCCTGATAAAACATTTTGACAAAATACCTGGAAAAAAACCATCTCACCTGAGAAAAAACAGATCTGGCCCCGGGTGACCACAGGAGCCCACACTGGCACACCAGCCCATTGTTGCAGCTGCTGTCCATGTTGCTTGCTTCGAAGTCAGGATGGAGTCCCACAGCATGTGATCAAGGCTGGTCCTATGCAGGGGGCCTTGATCATGTGCGGTGGGCCAGCTTCCTGGCTTCAGAGAATGCAACACAGACAGAAGCACCAGCAGCTGCAGAGATGGGCTAGTGTGATGGTCTGGACTCCATCCCATTTCGTTTAGGTAACGGGATAGGAACGGGCCAGATCTGTAGCCAGAATACACTCGTGGGGAGCTGGCATATTCTGGCCCTCATAGATGAGCTCCAAGTTGGTGAAGACTGTATCAAAATAATTACAAGTTTTCTAATAGCTAATCTGTTGGTTATCTCAAGACTAAGGACTTTTTCGGACAAGTAAAATGCAATGGAAGCAGCCTCGCCACGTTGCGAGACTGCTGCGCTGCAGGGCGTCCCTTTCGGATGACGCCCATCCCTGCCGGTACTGTTGCGGTACCACAGGGACATTTGAGTGTAATATTTTGGCGATTTTTACTCACGATCAACTTTCGTGAGTAAAAATCGCCAAAATATTACACTCAAATGTCCCTGCAGTACCGCAACAGTACCGGCAGGGATGGGCATCATCCGAAAGGGACACCCTGTAGCGCAGCAGACTCGCAATGTGGCGAGGCTGCTTCCGTTGCATTTTACTTGTCCGAAAAAGTCCTAAGAAGCATCGTACTCCCACAGTCTTCCACAAAACCCAAATATGGCATTCAAAGGACGATCTAAATTGAGTTTTAATTAAACAGATTTCTGTTATGGAAGAGCAAAATGCAAAGAGCAAAATTTTGAAGGAAACTGATACTTTTAAGCCCTTTCTCTTTCTCATGAAGTGTCTCTCCACAGCATTATGGAAAATTATTGTACAATGTAATAGCTTATCTGTTTAATAGTGTGTCGTTACTATTCTATAAAAATAATACACCACATTCATGTTTTCTTATTTTGTATGTGGCTTTGTAAAGATTCATAAAATTTATTACAGGAAAATAGAGTCATAGGGACAGAATGATTTTGCTGCATAATGCTGTACTGCTAACAGTGTTTAACAATGACAAAAGGAGTAGCCCTGCCTTCTTATTATCCTATGATACTTTCGCACACAGACTCCTGCTTCAGGATTGCAAAAGATATTTAACCTAATTAAAGGTATAAGAGATAATTGGCTGAAGACTGCTATGCAACTGTAATCAGATTTCTGTGTACTGTATTGTGTTTGAGGTGGAATTGTACTTCATATAAATATGGAACTTGGGTGGCCATTTCTTTGGTGACAAAATGGACATGATTTGCACAACAGTTGCAGGCATGCAGATGTATTACTATAGATTGAAAGTGACTGCACCTTCACCATCTGGGGGAAGACCACTGGCCTGGTGATCTGTGTGTCTACTCACTTTTCCAAGAAATAGCTCTTGGTGGGGAACAGACTGAGTTTATACTGGGCACTCTTCAGATTGATACCTACAAAAAGAGGAGTGTAGTCTGACAACTCTTTGAATAGAGGATTGTACTTTGTACTTTGCACCATAAAGTAAAAGACAAATCCACTCTATATGGAGTATGTTCAGTTTCTTTTTGTCAAACAGAAACTAAGTGGACACACGCTAGTCTTAAAGCTTAGGCACTCAATTTGGATTAGAACATACAAGTCCTGCTGGATTAGACCAGCATTCTAAGGACCATAGTGGCTAGTCAGTTGTCCATGGGAAGACTTCAGTAACATTTTCCCATTTGTGTTCCCCAGCAATTTGTATTGATTGTTGTTGTTGTTATGTGCCTTCAAGTCAACTCTGATGTACAATAGGGTCCTTTTTGTGTGTGTGCAAGATCTGTTCAGAGAGGGTTTGCTATTGCCTTCTTCTGAGGCTGAGAGAATGTGAGTTGTCCAAGGTTTCCATGGCTGAGTAGGAATTTAAACCATAGATGCTCAGAGTCCAGTCAGACACTCAAACCACCACAATGGCTCTTACTTTGCTTCTGATACAGGAGGTAATACAACTTCATAAGATAACAGTCTAACTTTTATACTCCTCTTTCACACTCTCCTTTACTCACCTCTTTTTACACTAAAAATGCTCAAACACTGTAACCTTTCTTGTCGAGGAGTTGCTTCAGTCCCTTGTCATTTTGGTTGTCCTGTTATGAACCTTCCTTGGCTCTAAATATTCCTTTATGAGGTGTAGTGAGCAGAAACATATGCAGTATGCCAAGTATGATGACACCAACAATTAGGGTAAAGGCATTATGTTTTCACTCTTTTCCCAAAACCCTCAAGGTAGAATTTGCCTTTCTCACATTAACTGCACACTAGAACTCTGTTCAGGCATTACTGTGTTTTCCTGAACATGGGAACAAGAGATACCTTAGTCCTGCCCTTGGGAACAGCAATTTCTTCATGTCAGGTGCATCACTCTCCGAGTGAGGAAGACAACAATGAAGAGGGGGGTAGGACTAGTCACTCCCCTGAAGACTATCCACATTAGCAAGATGCCTCTTTTTTCAGAATGGCACTTTTCAAATGATGGTGGAAGTCATGGGACAAGATCCTCCCCTGCTCCTATGTTCAAGAAGGTGTAGTTAGTAACAAATTAACAGAGCTTAGATTTACATTTCATGGGACTTTTTACCACAGACCTAAGAATCCTTTGATGGTCATCCCCCAGCAGAATTTACATGATATCAAGATTTCTCTGTCCCAACAAGCATTGCCTTATACATCACATGTGGAATGCCTTGTCCCTTTCTAAATATGCATTGATTTTTACAGCCGCAGCACAAGAAATATGACCTGTTCAATGTTCTCTGACTGTAGAGTGTAATCACATACCAGCTATCTTTGACTAAATAGTTGCAGATGGTATCTGATCCCTGTTTGACTGTTCAGTCCCATTATTTCAGAGGAAAGAGTTGGCAAAACACCTCTGAGTATTCCTTGCCTAAGAAAAACCTTTGAAATTCATGGGGTCAACATAAGTTGACAGGCGACTTGAAGGCACACGCACACTTCTTGTATTGTGGGATATTTCCTGACCCCAGTAAGCTCCAGTCTCCTCTGCACCAACAGAAATTTCTGTTCCCTGTAAAGGGCCAACCTACTCTACTGATAACCAAAGCACAGAACTGCTGCTCTGCTTTACCATATTATGGTTTGCTGAAAAACAGCAATACATTTTGTTGGCTGAGACAGAAAGTGCCCCAATGGCAAAAATCAATGGATTTGTTAGCACATTTTTATCCCCACTGTTTTATGTTTATAAACCTGTACGTATCAGGTGATTGAAATCTGGAACCATTGTGTCAGGGACAATCCCTGCATTTCAGATCTATGTGAATATTGCAGTAAATTGTGATCCTGGGGGAGTGGTTTGAGCTTTGGACTATGACTCTGGAGACTGGGGTTCGAATCCCTGTTCAGCCAAGAAGACCCACTGGGTGACGTTGAGCATGTCACACACACTCAGCCTCAGAAAACCTTGTGATAGGGTTGTCTTAGGGTTGCCATAAGTCATAAATGACTTAAAACAACAACAACAACATTTATTGCCATATAATGTGAAAGTTAAACTCACAATGGGCAGGTGACAAACTTTTTTGGTTCTTGGATAACACTGGAACTTTTCTTATTTTTAATTAACTTTACATTAGGATATAAGCAGCTGTTTTAAGCACTAAGAACATTTATTGGATTGTTGCATTTTGAAATATTGTTATTTCTAAAATATATTTTGATTTCACAGTATATATGCCTGAACAGCTATGAGGGTCTATATGTGATAACTTTGAAATTATTCCCCCATCGCAACCATATTAAATATTAAACCCAACTCCCTTGGAGTTGAATATTTTGCTTAGCATTGGTTGATCTCTTAAACCTGCCTACTTGCTCTGAGCATTGGCAGTCCATTTTTTATTCATCAAAGTGTAACTCAATTTTGTAGAAATAGGAAAAATTCCATACAATTTAGTAGACTTCCTTTGAAAAAAGAAATGGCTGTAATTTTACAATGTTAGTGGTTATCATGTACAGTTTACATACTTTGGATAAAAGAGACTAGTTACTCTGAGAATTGTACAGTGCAGAAGATAACCAGCCCTTTATCTTGCTGCATGCATACATTATGGACAACTGCACACAGTACACAAAGACAAACCTTAGTATGTCACAGAGTGCATGTTGAACAAAGAGTTTCAGCCAATCTTGTCTCAATGATGAACAGATCTATATACATAGGTGAAAATGAACAATCTCTGTTGCAATCATAATTTACACTTTGGAATTCATCCTGTAAACATCTTAAGAGTGTATCTAAAAGCATATAATATGTGAAGTGGTTCTGTGTAAGTTCCACTAATGTGTAAGCTCCTTTAATAAATGCAACACCCTTTAACTCAGAACAGACTTTAGACTCATGGAATTTGCTGCTGCTGTTTTACTAAACCTTAAGGTCTACCACCCTGAGCCAGATGCAAAACAGAAAGCACTTATTGAACCATGTGTGCCAAACACTGGGACAGGGTCAGTTCTGTGTTTGTGACTGCCTCAGGCAACTGCTTTGGAATGGTTTCAAGAAAGGGTAGCAAATGGTTGGACATTTAATTAATTATTGTTATTGTTTTTATTGCCAAAGAAGGAAGATGCTTGTGGGATTTTCTGCTTCAGGTGCCAAAATAACTTGGCTGGTCTTCTTGCTTTGCTGGGGAGGGGGAAAAGGGTCTTGTGATGATGTGCATAAACCAACAGAATTATGCATTTTAGGCTCTGCGGATCAGTGTTTCTCACAGCCTAATTCAGTTGTAAAAAATGCTATCATTAAAAAAACTGGGACCTGTAAAGCCTTGTTGATTCCCTTGTTGATCTCCCAGCAGATACTGATTTGTCTACTGCCTACTCTGTTTTAAAGGATGAAGCAACAACAGCATCCTGCTCCCTAACTTTTAAAGAACTTTCATTTTTGCAGCTGAACAGAAGATGTGAACTCTTGAATGTCTAACTGTATTAACAGTGGTTGTGCTGCAGTCAACGCTTACCTCAGAAATGTCACCTTTCAGTCTTCTTAAGAGGTGTATGAGCACTAGCTTTTGATAGATATATTGCAGAGGCATGAAAATACACTGGGGCTCAGTTACACAGCAGTTTTTATCCTGGGAGACGTGAGATAACCCGAGTTCGTCACTTATAGTTTACACGATTTGTCACTGTAGCATAAGTCTTTTTTATTATTATTATTTCTTGTTCTGAGTACCTCCATCCCAGGATAGGAGCACACAGTAGCTTTGATTGGTCAGAATTTGGAGGGGACGGGCTTGCAAGGGAAACCTGACAGTTCTGGATCCACCATTTTTGGAATGATCAGTCTGGGAGAACCACCCCCACACATGCTGGCCACAGCTACCCTCACCTCTAAAGAGAACCCCCCTCCTCTGCCCCAAAGGGCTACTGCCTCCTGCCCTTGCAGCCATGCGGCTTGATGGGGCTTCCCCTTCCCCTAGGCACAGGGTGGCACCCTACGTCCCTACTAACACCACGGGCACGCTGGAGAGAATCCAGCCTGCCTTCATGCTCTCCCATTGAAGGCAATGAGGACGGAAAAATGTTTAGTTTGGCTGAAACTGGTACTACCGGGCTCATGGTGTATATTTTTTACTTCATTGACAAAATCAAGACTGTTAATTCACAAATATTCCATGTAATATATTCTCTTGGAATAGCTCCTCATCTACTTTGCACAATTAATTTTCCATTAACAGAAACAGGGTACATTCAAAGATATAGCTGTTACAGTCACAAAGTGCTTACTGTCAATTTGAATTCTTACTCTCAAGGAGACCACATTAGTTTACACAGTAGAATTAAGCCACATTCCTGAATTCTTATTCTTGAAGAAATCTTAATTTTCCATTAACAGAAACAAGGTACATTCAAAAATGTAGCTTTTACATTCACAAAGTGCTTACTGTCAATTTGAATTCTTACTCTCAAGGAGACCAATTCGAATTCATACTCTGGGGGGGACCACATTAGTATACACAATAGAATTAAGCCACAGCCCCAAATTCTGTCTCACCCCACTCTTCCCCTCCACTTCTTTTCCTTCCAGTAGAAAGCAATGCTTTAAGTGCTTTCTGTCCCACCCTACTCTCCCCCCAGTTCTTTTACTTGCAATAGAAAGCAATGCTTCAAGTTCTGTCTGTCCCCCCCAATCTCCTCCTGGAGGAGGCGGAGGGAGGGGCCGGTGGCTCTCAGCTGACTGCAGCTTCTGCCAGCTGGGCATCAAGAATTGCAAGGCTTCCCTTCCAAGCTTGCCCCCTCCAAAGTCTGACCAATCAATATTTGGCCCATGTCCCGGGATGGTTCCTGATTGTTCAGACAACCACTAGCAAGAGTTGTCTCGGACTTTCCTAAAAAGGTTCTGAAAAATAGAGGAGTGGAATGTCATGGGTTAAATGAGCTTTTTGCTATGTGATGTGTGTGAACTACCAGGGATCAACACAATCCTTGGGGGTGGGGGTTGTCATGTAAACCAGCCCTGGGAGACACCAGGGCTGTTTTTTTGTTTTTGTTTTTGTTAACTTCACAGTAGCTGGTTAAATCTCTCTGCTAACTACTTTGTTGCAAATGTACTGTAGCACTGTTGTCTTCTACAGTTTTGAAATAGGGGCAGGGAGATGATGGCACATCTGCCTCTCAGTTTGAGTGGCAATGCAGCCATTAATGGATAAGAGAGGGTATTACATTCTTTTTTTATATTCTGTAATTGTTACCTTTTCTGTAACAGTTGCCAACACCAAAGGAGAAGGTTGAAGGGATAACTTATGCTATCAAAGTATTTGACTATTCAAGGTGATGTAAGATCATTCAAATATTAAAGTGTATATCTGAGTAACTTTATGTAAACTTGTCATAGCTTAAGTGTGGTTCACCTTTTGCTTATGAATGCAATAACTAATATTTAGCCTTGCAAAGCAGGACTAGAGTCTTATACAGAACTAGCTTGTATTGGAACTAGCTAAGGTGCAAGATCAAGAGAATATACATTTTATATTGCACTGCTAGCAACTCAGTTTTGTGAAATAACAGGGTTTTTTTTTGTAAATGATTGCTTTGTAAAGATTGACACATTTACTTTTTGCTTCTGTTAATGCAGCAGTGGGAGAAAAATAGAGCACACACTACCTGAAGCAGTATAGTCTTCAAATGGTTCCTTTGTGATTACAAAGATCCTAGTATTGGGACTGAACTCTGTAATTGCCCCTCCAGGAAATTACAAAGAGTGGAGTCCATTTTTTTCAGAACCTAATTTCAAAATCTAGATTAAATTGCCCAATCTGTAAAACTGGCATTGAAAGGGAATCTAGGTCCATTTATATATGCAGTGACCTCACTGGAGATTTGAAAGAAGGGACAGATGTGATCCATTCTGAGTGGATGCAATTGTTGTTGTTGTTAACTGATGTCAAATCAATGTTGACTTGTAGCAATGCCATGAATGAGAGACCTCCAAGTCACCCTGTCATCAATAGCCCTGCAGACTCAGGGCCATGGCTTGCTTGTTTGAGACCAGTGGCAGAACTAGGGGGTGCAGAGAGACTGAACCTTACCAGGTGACACTGTCAGGCAGAGGGGAGACACCAGCGTTAGTGATGCCATAGATTGAGTTTATCCATCTGGAATGCAGTCTCCCTCATTTCCGACTTTATTTTATCTTACCAAGCATTACAGTAGGAACCCTGTATCCACAGGAGATTGGTTCCAGAGGGCCCTGCAGATAATGAAATCTGTGGATAATAGCAAATGCACCCATCACCATACCCATGCTGGGGGTGATCCTGGGGGTAAAGGGAGAAGGGAGGCCAAAACTCCTCCTCTCCTCCCTTCACCCTCGCATTGCCATTCCTGCTACGGGAGCAATCCTGGGGAGCTATCCTGGGGGCAAAGCAAGATGGGAAGCCAGAACTCCTCCTCCTCTCCCTTCATCCCTGAGTCGCCATTCTCGCCATGGGAGTGATCCCAGGGGGATTATCCTGGGGGAAAGGGAGAAGGGAGACCAGTACTACTACTATTCCCCTCCCTCCTCCATCCACCCCCCCGCTGTCACCATCGAAAGATAATTGAATCAGTGGATGGCAAATCAGCGGATGCAGGGGTGCTACTGTATTGTCTTTTCTAGTGACTCATGTCTTCTCACAATATGGCCAAAGTACGATAGTCTCAGCTCAGTCATCTTGGCTTCTAGAGAGAGTTCAGGCTTGATTTGCTCTAGGACCTATTTATTGGTCTTTTTATCAGTCCAAAGTGTGCATAGAACTCTTCTGCTGCACCACATTTTAATTTTTTCCCCTTCCTATCAGCTTTCTTCACTGTCCACCTTTAACAACCATACATAGGTATGGGAAATACAATGGCATGGACAACCCTAACTTTAGTATTCAATTATATGTCTTGACACTCCAGGATGCTGTCTAGTTCCTTCGTAGCTGCCCTTCCAAGTCTTAGTCTTCTTCTAATTTCTTGACTGCAGTCTCCATTCTGATTAATAACTGAGCCAAGGTATGAAAACTCTCAAACTATTTAAGTGTCTTCATCATCTACTGTAAAGTTATGTAAACCATCTGTGGTCATTACTTTTATTTTCTTAATGTTCAACTGTATAAACCTGCCTTTGCATTTTCTTTCTTGATTTTCTGCCATAATTATTCCAAATCTTTGCTGTTTTTTGCTAGTAGTATGATGTAATCTGAATATCTTAAATTGTTGATGCACCTTCCTCCAATTTTCACACCTCCTTTCTCTGAGTCAATCCTGCTTTACGTATGATATGATCAGCATATAAGTTAAACTGTTAGGGTGATAAAATACAGCCTTGCCTGAGCCCCTTGGCAGTGGGAAACCATTCTGTTTCTCTGTATTCTATCCTAACAGTAATGTCTTGTCCTGAGTACAGGTTATGCATGAGGACAAAGAAATATTGTGGAACACCCATTCCTTTAAGATTGATCCTTAGTTTTTGCTTGATCTATACAGTCAAAAGGCTTTGCTATAATCTATAAAGCACAAGCTAATTTTCTTTTGAATGTAGAAGATAGGGCAGAACACACCAAGGGGAGGATGGGCGGATTTGTGTGAGTTCACAGATGACCACTCAAAGAACTACAGCTACAAGGTAAGCATCCTGTTCTTCTCTGTGGTCTCTGTGACTCACACAAATGGGAGACTAGCAAGCTACTAATGTAGGAAGGTGGGAGTGTCATACCAGTACTGTAGAATGTTCCCAATCGCAGTGTTGAGAAGCAAAGAGAGTACCGCTCTGCCAAAGGCACCTTCAGCCTGTGAACTCATGTCAAGCTTTTAATGAGTCACAAAGGTGAGATGTTGTGACCACACCGCTGCCTTGCAGATATCAGATAAGGAAACACTGGATAAAAAGGCAGTGGAATCAGCCATGGCCCTAGTAGAATGTCCACGGGATCTGATGGAGGGGTATTCTTGCCAGCCATTAGATATGCCAGGTGGATGTTGGAGACCACCCATTTCAAAAAGTGTTGTGATGAAACTGGGAGGCCCAGCTTGGTTTTGGGATAACAAATGAAGAAACAAGGAATTTTTCTGGATGGCGATGTCCTATTGACGTAAAAATCAAGAGCTCTACGAGCATCAAGGCAATGAAGAGTTCTTTCTAAACCCATCAAAGGATTTTGAATGAAGGAAGGTATGCTAATGTCTTGGTGTAAATGAAATGATGAGACAACTTTAGGGAGGAATGAAATGCCCAGCTTCAGTACCACTCTGTTGACATGGAAACGTGTACAGAGGGTCCTCCCTGAAGGCACAGAGTTCACTCGTGTGCCTTGCAGAGGTGATGGCAAGCAGGAAGCTATCTTCCAAGTAAGAAGCCTTAAGTCTATGGTGGCCATGAGTTCAAACAGCTGCTGAGAGAGTTGTGAGAGGACAAGATCTAAGCTTCATTCTGGAAGTGGGCCAGATACCAGAGGGTGTAAGTTTTAAAGGTCCTTGAGAAACTTCTTAATTACCGGTTCCCTTCCTTGAAGCAGGAAGAGAGACAAAGTGCCTGGAGTGGAACATCAGTGCTGCGAGGTAACATCTCAAAGATGATATGGAGAGGCCTGAGTTTGAGAGGGACAGGAGGAAATCAAGCACAGCAGAGGTGTGTTGAGGCAGGTAAGGTATTCCTAGATTCAAGAAAACACAGGAACTTGTTCCACTCGTAAGCATAGGACCTTCTGGAGGATGGCCTATGCGCTGCAAATAGGATGTTTTGAACAGTTTGGGAAAAACAAGTTCACAGAAAAATCCTCCACGCAGTCAGGTGGAGGCCAAACCTGGCCTGTGTGCATGGAGAGAAGATCCTGTCGAATTGGGAGGTGAAGGTACATCCATTTGGGCAGAAGGAGGAGTGGCAAGAACCAGGGCTGCCTGGGCCACCAAGAGGTCACTAGTATGCAATGAGCCCGATCTGTTTGGCTTTTGCAAAGTACCCTTGTGCTGAGAGGGAATGGGGAAAAGGTGAATAGTTGTAGAGGAAGGCATCTCCCATTGAAGCCAGCCGAATTGTCCTGGAGCAAAAGACATGGCAGAGGATGTTTTCTGGGGAGGTGAAAAGGTCTATCTGGGGTTGATACCACAGTCAAAATATATGCTCTAACACCTCAGAAGATGCTAGCCACAGATGCAGGCGAAACATCAGAAAGAAACTATTCCAGAACATGGCCTCACAGCCCGGAAAAAAAACCAAGGAAAAACTCCCTATGTTGTTTACAATGTGTTAGCTAATTGCCCCCTACAAGCTGGGTAGTCATTTTACCAACCTACGGAAGGATGGAAGGCTGAGTCAACCTTGGATCCCTCTGGGGTCAAACTCATAATGCTGTGGCTGCAGTACGGGCATTTAACCATGGTGCCACCAGGCTCCTTATTTCAACATCAACTAAAATGGCCATACAGGGAGATTCCAGTGTGAAGTTGCTAAGCTAAAATTCATTTTGTTGTTATTTGCCATCAAGTCAACTTTGACTTATGGTAACTGTATGAATGAGAAACCTCCAAGATTCCCAGTCATCAGCTGTCCTGCTCAGTTCTTGCAAACCTAGAGCTGTTACTTTCTTGATTGAGTCAATCCTCTTGTAATTTGGCATTCCTCTTTTCATTCCTCAAGGCATTCCTCTTGTAATTTCGCACTTTACCAAGTAAGATAGATGGTGGGAAAGGTAAAGGCAATTATTTCATTCTCTTCTCCTTTTTTCTTTTTATATTTTTTAAAGTTATAGTATCATAGTACATCAGTGCATACATGAAATAATTAAATAGTATTTTTGTACTGAAATGGTATTTCACTATTTCACTGAAGACTGAAGTACTGTGAGTCTAAAAAAAGAATAACAAAAACATAACTTACAAAAACATATGAGCACAGCAAACCACACCCCCAGTTTTTTAAAAAAAACTTTCTAGTGAGGGTCCAAAAAACTGGTATGTCCAGCAACAAACAATAACAGAAGAGAGCCCATTGATAGGGAATAGTGAATGCAGAGGCAACAACAATTGGGAATACATGGCAATATGGTGGAGCTGTACTTCAAAAGCTTGTGCATCTTTAAACCAGTCCAGAAGAGCTCTAAGACAGGCAGGAAGAAGAAAAAGAAAGTGATTCAGTGACAGCAGAAGACAATTATAAGCAAAACTGGATGTTATAATTTATTCAGTTCAAGACTATCATAGAATCATAGAATCATAGAATTGCAGAGTTGGAAGAGACCACGAGGGCCATCCAGTCCAACCCCCCTGCCACGCAGGAAATCACAATCAAAGCATCCCCGACAGATGGCCATCCAGCCTCTGTTTAAAGACCTCCAAGGAAGGAGACCCCACCACACTCCGAGGGAGTGCGTTCCACTGCCGAACAGCTCTTACTGTCAAAAAGTTCCTCCTAATGTTGAGGTGGAATCTCTGTTCCTGGAGCTTGCACCCATTGCTCCGTGTTCCAGTCTCTGGAGCAGCAGAAAACAAGCCTGCTCCATCCTCAGCGTGACATCCCTTCAAATACTTAAACAGGGCTATCATATCGCCTCTAAACCGTCTTTTTTCCAGGCTAAACATACCCAGCTCCCTAAGTCTCTCCTCATAAGGCATTGTTTCCAGACCTTTCACCATTTTAGTTGCCCTTCTCTGGACACGCTCCAATTTGTCAATATCCTTTCTGAATTGTGGTGCCCAGAACTGGACACAGTATTCTAAGTGAGGTCTGACCAAGGCAGAATAGAGTGGCACTATTACTTCCCTTGATCTAGACACTATACTTCTATTGATACAGCCCAAAATTGCATTGGCCTTTTTAGCTGCCGCATCCACAGGGTTTACTAGACTCCACAAAAACTTCCAGATAGAAAACCAAGCTATCCAAACAACTCCAGAAACCATAACGTGTCTGTGTTGAATGTTCATTTTGTATCTAAACTGAAGTTCTGAAAAAGTGTTTCATTCTCTTAAAATAGGTGACTGAATATATAAATCTTAATTGGCTTTAGCTTGTGAATGTTTATACCACAATTTATTTATCTTCAAGGTGCAACAGTTGATTTTTTTGCTGCAACACATGGCACCCCCACTGGAATTAATTACAATATTTTGTTTTCCTGTTTTCCATTACATGCACATTCTTCTTTTTAAATTGAATTCTGTGTTTATGAAATAACAGTACTGTAGCCTCAGTTCTTTTATTCTATCTATCTGTATGAATATCTTGGCAATTATACCATGAACATGCTTTCTGTCAATTATATTAACTAATTAGAATTTTTATTGAAATCTACTTCTAAAGTATATTTGTAAAATAGGTATTGTTCTGTATTTTTAAGACAGCTGTAAAGCATTCAGTTAGGACTCTAGGACTGTCATGTGCTGCCAAATTCCAGTTTTTAGAGAAAATAAAATAGCTGGCTTAAAGCCCAGAATCTGCCAATTAATTATATTAAATGAAGAATCTGAAAAATAATTCCTGCTAATTCCTCATAGGACAAGTATTCAGCACAGTCCACTTTGTCTGAAACAAAGCTGTACAGAATCTCCAACAGACTTGTGTGTAGTATGAGATCCTCTTATATGAAAAAACCAAATATTTCCATTAAAATAGCTTGTAAATTATATTTTCATTTCATAAGTATGAGTGTAATGACAAATGCAAAGCTTGGTTGAAATTGCCAATCAGCTTAATCATCCCAGCCCCTCATATCTTATTCTTACATTAGAATTAAAAGACAGGGAGTTTTGCAGAATCACTGGGATATCTGAAGAGGAAGAAAATTATTATCAATTTTCTCCTTTCTCAAATAAAAGCGTTCCAAGACAACTTCATTGAAGTCACATGCTTGCAGTAGAGCTGTCAGATTGCAAATACAAATTGGAGAGTGGCGTGGGATTCATGTTAGAGTTAAGTAGAATGGCTGATTGTTATAATGCAAGAAACTTGTATTGGCTTTTCAAGTTAGGAAAAAAGTTCCATCAGATAAAATTTCTCCAGTCACTGCAACACTACAATGAAAGATTGAAGCAGGTAGATTGGCCTCTGATGCAATTCTTTTAGCTAAAATCTTGGCCATAGATCATAATAAGACAAAAATAAATCTATTGAATAAAATAAGCCAAAGTTAAGCTTTGGTTATCCCTCAAACAGAAATACATGCAACACTATGGACTTTATCAGATCATCCCCTAAACCCGTTCTTTTGCCAGAATAATTTGTGCCATTTTTATGCTGGCAAAAGAACTCCCCATAGCACACTTATCTTGCATCCGCACGGAAAGGCTGTCCCAGCAATGAATGAGAAATGAACGGAGCTCTGTTCACTTTCTCTATTGAAATCTCGTGGATTCTTGTGAGAATACGTAGTACAGGAATTTCAAAAATAAAAACAAAAATAACAAAGTAAAAGTTACACAAAGCACCTAAACACACTATAAAAGTCCCAAGTAAACTGGGGAGGGTCATAAAAAGTGTGTCACCTACCTGTATGCCACAATCCCACCTGGAAGTGTTCTGGCTGGACCCGTCATTGACACTGTAATGACGAGAGGACATTGGCATGAGATTTCATAAGCCAGAAGTGCTGGCAGAAAAATTGCCACAGCCGATCTATAGGTAACTTGGCTTGTCAATAAAATAGAACACCTTATGTCCAGTACATAAATGTGAAAGGGCAACATCATCAGATATGTGTGCCCTTTTGTGTTTATGTGGCATCATTATGATGCTGTTTTCCATGTGTCTGATAAAGTCCTATGACCATTGTGCCATTGCATGGTGATATAGGACAAGGATAAATTGGGCTGCCCTGTACTGTGTGCAAGAGAATATGGAAGCCACTAGTCTCAACCTGAATAAATCAACATTTATGTAAATCTCATTGATTCAGTGTACCTACTCTGCTTAAGTTTAACAATTGGCTTTAAGTCGATATCATTTCCCCAAGCAACAGTTTGAAATAAATATTAAAGCAATCTGACATAATTTTGTTGGTGCAAGAAAAAGAATTCTTCCCCCCGCCGCCTGAGTTTGAATTTTGTGAGATGCCTGTTCCATGCATTTTCAGAAGTAGGACATATGTACAAATAGCAAGGAGTGGCTTCTCTTCACCTTCAGGAAATCACAACAGGAGGGTACTACAATAAGCTCAACGTTGAAAAGGGGTTAGACACTGTGTCCTAACCAGTCGTACACCATTCAATTATAGCAATTTATCCCATATACTTTTTGAGAATGCACAAGATATTAACACATATAGAACATAATCAAGTATACAACATCCACTGAAATAAATAATGCAACATCCAATGAAATAAACAATAAAATTATGCTAATCCTTTAACAGCAACAAAATATTTACAAAATAAGAAGGAATTTGAACAACATCAAAGGAGCAGTATTCTACTTATACAATTGCAAAGATACATATACTATAATCACTTCACAAATTGAATTTTTTTCTTTTGTACATATATGTATCTCAAAGCTGAGTCCCAAATGTGAACCCGTGCTAAGAATTTCTGGATCAGCCACAGAGTCTTTGGCTGAAACACTTGTATGTCACGAGGGATCCAGACGGGTCCTCCGGAGTTCCTATTTTTACCCATTTCAGTCAAAGACCTTTTTCAATGGATAGGAGGCTGTTTTTTTATAAAATAAAGCATACACTATATTACAATGTCTTCAAATATCATTGTTATACTTAGAATTGATTTTAAGCACTGAATTCTTAGCCTACCTTTTTTAATTATCTAGCCTGGAAAACATGGGGATCAACTTCTTTTTCTTTTTATGCTGCTATGCTGTAAAGGATTACAGTTTTACAATTTTACTGTTATAAATAATATATAATTTAAATTCTTAAGTTATAAAGTATCAAATGGGAAAATCCATTACAAACTCACCTTAATGTGCACTTCTAAAGGTACTGCGAATGCTGACTTTTTTGCTTTGAGGTGAATTTAAGTCCACTGTTTATAGAGACCATTCATGAGGTAACTTAAATAAGTGAACTAGGAAACTCCATTCCTTAATTATCTATCAAGTGTCTACTTGTAGGTAATACCCTAACTCAGGCAGAGATATGGTTATTAATTAGAACCCTTGTTATTTGAATTATCCTGTATCTAACTCAATGAATGAGGACAACCTTTAACCTAATTACCTATCCAGTGTTGTATGTGAGTAGGACAGAGGACTACAAGTGAGTAGGATGAAATGTTTGAATACCAGTATTGCACATGAGTAGAACAGAGGACTACAGGTGAGTAGGATGAGAGGTTTTAAAGAAAAGATGATAAATCCAGTTGTTCATTTAACCCATTAGGTTTTAAGGATTTTAGTCTGTAAAGCCAAAAAGATTCTCTTTGTGATAATCTCATAGCTATATTATAATAATTATACTGAACTGATTCAACTACCTCAATAATGAAGAATCTGAGAGATTCTGGTGAATGTTTTGCCTCTATAAAGTGTTCAACTAAGATGCTTTCTAAATTGCTATTTCTAATCCTACTCTTATGTTCAGAGATTCTCTGATGAATAGGTCTCAAACTCAGTCCTATGTAAAGTTTGTTACATGGGCAAGGTATTACATAAACCACATTTTTAGTGCTACAATTTGAAAATTGCTTTAGAGTATACCGTTCTTGAGTCTGTGGATGGATGAACACTTTTATATTGAGTGACTGGTGACAACACAAACAGTGCTCACATTTGAAATGTCCTGTCAGATTTGCTTTTCTGTTTCTCCTTATTAGATCTGTATGAACAAGAATGTCTTTAATATTTTTAGTTCTTCTAAATGCTACCAAGGGAGGTTCTGAGCATCCTGGAATATTATTAATCAAATGCCAATGTCGATGTATGATTTGTTTAATATTATGTGCTGCGTGGTTGAAATCTATGGGACATATAATCCTTGTTTCTCTTGATGGTGTTTTTGATGTAAAAAGAGAGGAACGATCTTTTGCATCTCCTTTATGCCTAGCCTTTAATATGACTTTCCGTGGATATTGTCTGTCAATTAATGTTTGCTGGTACTGATTTGCTGCATCATGGTATTGGGATAAATTTGTTGCATTTCTTTTGAACCTGAGAAATTGGGAGTAAGGCAAGTTATTTTTAAGTCTCCTTGGGTGGCAGCTTGTATAATGAAGTAAGGTGTTGCGATCTGTAGGTTTCCTAAAGTTGCATACTTTAATAGTATGATTGTCTATGTATACTAACACATCAAGAAATGAATTTTTTTCTGTGTGATAATGGCAAGTAAATTTTATGTGAGAACTGATTGTATTTAACCACATAAAAATTTCTTCTACTTTATTAATGCCTGTAAGCAAAATAAAAATATTGTGATATATCTGTAGTATAATGCTATATCTTTGTAGTATAGGTTACTTGTGGGATTAATTATGTATTTGGTTTCAAAATCAGTCATATACAAATTTGCTATACTGGGAGCGGTGGCTGAGCCCATAGCTACCCCCTTTATCTGTAAATAAAATTGTGAAAGAAATCTGAAATATTTTTTCTCCAAAATAATATCCAGAATATCCAAAAGGAAATGTGTAGGTCGGTTTTGATCAATTCTACTCACTAAAAAATGTTCAATAATTTCTCTTGCTTCTTGATGTGGAATGGATATGTAAAGTGCATTAACATCAAGAGTAATTAAACACATACTGGATTTTAGTGGTAAATTCTCAACTTTTTGAATGAAATGTGCAGTATCCCTAATATATGATGCAGATTTTTGTACAAATGGAGATAGAAATGAATCTAGATATTGAGAAAGTGGTTCAGTTAAGGATCCTGACCCTGAAACAATAGGACGTCCAGGAGGAGTATGTCCTGGTTTATGAATTTTAGGAAGTATGTAAAATACAGGAACTCTTGGGTTCTCTTCTATAAGAAACGTGCCAGTAGTAGAATCTGTATATTCAATCCGCAGGTGAACAACCACAACATTGCCACATTTGAAAGAGTGATTTTAAGGGACATTGAGAAATTGGAGACATCTCTACCCCTGCCCCCGTGGTTTAATTTAAGTAGGAGAGCTTATATGACTTTACAATCTCTGTCCCAAAACAATCAATTAATTGTGAAACCAGCTGATAAAGGAGGTGCGATAGTCTTGCTGGATAAACAGGATTATTTATATGAAGTTAACAGACAACTCAGTAATACTGCTTATTATTTACCCATACAGAGTGATCCAACATGCTGCATTCAGTTCATAATCAAAGTAATGATCCAGGAAGCTGTCTCCTTGGGCTATATAGATTCTACTACAGGCACGCATAAAAAGAAAAAGAAGTTGATCCCCATGTTTTCCAGGCTAGATAATTAAAAAAGGTGGGCTAAGAATTCAGTGCTTAAAATCAATTCTAAGTATAACAATGATATTTGAAGACATTGTAATACAGTGTATGCTTTATTTTATAAAAAACAGCCTCCTATCCATTGAAAAAGGTCTTTGACTGAAACTGGTAAAATAGGAACTCCGTTCCTATTTTTACAATGATCGTGAGTAAAAATCGGCAAAATATTCCACTCAAATGTCCCTGCGGTACCGCAACAGTACCGGCAGGGATGGGCATCATCCGAAAGGGACGCCCTGCAGTGCTGCAGCCTTGTAATGTGGCGAGGCTGCTTGCGCTGCATTTTACTTGTCCGAAAAAGTCCTAAGTGTCATGCCCCATGAGCCTGATGAGGCTATAGAGTCAGAGGGGGAGGAGGACATGGCAGGGAACAGCCCTAGGGACCCTTGCACAGGTTTATCTATACCTGTGCCAGCAGGGAACCCTGCCAGCCTAGAGGCTCGAGCAGAGGAAGAGCCTAGTCCAAGCGGGTTGGCATCAGTCCCAGCAGAGAGTCCTGCACACTCAGATAAGGATGATGAAGAAGAGAGGAACTTACCTCCACCCAGCAGCAAGCTAAAAAAAAGCTCAAAGGAAGTCTCTGAGACTTTATGAGAAAAACCTGCTCATTAGGAAACACCTGACAAAGCCTTAATTGCTTTATATATGCTGGAAGAGGCGATGGAGGCTTTGTCAGAGATCAACTGATCTTTCTGGAGAAAGCTTCCTGCTGACTTTGTTGCCTTAATCTTTGCTGCCTTGACTCATGGCTTGACCTCAGATTGTTCCTGACTACATTGTTGGCTGATCCTGCTGACCCATGGGCCTACTGCTTGACTATGCTGTCCTCTGTAAGCCTTGCCCTTTGGACTGTATTCTGGACTCTTCTCTGTGTGCCTTCTTGCATTGCTGCTTCTTCAAGAAATGGAAACTTGCTTGTTCCAAACCTTATCTAGCTCTCCCTAATTAACTTTGCTATCACTGGGGCTTGGCTGCTTTCCCAGACTGTGTTTATCCTGCTGGCATTTTGGGCTGTTCTCCCAGACACTAACACACATTGGAAACTGCTTAATGTGGTGTATATGTGTAAATTGCTATTGCTTAAACAATTTGTAAGCCACTCTGGGAGCCTTTGTGGCTGAAGAGTGGGGTATAAATACCTAAATAAATAAATGAAGATCAGATTTTTTAAAATCAGCTGAGTCTTAAGCAAAGTGTATGCATTTTCTCAGTGAAATTTTGTTTTAATAGTTTAAATATTTTTTTCCAACATCATGTTGAAATGTTGCTATTGCCTGTCAAAGAACCAGTCTTAAATTTGAGAATGCAGATTAATCACATTGAATAAATATCGCATTCAGTCTTTTATTGAACCCAACTTTAGCAGGTTAAACTTATTGCCCAGAAAGTAATTAGCAGAGAAACTGTGAGACTGAATCATAGAAACAGTTTCTGGTAACCAAAAGATCTGTGTAAGAATATAATTGTAGCTGTTTAATTTAAGGGGGAAAAAAAACCTTAGGAAGCTGCCTTCTCTTCTGGGAAGCATATTAATTTACTCAGTAGTTGAATATTCATCTAAATGAATCTTAATATCAACTGACAATATTCCTGATTCTGATCACACTAATAAAGATGATGTATTCCTGGGTACACCTATTGTGGTTTTCATATCTTATTCTTGAAGGATTCCAGATCAGATGATCCATAGTATCCTCACAGTTTGGCACTTTATAGAATCTGAAGGCATAATTTAATATTTTCTAAATGGAATAAATTTGTTGTGTTTTTTTTTACCCAATTGACCTTTACTTAAAATAAAACCCTAAATATATACACTTGGCCCTCCACTTTTGCGGGCTTGGCATTCACAGATTTGATTATTCACGAATTTGATTAAGATCTCCTAGCCTACTGTGTGCTGGCACACCCTGAAGGAAGGAACACCCCACTTTCTCTTTGGAGGGGCTTTCCACTGTGGCAGGGAAAGCAGAGGGTGATGGGGCCTCTTTATGGCTCTTGTAGTTTTTTCTGTGCTTGGAGACACTGGAGGAAGGCAAGCACCCCTTACTATGTCTTTGGCAGTGCTTTTTATCAGAAGGAAAAGAAGTCCAGAGGAAAAACAGTGGGGTGGGAATGAAATGGTTTAAAACCTGGCTTTGTGTTTGAAAGAAAGGAAATCTAGAGGTGAAACCAGTGGGGTGGTAAAGAAAGGGCTTAAACCTTGCTCTCTATTGGAAGGAAAGGAAGTCCAGATGAAAAGCAGTGGGATGAGAAATAAAGGGCTTAAAACCTTGCTTTCTGTTGGAAGGAAAAGAAGTCCAGATGAAAAGAAGTGGGATAGGAAAGAAAGGGTTTGAAACCTGGCTTTTTGTTGGAGGGGAAAGAAGTCCAGAGGAAAAGCAGTGGGGTGGAAAAGAAAGCCCTTTCTTTCCCACCTCACTGCTTTTCCTCTAGACTTCTTTTCCCTCCAGCACAAAGCAAGGTTTTAAACCCTGAGCATGGATTAAACTCCAAGTGCTTATTCCATGACCAGAGAGCCAGAAAAAAGCTTGTGGTCCTCTGCTTTTCCTGCCATGGTGGAAAGCCCCGAAAGCACTACCGGAGAGAAGCGTGGAGGAAATTGAGGCTATTTCCTGGTTTTGTCAACCACTATTAATCTCCCCATCCTGGCAGACAACATTTATTTGCATTTTCCCACTATTATGGGAACCCAAATCCCCAGGAATGTGGAGGGCCAATGATAATTTTTGAAAGTCAGAGTTGTCCTCCCTGGGATTGCTGTCTAAACAGCTAACACACATTGGAAACTGCTTAATGCAGTGTAGATGTGAAATTGCTATTGCTTAAAATAATTTTTAAGCTGCTCTGATAGCCTTGCGGCTGAAGAGTGGGGTATAAAATAAAATAAAATAGATATAGTGAGCTTATTTTACATCGATTTTAGTTATAGCTAGAGTAATAATAATAAATAATATTTTTTTATTTTTAACCCGCCCCTCTGCTCAGCAACCGGGGCGGTGTACAGCAAGATTAAAACAACATCAAGTTAAAACAATCCTTCCCCATCCTAACCCTCCCACCCCTTAAAACTAAATTAAACTAATGGAGAATTAAAACAAAGATAAAATACAATAAATAAATAAATAAATAAAGGCAACAACAGCAAGGGGGGTAGGTAAGCAATCAGTCCACTTGAACTGGGAAGTTATTCTGGGAAGGCCTGCCGGAAGAGATCCGTCTTTAGCACTTTCTTGAAGCTATCAAGAGTAGTGATAAGACGGATCTCATCCGGCAGGCCATTCCAAAGTCTGGGAGCCGTAGAAGAGAAGGCCCTCTGGGAGGTCTGCGACAGCCTAGTTTTCATAGGCTGCAGCAGGTTCCTCCCAGAGGACCGAAGTGTGCGCGGGGGGGGGGGGCTCATATGAGATGAGGCTGTCCCGGAGAGAAGATGGACCCAAGCCATGTAGGGCTTTAAAGGTTAAAACCAACACCTTGTACTGTGCCTGGAATCTAATCGGCAGCCAGTGAAGAGATTTAAGCACAGGTACCCCTTCAGGGTATGAAGCAGGGTATAAATATCATTCCCCCAACAACAGAAAGTGCTATGATGGATGAACCCAGCCACTCTCTTTCTTGGTACGCCTCTGGATTGGAACAAACTCTCAGACTCCTGTCTGAGTACTTTACTACATGAAATTCTGCTCTTCAAAACTGGTAGCTATCACCCTGTTTTCCCTGAATCTCTCCCTCTATCCAGTTGTTCTGCCTTACTCCTCTATAGCCTTGTGTAGTCCTTAGGAATGTGTGTTGTGTGTGTTAATGTGTTTTCTGTAGTTTCTAATAAATATATACAGTTGTCCTTCCATATCCACGGATTTGACATTCACGGATTTAAGTATTCACTGCTTGAAAATATTCTTTAAAAAAAATATCTAAAAAGCACACCTTGATTTTGCCATCTTATATAAGGGACACCATTTTGCTATGCCACTGCATATAATGGCACTTGAGTATTCAAACTCCAGCGAATATGAACTGTAATATTTCACTTTAAACTGGAGTGCTCTGCAGTTAGTACTGGTATGGATAGGTGAAAAGATCCCTGAACTTACCCTTCTCTCTCAGGCATCCATTTGAGCTAATGGACTTTATCACACTACACTGCTATAGTGCTATTATTCCACTTCAACTGCTGTGGCTGCCTTCTCTGGAATTCTGGGGTTTGTAGTTTAGTGAGGCCTAAGAGCTCTCTGGCTGAGAATACTAAATGCATTCTCCCTAAACTGCAAATCCCAGGATTCCACCAGAGGCAGCCATAGCAGTTAAAGTGAAATAATAGCAGTGTAGTGTTATAATCTCTAATAATTCTCCCAACTAATAATAGAGATGTTGATATCATGGGTGGGTCTCTAAAGCACCCCCTACCACTTAGGGTAACACAGGGGGGAAAGGAATAATTTAATCAATTTTCTCCTTGTTGTGGAAACATCTTTGATAACTATCCAGAGATCCTGGAGGATACCTGTGCGGTGGTGTGTCAGCTATTAGAACATAGCCACCAATGATCCTCAACTGCTCCTTTTTTCCTCCTGGCCATGACATTGCCATGTGGGGAGAGGGCTGAAGTACTCCTTTGAGTATTCAAAGGCTCTGGAGTGGATGAAAAATGGAGTTCAAGAGATTTTCCTTGTCACCGTTTCTCAATGCTCAAGAACCCCGCTTTCCCTCCCAAGTCTTAAAACATGCTTTCCATCCTGTATTTGGGCATAACTTTTCATGCATGAGGTACATGGGGCATTCATATTAAAAACACTATTGCAAATGTCCAGAGGAATATCAAAGCAATCACAAGGTTCTTCGATGGGAAAGGAGAACAATTCATCCCTGCAGCTGCCCAAGTGTTTTGTAGCAAGAGTTCTATCTCAGCTTTTATATGACTCCCAGGTATGTACTTATAAAAGCATTACTTCTTTTGAAATTCTCTTAGCCAAATTCTTTTGCACATTGCTGTGGGTGCCTTCTGTGTACCTAATGTGGCAGTCTGTCTAGAGGTGGGGCAAATTTTAATTGAGGCCTGGGTATGGATTCTTAAGGTTCATTATTGGTTAAAATTGATTTTTCTTCCAGTGGGCCTGGCCCCTCTAACTTTAATAGACATTTGTCAGACTTAATGGAAATGCATGCTGCAGGAGAAGCTGAGAAGACTGGGGTTCATACCTCAGGTTTTAATAACACTTGGATATGAGAAAGCTAAACTCACAATTAAGCAACTTATATGGGATGTAGAGTTGTAATGCCAGCTTAGTAAAATGGCCAGATACCCAGAAATCAAAGATAATGAGAGGTTGTTCACTCCAGCAAGGTATCTATTTAAGCTAAATTTAGAAAATCCTTCACCCTAGTCAGATTTAATGTCCTACCATCAGCCTTTCTGCAGGGTAGATTTGGAGGCTTACCCTTTTCAGAACAGGTATATATGCCCATGTGGTCTGAATGAAGTAGAAACTATTAGTCGTGTTCTTTTATATTGTCATTTCTACAGAGACATTCGTTTTGCACTCATTACTCATATGGTGCAGCAAATCCCAGGCAGATGTATTGATGCCTATTACTTAAAATATCTAATAGAGGATAGGGAATCATGGATCACTTTAAAAGTAGCTAAGTATTGTGCTGCTGCTATAAAACTAAGGAGACAAGCTGTGAATGATCTTAGTGGATAATCTTTTACCTTATATATATTTTTTTATTTTTTTTATATGTACCACATGCCATGCTTTAGCTTATAGATTGTAAATATGCTTTATTTGTATGTACCAAGTTTTAGACATGCTGCGAGTATGTTGTAAATATGATATTGATTCTGTTGCTTATCTACTGTATGTTTTTTATCTCTGGTCTGTGACCAAAATAAATTGATTGACATTGACTTTCCATCCCTACTTTGGGGACATCACATTTTAAATTTGATATAATAGCCTTTTTAAAAGTGTTGGTATACTTTGTAATTTTAGCTTGCTGAGGTATTTCTTTTTGTTTAAAAAAGCCATATTAGTTTTCCTTTTCACTTCCATTAAGTGAAAAATGAATAAAGAAAATTTTATTAACCATTTGCCATTTGCTATTGCAGGGAAGAATGAGCAAATAGATGAAGCCCTCTTCAACCTTAAACCTCTTAAGTACAGAGATTGAGAAAGAGTTTAAGATACATATATAGAAAAGAACTGGAGAAGATTATGTGACTTGAAGTACTTATGCATAAATAATGTTTCAAACAGAATGCTTATAAATATTATTGCACAAGAACTTTTTTAAAAATGACTAAATTGACTGCTAAGTGTTTGCCCCCAATCTCCTACGGTCAGTAACTGTCAGGGGTTAGAGGACAACATTGCCCCACTGTAAAACCTTGAACGTATTTCTGCATGGCAGGAGGTTGGACTGTATGGCCCTTGTGGTCTCCTTCAACTCTATGATTCTATGATGCAACCCCACTATGCTCCTCAGAATACCTTCACAAACACACTAGGAGATTGGGTGCAAATTCTCTATGCCCCCCAGCTGCTTTGTGCTCAGATGGGGGTCTTTATTTACCCAGGAAGTAAACTCCAGGGGCCAGAAAAACAGCAAGATTTCTCAGCCCTGCATTCAGTAAAGATTAGTAGCCTTTACATTTTTTAAATGAAATGCTTATGTAGGAAAGAAAAGGGACATAAAATCCTATCAATATAATACAATACATTTATGTACACAAAAGTCAGTACAAGATGTCAGGGAGGGAAAAGTGACCACAGGGATTGAGCCTGCTTGCCATCTAAAACATGATCCATGTTTAAGACTGCTTGCTTTTGGTGTGTACATTTGCTTTTTTAATATGTGACACTGTGTGGTTGGTTACACAACCATTTTTAATGTGGAAAATGCCGGCTTATCTCCCATTCACGCCAGTGCTGGTTAGTTTAACCAATTTAGTCTGAATATGGGTGATGCGATAAGTTACCATTTTTGCAGTTCACATAGCTGGGAGTGGCGGCCTGGTGACAGTAACAGAGGCCAATTCCTTGGACTGCAGCAGCCCTCACGTCTCCCACCCAGCCACCCCCCTCCGCTTCCTTTCCCCCTTCACTTTTCACTTTGCAAGTCTGGAGGCTTGATACGGGCAGGCAGATGATTAGCTTCAGTGACTACAGCGTGAGCAGAACTCCAGGAGAAGTCTTCCCGAAAGTCTCACGGCAGGATTGTCCCCCCACCCCCCGTACACACTACACGTGTGCTCTGCAAAATGCCAAACTTCTGAACTGGCTTTTACTCAGTCTCTCCTCACATTTGGTAAGCTGGCCGGCTCTGGGGCTGAGGAGGAGTGCTTTCTTTCAGTCACTTTTTGCTCTGGGGTTTGTAGCAACTCTCCACTTATTCCATTGCCGCCGGAATGCCTTGGTCGGGGCTTATTAAGGTCTGGCTCAGAGGAGCCAAGTGAGTGCACAGCCAAGAGGACAAGGGAAGCCTCTATGAGCAATGTTGGGGGGATGGCAGGCTAAGACTAGGCACCAGGAGGGTTGGCAGCGTGTGTGTGTGTGTGTGTGCATGCCTTCCTATCGATTTATGGCAACCCCATGAATCTCACAGGGTTTTCTTAGGCAAGGAAGACACAGAAGTGGTTTTGCTAGTCTCTTCCTTACCTCTAAAATAAGAGCCTCCACCAGGGAAGAAATGAAGAGTGCAGTCAGGAGATCAGGTGTCTGCAGCCCCCGAGCTCTTGCCCCTGCCTTTAGATTGCAGGGATTGGCGGCACCTGGCTTTCCTAACAGCACCCTGGCAAACTTCCTTCCATCCCTCCGTCCCTCCCTCTCTCCCTTTGCATAGCTGGCCACAGTCATGGGGCCAAGCAAGCCTCCTCTGGGTGCTCCTTGCACATAGAGCTGCTAGGCATCGATGCCTTGCGTGGCAAAAATGGCAGCTCCAGTATAGGCATCTCTTGCAAGTCCGTCCCCTCTAAGATCCAAGCAATCACAGCTCAGCTCTGCTGTAAGCCTGTTTTGAGAAGATTGCTGGTAGTTAACACACCCTTTTGCAAATTTGGTTGTTCACACAACCTATTGTGCACATTTTTGTGCACTTTATAAAAAAAAAGTTTGGTACTGTGCTGATTTTGGGTATTTTGGTCCCCCTCCTTCTGAATATGGCAACATTTCCCTGAAATGCATGGGAACTACAGTTGTCCCTCCACACTCACGGATTTGACATTCACGGATTTGAGTATTCACGGCTTGGAAAATATTCTTAAAAAATAACAATCCTAATAGCAAACCTTGATTTTGCCATCTTATATAAGGGACACCATTTTGCTCTGCCATTGCATATAATGGGACTTGAGTATTCACGGATTTGGGTATTCACGGGGGGTCCTGGAACCAAACCCCAGCGAATGTGAAGGGACAACTGTATTAGGATTCTGGGCAAATTAGTTGAGGATTTTTTTTTATTTTTTTTTTGCCATGTAAACGACTCCTGTCACATCATTTAATCCAGGTATAATTGGAGCTTTGTAGATGAAAAATGGAGGATTTTTGTGTGTGGTTAGAATTAATTCCTCATATATATACAAGTTCTGCTTGGTTATTTTACAGAAGGAGTGGACAATTTCAGAGGATCTGGAGGCTATTTTTCCTCCCCATAAGCTTTCAAGGATCACATCTACTCTTCTGACATTTCCATTCTTGACACAGCACATTTCTGATTTCTAAAACACCTGCTGGGGGAAGGGTTAGATTTAAATAGGAAACTGTAGCTCCCAGAGGCAAGATTTGTCATTTGGCCCAATCTGGGTAGGTGGGGGTTTGTCAGGGTTTGAGGAGCCTGAGGTGTCTTGGTGCTACTTGTGGGCCTACAGGCCATATTTGATCCATCACTATTTTACAGTGGAGTAGCCCAGATACAAAAACCATAATCCATAGAAGCAACAGGGACAGCTATGGGTCCAAGCATTTGAGGTGGGGGATGGGACCTCACTCTGAAACAGCAAAGCACTCACTTTTCTTGGACCATGAGCTGCTGGTGGAAGCTAAAGATGAAATTAGGAAATGGAGAGTGTGCTACATCCTTCCAGCATTATGCCTCTTCAACAGGAAGAGTTACTACTGCAGTATTTCATAGGAGGCTCCAGATACACACATGGTATTCATCATCACTGAGTCCAAAGTGAAATTCTGTTACCGGTAATTTAGTCAGTTGTGCTGTGTTACAGTTTTTTCTAGGAACAATATGTTGCTTGTTTATTCTTACTTTACTGTATTATCTTTGGTTAGTGTCCTATCTGAAACTTAACGAAGGTGAAAATTGCAATCAATGTGTTACAAAGGAATTGATGTTAATTTGCAAGCATTGTTGATGAATAATGGTAGTAGCTTAGAAGAAACATAATTCATTAATATTACAGTAGTTCTCAAAGCTGCTCACATAGTGTCAGTTAGAAGAAATATTTCCCAAAGAAATTTAATTTAAACTATATGAACACCTACTTTGTGCTCCATAGGCCATTCTTGTGTCATTCTCCTATGGTTAAGTTTCTCACAAAAGCTTCACTATGTGGTCAAATTTCATTAAACATTGAGTAGCTCTCAAGAATCATATACTGTACCTGAAAAAGCCTTTGATTTTGTCATGTGCCCTTTGTGCTGTGGATGAATGTAGAGTTCAGAGTATAAATACAACATTTTAAAATGGAACATAGATTCTACTTAGAATTAATTTTCTAATTGGAAGCTGTCTAGAAGCTCAGATTGCTGTTAGTCTATTTGTGTGTTACAGGAGCAAGCTAGAACTTGGGCAAGGCTTGGTTTGCCCTTCATCTCATCCAACAGCTTCAGCTATATGTTTTCTATTTCAGCTGTACATTTTCTGCTTTGGCAGGAGAAAAGATGAGTGAAGTTGGGGGTCTGCTACTGCTGTTCACTGTTCTAGTGTTACATGTTTACTTGAGCTGGACTGCTAGAGAATGTCTTTCTTCCCATATTCTTCAGTGATGTCTAGTTTAACCCAGTATATTCAATTCCACTCTCCCTCTCTGCCTGCTACATATGATTCATACACAACATGGGAATTCAGAGGTTTCCATCTAGGATACTGGGAGTTGTACTCAAGAAAACCCCACAATTTTTCCTAACGTTGACTTCCTAGGTTCACACGCTGAGAAACCGTAGTTTCAGTGTTGCATAGAAAGTTTCATACCAGAGTTTTCTCAATTCAGAACTTTTAAGGACTAGCTGGAATAATTTCATCTTCTGTGAAACTCTGGAAAGATATAGGAAATGTTAAAAAGTAAGCTTAATGCTTCCTTGACTTTCTGCAGTACAGCATTTCAGCTTCCCTTCTTACCTATTGTCTCTCCCCCACCCCGCCCCAACCATCAAGTCTGTTCTCTTATACTTTAGCTATGGTGGGATTTTGTTCCATTCCAGTTTCCTTGGACATCCTTTCTTAAAGGGCCTTCTTTTTAGTATGCATTGCTCTAATCCCTCTGTCTATTCTGCCCCACTTTTCTACATCTTTTCTGAAAGGAGGTAGAGTTCAGAATGTGGTAACTAGACTAGCAAATGTGAGAACATCTGTACAATTTAATCAGTTATTATTTCCATAAGATAATGAAAGGTTTTTAACAGCCGCTGTGAAAAGAAGAACAAAATCTTGAAGAAATATGTTCAAATAATTTTGGAACCCCTATGGCTTTCTTTTCATATCTTCACATGTGTTCTCAAGACAATCCCCTTCACTTCAAATTGTATGAGAATTAAGTTGCCTGCCATGCAAATATCTTCACAGTCCTTAAAGGTAAATGAGGAGTGAGCAACTGTGACCACTACTGCTGTATTGAAATTACTATCATCCCCTACCACTGTGCTTAGCATGGCTTATGGGAGAACTGTGGTACACATTCCTGGGCCAGATGTACTAAGCTGTGTCTGCGAGTTCTTTGCACATTCATTTTAATTTGTACTCTCTATGCTGCCTTTCAGAGTGAATATATGTGTTAGATCCTTATCTTCGGAATTCATTTAAATGTTCTTATCCCCCTTTTAAAGCACTGTTCTTCATAGACATGGAGGAATATGGTCTTGTGACTAGTGTCACATTAGCTACCCTGCCTACTAGTTTTGCTTTGATGGTACATGAACTGTTGAAGTTTTGTCTTCATCCTTTTCCCTTCTATTTGAATATATTGGCTTTGCAGCTATTTTGATATGACCTTATATCTGGATTTCAGAAGAACACTATCACAGTTACATGAAGGTAGAAAGTCTTCTGCCTTTGTGCCTATAATTTAATATTCTCTGGATTTGTCAGGCTATAATACAATTGAGTTAAATGCTTAAGAAGTCAAACTTAACTGAATTATTCAACCTTTTTTCTCTCCCCCCACCAGTTTGCTAAGGATGTTAATGATACCCTATGTGAAGTGAGGTGGAGGAAGCAAAGATTATCAGCTACAGTAGATAGGAGTCTTTTTTCTGCATATAATAAGTAAGGGGAAGTGGAGGCTGGTAGCTTCTGTGTGGCTGAAGTGCTGAATCCACTCTGGGTTTTAAAGAAGCCAGACATATTGCTGAGCTTGTTTTGTGTATTCACCAACCATCAACTGTAGAGAGATAAAGTTACCTATTGTTAAGCTTCTCTGCTGGAAAACTGCTAATTCAAATTATGTACAGCTTGACTATATGAAACAGATTTAAATTGTCAGGCTGTTGATCCACTTGGCATTGTGTTGTCTTCCATGACTGGCAGTGGTTTCCAGGTCCCTGGAAGTAGAATAGTCTTTCCCTGATATCAGAGATATTTTCTAATGCTTGGAAATTAACCTGGGAATATGTGTGATCTGGCACTAAAGGGCTTACTGAACTCCAAAGAACAGCAGGAAGGCAGCAGGAATGTTCCGTCTTTCATGCTGCCTTACCACATGACGTTGTTGTTCTTTCGTTCCATCCTGTGGGGAACCAAGGTAAAACCACATCTTTTTGCTAACTGGAAAAACCTGTTAGCAAAAAGACTCAGTTTTACCTTGGTCCCCCATGGTACTGGAACGAAAGAATGACAGGAGAACAACAATGTCATGCGGTAAGACAGCACGGAAGAAGGAATGTCCCTGCTGCCTTGATGCTTTTCTTTGGAGTTCGGTAAGCCCCTAAAACTACCCCCACTTCCTGGTAAGAAGCAAATTTGCATTGTTCACTAACTCAGATGAGCAGCCAAAGTCTTTATTCCCAGTGACATTGTAGGGCTCCTTAAATATGTAATATTCAAGATATACAGTATTTTAGAGGCAATTCATAGGAGTGTAATAAGCAGAAGCACGAGCAGCTATGTTTCTGTTTTTCATACTTTTGTGTGTGTTGAGTACATTGTTACTATGTGTATAGCTCTTTACAGGAGAACATAAACAAATGAGCCAGTGATTCTTTCAAGGAGCTTACAACCTAAAATTTGAGAGTTGTAAAGATGGATGCATAGCAGAGTGACAATTTAGCCACATTAAATATCATAGAGGCTTCAGTTTGATCAGTGATGGCAGTTCTGCTTTACTGGTCCAAACAGATCTTTCTTCCAAAGAGATCATCACACCAAATGACTCCTGAAACTTTTCATGCTCATTTCAGATTAGATATTGGAGTCCAGTTTATATTGGGAAGGAGAAAATGATAAATGTGATTCAAGTACATTTCTGCCTTTATTGCTTTTAAAACAGTTGTGCTAACCCTTTTGTTATGTCTACTCAAAGGGGATATTTATGGAAAAGGAATCAGACTGACACTATACAATATATTCTAGATTTACAGGCCTAAATCCAATTGCTGGTTCCAATTAGAATTCACCCATTGGCTCAATGGGATTTAGATAAGTGTTAATTTTACCATTCAACGGTATACTCAGTGGATCTGCTGTACCTGGGCAGAGCAGGCAAAGCAATTGTCCCTGTGTGTGTTTACTTATTAGTAAACTCCAATGAGTTCAGAAACAAATCCCACTGCCTTTAGTGGGGATTTACTCAGAAGCAAATGCACTTTGGACTGAAGTTTAGATGAAAAACTAGGAACTGCCTATATAGCAGATTTATATATTTGCTGTTTAGTGTGATAGTACAAAGCTCAGGATTGTTGGAAGTACAGTACATTATCTTTAAAAAAACCTGGTGTTGTTGAAAGCTCAGGATTCTCTTTGATAGGTGACAGTTGTGTGGACTAGCAAGGGGGCAAAACTTCCTTGCTGGTTTATTAGTTGCACTATTTCCACATAGGTAGTCCTGTAATTTATTACCAACTATCTGGACATGCTGAAGACTGTGTCCTATGGCAGTCATGGGTGGTTTATCCAAGGACAGACTTTGGACACCAGCCTGTTTTCTTGCAGCAATGGTGTTAGTGGAAGCAAATGGGAACATGCCAGTTTGAAAGCATTCAGTATCACACTTCTCTGCAATCATGTGAATGTGCTGTGAGTGTGTTGGTTTGGCAATCCATGGTCCCTTCTGCACCAGCTCCATAACCCTGTTGTATGCCCTACTTAGTACATGCGTGCCTTAAAATGTTTTTATCTTTATTTTTGCTGTGATTCTGTAATTATGGGAAAACAATAAAATATTTTTATTTTATCATTTTGCCATAATTACACAATCACAGCAAAAATAAAAATAAAAAAACCCCAAAGGCACAGAGTAAAAACAACCTCAGCCTGCTTGGGAATAGTGAGGGGGAGGGAGGAGAGAGGAGGAGAATCATGCTCCCTCATGCTACATGACTGCTGATACTGCAGTGGAAGGGACCTATCACACCAGGGAGACTAGTGGAATAGCAGTGATATTGGGGGCCATTGATGGTTCCCCCCCCATCAATGAAAAAGTGCACTACATAAATGAATGAAATGCAAAGCAGCGGCAGGAAAGACACAACATTGTGTGATAAGTACTGGACAAATATGCTAATATCTTGCTGCAATTGCAAGATGCCAGCCTCATGTGATAAAGTCCTTTGTATGCCCTAGAATGAATTACAAATGATAAAGGCTATGTGGAGACAGTAGGTGGTGCTGTAGAGCTTTTGTTGTTTGTGTTTATTACATTCCTTCTCCCTCTTATAATGCCTGTCAAAATAGAATGAGGTGTGTGTGTGTGGGCAGGAGTGCTTGTGTGGTGGTTAAGACTACTTCCCAACAGCACCTCTACTGCAACTGATGTGTGTGCTTGTTATGAGCACTTATTAGTGTCTGCAATACAGATTAATACATCCCATGACTGGGGCAGGTTTGGAACTGTCATTTCCCCACAACCTTTGACTTCTCTTGGTCACAGATTGAGATGTGGGAACCTTCCACCTGCAGATGTTGCAGGAATACAACTCCCATCAGTCCAACCTAACACGTGAAAGGGTTGTTAGTAATGGTAATCCAGTAATTTATGAAGGGCCATATGTTCCCCACTGCTATAGGGAAAGGCAATGAAATGAGAAATTAAAAGGACATTTCTGTAATAGGATTTCCCCTGAATAGCATATCTTTCTCTTGCTATAATGTTGGTATCATTTTCAAGCTTTGTTGTGTGCTTTCAAATAAACTTTGATGCATGGTGACCCTAACATAGGGTTTCCTTGGCAAGATTTGTTCAGAGGTTTGGCAGTGCCTTCCTCTGAGGCTGAGAGAGGGTGATTTGCCCAAGGCCATCCAGTGGGTTTCTATGATGGAGCAGGAATTTGAACCCTGGTCTCCCAGATTCCTAGTCCTACTCTCAAACTACCACTTCACACTGACTCCCATTATCAAGTATTTGGATTGGTGCCTTGGTAGCAGAGGCAAGTTATTCCCTTTACCCTTCAAAAATTATTGTCCATACTGTCCAATACATAGACAGCCAATATTGCAGTGTTTTTCTTTGGGACTAAAAGATCAGCTTTATGGTCTTCCATTATCCCCTGTCATTTGGAAGCAATGCAGAACCTCCTGAAACTGTGCTTTGCTACCATATTTTGGCAGCAAACCACACTGCTTCAGTATTGAGCCACTGCATTTCAGCAGCAGATTGCTTTATCTTTAGTTGGTATAGGGAGCTTTGAGGAACCACAAAAAGGGGGTTGTGATGCTTCTGGATCATGAGTTATACTTTGTTCACCCCTGGCCTAAGCCAATAAAGTGAACTTGATCTGATTGCTTCCTATGGAAAGAGTATTAACATCTTGTCCCTTGTGCTGGATGACTGCATGTCTGCTAACAACCATGGAAATGTATTTTAACTACTTTTGTCAAGTTATGAAAAAAACAATGATAATGAATTAGATATATTCTGATTTTTTATTAATTTTGTGCATTTCCCCCCTCTCTAGGATGAATAAAAGATACTTACTGAAAGCAACAAAAGGAAAACTGCTAATAATAATATTTGTTGTAACACTGTGGGGGAAAATAGCATCTGGGGCAAACCACCACAAAGGTAAGAAATTGCAGTGCACTATACTATGCTGTACTACTAATGTGGAATCTGTCTGCAAAATCTTTAATACAAAGTATTCTAGTAATAATTAAAGAAAAACACTAGGCAGTTTCTATTTGTTCATAAACTTCTTATAAATTTTTTTGGTTTAGCAATCACTTGAGAAAAGTTTTCTGTAAGAAATATTTCTTCAGTTTACTACAAATTATCCCTGAAAAGATGTTATGACTACACTGTTTAATGAATTTTTTATCACCATATTTTCTGTTTTGTTATCTGAAGATGATAAACTTGAGAAATTGACTCAGCGTATAATAAAGTGGCTTCTTTCACAAAAAGCAATTTGTCAAAGGGAACATGGAAATGCTATAAATGAGTTCACAAAATAAGCCCCATAAAAAACAATCTCCAGTAACATGTACTACTGCTGTAACGTTCCAATTATCTGTGCAAAGTAGTGATGGATGAAAATTTTGTTTGTTTCCTCTTTGATAAGAACTTTACAAGATTCTAGAATCAGAAATTCAGGAAAATGACCTCAAGATTTGAAATGCTTCAAATGTGGGGGTGGGGGGAAGAAAACTAACAGATTGTTCCATCTATGCCCAGTACTTAGCCTTTGAATGTAGCTTTGAATCCCTGTGTACCTCTGTGTTCCTGGTGCTGTTCCAGGGTTGTACTACATTGTTACCTTGTAGGCACCTTATCTTGAATAGCTCTCCATGTTAGACAGATACATCATGAACTGCTCCATACAGGAATAGCTGGACCAACTGAATTTGTCCAGCATAGATGGTTAAGAATTTTATTTTGGTTCATTCTTCTTAAATAAAAAGTAGCCAAAATACACATATTTCCCTATAAATTTGATTCCAGGAATGAGAGATTTTAAAAATCGGAGTAAGTGAAATTGACAGATTTTGCACATTCAGTGTACTGTAATTAGTATGTTGTGAGAAAGAATATGTATGCTAATTTTTTTTCTTGGTAAGGTCTAAGAGAACTTTCTTCTCTTGTATCTCTAATATTTTATCTTCTATATTTCCCCTTATTGCAACAAAAAAATCCACTCTTCAATGGACACTATATATTTATGCTTAATATTTAACAGAGTCTGTTCTAGAGAGAGAAATTCTCTTCCTTCCCCCCCCCCCCGTTTTTTGTTTTATCTTATGACTAGGAAGGCCACTCCAGGGATCAGCATCCCTTGATCTATGGATTAATAGGAGGATGCTATGCAGTTTTCAAAAGCACCTAAAGGTGCTTTTGATTTTTGCTTTACAATACTTTTAAAAATTGTATTTCTTACTTTGTGGTGTCTGTATTTTTTCAGATTTGAGGTTTGAAAATGTAATAGGATAAACCACAGAAATTTAATTAAAATGACTGCAAATAAAAGGGGAAGGAGGATTTGGCACCATGAAAGGCCAAACTAGATGAGACATGGAAAATCCATTATTGGATTCTCTGTTCCCTTTTCTGCCTTAAAAATAATTGTGAGCAGATGAAAGGCAGAGAGAAGGCAATTTCAATTAAGGTTTTATTGTTAGGGACAGAGATCTTGTATTCTTCTGCAAATATGCCAACAGTTTTTTCCTGATCTAACCACTAGCTCTTGAAATTGCAGAAGAAAAATAGTAGCACTGTGGCCCTAATTCAGAGTGGGTCCTCCCATGGGGCATTCTTATCAAGTTTGCAGATGACACCAAATTAGGAGGGGTAGTTAATACCCCAGAGGACAGGATCAGAATTCAAAATGACTATAGCAGATTAGAAAGGTGGGCCAAAACTAACAAAATGAATTTCAACAGGGAAAAATGTAGGATACTACACTTGGGCAGTAAAAACGTAATGCACAAATATAGGAAGGGTGACAACTGGCTTGATGGCAGTACCTGCAAAAGGGATCTAGGCGTCTTAGTGGACCACAAGCTTAACATGAGTCAGCAATGTGATGCAGCAGCTAAAAATGTGATTCTATAAAGCCAATGTGATTCTAGGCTTTATTAATAGGAATATAGCTTCTAGATAGAGAGATGTAATAGTACTACTCTATTCTGCTTTGGTCAGACCTCTCCTGGAATGGTGTGTCTATTTCTGGGCACCACAGTTCAAGAAGGATATTGAGAAGCTTGACCGTGTCCCAAGGAGGGCAACTAACATGGTGGGCGGTCTGGAAGCCATTCCATATGAGGAGCAGCTTAGGGAACTGGATATGTTTAGCCTGGAGAAGAGAAGATTGAGAGGTGACATGATAGCCATGTTTAAATATTTGAAAGGATGTCATACTGAGGATGGAGCAAGCTTGTTTTCTGCTGCTCCAGAGACTAGGACATGGAGCAATGGGTTCAAACTACAGGAAAAGAGATTCATTAGGAAGAACATCCTGACAGTAAGAGTTTTTTGGCAGTGGAATGCTCTGCCTTGGAGTGTGGTGGAGTCTCCTCCTTTGGAGGTTTTTAAATAGAGGCTGGATGGCCATCTGTCAGGAATGCTTTGATTGTGTATTCCTGCACATCATGGGTTTGGACTAGATTACCCTTGTGGTCTTTTCCAACTCTAGAGTGGTCTTTTCCAACTCTATGATTTTATGGCTACATTGAAGAAAGAAAGAAAATCCTGGGAAATCTGATCATGGAGCTCTTGTATTTTATCTGGGTGGATTTGAAATTATTACATCTCTTTTAGAATCTCTGTGATTTAATATACATTGTATAATGTTATTGTCAGGTATAAGATAGATGTTTACTGATAGACTTCTGTAGAACTACCTCTTCAAAAACAGATTAGACATTTTAAAAAAAGGTATTTTGTATATAACCAAATTCCTCTCTGATAACCATAATGGATCATATAATCCAAGTTTTTTTTTAAAAAAAGCCTTCTGATCTAGAATGTACTTGCCACAATGCTGTTTTGCATTTTGATCTGTTCTAAATATTTTCTTATTTTTCTAAAAAAAATCAGGCAACTTTTAATCTTCTATTGATTATCATCTTAGTCTGGATCTAAAGAGCCCCATTGGCCATGTTCATGGGCTTGGCCTGTTTGCACTGGCACTTCTCTTCCTTTGTCTTACCTGCAGCTCCTTGCACTCTATAAACAGTTTACTGTGAAGATGGTCTGATTAGGGGAGGGGAGTGAAAGTTTGTGAAATGGCATGGGGTGAGGGAAAGGGGGAAAGTATGGAAGTTTACTCTGTTTTTTTTTTTTTTAATCTTACAGAATCTGTGAAGAAGGGTGAAAAGGAAATTGGTGCAATTAAAGTGTGGGTGGTTAGTCTGTGACAAGAACAGTGGAGGCTGTTGGCTCCATTGTCACTGGGTTAGTGTATCTGCTCTTTGAAGGATACTGTTTGGGCATAATGTTCAAAGGGACACAGCAGTAACAGGTTTCACTCTTACCTGTTGCTAGCTTTTTACAAGTCTTGCAATTCTGACTTTAGTAACACAATACACAGACTCTTGCCAGGCTAATCTCTTGCTTCTGTTTTATATTGTTTGCTAGGAAAAGCTTTTGTTCCTAAATTTCTGCCTACCAGACTACTGTTAACCACTTTTGCAGAGCCAGTAAAAAGCTGACAACCAAAAAGTTGGAGAGGAGTAGATGGCTCTTCAAATGTGGCTGTGTCAAAGGATTAGGCCTTCCCTCATCCTGCTAGCTTCTTCCATATTACCCTGCTCCTTGTTTCCTACTACTGTGGACTAGAGATAAAACCACACTGATGAGGAGGAAAGAATTAACTAAATACTTTATGCGCACTTGACTGATGCACTCTCATATCATGGACACGTTGCACACATGTCAAAAATATCATTGTATTAAAAGCCTGTGTGTTTTGTGACAGCCTGTATGTGGGGTTATGCCGGACACTGATTCATGCTATGTTCAGTATGTGTTGTATCTGTACACTAATCTGACTGACTCAGCAATGGCTGAGAAAAATCAATAACTGCTACAGGTGTAAAGGTCCATATAAACAACCTGTAACACAAACCAAGAACATGTGTAACTCATTTCTATAAATTATTCCTATAATCCTACATTATTTTAAATATAACCAAGAACTCTGGGTCACAACTCAAAGTATACCCATGGCAGTAGCCAACAAATTTTTAGTTATCAGTTTTGTGCGGCCATATCTCACACTAATTTTTCTATGTAGTTAAGGAAAGAACCAAGCAATTGTTACTCACCAGGAAACCTCATGTTGGGATAAACACTAGTTCTAGAATATGAAAATACAGCAGGACCGTCGTATCCACTGATTCATTATTCACTGATTCAGTTATCCATGGGACACAAAACAGCACACCTACCATAGAGTCTTCCTTGAAAATGTGTCCTCTCTAGCCATTTTCTAGGTCCTCCAAGGCAACTCTATGGTATTTTAAACCAGAAGTCCCATCATTTTCAATGGTGTTGGCTATTATCCATGGTTTTTGGTATCCATGCCCCCCCCGAACCAATCCCCAGTGGATATGGGGGTCCTACTGTATAAGTTGTCGCATATGCTGTTTTGGACTTTAGTATCTAATACAGTTGTCCCTCCGAATCCATGGATTTGGTATCCATGGATTTAAGTATTCACAGCTTGAAAATATTCTTTAAAAAAAATAATAATTGAAAAAGCAAACCTTGATTTTGCCATCTTATATAAGGGACACCATTTTGCTATGCCATTGCATATAATGGGACTTGAGTATTCATGGATTTTGGTATCGGGGGGTGGGTGGGTGGGTCCTGGAACCAAACCTCAATGAATATGAAAGGACAACTGTACTTGCCAAATTCACAAAATTCACAACTGTGCTAAGCTTCCACAACTGATTAAAAGCAGACAAAATTACACTCCAACTAACTGCTTTGGCCACGTAATTAGAATATATTACCAAGCCTTACTGTTGAACAAAATGAGAACTGGAGTTACAGTTGTTTTTCTGATTTTCTCACCCTGTTGACTTGATAGCAGCTAATGTGTTGGCGTGTTGCTACAAGACAGCATTACAGAATTAAGCTGTCATAAAAATGCATTTATGTACAAGGTGAATTTAAGAAAATGCTAATTTTTTCTAGACGTGCTTTTCTCATTTTAAGTTTTTTTTTAAAAAAATAACAGCAAGAATAAATAGTGTGCCTTGATTCACACTGTCATTTCCATATACAGTGGGGAAAAGTGCTAATGTCCAAGATTGTCTGTCATGACTTATCTTATGTATACAGGTGAAGTAGATGTTTTCCTGGACATCTGTCATACACATCTGACATGCATATTCAAAACAATATTATTTATTATTATTTTAGTTATTTATACCCTGCTCTTCAGCCACAAAGGCTCTCAGTGTGGCTTACAAATTGTTAAGCAATAGCACTTTACACATCTACACCACATTTTAGAATGCTAGGCACTAAGCGGTTTCCAATGTGTGTTAGCTAATTGCTCCCACAAGCCAGGTACTCATTTTACTGACCTATGAAAGGATGGAAGGCAGAGTGAACCTTGGAGCCCTGTGGAATTGAACTTGCAATGTTGTGGCTACAGTACTGCAGTACAAGAGCAGTGTGAAAAATATGCATATGCATATGTGAAAGATCAGGTAGGCCTTGCATAAGTAAACACAAAGATCACTTGAAAGCTTCTTCCAAAATGCATCCAGGAATGACTCCCCTCCCCCTTTCGCTGGTCTCCAGTTTTCTTATGATTGCCGTTTGGATGGCCAAACTCACACATCTATGCTTTTTAAAAACATGCTGAGTATAACTGGTGAAGCAGGCTTATCTGCTCTCCCTTCTTCTCTCAGTTATGCTGTTCACACATATTTAGTAAGAAATTCTGGGGGCATGGGCAGGCACACACAGCTACAGTAGGATAGGCTAGAGTAGAATCACATTCTTTCCCAGCTCAAGCTTTATTGCATTGCTTGCTGCAACCTGACACTGAAAGTCTATGTTTCTCCTGTCAGGAGTTAGAGACTGAACTCCATTATAAAATGGCCGAACAACTGCAGAATCATGCTGAGGCATAATGGCTGACTGCATGAACTACCAAGTCATGACTAGTCAGGCCACTAGAGGGCAATGTTCTCTCTCTCTCTCTCTCTCTCTCTCTCTCTGTGTGTGTGTGTGTGTGTGACCTAAGCCAAAGCTCCCTTCTTGTGAATGCTGATGCCTGGTGAAGCAGTTTCTCCTTCAATTGTAAATATTTGTACATATTGCAACTGTTTGACTCTGAAGATAAAAGTGCCTCCTGCTTATTTGGATGTCAAACACTCTGTGGGTGAGTAATCTTGGGAACGGGTTGCTACTAAGTCTGCTGAGATAGTTTTTGGCTTCTGCCGGGGATTGAGTGTCCTATCATCCCCTGACATCTCCAGCCCCACTTCACCATTCTTCAAGTGCTGGTGCTGCTAAAAAGCTTTCAGCTGTGCAGAGGATGAGAAGCAAAGGGGAATGGGCAGGTGTAAAAAGGAACTTCTTTGTTAGAGGCTTTGTTAACCAGAGGTATGCCTGTACTCTGCCAAATATTCCTTACTCAGATCAAGTTTTCCATATGGGGATAAAAAGAATATTCAGAATTCTTCTGAATGAAAAATGCTGTCTTGACACATCTTAAAATGTTACAGTTTTTAACAAATTTTTGGATGGTTGGAACTTTTGAAAAAGATGTTTGCACAAAATAGGGCTTTGGAAGGCAAAAATGTTTTGTTTTTATGCAAAACACTTTTGGAGGGTATTTCTCACCTAGCAGAAACAAAACTGCTGTAACTTTTCTTTCTCATATACCCTAAAGTATATGTAAATAAGGTTTTAGGTCTTGATCATAGTGCCCTTCATATGTAAAAATTAAATAACCTAGTGTCTAGGGATATCTGTCTTTGCATGTTTCATTCTCATATAAAATGTAACAGGCACTACAATCAGGGCCTAAAACTTTATTTGCATATACTTTAGGGTTGTGGACCAATTATTGGGTCCCCAGATGTTCTCAGATTACAGCTTTCATACCCCAAATTATTGCCCATGCTGACTGGAAATGATGAGATTTATAGTCCAAGATGTTCTGCAGATCCCACTGGGAACAATAGCTTTCATAGAGTGGTTGCTTCTGCTGCCTCCCTAGCTGTTCCTACACCAGATGGAATCCGTAATATGAACATGCTTCTGACAATGTGTTTGAAATCCTGTGCAAGAATATATCAACTTCATAATTTAAAGTCTCCTTAAATAATGCATATTTCAAATTTAAATCTGGATACATATTTGTATTTTTAAAATATTTGTTGTTGTTAGGTGCCTTCAAGTCATTTCTGATTTATGGTGACCCTAAGGTGACCCTATCATGGGGTTTTCTTGGAAGAATTTGTTCAGAGGGGGTTTGCTGCTGTCTTCTGAGGCTGACAAAATGTGACTTGCCCAAGGTCACCCTGTGGGTTTACATGGTCGAGCAGGGATTCCAATCCTGGTTTCCCAGTGTCCTATTCCAATATTCAAACCACTGCACCACATTGGCTCTCATTTTTAAAATATATTTTCATTTAAAATACTATATTTCTAGAATTCATTGATCACTCAGGGATATATATCAACCAGTAATTTAAATGTCTTTTACTGTTTCTTCCTCCTATTTTGTACCTGATTTTCCTGTTCTGTATTATAAGCATTTCTCTTGAGCCTGGCTTGCTTGCTCCTAGGCTTTTCTAAATGTTTTTACTGCAGAAGCTGATATAAAGTTATATAAGCATGCTTACTAAGGTCATTATTTTCCTGTAGATTGAATTAGCATGTAGACATTCCATAATATCTAATATCTGTTTTTAACTCCAAGAAATATACTAATGCAGTTGACATCTATCCTTGCATCCCGAATGAATGAATGAGACCTGTGACTGATGGAAGAAATTTAGGCATGAACTTAAAGCAGAGACAGCTGTTAAAACACAACCTGTGATACAATCTTGCCTAGACGCCATTATGCTCTGAATAAATTACAGATCTGCTCCACATCCTAGTGATAAAGACAAGCTCATAATACCGAAGGGTTTCTATTCACTAATAGGTCAAAGGGTTTTGTAGTTAAGGCAGAATAAGATGATAAAGAAAACACATACATGCCACCAAAGGTAGTATCACATCTCCCCTTCCCCAGTAAACATCTAATAAATCTAAACATACGATGCAGTATTATCATATTGAGAATCTTCCCACAGCTACAAAAAGCTGTCTTGACAGCTACAAAAAGCTGTAAAATGGAATGGGGAAAGGTGTACATATACATATATTCATCCATTCATATACCTATACCTGTACTTATACCTAGTCCAGGATAGTTAGTGGAACTCAGTTTTGAAGAACTAATTTCTAGGAGATGGGTTCTCAATGGGGAGAGCTGTCTTTTTAGGTTAAATAGAAATATCATCAGAACTTGAGATTGTGTTTGTATCTGTACATGTGTGTGCAGGAAAAAAAGGAGCAGTTTAGGGACAGACTCTGAAGCAGATAGAGAAATGTGAGTTAGCTGAATGCTGGAGATACTTTGATTGCAGAGTGCTTCTCTCTCTGGAAAACTGATGTGACAACAAATCCACTCATGGGGGAATTTGCTGTTCATTTCATATTATGGTCTGTCTGTAATCTCCAAATATGTGAAGAACTGTTACAGAAAATAGGCAAAGAATTGTGCTGTGTTGCCCAAGATATTTCAGATTTTAGGAACAGATCTAATGGATTACAGGATTTTAGATCAGGATTTTAGAAGCAACTTCATAGTAAGAGCAGTTCAACAGTGCAACCAATTATTTAGGGAGCTGTTGGCCTCTTCATTGCTGAAGGTTTTCATGCAGGAGATAGACAGCTATCTGCTGAGAATTTTTTAGCTCAGGATTTTCTGTGGTAATGTGAGGCTGGATGAGATGGACGCAATGGTAGCTGGTGACTCTCAGGTTGGTGAGGCAATTAATTTTCACCAAATTTTAGTCATAATTGTAAAAGAGCCATTGGAGATGCTGAACTCTACCCCTCAAATAGCTCTTTTAAAGTTCACACAAAAACTTGGACCACAGACATAAGAACCACCAGCTGCCATTTGATGGGCATGGGAACTGAAAATGTGAAACCATACTAATACTGCTTCTGGAGTTGCATATTGATTCCTTTACTAAATGTGTATAGGTTGCCCCACATATCTGTGGAACCAATATCCATGGTTTCAGTTATCCATGGCTTAAAAAATAGGGACACGTACCATAGAGTTGTGCTTGAAAATGCCTAGAAAGATGTGTTTTCTAGGAATTGCTAGGTCCTCCAATGCAACTCTATGTTATGTTTGTACCAGAAGTCCTTTATATTAATAGGGTTTGCTATTATCTGTGCTTTCACTTACAAATGTAAATGTAAGTTCCTATACTTACAGAGTACAGGAACTTATTCCCCATGGATACGTGTGTGTGTGTGTGTGAGAGAGAGAGAGAGAGAGAGAGAGAGAGAGCTGTATATGTAAGAATCATAGAATCATAGGGTCATAGAGTTGGAAGAGACCACACGGGCCATCCAATCCAACCCCCTGCCATGCAGGCATAGATGATCAAATCATTCCTGACAGATGGCCATCCAGCCTCTATTTAAAAACTTCCAAAAAAAGGAGACTCGATTACACTCCAAGGCAGTGGATTCCACTTCCAAACAGTTCTTACTGTCAGGAAGTTCTTCCTAATGTTTAAATGGCATCTCTTTTCCTGTAGTTTGTAATGTTTTGGTGGAATCTCTTTCACCTCACTTGAAATCTGGTGTTGGAAGAGTTCAACAGATACCCCTGGACTTGTGTGTATTTGAAGCTGATATATAGCTCATGGCTTTTTGATTAACTTTTTTTGACTGCTCTGTGTAAGTTTTGATTCAGTTCTCTGTAAGTGATGTATCAATTTTACAAATGCCTAATTCCTTGATAATATACTACATCCACTTTTGAGTTATATACATTTTTTACAGTATAGAAATCAATTGATTGTTGGACTGCTCAACTTCATCCAACAGCTAGTGCTGGAGGTGCTCCCTGCTGACATGTAGGAGCTCAACAAGCTGAGTCCCCGGATGCCAATGCCACCACTGTGTCCCCGCTGCTCCCCTTGCCTCTCAGTGCTCCATGAGGGGAAGCACAAAGAGCTGCTGCCATGTCCCTTCTACTCCCTCTCCCTTCCCCTTTCCTCTCAGTTTGGGCTCTCTAGCTAAAGAAACCAGTGTTATGTTTTTGCTACTTTAAAACAGAGTAGATATACAGAGCCTTTATCTTCCTCCCCTTTCTCTTTCATGCTGGCCATTCAAATGGCAGATTGGGAGAGGGGTACAGGGTCTGTTTATCTGCTCTGTGTTGTTGTTTTGTAAAGGAAAGAGTTAATGTTGCAGAAGCCTTCCTCCTTGAGTTGGATAGGCCAAACTGAGAAGGAAGAAGGGAGAGAGGGAGGGAGAGGGAGCAGTGAAGATGTGGTGGGAGCAACTCTTTGGTGCCTCCCATCATGGAAAGGCAACAGGAGCAGTGGAGACTCAGTGGCAGCATTTGTCTTATCCATGGATTGTTAAGCACAAGCTTATACCCCACTTCCAAAGCACCCCACTTCTGGACTGTTAGCATTGGCTTGCACTCCATCTTTACAGGCCTCAGAAACTGGCCAAGTTTGATTCATTAATGTGGCCTTTCAAAGGGTAAAAAAACCAGGATGGTCTCAGAAAAGGTCATTTTTGTTTTTCCCTGGAATGGAAGGCCTGGGGATGAAGGGCCAAAAGAAGACACATTCCACATAAAATGGGAAGATAATGGATAGAGAAACCCTTTGTTTTCTGATTGTGAAATTTCCTCTTCTCAACTCAAAGCTTAGTTGCTCAAAGCTGTTAAAATTCAATCACTGGACATTAAGAAACACATTTAGCATCTTTCTCACCTTTTGTCAAGACCAGGAAGCTCATTGTGCAATCCATGAAGGCTCATAGAATCTATTGTTTCCACCCATGAAGCAACCAATCCCCTCAGGTGTATTTGGAGGTATAAATATCACCCCCAAAATATGCCTTATTTGTGCACAGTTAGTAATAGGGGGAAACTCTGTTACTCTGTGTTAGCCAACCCAGTTTCATCCATCCACTCTGCCGGACTGACTACAGGACAGGTTGTATTATCCCAGAAAAACCCTCTTGCAACCCTCTATCCCAAGCTTTCCTACTGTTTCTTTCTATAGCCTTGTGTGAATGCTTTTTCTGGGTGAATGTGTGTGTGTTTGGTGTTATTTTAGAACTCCTTAATAAAAACCATACTTAATTGTAAATGTGTATGTATTCCATCCAGATTATTACCGGTAGACATAGGTTTCAAGGTCCCCTTGTTACTCTCTTTCGCATAGCTAAAGTTGGGTTGCTGCTAATTTCCCCAACATATTAGAAACTCGATATTTTCTTGGAATTCTCCAAGGAGCATTTTGGGTAACAGGATCATATCAAAATCCAAACTTTTGCCCCCTAAACCTGCCTTTGACGTATTCATGAGGCCAACTTATACATGAGTACATATGGTTTATTCATTGGTGGGGAGTTATCTTCTTTTTGGGTTAGCAGTCCACTCCTTCTCCTGAACACAGAATCAGCATATATTGCAATTGACATACTACAGGAACTAAATCAAGGATTTGTAGTACTGCTATAAAGACTTTGGGTGAAGAGCCTATCTGATGGCATATTGAACAGAAAAAAATCATTGTAACTCTGCAAACTGATATTGATCTAATCAGTACCTGACAGTTTTGAATTCATCATATCCATATTGAAAAGAAATGATTCCTTTTATACTGCACACTTGAATGCTGCTGTTTCATTGCACCCCAACTGTCTGAATCTAAACCCAAGGGTTTGAAACAGCTGTCATCTCAAATGCACACTATTCTACAATATGGTCCACACCACAGTGTTTCTATGGCTGATTTTGTCATATATATATATATATATATATTCATATTCAGTTTTCTTTGCTGTTCATTTACCTGGCAGATGTTCCGGGGCAAGTAATATAATTAAATATCCAAAAGTTTCCCTCTTCCAGATGCTTCATTTTCCTCAATAGTCATTCATTAGAAATGCAGAACCAACTTTCTACTTTGTAAAGTCTAAAACTTAGATTTTTTTTTTTTTTTTTTTTTTGCTTTTCTTTTTAAAATGAAATTTCAACTGCTAACCCTCACCTTTTTCAGAATGCATTGGGGTGGGTGGGTGGGAAACACTTTTCCTTCTTCTTAATGAAAAGTTTTTTGGGGGGTTAAATGATGATGTTTTTAAAGCAACTGAAGACCTCTCTCTGTTAGACACGTTAGTGGCCTGGTCAGTCTTAGCATGGCTGTTTGGATTGGTCAGAGGGTATTTAGAGGGTAAAGACAAATGTGGTGTATTACTAGGTTGTCAGTTACACAACAGTTTTTATCACGGGGAGAAATGGGATTTCCTGATCCCGAGTTCATAGAATCATAGAATCATAGAATTGCAGAGTTGGAAGAGACCACGAGGGCCATCCAGTCCAACCCCCTGCTGTTTACATGATTTGTCCCTGGATGAAAAATATCCCGGGATCGTTGTTTACATGACAACCATTTCCATGAAAAAAGCAAGATCCAGAGACATAGTATCCCGTGGTTTTTGTTGTTGTTGTTGTTTAGATAGGAAAAGGTTCTGGGACGTTGGTATTTTTTAGCTGTCAGTCAAGGATACAATTACTTGTTTTTTCACAACCTCGGTGATGTATTTCTTGTGGCGTTTCCTGCAACAAGCGATGCTATTGTTTGCTCAAGCATCTGCATTGGTCAGAGAAGGAAGGCAAAGGCAACCCCCTCTGCACAATTCCTTTTAAATAAATATCCCCTGATGGGCTTGCCTTAGGGTCTCCAGCTCCATTAATCCACAGATGCTAATGCTGAATAAAACTTGTTTGTCTTTAAGAACCCATAACACACACACACAAAGCTTTGTGCTCCCGGGAGGGGTGGCTTTGCTTTCAGCCAGTGGGGGTGGTTGGGTGGAGAAACGGACAGGCTTACTTGGATTGGCGCACACGCACACACGCACACACACACACACACACACAAAGCTTCGTGCTCCTGGGAGGGATGGCTTTGCTTTCAGCCGGTAAGGATGGTGGTGGAGAAATGGACAGGTTTTTTTGGAGTGGCACATGCACACAGACAAAGCTTCATGTTGCCGAGAGAGGTGGCTTTGCTTTCAGCCAGTGAGGGGGGTGGAGAAATGGACAGGCTTTCTTGGAGTGACACACACAAACACACACTCAAAGCTTCATGCTCCTGGGAGGGGTGGCTTTGCTTTCAACCAGTGAGGGGGGTGGGGAAATGGACAGGCTTTCTTGGAGCTGAGGGGTTTGCAGTGGAACAATCCATTGAACAGGGTGACTTACAGCACAGACAAACACAAATGTCTGTGCAGCCAGGAGGGGAGCCTTTGCTTTCAGCCGGTGAGGCTGAATCTATTGAACAAGGTCACTGTCCCCTCCTTCTCTGTGCCCGCCCCTGCCCACCTCAATTTCCGTGCACCACCTACTCCTGAGATATTTCGTCCTGACCTGTTCACATATCCGATTTTCTGCAACCGCCCAAGACTTTTTTAAAAACACGGGACAAACGGAGGGACAGAAAGTCACTCTCCATGGAGGATATGTCACGAGATTGTCACGATGAACGTGTGAACAACCAGGATTCATCACAAGTTCATCTCACGACATTTTCGTTGTGTAAATGGCCCCATGGACTGCTTCTTTTTCAATAGGCAATTGAAAAGAGAAATGTGCATGTCAGCAAATCATCCTATGGTATGTTAGAATTGATTTCCATAGTGTTGCTGCCTCCTCCTCCTCCTCCTCGTCTTGTTGAGAAAAGCTAGCCAAGCACTCCAGAGACTGATACCTAACACAGAAGGTTACGTCACACCGATTAAAGGACTGTCTCCTTTTCTGAACCTCAAATTGCACCAGCGGGAAGGGTGTAAATGGCAATGCTTACTTTCTGATTTTGAAGAATGGAACCACTTTCTAGTTCTAGTTTCTGATGGTGAAGGTGCTTTGTTAACTTTCCACTGCTGGTGACAGAAGCTCTGGAAAGAAGTGCATATGCAAGTACATGGGAAGAGCAAGCACCAAAATTTAATACACTGGCAAACACATGCATCTTCTTCAGTTGAAAAGCCAGGCTCACAGAGTGGCTAAAAACACACATGTTTTTAATGATATGTCTGTCATTCAGCAATATTGTTTTATCTGTTAACAGTATTGCCCATATATATGCAACCATATTTGTATTAAGTGACAGTATCTGCTTTTTGACATAATAGTCATATTGGATTTTTGGAGCCACTGTGAGGAGCAAGCTTGATCTGGGAGGTGTCTAGAATAGCAACTCAGGAGTTGTATCTAGCATTTTGGATTCTTGAATAACACTTCAAACAACATAGTATCAGCACTAAGAGATGCAAGCAATGTTGCTAACAGCAACAGGAGAATATGCATCTTCCCAAGTTTATAATGTCAGTTAAAGAAAATTTCCCCTCAAAAGCCAATTTAGGTCAACCATGATTTATGTTTCTTGTTGCATGTAAAGTTTCTGGAAAAAATGTACACTTTAGATAAAGTTACTGATGTTGAATGAGAAAGATTTAAAACCTATAAATTTATTCTTGACTGTCAACAACACTTTTCCTCTGTTGTTTCAGTGGAGCTACTTGAGTAACTACAACCTTTAAAAAAATTGTCTCACATTTGAAGGTTGTGGGAGCCCACTTTTAAATAACAAAGCTGTGATCCAGACAAATAGAAAAAGTCCAAGTTCAAGCTGTTGTCATTACAGTGGTAGAATTATAGTGATTCTTATAAACATGCAAGGTGTACATGTTTTGCCACTGCATTGGGAAGCCGTGGATCTTCCACAGAGGATATATTCATTCTTTCCTTTTTGTGAGCCTGAGGTGTGTGTGGAATGGAGGAGGGAAATGCAGGGGGCTTACATTTCCACACCTGAGTCTTCTTGTGACCAATGTAAAACTGGAATGGGCAACTGTAGAGGCCAAGTCCCTCTAGTCCCTCTTTAAAAAAAAACCAAAAAACAAACAAACCAGGAAGCAACTTCCTCATTTCCTGTTTCCATTTTGAGAGCATCTGTAGAGGTTTTTTTGAGGAAGACTGCAGAAGTTTTGGGGAGTAGTAAAGTACAGGGTTCTGGGCTTCTTTGGGCGGTGGATGGGGTATTTTCACATGTTTTCATGTGTTTCAGAGATTTTTGGCATGGTTTGGAGGCAAAATTTGCCTGAAAATAACATTTTTTTTAAAAAATGGGGTGGGTGAGTGGGGAACTTTTGGGGACTGATGGGGATTTTAGGGGCCACAAACATGATGTCCAGGGGTCACATGCAGCCCATGGACTACACTTTTTTCACTCTAATGTAGAGCCTGAAAGCCATGTATGTGTCACAAATTCTTTTCTCCTACCCTTTCTCACAGTGCTTCTCTTTTGCTGTATGTCCAAAACTTTCATTTGAACATAAGATGAAAGATAGGTCACCTCCAGTGAAGACATTGTCCTGTCCAAATCAGGAGCTGTTATTTAGAGTTTAACTTCTGAGTAGACTCTTGTAGATGAGGGATTGTAATCAACAGGGCCAGAAGGAAATGTAGAGGGAATGAAAATTGCCTATACATCAGTCATTCACCAACTAGATTGGTGGGTCCCCTTGAATCCATCCTGATGTTAAGTTAGCAACAGGCTTATAGAGCATTTGCTAAGAGATTCTATGAAATAGAGAGACAAGAACTTCTTGCATTAGTAAACAGAACCTGCTCCCCACTGGGAAGTGGGGTTTTTCGAACTTATGGTTTGCCTTCACTCCATACTCCCAAGGCTTTCAGAACATTTATGCTTGCTAGATTTATCTATCCTCAGCCTTATTGCAAGGGAGATATAGGGGTGTTCCACAGCAAGAAATAGCCCATCTGTGTGATGATGGGGTTCCGAAATTCTTGTCACATATTCTTTTACATTGTTCCTTATATAATCAAATCAGGAGAGACCTGATCAGCCCTTTGTTAAATAAGTATCAAGGATGCCCAACCAAGTGGCTGGTTTGGTCTTGCTTGTCAGATTGGTATTCTCATATACTGTAATGGCTCAGGTGGCAAATTTCTTTCTCACCACAATCGGCAGAAGGGCAGAGGTAGTTACAGCTGTTTAAGCATGTCAAGGTGCTAACAGTTGCCTCCTTACATACTCTTCCCCCCTCCCCTTCTTATTTTCTGGCCTGCTTGTATTTTATCTGATATATACTGTATTTTATTCTATTTGTATTTTAGTTTTATGTAAATTGCTTGTATGAACGGTTTACTCCTGATATTAGTTTATACAAAACGGTATATATTGATTTGCTTATATGAGTCTTACGACTGGAATAAACTTTGAAACCGAATAAGAACAATAGATGGGTGGGTATACAGATGGCACAGCAGGGGTAAAGTTCATTAACCCATGCTGTGAGATTTTGAAAAAGCCTCTGTCCTTATTAAAGCCACTGGAAATAAGGTTTTTTTTAAAATTAAATGATATTTATTCAAAAAAATTGATGATCATTAAACATACACACATCAATGATTCTCAGCCATATATAGTAAACCATAAAGCATTCAATCTTCCTTCTTTCACATTTCTAAACATAAACTCATCCCGCACCCCTTCCATTCCCAGTATTTCTCCCTATTCTCAGTCTTTGCCTTCTCTTACTCTTTCAGGTCTTGTCTATACGAGGGGGGAAAATACAAACATGTCAGAAAAGGCAGGCATTTGCAATGATGCAAACTGCATACACAGCCAAAAGAGCCCCCTAAACTCTGGATGACCCCCTAGCCAGCTGGCTGCTGTGAGTGATTTACTCAAGAATTAAAATCTACTGCCACCAATTTTTTAAAAAACAGTTTCCTAGGGTGCGCACAAGCAACACTTTGTATTTACAAATAAATAAATAAATAAATAAATAATCACTGTTTGATTGACTTACAGGACCTTCACTTAGCCGAAAATCCAACATGGCAGCTGCAGCCGCTTTCCCTCTTTGCTAGCCTAACCCCTGTTCTCGTGTAGGCAATCAAATTGCACTGCCTGTTTGTATCTGTGCAAACGTGAGTGTTCAAATGTTCACACATTCGGAAGTCATACAGAGCTTTTCAGAAAATCCGTATGAAGCCCCAGACATGGCACACACAGACTTTGTGGTGGATTTGGCTGCCCCCCTTCCGAATGACACATATTTGTGCAAACTGCCATTTGAATGGATCGCCAATCTTTTGCATCCCGTACATATTATTTTGACCATATAGATAGGACCTCACTTACTTTTTCCATTCATATTGACTTCCTCCCAGTCAGAGTTGCCTTCAATTACATCTTTTTTTTTTTTTTTGGCAGCTATCTTAATAGGTCATTTAAGCACCACTCAAGCAGTAATTTATCATTATAATTAATATTTTGTAACATTTTGTACTATATTTTGTTGTTGAGCTTATCATAGATCTAAACATTCCCTGGATGGTTGATGTTGATATTATTATTATCAGTAGTTAATATTGTTATTACAGTACTCTTAAAATGTATGTAAAAACAATACAAGTTGAGGTCTTTCCATCTGTGTATGTCTATGTATGCATATATTTATGTATATTTTGTAAGTCATACATTCTTCATCCCGATAACTGCTGATGGACCCCACTTCTCAAAAAAAAAATCTTTCACTGGACTCCTTTATTAAAGCCATAGGAGATAGTATTGAACCTCTTGTGAATTCTTGTTAGGTGCTTCCTATTGGAATCTGCCCTTGAGGTTTTTCTCTCTTCAAGGATGCCCAGCTTGAGGCTAAAGAGAGAGGGTCCTGGGAGGCGGAAGTGTTCCTCAGTGTCTTTGGAATATTGCCATTTTTGATGTCAGGTTTGTTTCCAGTTTTTCTTTTGTGTAGAGACTGGTGTGTTTATCCTACATAAAATGCAATAGGGCATCACCAACAAATGATGACATATATCACACTGGAGAAAGTACAGGTAATTTCAAGTCAAAAATGACAAATCAGGCAATTACAATTTTTTTTGTGACATCAGTGATGAAAACAAAGTCTATATCATAACTGTAGGGTAGACAAAGGTACATTAGCGGCAGGTGTGAGAGACACTATTTCTGTCATACTATTACAAGAGGGTTGTAATTGTATATTTCAGTCACGTTTTCTGTCTTCACTGGAGTCTTAGGAACCTTTAAAACAAAGCTCTTGAGTTAGGATGGAATTTTATATAGACAAAATCCATAATAGCAGGGATGCATTCAGTCCTTTTTGCAAGCTGAATCTTTCCCCCTCCTTTTCAAAAACCACCTATTTCTCTGTTCGTGCCAGTTTACCTCTTAGACTTTGTTTAGGTATGTTATTGATTCATCAGCCCTATGGCTTAGAGAATCACTGTTTATATGGGATCAATAATGTGAAGGGAAGGTTACACCAAAGGAGATCACTTTAAAAGAGGATTTCAGCAGACTAGCAATGTGTGTTGCTAGTCCCCTTCTCACCCCCACCCCCCAAAGGCCTTACTAGAGTTACTCCTATGACTGTGTTTATCAAACAGTTTTGCCTGGGGCCCATTGAATGAAGCTGAACTTTAAAATTAAGACTTTTATTTCAGAGAGCAAGCTGAGTTTTGGGATATCCTATGAAGCATCTTCAGAATAACTGAAGCAGGCTAGCCCAGTGAAGAGTTTGAAATTATGAAAAATCAGCTGAAAAGTCAAGGAGCCATGATTAAAAGTGAAACTCAAGGCTTTGTTTATATATGGTGGCACTTAGTGGGAGTTGTATTTAAACACAGAGACACATTTTTAGTTTAATTGACAGATTACTGGAAAAGAAAATGTGTTTAAAAGATGTGTTTATTTCACACTTTGATTCTTGAAACGGTTCGGCAGCTCTTGCAATTGCAGCCCTTTTCGTAAAAATTATAAGGACCAAAATACTGTAATGTAGTATTCTCAGCTGTACTTTGAAAATTATGGAAGTAAAAGACATCAGAAGACCAATGGAACATCTGTACATGAGTCAGACAAGTAAACCCAGATGCGATCTCTAATAAGTGATTCTACATGCTAGGTAATGGAAACAGGCTTTAAAAACCTGTGGCTAAATTATACTCTTACTTAAAGCATGTGTATTGAAATGAGACTTGTTAGTCACAAGTAATTTAAATTCCATTGATTTTGGTGTTCTATTTTAAGTCTCCAGGTTTAATTCAATAGATGATACTGATACTGATACCGAGGGATGGTAAATCTCAATTTCTCCAAGTCCTGGCAGATGTCAAGAACAATGAAGCAGTTTTCATCCTGTAGCTTAGAGACTCAGGATTTTTTTTAAATCCACAATGAGGGGAAACTATGCAGCTTTTCTATGAAAACATGAAATTATACAGCATGCATAATACATTGAAACAGCAACCAGCAACTATTATGGCCAAACATTTATGTAAATTTGATTTTGTCGCAAATAGAATAGATCCATTACATCAATTGCTGCAGTGTAAATCAACACATGTAAATCTCATTGATCTAGTGGGTCCACTCTGTTTGGGACTTGCAATTAGATTTAGGCTGTGGAATCAAACATCAGAAGTACATTCAAAAAGATCAGAAGTACTTTCACGTGTTTTCTGAAGGATGAGAGGGAACCAAATGGACCTTCCAGGACTACTATTTTGATGTCCCTGCACCATGTACCTCAGATGGAGGTGGGTCACAAATGAAGCCTCCCCTGAAGATCTTAACAGCCAGCAGATTTGAGGGACTCAGTCATTTGTTTGACATAATAGTTGTAGATATAGGAGATTTTCAGACTACACTGTTATAGTGTTACTATTCTACTTTAACTGCTCTGGCTTCCTCCTGTGGAATTCTGGGGTTTGTAGTTTAGTGAGGCCTAAGAGCTCTCTGGCTAAGAGTTGCAAATGCCCCTCCCTAAACTGCAAATCCCAGGATTCAACAGGAGGCAGCCATAGCAAATATAGTGGAATAGTAACACTATAACAGTGTTGTCTGAAAATCTAGTTAATTGGAAATACTCATGTAATAAAGGCTAAATTTAAGTTTGTGCTTCTTCCATTCTGTGGTAAGACACTGACTATGACTTCAGCACCAAGGTAACCTTTCCCCCTCTTCCTTCCCATTTTCTTTTTTTGGCGGGTGAGGTATCATCTTGCATCTTGTCTTCAATTTGGAGCCAATTTAGTTGATCTTAATAGTGGCATTCCCTGACCATAAATTTAGGACCTTTCCCTGTAGAGCAAGACAGCTTACTTTTCTTTCACAAAGCCTAACTGTTATTTTGTTACTGAGTCCTACAGTGGCAGCCTGCCAAATGCCCATAAAGCTGTTTCTGTTACTACTCGGGAAGCTGTTATGAACCTTAATGGTTCACAGTTTATCCCGTCAGCTTATATAGTGGACAGGAGAATCAAGAAAGGTCAGCTTGTTAATGAACATACTATTGGCTCTCATTGGTTTATAAATACAGGCCACTGGTCTGGAAGCTTACAGGGTGTAAAAAGACAATTGCTCTGATGTTTCTTGTTAGAGTATATAAAAGGGCAGTCCTAATACCATGAGGAGAAGATGATGATGGAGCATAGGCAAGACACTGAAGACCAGTTGATAGAATCACTGAAGGTGGGAGCAGTGACAACTAGGAAGGAGAGGAAGTCTCCAGAAATGGTTCTCCAGGAAAGCTTCTGCCCAGAGTGACAACAAAAGCCTGTTGGCCTCAGAAAGCTAGAACGGTGGGTTTTAACCTGTGGTCCGTGGACCCCCAGGGGAGTGCAATGTCCTCACAGGGAGTCCACAAAGGCTGCTTGGCCCACCTCTTCCCTGCATGGAGCAGCCACATGATAGGAGCCGAGGCAAAGGCTGGCTTGGTCTGCATATTGCCATTCCACTCCAGCCACAAACATGGAGGAAGAAGCAGGAGAAAAGTCTTCCCTCCTCCTGCAATGCCTTTGAGTGAAGACTTAATGGATGGTGTAATTGTATTATTGTTGTTGTTGTTTTAAATTTTGAGTTAAATCTTGGGGGGGCATGGCAACAAAAGATATTTAAAAGGGGATCCTGGTAAACAAAAGATTAAGAACTACTGAGCTAGAAGATTTGGGATGAGGCAATTAAGTGACTTCTTTGCTGTGCTTCACCATCAAGTCCCCCACTAAAAGGAAGCCTTCAGGGAGAGCTGAAGCAGGCCTGTTAGTTCAAGATCATTTAAAGAAACTAGGAGTCCACCATTAGAAATAGACCCTGTCCAATAGGCAGCCTCTGTTCAACCCTATCTCTTTCCTGCGAGTTCCTGACTACAGAGTGGTTTCAAGTATAAACCTCTTGATTTGAGTCATTCTGGGAGAATTACTAGTGGCAAAGATATGAATCAACGTGCCGCTTTTAAATCTTAGCTCAGTTGAAAGTTCTTTAGACATCCATCCTGGTTTCTTTAGACACCTCCCATTTTTCTTCCTCATTGGAATTGCTTGAAATTGTGCCTTCGATATCTCACTTTTAAGAAACTCCCATCCATCATGAACTCCCTTCTCTTTCAGTATTCCTGACCAGGGAACCAGTATTTCCCTAAGTTTACTGAAATCAGCTTTCTTAAAGTCTAGAATGTATGTCAGACTATGCTTGGTTTTTCCTTTCCACTGTATCAGAAACTCCAAGAGAACATGATCACTCCCACCTCAGGATCCTGCCACTTCCACCCCATTAACCAGGTCATCACTGTTGGTTAGGATCAGATCTAAAATAACTGTTCTCCTTGTTGCCTCTTCCACCTTCTGAACAATGAAATTGTCTGCAAGGCAAGTGAGGAATTTGTTAGCCCTTACATTCTTGGCAGAGTTTGACTTCTAATAAATATCAGGATAGTTGAAATCTCCCATTACTACTACATCTTTCCTTTCTGAATGTCTGGTTATCTCTTCTGGCAAGGCCTCACCCAAGTGAGGGGCTAATTTCATACAATCTGTTGACCACCCTGTAAGGTTTATGTACAACTCAAATTGTCCAACTCTTCCATTTTAAGTCTTGAGACTTTGAAACTAGGTGAAATGGAGGGAGAAGAGTCATTACCACCTGTGGTGGATCTTGGCTTTATGCTTTAATCCCAGCTGATTAATTCATTATACACATCAGCACTCATTTATCCACCTGAAAAAATTCTGGATGAAAGTACTCAATAAGGATAAGCAAGCAAACTTTAGAAGAGCTGGCTTGGTTGTAGCAGAATTACCTAATTCACCGTCAGCTTGTCTCTACTTGCCATTTTGTAGTTCAGCATGTGCAAATTAGTGCTATTCCAAAATGGTCATTCTACTAGACAGGACTATAAGAATGGCTGGACTCTGAAACTGCCCAAAACTTCTTGAGCGGACTTGATATATACTGTTTCTCCATTCCATTTTCCAGCTGCCTTTCAGCCAGAGCAGTCACTCTCAGTAACTGGGTCCATTAGAGAAATGACCTTCTTATCTTTCTTTTCTGTTAAGTGGCAATGTTGGGTGCTCTTGGATCTATTACTGCTATTGCAGAAGAAGACAAAGAGGAATTAAAGAAGGAGGGAAGAAACTCCAGCTATTCAAACTGGAGGTGTTGGTTCCTCCCCTTGTGGAGGCAAGTCTGGCCTTCTTTGATTGACTATCCATCTGCTGATCAGGTCTGCTTGTAGAAAACCACTTACTCCTGCATAAGCACTTGTTTTATTAAGGAACACCTAATGCTGAGTTGCATCAGAGTCCTCATAGTCAGGATGGAGAGTGAACAACCACTTTGTAGAAAACTACTGCCTTTCTCTTTCCCTTTGCTTCAGCCTCAGAAGGCATTGAACTTGCGTGGGTGCTGGGAACCAACACAGCAATGTATCAAAAAGAAGAGATTGCACTTGCTAAAATATAACAGAACTTGAAGAGGTGAATTTTTTCCCATGCTTCCTGGAGTCACTTTTTTTTTTAAAAGTAATTTGTCATGTTCTGAAATGTCCAGCAAAACACTACAGTATATCACTTTAGGAACCCCCATAATCCTACTTGAGTAATCTGAATTACACCTAAATTTTTCTGTTTATTATTTACTTCTAGCTGTTTCCATTCCCCTACACCACATTTTAAAAAAAAGGTTCAAAATAAAAGCAATTTAATAAGGATGGATAGACAATTTCCCCCAGGATACAGCTAACTATCTTAAGTGAATAATACAGTAAATTGTGCAGACATTATGTAAATCAGCAACTTTTGCGGCAAGCCCAAGTTCACAATTATTAATAATGCAGTTCCATGGGAAGGAGGAATAGCAGAAGAAGAAAATCTCACTCTCCGACATAAAAATAGTGCTTGCCACAGACAGTTTATTATTTTCATTCTAGTTTGATGGGCCATCTGCCAAATGTCTGAACTCAGCAAGAAGCAGCAGGATATGTCTCCAACCAGCTTTCGTGTTTTAAAGGATTTTGAAAATAAAAGGGCACAAACAGTTTGTCTTTCCTTTAGTGCTCCAGTAGGCAGGCTGTGCCTTTATGTGATAAACTGTACTACTTTATAAGCAGTATGGTCTGGATCTTTCATTAATATACTTTTTATTATTTATTGCCTACATGTGAGTAGCATATTATAATGAAATACACACATAACAAAATTATACTATTCTGGAGCATGATAGAACAGCAGTAATGCTCTTCTCTCTTTCTATCATTATCATTATCATTATCATTATCACCATCACCACGACCACCACCACGACGGCACCGCAACAATGTACATTTAAAGTAAATATGTAAGAGACAAGTTTCCAGAAAATTTGAAGTGACAACTGTTCTCATGTGCAGGAATTGTAATGCCTGTCTGTGTTTGGGAGGTTATTTTTTCATGTAAAGTGCAGCTTTTCATATAGGAACATTTTTGAACAGCTGCCTCTATCAAAACTAATACAGTCTCTATATTTTTTTAAAGGACTCGGCCCCCACCCCACCCCACCACAGCATAGATGTCTTTACAAGAAGATTAGCCAAATTCTTTAACATTCTGAAAGACCAGATTCACAACTCACAGCGTATGCTGGACCTGGTGTTGATCTCAGATTGGCAATGTTCTAAGAAAAGTGTCATACAATTTTGGTTGGCATTTTAGCTACAGCCTTTTTTACAAAAGGCAAATCTGGTCACCATCACACCTGTTTTGGTTAAAATAAAGGTAAATCATATGAATGTGCTTTCATTTCCACTGCCTTTGAAGATAGATTGGAGAATGTTTCAGAATGTTTCCAGATTGCAGAACAACTCTAGATTATTTGGGGTTATCAAGGGCTGGCTCCTTGGAAAATATTGTTCCAATGATGTTTAATCTTTATTGGCTGCTAGTTTGTTTGAAGGTTCAATATAGAGTGAAGGGAATAATCTTGTGGAAGACTGGACTGGTTGTTGTTTCTTTTAATATCTGGTACTACCAAATATAGTGTTGCCTATCCTAGTTTTATGTTACCCAAATTGTCAATATGTAACAAATTTACGTCACTTCCTTATCCCTTAACTTTTTGCAGCAATGATATTATACTTCAGATCTTATCTTGTAAACACACACACTCAATAGCAGAGCTTATGCTTATTGCATGGGACAAACAGACAGGGAAATTAATTTAAAGGCTGAAACAAATGTTATTGTGAATTTAAAATGCATTTATGTATTAAGAAGTTCAACTATATAGAAAGTCTCATGCTCTAAACTGTTTCCACATGTAAGAAGCTATTTCCTTACAATAGTTTACAGTACTTCCATAGATACAGAATGGGTGAAACCTGGCTTGATAACAGTACATGTGAAAGGGATCTAGGTTTCTTAACAGACCACAAGCTGAAAATGAGTCAATAGGGTGATGCAACAGCCAAAAAAATCTAATGCAAATCTAGGCTGCATCAATTGGTGGTGGTATTGGGGAACAGAAGTTACCAACATACTATCAGGCCACTGGCACCAGGGACTGCTATGTCTTTCTATCATTCCCTGTTTTGATAGACCAGGGCAAAATTAAGGGTGTCCAAGTTACAACACTATATATTGAATTACCTGTGCTGTTTTAGTTAATGTTCTGATGCTAAATAGGTGTCTACACCTTCCCTCCTTGGTTTCTTTAAAGTAAAAATTAAGAAAAAAATAAAATCTAATTGTGAATATTTGGCATCAAGAGTGTTGACAGCTTCTGTATAATATTATATTTCAGATATTTTTAATGGAGGAGTTACTAAAGCAAGGACCCATTAACAGTGTGTTATGTTGATCTTTTATAAGTGTGTGTGTGTGTGTGTGTGTGTGTGAACTTAAGGTGGCCCCATGAATTTCATAGGGTTTTCTTAGGCAAGAAATACTCAGAGGTGGTTTTACCAGTCCCTTCCTCTGAAATATAACCTACAGTGCCTGGTATTATTTGGCGATCTTCCATCCAAGTACTAAAAAGGGCTGACTCTGCTTAGCTTCTAAAGGATACCACTTTAGTGTATTTAGCCATACTTACATTGTATTCCATATAAAAATTATTGTATAATAATGGGATATCATGGATTGAATCTAAGGAGATTTTCATATGGGGCCAAAATGCCCCGTTACTGCCCCGTCACCTCCTCTCCTGTTCCTGCCATGGAATAAGGTAAATCTTTTACACGCTTACCTTAATTCCACGGCAGGAATGGGTTCCCCCTCCCCTTGCTGGCTGGCCGTAAATGCAGCCGTCGTAAGGCTGTATTTATGACCAGCCGGCTGAAATCCTGGCGATTCTCTCATGAGAGAATGGTCAGACGGTAAATTCAAAAATAAAAAGCCCCCCAAACATAAAATTGGTTCACCAAGCGCAAAAACACACTTTAAATTACACAGTCAAAACATGGAGGGTAAAATAAGGGTGCCACTTACCTGGATGTCCAGATTGTGCCCAGAAGTGCTCGGCACAGACCCCCCCCCTCTGCGGCTGTCATTTTTGAACAGGAACGGGGCTCCTGTTTGCACACCCATGATTCCGTGACAGATACGGAACGGGTGGTCTATTCATGATGAAACACCATGAATACATTATTCCAGAACAGGCACGGGAGCAGGATGGATGCAGGACACAACGGGTTCAATGTAGTCTGAAAGGGAAAACCTTTCCCGACCCTGTTCTGTTCCAGCCAGGGGATATATAGCCCATGTGAAAATCTCCTAACTGTGTAAGTCTGCTGGAAAAAGCTGAGCTTGAGTACAAGTCTAATTGAAAGATCTGATCTTAAAAGAGGAAGGATTGTTTCCCTGTCCCCCTGCATATCAGCAGTCAACGCTTCCCCTCAACTCCCCAGTAGAATGGCTCAGATAAGAGCATTACGGGGGTCAGGGGAGGAGGAATCTATCAACTTATCAATTGTTTAAGGCACTATCACTATCAACCAACCTAGCACCACCAACCTAACACAATAGTTTAATTTGTGAATGTTTAATTTTAACATTAATACATGGTTTTGTTAGTTTCATAATTGTATGTTGCTTTGGAGGCTTTTTGTAGAAAGGTAACCCATAAGTAAAAAGGCCATGCTGAATTCTGGGATCTGCTATCAAACATGTAACTTTTCCAGGGTCTGAACATAGACTTCATTTGCCCCACACTGGTGACTTATAGACTAAGGCAGGTAGAAGAGAACATTCAACAAACTTTTTACATTGGCAGTAAACTGTGTATACCATTTCTTTAGATTCCAGAACCTCTCAAATTATTGAGAGTGGTCTTTGAATTTTGATTTGTTACTTCCATCATAATGAATAGCAGTGATCTTCACAGGAGAAATGACATGTTTATGCCAGCAACTTTCACTCACCACTACCAAGAATAGATGAATCAAATTATCTTTGCTAAGCCTAACAGGATAAAGTCAAATGGCTGAAAATGCTCTTGGTCCAAAATATTCCTCCATCTGGTGGATTTGTACTATATAAATTTTGTTTTTCCAGGTGAATCCGAGCCAGTTCTTTTCTTTTATTAATCCAGTATAGTCCTTGCATTTCTGATTTAACATAATGCAGTGCCCATATCTATGTCTAGATGGCAGAACTTGGAGTCTTCCTGTACAGATGGCATTAACTGGTGTGGTTGGCAAAGAAGCTGATAAATAAAATTTATTCCTGACACAATACAGAAAATTTGGCAACCTGACCGTGGCAAACTTTTCATTTGCTGTTCCCCTCTTTTTTAAAAAAAATGTTATGAAGACATTCTTTGGGCAGTGTGTTGTCATAAGAACTTTAAAAAAACCACACCTGTTTTCTAAAAATATCTGTCTTAAAATTTGTCCATAAGAAAAACATAGAAAATTGAACCTTTTTCTGACTACACTGCTCACAATTCCCTAGGCAGCATAGCCGATGGTAGCCATGCCAATTGCCATGCAGCCTAGGATTCTGGGAGTTTTCGTTCAAGACAGTAACTTTTCCAGGCTCTGTTATATGTGCTGAAGACCCCAAAACCACAAATGGAAGCTGTTTGAAACACTTTCCCTGCACTGTCTGTACCAATAAGGTGATGTAACTATCTTGCTATTTGGATAATAACTATGGTATTGAAATTACTGCACAACTTTGAGTGATTCTTGGAAGTGTCTTCCTGTGGTGTGGATCCCCCTGCTACCTGATATGAATAAACTAGCCTGCATGTTACAGGCACAGAGGGGCCATGTCATGCAACTTCCACATGGGATCTATAATACGTGTATGAATGCTAAGAGTCTGCTGAAACTACTCTTAGACTTTTCATTTCTTTTTAGCCTTTCCACACTTTCAGTTATCAATAATATTTTTCAATCTATTTCACATCTACCCTAAAGAGTAGATCATTTCCCACTGTACCATCATGATAATAAAGGATGAACCTTAACCCAGTGGTGAAACATATGTTTTGGATGTGGAAGGTCTGAGAGCTTGGCATCTTCTGGTAGGGCAGGAAAAATATCTGCCTGAAACTCTGGCAACTCACTGCCAGTCACCCATAATTGCTAGATGGACCAATGATCTGACTCAGTATAAGACAGCTTTCTAAACTCCTGTACCATGCAACTATGCATGGTGACTAGGCTTAGTCAGGACTAGATGTTGGCAGGGCCATATAGACAGAAATGCTGTCTGTACATAAGCTGTAATTGCGGGAGAGCTTCAGCGTGTGAATTTTCAGCCTTTGTGATAAATCCCTATACAGGTCGCTCCCTGTATCTGCGGTTTGAATTATCTATGGCTTTAAAAAAAAATAGGGACACATACCAAAGAATAATGCTGGAAAATGTCTACAGAAGTATCTTCTCTAGGAATTTCTAGATCCTCCAATGCTACTCTATGATATGTTTGTACCAGGAGTCCTTTATTTTAATAGGGTTTGCTATTATCCACTGTTTTACTTATAAATGTTAAGTCCAGGAATGTAGTCCCACAGATATGGGGAGCAACTTATATTTAGTTGAAACTGAACAGTATCATCTAGCATGTAGGATAAATTTCAACTGTGCTGGGCAATTTAACTAGGTGGAATATTACTTTTCTAAAATGTGTACCCTACCCTTCAGTTGCCATTGGCTTTCCTAGGTTAGCTTACAACAAAGAACAGAAGCCTTCAGTATATCGGAACAAATACGCATTTTCATTTTTCCCCCTCAATATTTATTAAATAAAAAATAGTTTAAAATCTTGTCTTAAATATCTGTTTCAGATGGCTTTCACAACCTAGCAGAACAATCATAAACAGCTAAACATTATGGAGCCTTTAAAAAAAAGAATTGCAGGTCTATTCATGTTTTTGCTTTCTGGAGTGACACACTGAGACTGATGTGACATATCGAGACCACTCAAGTGTGGAAGAAAGATAAGCTACATTGGGTTCCTATGCCAATCATAATAAACCAAGCAAATGCTCATTGTAGGTTTTGGCATGGAGGGGGAAGCCCACCCTGCCGTGATGTGTGGTCACGGAATAACATCATGCTGATTTGGGCTCTGAGTTGAAAGACATTTTAGTCACACTGTGTTTTCTGTTTATTTATTGTGTCATCCATAAAATGTCAGCCTTCTTATGTCGTGTGGGTATAAAATCTTGAGTAAACATATCAGGAAAACTGCATGCAGGCTGAAGGAGATGGGCAGTTGCAACATATAACCATTAATGCATATGAAATCTGGTACCACCATAGTATCACCGTAAATCTCTATTGACTGTTGTTACTGGTATGTGTTACATATTGATCCTGAATTCAGGTAGTGTGGCTGTCAATGAATCTTCACCAATGTATATGAAGAAGTGGACTGAAAACCTTGAAAACTCATGCTAAAATAAACAGTTTTAAAAAAATACCACTAAATTCTCCCCTTTCCTATTTGTAGTCCAAAAAGGAACTTCTGAGCTCTAACTTAATTCTGTGGTAGTTGTCTTCCCATTACTTATTCTGCTCATACTAACAGTTCAAGATTGAAGTTCATGAAATGTGGGGAATAACATATTTCTGTCTATGGAGATTATCAGACGGAGACAAAAAAAGCGTCCCCGTCTCACTATGTTCTCTCCTGCTTCCTCCTGTCCCTGTAAAACTAGAAAAAGAATTCTTTTCAGACCTACCCTTAGCATGACTGTTCCCTCCCCTCAGCAGTCCAGGAGTGAATGGAGCTCGAACAGAGCTCCATTCACTTCCTGGAATGGAAATCCTGGCCGTTCTTGCAAGAGGACAATAGCACGGGAAATTCAAAAAGAAAAAGAAAGGTTAAAAAGTGACAGCAAGCAAAAAAACACACTTAAAAAAAACCCCAAGTAACCTGGGGAGGGTACAAAAAAGTGTGTCACTTACCTCAATGTCCTGATCACACCCGGAAGTGTTTGGCATGGTCCTCCCACTGACACTGGCACCGCGCCAGCATAATGGGGCACCTTTTCACTCGCCCGTCATTCCGTCATAGAAACAGAACGGGGGGATCTATTTATGGCTTAGCCCATGAATTAAAAGGAGTGGTGGCGGAACAGGAGCAGCACGGGAGCATAATGACTGCGGAACGATGTTGTCTGAAAGGGAAGCCCTTTAGCAATCTCCTGGCGTCCTTGTCATGCCATATTTACAGCATCTGATAATCTCATTTGTGAGCCTGCAGGTATTTCCCCCTCCCTTGATACTACTTACATTTTTGGGATTATAACTTAATTTTGCAAATGTTCCATGTAGAAATCTCTTATTCCAGATCCTGCCCCCCCCGCCCAGTGTTGCCTTGATTTGAAGTCATTTTCACATAAATCTCACATGTATCATGAGGTTTGAAGGGACCCTCTGAAGTAGAAACTGACCACTTTTGGTTTCATTTTCAAGCTTTGGGGATATTTTGGGTAGTGTGTGTGGCCTACAGAGGGTCCCAGGGGTTTAAAACTAGCTTTGGGACACATTGATGTTTCCCACCCTTGATTTAGTTTGGCTGCATGAGCATAAATATTTTCTGCCATGCTACATTTGCCCATTGCAGTCAATACTCCACCGTCGTGAGTATTAAGCACATTCTAATGCATTCCTTTGCAGTCCTATGCAAGTGTACTTGGAGGAAAGTACCTTTGAATTTAGTGGTACTTACACCTGAGCAGACATGTAAAAGATTATACTGTTAAATGTGGTTAAATTGACTAAAAAAACTCAATTGTCACCTTAGAAACTGTGATGCAGAATAGATTAGGACACTAAAGGGGTGGGGAAAGTGTGCTCTCACCTAGATATTACTGAAGTGCCACTCCTGCCATTTCCTACAGCTGGTGTGCTGTGAAAATGATCAGTCAGTTTACAAATTCATTTTTTTAAAAGTCACATCATAATATAGATGGAAAACAGGCACTCTTTGCCTGTGATTGTGATGCAGTGAAATGCCAGGCACTCTTATATGGAAAGTTGTTGTCTTCTTCATTAAAAATTGAACCAAAGTTATATTTCTCTTCTGCACTATTACTGGCAAGTCTCATTTAATCAGTTCTTCACATCATCCATTGAAATGCCTTTTTAAAAACCATTCATAAATGTGAATGGCTGTGCCATTTAATTTGATTACATTGGCATAAAAAAAACCCTTCAGTGTCCTATTCTTTCTCACTAATGGTTAGAGACTGAGAAATTTGCTGCCTTGAAAAGTTTTTGTTTCAGCACTAATTTATTTGGAAAGTGTTTTACAACAAACTACATCTATTAAATAGCTTGCATTTCAGATGGCTATTGGTGCATGTAGGTGATGCTTGATTTCGCTTAGAAGGTGTAATATGTTGTCTCTAGGGAGCTAGTTGTGCTGTGTAAAAACTATTAAATAGTAATGTGCGGAGACAAACAAAATCTGAGAATCGATGAGACAACTAAGAATACAAATAAGAAATCAGAGGGAAAGGTAAACAGGGACAAAACTACTACTTCTATATTTCTGTTATAACTTTATTGTCCTATTTCCAGACATCTTTGTTTTCACACTGAATTACATATGATTGATTGCATTGCTTGGGGTGACTGCTTTTATTTCTGTTTCTGCTCATGAATGTGTGGAGATTTCTTATCAAACTATTGTTCCATCACATTAGCCATGTTTGCTGGGGATGATAAGATTTGTTGTTAGAGAGCACCAAGTTGGAAACCAAGATATAGACTTGAAGTTGGCAACTGCCAGAGGTTGCAGAAAGTACATTGGCCCTCCATGGGAACTTGGAGGGCTGCACCCCTCCATCTGCTGTGCCTCTCATTCCCCATCCCTGAATTGTTGTTGTTGTTGTTGTTGTTACTTAGTTTTAAAATATTTTTTTTTTCAAAAATGCCCCATACACGCCAGGGGCAGAGACCATTTATGGCCACTTTCCTAAAAAAAATTTTTTTAAAAAAAGGTTGGCAAGTGCTGCAGAGTCCTGGGGCCATCAAAATAGCATTGAAGGATTCCATACATGGGACACACTTTCCCCATCCTGATCTAGGGAGGCTAATACTGTCTGGCAGTTGTTGCCCCACGATTTAGGTGTTTAAGGTGTTCCATCTGCTGTGTTTTCAAGTGGAGATGTGGGGAATTGGTTTTTTTTAAAAAGCACCAAATGTGTTATAAACCACTACAGTCCATCCCAGATAACCAATAGGTTATGACAAATAGACAACACACAACTTGGTAAATACAGTGAGACATGGCTCTGGTTTGATTCACATCAGTGGTTTCCAACCTCTGGGTCCCCAGAGGTTGTTCAGCTATGACTCCCAGAATGCCTCACCATTTGCCATAATGGCTGGAATGGCTGGAAGTTGAGGTCCAAAAATATATGGAGACTATTCATCTGCATCTAAAGGGTGGTGACTGACGTTGAAGAGCCTTCCTTGCAAGTAGCCATAATGTGTTAATGGAAGGAACCAAATCTCATCCAGCTTGCCATGTTTGGACTAACTTTTTGCCAAAAATTCAACCCAGAAATAACCAGAGGCCTACTTCCAGTTTCTCCTTCTTGGCCAATGTTTGCCTTGTTTTTGGCAGGTTGGGATGATCTGAGGTGAGAGATGGAGAGAAAAGACAAATTACCACTCCTGGCAGTATTTGGGTGCATTTTTGTTCTTTTCTGGTTGTTTTGTTTTGTGGGGAGAGAGGCTGGGTGGTGGTGGTAGGCAGGCCACAAAAAAAGGGTTGGGGAACACTTTCCTAACCTCTTCTGTAGTGCTTCGAGAAAGCAATCAGAGCCTGCATGCTGGTGCTGGATGGGGCCAAAGTCCCAATAAGTGGGCCCAAAACATCTCTATATATGGACACTCACACACATCTCATTTGTGCACATACACACCTCATTCCTTACTCTCTCTCAGATACACATACAGACTCCATCCATCCATCCATCCATCCTCCAGATGATATATGACACAGACATATGTGCCTGTGCCCATGCGCAACACCTATACTTCACACATCAGCACCATGCATCATGTACCATGGCTTTGTTGGTTAGGAAGCAGCTGAGCAATGGTGAAGAGGGCACGGCTTCTTCAGAAACCACTGCTTTCCAGTCCCTTGAAGTGGTGGCTCTTGCTGGAGCTGAATGTGGTAAACTTTTCAGATTGCTTCAGGGTGCTCCAGGCACCTTAAAGTGGTGCCTTCTGATGAAACCAGCTTCCTTTATCTTCTCCTTACAGGGTGGTGCTTCCAAAGAGGGAGCTTGCTAGGTCTAGTGGAAAGGCTGCTGGGCTGTTGTCAGAGGTTCATCCTGTTTGGGCTCTTAATATTACATTAGTTCATGCTTATATGTTCCAATATGCCTGGGATTTCTGTAGAAAAAATGTGCTGTAGCATTTACAGCTGTTTTGCCTGTTTGTAGTAAATAGAAATCTATCCACCTTTCCAAAGCTACTCAATTTATTTGTTCCACAAATGTGTCATTTGAAAGGCCATGATGTATTAGCAATAGTTGTGTAATTTAATTTTACAATGTTACTTACTGGCCTTAGTATTCTGGCTGTAAGGATGTTTGGGTCAGTCTACATGTTCATGAATTCTTAGGCACTTCTGCTTCTGTTCACATGTTTTTAGAAACAAAGGAAACTAAACAAATGCATAGAAGAAAATCACGATAGAATGAAATATAGTTAGATAGTGTTATTTCAGCTAAAATATCTACTGGGTTTTGCTGAAGACTCACAGAAGCTGCCTGTATTTGTTACCAGGTGATGTTTAAGGTCAAGAAAGTTCAGTCCTACTGATATGTGTGACTCTTTTAAATATGACAAGTCATAGAACCATAGAATCATAAAGTTGGAAGAGGCCACAAGGGCCATCCAGTCCAACCCCCTGCCATGCAGGAATACCCAATCAAAGCACTCCCAATAGTTGGCCATCCAGCCTCTGTTTAAAAACCTCTAAAGAAGGAGACTCCACCACACTCCGAGGCAGCTCATTCCACTGCTGAACATCTCTTACTGTCAGGATCTTCTTCCTAATGTTTAGGTAAAATCTCTTTTCCTATAGTTTGAATCCATTGTTCCATGTCCTAGTCTCTGAAGCAGCAGAAAACAAGTTTGCTTTATCCTCAGTATAACATCCCTTCAAATATTTAAAGATGGCTATCATATCACCACTTAACCTTCTCTTCTCCAGGCTAAGCATACCCAGCTCCCTAAGCCACTCCTCATAAGGCATAGCTTCCAGTTCTCCCACCATTTTGGTCACCCTCCTCTAGAGACATTCCAGCTTCTCAATACCCTTCCTGAATTGTGGTGCCCAGAACTGGACACGGTATTCCAGGTGAGGTCTGACCAAAGCAGAATAGGGTGGCACTATTACTTCCCTTGATCTAGACACTATACTCCTATTGATGCAGTCTAGAATCACATTGGCTTTTTTAGCTGCCACATCACACTGCTGACTCATGTTCAGCTTGTGGTCCACTAAGACTCCTTGATCCCTTTTGTATGTACTGCTATCAAGCCAGGTGTTACCCATCCTATATCTGTGCATTTCATTTTTAGTGCCCAAGTGTAGTATCCTAAATTTCTTCCTGTTGAAATTAATTTTGTTATTTTTGGCCCAGCTTTGTAATCTGTTAAGGTCATTTTGAATTCTGATCCTCTCCTCTGGGGTATTATCTACCCCTCCTAATTTGGTGTCCTCTGCAAACCTGATAAGCATGATCTCTATTCCCTCATCCAAGTCACTGATAAAGATGTTGAATAGCACTGGGCCCAGGACAGAACCCTGTGGCACCCCACTAGCCACTTCTTTCCAAGTCTGGATCCAAATCTATATTTTTCTAGAGAATTTGTGACAGTCTCAGATGTGATTGATTGGGTCAAAAACAAAAACAATTTAACTCCCCAAGTGCACTTGGTTTGATATATATTCAGCCCTTTATATCCACGGATTCTGTATCCATGGATTCAACCATCCATGGCATGAAAATATTCCCCCCCCCCCAAAAAAAATCCAAAATGCAAACCTTGACTTTGCCATTTTATATAAGGGGCACCATTTTACTACTCCATTGTATATAATGGGACTTGAACACCCATGCATTTTGCTATCCATGGGGGACCCTGGAACCAAACCCCAGTGGATACCAAGGGCCCACTGTATTTTAATAAATCATTGTTGTCTGTCATTGGGCATCTCTTTTCCCTCATCTCATGTAGGAGAAACTTGCCCCACCCTTTTTGGGGGGTTCAAAAATGGAGGCAGTAGTGAATTGAATTCATTTAATGGCACCTCACAGGATTGGCTCTGGGATGGAAGTCTGGGATCCACCCCAAACAACTGTTATACTAAGTTTGTACCAAATTCATACAAAATCATGCAGTAGCTGCAATGGAGCAATAAAATACTATGACAGTTGTACAAATCCAACAATGAGCAAGTGCTGTTTCCAAAATACAGCCACAGTCCTACATGGGTCAGCATAGTGCAGTGGTTCCACATGTGGAACTATGCTTTGCTGAGCCATTTACCACCACCCCCTGGACCTAGAGCCACTGAAGCGCCCCCATGGCCATGTTGTACCTGGTGGAGAGCAAGGGGAGGGATCAGAGAAGCATGTAGCTATGTCCTGGAGCCAGTCTTGAAATGATTGCATCATCCTCTGAGGTCTACCTGAGTCCTCCAGAGGTCTCAGTTGCCAATGGAAAACCATTTTGTCTGGCTGCAGGGAAACAGATAAACTCTCCTCTGATTCAGCTTGCTATCCACCATGCCTAGAATAGCCACGGGGGAGGTAGCTTTGGTTGCTGTGGAGTGAGGAAAGGAGTGCCAACTTCTGAAGCAACCAAAAGACCCCACATACAGGTGTATGACTGATTTACGCCTGTACATGCCACTAGCAGGATTCCAGCCTATGTACAAGGTATGTCTACTAAATAATGAGACTGTGTTTCTACCTTTCAGACAAATCAGGGAGAAATGATTGTGAATGCTTGAGTGGTGACCTTGAACATGTCTGAACCTGCATGACAAACATCTACACTCTTGGCTGTTCAGCTAATTGTCAGTTGTTGTTTAAAGCAGCTGTGTTGTCTGTTGTGTACTGGGAAAATGCTAAGTTTAAGAGTCGAGCAAAGACATTCTGCAGCAACTTGAGGCAGACCCAAACCTTTTTCCAAAAAAATCATCACTTGTGATGAAACTTGGATCCATCACCAAGGGTGTACTTTTGGTAAAATGGGTTCCAGAAGGCAGCACAGTGAACCAGCATCATTATAAGCATGTTTTGACAAAACAGAGGGAGAGAGTTGTGGGGTGGGGGAGGCCAGAACAGTGGAAAAATGGTTTCATTCTTCATCAAGACAATGTGCCTGCTCACACAGCACTTTCTGTGAAACAGTTTTTGGCTGATAAATGCATTACTACACTTGAACATCCTCCATATTCACCAGATTTGGCACCATGGAACCTTTTTCTTTTCCCTAAATGAAATTGGTGCCAAAAGGAATACGTTTTGAGTTGCAGTTCAATCAATTACTTTATTGATGCAGTAAAGATGAAATTGGCAGACGTGTCAGAACAGCTGACAGAAACTGATCTGCTCCATGCCTTCGGCCAGTGGAAAACAAGACTGTATTGGTGTGTGAGTGTGAATGAGGAGTATATTGAAGGGCACAAGCATTAGAATTGTAAATAAATAAAAATGGATTATTGTATCAGTCTCGTTATTTAATAGACAGATCTCCTATGTCACAGTTGTTCCTTGTGTCTCACAGTAGTGTTCTGTCTGGTTCAGCAGCAGAATTCATCGTAATGTTTTGCACATGACTCAGAATGTTTTGAAAGTGTTTAACTTGAAATCACTAAGAGCTTGCAAAGATTTCTGTGTCTAAGCAGACTCCCCCCCACTCCCCAGCATGACTCTACCATACTTTGGTCTTATGCTCATTTTCTGACCTTTCCTCTTCAGTAAAGTCTGAAAAATCTTTGGTTGTATACTTAATGATGTAACTCTTCTATAGATCTCTGGATTTTTATTATCCTTTTTGAGGAACATTTTTGATTTAATGGGACCTTTTTTGGGGGATTCCATTTGGCAGATTTAGGGATTTATATTGGGTGTATAGCCCTGCATTCAGGGGCAGAGCTATGTGATGAAAGTACATGGACAGGAGGGGCATGCAGCAGGTGGAGGTGGACCTCACATTTCTGTAATGCTTTGAGATGTGTGTTGGAACAGAGATCTGCCAATATGAACAGGGGAGAATAACAGTTTTCAGTAGCCCTAGATCTTCTGCAACCCCATATCTTATTTTACAGTATTCTCCTGAGTGACACATTTAATCTTCACTCCTTCCCTGCCATCTTTAGTTAAGAAATGCATGAGAAGTCGCCAATAAAGTTCTCAGCTTTAGTGTCGGCATAATCCAATGGTGTATTTTTATTCTGATGTATACGTTAAAATGACAGTAACTGATTTTTTTAAAAAAGGGAATTATAATGTTGTCTTTTGATTTGACAGAAGTACAAGTTTCCTGGCCAGAAAACCTTTTCCCCCCAGTAAATTGGCTTTTGCTTTCAATTGGTGTATCATGAAATTAACATTCACCTTGAACCAGAAACAATATTGATACTGTCTGAAATATGTTTGATTTTCTATTCTCAGCATTGTTCATCATATTGAATGTTCATCCCATAAGTCTTACACAAAACAAAAATATACTTGGCATAGTCAAGTGCGTTCACCATAATGTTTCAAAAACTACCATTAGCAGAGGGGGAAAACCCTTTGATTGATGAATTGTAAAGTTGGAATTATTGAATCCCATCAAAAGAAGGTTTTACTGGCATGAGAAAAGTTTGCACTCAATCCTTCATTTCCCAAAACAACTGGTGATTATGTCTGATGCACATACACACGGGGGGGTTGGGGGTTGGAAAAGTTCCTTTTTTGAACTACAACTCTAAGAATGCCCCAGCTACCATGGTCACTGAATATGCTGGTTTGGGATTGCAAGAGTTGTAGTTTAAATAGTAATTTGCCATGCTCTGAACAATCTTGTTTTTAAATTTATCTTATATGTACAGTTGCCCCTCTATAGCCACGGATCTGGTATCCACTGATTTAAGTATTCATGGCTTGAAAATATTCTTTAAAAAATAATAACCCAAAAAGCAAACCTTGATTTTGCCATCTTATATAAGGGACACCATTTTGCTATGCCATTGCATATAATGGGACTTGAGTATTCACAGATTTTGGTATCCACGAGGAGTCCTGGAACCAAACCCCAGTGAATATGAAGGGACAACTACCGGTATATTTCGTTTTAATCTTGTATCTTATATTATGGTAGTTCTTGTTGTAAGCTTCTTTGGATCCTGCATTGGGAGAAAGGCAGAAAAATGAATGGATGAATGAATGAATGTAATTACCAGTGGAAACTAGAGAGAATGTTTACTTGGGAACTTGCACACAGTCTGGAACTTCCTTCCAATGGAGGCATGTCTAGCCATCTCACTGTTGGCCTTCTGCTAAATAGGCGCATCCTCTTCTGGAAGCTTTTAGCTTCTTACATTGGCTCTTGTCTCCATTCTGCATTGTGTTATTATAGTTATTCATTTTACCAGGCTGGTATTTCATCTTTTTTGTAGTCTGTGTTACGTTCTTAAATAAGTCTTTAGTATGCTTTTAATCTTATAATATGCTTTTTTTATAGCGATCTTAGGCTTTGCGTTTGGAAAAAGTGGGATAGAAATGGTTTAATAATAATAAATAGTATTTGTAAATAATAATAAGTAGTATTTCTCACACTTGTCACACTAAAATTCTTTTCTGTAAGAATACATGCACCAATATATTCTTGATTTCTCTTCTGTGGGTATTATTATTGTTATGAAAAATATTTATATAGACTCACCAATAACTAGAGTGTTGAAAAAACTGCGTATGTACTAATAGGAAACCCATCTTGTTAGTGACATGTGGATGGTATCAAAAATGGGGCCAAACTAGTCATTAAAGAGAATGATACATATTATAGGTAACCTGTTTTCCTCCCCATAGTAGGAATTTATCAGAGATAGCTGATCCAGCAATCAGACTTTTAAATTAAGCCTGTGTTTACTTTCCAGTGACCAGTCACAAAACAAAGCATGCTAAATGCAACCCACATTGGTGAGGAAAATCTTGTGCTTTGACAGATATCCTTCACTGCTTTTGGGAGCATGGGGGGGGGATGCACATTTGACCCTGAGAACCAAAAGGAAAAACTCCAAGGTTTGGAAAAATGCAAAAACATCCTGATATATATTGTTCATATTGAGTGGCCTTAGGATGCTGAGTGTCTGAAGTTACAAATGGAAAACTGGCTGAAAGACTACATATGAGTAGTCCATAATACAGCATTCTGTTAAAGGTCTGGTTTGTTGTTTTCTTAAATGCTTTGCACATTTTTAAATTATAGGAAAAGGGAAGAGTTTGGAAATGTTATTTTTCTCAGAATTTCAGCGGCCACCCTGGCTGGGATAGTTAGGAAGCTGTAGTACCAAAATACCATTTCCAAGACCTGATAATGAGGAACCCAATTCTGTGCTCCTGTGCATATCTATTTATGTGATTATCTTCTCTGCCTACAGTCAAATAGAGATGGTCTGACAGACTGTGTCCCTGTCTAACCTGAAGCTAGCTGTGTTCAGAGGTGTAAGGAATTACTAAGTATATAAACTTCCCCAGAAATAGGGTGCGGGTTAAGCCTCTTTACTGCAAAGATTCTTTTGATGACACCTGCATTGCAAGTTTGCCTTGAAGTGCATGCATTTCTGCTTTTAAAATATTCTGCTGCATCTCATCCAGAAGTCAATACTTGCTCTCAATATCTTCTTGTTTCCACAGCTCATCATGTTAAAACTGGAACTTGTGAAGTGGTGGCTCTCCACCGATGTTGCAATAAGAACAAGATAGAAGAAAGATCACAGACAGTCAAGTGCTCCTGCTTTCCTGGGCAGGTAGCAGGTACCACTCGAGCAGCGCCTTCTTGTGTTGATGGTGCGACATATTCTGTGGTTTGTTCTTCCTTCTCAAGCCATTTTTCCTCCTGAGGTCTTTAAATGATTGCCTTTCATTTCCTCCTACCAGTGCTTATAATGATAAGGAAAATTATTTGAAGGTATACCCAAGGTGAATGGTAGCTGGAGAGTTTTAAATGAATTACCAAGCCAGGCTGTGAAAGGAACCCCTTGTGTGGAATAATTTGATATAAAAATCAGAATGCCTGTAGTCTCAAACCAACATAATTCCTTCCAATAATATTTGTTAGAGACACATTACGATTACTCCCATGGTGAATAACAAAATTTGGAGGCATGTCTGATCAGGAGTGAGGAGGGTCCAAAAGGCAAAAGTCCTCCACACCGTGGCCCCAATCCAATTTAGGACTCCCTCCCTGTTTTAGAAGTTTCTTTTTCAAAAAACTTAACTATGCTAGCCAAATTACAAGACAAATGCCATAGGTAGTCTGTGTAGGAATCATGCAGTTCTTCAGATGTTAGGGACCCCAGAACTGTTTTTAAGATTTTTTGCAGGGGGGGGGGCCTCAACATTGGCAAGGTGGTTGTTATTATTTTTGCCTACTTACAGGTATTTGCAGAGGGAGTGCAAATTACTTTTCTCATCCATTTTCATTCCAACATCCTTAAATAGGAAGACTCTTACAAGCGTAGGCCCTCTATGTGTTCAGTGCAGCTTACTTCCAAGTAATTGTGCATAGGATAGATTGCAAGCAGCATTTCTTATTCCTGGGAGGGCTCAATGACAATATCTGTTTTTATATTAGTGCTTGACAATTTAGTACACTTCTGATAGATAATTCCTGAAAAGGCTCAACTGCATAGGAGTTTTGGTGGTCCATTTTGCTGGATCATTTGAAGGGGACTCAGCCCACCCAGCCTAGTATTGGTGGTGGGGGATTTGAGGTCTCCTTTACCCCTGTTCCAGGGTCCATGGCAAATGTTGTTGGGCAGCAACTTCCAGCAGCTCTAGCTAATTGTAACTAATGATAAGGAATTCTGGCTTTGCATCTGAAACATCAGGAAGGCTGCATGATTCCCACCCATGCCTTAAGTGAATGATTTCTTTGCAGTCTAAAAAGCATTTTAAAAAAGAAAACACCTCACATATGTCTTTGACTAACGTGTAGAACATTTTCTGCAAAGAGTGTATGATCTCTTCCCTGAAATTGTTATGCTGCAAGCTATCACAGAAACAGTAAATATATCATTTTCTTTGAGTACTCTTCTTCTGAATAGTTTAGACTGTAATGTTAGTGGTGATGTGGGGATGAAGCTTTTTAAAAAAGCAGACCAGGTGAAAAAAACTAGATGGTTGAAAATGCAAGGTTGGCTCTGAAAGGATTTTAAATAATCCTATACAGAGAACATACTGTATGTTTGAAAACAAATTTAATGTTTCACAATGATGGTGGAGGAGCTCTCTGTCCCATTATAGAGAAATGGCTTCATAGATGCAATTGTCATCTTGATCCTATGCTACACATACACACACACACAGAGCTATGGAGCAACTTTTTAAAAATGTAAAAACCCATACATTTTCCTCTCCTTTAGCTTCTATAGTGGAGCAAAAATGGTGGTGCCACATGCAACCATGTCTTGATGGGGAGGAATGCAAAGTTCTTCCAGATCGAAAGGGATGGAGTTGTTCTTCTGGGAATAAAGTGAAAACAACTAGGGTAAGTATGGAATCCACATGAAATTTTGTTGGCAGCTTTGAGAACAGAATGTTGGACTCAGTGGATCATGTGTTTCATAAAGCAAAGCAATTTTTAACCATGGAATTATACACAATCAGATAATGAAAATGTTAGATCAAATACAAATTTAGCTGCATTTAAAACTGAATTGAAATCAGTGTGACTTTACAATTAGTCATGACTAACTTGAATGCCACTTATTTCAATGGGTCTTGAAATAAGTTTGACTATTATTGGATCCAATATTGTTGATGTTGAGATTGTTTTTGTTTTTATTGATAGTCATCCTGAGCCAAAAGTCTTTTAGATGAGTTTAAAATCTCCCCAAATCAGTTGCCTGCTGGAGAAGTGTGAAGTGAAATCAGGTTCACATCCTCATTTCTGATACGGATTTGACTGAAAGTAAACATGGCCCTCTGTTCATCTTTGGAGGGTTTTCTTTTGTTATTTCATATAAGTTCACAGATTCCAGAAAATACATGCACTAAAAAGAAAAAAAACATATAGGTTTATTTAAGGACTGAATTCCTAGCTCACATTAAGCTTATTGTGCCAGTGGAGGAGAGAAGTGACCAAAAGAATAAAGCATTTAATTCATACATGGACAGAACAACCTCTAACTTACAGAAATATCTCTGATCAAATATACTCATGACTTTTTGTATATTAAGCAACACATAAAACATATAGAGCCTTTGGACGTCTACCAGAATTCCTAACTTTCTTCATTCTTCAAAATGAGAGCAACATTTAGAATAAAATCTAAAAGAAACTGAATTGTTGAGAAACAAAAAAAAAATATTTTGCAGTATATGAAATGTGAATAACCTCTTTCAGCTTATAAAAAGGAATTCAGAGATGTTTATGTATAACAATAATCACATACAGCTTTATATTTGCTTCCTTCTCATAATCATTTTCTAAGACCATGTTGATTTTCTGCTTTCTAGAGATATATATAAAGATTCAGTATTATAACAGTTTCTTATAGTTTCCTTTTGATTGGGGACTGTTTTGTTTCAGAGATGTAGTATTCAAAGGGCAAGGGACATTAAGAATGATGTAAATGTAGATATAGTTCTTAATGATAGTTATCAAAAGAATTAGAAGGCACTCAATCAAAGCTGCCTGAGTCACTGTGGAAAGACATACCATATGCTGACATTTGGGATCACTACTCAGATTTTACTGTAAGAATACAGTTGTCTTCAACTTTGCTGGTGGACTAGAACACACATTGTAGGCAAATGGAAAGGGTATTCCATCATCGATATAAGCATCTTCTGGTTTTGCCTTCATTTTAACTCTCCTTTTAAGGAAATGGAAAAGTAGGGACAAGCTCAGAAAGATGAAAGAATGACTAGGTTTGAGATAAGAAACTGTCAATAAAATAAATAAAATAAACTTATCAACTGAAAAAAGAGAAAACTGGGTAAGTCTTGTTCAGTAGGTTTGGATTGTAAGTAAATGTAAGAAAGGATGAGGCCAGTGACCAAAAAAATGGAAATTTTGGGGAAACCCCCCCCCTTTTTTTTGACAGCCGAGTGTATTACTGTTACGAGTTACCCAGAGTACATGGTGGGTTCTACAAGTTACTGCAGCTCAAGGGAAAAAACCAAAGGGTCCCAAGATTATTTTCAATGGTAGGGAACACACTGCTTGTCTGCTCTGCCAATATACAGTATTCTAAAATCTGGATACTGACATAAAGCTGACAGATAGAGCTGGAATAGTGCAGGCCTGTATGTGAGGAGTAATCCCCACTGAGTTCAAACACCTGAGAAAGGATGCATAGCATTTCTGCCCTGCTGTGATACCTGGCCTTCATCCAATAGCTGAGGGAGATTAGATAAAATGAGAGTAGAATTCTCTGCATGCTCCTGAATTGTGTCTAAAAAGAAACTTGAACACCTTACTGGTTTCCAGAATGGCTGTGAATTGATGTATCCCCCCAAAAAAAGACTATTACAGAGACTATGATAATTTGTAAGATTAATATAATCACCTGGTGCCGACCATTGTTGCTATAGCTCTCATGATCCCCATTTGTTCTGCTAGCACTGCTTCTGCTTAGTTGCCTACCTGCTGAGGAAAAGAAGGGGGGGAGGGGGAACAGTACTGAAAGGCTAAGAATGAGTCCCTGGATATAGAGCTAGAATTTATCTTGAAACCAAGGCTGATATTAGTGTCAATGAAGCAGCTATATCGGTTGATGATCTGTCCTCCTCTGAATTACAACAGATGCATAAGCGCTTTAGGCAGCTGAAAAAAGGGGGAAAATAGGGCAAGTACTGCTGTCTGTGCTGGTTAAAAAAAAGTTTGAAATATTGCTCTCCTACTAACTGTTTCCCTTTGAGTCTTCCTGGTTTCTCAATTTCTTCTCAAGAATAGAACTGTAGTTCAGATTAAGCTAAAATATGTTATGATATGTCATTTATCTTGAAAACTAGCATGCAGTGTATGAATCACAGTGTTTCTGATAGATAAGATTCTCTAGGACAACAGAATAAGGCTGGCCAGAACATAAGAAGGTCGGTGGGACATCTCTCATATTCCAGGTACAGTTTTCAATGGACCTAATCTGGAATATCAGTAAGTAAAGGGATTTTGTAGCACCTTTGAGACTAACTGAGAGAGAGAAAACTGTAGCATATGCTTTCATAGACTTAGTCTACTTCCTCAGACGCTGGAGTGAACTGGTCTCATGAGGGCGCTCTTGGACCAGCATAACGCTACATTCCAAAACTTCCTGCAACATTTATATAGTCATCCACCACTCTGGCCTTTCCTCTTGCCTTTGTCCCTCAATGACCATTGTTAAACTAAGTAATCACCTCATCACCACACCCACTACTTTTGCATTTCAATGGCTATTCAACAGCCTGCTTATAAGTTTTGCTCCTGGGCACCAGTTCACTCCAGCATCTGATGAAGTAGACTAAGGGCTTGTCTATATGAGCCCCCCCCCCCAAAATAGAGTGATCCACAGCTGCTACTTGTCTTAATGGTCTTACAGCCCCCATAAACTTCACATGCCCTCTATTCAAGATGGCAGCTGCAAGTGAATTACACACACACACACACACACACACAATTCATAGACTCATACTGTCATAGAATTGGAAGGGGTCCATAGGCTACCGAGTCCAACCCCATGCTCAGTGCAAGAAATTCAGCTAGAGCACCCTAGTAGGAAGCTGTCCAGCCTCTTTTTTAAGACATCCAGAGAAGGAGACCCCACTAACTGTCTAGGTAGTTGGCTCCATTGTTGAACCACTTTTACTGCCAAGAAGTTCCTTTTAATGATCATCCAAAATCTACCCTCCTGTAACTTAAAACCATTAGACCTGGTCCTACCTTCTGGGGCAGCAGATAACAAACATGCACCCTCTTCTTTGTGCTAGCCCTTTATATATTTAAAGAGTGCAGTCATGTCACCCCTCAGTTTTCTCTTCACCAGGCTGAACATGCCCAACTCTTTCAAGCTTTGCTCATATATTTTGTTCTGTACACCTCTTTGTTGTCCTTCTTTGAACCTACTCCAACTTGTCTATATCCTTCTTAAATGAGACACCCAGAACTGAAGTCCAGATGAGGCCTGACTAGTGCAGAATAATATAATGGGACTATTATTTTGAGAGACAGTGTGATGTAGTGGTTTGAGTGTTGGAATAGGGCACAGTGAGACCAGGGTTTGAATCACTGCTGGACCATGGAACTTACTGGGTGACTTTCTGGAAGTCACACTCTCTCAGCATCAGAGGAAGGCAATGGCAAACTCTGAACAAATCTTGCCAAGAAAACTCTGTGATAGGTTTGCCATAGGGTCATCTTAAGTCAGAAATGACTTGAAGGCACACAGCAACAACTATTACTTTCCTTGTCTTGGAAATTATGGTTCTATTAATGCAGGAGAGGAGAGTAGCCAGCATATGCTAGACTTAATCCCTTCTCTCTCTGCCATCTCCTTTTCCTTGTGTTTCCTGTCATATTAGATTGTAAACTTGAGGGCAGGGGACTGTCAAATTAAGAATTTGTAATTCTTTCTGGGAGTGATGTGAAGTTAAGTTTCCAGATCATCCTGAAAGCAGTTCAGTGTGAAGGACATTACAAATATACATTATAATCCAAACATGTTCCCAAATATAGGGAAGACAAATGGAGTAGGGGTCCAGACTCCTCCATTTGCAAGCCCTCGGTAGGCTAGGTGTCATTGGTGGCTGTGGCAATGCAAGCTGTCACTCAGAAGCAGAGTTGAAACCATTTTGCTATGCCCGTGGTCCCCCAGCTCACTGAGTTGATTCAGCAGGATATTATCAAGAGCCACCAATAAGTCAAGGAGAAACAGCAGCAAACCAATGTTTGAACCTGCCTGACTTCTTTTGTGAGTCCCACAGTTGTGGGGCCAGTACTCTGAAAACCCTGTCAAAAATCCAACTTCTTGAGATGGTGGCCTCTGCTAAAATTCCAGGCATTTTCATATAGGAAAAGTTGGCTTTTCAGCTATCTTAGTAACAAGATGTTTATGGCTTTGTAGGCAAAACTCATGCTTTTAATTGAGCTCTGAAGTAGATTGAAAGCGAAGCATCTATCAACAAATCTGGAAATAAAATTTGATGCTATGTTAGGGAAAAGTAGCCTGTTTTGCTAAACAGCCAGCCTGAAGTTGAAAACACTAGTTTATGAAAATCCAGTTGGCCCCAACAAAGATATTACTCTATAGCTATTATTATAATAAGACAGATTACAGGAATTTATCCCAATATTCATGTCATTAGTCTTACTTCTTTCTAACAAGTCTCTTCCTCTTCATCTTTATGAATCCATTCATTCACATTGACACCACCTTGAGAACTTTCCCCCTGCATCTGAATCCTCACAACCCATCCAAACTAGGTAATAGTTCTTAGGTGCATTATCTTCCCCCCCCTGCTTCATGGCCCTCATTCTGTCAAGATTTATTTGTTCTATATAGCATATCTGTGAACTGTCACAATCTTTTCTACTTATAGCAGTAAGTTAGGGCCACTGAGTGCTATTTATTAAGCACTAAAGCATACCGATGGCTTTACAAGACCTAGGTAAGGCCCAATTATTTTTCCAAAGTGCTTATATAAAACAAGAATTAATCACAGACAAGGGAATGATAAGGGCACAAGAAAGCTCAGACTGTGATTAAAGTTGTGCATCTGCTTGTTTACATGGTATGGGGGAGGTTTGGGGGAACAGGTCATGGCGGCAGGTTTTTTATGTTTGACTGTAGAAGGCTATTGAAAGTTTCAGATTGAATCTCATTAAAAATGCAAGGCAAGCATATTTTTCCCCTCATAGGGTAAACTGCATTCTCTGCAGGGATTTGGTTTTCCCTGTCATTTCACCAGCTCTACATACTTAAGAAGGGGGTTCACCGGTGGGCCGTTTTGTGACCTGGCCGGCACACCCCAACAGGAGCCCCCCTGGGGAGTCCCCCCTGCTCACCCCCCATGGGGGGGAGGTGGTGGGGTGGGTGACCACATGGGCGGTCGCCATGGGGGCTGCCATTAGTCCCCCATCTCTCTCCCAGCGCCCCTTGCGGCTGGGAGACGCGGGAAGGTAGCAGTCAATCAGGGTGGGCCTGCCCGCCTCCGATTGGATGCCCGGCTGCTGGAGTGCAGTGGCGCGGTTGGATGACGTGGGCAGCCTGCGACGGAGCTGTTAAATAGCAGCCAAGGAGCCGAAGAGGAGGAGGAGCACAGCCAAAGAAGCTGGGTAGGCGCCCCACCCCCCTTTTTTGGTGGCACCACCCCCACCTTTCTTACGGGGCAGCGGGTGGGGTTAGGCACGGCAGCGGGAGCAGCTGGAGCATGCCAGTGGGCTGCTGATTGGCTGTGGCAGCCGTGGCTGTGGTTTCAGCCGTGCCGGGGGACAAGGTGTGGGGGGATGAGTGGAGGCACCTGGGGCAGCAGCTGGGCAGGCGCTCACTCCACCCGGGCACAGCCCCCCCACACCTGGCACGCACCACAGCAACCATGCAGCAGTGGGATAGGCCAGAGCGGGCCAGCAGGCTGCCGATTGGTCATGGCAGCCACAGCCGCAGTTTCAGCCATGCCGGGGGACAGGGGGGACGGACGGAGGCACCCTGGGCAACAGCTGGGCAGGCGCTCCCCTCAGGTACAGCCCCCACACACCTGGCATGTGCCACACCATGCACGCAGCCCTGCCAGTCAGCAGCAGCTGCAGCCGTGTTGGAGGGGGATGCCAGGGCTGGCGAGCAATGGTGGCACAGGAAGGCCAGCATGGGGGGGTTGGCAAAAGGGGGCGCGCAGGTCCTCTAGGGGCTTCAGTGGCTCATCATAGGCAGCCAAATGGGGCAGTGGCCTAGGCAGGAGGCATGAACGGGGGGAGTGTGGGGGCATCGACATGCAGCTGGGCAGGTTCCCGCCCTCCTCCCCCCTTCCCGCTTCCCGGGAGATGGCCCTCTGCTTAGTCTCCCCACACTGTGGGATGGGTTGGCAGGGCGGCTGGGGGTGGGGTCCTGGCCAAGGGGGTCCCCCCCAACTTGGGGCATGCCCATGGGGGCCAGAAAAGACAAAAAAGGGGGGTGTTGGGGCGGGCCAGCAGGCTCTGGACCAGGGGTTCATCCCTGCCTCCCTCGTTTTTTGTTTGCCTTACATAGGTTTCGGGCCATGGTTCGGCGGCCGGTGTGAAATAAATACCAAAAAAAGTAACAACAGCAACACTTTCCTTACCTGTTTGGGGAAGGGGTCGGGTTGTCCCAAGACATCATGGGGCCCGAGGATGGCCAAGCAATGCCATCAGGTGGATCCACCACCCCAGCCTGAGCCAGAGCCCACACCAGGAGGTGGGGGCAGGGGCAGCTGGACCAGGTCCCGGGGCCCAGCAATGGGAACGAGGTGGTGCCAGTCCTGTGACTCCCCGTTGAGGCCTTCACGCCTCCAACACCTACCATGGTGGATGTTATGGGGGCATTGTCTGAAGTGTTAAAAAGGCTGGACAAGGCATCGCACCCAGGAGGTGCAGATAGCCAGACACTGCCTGCAGTCATGGCAGGGACCGGGACAGGGGACCCCAGTACTTCATCCAGCACAGGTGCCCGCAGCGGCAATAGTCGATCAAGGCGATCCAGGTCCAGAGAGCGGAGTGGTTCCCGGGACTCGAGACGCTCGGATTCATCTGGCTTATCATTGCGGTGGTGCAGTGGATCTAGAGGTAGGCGGAGCCCAAGAATGAAGCGCCGAAGGTCCCATTCTGGTTCAACTTCAGGTGAGTCCTCGGATGATGACAAATTCAGGTACTGGGAAAAAGGAGCCTACAAGCCAGCTTTGCCAGGGTGGGCCCTTAAGGTCAGAAAAGCCAGGGAGAAGGCGGTGGAGGAGCGAAAAAGTGGAGGTAAGAACTCCCCAGGTGAAGAGCTTAAAGAGGCCAAGTCGAAGGAGGACCCCCCCCTGGGGGCCGGTTGGACCACAAGGTGCGTTCAAAAATACTACAAGGGTACTATGTAGATGTCTTCACTTTGGCGTCACCTCCAGGGGAGGAGGCCAGGGTTCATAGGAGTGACAAAAAAGAGAATGACAAGGCCAGCTTGGCAGTGGTGGAGCACACTTTGTCAACTGGCTCACCGAGTACGCAGAGTTCATGGGCGTGGTGGCATTGGTTTTCCCAGAGCGGGCCTGGCATTTGATCAATCACCTTTGTCAGGTTTTGACGGTAAGGGCGCAGGCCAGGGACACCAATGCCATCCTTTATGACATGGAGTGCAGGCAAGAAGCCTCCAGGTCCCCAATGCACAGGTGGGAGACCATTGACTACCCCACTTGGCTGCAGGCCACTGGGCCGGGCAGGCGGGAAAAGGGGGAAGATCCTAAGGCTGCCCGAAAAAAGGAAGGGAAGAAGCCAGTCTGCTGAGAATACAATGGAGGTAAGTGTGGCAGGTAAAAATTCTGGTTTGACCACTCATGTGACACCTGTGGGGGGGCACCCCAAGGTGAACTGTTCTCGGCAAGTCCTTTCGGAACAATCACTCTGCCTCATTGGGCACCAGAAGGGAGGCAGGGTCCACCAGCAGTGCCTCCAACAGCAACACCAAATGAGGTAAGCGTTGGGACGGGGCAGGGGGGGTTGCATGGCCTTCACACCAGTCAAGCTGGAGGCCATGCATCTGCTCTTGGCGGCCTACCCGAAGCAAGAGGCGGCAGCCTACTTGGCTGCCGGTATCAAGTTTGGCTTCCACATCCCGTTCCAAGGCCCCAGAGAGGCCTCCATTTCAGGCAATTTAAAATCTGCGGCACAGTTGCCTGAGGTGCTGGCTAAGAAGATAGGGAAAGAATGGGAGGCAAGTTGCATAGCCAGCCCATTTGATCAGCCACCCATGCCAAATTTTCGCATATCACTGCTAGGTGTGGTCCCCAAAAAAGCGCCTGGGGAATACCGGTTCATTCACCATTTATTGTACCCCAAGGGATCATCGGTCAATGATGCCATCCCACCGGAGCTCTGCACAGTGAGGTATGCCTCATTGGACCATGCGGTGCGCCTCCTCCAAACTTGTTGCCTGTATATCCAGACGACCATTGCCTTTTGGGCTTCAAATTCCAGGATAAGTGGTATTATGACATGGCATTGCCCATGGGTTGCTCCATCAGTTGCACAGCCTTTGAGGCTTTCAGCACATTCTTGGAATGGGCTCTACAGAACCGGCGGGATACCCATTTGTCACACACTACTTGGATGACTTCCTAATGATGGGTCCAGCGGGGGGGGGGGAGGAATGCGGGTTCTTACTCTTTTCCTTCCAGGCACTGGCCGATAAGCTCGGGGTACCACTGGTACCCAACAAGACGGTAGGCCCTGCAATATTACTGATTTATCTGGGTATACAGTTGGATTCTGTGGAAGGTGTCTCCCATTTGCCTGATGACAAGATAGCTGCCTTGAAGACGATGCTGTTTGGTCTCTTGGGAAAATAGAAGGAGGTGCAATCGCTCTTGGGACACCTGAACTTTGCATGCAGGGTAGTGGCACCAGGAAGGGCTTTCTGTGCACACATCGCTCGCCTCACGGGGGGAGCCAAGGCACCTCATCACCACATCAGGTTGACCGGGGGGGGGGGTCAAAGAGGACATGAGGGTGTGGCTCACCTTTCTGGAGCATTAAAACGGGGTCACCACTTGGCAAGGGAGGTTGGAGCTGGGTGGTGACCTGCAGGTACACTCGGATGTTGCAGGTAGCCTGGGGTTCGGGGTTTACTACAACGGCCATTGGTGTGCCCGTCCATGCCCTCCCAAATGGGCAGGGACGGGACTATCCCACCCCTCTGAGGGTAAGGAGGTAAGTTGGCCCAAGCCATGTAGGGCTTTAAAGGTGATAACCAACACCTTATACTGTGCCCGGAAACTAATAGCCAGTGGAGAGCTTTTAGCACAGTTATGTGCTCTCTTCTGGAAACATCAGAAATCAACCTGGCTGCCATGTTCTGAACTAGTTGTAAATTTCTGTGTCAAGCACAAGGGTAGCCCCATGTAGAGCGCATTACAGAAATCGAGACGGGAGGTTACTGGAGCATGTACCACAGTTTCTAGGTCCCTGATTTCCAGGAAAGGGTGCAGCTGGCATATCAGCCGAAGTTGATAACACACACTCCTGACTGTCACATTTACCTGATTAGACTTCAGGAGCGACGGGTCCAGGAGCACCCCCAGACTGCGAACACAGTCCTTGGAGGAGAGTGTGGTTCCATCCAGGATTGGAAGTTGTATTCCCAGACCTGGTTTCGGGCCCATAACTGTTAGTACCTCCATTTTATCTGGATTCAGTGTGTTGCTAGTTAGATTAAAGAGTGGTAGATCAGTAGGAGATTCACCTTTTTAGTTATACCACTATTTTAGACACTCTTGATGCTGTTGCTTTGACTTTGGTGGTTAAAATGAAAGTATAATTACATTGATTAATTCCAACTCAGAGCTTTCCTTGTAATCCCTTAGTCTGGAAATACCTGGAGGAATGTTGATCAATTCATTTATTAAATATTATTCAGTGAAAATACATATATATCCCAGTATGTATCTTGTATCTATCCTTGCAGAAACAGTTTCCTGTCTCCTTCTCCCACTCTTCCCCTTCAACTTGCTTCAGTTGTTGCAAATTGAGTTCAAAGTAGAAAAAGTAGCTTGTCTCCAATTAATTCATCTGGGGGGTGGGAGGAGAGGAAGGGGTGGAATCTTGCTTTCCCCAGGAGGCTCAGGCAAACTGCTACAGCCTCTCCTAGCTTGTGTGTTCTTCCTCAGTAACTTTTTCAATCTTAACCATACTGTGATGTTCTTGACCACATGTGCCCTGGTTTTCATCTATGAAATGTTGGAGGATATGCAGAAGTTGTGTTAAAGAGAAAGAAAATGTCCATAGTAAGTTGGACGTAGGTCTCATCACTAATATGTAGAAGGGCTTTGTTTTGTCTTTTGGGGGAAAAGGATAGGACAGATAATCAAATCTCAGAGAACATTAAAATGAACAAACCTGGTTTACGGTTTATTCAGTTAACAAATAGGCCAGATTTGATTATTTTAAACAGGAACTTTAAGGATTATTTGGATGGGAGGTTTACCTGTTTGGTTCCATGGGGCAAGCTTAGCAGATTATGTGGTCATTTGAGCTGCTTTAGGGAAGGAAGGTCTTCAGTTTCATGGGAGAGGTGTCAGAAGGTGACCCATCAGCATCTGTTTTCCTTTACTGGTAAAACACAATTTTTGACACTGAAGCTATAAAATTGAATCAGTTCAAAGTGTGACATACAGGCTAATGAAGCGGTCAAAAATCTTGAAATAACATCGGAATTTCAACTTAAGTCTCCAGCTTTAATGGTGGTAAGGGAAGAAGTGATTCTAGGTACAGGCCTGGCCTATGTTGCACTAGTGAGGTTTGAATGTTAAGTATTCAGACTAGAACCTGATCAAGGAAATTTCAAATTACATGGTTTGATAACAAGTGTATTTAACATAAAATAAATATTTGAAAGCCATTAAAGGTTGTGTAGAATGCCAGTCTTAACAAGAAAAGCTTGATAAATATAAGAGAAGATATTATTAGGCTAGATTTGATGGAGTTGACACAAACACTGAAGATTTATGGTCTAACAAAAGTTTGAAAGTAGTTGAGTAGTATAAATGGTTGTTCAAGATACTGACAGTTATATTATAAAAATAATGTAAGTAGACTTTTAAAGTTAGCCCCTCCATTGCTAGAGACTGTTGGCAACTAGCCCCTTGTGATAACTGATGAAATTAAATACCTGCTTAAAAAACAATACAACCCCAAAGGAAATTATATTTTGCCCAATGTACTAAGGGCATTTACTGAATGGTGACCTTTACTTTTCAGTTATGATGATCATAAAATAATAGAATTGCTGATAGACCCCGGAAATAATGACACAGGACACATATATTGGGTTAAAATAAGGCCACTTTATTAAATATAACCTATTTAAACATTTCTGTAGAGATCTGCAATGGGGGAGCAACCTAGTGTGGGAATTGCTGGGGTAGGAGGTCATCTCCCAGACCACCTCCCCCACTTCCCTAGGGAGAAAACACCTGAACCCCAAGGAGAACCCATAAGCTGGGCTGCTCTCCCATCAGCCCACATCTGAAAGGCTGACCCAAAAGTCCCTCACCGAAGTCACAGGAGTTAAAGAGAGGGTTTATCTCTCAGGCCAGCCCCAAAGGAGGTCACTTTCCCTTTCCCCCAGCTCGCAGGACCTAAAGGGGAAGTTCCAGATCCCCCCTTTCACCACCAAAAGGGGGAGGTGTCAAGGTGCTCACTGATCTACCAAATTTCCCCCTTTCCCTGTCAAGTGACTGCCTATTTAAGACACCACCCAAAGCCAGTTGTCAAGTCCGCATCCAAAGTGTGGGGTATGTGGGGGGGAAAGAGGCAAAAATTCCTACCCAGCCCCAGAGTGACCAATTACATCACACTGATTCAGTGGTAGGTGGGTTGAACAACAAAAAAAGAGGGAGAGCTGGGGTGGTGAGGCCCTAAATAGGATCTGGCGCCATCACCAGTTCTCTGTGTCAAGACGTGTGCTCCCTGGCCCAAACTTCTTGTTTCTGGTCTGTCATCAAATGTGGTCCACCATGGCAAGCTCTGTTGGCCATGTGGACCCATATTGTAGAGCTGGAAGGTATCTCAAGAATCATACAGTCGAATCCTATGGCACTGTAGCAATCCAAATCTAAGCATCCAAGGATGTTAGTTGTTTTCATTGCAGAACGATCTTTACCATCTGAAAGTTCTTATAGTTTAGTAGAAATTTCTCTTGTAATGTGAATTGTGCCTCTTGGAGCAGTAGGAAACAAGTGCTCTATCTTCCATTTGTTAGCCTTTAAAATATTTGAAGATGGATGTTTTGTGGTTCAGGAAAAGTTCCAACTGAATAGGAGGAAGTTGTTGTTTGCTAATTGCCATCAAATTGACTCCAATTTATGGTGGTTCTATCAGCAAGAGACCTGCAAGTCACCCTGTTATTAATAGTCCTGCTAAGATCTTGCAGATTCTGGGCCATGGCTTCTTTCACTAAGTCTGTCCACCTGTAATGCAGTCTTCTCTTTTCCTATGACTGCCTTCAACCTTACCAAGTATGTCATCTCTTCTAGTGAATTATTTTGTAGTCATGATATGGCCAAAGTACAATTGCCTCAGTTTAGTCATTTTGGCTGATTTGCTTATCAGTCCATTTATTGGTCTTTTTGGCAGTCCATGGTATCTGTAGAACTCTCCTTCAGTACTGTATTTCTTCTGTTGACCTTTCTTCACTGTCCAGCTTTCATATATAAAAAGGATGGAAGATAAAACCTAGCTAAGTATAGACTAATTAGTTTGATGGATGTTATTGGTAAGGTCTACTCTAGACATATTTTCATTAATTACAAGACTGTGTTACAAGACATATTATTAGTTAATGTTGGCATGTGAGCAGCCTGACTTTCAAGCTGCCGGTTGTACAGTGAATCACTGCTTATCAACTTATACAATAGTACACAATAAATTACATTCAGACCTTGTTTGTAGTCTTTATTGATCTTGGGTCTGCATTCAATACTATAGCAGTTTTGAGGGGAAAACATGAGGAGCGGCAAACCAGTAAATCTATTTTATATCACATACAGCCTCTTTATACTAAAACCTTGTTTACAGTTAACTTCCTGATTCTATCAGAATCATAAAAAGCTTTGGCTAAAAGTTTGTTAAATCTGATGCCTTCAGTTATATTAGAAGAACAACACAGAAGTACCGGTAGGTCCATTCCAATTGTACTTGCAGCTGCAGGTTACTTCCTAGAACTGAAAACTGAAACAAAAAATGATGCGATTAATTAAAAGCTGTACAATACGTTAAAATGTGTATAAATATCAATTTCATTTGAATGTCATCCTAAACCATGCTAAACTTTAGCATTACAGGAGCTAGACATGTGAGTCTTGAGTGCTTTCCCTCATCCATGGATGCCTTCCTTGCAATGCAGCTGGTAAAAGGACTTCCAGAGTTCACTCCCAGTTTAGATTAATGGCAGTTTAATCTAATCCAATAAATTATTATTAATTTTAGCTGTGGTTTGTTTGAAATAACCGAACCTCAGGGTATATGTTATGAACCTGGCTTGTTTGAAAAAACTACAGTTAATATTTTCAGCAGTTTATGGTTTAGATGTCATGCTGATCTTCGTAGTTCAGATATCATGCTCATGGAAATCAGGAGTAAAACCTTTCTGGCTCCCTCACAGACACACCGAAGGAGGAGCAGAGGGAAGAGGGGTGTGCGTATTATTTATTTATTTCATTGATGTTGCCTTTCTCCCAGAGTGGGACCCAAAGTGGCTGACAAAAAGATTCTGTTAAAAGCAATAATATTTTAAAACACAATTAAAATCATCCCATTAAAATGGTAGATTAAAAACAGTATAAAATCATTAAAAATACAATATTAAAAATATAGCACCAACCATAAGAAACCTCCTTGCAAGTAATTACACATTAAAATCCTGCTTGAACAAAAAGGTCCTTACCTGCCACACCTGGGGATGCCTAGGCTCATTCTTGCCATACTAAACTATAGTTTAGCATGATGTACAGAAACATGACAACTAAAAATATTAACAAATGTCACTGTGAAAATTCTGCAGTCATTGTTACTGGCCTCTCAGGACATAACACAATCTTCTGATTATAGTAATTGCTAACCTTTTTAGAAAGTGCCCTTTTCATTAAGCATCAGCTCATCCAACTTCCCTTATGAAGTCTTTTATAAGTGTCTAACAAACCTAAACTTTATAATTTTTCACTAGAAAGCAAAGCCAAATATTTCTATAGAAAAACCTCAAATGTAGACACATTCAGATGTTTACTCACATATCTATTTTCTTTATGAGTCTGTTGTGTCACTGTTCTAGTACAGAGGGATTTAGTGTTCTAGAAGATTTTTCGTACATTTGTGTTTGAGGCTGAATTGGGGAATACACCCACCTGTGAACTTGTCTGCATTGTACACATTGAAAAGTATACATTATAATTGGACAGAGACCAATGTTACATGAACTTTAACATCTGTTATTCCTATTACAGTTTAATTTATAAAGACTATATATTTGGACATAATAACATCCCAACATGCAGAAGATGTGACCCAAGCAGGGATAGTGGTCTGTGTGGATGCTTTCCCTGCCTTATTTGCTCTCTGCACTGTGAGAGGGAAAGCTTGCCTGCTCACTGCACATGCCCATAATATTCCTATTAAATTCTAAGATAGCAGAAATTTGGCTAGCCAAAAAGGTGATGCGGCTAGGGTATGGGGAAACAAGTGTGTACCTGTACACTACTTCCAAGTACATTTCTGATTGGTGTGTGTGTGGGGAGGAAGGATGGCCGAGCAGCACCCCCTTCAACCTCCTTAATGCAAAACTGTTTCAGGGTTTGTGATATAGATCATTCCATAGTGCAGGCCTTATAACAGTGAGTATCAGGAAGCATTAATTGTTCCTAAATTCATTTTTATCTGTGATGTGGAGAAGGAAGGAGGGATGTATTATCATATGACTTGTCGGGAATGCTCTGATGTAATCATTAACCACACTGTTTCTTGCTTTTGTACATTAGACTATGAAAATTTTTATACTGTCCTGCTTATGTATCCTTTCAGGACCTTTTCTTGTCAGCAGAGAGATCAAAGATACTCTGTATAAATAATTGTAGTTCTTTAGATCTATTTGTGATGATATAATGAGAATGTTTCCCCTGAAAATCGCAACCAGTTTGTCAGTAAATATTACCTTAACTTTATTTATTTTAATTAAAATGCCATAGTATTCATTTTATAGATCCAATTGCAGGTCATGTTATCACTACAGACAGGATTGTCTCTCTGATTATACTATGCAGCATTAAGCCTCTAAAATAAAATATGGCATAGACATTATTTTAAAAAGAGCATTTTCTAATGGTCATGCTGACCAAATGCTGGAGGTAACCCAGCATTTCTGAAAACAATTAACTCTTTAATATGGACAGGGAACAGGAATGACCAAATGTGTGGTGGGGGGTTGAGGGGTTGGGGGCTAATCTTCTGCACTCAGGACTCTCCAGATTTTGCAGATTGTCAAAGATGGAAAAAACCTCAAAATCAAACAAAAAACATGTCCCTCCCTTAAAAAAAAGAAAGAAAGGAAAAAAAGAAAAGAAACCCCAACCCAAACAGAACTGGCTTGAAATCCACATCTGCTTTTGAAAAAAAAAAAAAGGTATTTCATTTTATTCTAAAGTGGACTGGGAAGCTGTTCCTGGAGGGCTCCAGAAGAGATGATTTGCCTTCTCTTTTTTGGACAGAAAAAGAATGGCCTGAGGAGCTTGGAGAGGTTGAAGCCCTCAAAAACAGCCTTGCGGGCTACATATAGTCGTTTCACTTCCCCACATGATATAGAGAGAGCATAGGAAATCTGCCTGTTTATTGCCCCCAGTAGTAAAGAGAGCCAGCATGGTATAGTGTGGTTTGAGAGTTGGACTAGGACTCTAATGAACCAGGGCTTGAACTGCCACTCAGCCATGGAAACCCACTGGATGACCTAGGCCAAGTTACACTCCTTCAGTGTCAGAAGAAGACAATGGCAAAGCACCTCTGAACAAATCTTGCCAGGAAATCCCATGATAGGTTTGCCTTAGGGTCACCATTAATCGGAAATGATTTGAAAGCAAACAACAACAGTTGTCTCCACCATTCCTCATTATTTCCCAACATTTTCCTATAAGCTTCATTAGTCTGTGTAGAGTTCATTTGAAGGATATTTATGCACACATTGACCAAAATCTGAAAAGCTCAATGAACAAATGGTTTCCTTATTTTAATCAGTAACGACAAGAAAAAACTGTGAGCAGAATTCCTTCAATGTCTGACAATTTGGAAAATCTCAGCTGTGGTCAAAGGATATATCCATTGGGTCTTAGTGATTCTGCTTTCAAGACCTTTATCCCAGGATAGTAGATTTCAGTTCCTTTCTTAAAAAGCAAGAGGTACAATATGGAGACAAGGATTACAATTACATTCTTGTTGATTCTTGCTCACCTTGGGTGACTTACTTCTAGCCAGTATTTACAGGTAGTCAAACTAGGAGTAAGTGTAGCCATAGCTTCTTGTATAGTAACTAAAGGATAAAAGGCAGTAGAAATTGATGCTTGCAGGATAGGGATTGGGTTCCTCAATGGAATTGGGCAAAGTACATATTTATGAGAGCTGCGGGGAAATCAGTGTTTTTGTGAATTTCTGTATGAGAGTGAATGTGCACACAAGCCTAATATGTCCTTGGATTTATGGTGTTGTTGTTGTTTTGTGGGGCGGGGGAGGGTATAGTCTTATTAACTGAATTGCAAATAGTGCATGAAAATCCCAATGTCAGTGTTGCAGCTGATTCCACCAAAAGGTTGGCTGCAACTTTATACCAACTTACCTTGGAGTAAGCTGCACAATGGGACACACATCTAGATAAACTGTATATAATCATCCTGCAAGTCACCTTTATTTAGGCTGTGTTTAGCTTAGTAGTTTCATGTTTTTAATAGATCACCCTCTGTTTTATCTGCTGCTTCTGTCTGTAATGTTTGTTGTTATTCTTATATTGAAGTGGATTTTTTGTTCTGTTTTATAACTGTTGTATGCCATATTTGTGTATCAAGGTGGGATATACATCTTCTGATATAAATAAATGCCATTTCTTTTATTGGGACTTATCCCAATTTGCTTGGCTGAGCCCTCTACCCTTGCAGAAAAAGTAACAGTCATTCGAACTTTAATAAACAAATCCTATTTTAAACAAAAATTATTTGCAGAGAACCATTCAGTAGTTTATTGCCCATAATTATTCAATGGATGATTTGATTTATTTCAGTTTAAGATAGAGGAATAATCTTTTCTTTAACATGCCTCTTGGTAACTTTATACTCACGTAAAGACATATAAAGACATGATGTATTTGTTTCCTTATGAGCAAACTGTTCTGCCACTAATCCCAGTTTTGTTTTATGCAACTCATCTTAGTACCTGACATGTGTTTGTTTCTTAGGCAAACGTGTAAAACCCTTCAAGAACAAGGAGATTTCTGCTGTGCCTGATGACTATTTTTGATTATTCCACACACACACAAAATACTCTGGCTCCACGTTTGGAGCAATAGTTGTGATGAATCCTAATCTTGGTCGGATTCTCAGGAAGGGCCAGAAGGTGCGTTGAGGAGTACAGAGTCAAAACCAGACCTGAAAGATGTTCCAGCCTTGGTTTATTACTCAAAGAGCAGCAGGTGTGTACAAACACAGGTTTCCATAGCTGTAGCAGAATTTTATGTATCATACTGTGTCTTCTTACACATCTTATTCATTCATAAAATCATTTTTATTCTGCTTTTTGTCCTTAAAGGCTCCCAAAAGTGGTTTACATAACAGGATGAAACCAAACCAAACACCATCAATTTAGAAAATCAAAACAAAAACCAAAGTTTTAAAATCAAAAGTAGTTGAGTAACCTCCAATCATACATTAGAAACCATTAAAAGCCAAGAGCAGTAAGAATGTTGTTACTCTCCATCTAAGAACAGGAATGATGCTGGTCTCATCTGATTTGGGAGGGAATTCTATAGGGATGCCACCACAGAAAAGAGTCAATATGGCTTATACATAAGGGCACCATGTATTCTCAAAAGTAGATGCCCATTAGAAAGATTGTTCCTGTTTCACTGAAGGAAAGACTAAGGGTTGTTTGTACACAATACCATTTTAGAGTGACCATTAACTATTGTTGTCCCCATTCTTTTATGCATGTCCTCTCTCTTGTCAAAGAGATGTTGTGTTTCACAGAGTTTTGTATTATAACCTGGTATCACTTTGTTGTTATCAGTGCTCCACAACAGGTGTAAAGCGTTAACATTCTCTCATTGCATAGTTTCCATCATAAGCTGTTTTACAAATAATGTCTAAGATGTGGGTACAATATGCATAAATATCTATCCAGTTCTAATAGTATTGAAAAGATAGCATGCTTAATCCTCCCATTTCATCCAAGCCTGTTTACACAGTGTAAACATGTGTGCTTAAATGAATGTTGCTGCTCTTGTATTAAGGTGAATGTTGCCATTACAGTGGAATATGCAGAAAGACAATACTAGTACCATAGTGAACCTTCATTAAGAGCCAGCACTAGCTTTTTCATTGCTTCCCAGAATATGTTCAGGCTCTAGTTTCCACCAGTCTTCAGAGGACTATATGCCCTGGTCCACATTCATATACACAACATTATTGATTTATTCCCCCCACCCCACCGGCCAGGAATTACTGTGATATGAAGGAAAAAGCATTAACTTCTACAGTTGCAAAAATTTCTCATTTCCTATCAATTCAATTCTGCTCAAACCAAGGCATGTTCTTCCTATTAAAGAGAGAGGTAGACGTTGACTGTAGAAGACATCTGTCTGTCCCCTTTCCTTGAGTGCTGGGTTTGACAGTATTAGGCCAAGTAATTCACAGCCCAAAAAGTGACATTTTCATCTATGGACCATTGTTAGGGTGAATATATATAGATGTATCTGTCCTTTACCTTCTGTAGTGACAAATAATTGTTCTTTGGACACACAAAAAAGTGGCACATTTCCTAAATCAAAGCTGTCAGATCTTAGACTTCCGGGTAGTCTTTATTTCTAACCTAGAAGTCCTTCCTCTTAATCTCTGACCTGTGGGTGCTGCAGGAGTTGCTCAGTTCTGTGGGAAAGGCACTCTTTAATACAGATCAGCCTCTGTATCCACTGATTCAGTATCCATGGTTTCACTTATCCATGTCTGAAAAAAATGTTCTCTCTAGGCATTTCTAAGTCCTCCAATGTGATTCTGTGGTCAACTTCTGAAGTAGGTCTCATTGAAAATAAAAGGGTTCCCTGTTATCCACAGTTTTCAGTATCCACGGGGTGTCTTGGAATGCATCCCACATGAATACAGGAGTTGACCTGTATATTAAACAGGTACCAGGTGTGGCTCAAAATGAGCCATATATAAGCAGTGCTAAAAATAAGTGAATAAGAAGGGTATACAGTGGCAAAGAAGGTACTCTGTAACTGATGCTGGAATGAACAGCCTACTCATCTTCCTTATTCCTAATTTATGATGTCCCTCTGTCTCTGTGTTTCAGTAAGTGCTAGAGATGGAACGAAATAACACATGGCTTTATATTTTCAGAGCTTTTCTGTGCTTGTAGCTTTTTCTGCCAAGCATAGGGTTATCTAAGAAGCTCTTGTCAGAAGCCTGCATTAAATTCAGTGAATGAGGCAGAATGATGGCATGTTTAAAGGCCTCTTCCTGAAACTATTCTTTATGTAACATCTTCCCAGTTCTGTTTTAAGATGATCAAAATCTGCACAGTGATGCCTTTTCATTTTGCCTTGTAACTTCCTTTTCTCACCACTTCCCACCCTTTTGTGTTTGGCTTCTTAACATCCAAAATGTCGAATAGTTCTGATGAACTTGTGATAATTCACTTCTTTATGAGCTTTTTCCTGTCAGAATTATACTACTTCTTTCCTTTAAAAATATTTTTATCAGTTTCCCAAGGCATTTTGGCTCTTGGGTTTGCTAAAAGAATGATTTTTTTAAAAAATCAATTTGTTTGTCCAGCACTGAATTTAAGATTATTACAGGTGATGTTGTGTGATAACTTGTGCCACCTAACATATAGGTATACACATGACATCTACTTGGAATAGGTGGTCCTTTTAACTAAATCTGTAATAGTTGGGAGTTTTAATTGGTTGGTGAAGTACAGAGGTAATGGTATTGTGGAATGGTATAATAAAGGTTACCAGTAATTCTTAATGTTCTTAAGAAAAATCCCATATATAACAAAGGCAGTTGTTTGATCAACTTTAGTATTTTTTATTTATTTATTTATTTATTTATACCCCGCTCTTCAGCCTCAAGGCTATCAGAGCGGCTTACAAATTGTTTTAAGCAAACTTTCTTGCATGATGAAGCACAAGGCAGCATTCACAGGGTTTCCAGATAATCTCCCATCCAGAGTCTTAGCAAATCTATACCTGCTTAGCTTGAGCAAGTTTGCAATGTCATATGCCTTCACTGAGTCCAGGTATGTTTTATTTAAGAAAGATTACATACCCTCCAATATTTTACAGATGAAAACTAGGACACTGTTACGTGAATTGCTCATGGGAGTGAGAATTCCACTTGAGATCTTTAGCTTCAGTGGGGAGTTGGAAGTGACTCAAATGGCATACGAGAGGTCTGCGTAACTTGCAGGGTCTTATACCTCTATGTATACAGGCAGAGTGAAGGAAGGACACTTGGGACTGTGTTCCAAAATTAAAAGATGAAACTTTACTGAAAAACAATACCATTCATACACCCCATACATTCAAACAAGACTTTCAGAGTAAGGCAGGAACTTAGTTAGAAAGGGATAAGTTAGGCTGGGAAAAATACTACATCTGATCATCCAGCTTGTGTTCCCGGAGAAGTGGCATTACTCTGAAGTAGCAGCAACAAAAGCAGAGAGGAAGGATCTGGGGAGTGGGAGGGTTAAAGTTAAGGGAAGTGGGGGAGGAGTGCCTGTATCTGACTAAGAGCCGTTTCAAGGTCTAGGAGGTTAATTCAGAAGAGGCAGGGGTTAAAGGACAAAGCATCATGGATCCAGTTGGAAAATGGGACTGAACCAAGAACCTTAAGATTCCAGGATTTTTTATAGGAAAATACCCCTTTGAAGCCACTTTGCGAACAAAGGAAACATTTGGTTTCAAATAGTTCTCAAGTGTTTACAGAGGAATTCCAGATAGTCAAGTTTTGGAAGATTGGGGTAAATTTGGTTATCTTTCTAATTGACAGGCAGAGCTTCATTGATCTCAGGATACAGGAGTGTCCACTTCATCTGCATAGCAATGGAGTTCCCTCTGTATGTTTGAAGTTCGTAAGATACCTGTCTCTGGAGACATGGAGAAAGACTAGGTTTTCCATTTCAGAGAGGATTCAGGATCCAGGTGTGAATTTGTGGAAGAGTTTTAATGGGGGCCTTTCCTAAGCATGGTCCATGCACTTTAGCTTGACTCCAGCTATGTCATAGGGTGCATGACTAGGTCACAGAGTACATTTTTATTTCCTGGTTGCTCTTGGATGTCCCTTAAGGTCAAATTAGCCAAATTTGATATAAAAACACTGTTCACAGGTACTCAGGGTTGTGAACCAGAGTGAAGAATTATAGTCTTTGCGGGGGGGGGGGGGGCTCAGGGGATGCTGGGATGTTCTGTTACAATGCATATGGCCAAGCAACATTAGAGTGTACTCAAGATGGCGAAGAACACACCAGCTAGGAGAGCCTTCAGCAGTTTGCTTTTGCCTGAATCCACAGGGAAGGGCAAGATTCCACCCTCTCCTCTTCTCTCCACTGTTAATTGAGTACAGACTACTTTTGCACTTTGAACTCAGTTTGCAGCAGTTGAAGTAATGTGAGTACAAAGGGAGGAAAGTGAGAAAAGAGAAAAACTGGTACATTCTAAAAGCAGCTGAAAAAGTGAGATGGCAGACGATTAATTGGGACTGTCCCTGCCAAACTGGGACAGTTGGAGAGTATGAGATTGTAAAATGGAAAGGAAGCTCCCTAAATTCAGGATGTTACACAAGACTCTCCAAAAGTAATATAGATTAGGAGATGTGTTATAGGTAGGTAACTGGCAGATCTTTAAACACAGTTAGGTTTATGAAGCTAAGCCTGGCACAAGAGAATTCTTACATGTAGATTTTTGTAGAGCCTAATCAGAGGTCCAGGAGCAATCTCATCTTGCAGTAGCTGACCTGCAAGAACTCTTAATGGCCTATTGTAAGAGCTCATAATAATATTGTGGTAATACTCTATTTATATGTGTGCATACCTTTTTAATGCACCTTTCAGATGCAAAATCCAGCATGGTAGGAGATATGAATGATGGGTAGGTAGTTAATGTTTGTGGTTGTTTGGTTGCCTTTTTGACATATCTTAGGTTATTTTGATTTTCTCCTTTCACAATAGTGTTTCATGTATTCCTAATACTGTTGGAGCAGAAATGGACAATTCTCAATCTCCCATTGACATAATGGCTCCCAGGGTACTAAAGTTACTAAACAAATAGCCATTCCTGGCTCCATTCATTGTTACAAGTAGGCTTGTTCAGTCATGAAGAGGAAATGAGAAGCAGGGAAGAACTGGGGGAAGAATGCTAACATTTGGTCCAGTAACTGAGGAGAAGAAGAAAGGAACTAGAAAAGTAACAAAACGTAGGGGCTTAACAAAACGTAGGGAGCCCTGGTGGCGCAGTGGTTAAATGCCAGTACTGCAAGTCACCACGTTGCAAGTTCGATTCCAGCGGGCTCCAAGGTTCACTCAGCCTTCCATCCTTTCATAGGTCGGTAAATTGAGTACCCAGCTTATGGGGGCAATTAGCTAACACACATTGGAAACTGTTTAATGCAGTGTAGATGTGCAAATAGCTATTGCTTAAAACAATTTGTAAGCTGCTCTGATAGCCTTGTGGCTGAAGAGCGGGGTATAAATAATAATAATAATAATAATAATAATAGGGGCTTATCTAGAGGAGAGGATATAATGCTGATTGCTGTGCATTAAGGCAAAAATTCACATAATTTTTGTCTCTACGGTCCTTTGGCAAAATTGCTGGTATGCGAAGCTATCCATGTTTGAAGTTCACATGTAGCCATGCCTATGAATCAAGATGGTGGCTAGGAGTGAATTACTTGCATTATTATTCTCAACAAGTTGTTACCACTTGACAGTATTTTTTTAAACTGTAAATATAAGGTCCGACCTTCTACTTAAAAAAACTGCTTGGTCACCTCAGCACAGCGAAAAAGTGCACTATTAGTAATGTGAAACTCCAAAATGGCACTTCTGGCCACTTCATTGCTGGCAAGCCCTCCCCCCTGTGCACGTCCAACAAATCAGCTCCAACAAATCAGCACTTCCACTCTTATCCGGGAATGTGCTGCGATGCAAAGCGGTTGTCCAAATGAGCGGTAATGCGTATTAATCCACATATTTTTTTAAAAAAAAAACCTCAGGAAAAGTCACAAAGGCTTGTCCCTGCAGTTTTTGGAGTTTTTGGCCCCCCTCCTTCCAAATACAGCAAATCACCATGGGATCTAGTTTGGACAAAAACTATTCTCCTTGAATTCTATGAGGAGTATTTTCACTGTCCAGACAAACCTTTAGTTTGGAATCGCACTCAACTTCCCAGACCTCAAACCGTATAGGGCTGTCAAGTGAACTCAAAAGATCATATTTTTGTTTAGAGGAGAATAATTAGCACAAGGTAACCTGATCATTTGGAGCTTCCATTACAAGATGGGAAATCCCCAGTATCATTTTCTGTAAATGATCATATTTTTGTTTAGAGAAGAATAATTAGCACAAGATAGCCTGATCATTTGGAGCTTCCATTACAAGATGGGAAATCCCCAGTATCGTTTTCTGTAAACAAGAAGAGTCAGTACAAAAATCTTTGCCATTCAGCCAAGTGAATTGGATGACAACAGTTCTTCTGAATCTACCCTACTCTGTAAGAAAGCATTAGCATCAAAACACATAAATTGCTTAGACAGTAAATTGCTGCTAGGCCACTTGCAAAACAACTGAGGGTAAAATTCCTGAGCACATAGTAACAAGCATCAACATCTACATTTTCTTTGGAGAGTTAAGTAAGTGACATAATTTTAGTGATGTGTAAAACAAACATGATATTATTTTTCCCATGGGAATAAAATACTCAGTGCTCAGGGTCAAACTGAAATTACTTCCTGAGCTGATTTACATGTTTTGATGACAATTAATATAACTTGCCAATAATTTACATAAATATTGAAGATGACAAAAACATGCATAGGATGTTCTGCACTGAATTAATAATATTCCTGTCCTAGTACTCTTAACCCTCCATGTTGTTGTTATGTGCCTTCAAGTTGTTTCCAATTTCAAAGTATCAGATCTCCCTTTTCTGGGTAAGGTGACTGAGAGAGCAGTTGCCTCCCAACTCCAGGCAGTCTTGGATGATACGAATTAAGTTATCTAGGCCCATTTCAAACCAGCTTCAGAGCAGGATACAGAGTTGACACCTCTATGGTTGCCTTAATGGACAAGCTGTGCCTGAGCACTGACATGGGGGAGTGTGTCTCTGCTGGTGCTTTTGGACCTCTCAGTGGCATTTGATACCATCGACTATGGTATCCTTCTGAAACACCTGGGGGATTTGAGAATCGGAGGCACTGTGCTTCAGTGGTTCTGCTCCTGTCTCTCAGGCCGGTTCCAGATGATGGTGAGTGGGAACAGGTGTTAGCATACCACAAGGTGCCATTCTATCTACAATGCTTTTTAATATCTACATGAAGCTGTTGTTAGAGATCATTCAGAGGCATGGGGTGGGGTGCTATCAGTATGCTGATGACACCCAAATATGGCCAGGAAGGCTTACTACCAGCTTTGGTTGTTATGCCAGCCGCAACCCTTCCTAGACTTGGAGGACCTAAAGATAGTAGTGCATATGCTGGTAACCTCAAGGCTGGACTTTGCTATGTACCTCTGTACCTCTGTACCAAGTTTGGACTCTTCAATTGGTTCAAAACACGGGAGCCATATTAGTCAGTGGTATATCCAGGAGTGATTGTATCACACCAATATTAAAATTGCTCCACTGGCTGCCAGTCAGCTTCTGGGAAAGGTACAAAGGGTTAGTTATTACCTTTAAAGCCGTACATGGTTTGGGTCTAGGTTACCTACAAGATCCCCATACACTTAGGTCCTCTGGGGGACATTTGCTACAGCCAGCTAGGACTAGGTTGGCAACTGTCACCCAGAAGACTTTTTCTTCAGCCACCCATAGACTGTGGAATGGCCTGTTGAAAGAGATATGACAGTTGAATACACTGTTAGAATTTAAAACAGCATTAAAGACCAGCTTCTTCCAGAAGGCCTATCCAGATTATTTTAAATTGTGCATTTTAAACTGTGTATTGATTGGTTTAAAATGTCTTAGTCTTGCCTGTTTTTTAAACTGATATATGTTTTTAACTGATATGTGTTTTTAATTAATACTATGTTTATATGTTAATTTGTTGTTCCTTGCCTTGATATCACAGAGTTTTCATGGCACGATTTGTCCTGAAGGGTTTGCCTTTGCCTTCCTCTGAGGCTGAGAGAGTGTGACTTGCACAAGGTCACCCAGTGGGTTTCCATGTCTGAGCTGGGATTTGAACCCTGGTCTCCCAGGATCCTAGTCCAGCACTCAAATCATTATACCACACTGGCTCTCCTTAACCCCACATAAGGAACTGGAAATGAACCAAAGCCCTAAAATGAAAAGAAGACATAATAATTTGGGATTGAGTTCAAGCTTCTTATTTTGTCATCACATATTTGAACTTGTATATGCAGCCATGATTTTTTGTATTAATACTATATTCTACACTTTGAAATTTTCATATAGAAAACTTACTAGTGAATGTTGTTAGAAGCAAAAGAGAAAAGAATGAATGATTCCAAGCCAAGAAGTCAATATTCTCCCCTCAGATTGTATGACAGTGAATTGTGTTGTCATGATCTCCTTTGCTTACACAAATCATGTATTGTTGATTATTTTTGGAAAACATACAGACCACTTTCCAAGATCCCTCTAACAAATGGCTTCCCATCTGTTTAGAAATATGTTTCCAGAAAGATTCTCCAGTACCTAAAGTATGGAAATTGTAAACCATCAACACTTCAGTTTAATAACACAGTCTAATTTAATAACACAATGCAGGCTACGTATAGTAGTCACATAGAAAAGTCACCCTTTTCTTGGATTTTAGAGGATGCATAGATGTATTGTGACAAGCACAGTCTCAGAAGAGTCGTTCCCCATTTCATCACACAGTAAGAACAAGCAGTTCATTTATGGAAAGTGTTTGTTAACTGGAATTGATGTAAGCACATCTTATAAAAATAAGTTATCAGGAATTACATCTGTGGGCGAATTAAACATGTTTGGTGTTATTGGTCCCTTAAAATATTTTTTATGTATTAAATTAATACTCCAGTCTCAGTGTTTCTTTGAAAATGATTTCTTTTTATTTGATTTTACACATACCTTTTATAAACAGTATCAAAAATAAGAAGTAAAAAATAGCAAAATTGACACAGTATAACTTAACATATAATGATAAGTCATAGCTTCCCTGGGACTATGTTAGACATATGGGAACATCTACCAATTACATAAAAAATATGCAGGGGAGGAAATAACTCTTCCTTAACTTAACATGCTCCCTAGTTTTATATCTTTCCCCATGCCCAGTGACTTTCAATCCCTCTATCATATTGCAGGGGGTAGAGAGGAGAGGCTGTTTTTTTAAAAGAAGCAGAGTACAGCAGATAAGGTAGATGGGGAAAGATTTCAGCTCATCACCACTTTCTGTGCAACAAACAGATCCCACACGTACTGGATACTTAAATGAGAAAAATACAATCTCAAGATACAAAGTGTTACTACAAGCATGGATCCTATAATACACAAAGGATGCTATCTCTTTCCTAGCAGAAAGGTTTCCCCCCCTTAAATGTGAGAAAAGAAGAATGTAATCCTGAGGTCGAAATACCTTGAAGGCAACATATCCCATCTAATCTTGGAAGCTAAACAGGATCAGGCCTGGTTAGTACTTGGAAGGGGGTTTGCCAAGGAAATACCAGTTACTGTGGGCTATAGTTCAGAGGAGGTCAATGGAAAACCACATCTGAACCTTGTCCAAGAAAAACATGTGAAATTCATGGGGCCACCATAAGTGAACAGGGAACTTGAGGGTGCACACACAGACAGGGCTAAACTATGGGTCGGCAACTAGGCCTTCCAGATATTATTGGACTACAGGTCTCTGTCATCTTTGACTCTGTTGGCTGGGGGAATTGCAGTCCTAAACCTGGAAGAACACAAGTTACCCAATGCCTGCTAAATCATGGACTGGAACAAGACACATAAAGGTTTGGGCTCACATTATCTTGCTGCTCTCTCTTCCCAGTGGTCATTTCAGCTTGTACATGTAGTGTTGAATCAGGGCAGGTCTGCCTTACAGTCTACCTTACATTGGTCAAAACCTATTCAGATCCGTATCATAGCAATCATCACGGCCACTGCAAAAAGGACATGATTCTTAGGTTAGTATGCAGCAAGGGAAAAATCTGCATCCAGTCTCTGGCTTGGGCATAGTTCCCTCCATCAGCTTTGTAGCTTGGTAACTGCCATAACCTGGACTGGAGTTATTGAAAAGGTGTGGCCTTGCTTAGAGGGGACATAGCTTGGGGACATTCTGGACATCAAAATTAAGAAGAGTCTATGTCTGCATTTGACCTGCAACCATTACCCCCATACTAAAAGCATGGTTTAGTATTATGCAAACCTTTCTTGGAACTGTGTGCTTGTGTCATTTCAGAGGAGGGTGACATGTTCTTTTTATTTGCAAAACAGCACCATCACCAGATCCCTCCCCCCATTAGCATCTTACACAATCCATCCAAGCATTATGAAATAAATTTCTGTATGGCATTTTCCTGTAGTTTTTTTTTAAAAGAAAGCCCTTTTGAAAGTGCTATAGCTCAGTGTTACAGCACATGCTTTGCAACGCTGAAAGGTCCAGGTTCAATCTCTGATAGTTCTAGGTAACTCTGGACATTTTTCCTTTCCAAACTTGGATATCCACCACCAATTCACATAGACAGTATTAAATTGTAAGAGCCAGTGGTCTGACTTGGTATACAGATGCGTCCTATGTTTCTATGTAACTTCTCCTGGCCTATCCCACCCACCAAATCCGATGGAATCGTCATTCACCTGTGTTCTGATTGCCGGCAGAATGGACCTCCTCCTTCTCCTCACACAGCTGCTGCCTGGTAAAGCAGGCTTGGGGAGGAGTTAGTACCATGGTAATAGTGTCACAATTGTGACTAAATGGTGATCCCAAATACAAAACCATTACAGAGGAGTAAATCTAGGTAACTGTTCCTTATTCACTATTGCTACTTAGTTACAATTGTGACACTATTGCCACAAATTATAAAATCAGCCCTCAGCCTACTTTACTGGGCATCAGCTTAAAAGGAGGTCCATTCTGTTAATGATTGGAGCATGAGTGAATGATGTTCCTGTCAGGTTTTGAGGGGGCCAGGAGAGGTTACTTAGTTAAGTATACTTAGCTAAGTAGCAGATACAGAATTCTAGCCGACATATCTATATATTACTTTCTTCACCTATTCTATCTTATTGCTGACTTCCATCAAATTCTTATGTCCAGAGTTATGGCCTAAAATTTTCAGTCTCATCTGAGACTCCAACTTACCACTTTCCCACTATGTCATTCATCATATCCAGCCTCTCTTCACGTGTCTGTCTTGGTAACTTCCTTACTTGTTCTTGACTGCCTCTAGCAGGAATGAAAAGAACATTAAAAATTATTTGGAAAATGGTTGAAACACATGTATTTATTTATTTATACAATTTATATGCTGCCTTTACCCTGTAGTGGCACCCAAGATGGCTCACAAAACAGTTAAAATCACAGTTCAAATGAATTAAAATTAATTAAAAGCATACAAAGTAAAATAAATAAATAAAAACAAAATAAAAACCACACCCCGATAAAAGCTCCACAGGCACAGTTACATATCAAAAGTCTGCTTGAATAAAAACATTTTTGCCCACTGACAAAACAAAAGCAGGGAGGGGGCCAGCCTAGCTTCCCATGGGAGGGAATTCTAAGGGTGGGAACAGCCACTGAGAAGGCTCTCTCTCATGCCCTCACCAAGTGAGTGGCAGAACCAAGAGAAAGCCTTCCAGTGTAGATCTTAAAACCCTTGCAGGTTCATAGAGGGAGATAGATCTTTCAGATAGTCAGGACCTAAGTCTTATAGGACCTTATAGGTCAAGGCCAGCGCTTTGAATTGTGCCCGGAAACAAACTGGTAGCCAGTGAGGCTGTTTTAACAAAAGAGTTATATGCTCCCTATAACTGGCCCCAGTCAGCATTCTGGCCACAGCATTCTGGACCTGCTAAAGGTTCTGAACAGTTTCAAAAGGCAGCCCCACATAGATCAGTCCAAATGGGATGTAATCAAGCTGTATGTCAACATAGCCAGATCTGATGTCTGAAGGAACGGGTGCAGCTGTCACATTTGTTTTAATTGTGCAAATGCACTCCTGGCCACTGCTGAAACTTGGGCATCCAGGCTCAGAGTTGAGTCCAGGAGAACACCCAGTCTATGAGCCTGAGATTTCAGGGGAAATGTAACCCTGTCCAGCAGAGGCAGTGTCCCTATTCCCTGATCTGCCTTTTGACTGACCAGGAGCAGCTCTGTCTTATCTGGATTAAGTTTCAATTTGTTTGCCCTCATCCAGTCCATGAATGACAACAGGCATTGGTTCAGTACTGAGATAGCTTCCTTGGAATCAGATGGAAATGATAAATCGAGTTGGGTGTCATCAGCATATTGGTGATGTATGACCTCTTCCAGAAGTTTCATGTAGATGTTAAATACCAAGGGGGACAAAACTGAACCCTGAGTGACCCCACAACCCAACGGCCAGGGCATGAAACAGAGTTCCCCAGCACCATCTTCTGAGTTTGTACCTACAAGAAAGACTGGATCTACTGCAAAGCTGTGCCCCCAAGTCCCATCCCAGAGAAGCGGCCTAAAAAGATACCATAGTTGATGGTATTGAAAGCCTCTTAGAGGTCCAGCAGAAATTGGCTGCTGGACTTACCACAGTGGCCGTAGTTGCAGCTGGGGGAGCCCCCAAGGTCACCCACCTCGTGGCAGGGCCATGGGGGTCGCCATCTTGGCCAGTCATCCTCTCTCCAGCCGGCTCATGCTCACTGGAGAGTGGATCATAAACCAACCAATGTGGGAGAGGCAGCTCTTCCCCTATTGGCCGGCCAGAAGCTATCTTGGCCAACCAGAGGCTCAGGGCCTGCTGAGCCTCTGATTGGCCAAGAAGGAGGAGACTGCTGCCTGCAGTCTCCTCTCAGGTCCGGCAGCCGGGGATATATTCCTGGCCCCGCGCCGGACCTGAGCAGTTGGCTCTTGGGAGCCAAAGATCCACCCACCCTCCCTTAGTTATGTTTTCTTAGCTAGAAAGGGTTAGCTGCTTAGCGTACAAATTACGTACCATGTTGTTAACTTTGTCACAGCTCTCTAGGGGTTGGTGGTGAGCATGGGGGGTTCTGGATCCAAACTTGGGATATGGGGTCTCTGGTACTGGGCAAAGGTCATCCATAGGTCAAGTTCATGGCCATGGAGACCAAAGGGGGAAGAGGCAGGATCCCCCCCATTCCGGGTTTGGATCACGTGGCCCAGTCACGTGACCAATCACATGATCGATTAGCAGACAGGCTAACCAATACGTCATCAACCAACAGGCGGGTTGGTTGATACCTGGTTCCTACCTATGCTGAAGCGCCAACCAGGCAACTACCACCAAGACGAGTTGTGGCCATTTATTGCCAAATTCCAATTTATATGTATCCACTTTATCTTAATTGTATTAATTCATCTTTCTGCATACTTGGTCTATTGTCTTTATTGGGACAGGGAGGTAGGGCGACAGGAGGGGGAGCTATCTCACCTCAGCTTGCAACTAACTGGGACACACTTCCCCTGTCCAATTCCCTATCTAAGTCATCCACCAAGGTGACCATCTGGCCAGAAGCCAGATTAATATGGATCTAGATAATTCATTTCATCCAGAAACCCCTGGAGCTGGGAGGTTGCCACACACCCCAGAACCTTGCCCAAAAATGGAATGTCAGAGACAGGCTGATGATTATTCAGAATGGTGGGATCCAGGGAGGCTGTTTTTAGTAGCGGCCTCACCACAGTCTCTTTTAGGCAGAATAGAAAACTTCCTTGCTGCAGTGAGACATTCACTGCCCAGTCCCACTCAGCCACCCCATCTCTGGCTGCTTTCAAGAGCAAGGAAGGGCAACGATCCAATATACATTTGGTGGCTTTCACTTCTCCAAGGATCCTGACAACATCCTCAGGGTGCACAAATCGAAACTAGGTCATATTAAGCCAAGGTTTAAAAAGAAATAATTCCCCAATGTGTCTAACTAGCATTTCCTAGTCTCCTCATTATGCAGATGGAGTTCTGGTCTGGATGTTCATGGGGGCTGGGCACCTCAGCCTAGTCTACTACCAAGTATCCCCTTAGGTGGGACAGGAACCCAGTCTGTTTTCTTTCTTTGTTCTCACTTTGATCTTCTCAAACTGTGTGGTCCCCTGAGGTTTTTATAACTTTTCTTTAGAAGCATTTCAAAGCTTTAGGTACTGGCCACTCTCACTGCATCAGTGACTCCTGTGGTCTCTGATGCTCTTCTGTGATGCTGACTCCCAGTAACTTTAGTCCACACCTCATTACCCTTTGTTTATCTGGAGGAGAAACAATACTACTGAGCTGTATTGCTCAGATAATAGGAGGACCCATTATCACATGTGTATGTAGGTACTATGCATACATGTAATGTAGGAGAATTGTTGAGTTGAATCTTCTATATTCTGGCCTTCCTGCCACCTTGTGGAGGTTTACTTCCTGTCCGATGGCCCTATAGGAAGAAAACAAGTTGAGATGCATTTTTACAAGGAAAGGTATATCTGAGGAAGGGTTCAACCCATCCCTTCTATTTTTAAAAAGCATACCCCCTTCTTTATGTAGAAATGGCCCCAACTATTTCTATGCCTTCTATTTTCCCTGCTTCAGAAGCAACCATAGTTTTGTACTGTGGTGATTATCAGTTAGATTTATCCTTCAAGGGACCTTCTGAGTTACTTCCATGATAAATGATGCAACCTAGGTTAACTTGAATCTGTACTTGTCCAACTTTATCTGAGGTGTAAAATTGTTTTAGATTTAATTATACATTGTTGTTTTAATATAAAACTAAAAAAAAATTAAAATTGTTCACATGCAATTACACTCAGCTCATAGCAGCCATCCACAAATTTAAATTAAAAAGTATTGAAACATCAGAATAATTATACTGTAACTGCACATTGAGCACACAGAAAATGAAGAGAGCCTAATTCTTTGTATTTAAAACATAACAGCCTGTTTTTTTTAAAAAAAGGTTATTAGTGTAAAGTGAGCAGTCTTTTGCCAAGTAGAAACAAATTAATTCAAATAAATATTTAGAGTGTTGTTGTATCCCTTCCCGTCTGTAGTGCTGAGCAACAGCAAAATTTAATTTTCAGATGTATTAATAATTAATTGAAAAGTTGATTGGAATTGATTGGAACACATTTGGAATGTTACTGTTCTCCTAGGATTTTTGAGATCGCTTCTTTCCCTCTGTCAAATTCTGTTTTTCTATTAAAAAAGAAAGGAACTGGCAAAGGACTGCACCTTCCAGCTGCTGTGTTGGAAACCTTGCACGGCATCCAAAAATAAAAGCCTTCTTAGATGGACTGGATATTACCTAAAATTTTATTGCATTTTTTAAATGAAATTGACTTCCACATTTGAACAGTCTACTATCCTCTTAATGTGTAAGTGGATAGATGCCATCAGCACTAATGGCTGATGTTTGCTGCCCTTACATTAGGATTTATGTTATCAGATAGTGGCAACTGTGGACTATTCCAAGTGTTACTCAAAGTAACTGTGTGTGACCTACAAGCATAAAACCAGGAAGAAAAAGAAAGGACAGGTGGAGCAGCAGGAGTGCTGGCAGCAGAAAGCCATTAGAGGCTTCAGTGAAAACAGCAATAATAATGATAATGATGATAATAACAATAAGCAAACTAAAATAAACTACATTCATTAAAGCACAAATTCATCCTGTACATCAACAGAGATGCCACTGTATTTGACCATGCAGCATGTATTACTACTGTACATTTTGCAGCGGCAAACATATTACAATTGGCATGTTGCAAGGGAAAAAGCCAGCATGGTGTAGTGGTTTAACTGTTGGACTGAGACCCTGGAGACCAGGGTTCAAATCCCCACTGAGCCATGGAAACCCACTGGGTGACCTTGGGCAAATAACGCTCTCTCTGCCTCAGAGGAAAGCAAAGGCAAACCCTCTTGGAACAAATCTTGCCAAGAAAACGCAGTGAAAACATGCCCTTAACTATTCAAAGCTAAAGAAACAGAACTATGTTGTGTACATTTGCAAAGTAACTCACAGACTAGTGTAAGAATGATGCTAAATTTTTGGATTGCATTTTTTACCCTTCAGGAATCCTAGAAGGGGAAATCTTAGGAACGTAGGAAGCTGCCATCTGCCAAATCAGACCTTGGGTCCATCTGGCTTGGTATTGTTAGCACCGACTGGCAGTGGCTCTCTTGGCTTCCAGACAGGAATTTTTCCAAGTCCTATGTGTAGATTCCAGGGAGCGAATTGAGACTTTCTGCATGCAAAGCATGCACTCTACCACTGAGCTGTGGTCCTTCTTTACCATTCATTTCCTAGACCTGGACAAGAATCCTATTGCATCATTTCCCAGTATATATAGAAGGAAAGAAAGGTCCATACAGGAGTGTCAATCATGAAGTCTAACATATCTTTAATGCAGCAGTAGATGTGCATATCTGGTGGAAGGGCCATTTCCAGCAATTTGGACTACATCATACTCTCACTACCATTTTTCATGACATACAGTGATAGTCTAGTCAATTCCCATACCTTTCTTTACAGACTTTTTTTGTGGGGAGGGGAGTTGGGGTGAGTGTGTTTATGCATTAAAACATACATGTGGAAGCCTTATTTTGGCCATTTAAAAAAAACGGGAGTCTTAGAGGGTTTCTAACCCTCCCCACCATGGAGTGCAGTTTGCACCTGTGCTGTAGTGTAAGCTATATTTCTCTGGCTTTTCTTCGCAAACGAAGATTCAGGAAGGACTCATCCCGCGCTTTCTGCAAGCGCGCTGATGACTAAAAAGGCCAATCCGAGATAAACAAGTCCGGTTGCAAAAAACAGCAGAAGGTCTCCTTGGGTGATGTTTTTGGATTGTGATTCTTTCTGCGTTGTCGTTTCTCTTCAAGACTTGTTCGTCGTGAGTTCTCAAATAAGGCTGCAGCATTGTGGATAGTGCGTCTCCATGCCTCCCGATGTGAGGCCAAGGCGGACCACTGTTGGTGATCAATTTGGCCAAGCCTGAGATGTTGTTTCAGGGAGTCTTTGTATCGCTTTTTTGGAGCGCCCCTCTTACGCTGACCCGTGGCGAGTTCACCGTAGAGTAGTATTTTTGGGAGGCGATGGTCCTCCATCCTAGAAATGTGCCCTGCCCAGCGCAGCTGTGTTCTCAATATCATGGCCTCAATGCTGGTGATCCCTGCTTGCTCAAGGACAGCAACATTCGTCACATAGTCAGTCCAGTGTATATTTAGGATTGTGCGTAGGCAGCGCTGATGAAAGCGCTCGAGGAGTCGTAGGTGGTGGCGATAGGTGACCCATGTTTCAGATCCATAAAGGAGGATAGACAGTACGATGGCTCTATACACACTGATTTTTGTGCTTTGCCTCAGGTGTTTATTGCTCCAGACTCTTTTGTGAAGTCTTCCAAATGCACTATATGCCTTTGCTAATAACTGTGGATACAATAAAACAGCAAAACAATTCAGGAAAACATGGTTTTTCTTAAGTGTTATGACTAGACCCATCTGCATCATCTTAGCCAATTTTGCTGGAAAGAATAGAAGTCAGTGAAAGTATTACAAGATAAAGACACTTCTTTTCAACAGTAGTTTTCAGAGGATCTTCCAAGAATGCAAATAAGAAGTGATGGAAACCCTATCTCATAAAACTAGAGTGATATATAAATCGTTGCATTTGCTCCATTGAAAAGTACCATAGCTCCACTAAAATCTGTATATTCTTATTTATTGACAGAATAACCCGGGGTGGGGGGAGTTGGCCTTGCTTAACATTCTTAGTGAAACAAAGTCTGAGGTTTTATCAACCACAAGTCTTTTAGGAATGGCAAATACATAAACTGACATACATGTAACACTACTAAAACTATTCTTCATCCTTGCCATATTTTGATCCATAAAATGGCAGGTGGAAATAACTATTAGAAGCATAAACCAAGCAGAAATACATTTATTTGATCAAGAGCCACAGCACACTTGAGTGTTATAGGCCTACTCCTTCACAATATTATGCCATTAGGTAATATGGCTTAATGGTAGATCATGAGCTTTGCAGAAGACCCCAGATTCAATTTTTAGCTTCACTAGTGAAACGATTTCAGAAGATGGTAGAAGCTTGTTTTCTGCTGCTCCAGAGGACAAGACATGAAGGGAGAGTCCAGTAAAACATTGGAAGAACCTTCTGATGCTAAGGGGTCATGTCACTGGGGATTGACAATGGATTGTATTATGTGGCCCTTGGGGACTAACTCCACCTCTACAGTTCTATAAAAGGGGATTTAGGAGAAGACTCTTCCTTGGGTCTTGGACAGTTGGTTTTAGTCAAAGTAGGTAATACTCATCTAGATGATTGAATCTAATGCATGCAATTTGATATTTTCAAGGATGAGCTTTGAAAAATTCCTTTGTGGATTACAATGAAACTGACATAGTTCGCCACCCTTATCTGAAGAATTGATGGTGGGTTTGTGTGTGTGTTTTGTTTTGTTTTGCTGCTTCTCAGCTATTCTGTATCTGTTTGGAGATCTTTCTTGTCATCTTCTGGTTGCCTGGCTCCCAACTGGTGAGCAACAGTTTAGCCCAAATAGGTAGACTTATCATCAACACTCCACTTATGAACTCTTTTGAGTCTGCACATTTGAAGATGTTTACATGGGAGAAGAGTGGGCTGCTTAATTACTGTAATCCTTTAGGCTATTTTATTATAAACGTTCATGTGTAAACAGAGTAGTAAATATATATATGCACTCCCTATAGGGAGAAAAATAGGCTTTTCAGTATAGGCACATTACTCGTCTGTTACATTACATTCCATGAAAGGCATCACATTTTCAAATCATCACCAGATCCATTTACATTTATTGTAGCCACCTTCACTAAGAAATTGAACCTTTTATCATCTGCTTTTCTTCTAACAGGCATATTTATACTTAAAACAACCTTTTGTGGATAAAACACACAGGAATTGTTATACATAGAAGCATCCATTATATATATCTATAACAGGCATCCATTGAAGATAAAAATCTTCCATTGGCATTGCAGCCTATTACAGCATCCAATATACATCTATATCAGGCATTTATCTATGAAAGAGGTAAAAATGTAGCCTGTTTGAGAGCAGAAGTTCCATCCTCCTCTGTCTTATAAACATTTCTAAGGATGTCTACCAGCCAGAACAACAGTAGCAGCATACAGGGCCAGTTTAAGGCACTAGCGGCGTCAGCATTTGCAGGGGGCCCCATCATTGTGAGAGGCCCCGTAGTAACCCTTCTGCAAAAACATTATTAGTAATAATCTGAATATCCTGTACTGTGAATAGCTTAGGTTGAGTTAGGTTACATTGACCTGAGATAAACATATGGCCCCCCAAAATAAAATGTTGCAGGCAGGCCCCCCAAAAATTCATTAAACCGGTCCTGGCAGCATAAGACTATTGGATGCTATGTAATAGCCTGACTTCTGTCTCTATATTTATATGTCTGCATTTATATATCTCTATATTATAGGGTTTGTCTAGACGAGAGGAAATAATGTTGATTCCTGTGCATTATAGCAAATTTGCAGCAGTGTTCTTTTGTCTCCACCGTCTTTTGGCAAAATGATAGTATGTGAAGCTATCCGCTGGCAAGCCCGCCTCCCTCCCACATGTCCAACCAATGCATTCACCAGTCCCACCCTCTCTGAGAATGCACAGCAATTTGAATTGGTTGTCCTAATGGGCACTAATGCACATTCCCACTCATTATTTTAAAACGTTCAGGAAAAGCCACGAAGATGCCCAATCAGATACAGATCTTCACTAGTCTTTGGTAACATAAACAATTATCTTCTCTGAACAAGAGGAGACTTAATTGGCTTTTTATCAGTGACTAATAATTTGTGAGGCCACTGTTTCATAGCTGTCTACCATCAGATTGCATCAGCCATCAGATATTGTAACCCTTTCATACCAAAGATCGATCGATAGATATCTCAAAACAAAACTCTCTCTGTGAAGTTGAAGGCTTTCATGGCCATCATCCATAGATTTTCCTTGGTTTTTTTCTGGGCTGTGAGGCCGTGTTCTGGAATTGTTTCTTTCTGACGTTTTGCCTGCATCTGTGGCTGACATCTTCAGAGAATGGTTGGGTAGGAGTGTGTCCAGGGTTTATATGCTGTGAACCCCTGTAGGGGAATATATGTAAATTTGTGTAATTGAATGGTTAGTTTCTGGGTATAGAAATGCAAAGGCTCGTTAGTGTCTGTTTGGCTGATGGTTGGTTGATGGGTCATTATCTGCTGGGAATCCCCATGTCCCTGGGTGGAATTCCTTTGTAAGTGCTGAGTCTTAATTCTATTGTATTTCAAAATTGGGAGGCAGATTTTGTTTACTTTTAAGGTTTCTTCTTTCCTGTTGAAGTTGTCCAGGTGTCTGTGGATTTCAATAGTTTCTCTGTGCATTCTGACATGATAGTTGTTGGCCTGGTCCAGAATTTCTGTGTTTTTAAATAACATTTTGTGTCCAGGTTGGTTTATAACATATTCTGCTGCTGCTGATTTTTCTGGTTGGCCCAATCTGCATTGTCTCTCATGTTCCTTGATTCGTGTTTGCACACTGCAATTTGTGGTCCCTATGTAAACTTGTCCATATAAACCCCAGACACACTCCTACCCAACCATTCTCTGAAGATGCCAGCCACAGATGCAGGCAAAACGTCAGAAAGAAACTATTCCAGAACATGGCCTCACAGCCCAGAAAAAAAAACAAGGAACAATCTATAAATCTCTCTCTCTCTCTCTCTCTTTCATTTTGTTTTGTTATATACTTTCCATTTGTTTACTTCCTTTCCCATCCTCCATGGTCCCCCCCCCCACCTTTAGCTAGATTGGCTTCATGTCTGGAACTAGCTTGTAAGCCTATGCTCTTAATATTATGCAGACTAACACACAAACATTCCTGCTTTTTCCTTAAACAATAAGTATATTTTATATTTACCCTTTTACTATTCAGGCTTCAGGGGCATAAATTTTGCAAAATATCTTTCCAATTAGTGCTCACTCTGTAACAACAGTGCCTACACACATTTGTTACAAATGTGTAGCTAGAGATGTGGACCTCTAGTAAAAAAGTTAACTTTTCCAGGGTCTGGTTCAATGCTTCGCTTTACCAACTTCCATTGCATAAGGCATAAAATATAAGGTCATTGTTGCTATGTGTGTTTAAAAATCAGATGCTCAAAGGTGTTAAAGAAACAACTAAACTCCAAAGCAGCCCTTTTCATATTTTCTGTGTTCCCACTTTCTACAGTTGATAAAAGAGCTGTATGCAGATGGTTTTGCTGAGGGCAAAGGAATGTTCCATCATTAAGGAGTACAGCCCTTCAAAATCAGAGATTTCCCCTGATATACTATTACCATGCCAAATCCAGTGGGTCATGCCTCCAGAGAAAAGAGAGCATTGTTTAATGAAGTTTCATACCAAAAAGTAACATGATTATTAATTGTACCCACTGACACAGCAGAAATAGTCCTTAAAGATGCTTCCCTTTGATATGGCAGAGATTTTGTTTTCTTTTCTCTTCATGTATTAAATCCAAGTCAGGAATAGAGGGGCAAAAATCCAATTACTGTGAAATATTCTGTCTTGTGTGCTCTTTTTCTGTGTTCCTTAGTTTTTATGTTGGCTTGGATGAAAGTGTGTTAGTGAAGTTTTGAGAGCTACTTTATATACAAGGGATAGGAGGATGAATACAGTTGTCCCTTCATATTCGCTGGGGTTTGGTTCCAGGACACACACACACACACACACACACACTGTTGATACCAAAATCCGTGAATACTCAAGTCCCATTATATGCAATGGCATAGCAAAAAGGTGTCCCTTATATAAGATGGCAAAATCAAGATTTGCTTTTTGGATTATTATTTTTTTAAAGAATATTTTCAAGCCATGAATACTTAAATCCGTGGATATCAAATCCGCGGATACGGAGGGACAACTGTATATTTTATGTACACAAATTGTGTGTGTGTGTGTGTGTGTGTGTTCTTTCTTCATCCTCCCACTTCTGCCCACCCTTAATGATTTCTGCTTTCTGACTTTGGCTTAACAGAAGACATCTAAACAGTTTTAGAATAGTTATTTTTGAGGAACAAACTCTTTAAGATTGCCCAAAGACTGGTCAGGTTATTTTAATTGATTTACCTTTTTCTTGCTGTTGTTTTAAAAAGACTCCCGGAATGTTTGTAGACATTATGAAATTTCCCATAAACATCTTTTCCCCACCATTAAATACCCTCATTTGATACCAGACAAGCCCTTTCATCTCCTTTTGGGTGGGTTTCTGAAATAGCCTTTTATGTGGCAAAAAGAAGTCTTTATGAAAGTGAGGAACTATGTTGAAACTCTGCTATGTGTAATAGGAAAATTTATGATTCAAAAATTTTGATTAATTCCCTTTTGCTCACAAGAACTATTTGAGTTCTCACCATTGACTCTAAGTTATATATACCTATTTATTCTTCACTAGTTAGCATTATCTTCCAGAAGATATTTTAGAATTGTGTGCTACTGAAAGTTGTCTTACAGTTGCAGGAAGCAAAGTTTTTACTGTAGAATTTTACAGCACTGGGCACAATATGAGCTTGTTTTGTGGGTAATATATTTGGATAACCAGATCTCATCACAAGAGGATGTATTCAAATGGAACATTGTGGTGAATTACAGAATAACATAACTGTTGAACTGTAGACTACCTGTAGGATACAGGCATATTTATTTAACAATTAAGGCAGCTGTTTTTCTTATTTATGTTCATTCCAGCTTTAGCATGATCAAAACAGATCACGGAATGAGTGTATTTTGGAATCCACAAAACTAACTGCAGTTCCATTGCATGTTTAAAAATAAAACTTCTCTACCCAGCGGCTTAGTAAACATATTTATGCTTTTGTAAACCTGATGTTCTACATATCTAAATTTGATCTTCTCTTCTTTTTCTTTTTTACAGGTTACCCGATAGCAAAAGGCAAATCAAATCAAACTGAAGACTGATAACATTAAATACATCCAAGCAGGAAGTTTTAATACCCAAGTATAATCACTGAGGTTAGGTCTGAAACTACAGGGACATGCTAATTGCTTCAGTGAGAACATGCATGGTAATGGATAGCCACCTAAGATCAAAATTTCTGGAAAGTCAGACTCACAGACCTGTCTGTTGTAAAGAGTTCAATGGACTGAACTGTGTACATTTGTAAAAATAGTGAACTGAAGAAATATATGGTCAAGGAAGTACAGAGGTGATGCTAAAGGGATACCAAAGAAACCATAATCTTTTGGATCCTTGGCTGAGACTTATGATGTTTCACCCCTACAAAAGAAGTCTGTGATCCATTTCCTCTGCAATTTTTCTGATCCTCCATTCAAATTACAGGTGGGACTGTGCAGTGCTTTAATCAAATTACTGCTTCAGAAATTGTCCTCTGATACAGCACAGTTTTAGACAGTTTTAATTTGTATTCTAATCCTGAACCTCCAAGGCTACACATTTCAACACACTGAAGTTCTTTTTCTTACAGGAATGGAAATATATATCCATTGTTAATCATTATTGTTGACATGTAGTAATCTAAATGCCTCATTCATATATGAATGTATCATTAGTCAGACATGTTTCCCAACAACTAACCAGGTACTCCAACCTCTTTCAGATAAATAAAGGGTGGTCAAAACTGAATTTTCATCTCCCCCAATATTTTATGCTGTTAAAATATATGTTTTGTATAATTTGAAGAAGATGGATGTTCCTGTACACTCTTTGATTTATTAATATTAGGTCCTAAAAGATTGTGGTAAATAATAAATGACATTAGCTAGTCCCTTTATGAAGGTAGACAGGGATGCATGTTAATTTTTCCGTTCTGGGATTTAATGATATTCATTCAGATGTGTCTTTTTAAGTTTGTTTTTTAAAATGTCTATCTCTTGCTTGGACAATATTACTATCTAGATGCTTAAGTTAGATGTTTACTCAGCTCTGTTTCTTGATAGGAATTTCCCCCTCTTCAAATCTGGAATCCATAAATGCTTCCTGTGTCTACCCCAGATATCTTTGAATCATTCTGTGGTTATTTTGTTAAGCCAGAAATTCTTTTTCTATCTTCTATTTCGGTATCCAATTTTTAATCTTGATGTTGTTTCATAAAAAATCTTTAATGTTTAAATGCCTTAAGCAGTTGTAAACATTTCCCCCTAAGTTATTACAGAATGTATAATTTTATATGCCATCTAATATATGTCATGCTGTCTGAAAATATGAGGACAAAGAGAGCTGACTGTTTCTTCCGCATTCCACACTCATGCTGCAAATTGTTCTTAGAAAGGAAAAAGAGCAAAATTTATACTCTTTCATTTTGTGTGTTGATATGAAAACTACATGGACTGAGCCCTAATAGGAATAATTGTGCCCAGAATCCCACATTGTTTCTTCAAATGCTTACTGATATTTCTGAAAATAAAGTGAATTCTTTCCAATTGTCACAAGTGACTGACATGGCTAATTAGTAATAAATTGGGTTCTATGATGGATGAATCCCCTCAGGCACACTCTGTCCTCTCACCTGATACAAGATTGCTCCACAACAATTTAATTACCTCTCTTGTATTATGGCACTGGACAATGGAAAACTAATGATTGTTAAAAACTGATTTGAGGTGCATTGTGTATCATTCTGTTACACCCTAATCCAAATTTTTGCAGAAAGGTATTTCCCCCATGCAATTTTAATTCAGGGAAATTGGTTGTAGGGTCAGTTAGGTATCTTGTTATTTTAAAAAGATTAATATTGTATAGATTTTGATTTTTTAAAAAACATGTGTATTGAGGGGACGTCTAACTTGAAAATTATGATTAATTCCTTTGCTTGAGACTGTACAATGTAGAAATGTGTAATTTTGTAGCCATTATCAGCTTGGCCACAATTTAGCCAAAATTCTACAACGTGCTTCTCGGCATTTATTTTCTTTGTGTTATTCTTAAAACCAACACTGAAAATATTGTATTATATACAAGTATAAAACATGCATATCAATAGGTGAAAATAAATGGATTTTCAAATACATTGAACTGAGTATCTGCAGTAAGTTAATGTTGTGATAAATGATAAGCAATGAATAATTTTGTGGTATATAAAGAATGCACCACAATATGCATATGCATTTGGAAACTGTTTTTTTAATCTTTAATAATAGATAAGGGATAGTTCAAGTTTCAGACTCAATTTAGGAATTCTAATTCCCTTCTTTCCACCATCCTTTTTGTGTCTTCTTGAACAACTTCCCATATCTTTTCACTTGATTTTTATATGTGCAAATGGAATATAATTGTGTTGACTTGGGGATAACTATGAAGGAATCAATATTTGTAAGGCATGAATATTCCCTTGATATCTTGGTCTTCCCTTTAGTTCACACAGTCTCATTGATGAGAAAGCAAATATTTGTGCCCAGCATTTTTAAACTGGGGGAAAGTGAACATGCCACCTCACCTCATGAGTGCTTTTCAAAACCTGGGGCCATTCACATTACACAATTATAGTGCTATTATTTTTCTTTAACCACCATATTTCCATCCTATGGAATCCTGGAGTTGGTGTTTGGTGAGGCTCTAGAGGGCCTCTCTGGCTGAGAATTCTAAACATCCCTTCCTAAACTCCCAGTCTCAGGATTCTATAGGTTGGAACTATAGCAATAAAGTGGAATAATAGCATTATAATTGTATAGTGTGAATGGGACCAAGGTTCCAGATGCCTTCACTACATGAAACTGATCAGGAAGGATCAGGGTAGTGGTGGCTGGTGGCTCCCATGTTGGTGTATGCGTGTGTCTGAGAATCTACTCTAAGTTTTAGTCTGTGTTAAAAAGAACTGCCCAAGGTTCTTTATATAACTGCTCTTATTTTGGGAACCGGGTTCAGCACCTCAGCTCTAAATTTGGAGCATTAAAATCTGAAGACTAAAATCTGGAGTGGATCAACTACCCCACTGACATAGGAGCCACAAAACATTGCTAGATCTGGTTGTTCCACAGTCCGCAACTTTCAGTGATATACTGAGTGCATCCATTATGACCTTTAGGAGTGGCTACAAAGCATTTAGTCTGGAAGGTGTTTGTGAGTTATTGTATATTTCTATTTAAACACTTTAAATTGTCTGTTATTCATTTAATGAGTTTACTGTTTTGTGTGTGTGTGTGTGTGTGTTTAAAAATGTTGGTACAGTAATTATTGTAAGCTGGTTTCAGTTTGCAGTATGGTGAGGTAAACACATGTGTTTAACAAACAGGGATGGAAGGGAGGACAGAAAGAGTAAAAGAGAATTGTAGATGAGCCATTAGATGCAGATGTTTACAATGCAGATTCTGTCACAATTACTAGATCTAATTGAGATTGTCTTGGAACAAAATGTGAGATTCATCTGTGTTGATCTTTCTCTGTCTTCCAGCTGCTCTGTGCCACACTCTAGTCATTGTGTACTTCCTTCTTCCCACTTCTATGGGCTACTCTGTCACTAATTTGACCTTAATGACATCACAGCCATGACTATCAGTCTCCTCAATTTCTAAATTTCAGAGTGATTATGAGGATGTTCCTGAACTTTCTGGGTTAGTCTCCATCAGTTAGCCAGAAGCTATTGACATTGTTTTCTTTATTTGGCTTGGCTCATTTCCTTGAAGCCATCTGGAGCTATTTGGTTGATAGAACACATTTTTTGTAGTGCACCTGCTCATTAGTTATGGGACACCAAACTTCAAATTACATGGGTAGAAGGAATAGGTGGTCTTGCTTTGTGGTGATATATTTATGTTATATTAGATGGCCTCTTGGTCCATTCCAACCTCTTAAAAATGATATTATTATTATTATTGTCACTTTTTCCTCTTGACTGACTCTTTGATTTCTCATATTTAGAACTGCAATACCATCATACCAATTGTAGCAGATGGGCATGCTTTTGATTTTCAGTGCAAATGTCATCCTAATCTTTTTGTCATTGCTGTTTGTTTTCTTGCTGATAGTTAAATCAACTGAGCTCTGCATTGAGAAGATGACACAGCTGAACAATCTGATGGAATTAAATAGTTCCTCTTAATTTTGATGCTGTTAAATGGCACAAAGAACACTGCCTAATCAGGGCTTGTCAGCCTTCACTGTTTAATTCCAAGCCTAGAGATCATTTATGTTTATTCTTCTATGTCATTGGAAAATACTCCCAGATGATATATTTGAAACCAGTTAAAGTTGATCTTACAAACCTGTCTGCTCCCATTGCACAGTCTGTCACTGTAAATGCTGCAGTGAAATTTCAGATGCAGATTCCCTCTGTGTGGCACGTGTGTGCTTATCATGAGACGTTATATGTAGAAACCTGGACATTCTGTCACATCAGTCTGACATCGAGTGAAGACATCACTAACATTTCTAATTTTGAAGAAGCCAAGTAATTGGTAAGACAAATATTTCCAGTGGCAGAACAAATACTATTCTTATCTCTCTGTCCTTCTTAGAAATTTGCTACCATATTGAAAAAGGAGCTTCATGGGAATTAATGGTTAAATTATATTAGGAAACTTTAACTCAGATTCTGCTCAGTCATAAAATAGTGAACTGAGTAATTGTGTGGCATGTCATTATTTTTAATCTATTATTACTGGGGAAATTACAATAGGAAGGGGTTATTTATGCTGCCCCAAACTTTTTGGAAAATGGGTGGAATAGTATAACAGAGAGAACCAGCACCCACCTGAAACAAAAGAAAAACTTGTTTCAGAAAATATGACTTCTCCAGAAGGAAACCTGACTTATCTAGGATTTCCTGACAAACCTCTTTTGTGGTTTTTATCTTCCTTCTTGAAAGGGAAAGATCTATTATCTAGCTTCCTAGCAGCATGAGCAAAAAATCTTTCTTTCATTTGTTAACTAAGGTAGTGGTGGGTATTGTGCCTTCCACATGTCATGCTATGGTTATTGTGTGTGTTCAAGTCATTTCTGATTTGTGGCAACCCTAAGGCAACCCTGTCATGGTTTTTTTTACAAGATTTGTTTAGAGGGGGTTTGCCTTTGCTTTCCTCTGAGGCTGAGAGAGTGTGACTTACCCAGGATCACCCAGTGGGTTTCCATGGCTGAGCGGGAATTCAAACCCTGGTCTCCAGAGTTATAGTCCAATGTGCAAACCATTTACACCACACTGGCTCTCATCTCGTGTGTGTGTGTGTATATGTGCCTTCAATTAGTCTGTCAACTTATGGTGACCTCATTAATTTCATAGGGTTTTCTTAGGCAAGGAATACTCAGAATTGATTTTGCCTCTGAAATATGTCCTACAGCACCTGGTATTAGTTGCCAGTCTCTCATCCAAGTACTTATTAGGCCTTACCCTGATTAGGTTCCAAGATCAGATGGGATCTGGTATTTTTAGGGTATTTAGGTCCTCCTTCCACATGTTATTGAACGATTTACTTATTATTATTTATACAACTCCTCATAGACCTTAGCTAGCATAGTTAGTGCTCAGGAATGTTTACGAGTTACAGACATCCCTCTGTATTGTTATTTCAAAGAGTCTTATACTGGCCTTCTAATACCTATGTGCCACGTGCCAGGCACCAGACTGTGCAAATGATTTGGCTAAATCACAAAACAATGAGAACTGGGCTGGTTCAGTTAGTTTGGCCCAATTTAGTTCTGGAGCAGAACAACATAGTCTCTCTGGGCCAGTTTGGAGATCTTGACCTTGAAAATGAATAGAAAAAAGCCAGAGAATGTGAATCCTACATGACCATACAAGGGAAACTTGGTGTGATGTTAGCCGTGCAGGGAGCTAGGCATTGCTCATTGACAGCTCTGCTGTGCAAGCTGAGGTATGATCTCAGCAGCACTCTAATGTTTACAGGAAGGAATTATTTGAGGTCATTGAAGTTATATAGTCAATTATCTGCTCTGACATATTTTTTGTTCATTTGCTAGATATAGCTGTGTTAGTAGCAGATTGTGAAAGAGCTATGGTGAGGAGTGAGTGGTTGTTTATTGTCACCTGTTTTTGCCTCTTTCTTTAATTCCTTTTGGCTTGTTGAATAGCCTATCTTTATCTTCTGTTGACCTTTCTTGTTAATCTATTAATTTGTCTACTTGTGAAATTTTGTGCACATCCCCCACTGCATTGTCCCACGTTATTTCTGTTAGAAGCTAGATCGAAAGCACACAGGCTGAGTCACCACAGAAATGTCAGAGCATTATCTAGGACCACTCAAGTGAGAGTGGACCCCATAATTTATGTCTGCCTCCACTGTAGGCAGCAAATCAACAGGGTAAATTGCTGAGGCATCACAGCATCAGCAGCCAACTGTTTTGCAGAAGAGACAGAAAAGTATCAGCAGCAAAGCAACAGGGAAAGATTCCTAGGGCGTGAACAAAGAATGTTGAATCCCTTGAAAACAGCAGCTTTCAGGCTCCTTTCCTTCCAAAGAGGCTTAGGCAGCTATGGCAGAGAAGATTCTATTAATGTCATCTCAGCCTACCAAATGCTTTAAGGGGATTCATAAGAGAAATCTCAGCAATTGGGTTGCTGATAAAGTATCTTCTCATCAAACCGGTTTCTTTATGCTGTGTCATTTAATGTCACCAGTTTGACTTCTGGTAGAATAAACTGAAAATACTCTCTATTCATGTAAACTTTCATTTCTTTTTCATCATTATAGCTGATCATAGTTAAACGTTAATAGCCTTAGATGACTGGTTTTCTCGGGGGGACAGTATAATATGAATTTCTAAGATTGAGCAGTCAACAGCTTTTAAATTTTGTTTTTGTATTTTCTGAAAAACCAAAAAGCTTTACAAGTGCCTAATATCCCGCTCCCTCTCCCAGACCTATCAGTATTAAATGTGGCAAAGTTTTGTTTTTCCAGTGCGAGTCATGGCGGAGGACTGGCAATCTGGATGCCCAAATTTGGTTTAGATTTGAGGTCTGAATTGGACCAGATTGGGTTCAGACCAATTTAGATCCAATTGGGCCCCTGGATATCTTTCATATGAAGAGCTCATTAGATTCCTAGTGGGAGAGCATATGGAAAGGCAAGATGATGGAAAACATTGTACAAGAATGTGTATTTACAGGTACATTATGAAATACCTGTGAATACATATATCAAGCATGGATAAAAACTGAGGGCATAGTTACGAAAGAATATTTTTATGAAACTTGGGTCTGTATACTGGTTTTCGTGCAAAGTGAATGTAGCCCCAATTCTGCACATTCCCTTGTGTGCTTGGTTTGTGTTCATGGAGCATTCAACATGTTAATTCCCATCATTTCTTAGTGTTAGCTATACTGACTAGGCTGCTGGGAATTGTAATTCAGCAAGAATTGGAGGACCACACAAGTCCCATCTGAGGTTTAGTCCATCACGTCTTTACTGCATGGGGTGTGAAGTGCCCCCCCCCATAATTAAGATGCATTAGATGTGTGTGTGTTTGTGGAGCCCTCCTTGTCCTGCCATGAGGATCAGTTCACTACATGGAGACATAGGAGAGGGATTTCTCAGATGCCACATCCTAGTTGTGGAATGCCCTCCTCTTGGAGCACCAATTAGCACCAAAATTACCTTTATTTTGCTGTCATGTTAAAGCCAACTCTTCACCAAACAATTCAGCCCCTTGTAAGATCATTCCATTTTCTTTTTCTTTGCAACTGGATTTGGAAAAAAAAAAAAGCCTCTAGAATTGGTCTCCAAGGAGTAAAGAAGGCTAAAGGAGGAAGGGGAAAAAAGATACCAGGATGATTACCACTAGAATACTGGCTGTGGCCCATCAGTTCCTTTCCAATTGTCTCCAGCAGGGAGACCATTCCGGCAAAGAATATTTGGTAATATTCTAGTTCCCCTCTCCTCTGCTTTCAATATTACAACAGCCTGTCTGCTCTGGCATCTCTTTAGAAAATATGTTGATTCTCTGTAGAAAGTCAGACAGATTTTGGAGGCTTTGTGTCACACCTTTTAAGATTATTTAAATGTACTTTGTCTGCACTCGGAGAGGGAAACTTTGTCAAACCATTTATAGCAAAAAGCTCTGGTGCCTTAAGCCACTTTAAAAAACATAGCACCCCCCCCCCAAAAAAAACCTAGCTGCAGAACCACCAAGGTGACCTTTCCCGCTGATTCAATTACAGCATGTTGCCATCATTTAACTATTAGAATGATGGAAAGTTTGCACTTTGATACCTGAGTGGCAACATTTCAACCAAAGGAGATCTCTCAGAAGTGGGCAGACAAGAGGATATTATAGATGTAAACAGTCACATCAAGGCATTAAAGGTAAATCAACCAAAGAAAGGTGAACAACTGGTATGCTAAATGCCAACCTCTCTGACTGGAATCTAAAAATCCACCTGGAAACCTTTGGGGAAATCAGCATATACCTAATTGATTTTAATCATCAATAATGACAATTTTGTTCTTGGTCACTTCTGGGCTCAATAAGCCACAATGGTTAAGAAAACTGCATTCAGGTTTTCTTTCTTGGAGGAGAATCCCATATGCCCTTCAAAATAAGAAAGCAATGGACCCTTTTCAGCCAGTTTAAGCTGGAATGTATTAGAAGTTTATGTGACATTTAAAATGAGATTCTATATTCAATAAACTTTATAAGCTCCATTAACACATTTTTCACCATCATTTGGCTCTGCTGTTCTGACTATCAGCCACTATTGGAACAGGTAGGGAAACACCCGCTCTGAAATGTTATCATCATGCACATAGTCATTCGTATCAAATTGAAATAAAAAGGAAAAGGAGCTAAGATTGTCAATCTGTATTAAATACTTACAAGAGAAAGCTGGACCAGGGTTTGGGAGGAGGGGAGGCATAATACATGATAGGTCTTCAAGCCTGTACCTCTGACAAGCTATACTTACTGTGTTTTTATGAATGTAAAATAGTTAACTCCTTGGCATTAATTTCTGCAAATAAAAGTCTATTAGGAATAGATACATAAAGCAAGACTAGTACACTGGAAATGTATGAGTCATAAAAATGCAAAGAAAAAATAGTATTCAAAGCCATGAGTTCTGAAAAGGAATAAAAATTATTGCAGTGTAGCCATTTTAAAATAATGTACAGAATTTTGCAGGAATTATAATTTGCAGTGCCTCTGAGATGTTGATGTTATTTTGTCACTTGGATAAAGCCCTGCCGAAATGCCTTCATTTTGCCAGTCAATTCATATAGGTGATGATCTGGGTAACTGAGGAAACAAAATGCAGGAAAAACTGGACATGACTTCATTGGCAGGGAAAGCCATTTCTAGTGGCTGCTAATTGGTAGTCACATCTTCCTCGTCAGAATCTGTCTCAGAACAAATGCTGTGTGATCAATCCTGAGGGAAAATAGCCACCAGAGGGCAGCAGCTGGGAATACCTCTGCTTGTTATAGCAAGAAAAGAAAAGAAAATTGTATTAAATATATAGTGGTTGAATTTTTAAAAATATATTACTGTTTACAGAATGGATTTCTTTTTAAACGTGAAATCTTGTTATGCCATTCCTTACCACCTTGAGAACTGGAAGAGGGTTATACATCTTAATTTATAGACCATTGTATAGTGTAGTAATTCCCAAACTTTGGCCCTCCAGGTGTTTTGGACTTCAGCTCCCAGAAGCCCTAGCTGACTTGGCTGATGGTCAGGAATTCTGGAAGGTGAAGTCTAAGGGCTTTATCACACTACACTGTTATAATGCTATTATTTCACTTTAACTGCTATGGTTTCCTCCTGTGGAATTCTGGGGTTTGTAGTTTAGTGGACCCTATGCGCTCCCTGGCTGAGAGTTCTAAATGCCTCTCCCTAAACTGCAAATCCCAGGATTCCACAGGAGACAGACAGAGCAGTCAAAGTGGAATAATAGCACCAGTACAATGTAGTGTGATTTGAGGACCAAAGTTTGGGAACCACTGGTATAGTACATAAGATACTAAGAGCCTTATCACATTATGCAGTTATAGCACTATGATTCTACTTTAACTGGCATGGTTGCACCCTATGGGTTCCTGGGATTTGTAGTCTGGAGAAGTGCTGCTCTCTGATGGAGAATTCTAAATACCCCTCCCTAAACTGCCAATCCCAGGATTCCACAGGATGGAACCAGAACAGTTAAAGTAGAATTGTAGTGTTGTAAATTGTGTAGTGTGAAAGCCCTGAAAGATAAGAGGGTGTGTATTCTGGAATGGCTGTTCACCCTAGTTGGAGCCAGTCTTTAGCGGGCCAGTCTTCCATGCTGCTTTTTAAAAATCTGACTACGTGACCAACCCAAGGATATGGCTAGGGGGCGAAAGATTCATGCAACATGAATGCATTCAAAATGAATGAACACAATCAAAAGCCAAAAATAATGTCCCTTTAAACAATGGATTAGAAAACCAGAGAGAGAGAGGGAGAGAGCTTTCAGGTATATTCTTCTAAACCACCTCCAAGAACTGTATCATTTCTCTCTACTTGCTTCATATACTTTTCATTAATAATTGCTTGGTCAATCCTTTCATCTGTCTTAATTAGCACAGGCATAATTTAAATGGAAAGGACATCCCTGGTCTCTGTACAGTTTCACTAAGTAGAAAAAGAAATGCAAATGAGATATTTTGCATATAGCTATCTAATCTTCCAACACTCCAGCATTTTAGCTGCTGCTTGTTTCTTTTTCTTCATTTTTAACAATACACTAAGCAGGAGGCAATGTTGGGAAAAAATTAATCTCTTCCTTTCCAGATCTATTTACTTGGTTTACCACCTGATTGATATAGACCAAGGTGTTTCTTTAATACTTGTGCTAACAGTTTTCTGTAGAAAAGTACCATAACATTCAGAACCACTTAATATAACACTCCAGCCACTATTTTTTAACTAAAATATGTAGGTGCACAGTATGAAGATTCTTCCATAAGGCATGTTTTTAAAAGTGCATTTCATTGTTTTCATCTGAAACTTACTTATAAAATTCACCTCATCCTATCTTTACATAAGAATGCTTGCAATAGAGGAAACAGTCCTGAGAAAATTGATTTGACAGATTTTCTTCTCCTATTGCTCGAAATGTCCACTTCTATTACTGTTTCTTTGGTAAGCTTTCCTTTTATAAAGTCATTCAATGGCAAAGAAAATCGGAGATAGCCTGACATACAGCATGCTCAACTTGGCAGATGGATGGTAAGTCTTTCATGGTGTAAACTCTGAGGTGTATCTAGAGTTGTGTTATTTTTCAGGTCATTTTGAAAGGTCCAAGGTAGAGGGTGGGTGCATTTGTCTATTTCCTGTCAGCATCCCTTTCGGAGACCTACCAGTCTGTTTTGTCCAGTTTGTGTATTATTGTACATTAAGAGGAGTCACATGCTTTTAAACATATTGTCTATCAAAATATGCATTTCTGAACATATTTTATGCAATAAATAAATAAATAAACAAACAGGCATTTAAAATATATCCTGTTTAAGGGTTTTAAATCTGTCAGCTTTGATTTCTCCCACATTCAGACTTTTTAAAAGCTCATGTCCTTTCTATCTAAAATCTGAAGAAATGTATGGATTTTGGCACCCCCCCCCAAATGGACTGAAATGAAAGTTCTGTTCTTGAAACAGCCAGATTTGATATGTACAGCTATTCAGAGCATGGAAAAGAGAATATTTTAACTAATTGCCATTTAGGCATAACACTGAGAGGCCTTGCAGGGAAAAAAAGAGATGACGATTCTAACTTGCAAACATGGTTTGAATATGCAATGATTTAAACCAAGACTTTTAAGTGTCAAGTGCTCAAAGCCTTCAGCCCAGAGAGAAAGATCTGCAGTTTTGATTTCTTCCATATTCATTAAAACTAATAGCAAGTTTTTTTCATCTCAAATATGAATGCATTTGTGAATTTTGGCACACTTTTATCAAAAAAATGAACTGAAATTAAAGCCTCTCCCATCTCCAATTTCAGCATTTTTTAGCTCTAAGAACTAGGTTCCTTTGTGTCAAAATCCACAAAAATCTTATTTCTAAAGCATTCATAACCCCAAATGGATATTTCCTGAAAGTTTTTAAACTAAAGAGAAATAATTTTGTTATTAAATGTTGTCAAGGATACTTTGACTTATGATGACTCTATGAATGAAAGACCGCCAGGTCTCCCAGTTATCAGCAGTCCTGCTCACATCTGGCAAACTCAGGGCTGTGGCTTCCTTGATTGGATTTATCCACATGTAATGTGGCCTCCCTTTCCCCCCTCCATCCATTATAGTCTTGTCTCATGATATGTCCAAAGTACAATAATCTCAGGGCTTGTCTTGGTGTGATGGTATACTGCTAGTGGGTGCACATTTTCACCCATTTGCTGTTTTGTCTCTACCATTTTTTCACCTATGCACAACTGTTTGCATCTGTTCGAATGGAGCATCCATATGCTCTGATAAAAGGCCATAGAGCAAAAAGGCAATAGAGCAATGTGAATTTGGCTGTCCACATGTGCTAAATTCGGGAAAAACCATGAATCCCTTTACAGCATGGTTTGTGGAGTTTTTAGCCACCCTCTTTCTGAATACTGCAAATCTCATTTGGATCACACTGGGAAATACTGTATTCTCTGTTAATTCTATGAGGTGTATTTTCATAGAAAATATGAAAATATTTTCAGTTTGATCATTCTGACTTCTAGGAAATGTTCAAGATTGATTTGCTCGTGACATAACTGTGCTCAATCCAAAAGAGTAAGAATGTTTAGGTCAATAATATCAAATCCAGTAACTGCCCTCAATTGGTCAAAGGTTATGGATGAATAGGCAGGGGGATCAAGGGCAGACTCTCTGTCATAGCAGTGCCATCTTCTCACTGGGATATGGACTTCTGATGATGGATGCCCAGTGGTGCCAACTCTCACACCACCCTGCCAGAAACGATAGAGACAGCAGCAATACAAGGACAGGAATCATATATGATGTAATCAACTGAAATGTGGAGTGCTGATTTCATTTTTAAACATGAATAAAATAATTGCTTGGATAGTAACCTAATGAACATCATAAGTATGTATTATTTAATGGGTATCAATTACCAGAAGAAGGCTTGCCATAGCAGACATATATCAGTAAACATTAGCATGCCCATCTGATTCTTGGCTAGCATATGCAGCTTTGTGCCCAGAAATGAAAAGGACCAATAAACTGTAGAGCAGATGAGAAATGAAGCAATATTAAATTGTTTTGACTGTATATTTTTATTCTTTAAGACAGCATTTATGAGCTGCCAGCAAAATTAGAAGACACACAATTTGCAGCTCCACTACTCTAAATTACTACTAAATTAATACAGTTCTTTTCCTTGTCACATCTCCCCCTTCTCCATATATACACCATTAAAGTATGCCAACTGATCTGCCTTGAATTTCCTCCTACACAATAATGGAATATATGTACTGCAGACAGTCTATGATTTGTATTAGAACTCATGGGTTTCTGGGATGTGAGGAAGCTGCTGTCCAGAGGTTATGTGCTGATTCCAACTCTTCAAACATAACACTGTATTTCAGCCAAAAAAATTATTCCTGTTGCTAGTTTAAGTTAGTCCATTATAACATATATTTTCTTATTCTCACTTGGAAATGATTATATAGCAATAATTTGAGACCTTTTAAAATTGTAATAGCACTAAAGTGCAGTGTGAAAGGCAGTGCAAAGCATTTTAGTTTCTAGACCCTAGAGCTTTTGCCACACCTTGGTGGTCATGTGGAAGTAATATATTTGACCTGGGGTGTGATTGTTGAATATTTGTAATTTGGTAGTCACAAAAGTCTGGGGAAATTCAATTTCCATAGCCTTCCTCTTATTACCCGAAGAGGTGAGGGTACTTTAGAGCCCCACATGTGATGCCAATGACTATATTAATATTTGGGGGAATTATTATTATTAGCTCAAATGGAATTCTATAAGAGGCGGGTAACTTTGGGATCTTTTCACCTATGTATAGCAGTACTAACTGCAGATAACTCTTAAGTTAAAGTGATTTTTTTTAATTGGAAATGGCACAAAAAGCATTCACACATGCAACACACGCTTACAAGAACCAAACAAGGCTATTGAAGAGTTAAGGCAGAAAGGCTGGATAGAGGAATAGTTTCGGGAAATAGGGTGATAGTTACCAGTCTTGAAGAGTAACAAAGTCCTCAGACCAAAGGCTGAGGGTAGCACTGGGAGTTCTGATCCAGGGGCGCATTGACAGAGAGTGGGCAGATCTTGTCCACAGTGGCACACTTTGTTGTTTGTGGTTAATATTTATAGCCTGCTTCGTATCCTGAAGTGGGTACTTTGGCTAGAACAAAGCTTAGGTAAGTTTCCCACTGTGTAAGCAAAGGAAACCAAAACTTCACTGATTGTTGTTAATGCCTGGGAGATAGGAATGTATGGGTTTATGACAACCTCGTATTGTAGGACAGGAGGGGGTTCCGAGGAATATTTCCTGGGGATTTGGGTTGTGTAGTTCACCTCATTGTTTAGGATATGTGACTCACCACTGAGAGGCTTGACAAGGAATTAGCACATACTTCCTTAATGGTTTTGTTTACTAAGGGGCTTCCACTCAATCCTAGCTTTAATGTGTTTGCTAAAATATTTCTAAGACACCTTCCCAGGTCCTTGTGACCCCCATCTGACTTCATTTTGCATCACTGCAGACTATTTGACCCGTTCAAAGTGTCCAATACTTCCAATTATGAAATATTATAGGGAGGGGTAGTCAGGCATGGTAACACACTGGGGAGAGCCAGCATGGGTTGAGTGTTCGACTAGGACTCCAGGAGTGCAGGGTTCAAATCCTTGCGTGGTCATGGGAACTTACTGGTTGATGTTGGGCAAGTCCACTCTCCCAGCCTCAGAGGAAGACAATGGCAAACTCCCCTGAACCAATCTTGCTATGAAAATCCCTTGGGGATTAGGGATACCATAAGTCAGAAATGATTTGAAGGTTACTATACTGCAACAATAACTGCTACTACAATGGCCCGCCATTAGTATCCATATGTTGTTGGTAACATTAGGGGAGTCAACACTTGTTATAAACCCCTGATGCTACAGAAGTATGATCACTTCGCTAGAAGTCCTCTTTGAATAAATGAGGCTTACCTACTAAGGGGTTGTCTAAATGGTCAAAATAATCCCAACGGAATTAGTTGGGAATATGATCTGTCTTAATGGGAACCCACATCAATGTGCTATATTCAGAAGGGAGGCAGCAAAAAAAAAAAAAAAAACCCTGCAAAAACTACACTGGGAAAGCATTTGCGGCTTTTCCCAGAGTTTTAAAAGGCCTCCATGGGGAATGTGCATTCGTGCTTGTTGGGATATGTTATTTGATTTGAATCACTTTCCTATATGAGAGGAAGCACAAACTTGATTGGCTGGCTGAGCACAGGGGGGCGGAGCTTGCTAACAGGGCAAGCACCCGCTGCCACCATGTTGGACAAAACAGGTGTGTGTTTATTGACAATGAAAAATTAGCAGACATAATTTGCTTCCCCTCCCCCATGTCTGGTTCCCAGTATGACATTTTAAATGTTCCTGTTGCCAAAACTATGAAAAAAACTGAACAATCCTATACACAGAGCTTGTAAAGTTACTAATTAAAAGCAAATCATGTAGAAAATTTTAAAAATGGCCTAAAATTAAAAAAATAATAAGTTAAAATCCCTCTAAAAATGTCCCAAGAAAGCATTTTGTTGTTGGTGGTGTGTGCCTTCAAGTCGTTTCCAATTTAATAGAAACTCAAAGGTGAAGATATCATGGGGTTTTCTTGACAAGATTTGTTCAGAGGTTATTTGCCTTTGCCTTCCTCAGAGGCTGAGAGAGTGTGACTTGCCCAAGGTCTTCCAGTTATAAAGAAATCTTGTTTGCTACAATCAGAAAAGTAATGATGTTATTACATGTTTAATAATAATAATAATAATAATAATAAAAAATGCATGTTATATTGTTGGCTCAATATGTCTGTTAAATGAAGAAAATCTAGTGTTAAAGAGGAGGGCCTTGACTCCTGGAAGTCATCATGAGCTTTTTTTTTTTTAAGTAAGAAGACAAGATATAAGCAAAGTTAACAGCAACAATGTCATTATTTGTAAAACATTCCTTCCAAGTTCTGCCTTCTCAGAGGTAACTCCTAATTAGTTCAATGGTTCAGTTCCTCTGGGAAGTAAATATAGGATTGCAAAAAACAAACAAACAAGGAAAATTTGATTTAAAAACTTTGAAAAATCAAGGAAATCTGGCAACTATTGCCTTTTACACAGACATAAATATATCCACCAGTTTTCCTGAGATAATAACAAGGAGAAGACAGTATCTGTCTCTTGGTATGCAAGTTGTTGCGCTGAAAAATGATAGTATAATCTAACAAAGCACAGTACCATCTATCATCTCCTGTCACTGTGTATAAAAGAGCATAACAACCTCAGAATATATTAATTGTGCAGATCAGACCCCAAGTTCTGTTTCTGGAAGCGAAGACACTTCCTACATCTACATCCTACTTGTGTCCTCAAATGTCACATAGATCACACACCAGCTCTTCTATCTCTGTCTAGCTAAGGATGCTTCCTTCATGTCCTTTTTCAATTAGCTTAAGTACCTCTGTCTGTTTTATGACAGGAGGCTTTAAGTCATCCTTGTTTGCATATCCCCTCCCCCTCCCACATAACTTTTCCTTTATCTTTTAATACTAACTATGTTGCCTAACCCAGACAATTCCCTATAAACCTGGGTGTCAAGGATGAGAACTATGGTGTGGACATGTATGTTCCATACTTGTTTTTGCATGCTGGTTTGTCCCTTGTTTCTGAGTTGCTCTGACTGTATTCTCTCATATGACTCTGTCCAGTTTTGAGATCTTCAGGGGAGGTTCTTCTCTGCATCTTATCACCCTCAGGAGCACATCTGTAGTGATACAAGTCAGAATTAGGAGGTGTCCTTTCTTGATGAATTTCTCAGGGCTGTAGAATCAGAGTCAAAGGCTGCATCTGCTCCACAGTAATAATCTAGTTTGGCACCACTTTAACTGCCATAGCTATAGAATTCTGGGATCAGTAGTTTTGTGAAATATATAGCCTTCTCTGTCAGAGAGCTCGGTTGCTATAGCAAACTACAAATCCCAGGATTCCATAGCATTGAGTCGTGGCAGTTAAAGCAGTGTCAAACTGGATTATTTCTGCAGTGCAGATGCAGCCAAAGTCAGTAGAAATGTACTGACTCCAACTCCAGCTTCAAATTAAAAACTTGTAATATTAAATGCCTAATTTATTGCATATTTACTTTCATAGAAATTTAGGTAAGTTTATTTGTTTAGAAATTTTATCAAATAAATATATTTCATGTTTTATCAATCCAAGTAGCCTGATGGTTCATGTAGAATGAAGTGCGTTGTACTACCATTTTATTATAGTACAGTACAGTTGTTATTATTATTTGATATGCTTTAAGGGCAAAAAGAAAAATGTTGGAGCAACAGACCACACTAGCACAGCTGAAATGGGTTTGATCACAGCTGTGGCTAGGCAGAAGGCTGACAATCAAACACTCCTATATAGATAGATGAAGCACAAGATGTGTTGTGTGTGGGTTGGTGTTGTGGAGAAAGAGGAGTTTTTCTTTGGGTTTTTTTCTGGGGTTTGAGCCTCACAGTCCGGAAAAAAACCAAGGAAAATCTATGGATGCTGGCCATGAAAGCCTTCAACTTCACACAGAAAGAGCAGTGTTTGTTGATGTTGGAGATATGACTGTTGAGTTTGTTGAGGTTTGCTGTGTATATACTGTGTTTGTTTATACTGAAACTGAAGATAAAGGCCTCCAGATATCTTTGGATGAACCTTGCTGCCTGTAAATCTTTGTGTATGTGAAAGTGGGTCAGAGCTGTGGAACAGCTACTAGCTGAAGCCTTTATTTTTGTGCCCTTTCTGCTGCACAGTTGTGCTGCTTAGCTATTCCTGGGTTAGTTCATTCCCAGGCTGTGCCAGGTGCCTCTCAGTGAGCTTATACTGAGTGGACATGATATTCATTTGCCATTTATGAAGGAGTCAGAATTGAACCTCAGAAAAACAGAGGAATCAAAGTCAAAGGTTTAACATAATGACTCCACAGCTCTTGTCTTTCTAATTGTGCTTTGAAACTAAGTTTTAACATGACTTACTTTATTTTATTTTATCTCTATTAGCAGCCTTGAAGGCCATATTTTGGGAGAAAGACAGGATATAATCCAGTAAATAGATAAATAAATAAATGTAATTTGCCATGTTGTTCAAACCAGACAACGATGGTTAGCAGTAACTTGTAAACCATGGTTTTTGAAGATAACACTAATTATGGGTGATCAATTGAGATCTTAATAGCAAGTTTGCTAGAGAAATACAGAAACAGAGGAAAAAATTGACATGCGAGAGGGGGAGGAAAATAGTTTAGTTACTGAGATGGTGGAATCTGAGTCACAGCAGTTTAAATTGCAGGTGGAAGTTTCTGTGGCTGAATGCTCCTTCATACAGAAACCCTACAGTACTATTCCTACTCTCTCTCTCTCTCTCTCTCTTTCTCTGGCTTTTAAGAGAGAAGAATGGAACCGCACATTAATAACAGGATTCTATAGATGTCTCCTCAAAAGTAAGTCCCACTGAGTTCAGAGAGGCTTACTTCCAGGCAGGTGGCTATACGGTTGCAGCTTAACTGTACCACAAGTCATTTTAATGAGCTATTTGCTATCTTAAATTGCTTCACAGAACATTTTGGAGCAGAGTCAGTGGGACAATACATACCTAGTAATTGACCAGTTCTAGATAAAGCTGTCCTTAAGGCATATTGAAAATCATTGGTAATATTCAAACATCTGAGAACATGCTCAACACATTGTGACAATAAATAGTGTAAAAAAGGTGAAAGAGGTAAGAATAAGAAAACAATTCTCAATCCTGCTTGCTGGGTACTCTACAGATTTTTAATCTTGAATCAAAAATATCAGTGCTTGTGGCACAAATTTCACTTTGTGTAACTGTAGATTGTAATTTGTATGGTTGTACATTGTGATTTATAACCATATCTGATGTATCTCGAAACTCTATGAAGTAAGAAAAGATTATTCCCATTCGCTGGTTTGCTCCATGAGTACATGTCAGGTGAGATTTAGATCACCACACATCATACATTTGAGTTTCTCTGTAGTCCAAACATACAACCTGAGCATGACCATTTTACCTTCTTGGTGGTTTGTCACCCAAACACAAAAGCATATACATGGTTACATGGGTTAAATTACGTAGCATTTGCATTGCCTGCTGCTTTTAAGCCAAAGAAAACAGGGTCTTTTGTGAAAACATGGTTAATGACAGAGTCACTATTTGAACATGTACTGATTTCTCTCAAGGAACAAGAAAATCCTTCTTGACCTGAGTGTATTTTCTGGCTTGAGCCTGCCATGTCACACAGTAAACACTAGGCAGGTGTTCAGACCTTTTAATCCTGAAGTGCTCTGGGAGGGAACAATTATCCTTGTTGCTTTCTTCAGGCCATTTCTCTGTGCTGTGCATCCTTTTCAAAGTATGAAGAAAACCCTTGCATTCTTGAGTATAAAACAGAAACTGTTGAGAAGCGAATTTACAGTTGCCATAAAAACCATTCTGAAACTAGTGTCTCCAAAGTCTGTGAAGATCTGTATTCCTACATAATCTAGAGTCTAGGTGGCCTTCCAACTCCTTCCAGTTTCTTTTCTTTCCTTTTTGAGGGTGGATGGTTCATGGCAGGCCTTAGGGATGGAATAGCCGCCCATTCTGGCTTCAAAGAGGGGGACTACCACTGGTGCTTTGCTTTTCCTAGAGCGCAGAGGGGCAACTGTGCACTAGAAAATCAAAGCCCCAGTGCTAGACACCCTCTCTGGAGCCAGAATGGGGGGCCACCCTGCTATCGCAAGTCTGGGCACCCATTCTGGCTCCAGAGAGGGTGTCTAGCACTAGGGATTTGATTTTCTAGTGCACAGTTGCCCCTCTGCGCTCTAGGAAAAGCAAAGCACCAGTGGTAGTCCCCCTCTTTGAATGGGTGCCCAGACTTGCAATGGCAGGATGCCCCCCCCCATTCTGACTTCAATGAGGGTGACTACCACTGGTGCTTTGCTTTTCCTGGAGCTCAGAGAAGTGATTGTGCACCAGAAAATCAAAAGCCTCAGTGATAGTCACCCTCTCTGAAGCCAGAACGGGTGGCTAGGCTTGCAATGGCAGGTCTCGCTAGGGATTCTGACATCAGAGAGAGCAACTACCACTGGGGCTCTGCCTTTGGACTGAGAAGTGGTGCTGAGGAGGTAGGGAAATGGTGGAGCCTCAGACAGTGCCTGTCCTTCCTCTCCTCCCAAATCCATTGCAGATGGATTGTTCACACAGCAGTTTTGTCTGGAGTTTCAAGCAAATGTCAGAGAAAACTGAGTTTTCTAAAACCCAGATTAAGGGGGTATTCCCTGAGTCCAGTTCAAATACATCGTACATCGTGTGTCACTATCACACCAGATTCAGGGAAAAGGCTGCACATTGCGTGGCATTATCAGGCTGGATTCAGGGGGGATTTGGGGGTTTTCACTGGTGTAGACAAGTCCCTAGACAAAGAATACCCTTTGTAAAGCTACAAGATATAGGATACAGGGAATAGGTTTACTTGGCTACAGCCATGGGGGTTGCCTTCTTTACATATTCACAATCTGTATGGCAACCTGTTGCTCATGGTAACAGGCAGCATACACTTCCTAACAGGTTCCATGCAGTGTAGTTTAAAGCAGCCTTTACCATGATTTGTACAATTCTGGACATTTTTCAATGGAGAAGGAAAGGTGAATGGAGAAGGAAAGGTAGAGTTCCTAGCTTTCAGAAAGGCTTTACCTAGGCCTGAGCCTGTCTGACATTTCCAATGTGACATTTGGAAATGGCAGTGTTGGCTCTACCACAGTTGGCAGCTTTTGGGTGGCAAGAAAGTTCAGCAAATCATTTCCCCTTCATTATTGCTGCATTTTAATAATAAAATAATCCTATTTAAAAATACACACAGAGAAAGAGATGGTTGTGGGATTTTCTGTCTCGTGTGTCAAGAAGAGTTGGCTGATTTGTGCAACTGTGTATGTTGACTAAGGAGGGGCATTTTCTATTCTGCCTCTGGCAGCAAAATATCTTCAGCTGGTCCTGGGAAACTGGTCTCCTGAGAATAAGTGGTGTTTTTTTTTTAAGAATGAAAATATTAACAAACTTTGCCAATCAAAGCAGGAAAATGTAAGGACATCCCCCTGTGTGATGCCAGGTGAGGTTGTGAATGGTCAAAGGATGACACATTGTCAAAGGGTGAATCTTTGTTCTTCAAAGCTCCCCTTTACTTTACCTTAACCCTTCCATAACTCCCATGCCTTGTTGCTTCTAGGAATACCCTCTCACAATTTTTCTTTATTCTTTATTTATTTATTGCTAAGTATTCAAAAGCTTTCAGACATCCTAAGGCTGTAATAAAAACTGAGCAAATTTAATCCACTGGACCACTGACACCAGCAGTCTTACTTTTAGTACACAGGGACAGGATTCTGTTGTGAATGTTATCTGAAGCTGATTATACTAAAGCTGTGAGGGATGATGGCAACTATGCCTTTCTCACAAGAAAATTCTAATTATGTTTTTCGGACCAATCGGCTTCAATGTGGTTTTTTTTTTTTTTTTTTTTTTTTCTGTGCCAGGGACGGTCAACCCCAGAGGGCCATTGGGCTCTTCTGGACTCCCATGAACTACACATCATCTTTTTTTTTTTTTTTTTTTTTTGTACAACTGAAAATGACATTCCAGTTACTTCTAAGTGCTATCTCAATATGACTTTAAATGTGATAGAAAAGACTCAAAATATGAGACTTTCAATTTTTTTTGCAGCTTGCTTATAGCTTACTCACTCAATGATTTTTTTTTTGTTCCAGCTGTTTTGAGGGAACATGAAAGAACTGACTGCAAATTCCTATTCTAGGATGACACAGGGTGCCCTGAACTCCCAGCTCTGCCATTCTTCACCTGTCTGAGAGCTTCCAGAGGCTGACATATTAATATCCCATTACTGTAGTTCTCTGAGGGAGTATAATGTAATAACCATTCAATATACATCTATCGTTCGTTTGAGGTTGTTCCTTTGTGTGTGCTACCACTTTATTCTATCACTTAATTACAATGTTGAAAGCTAGGATTTTGCTACTTTAATTCATATCTACAATTTCTGGGTATATGGGGGTGGGGGTGGGGGAGATTCCTTTATCAAAATTCCTGTAAAGCATTAATGGTTGTGAGAAAAAATGGTCCACATCATACACTTCTATTTTTGAAAATGCATAGCAAAACATTTTGGCCATAAGTCAAGTTCAAAATAGCAACCCAAAAGCATCCAACAAATATAAGCTGTGTTTGGGGAGGGGGTATGGGCTCATAGGAACCAGTGCCACCTCCCAGTCTATGCATGCTACCTATATTGTCTATAATACAGAGGAAGGGGTCAGCACCTTCCAAGGGTTGGGGATACCTTTGCCCTGTGGAACCCCAGAGGGCTGCACTACCCCCTTTTCTTCCTGCCATGACTTCTACCCTTGAAAAAAATATTAGAAGCGTTGAAAGCAATGGCCAAGAGTATCCCTGAAGACTTTGGGGGGTAGAATTGGCTATTTTAAGCCTCCAAGACATATTTTAGACTGGTAGAGGCTTTCCCCCCAAAACCAAAAGTGACCTCATGGTCACCTTGTGTTTCAGCAAAAGCTTAGCAGGGGTCCAAAACAGCCTCCTACAAAATGCCTCAGTCTTGATGCAATTTTGGTGACTTTTCTTGAAGGATATGTGTGTGGGGGGTGGTGGTTCCAAACATGGGTTGGAGTTTCAGAAGCAGCATGGAGCCCATAGTCTTCATTTTGCCTAATCTGATATTGAGCCTATATAGTAAGGAGATTTTCAGAAGGGAACAAAAATCCCTGTCTTGCTATCTCTTTGCCCTCCCCCGCCTCCTGACCCTGTCCCAGCACAATAACAAATGGTTTTACACTTCCCTAATTGTGCGATGCTCCCTCCCTCTCGGCTTCCTGGTTTGAAATCCCTGGCCGTTCTTGTGAGAGGACGAGCAAGCAGAAAATTTAAAATTGAAAAGAAAAAGACAAGGTAAAAAATGACAGCAAGCACAAAAACACAGCTAAAAAATACCAGGTAACCGGGGAAGGTACCAAAAAGAGTGTCACTTACCTGGATGTTCGGATCGCACCTGGAAGTGTTCTGGAATGGACCTCCCACTAATGCTGGCATTGTGCCAGCATAATGAGGCACCTTTTCACTCTCCTGTCATTCCATCATAGAAACGGAATGGGAGATCTATTTACAGCTTAAGCAGTGAATAAAAAGCAACACAGGCGAAACAGGACCACACGGGAGCATAATGACACAGGGACGATATCATGTGAAAAACAAGCCCTTTAGTGATCTCCTGGTGTTCGTGTAATGCCATATTTAGGTTGTCTGATAATCTCCTAACTGTACAAATATGTATAATATATGCAAGCTGGGAGTCCTACAAAATACATTTTTCCCAACCATGTTTACAGAGCTGATGCCTTCAAATTTTGGACTGGTTTACATATAATGCTAAACAGTTACCTAAACTCTAATTTTATTTTATTTTTTGGCATCTGAATCTGACTAGGCTTTGTAAGTACATTTTGTCTGAAGCTGAGAAACAGTGCTGTAAACCATGACTGGGTTTGAGAATCTTGGTGTTCTGTAACTGTGGTCTGCTATTATATCTGAATTTGGCATCCTGGTTTAATGGTTGTTGGGTGCATTGTTCCTCCCGATTGTAGAGCCAAAAGTGAAGAGCCGCTCAAAAATGAAACCATTCACACAACTAAGGAGTTCTCATTGGTGCATTCACAGGCCTTGCCACCCGTTCACTGCCCATCTCCTCTAGAACAAGCTCTTCCTTTCTAGCCTGTCTTCCTAGCTCTGAAGAAACTGTGTGTGTGAATTTAAAAGCACTACAGGCACTTCTATGTGCCCAAGAAGCATACTTTTGATCTTAGAAAACTGGATCAGCTGTTCAGTAGATAAAAGTTTGTAGTACCTCAACCTACTCATTGTCTTTTCTTTCCAGAGGATCCAAGTTATTGGTAGCATAGGTTCATCTGCTTAAAGGACATTCTAGTCAAGCAGCGAGACAAGAATTTTACTGTCTTTCTTCAAAAAGAACAGAATATAGAAAATATATCATTCACTAAGGAATACAGAATGGGCATATAAGGGATAAATTGAAATCAATAATAGTAGAATTGTCTTATTAAATCTGTAGAGATTAGACTTCAGTTATATCAACAACATAACCATGTACAGAAGTGAGAACTGGACAGTGAAGAAAGCTGATTGAAAGAAAATCAATTCATTTCAGATGTGGTGCTGGAGAAGAGTGCTATGGATACCATGGACTGCCAAAAAGACCAACAAATGGGTCCAGGGAAAAAAAATCAAGCCTGTGCACTCCCTGGAAGCCAAGTGACTAAACTGAGACTGCCGTACTTTGACCACATCATGAGAAGGCAAGGCTCACTAGGAAAAACAATAATGCTAGGAAAGGTGGAGAATAGTAGAAAGAGAGGAAGACTGCACACTAGATGGATAGACTCAATCAAGAAGGCCAAAGCCCTGAGCCTGCAGGACCTGAGCAGTGCAGTCAAGGACAGGGGGTCTTCGAGGTGTCTCATTAATGGGATCGCCATGAGCCAAAGTTGACTTGAGGGCAGTTAACAACAACATATCAACAACAAAACACAGGAAAGGTGAAGCAGGAAGTCAACTGTACTTGAGCAATTAGTTGGAACATGAGGATGTATGTTGTGAAGTAAGATATGATTTGTTAGAATGCATCAGATTGTATTTATATATGCAGTAAGTGGACAGTGAAATAAGTATTCAGAAACAAAAAAGAAGAAATGAAGAGAGAAAGAATGGATATAGATTGGAAAAGGAGGAGAAGGAATAGAAGATATAAAGGGTTACTAATATGGAAATATGAGGTGAAGAATGTAAGTTAGAGAGAGGATGAATGTTTTATTTATATACATAAGTGTAAATTGATCAAATTAGAAGAAGTTGAAATATGAGTGCACAAATATGTACAAATGTATTTTTGAATGAGCCAATAAAAATTATATAGTTAATAAAATAAAATATCTCATTCACCCAAATGAAGTTCAGTCCAGTGCCTCTAGCGGGTGAACAATATACAAATATTATATAATACACAACCTTTCTCTCTATTCTTAATTTAAAGAAATAATAAATAAATCAGGACTGTTTGTTTGATAGTTTAGGTGATCAGCCACACATATCTAAATCTTAAAGGCTTATCAATAACTTGATTCAGAGTATGTGATGAGCTTAGTAGTAACATTGCTTTCAGACCCTTTGGCCAAGTAGACCACTATCAAAATTTATATTGTAAGATCTTCAGGGCAAGGACTTCTTTGTGTGCTTATGTTACTGTACAATGATGTACATTGATGGTGCTAAATAAATACAATAACAATCATAATTTGGCAGAGTAAGATGCTTCCAGTGGAGCAAACTGTTATACCATCAATCTACATTTCTTATTACTAAGATGTCTGGCTATTCATACATAGAAGTATTAGTATATACCCTTTATACACAAATGCTAATGAAAAATGGATAGTAGCAAAGATAAGCCCAACAAATCTACCTGGTACATTGCCTGCCCATACCCTGTTTTCAAAGGATAATAAGTTGAGTTTTTTAAAATTAAACTGTAGTCCAAAATCCCATATACAACAGTACCCATGTTGACAGTGATCATGTGAAAGTCATATTTGCTTGGTTCCCTACTTTTAAACAGGAATGTTCAATACTGGCATGTTATTGCCTGTTTGCTCTTTTCATTTCTCTAGGTTTGCTGCCCCAAACCTCCCAGAGGGAGGTAAATCCAAGAGATTTGATATTCCACTATATAAGCAAGGACAAACCTCTCCAATCAATTCTGTTCTCCAGGGCTTGTTCAGTGTTGCTTTTTATAAAGCTTCCAACCAAACATTGTTATACAGTCCAGTAGATCTTCCCTCTGCCAATATTTTTTGCATAAATTATCTTTAATTTTATTCATTTTTCACAATGCCTTGCTCTTTAAACATTAGCAAACTCAGCATGTCCATCTTAACACTGCTACAGACATTTAACTCTTCTAATATTTTCTCATAATTGTCTCCTCCAGCTCCTATTATTGTTTCTAACACAATAATATTTTAACTCACCCACATTTGTTAGTATAAGTTGATCAGAGATGACAGCATTATTTTAAATGTGGTGCATAAGGAGGACCCTGAACAAGATTTTCTTTTCTGTCCCAAGATATTAATTTGTAGTCTATATTTCTTTACTGTTATGTGTCTGTCCTACCTTCAATTTACTTTTGCAATAATTAAGTTCACTTACAGGCTATCTCTGAATGATGATAAGGCAGGTTTGTACATTAGATCATGGATACAAATTTCAGCTATTTCAGCTACAAGCAGGAATGACTGGGCAGCATGTATCAGGATTCACCTTGCAGACCCAGACGGTACAGCCCTGCTCCCCTCCCTAATGACGACACATATGCTGGTGTGTGGTTAACAATTGTATTGAGTACAAAATTGGAAAATGGTTAGGTACAGGTTAATAATGATGAATTGGCAGTAAAAGGCTGCAACTTGCTGATGACTTCAAATGGTTGGCATACATACATGGGTTTTACATTGCTGAATGGTTATTCCTACCCTGGTCTCCTTGAGTTCTAATTAAACACTCAAACCACTATAATATGGATGATCTGTTACGGCAGGAGACATAGAAATATTCTGGGCCCTTTCACATTTCTCAGCTATAGCGCTATGATTCCACTTTAACCACCATGGCTCCATCCAATGGAATTTGCAGTTTAGGGAGGCATCTTTAGAATTTAGAATCAAACTACAAATCCTAGGATTCCATAAGATGGCAGTTAAAGTGGAATCATCATACTATAATTGTGTAGTATGAAAGGGTCCCTATATGTGGGTGCATGGAAGTGGTCAAATCTGGGAGATGAAAACAATAGTAGCACAGAACTGGGACCTGGGGCAACAGAGATTTTGTGATCAATTTTTGTACGACTAGCATAGTGTTAATTAATATTCATTTGTTCCACTTCACTTTCTGGTGGAGATATTTTACATCAACTGGTATCCCTTTACTATAAATATTTAAAAACAATATTACAGAGAGAATTCCCCATCAACCTGTTATACTGAATAATAATTTTTTTTTACATTGTGCATAATATAATGCTTCCATAATTCTTGATGATGCTACATCTCATTTTCGTTTCATTTGGTATTTCTAAACAGCTATGGATCCTATCTATGTTTGAAGTCCCTTTACAAAAGAAAGGGCATTTGCTACATTTTCTAATTTATTATCCTTTCCTAATTTAATTAGCATGCTGGTTAACCTCATCTCCCTGATCATTAATGAAGATAGATCTAATAGGTCTTACTTATCGCTGACTCATGATCAATTAAATATTAAAAGACATAACCTAAATCTGATGCATATACAGTTGTCCCTCCATATCCATGAATTTGGTATCCATGGATTTAAATATTCATGGCTTGAAAATATTCTTAAAAAAATAATAATCCAAAAAGCAAACCTTCATTTTGCCATTTTATACAAGGGACACCGTTTTGCTATGCCATTGCATATAACGGGACTTGAGTATTCATGGATTTTGATCCACGGGGGGTCCTGGAACCAAACCCCAGTGAATATGAAGGGACAACTGTAGTAAAATTCCTTCAGTTCAGTCTGTTTCTACCTCTCTTTCTAATTTTGACTCCTTGCATGTTGTTTTCAAACTGCACTTAAGTTCCAGCAAGCCAGAGTTCTGATCATAGAAGTCAGTTGTTAATAAATACAGCCACCATTATCTGAGGTTAATTCTCCCTATATGCTTTTTGTCAAATGAATGGCTTCCAACTACTCTGGGTAGATGCATATTTAGAAAAAGGTAGTTCATAAACTGGCAGATTCCATCATCTAGAAAATTACTGTGTTGTTTAAAAAAATACACATCTCAGATTCTCCTGCTCGTGTTATCATTTTACCATGTTACGTGTGGATAGTTGAATTTATTGACAAATGTACAAACATATGAGCGTGAAAACTGACCCTTTACTCTGTTCACTTTCCATCACCACTACAAAATCCAACATCTCTACATTGAGTCCAATAATAAATTCATAACAGCAATATCAGATCAATTGTGCTCTTTCTTACAACACAGTCTGATGGAAGTTGTGACGGAATAAAACCCTGCTATACAACAGTGTGTGTGTGGGACACATGGCAAGGGAGCACCATTTCCAACAACAGCCAGAAAAGAAGAGATGCCCAAGAATCTGGGCAAAGCAGAGCCACAGCTTTTAAAACTTTAAGCGAAAGAAATCTGCTATGCTAGTAGCTCTGAGAGCATTTTAAAACATTTGCTAATAGAGTTACGGTGGTTTGGTTGTCATTTGGCCATGCCAAATATGGCAGGGTGAGGAAGAACTCCAATCTAGATAGAGCCCACAACATGTTCAACTTTACAGAGAGGATTGGGTTGCTTTTGCATTTCGTTGGGCTACAGGGCTGATGACATCCAATTGTCAGAAGGGAATTTGATCTTCCTGGGGGACTTGCAACAGGGGGTGAGTGCTTTATTGGCTAACATGGTGGGGGAAAGGTACTAAGCAGACACTTGTCCCTTGACCATGGCAGCTACTGAGGGGGGAATTTAAGACTTTGGTGTACACCTTGGCACACCTTTTGGTGAAGGGTAGGGCTCTGGAATGGCCTCTACAGGTCCTGGGATCTGGGGGGTGGGGAATGAGTCTACCCTTGAAGTTGACCTGGTGTTTTTGCTCTCTCTCATAAGGTCCTGGGACTTGGGTGAGTACCCTGGGTTTACCCTCCAGTAAGTGCCGAGCAACCCAACTATTGCACTGCCCTCAGGCTTAGGTGTTCACGCAAGGGAATGCTGAGGATTAGACACCTGGCCTCAGCTGGGCCCGCATCAGTTTGCTCCCATCGCCCACTGGCTCATTTCAGGTTCAATTAACTTAAATAGGATATAGGTCAAATAAAGTGGCCCTTATTTAACCCAACTTTCTATGTCTGGTCTCGTTATTCCATGGTTGGTCATCAATGCTGATTCTATCTTCAGTATAACTATATTTGAAATAAATTAAGTTTGAAATAATCCAGTATTTTCACAGTGAGGCTGGACAGACTAATTTAATCATATGTCACTTGGACATGGGCAATAAGAATTGTATTATTGTCCAGATTCTTTGAAGAGCTCTGCCTCTTAGTTATGTGGAATCAATGGAATCAAATGTTAAAAGAGGCCATCTCTTTGTAATTCATGGACATCTTGATTTGTATTAATACATTTTCTTTGATGAATGAATAGTTTCTATACAGACTGTAGGAATTATACAATGTCACTCAGGAAGATCAATAGCCTCTGCCAGCAGCTTGATGACTCACAGAAATTCTTCAATTAAGTTAGGCCATTAGCACCTCAGATGGCACTAAAAAACTTCTGGAAAATGACAACCAAGATAAGCAGGCATTTGTTAAGTGAACAATTGAAAGTGATGAGGGAAGGGGGATGGAGTGGTACCTGTTGTGTCTTTTTCTCACACTTTCATGTTCAAACTTCCATTGGCATTAAGAGCTCCTGTTGGTGCAGCCTATGTAGAGTATGTTCATCTACATTTAACTTCTACTTTGCATTATTGGGGGTCAAGGTTCAGATCTATAAAGGGAACCAGGGGCATTTAGATGTATGCATATGTCTCTCTTTGGCTTTTCTTCACAAACGAAGATTCAGGAAGGACTCATCCCACGCTTTCTGCAAGCGCGCTGATGACTAAAAAGGCCAATCTGAGATAGACATGTCCAGTTGCAGAAAGCACAGCAGAAGGTCTCCTTGGGTGATGTTTCCGGGTTGTGATTCTTTGTGCATTGTAATTTCTCTTCAAGACTTGTTCGGCATGAGTTCTCAAATAAGGCTGCAGCATTGTGGATAGTGTGTCTCCATGCCTCCCAATGTGAGGCTGGGGCGGACCATTGTTGATCAAATTGGCCGAGCCTGAGATGTTTTTTCAGGGAGTCTTTGTATCTTTTTTTGGAGCACCGGTCTTACGCTAACCAGTGGCGAGTTCACCGTAGAGTAGTATTTTTGGGAGGTGATGTTCCTCCAGGCAAATGTGACCTTCAGCTTGTGCAAGGGGCAGGTTTGAGATCAGCAAGTGAAAGAGACTTGTAAATCTTGATTTCTTTTGTCTTTGTGTAGGATGTAAGGCAATGCGAGATTTTTTTTCACCTCCCTGTCAGATGGTAAGAGATTCCCCCCACTCCAAGTCTTGGAAAGATTTTGTACATCTTTGAGACTGAGTTTGCAGGATTTTCATAAATACACAAAATTTAAAATGGCATGAAATGTCACCTTGCTTCATGGACTCTTAAAAAGTGGTATGTCAATGGGCTGTTTGCATCATTTGGACCAAACAGCCTGTCCTTTTGCTCTCTACCTCTGTGCTCTTACACAGTGTTGTGAGAAACATGAAGGCAATAGACACAAACACACACACACACACACGCCTGCATGCATCTGATATTTTGGTCTTGCTCTGGAGGTGAGACTGTGAAAAGCAGATGGATAACTCCTGATAGGCTGTCTCTGGAGATCACTGCTGGCTTGCATGTCAGTGGAGCACTAAGTACACTCTGGGTTTCTATCCAAATTTTATGGGAAATTTCCAAGATGCTGAATCCTAAATCCAACGTATAGTACATTGGTTAGCTCCTTGAAGTTTAGACTGAAACTCACAGTTTATTCACACACACACACACCAGTGATATGGAAGCCACCAATTTTCATTAACGGTCTCACCATGTTGAGATAGTTTGTCTATGAAAGTGAGACATTGGCCAAATCCATTCATATATATTGTCTTTTACTCATAAAGCAACATGTATAATAATGTATAATAATGGTGCTATATAAATAAGTAAATGATGATGATGATGATATTCCTGTCATGCAACTCCATGTTTATATGTACACTTAATTAACAGATGCCCACATTTACTCTGTATTGGAAACTCTGACCATTTCCTGCAATGAATGCTATCATTTGGAAGAAATGCCCTTTAATAATAATAATAATAATAATAATAATTTTTTATTTCTATCCCGCCCCTCTGCAATGCAATCGGGGCGGCTTACAATATAAAGATTCCATAACCACAATACCCTAGCCCAACCACCCCTTAAAACAATATTAAATTATGAAGGATTAAAACATATAGCAATTACAAATATATATATTAGAAGAAAAGATTAAAACATACAATCACAGCCCAGAAAGGACAGCCTCATTCAGCCAACAACATGAATGAGTCTTGGGCCAGGATAGTTATTCAGGAAAGGCCTGCCAGAAAAAGATCCATCTTGACAGCTTTTTAAAAGCTGTTTAAGGTGGTAATAAGATGGATCTCATCCGGCAGGCCATTCCATAATCTGGGAGTGGCAGCAGAGAAGGCCCTCTGGGAGGTCACCGACAGCCTTGTTTTCATAGGCTGCAACAGATTCCTCCCAGAGGACCAAAGTGCGCGGGGAGGGTCGTACGGAAGGAGGCGGTCCTGGAGGTAAGTTGGACCCAAGCCATGTAGGGCTTTAAAGGTCATAACGAACACCTTGTGCTGTGCCCGGAAACTAATAGGCAGAATTAAATGTTGTTTAATTCACAACAATGTTCTTAAGATTAATGATTGAGTTTCAACTGACAAAATATATTTTTTCTATTGATTTGGCTTAATGGAAGGCAAGACCTGGGGTCATTTAAACAGACTCTGAAAAAACTGTTCATATCCAAGGATGATCCTAATAACAAGTAACTCATCAGTTCTATATCCTGCAAACCAGAAAAGACCTAGAGGGATCACATTGGTGCCAGTGTTGCAGTTTATTAAAAGAATTCAGGTCATGTTTGAAGCAATCAGGTGCCACAGAAAACACAGAGGGCCCTCAGTATCTACGGGAGTGTCCCCCAAATTGTGAGGGGCCCACGAGAATCCCACTAGTGCCTGAAATTAATATGACAAACATATGGCACTGCTACCCTATACCATTTTATAAATAAGGACTTATAAATGCTATAAGGGGCTGGAGAGAGGCATGAGAGACATGAGGATGCAGAGAGACATGACGATCTGTGAAATGGTGGGAGGTGTGGATTTGCGCCAAACACTACACTGGGATTCCCACCATCTCTCTCTGCAGCCTCTCCAGCTTTGAAAATACAATACAGTATATGCTACCATACATTATATTGCACTACTTGTGTTGTGAAAAGTATTTTGTTGTGTACACAGTATTGTTGTTTGAATCCATGGTTGTTTGAATCCATGGATCCTGAACCTACAGATATGGTGGGTCCACTGTATACTGCTCTCCTTCACTTAATTCTTCTCTTTCAGTCATCTGACCAGAAGTATACCTGTCACAGTAACATTAATTTTGGCTTGTTAGCAGAGATGAAAAAGTGTCTGTCAGCTAGATTGCCCACCTTTTAACCATTCTGTCAAATTTCTTCTGTACACCTTGACTGTACGGTTGGTAGCTTGTCTAATAAAGCTTTCCCAGAAGATGTGTAAAGTTGGAAAATGGCTTAGTTGCTTTCTGAGTAATAAACGCAATTTCAGCAGCATGAAAGAGGGTGCTTTAGCATTTCTTTTCCTATTGGATATTTACTTCCTAACAAACATGCTTTGGGCAGTTTGTGTTAGAGCATTTAAAATTTCACAGCATTAAAGTGCTTTTCAGATCTGCATTTCAATGTTCATGCATTTTAGACAAAATCTTCCTCTGAAAGTAAGGAAGATGGCAAATGGTTCCCAAAAGAAAAACAATATAAACTCACCAATTTAGAAGCTCATAAAAAGATAAACAACTTGTAAACAGTACTTCTTGACAGTAAGAGCGGTTCAGCAACGACGCCAATTCATAGAGAGGTGGTGGGGTTTTCTTCTCTGGATGTCTTCAAGAAGAGGCTGGATAGCTACCTGTTGGAATGTCTTAGTCTGAAATCCTGCACTGGGCAGGGGTTAGCTTGTGCCCCAGGAAGCCCCTTCCAACTGTATGGTTCTATGAATCTATGGACTTTATCAGATGGGGCTGTAATCATAGAATTACAGCACAACATATTGCAAATGGGTTCCCATTATCACATGATGTCATTGTCCTCCCATGGTCAATGTGTGTTCCCCCTGTTAACTGCTCATCAGTTTTCATTGATGGGGAAATCCATGAATAACCCTCAATATCACTCTTTTCACAGTATTTATGAGCATGTGAAATCATGTCCCACTGTAATTGCATGATTACAACATGAATGGGAAGTCCTTCTCCCCTCCTCTTTCCCAAGGAGAACACAGGATGCTCTTTTAATGAGCTGTCACCTTTTCTTGGTGCATTTTTATGTTTAAGTGCTATTTGTTAATTTCTTTCATTATTTATGTGTTTTTGGTGTGTTTAAACAAAGTCATGTCTTCTTGCAAGAACAGCTGAAATCTTGCCCATACAAAATCACAGCAGTAAAATCCCATTCTTAAACTGCTAGTTATGGTTGTGTAATGATTCCATGGTGGTAGTATCCTGTGATTATGGTGACGTGCAATAATTACTGTAATTATCCCACAGTTTCTGCTTTCTCCAATAGTGGAATTACAGCATTTTTAGATGCTAGTCTGATAAAGTCCTATGTGTATGTTAGAGCCCAGTCAAACCATAATAACTGAAACAAAGATAGAAATCTTAGGAAAGTACAGTATGGAGATTATCAGATGGGCCCTTAAAACCTGTCCCTGTCCTGGTACCTCCCCACCTTCCCCACTCCCATCCTTGTTCCACTTTAAAATAAAAGTTTTCATACACTTACCCTAATCCCAAGAGAGAAACTGCTCCCCCTTCCCTCAACTGGCCGGGAGTGAATGCAGCCATCGCAAAGCTGGATTCACATCCCGTAAAGCAAATCCTGCCCATTCTCACAAGACAACGATATGAAGGAAATTTAAAAAGAAAAAGAAAAAGAAATATCAAAAGCAAAAAACAAGCCCCTCTCAATCCCAAGTAACTCAGAGGGGGGGAAAAAAGGGTGCCACTTACCTCTTTGGCCCGATTGCACCCGAAAATGTTCTGCAGGGACCTCCAGTGACATCAAAGTGATGCTGGCATTGCGCCAGCAGAATGGGACTCCATTTCAGACGCCTGTGATTCTGTTACTGAAATGGAATGGGCTTCTTATTAACAGGTTTTCCCCATGAACGATAAAACTCGGGGACAAAACAGGGGCAGCATGGAGGGAGAATGGAAGAAGGACGATGTCATCTGAAATGTAAATCCTTTTGCGACCGATCCTGTTGTGTTCCTTTTCCCAGATTAAAAAGCCAGTCTGATCATCTCCTATATTGCTAAATGTTTTTGAGCCTAGTTTTCAGTATGAAAGGATGGAGAAGAATTTCAGAAATGAGACATCTGGAAATGTTTGGGCTATTCTCAGTCAATCCTCACCACATTTGAATGCTGCCTTAGCTTGCAGCTGGCTATCCCTCTCCTCTTCCAAGGTTTCTCAGTCTTACAAAATTACAGAAAAGGAAAATGGCAGCCAAAAAAAGGTCAGCAATTAAGCACAGTGAGGTGAACACTACTCATTACGCAGAGTGAGCTGGTTTCCAATAATAGTAGCTATTATTAGCATATACTGTTACAGCTTACATACTAATGTAGAGAGAGCAAGTGTAATACCTTAGGGAGGGCTGGGCCTTCCTTTCCACAGAATCAGAAGAAGATCTGGGTGATGACAAACAAAACCAGTGTTGGATCTCATCATGACAATGTTTTCACTATTCTGCCCACAATTATCTGGTATCTAACATGGGGAGTGGCAGTTTCCTATGTTAGATGAAGCTATGGATCCACAAAATCCCTCATTCCTTTATTGTGTCTCTCAAAAGGCCTGAATTTATGCTGGCCATGGAGTAGTTAATTCCTGTGTTCCCAATTATAGAATGCTTTCAAATGTTCAATGTGTGCCACATGATATATTTAGTTGTAATCCTTACAGTAAGCCACTTTTGTTATTACCCACCTCAGAGAGGGACGGCGTCATCCGAAATGGACCCCCTGCCACGCAACAGCATCGTAACTATTCTGGAGTCTTCTTGCACGGTAAGTCCTAATATTTTATTTATTTATTTATTTATTTATACCCCACTCTTCAGCCACAAGGCTATCAGAACGGCTAATTCTAATTCTTAGAAACAGAATGAAACCTTTGTGATAACTGCCCCCAAAGGCTCAGAAGGGCCCAGGTTATTTGAAATCTATTAGGTCATGCTTCAAACATCTCTAAGTTTGTCTCCTAACTGTTTAAAAAATTGTGACTGTAAGCATATATATATAGTAGGAAGTACTGAATTCTACACTGAGTTCAGTGAGATTTATTCCAAATGAGGTTGTTTAGGATTGTAGCTTTAGAGGTTTAAATGAATTTTGTTATAAATCTTTAGAAGCATGTATAATACAGGGAGCACAAAACTCCCATGTTGCAATGCTCCATGGGCTGCTGGTCTATTTCTGGGCACAATTTCAAGTGCTGGCTATGATTCAGTCCAGATCATTTTAGTCTATTCTATATGTGCTTTGAGATCTTCTGGGAAACCTTTCTTTCTGTCACACCAACCTCATTGGTGGATTTGATGGGATTGTCGAAGAGGGCCTTCTTGGTGGTTGCTCCCACACTTCCTATAAAGGTTAAACTGGCACCATCCCTGCTATCCTTCTGTAGGCAGATGAAGATATTTTTGTCTCACTATGTTTTTGAGATCTTACTGTTCAGAAGGAAAGAGATTTTCAGAATGTGTGGTACTGTTTATTTGTTGTTTTCTTTTTAATGGCCATATTTTAATGGCTTTTAATTGTATTGTTAGTTTAATTATACTTTTATCTTTTGTATGTTGTGGATTTTTAAGCTGTGTCCATTTTAACTTTTGTAAGCTACCTGAAGTTCCCAACTGGGGAAAATTCAGGATATACGTAAATAAATTGTAATGATGATGATGATATAACGAAATCATAATATTCTAAATGCCTTGGTGACTTTTGAAGCAAGCAACTTACCTTACTTTTCTCTAGCTTAAGTTGCTTACTTGCCATTTACATTTTCAGTCAGTCCAATAAAGTATTCCAGTTTAATTTGAAATTACTGGCTTTACCTCAGACATTAACTAGACTGATACCCAATCTAAAAACTGCTCCAATCTTTTGCACTTTTCTTTATTTTGATTGGTATATCTGCAGACAGAAAACAGTTATAGATATTTAGGCCTAAATCCAAATTTTACTCCTAACAAAACTAGACCCTCAAGTGCTGAATATATAATTAGGCAGAGGAAAACCTTGGCCCTCTAAAAGGCCAGTTTATGTTAGATGGTGATGTGGCAAAGGTTCTAGTTCCCATCAGCTTCAGACAGCATGGCAAGTGTTCAGGTCATGATGAAAGCTGAGCGGGAATCCTGAAGAACCCCATGTTCCACAGCCCTGAGATGTGTTGTTGGGAAAAGGGGCCGTTTGAGGATGACACAGTCCTGCACAAGTGGACAGAAGGGTGAAAGAAATAGGGCTGTGATAAAAAGAAACAACTGCAAATACAGGGTGGTTGAGGCCTGGAATTCAAGAAGAGGTCAAGGAGGAAAATGGAGTCTGAGGAAAATGAAAACATGTGAAGTCAGGGATGGGGTGTATGCAAGTTAGATGAAACCATGTTCACCATGCTGAGGCATGTCTCTGGTCATCTGTCCTGAAACTCTAATATAAACATTCTACTGTGGACTGATACTTTTACAATAACCTGATTGACTGTTAACATTGAAACATTAAGGAACAGAGGACGTCCCCAAGTAAAACTGATCAGCTATGCAGGTCCCAAATGTTGGTTTCATTCCATTGAAATGATGCAGTGGCAGCTCATTCTGTCAGCCAACTCATATCCTACATGCTAGCATCAACTGTGTGTGCTAAGCACCAAAACACATCCCCCGGTAACTAGAAACTCAAAATGGAAACAGTATTAAGATTAAGCATTGTGCTTTTTTCAGTTTAATTTTTTTGTGTGTGGTTAGCATCACTTGCTGCTTTCATTATTTTCACATGACTGCTCACAAGGAGAGAGAAACACTCACCTGCCATACCTTGTCAACTAGGGACATATTTAAAGGGGCCTGCTTTTCAGAGGGGGATTGCTTGACTTTCCATTTCACAGTATAATAGGCAATTAATCTCCCTTAAGCATTTAACTTTCATGGAGAGATAATTTACCTTAAACACAAAGCTCTCCTTTAAGGAAATGAGATTTTAAACTACTTTGCCATGACAGGCCTTGTAACAACAACAACGTACCCCCACCTCCAAACAACCCCCACAACCAAACCTAGCATTGAGGGATTTTTTTTCCCAACAGAAACATATCCAGCACAGCACAGGATAAACCCTCTTCACCTTGATTTCTTTTATGTATCACAACTGAACAAAAAGGTGGTGTGGTCAGCTGACCTCAACTTTATTATTAATTATAAGAGCCAACAGGATGTCCTTTAATTTTTTTTAATAATCTCACACTTTGGGATGCAGCAACTGAGCCACACATATTTCTATGGGCTTGCAGAGAAAGTTATACTGAGGCAGGACAGCCATCTATCAGGGATGTGGATGGGTTCCTATATTAAAGGAGAGCATGAACAATGCTCTCCAGCATCTCTTACTTCCAAATCTATGATAATTGGACTAAAACTTAGAACAGATGCATTACTGCACTGACATGGATGGACACCATGAGCTACCATTTATCAGTACATACTAATTAGTATCAGCTCTCCCCCCCTCGCATATGTATCTTTAAAAAAAAGTTACTAGCCATTTCTAGTAATTCTAGATGAGTTTTATATAACAATTGAATGATTCAGTAGAGGAATGAATCAACCAACACATTAATTCCAAAAGAGGCTATAATGACTTAGCAGTAACAAATTCATTTTCTTTAACAATCTAATGCCAAAATGTTAGGGTTAATACTAATGTGTTTCAAAAATCTGCTCCATCATACAAATGGAACACTTCTGAGATAACAGACAACAAACATAATGCTGATTTAGTCATACATTCCTTCAGTTTCTGTTCACAAAAGTTTCTACTCCAAATTCAATTGCTAATCTCAACTAATTGAAACTAACAGAATCAATGGAAGTTGGTGACCATGATTTATGTAACTGTCATGCCCCATGAGTCTGATGAGGGTATGGAATCAGAGGAGGGGGAGGACATGGTAAGGAATGGCCCTATGGACCCTGGCACAGGTTTATTTACACCTATGCAAGCAGTGAACCCTGCCATCCTGGAGGCTCAAGCAGAAGAAGAGCCTGGTCCTAGTAGGTTGGCACCAGTCCCAGCAGACAGGCCTTCCAATTCAGATAAGGAAGAGGAAGAGGAGATGGACTTACCTCTGCCATCATTCAGCCAGCAGAGATCCCAAAAGGAAGCATGAAGAGGATTGCTGAGGCTTTATCAGAAACACCAGCTCGTCAAGGAGCACCTGGCAAAGACTTGATTGCTATATTTACTCCTTGGGGAGCTATGAAGGCTTGTTCAGAGATCAACTGATCTTCCTGGCAAAAGCTTCCTGCTGGTTGTCTTTGACTCTGTGTTCCTGTTGCCTTGATTTGTGTTTAGACCTTGGACTGTTCCTGACTACCCTGTTGCCTGATCCTATTGACCCATGGACTTGTTTTGACCCATGCTGACTGCCATAAGCCCCTGAGTTTTTGGACCGTGTTACTGGACTACATTTTAGCAAGACTTTGTTTCTATTCCTTTGTGCTAATTAACCTTCCCAGATTCTGCTGTTTGTTTCTACTTTGCCGGCATGTAGCTGCTTTCTTGGACAGTAACACGTTCAGGGGTAGCTGTGTTGGCCATGTAGCAAAACAAAATCCAGAATCCACAAAAAAGCTATACAAAAAAGCTCCCTTTTACTGGCGCTCGGGGACAGTAGCTCCAGTAAAAGGGAGCTCACCTGTGGAGTACCACAGGGTGCTATTCTGTTCCCGATGTTATTTAACATCTATATGAAGTCGCTGGGTGAGATCATTCGGAGTTACGGAGCTGGGTGTTATCAGTACGCTGATGACACTCAGATCTATTTCTCCGTATCTCATTCATCGGCCTCGAATTCTGATGGCATCTCTCCTCTCAATGAATGTCTTCGGGCAGTAATGGGCTGGATGAGGAAAAACAGATTGAGACTGAATCCAGACAAGACGGAGGTGCTCACGGTAGCGGCCCCAAAACCAAGAATTGAGTTGCAACCTCCAGTCCTGGATGGGGTCACACTCTCCTCCAGTGACTGTGTTCGCAGTCTGGGGGTGATCCTTGACTCATCGCTCCTGATGACAAATCAGGTAAATGCGACAATCAGGAGCGCTTGTTATCAGCTTCGGCTTATACACCAGCTGCGCCCTTTTCTGGAAGTAAGGGATCTTGAGACCGTTGTGCATGCGCTGGTAACCTCACGTCTTGATTTCTGTAATGCACTCTACATGGGGCTACCCTTGTGCTTGGTTCAGAAATTACAGCTGATACAAAATATGGCAGCCAGGCTTGTCTCTGGAACATCTTGGAGAGACCATATAACTCCAGTATCAAGATCTCTCCACTGGCTGCCTATCAGCTTCCAGACCCAGTACAAGGTGTTGGTTATCACCTTTAAAGCCCTAAATGGCTTGGGTCCAAGCCTTCTCCCTTATACTCCTCCCCGCGCTCTCCGGTCCTCTGGGAGGAATTTGTTCCAGCCACAAAGATGCTCTCTCGCTCTCTCTCTGGTAATTTCTAAGGTGCCTTTCATTTGGTAATAGTAATTATCAAATTCAGCCCAATGGTAGTACTGTGAGGAAAGCCAATATCTTCATTTTACAGGCAGCAAACTGAGCCCAAGAATGACTTGTGCATCTGTAGAATGGCATCAGATCTGAATCCGTATTTGCACATTTTGTCTATAATGTGCTAGGCAACAGTTTGCCTGAGCATCTTAACTTTATAATTTAATCTATAAAGAAATATGTTAGTCCACCTAGTGGCATTCCCCTTAGATTTTGAAAGAACTGAAGATCTGTAAAAGCCTATTTAGGATTAATCTGCCCCAAAAGCTCTGCGAAACATATTTTACTTGTTTATACATTTAATCTTTTGAAGATTATGTATCAGATAGTCTGCCAGTGAGAGATGATTTTGAACTGATTGGAACATGTCCTGTTGTGTCTTCTACAATATTAGCAAATGGCTTTCAAAAACATTAATACTTTGTAAATATAACCAACATGCTAAGTAACTCCCCTTCCTGGATCCCCTTCCTGGAGTGTTTCTTACATTCTTAAGCATAATTGGGGCTTCAAGCAACAATGGATCCTAGAGCAAATCAGACCTGAACTCTCCATAGAAGCTAAGGATATTGACAAATTGGAGCGTGTCCAGAGAAGGGCAACTAAAATGGTGAAAGGTCTGGAAACGATGCCTTATGAGGAGAGACTTAGGGAGCTGGGTATGTTTAGCCTGGAAAAAAGATGGTTAAGAGGCGATATGATAGCCCTGTTTAAGTATTTGAAGGGATGTCACTCTGAGGATGGAGCAGGCTTGTTTTCTGCTGCTCCAGAGACTGGAACACGGAGCAATGGGTGCAAGCTCCAGGAACAGAGATTCCACCTCAACATTAGGAGGAACTTTTTGACAGTAAGAGCAGTTCGGCAGTGGAACGCACTCCCTCGGAGTGTGGTGGGGTCTCCTTCCTTGGAGGTCTTTAAACAGAGGCTGGATGGCCATCTGTCGGGGATGCTTTGATCGTGATTTCCTGCATGGCAGGGGGTTGGACTGGATGGCCCTCGTGGTCTCTTCCAACTCTGCAATTCTATGATTCTATGATTCTATAATTCTAAGGACTTTATCACACTAGCCCCTTAAAATGTTCTTTTGCTGGCATAAAAATCCACCCACCAACACACTCACCGTACGTCTCTTCCATTTATGAGGTAAGTATGTGAAAAAAAAAAGGACACGAGGTTACACATGCTGGCTATGCTGGAAAACCCCCAGCACAGCTGATCTGTTGACAGCTTGGGCTGTCAATAAAAAAGATCGGCTTAAGGACAAGACATAAAGGTGAAAGGGCGATGTTGTCTGATGCCATATTTAGTGTGTCTGATAAAGTCCATAATGCTATTATTCCACTTTAACTGCTATGGCTGCCTCCTGTGGAATTCTGGGTTTGTAGTTTAGTGAAACCTAAGAGCTCTCTGGCTGAGAGTTCTAATTGCCCCCCAAACTGCAAATCCCAGGATTCCACAGGAGGCAGCCATAGCAGTTAAAGTGGAATAATAGTGTTATAACAGTGTTGTGTTGCAAGATGACTAAACTGAGACTTTCATATCATGAGAAAACATGACTCACTAGAGAAGACAATTATACTTGGTAAGGTAGAAGGCAGTAGGAAATGAGGAAGACCATATTTCAGGTGGATAGATGCAATCAAGGAAGCCACAGCCCTGAGTCTGCAAGACCTGAGCAGGGCTGTTGAGGACAGAATGACTTCAAGATCCCTCACTCACAGGTCACCACAAGTAAACTTAGGGAAATACAGGGTGTGATTCCATGATCAGGAATATTAGAAGAGAAGAGAGTTCATGATGGATGGGAGTTTATTAAAAGTGAGATATTGAAGGCACAATTTCAAACAGTTCCAATGAGGAGGAAAACTGGGAAGCATCTAAAGAAATCAGGATATATGTCTAAAGAATTTTCGACTTAGTTAAAATTGAAAAGGGACATTTACAAGAAATGGGAAAAGTGGGAAATCACCAAAGAGGAATTCAAATGAATAGCCAGCAGATGTAGGGAGAAAGTCAGAAAAGCTAAAGTGCAGAACAAGCTCAGTCTTGCTATGGAGGTTAAAAAGAATTAAAAGGGCTTTTTTTTTTTTTTTTGCTTATGACCATAGCAAAAGGAAGAACAAGGAAGTGGTAGGGCCGCTGCATGGAGAAGATGGAGAAACACTAACTGGGGACCAAGAAATGGCAGAGCTACTCAAGACCGTCTTTGCCACAGTCTTCTCCCAAAAGGAAAACAGTGTTCAGCCTGGGGAAGATGTGGCAGCCTGGGGAAGATGTGGGAGAATGCAGCATAGAATAGGCAAAGAGGTTGTACAGGAATACCAGACTACTCTATATTAATTCAAGGGGCAGATGAACTACATCCAAAAGTTTTAAAAGAATTGGCTGAAGTAATCTCAGAACCACTGGCAATAATATTTGAGAATTCCTGGGGAACAGGAAAAGTCCCAACAGACTGGAGTAGGGCATCTCCATCTTCCAAATGTCTTCATCTTCCAAATGGGAAAAAAAGAAGACCCCAAAGAATTACTACCTGGTCAGCCTGACATCAAGGCTAGGAAAGATTCTAGAGCAGATCATTAAACAGACAGTCTGTAACCACTTAAGACTTTTTCGGACGACAGTTTACAACGCTAGCAGCCTCGTCCCCGTTGCGAGGCTGCAGCGCTGCAGAGCGTCCCTTTCGGATGACGCTCTGCCCTGCTGTCCCTCTTGAGGTACTGTTGCGTAACCGCGGGGACGCAGCAGCGTTATATTTGGCATTTTTCTACTCACGAAAGTTGATCGTGAGTAGAAAAATGCCAAATATAACGCTGCTGCATCCCCGCGGTTACGCAACAGTACCGCAAGAGGGACAGCAGGGCAGAGCGTCATCCGAAAGGGACGCTCTGCAGCGCTGCAGCCTCGCAACAGGGACGAGGCTGCTAGCGTTGTAAACTGTCGTCCGAAAAAGTCCTTAGTAAGGAATGCTGTGATCCCAAAAAGTCAACATGGATTTCTCAAATATGAGTCATGCCTGACTAATCTCATCTCTTTTTTAAAATAAAGTTACAAACTTGATCGATGAAGGGAACGCAGTGGGTGTAGTGTATCTTGATTTCAGTAAGGCTTTTGTCAAGGTCCCCCATGACATTCTTGCAAACAAACTAGCAAAATGTGAGCTAGACAATATTACTGTTAGGTGGATTTGTAATTGGTTGACTGAGAGGCTCATCAATTACTCTTCATCCAGGAGAGGAGAAGTGATTAGGGGTGTGCCACAGGGTTCTGTCCTGGGCCCAGTGTTATTCAACATCTTTATTAATGGGTGATGGAATAGAGGGCATACTTATCAAATTTGCAGATGAGACCAAATTGGGAGGGCTAGCTAATACCCCAGAGGACAGGGTCAGAAAAAATGACCTTACCAGATTACAGAGCTGGGACAAAACTAACAAAAGGAATTTCAACAGGGAGAAATGAAGGTACTACGCTTAGGCAGAAAAAAATTGAAATGCTCAGCTATAGGATGGGGGACACTTGGTTGACAACGGGACATGTGAAAGGGATCTAGGAGTGTTATTAGATTACAAGGTGAATATGAATCACCTGTGTGATGTGGCAGCTAAAAAAATCCAATGTGATTCTAGGTTGCATCAATAGGAATATAGTGTCTAGACCAGCCTTTCTCAACTTTTTTATCCTGGAGGAACCTTGAACTAATTTTCAGGTCTTAGGGAAACTCTGCATAAACATTATTCTATATATTGCTATTGCTCCCCACCACCACCACAATCACAATCTCTTTAGCAACCCCTAGCAACCTCTTGAGGAACCCTAGGGTTCCAAGGAGCCCTGATAGAGAAACACTGGTCAGTGGTCTAGACTGAGGGGAGTAATAATACCACTCTACTCAGCTTTGGTCAGACCTCACCTTAATACTTTGTCCAGTTCTGGGCACCACAATTCAAGAGGCATATTGACAAGCTGGAACGTGTACAGAGGAGGGCGATCAAAGTCTGGAAACCATACCCTATGCTGAGCAGCTTAGGGAGCTGGGTATGTTAAGTCTGGAAAAGAGAAGGTTAAGAAGTGAGATGATAGTCATGTTTAAATATTTGAAAAGGACACCATGTTGAAGAAGGAGCAAGCTTGTTTTCTGTTTCTCCAGAGACTAGGATATGGAACAATACTCAAACTACAGGAAAAGAGATTCCACCTAAATATTAGGAAGAACTTCCTGCTGTTAAGAGCTGTTTGACAATGGAATACACTGCCTTGGAGTGTGGTGGAGTTTCCTTCTTTCAAGGGTTTTAAACAGAGGCTGGACGGCCATCTGTCAGGAGTGCTTTGATTGTGAATTCCTCCATGGCAGGTGGTTGGACTGCATGGTCCCTGTGGTCTCTTTCAACTCTATGGTTCTGTGTTTCTAAGTTGAAGTCAATTTGTCAGCAGTTAACAAAAACAAAAAAGAATAAGCTTATTAGTGTTCTGCAATTATTTGTTACTATAAAGTTAATGGGAAAGATATAGGGACCTTTGATATGATACAATTGTAGCAATATGATTTTATTTTAACTGGCATAGCTACAACCTATGGACTCCTGGGGTTTGAAGTTTGGTGAGGTGCAAGAGCTCTCTTGCTGAGAATTCTAAATACCCCTCCCTAAACTGCAAATCCCAGGTTTCCACAGGGGGTAACCATGGCTCTTAAAGTGGAATCATGCTGCTATAATTGTTTAGTGCATTAGGGCCTTTGGTCACCTTCCCATACTGGAACACAGTTTCCTTATAGTTTCTCTGAGTTTCCCAGTGCAGTGCTTGTTCTAGCATTTCATTGTTCTAGCTTGTTCTAGCATTTCATAAAAAGTAGTAGATTTGACAACTGTTTTAGAAACACTCTTGTTATGCCTATAACTGTGGAAGAACAAACACACAGTGAGTTAACAGGTGTGAAGTTTCTCTGGGCATGGAGATAATATGATGAGAAAAACTATATCTGCATATCAGACTCTTGTAACAATTAATATTTTAAAAAGTGGCGCCCCAAGATGTAAGAGACTAGGGTAACATGTTTCAGATTAAGTAAAGTTTGGTGTCAGGAGCATTTTCTTAGCACTTCTTGCACCCACCTGGATCCTGTAGCCATGTTGGGTTAATTCCTTCAGCCATCAAGGTTAAAGCAACAGCAAGGCATGCGGGCAGGTGGATAGGGGATGGAGGGAGAAAAAGGGAATTAAATCCTTGTGGATGAACATGTAAGTGAGCAGCCAGTAGGAGGAAGGAAATGATGGGTTAGATAATATTCCACCCTAGACTAAAATTGGATACAAATGTGTGTGTGTGTGTGTGTGTGTGTGTGTGTACTATTTGCTTCATATTTGCTATGTGGAGCACTGTGAAACACCTGAGTCTGTAATCTGACACTGTCGGTTATGGACTTTGGGTGCATTTATTAGAGTGTACTCTTAAAATTTTGAAACTTAAGAATGCATTGGCTCCCTCTCAGGTTTAGAGTTTTAGATATTTATTATACGCAAGCTATGGAGTCAGGATGGACACAGTTCTGTTGCAGCTTCTTTGAGATGCAATATTTCTCTTCTTTTATTAACTTGAGAGAAGAGTGGGTGGACGCCATGACACCTCCTTGTCAGAGCTGAAGCACTGCAGCTGGTGCATTGAAGCCCAAGCTGCAGGAAACCAGGCTGCCTGCCCTTCTCTGTTCTTTTGGGTTGCTGCTTCGCACACAGGCATCCCAAAGAAGGGTGGGAGGGAAGACAGAAAGAGAGACCTGCCATGCCACTTGGTTCTATGGCAGAGTTAGCTCTCCCTGCAAGATCTCCCACCTCTCTCCTGCCTCTCCCCAAAGAAAAGTACAATTTCCACTCTCCCTCTCCCCCTCTCTTTCCCTTTCACCTCTTCCTCACAGTAAAGGTGGACACAGATATTTGGAGGAGGGAAGAGAAAAGCATTCCTTGGGTGGATTTGAAGAGTCTTTCACTGGGTTGGGATGAGTGTAAGTGGATCAAATGGGGGAGGGAGGATGGGGTGCATGTGCATTCCCCAATCAATTAGAGTCTCTCACTATGTTGGGAGCAGTGTAAAGGGTGTTTCTGATCAATGGTGAGGGGTTAGATTGGGCCCCACACTCCCTAGTGATGCTGCTGGATCTGCTGAAGCTGGTACCACAGGAGTAGCCGCTAGCAGACCCTTCCTGCTTCATCCCATTGCTGCCACCATCCCACCTGTCCCAGCTCTCCCATCATCCTCTCCCCCACTCTGCTCCCTCTGTTCCCCTGGAGATCTGCATATCACCTGCCCTCTATCCCATGTGTATGTGACATTTAAAGTTCCCTCACTCGCTCATGATCACTCACTGGGGCATGAAGGGGTCAGATTTCAGTAATAGGTGAAGACAATTCTTTTCCAAGAAGGCTCTGATTAGAAAGATGTGTTGGAGCAAGTGGAAGGGTGATGTGTTTTGGTGCCGGCCGGCCTGTGCTTTCATTTTATTTTAGTGGAATTATTAGTTTTTCACTGTTGTCTAGTGTGCTGTAACCTGCTTTGGGATAATTTTATGAACAATTGAATATACATTTTATAAATACATAAAGAAGTGGCTCTATTGGTCATATAACTGCAAAATCAGGATCTTTGGTTTTTGGCCAAAACATTGATTATTTTGAAGGTCATTGTTCTTCATCCCACCTGCTATGTGTGGAATGGAGATTTAGGCATAGTTTAAGTATATCTACTGAAATTCAGGGGACACGAATTAATCATTATTAATTTAATCCCCCTTGAGTCACTAAGTCTGTTTTAAATATAACTCAGTCTGTATCCAGCCTGTGCATATATGTATAATAACTTTAAATCTGTAGCTGCCTATGCTTAATACCTTTTTTAAAAAAATTAGCCTATTAAAATATTGTTGCAGATATACATATCTATCATTCATTCTTCTGTTAAATTAAGAATCTGAGCTTGAAAATGATATGAAAATTAATGTGTAATTCACAATATTTAGGTAATATCTCAGAAATGTGAAGCATTTCCTCTCATCTCAGGATATCAGTTTCTGAAGGCATTCTCACTGAATATCAGTGCAGGAAGGCAATGCTTGACATAATAATAATAATAATAATAATAATAATTATAATAATTATTATTATTATTATTTATACCCCGCCCCTCTGTTAAAACAATCGGGGCGGCTTACAAAAATCAAAATAGAATACAGATAAAAATCCCTAAACACCCCTACCCCTACCCTCCCCCATAAAAAAATATTAAACAAATATAAATTAAAAGCAACTGTCTAAAATCACCTTTAAAAACAATAAATACAATAAATAGCCAGCGGACTAAAAGAGGTTAGGATCCCCTGAGGCCGGGATCTAATTAGGAAAGGACTGCCAAAAGAGATCCGTCTTTAGTGCTTTTATAAAGCTACTCAGGCTTGTCATCTGACGGATCTCATTCGGCAGGGTATTCCACAATTTGGGGGCGATTACCGAAAAGGCCCTTTGGGAGGTTGCAGACAGCCTAGATTTTAGTGGCTGAAGCAAATTCCTCCCAGAGGACTGGAGTGCGCAGGGAGGATTGTATGGGAGGAGGCGGTTCCAGAGATGAGTTGGACCCAAGCCATTTAGGGCTTTAAAGGTAATAACCAACACCTTATACTGGGCCCGGAAACTGATAGGCAGCCAGTGGAGAGATCTTAATACTGGAGTTAAATGGTCTCTCCAAGACGTTCCCGAGACCACTCTGGTTGCCATATTTTGTACCAACTGAAGTTTCCGGACCAAGCATGAGGGCAGCCCCATGTATAGCACATTGCAGAAATCTAGACGAGAGGTTACCAGTGCGTGCACCACAGTCTCGAGTTCCTTTACTTCCAGGAAATGATGCAGCTAGTGTATCAGCCGAAGCTGATAACAGGCGCTCCTGACTGTCGCATTCACCTGACTAGTCATCTGAAGTGATGAATCAAGGAGCACCCACAGACTGCGAACACAGTCCTTAATGGAGAGCGTGACCCCGTCCAGGACTGGCGGTTGCAACCCAACTCCAGGTTTCGGGGCTGCTACCATGAGCACCTCCGTTTTGTCTGGATTTAATCTCAATCTGTTTTTCCTCATCCAGCCCATTACTGCTTTAAGACAGTCATTAAGAGGAAAGACGCCATCAGAATTCGAGGCCGATGATCGGGACAAGGAGAAATAGATCTGGGTGTCATCAGCATACTGATAACACCCAGCCCCATAACTCCGAATAATCTCACCCAGCAGCTTCATATAGATGTTAAACAGCATCGGGGACAGGATGGCGCCCTGCGGAACACCACAAGTAAGCTCCTTTCTGCTGGAGAAACTGTCCCCGAGCAACACCCTCTGGGACCTGCCCGAGAGGAAGGACTGGAACCACTGGAGCGCAGTGCCTCCGTTTCCTAACCCTCTCAGGCGATCCAAGAGGATGCTATGATCTATCGTATTGAAAGCCGCTGAGATGTCTAAAAGCACCAACAGGGTCACACTACCCCTGTCGATGCTTAGACGCAGGTCGTCAGTTAAGGCAACCATGGCAGTCTCAACTCCAAATCCTGTCCTAAAGCCAGTTTGAAATGGGTCTAGATAATCGGTTCCATCCAAGACCACTTGGAGTTGAAGTGCAACTGCCCTCTCGATCACTTTGCTCAAGAATGGTAACATAGAAACCGGCCTATAGTTGTTCATGTCCAGGGGGTCAAGGGAAGATTTTTTCAGGAGCGGCCTAACGGCTGCTTCCTTTCTCTCTCTCTCTCTCTCTCTCTCTCTCTCTCTCTCTCTCTCTCTGGCTTTTCTTCGCAAACGAAGATTCAGGAAGGACTCATCCCACGCTTTCTGCAAGCGCGCTGATGACTAAAAAGGCCAATCCGAGATAAACAAGTCCGGTTGCAAAAAGCACAGCAGAAGGTCTCCTTGGGTGATGTTAAACAAGATAGAACACACCCTTCTCTGAGGGATGCATTGATGATGTCCTTAAGGAACACCATCAAGGCAGTCCCCCCCTGGATGGCCAGCCATGAAGGGCATGGATCGAGAGGGCAGGTCGTCTTCTTCACCCTACCAAGTAGCTTGTCCACATCCTCGGTACTCACGGATTGAAATTCTTCCAGTAAACTTACATCAACGGAGTTGCTGGACACCTCGTCAATTGTTTCTGTCAAATTACTGGCATCTAAGTCGGCTCTTATCTGAGAGATTTTATCTGCAAAGAAATTGTTAAATGTGTCACAGCAGGCTGTTGTTGGGTTAAGCAATGGGTTCTGTGCAGGAATAACCTGCGTCAACTCCCTTACCACCCTAAACAGCTCTGCTGGACGGGACTCTGCAGACCCAATACGTGCAGAGGAGAAGGATCTCTGTGCACCATGTATTGCCTCTCGATAGGACCAAAGAAATTTCCTATGACGAGTCCTGTCGGATAAGAGTCGAGTTTTTCGCCAGTTGTGCTCTAGTCGTTGTCCAACCCGCTTCATTTTCCTAAGCTCTGTTGTATACCATGGCTTACGGTTTGGAGTGGGTTGGAAAGGACGCTTGGGAGCGATCGTGTCGATAGCTTTGGTAAGGTCGGTGTTCCAGGTATTAACCAAAGCTTCAACAGGGTCACCGGTGTTACCAACCATTAAACCCTCCAAGGCTTTCTGGAATCCTATTGGTTCCATTAGCCTTTGAGGGCTGACCATTTTAATGGGTCCACCACCCCCGGTGGGGCGGGAAGAGACTCTTAGTTCAGTCTTGACCAGGAAATGATCCGTCCATGACAATGCGGTGGTTTTAATAACCTTCGCCCACGGATATTCCTGCTCTGTACTAAAGACCGCATCGAGGGCATGACCCGCACAATGTGTGGGCCCGAGGACCATTTGGGATAGGCCCATGTTTGTCATGGTTTCCATGAACTCCCGAGCCGCACCAGTCAGATTTGTCAAGCTGGTCTCGAGTGGAATGTTGAAGTCGCCCAAAACTAAAAGTCTGGGCGACTCCAACAGCAGCTCTGAGACCAGCTGTGTCAGCTTGGTTAGGGAGTCTGCTAGACAACGGGGTGGTCAGTATACTAGCAGAATCCCCAAACTATCCCTGGTCCTCAGGCTAAGGTACATACACTCAAAGTGGACTGTGTTTCGGACAGCTATCCTGGTCAAGGTCAGATTGTTCTTATAAACCAGAGCCACTCCACCCCCCCCCGCCCACTTCCCCTCACATGCTCACTGACAGAATACCCGGCTGGGAGGGCCTGCGCCCACGTGACAGCGCTATCCTCTCCCAGCCAGGTTTCTGTGAAGCAAGCCAGGTCGGCATCCTCATCCAAGAGAAGGTCGTAAATAATATGAGTTTTATTCTTAACCGACCTGGCATTGCAGAGGAGCAAAGTAAGGTTCTGTGGAATGGTTGGTACGCTCTCCAATCCATTCCAGGAAACAGGGTGAACTGAAGGTGGGATAGCTAACAAACAGTGATCCCGCCTTCTTTTGTAACATCTGTTCACTCTGTTCCGACCATACCTCCCTTTCCCCAGCACAACTCCAATTTCCGCCCCGACTCCATTCCCGGCCTCAGCTGACTCCAATTGTAGGCTTAGAGTCCTTCTGGCTGCTGGCTGGTGTTCCTGAGGGGTGTGGGAGTGGCTTAAAATGCCAGCCACTCCTGGCCACGCCCCCTCCTGCTGCTGCCTCGCTGCCAAGAAGTCCTCAGGGCCCCACTACAGCCTCCTGGCCCGGTGGAATGTGGTGAAAGGCTGCTGCAGGCTGGAGAACCTCTGTCTTGCTGGCTGGTGTTCCTGAGGGGTGTGGGTGTGGCTTAAGACATGTATCTGGTGTAATTTTCTACCCCGAGGCAAGATTAAAAAATATTTGATTTATGTGAGACAACATAAGTGAAAAATATTACATTCCAATGCATAGGATTAATTCCAACCTGTGACTGGCTTGATTAATTCCAATCAGACTAAATTTTCATTCTGGAGATTATCAGACACCAAACAAACAAAAACAAAAACACAATCCTGGGGAGGTTGTGAGGAGAACACCACTGTACCACTACAGGCTGGCAATTCTGCACAACGCCGTCCTTCTCTTGTCCTTCATTTGTTCTCCCTCCATGCTGGAGGGATGAAAAAGGTACCACTTTTTAAACTTCCATCAATTAAATGTAGCAACTTTTTCATTCCTCCAGCACAAAGGAAGCATGGAAAAATCATGAGAGGAGGGTGGGGTGTGCGGTATCGACCGCCGGAAGCGGGGCAGTGGCATCCTCCTCCTGACCTCCCTGGTTTTTTTTTAAGAGTGTCTGATAAAGTCCTCAGTCTAATGGTATTGTGTTCTTCTGGATATTCACTGTTCAAAAGCTTTTTGACCAGACTCTAGTATGGTAATGGTAAATCCAATTTTAAGTCCTCATTTAACTGTCCAGCAGATTTTAGAATCAAAACCATAGACCCACCTGTGCCCCTTAGATTCAAGAATTTTAAAAAGATGTTCAGAGAGTTTTTGCCACAATGTTTTCCCACTGCAAATGCAAATTTGTACAAAAATTTCCCAGTGGCAATTTGTGTAGGAAGAGGTAAAGAGGTGATGTACTCAAGGACATTAAGTGGTGGCTAGAGCCACTCTGTACAACAGTGAGTTGCCTATCAACACTACTCCAGTCTGAACAATCCTGTTACTTCTTAGACCCTGTTTCATGGTCACAACAAAAATGTGACTTTTGGAATTAAATCTAAATAAATATCTCTGCCTGGAATAATGTCTTTATCAAAATGCATTTCCCAGGGTCCATAGCAGGTAAATAAGATGAGATGTGTTGTATTGAGATGTCATGATATTGAAGCATCATTCAACAGCAATTTTTTTCAACCTGGGAATACAAATATATAAATACCATTTTGTGTTTATTAAAGTGTATGGCTATAAACCATGGCTTTCAGTTATTTCTCCAACAATGGAGCCAAGTGTGTCTACTGTGCTGTTAATAGGATTTAGAGACCATGACATATTCCTGTGTGTAAACTAAGGAAGCATAGCATCAGGATAGCATCTGGCCCCTGAAAACATTTCCTGTATCCCTCTGTGATGTCCCATTGCCAAAATGCCACTGAATTAATTCATTCAGTACAGTGCGTATTGACTAAGCAGCATTTAGTTAGTCCAACAAGAGAGCTGCTGCTAGGAGATTATTAGATGTGTCAGATATGATGTGATAACAATGACAGGATACCGTGAAAGGGTTCCCCTATCACACAACGTTGTTCTCCAAGTGTTTCACTACCGTGAACAAGGCATTCTTTTTCATTAACAGGCCAAGCTGTCAATTGCTCGTTGATGCCGAATTTTTCACAGTATTGCTTGCATGTGAAACCATGTCTCATTCTGCTCTCGTGAATACAGCTCCAATGGGCGGCCCCTGCCAGAACACTTTCCAGGTGAGAATGCAAAAACTAGGTACGGGATGCTCTTTTTATGAACCTCCCCATTTTGCTGGCAAGTTCTTAAAGTGCTTGTATGTTCATCTTCTTTGTCAATTTTGGTGTTTTTAGACTTTGAAGCATGCTCGCATCTTTTTGCGAGAACTTCCGAAGTCTCATCCATGTGAAAACGTGGAAGTAAATAACACTAGCCGCCATGCTGTACTAATTCAGGGGTGGCTCTTTCTTGTTATTACAGCAACATGTGATAAGAAGTGTTATTATGCCAGGACACTTAACATTTTTAAATATAGTGGGACAAAAATGTTTTTAGACGCTCATCTAATAGTTTCCCTAGTGTGGCCACCACTGGTTCCTCATTCCTCCTCTCCTTCCAAATTGCATGATCAAATACTCCCCTTCAGTGATGCTGTTACTGCCACTGCTTTGTGCTCTCTGTATGATGCTAGTATGACCGTCTCCTCCTTTCCTCACTGCTGCCTGATTTCCTAGCTCCCCACCTTGAAAACTACATCCCTCCCTCACTGCTGCACTTTTTCATGGTTTTTTGAGACCTTTTCCACTGCTACTTTCTGCTGTTCATCACAGCATCCCTTGCTCTTGTCACTTTACCTGTGTTATTTTCTGGTCTTTCCTTTCTCTCCCCCCCCCCAACCCAATATTCTCAGCTAGTAGGCACTCTGGTCCTGCTCTCAGAGGGCTCTATAATACACAGTGCCTCAGGTAATATTTCAACTTGAAATAACCTGAAATAACTCTGAAATAACCTGCAATATGTTTCTAGGTTATGCAGTATGAAGAAATTATATTAATAGTAGGTTTCCAGATTTCAGTATGCCCTAAATAAGATTGGTTGGTGATTTTGTTTTTTGTTTTTTAGCTTTCATTTTGGCCATAGGTGTCATTTAAATGCTTTAAAATTTTCATTTAGTCTAATGCTACTGTGTTCTACATGGGTGAATCCTTCATTTAGAAGCTGTACTTAATTATATTCATTAATGCAGTACAACTGAAAAAGCACATATAGGCATTTTGTCCACAATGCAGTTCCCCCCCCCTTTCTCTTTCTCAAGGGCGTCTACACTGTAGAAATAATGCAGTTAGACACCACTTTAATTGCCATGGCTCCATCCTGGGATTTGGAGTTTTACAAGGTTTTTAGCCTTCTCTGCCAAAGCTTCCTGGTGTCTCACCACACTACAAACCCCAGGATTCCACAGGATGGAGCTAAAGCACTTTAAGTGGGGTCAAACTGCATTATTTCTGCAGTGTAGATGCATGCTAAGAAAACTATGGAGACAAAGCCCTGTGCAAGTGTTTTCCTGATCAGGTTGTGAAGCACTAACTGAGTAAGTTAGTGCCCAGAATGTCAACATGTCAGCCTTCAAGCACTGAGTGCAAAGATCTGAAGAAAGCACTGTAGCCACACCTAGAGATGTGAAGGCACAGAGAAACCCCTGTAAAATTTAGAAAAAAAGTTTTCCCCATTTTTTTCCTGAAGCCTTTTTTATTTTTTCTTGAAAAAACTGAAAACAGGAAGAAAATTGATTATGGGATGTCCAATTCATGCTGCTGCAAATCTGTTGGATTCAAGATTCAAAGGTAGAAATATAAATGATGATAGCACTGCTACTGCATTTGGCTGGATTACAAACAAGGATCACACTTAGGACTTGATGTTGGGAAGGTACTTTCAAATGCTGAAAATTTAGAACATCTTCAGGGATTTGGTCAGGAATGCAGTCTGGGATCGTGCTAAATATATTCCTTCTGCAACATGGTGGCAAGGTCTTTGCACAACACAGCCTATGACTCCTTTTGCTTCTCACCTTCTTCAGATTCCTCCATCTTCTGCAGCATGTGAAAGAATCTGGTCTATTTTCTATTCTGAAAATATCCAAATTTTTTTTTCTGAAAGAAACCATCCCCTCATGGCTTCAAAATTTCCAGAAATTTTACATCTCTAGCCACACCTAGCTTTCTTAGGTTTTCTTATCATTGGATCTCTATGACTGTAACCATGTTCCCCTGAATGCAGTTGCAGAGACCTCTTCAGGCCTTTACAGCCAACCTGCTAAAGTCCAATTTACTTCTGGCTGCTCGGTGACATTCTGGGTGCTAAATTACTTCTGGGTGCTCAGTGACATTTGGGGGCAAGGCTAATGTGCATGATCACATTCCAGTCCCAAACTTTTAGGCACATGTGTGATCATCAGAATGACTGAATATGTCTCTAAAAATTGCCACATTTCTAGAATCTACATAGCTTCTTTTGGGCCTATTCTGGCATGAATATAGTAATGCTGTCAAACACTCACACCTTAGTAGAATATGCTGCCTCAGAGTGTGGTGGAGTTTTCATCTTTGAAAGTTTTTAAACAGAGGTTGGATGGCCATCTGTCAGGAGTGCTTTGATTGTGTATTCCTGCAAGGCAGGGGGTTGGACTGGATAGCCCCTGTGGTCTCTTCCAACTCTAGGATTCTATGAATCTAGTATTAAACGTCTAACCTGCTTTTGCAATGTGGGATGGGCTCTTTCTGTTGTAGTATCCAGGAGTGTATGGAGATTATCAGGCGTGTTATAAGTGACATTACAGGAATGGCAGGAGATCGCAAAAGGGCTCCCTTTTCAGATGATGTCATTCCCCCCTTGTTATGCACCCATTCTGCTGCTGTTCTGCTGGCACTGCTTTTTATTGACAGGATAAGCCATCAATAGATCCCTCATTCTGTTTCTGTCACAGATGTTCCTGTGAGCAAAAAGGTGCCCTGTTATGCTGGTGCAATGCCAGCATCAATGGGAGGTCCCTGCCAGAACACATCCAGGTGAGATCTGGACATCCAGGTAAGTGACACACTTTTTATGACCTGCCCTGGGTTACTTCTATGTTTTAAAGTGTGTTTTTGTGCTTGCTGTAATTGTTTTCATGTTCTTTTCATTTTCATTTTTGAATTTCCCGTGCTCGCGTCTTCTCGCAAGAATCCGTGAGATTCCAATCCAGGAAGTGAATGGAGCTCCATTAGCACTCCATTCACTCCTGGACTGGTGGAATGATGGGACAGAAGGTAAGTGTGGTAGGGAGGGTGATTGTGGCATTACAGGGACGGGATGCTTTTTTCATTCCTGTCTGAAAATCTCCTATCAGTATTACACAGTTGTATAAATTTCATGCCACTTAAACTGAAAGGTTTTCAGCTTACTGAATTCTGAGATTTGTAGGTTTGTACAGTTAGAATTCTCTGCTAGAGAACTCTAGAGTCTGTCTACAGAATATTTCAAGGACCTCATTAAACTACATATCCCAGGATTTCATAATATTTCCTCCCCAAAGAGATTGTTGAGTTCTTCCCTTTAAAGCTTCAGGCAAGCTGTTAAGAACTTTCATTTCATCAAGTATTATAGTATTTCTTAAGTTTCTGTCTGACCCTGTTTTTATCCATGATTTCCTTTAGCATGCCCTTCATTTTATTGTATGCAACCAAACGTTTTGCTATACAACCTGAATGGTTTAATCTGCAATATATGTATTTTATTAAAGTTTTTGGAAGCTGCTTTGAGAATATTTTAGAAAGGAAACTGGAGTATCAGAGAAAAGGAAGGCCTATCAACTCTGTTTGTTATTGCAAGACATAAGTGCCTCCTACATGGTATCCCATGTGTCTGTAACTTGCAGATTTTTTATGCACTGTAATTCATTTCACTGTATTTTATCTTTATTTTACACTTTGCCTCAGCCAAGAAAATTATTTTCTGAAACATTTTTAATTGATACAGACATGCTAGTTTCTCTCTTACTATATGGCTTGGTTCTAGGCAATTTCAAGGACTGTATCTCTCTTTATGAGCTCATCACAGGATCTGGTAGGTACAAGGGAGGGGGCCTTCTCAGTGGCCGCTCCCAGGCTTTAGACCTCTCTCCCTAGGGAGGCCTGGATGGCCCCATCTTTGCTCTCCTTCTGTCAACAAGTTAAAACATTTTTTATGCTAACAGAGTGTTAGAAACTGATAGGCTGGACATTGAATACTGTGTGGGGCTGGTTTTAAAGTTTATATTCAGTCTTTTAATGAATTTTAATGTTTTTAACTTTATAAATACAGTTGTCCCTCCCCATTCACGGATTTGGCATTCATGGATTTAAGTATTCATGGCTTGAAAATATTCTTTAAAAATAATAATCCAAAAAGCAAACCTTGATTTTGCCATCTTATATAAGGGACACCATTTTGCTATGCCATTGCACATAATGGAACTGGAGTATTCACGGATTTGGGTATTCATGGAGGTTCCTGGAACCAAACCCCAGCGAATATGAAAGGACAACTGTAGTTTAATTATTTTTAAAATAAGTTTTACATGTATACTTTTATTGAAATTTTGGTATTGTTTTTAATCTGTATTGTTTACACATATGTTGTTAGCTGCCTTGAGTCTTATTATTGGGAGAAAGGTGGGATATAGGAGATTATAAGATGCAGTAAATATGGCATGATAACATCAAGATACTGCAAAAGGGCTCCCCTACTGTACAACATCGTCCTCTCGCGTTTGGCCACTGTCAAAAAGGTGTTGTTTATTATTAGCAGGCCAAAGCCACCAATTGACCATCCTAGGTGTTTTTTTCTCAGTATTGCTTGTGTGCAAAACCATGTCCATTCTGCTGGTGTGATTTCAGCATCAATGGGTGGTCTCTGCCAGAACACTTCTGGGTGAGAACATGAAAACTAGGTATGGGATGCTCTTTTTATGAACCTCCACATTTTGCTGGCAAGTTTTTAAGTGTGTTACAGTGCTTGTGTGTTTGTTTTGTTTGTTAATTTAGTGTTTTTTTAAAAAGATTTTCCTTGGGGTTTTTTTTCCGGGTACCTTCTCTCCTTTTTCTGTCTTAGAGTGATCTAAGATATGTTCTCAAGATCTTTATGTATATTTGTGTGGTGCAAATTTGGTACACCTCAGTTTGCTGCTAAACAAGGTGAACCCAGAGCTTGGAAAAGTTAACTGGTTTGGAATACAACTCCTCAGATCCTTCAGGTAGCATATGCACTAGTCATGTTAATAACAATAACAATAACAATAACAATAACAATAATAATAATAATAATAATAAAATTTATTTCTATCCCGCCCCTCTGCAATGCAATCGGGGCAGCTTACAATATAAAAACTCCATAATTACAGTACCCTAGCCCACCCATCCCTTAAAATAATATTAAATTATAAAGGATTGAAAACATGCAATAATTAAAAATATATTAAATTAGAAAAAAAAACATTCAATAAATAATAAAAAAAATCCAATTGCAGCTCAGAGGGAAAGGACAGCTGAATCTTGGCTAGGAGATGAGATCCAAACAAGGTAATTGTTTGAGGCTTTGGGTTTGGCTGGGAAATTGCCAAAGGTTAGGGTAGTTGCATTCTTCTTTACGAAACTTTGGGAACATGGAAAGCTTCCTTGCAGTGGTTGTACATTTACCTCTTTATACCCCATACTCAAATTTGGAGTGAAAATTGGGAGAAGACAAAAGGGTATCCCATGGCTGTTCCATGTGCAGAAATGGGTTGATCAGGAAACTAAATATTACTTTTAAAAGGCAAGGAAATAGCATCATCTGTCACATCTGAGGCAGCAGGCTAGCTTAGGGGTCACAAGAGAGGTTGTGTGGCATACATAGATCTCTTCTCCAAGATGTTGTTCATGATGATGAAAAAACTCATGGAATGTGAGGGCAATACCTTTTGTCCTGATGAGATCCTGCAGGGATTCACTGTTTTCGAAAGGAGGTGGGTACAAACGCCTTGTACTCTGTGATAACAACCTTTGCTGTTTCTTGCAAAGTTTTTTTTTAAAAAAATAAATACATGGAAAAGTTCATTCTAGCCCACTTGAACAACCAATCTGAATTGGAGCACATTGTGGAAGTCAAAACATGATTGGTCGGATGTGTGCAGGGCCTGGCTTGTTGGTGATGAAGTGGCAGGAGTCACCAGTGTTCAGTTTCATGGAAGCTATTGTGCACAATTTTTTGAGCAGTAAAACATTTTTTTAAAGCAGATGATCTCTCTTCCATATCACAGATTTAAGGAGGAGTAAAAAAGGAGGACCGGCAGGAGCTTTTGGAAAATAATAATGTGAGTAATTCACTCACAGCCACCATCTTTATTTGTGGGTATACTCCATGTAAAATTCAAATCACGGATAGCTTCCCATACCAGCAATCTTGCGAATCTATCGTGGAGACAAGGGAACACTGCTGCAATGGTGAGTTAATGTTCTATTTTCCATAATTGATTTTCCCATCTAGTTGAGCCCCAACAGAAAGAAAGAGCCAGGGAATCTAAGCACAATGGTCTCCCAGGACTTGCTGCCTGAGGTGGTTGCCCCATTCTACCTAATGGTAGGGCCCTGACATTCCTAATTGTGAATTTGACACTACAAGTTTTCAGCTAACCCTTTTCCTAGTTTCTATTCAGCAGGACTAGGTAGGTTAAAATTATTATTTTACATTCACAATCAAACTAGTTTGATGTTTCCCATCCCCATCTCTTGGCAATTGTTATGAACAGGTGACCCCGCATGAACTAGTGCCCATTCAGTCATGGAGTCTTTCCCTAGGATTGACATTCCTGTGTTTCTTGTCTGCTCCTTCTGTCCATGCTTGTTTTGGATACATTCACTTCCCAATAAAGCTTGAAAAGAAAGAAAAAAGAGAAGTGAATTCCCTCAGAGTGTGATGCTTAGTACTTAATCTGAAAAGTGCTGATTAGCTGTTCTTCTCTTGATCCTTCTCTGATATGCTCAAAGAGATACCTTTGCATTAACTTGCTCTTGTGCACCATAGAAGACTGCTTATTTCTCATTCTCTCTGGTGCAGTTTGGAATAAAATAAGCAGCTGCTTGAATTTCTAAGTGCTTCTGGAGAACCTTCGCCTTCCCTTTTTGTAGAAAAGAAATACTTCCTCCTTCTGAAATCTACGTGATGACCCTCATCCCTTTCCCTCTGTGTAAGAGGAGATCAACTTAAGTTTATCCAGGGGAATAATACTTCACCCCAGGACCCACCACAAGCTGTCCCCCACTGCATTGTTGTACCTTGATCACAAGCTAAAAGAACTTGATCAAGTTGAAATAGCCATTAAAATAAACAGAAATTGCTAGCATTTCTTGGTTTGCTGTAAAATGTTGGAGTAAAAACTGAAAACCAAATTTTAAAGCAAGCATTATTCTGTTTGCATTAATGGCTTGCAGTTGTTTCCTCCTGAAATTCTTCAGTTTGATCGACTGATGAATTTCTACAGTGCAGATTTTGGCAAAAGTGTGTGTGTGTGTGTGAGAGAGAGAGAGAGATTGACTGTGTGTGGTCTGAATGTGACCAACCCCTACATAGGGAGTGTATTATCCCTCCACACCGTTATATCACTATTATTCCACTTTAACTGCTATGTACACATAAAAGATGAGAGACAGAAGTGCAGGAGAGCTAGTATTGTCTTAAATAAAAATTCCTTAAGCCAGCCTTCCAAAACATGTGGTCTTCAGATGTGCTAGATGAGTGCCTCATGGTCCCTAGCTAGCATGACTTTTGTGTGTGATGGGTGGGGATGATGAGAGCTGTAATTCATCAGTTCTGGAGGGCACCAGGTTGAGAAGACTGGTTTAAGTTATACACACGTCAGTCAATCCACATTCTTCTCATATTCATCTTGCATTTTGTTCTAGGGAGACAAATTGGTTGATAATGCTTTTTGAAAGAACATTTTTGAGATGAGGCACAAGGGATGAACCAGTAGTATGGTAACTGATCAAACATTAGTAGTGAAAGCAATGGAGATGTTGTTCAAATTAGATCAAATTAGTTCTTATTAGTATACAGACGTCAAGACTGTCCTAGAAGTCAGAGAGACAGGGAGCGTGTGATGTGAAAATGGATTACTTTTGAATCTTCTCATTGATCCATTGTTGTGGTCCTCCAATACTTAAGATGAGAAGAATACCACGTCCTGATTATGTGGACTATCAGAGACTTCAGCCTATGTTTTCCTATATCAAACCCTCAGAGTTTAGTTAGAGTGAGCCAGCCACCCAGACAACAGGACGAACATGTTAGTGGACCATAAAGTGAACATGAGTCAGCAGTGTGACGATGCAGCTAAAAAAATCCAATGAGATTGTGGGCTGCATCAATAGGAGTATAGTGTCTAGACCAAGGGAACTAATAGTGCTACTCTGTTCTGCTTTAGTCAGACCTCATCTGGAATACTGTGTCCAGTTCTGGGTACCACAATTCCAGAAGGATATGGACAAGCTGGAATGTGTCCAGAAGAGGGCAACCAAAATGTTGGGAGGTCTGGAAGCCATGCATTATGAGGAGATGCTTAGGGAGCTGGGTATGTTTAGCCAGGAGAAGAAAAGATTAAGAGGGGACATGAAACCATGTTTAAATATTTGAAGGGATGCCATATTGAGGATGGAGCAAGCTTGTTTTCTGAGGACACAGAGCAATGGACTCAAACTAGAGGAAAAGAGATTCAATCTAAACATTAGGAAGAACTTCCTGATGGTAAGAGCTGTTTGGCAGTGGAATGCGCTGCCTTGGGGTGTGGTGGAGTCTCTTTCTTTGGAGGTTTTTAAACAGAGACTGGATAGTCATCTTTTGGGCGTGCTTTGATTGTGTATTCCTGCATGGCCGGGGGTTGGACTGGCTGGTCCTTGTGGTCTCTTCAATTCTTTGATTCTATGGAGATTATCAGACAGGCTGAATAATATGGGACAGGGATGCCACAGGATTGGGACAACATTGTTCTTGTCCAGTTCTTTCAGACAACATTGTTCCTGTCCTGTTCTCCCCCCGTGCTGCCTCCGTTCTGTCCCCATGTTTTCTTATTGGCAGGGAAAAGTTGTTAATAGATCACCTGTTCCGTTTCAGTAACAGAATCGTGGGCGTCTGAAAAAGAGCCCCATTCTGCTGGTGTGATCCTGGTGTCACAGGGAGGTCACAGGAAAGTCTGTGCTGAACACTTCTGGGTTTGATTGGGACATCCAGGTAAATGACACCCCTTTATTTACCCTCCCTGGGTTACTTGTTAAATTTAAAGTGTGTTCTGGTGTTTGGTTTTTATTTTTGACATTCAGTTTTTTATTTTTAAATTTCCCACACGATCATTCTCTCACAAGAACGGCCGGGACTTACTTTACAGGACGTGAATGCAGCTTTGCTGCCAACGGGAGTGGGAGCAGTTTCTGTCTCGCCACAAGGTAGGTGTTTGAAAAGTTTTGTTTTCTTTCGTTACAGGGATAGGAGTGGGGTGGGAGTGGGGAGGGTGGATTTTTACAGGGATACAGGGATGGTTTTTAGGGACCCGTGTGATAATCTCCTATGACTGAGGTTCAGAAAAGAACAACCAATTGTTAACCTTTTTGTTCCATTTTATGTTCTTTTACTGCCTCAGATTGGATTTCCTGTATCATGTGCCAAATAACTTGGCAGGCAGTAATTTTGATTTGGGTGGCCAGGGTTCTGTGTCAGTGATCCTAGTATGTCCCACCCCCAAGGATCCCAAATTGACAATATTTAACAATTTGGCATTTAATATGGCTTTCCATGTGGACAGACAGTAAACAGGGAGCCCCCTGGAAGACACGTGCTGAAAATAGCAATGTCAAGCCCAACGGAGGGGCCAGCAATGGAAAATTCCAAATCAAAGGTCAAAACCAGACCTAAGGAAATGTTCTCTGGGCACATCTGGTGACAGACAATAAGCCCATCATCAATAACTGGAGTAATCTTTTGTCTGCAAACATCTTTCCTGTATCCCAGACCTAGCCATCAAGGAGGCAGTTCGTGCTATACAAATTCAATCAAACCACACATTGAGAGTACTTAACACATCTGGAGTATCATTGTTTTATCACAAAACTCTCTTGGAACCCATTGTCTAGCCACTCAACACCCTATTCCCTCAAAGCATGTTTTGGGGTATAATTAGAAGTCCCAAACCACACCTCATTGCACACAGACCCCCTTCCTGAGGACATGCTATCCATCTGTGTAGCCAGGGTGCACAGTTCATCTTCCTTTCAACTCCACACCTAACTGTGTAGCCATTCCTGCTTCATCCAACTATGCTGCCAGTCTGCTTTAAGACTTTGGACTACAGACAGATTGTATCACCTCAAAACTCCCTCATACTATTCCCCTATTGAAATCCTTCTTATTTCATTCTCACTAGCCTTTGTGTGAATGCTTCGCGTTGAATGCATGTGTTATTGGTGTTATTTTTGAACCTTTAATAAAGATCATTGTTAATTTTTCATCTTGTGTGTGTCCATTCAGAGCTAGTACGGGTAAACATAGGCGTAAGATTCCCTTGTTGCCCCCTGTCGCATTGCTGAATCAAATTGCTGCTAATTTCCCCAAATAACTTGATATTGTATGGAATGTTCATGTCACTAGCAGTTTGGGTAACATCTGCCTTAGGCAACAATACATCATAGGCCAGTCCTGGGGAGAATGAAAGAGAAAGTAAGCAATGATCAGCTTGCCTCCATGTCTACCAGGTAAAACGGGGGAAAAAAATGGCAGCATGACACAGTTTGAGAGCTTACCATGCAGGTGGGATTGGAGAAGTGATGATCAGGAAATGAGCCCCTCCATCTCTTTTCTTCAGATATGTCATTAGATCTGCATTTGGAAAAGGTCTTTAAAGAAGAGAACAGCATTTTTTTTTAAAAAAATGGTGTGTGTGTTGGGAGGGGATAGTAATGTCTTCTTAGCCTTATTTTGGACTGAGATAAGACAAATTTACCCATCACTATCCTTGCAGTTTGAATACTGTGTGTTCATTATCATAAACAGGTAGATTAGGCCTTGAACTAACAGCTTTTGCAGACTGGCTGTTATTAAAGTTGTAGATCTGTGTATTCTCACACTGATAAAGGCTCAGCATCATAGCTCTTGGAGACGTCTCTAATTTTATGCTTGTATAAGTGTGTGTGTGTGGCACAGGGAAAACCTCTCTTGCATGAGTGACATGCTTACAGACCTTTTTCTCTAGACAGCATAGAGAAGATGGAGACAAACACTGATACTTCATGTGAGATAGCAAATATTGAATTTAACTTCTTAGTTATTGGCTTAACTTATTCCACACAGCTGAACAAATGTCCCTTAATTGCCAGGATTAGCTTTGAAATATATTATTGGAATTTTACATTTTTAATCCCATTTGAAATGTGAACCTTGAACTACTTTACACTCAAAATCTGGTCCCTGTAAAGCTAAAAAGAATATGAGTATGGGCTGCAATCTAAACTGTAAACCACAGATATAAAGAGGATATAGGAACTAGATGAACAGGACTGTAATAGCTCTCTTTGAAAGAAAATTGCTGGGAATTTAGAAACTGTCTTGCTAGTGAAATGCTGTGTTATAGGAAAGCATCACTAAACAAATTTTCTTTTGCCTTTGTTCAAGATTGTTCAGTCCTGAAAATATTAACTTTGTTCTTTCGCATCAGAAAAACTGCAGCAACGCGTAGCATGCAAATATATTTTCTGCAAGGAACACAGTGTAAAGAATGCAGGCCTAGTTTGGGTGACCGAAAGCCTTATCATCTAATCATGTAAGAGCTCTTAGGACACAAATTCTCCTAAAGTGAGCAATGCTTTTGCCAAGAGAATGGCTGATGAGTTGCAATCTTGGTGATCAAAAGAGCAGTAAACTCACATTGTCAGCTATATGATTGTCTTCACACTTAACTATGGAGACCTGTGAAGAAATGCCAGCATTAAATGCGTGCTCCAAACTGCACATTTCCAGTAAAATAGCTAGAAAATCAATTCCCCATTCTACTTCATGATGATGAGTGTGTATAAAATAGACAGTAATAGACAATCCATAGTTATCTCTCTCAACTTAGATGTTAAATATTATTTTAAAATAAACAGTTTTTTCCAGTTACATTGGGCAAGATCCAGTGGTGATTGTAAACAGATTGCAAAATGGAATTTAGCAAAACTTGAGAGGCTGACAGACTTTCCTTCCCACTGCAGCCACTCCAAAACCAGCTTGGGGATGGTGGTGGAAAACCCTCTGGAGCCAGTTTTAGGGTAGTGCATTGGGCTGTAATGGGGAGAGAAAGTGAATAAATTTCTATAGTGACTGCTAGCACTAAATTGGATTTAGCCTATCATTATTGGCATACTGTTTCTATTTTTAATTAGGCAATTGTACTTACCACTCTATATTTTGACACAATGCAAGCTGATCCCATGTTTGCAAATGCAGTGAGGCAAAGAACACACTGGGAACCACAGCCTAAGATACTTTCACACTAGAAGCTTATTCTGGAATAGGCACACTTTGTTCACTCAGAGGCTTATCACACGCTGAAGTAAAATGGTAGTGCAGCTGGAAGGTTCCGTCTTCCACACTGCCTTACTGCATGACATTGTAATTCTTCTGTTCTGGTCCCATGGGAGACTGAGGCAAAAGTGCATCTTTTTGGTAACTGGAAAAATCTTACGGGACTGGAACAGAAGAACACTGGAAGAATGATAAAGTCATATAGCATGGAAAGCGGAACGTTCTGGCTGCACTGCTCTTTAATTCAGCATATCATAAGGCTCTCAGTTTTAGCATCTATGTGACATTGTAATCAAATGGTTATTTTCCTGTGCATTTTTTAATGGTTCTTTGGACTCTTTTTAGAACACAGAATATCTGAGGATATTTTCCACTGGAATGAAAGGAAGAGAACATAATTCTGCTACTGCTAAATATTTCCTTCTCTCCCCATCTCTCCTAGTCAAATGTTTTTGATATGTTCAGTGATAAACTGGGAAGATGAACCAGTCACCACACATCTGCTTTGGCATTCTTTTAATATTTCATCAATATAATTTCTTTAAAAAATTAATTTCTGCTAAAATTCTTTTTGCCTGTTTAAAACACAATTGAAATAACTGTAAACGGAAAAGTTTTTTGTAGTGCTCACTTAATAGCTGGTTGAATTAAAAACCCACTGTTTTCAGATCAGTGCAGTGTAATTTTTTTAAAAATTGTGGTGTACTCAGAATGGCTTCCTCCGGGCCACTACTTTTATGGATGGAACATACAGATATGTGAACTCAAAGAAGAGTTATCACCTGCTTGATAAACTTAGCACTGAAGAACAATGATTGGGTCACACTAGAAGCCGCTGGTCTAGAAATAAATCAAAGCTTGTTGTGGCAATGGTTAAGGAAATTCAGTGTTAGTAAGTCTTAGGAAAGAAATTTGGTGCTCTTTAAAAATCTGTGGGGGAAGTCAAGCTCAGAACTGAGCAGAAAGGAAGGGGGCAGAGTAAAATTTTAATGTGCTTTTGTCCTTTCTCCCTTCCAATCAAGTATTCCATATGATTCTCCCTCTCCCTATGTAATCTGTGGAGTTCCTGTTCTATTATCTCTCTCATCAGATTATCCCATAATACTAAAACCTGAATTATCCAATGAAGCTGAATGGTGGAGATTCTGGACATTCATAAAGTTCAGAAAAACTAGGGAATTACCTGCCACAAGATGTGGCAGATAGATTGAATAGAACAAAATAAAACCTTAATTTACAAGCAGTTTGATGATACAGTATTGTGTGGTAGATCTGTAATGCTGTCTTGATAGTGCCACATGACAAATTGTGGATGGGTGGGTCAATTTGGGGTCACTGATATGTTAGTATTATCACTTCCATGTGGGGTAGTATTGGAGGTGGTAAAAGGACATGGCTCAGCAGTTGGGTCTCCTCAATATCAAGGAAGAAGTTGTTCAAAAGACAGGCACAACAGGATTCTTAAAGTTACTTAATCCTGTTTACTTTGCCTTTCTGATTCTCTGGTAAAGTAAGGAGGACCTTTCCTATGGCAATATCTGGCTTGTGGTGCTGTTTCTGGGAGTCTGATTCAAGAATATCTGATTCAGTAGGTACCTGACTGATATTGCTCTGGTTTTGTGTTGGAGCTTGGATATCAGTTCAGCAGCTCTGTAGTTTATTTGAATGGTGTTCCTGATTCAGCTGGTTCTTCCTTTTCCCTTATGATTCAGGGTGAGGTGAGGGGGTTGTTTGATAAGGGAATGGAGAACCTTCTTTGGAAAGAATGACCATAGTGTTTCTCAGTTTTAACCCTTGTCTGTATCTTGCATTATAAATTGGTTAGTACCAGGAAGGGATTAATATCATGGCATGCTCATCTACAGTGAACATAATGGTGAGCAAAGAAAATTAGCCAAACATAAGCACTGAGATATTTTTAACTTGCAGTATGCCAGAAAGTGTGCTATTTGTTTCGAAGAGGGAAGGATCATGGTCTCTGCATCCCCAGGATTTGAGCAAAGCTGAGGCCAAGAAGGATCCAGAAGAATGTCTAAGGGAAGTAATAGAAAGTGAGCATGGTGTAGTGGTTTGAGCATTGGACTATGACTCTGGAGACCAGGGAGATTATCAGATGACCTTAATATCCCATGACAGGGACGACAAGAGAGTGCAAAATGGCTTCCCTTTCAGACAATGCCATCCCTGTGGTGTTATGCTCCCATGCCCTTTCCTTCCCCCCTGCACTCCTTTCTATTCATATCCTAAGCCATGAATTGACCCATCATTCCAGTTCTATAATGGAATGAGGAGTGAGTGAAAAGGTGCCCCGCTATGCTGGCATGATGCCAGTGTCACTGGTTAGTCCCTGCCAAACACTTCCGGCCAAGATTGGGACATTGAGGTAAGTAACACACCTTTCCCCCACCTCCCCGGGTTACTTGGGGTTTTTAAAAGTGTGTTTTAGAGCTTGGTTTTTCTTTTTGATGCGTATTTTTATTTTTAAATTTTTAATTTATTTTTAAAATTTATTTTTAAATTTAAATTTTTCAAAGATATTACAGGGATGGGAGGGAGGTGGGATATAATATAGCAAGTTGGGGACACTTTTTTGGTCCCCGTCTGATAATCTCCCAGGATTCGAATCCCTGCTCAGCCATGGAAACCCACCTTGGGCAAATCACACTCTCTGAGAAAGGCAATAGTAAATCCCCTCTGAACAAATCTTGCCAAGAAAACCCAGCAATAGGTTCACCTTAGGGTCACTGTAAGTCGGAAATGTCATGAAGGCACACCACCACAACCACCACCAACAATAATGTATTTGGAAATGTTAATTACAAAGTGATGTTAAATGATAATGTTTCCTTTCTGTTTCTCTTGGCTGGTTGACTCTTAAGATGACAAAATGAGTAAACTACTTTATCACATGTTATGCACTTGCATGCACTTCATACATAATGGTTGAATGTTTATTTCTTTTGTACCACCAGCCTCTCTTCTTTTGAAATAGCTGATATTTCTGCTGGGTGATGTTTCTCTTGTGCTTCCTATGTTAAACCTCATCTGCCTGTAAATCCTTATTGTTTGTGATGTTTGTGTTCCATCCCTCTTTCTTTCCTTTCCTTTTTTTATATATGGTGTAGGAAGATATTGTCCATTAGGAATCCCTCAGCCAATCTGAAAGCAGCTATTTATATTCTCAGTTCCATTAGTACTTAAAGTGCTTAGGAGATCATGATGAACCATAAGAACCATCCCACTCTCCTATTTTCCTCTGTGGAACAGTAATTGGCAACGGAGGAAAGACTGAGTAAGAGAACTGAGAGGCACAGATGAAAAACAACCATGGTAGAATTGTGTTTTCCACAGGTAAGACTGTTTATTTTTGAGTAACATTCACATTTATCTCTCTTTTGTATTTCCCAATCTCTGTCTATCCATCTCTCCACCCATCCTTTATTATCTGAAATTGTAATTGCAGTGCTACTGAATGGCACCCAAGCTGCCACCTAGATCTAATACCTGGCTGTTGTCTTGACAAGCAGAAGAAGCCTTTTGGGCATATAACTTTTAAATTGACAGGTGGGATAAAGACAAACGTATGTCTGAAACCCCAGACTGGTGCTCACAGTCTTTGACTATCACTTCCATAACCTATGTCCAAATGGTCTGGCATGCTGGCTGGGAGTCCCAGCCCAAGCTTATAAGAGCTGTAGTCCAGAATAACTGGAGGGTATCAGGTTATCCACTCTTGATACAGACATAACTGAGCTAGATAGATCAGTAGTATAAAGTATTTTTCAAAACGATTGGGAATGGAACTATGTGGTTATTTAGAATAAAGCTGTCCTCCTACTAGAGTAGACCAACTGAATTAAATGTGTTGTCTTGCCATTCACCTTTTGATTCAATGAGTCTAGTCTTGTTGGGACTAACCAATAGGATTCAGGTGTTATTCTCAAGTAAAATCACATAGGCCATAATGATGGAGTAGAGCAGGTGTCCCCAACCCTTGGTCCCAAGACTGGTACCAGTCCGTGGTCTGTTAGGGGTTGGGCTGAGAGCAAGGTTCCCTCTTGGGAAAAATACATGTGCCCCCCCATGGTCCGTGGAAGAATTGTCTTTCATGAACCTCGTCCCTGGTGACAAAAAGGTTGGGGGGGTCACTGGAATAGAGGACAGGAAACACACCTGCATTCCCTGTTATGCAACAGCTTGCAAAAAGTTCCTAATTCTAACAACCATATAGTTCCCAAAAAAGACATGCAATCTCTTGACATAACTGTGTATATTATGAATATATGTTTCCTTCTGTATCGGAGGCTGAGGAGAATCCACAATTTTTATGTATGGGTAACGCATCAAATAGGCCCTAGTTGTGGAGCAGCTAAGAGTCCATTTCCATATGGATCTTTACTGCTTTGTATCTGCAATCTCTCTCTCGCTCTCTCTCGATATATATATATATATATATATATATATATATCGAAAGAAGCTGAGTTAGTGGAAGAGGAAATAATAAGATTTATCCATCATGTTCATACTGTGTCTCTTACACTACATAAAACAGTCAATATGTCTGGTTTAAAAAGAATGTCATGTCATATTTAGATCAGGATAACCAGAGAAACAGAGCTATATTTCTGGAATATAAATAATTGTGACAAATAGTTTATCCATTGTCACCTTTGCCTTCATGAGAACAAACAATTCTTAGGTCTTCAAAATAAAAATGAAATCTAGCTATTATTGCTGTTTTCCTCCTGTGAGAAATGCTATGTAGCATTCATTCTGCATTTGGCTTTAAGTTAACAGTGTGTAGTGAGGAGCATCATGGTGGAGGTCATAAATGTCTCTAGATATATTGGCTCTAGTGGGTTATTAAAATGTGTGATGCCCTCAGAATACATTGTTCGGCACACATCATTGGCTTGTCCCTTTAAGTTAGTAAGATCCAGTGACTGAAGCTGTGAAAAGCACTGAGTTTGTTCCTCAGTATACAAGGTGAATAGTCATCAAATTACTTCCTTGAATTTCTTTTAGAACTGACTTCAGCTGGGTCAAAGAAAAAAACATTTAATCTTCTAATGCTGCAGTTTATGTATGTGAAATATGGTGGCGGGGAGTACTTGAAATAAAATAATTGCTAGCGACAGTTCTGGTCTTAAACTGTATGTCTTCCAATATTTATTGCGACTGGAAAAGGAGCTTCCAGTGTTGATGTTTTTCACTTGAATTGAGTGTTTCCTCTCATTGGCAATTGATTTGATTTTAACCCTTATGTGAAAATGATGCAGATAGAGACCCTCTTACATCTTTGTAAGTGGACTGTCATCTGTGGAAATGGACAGTTGTGTAATATCCATATTCAGCAGAGGGCTGCTAATATGTAACTACGAAGCAGAGCTGGCAATGTGACCAATGTGCATTGGACTGAAGCAAATCAGGACTGATTTGCTACAGTCCCTGATGTGCATCAGGCTCCAAAAATGTGCATTGAGTGGTCTTGCTGGTGTCCCCTTATGGATCTTTCCAATTCAATAAAGGGGGTTCTTAGCACCTCTGCTACATAGCTAGCTATACATAAAAGTGTGTAACAAGGCAGGTCATACAGGATTCTAGTGCCAGTATCAGAACTAAGATGACCAGCTCTGGCCTGATTCACATGTTGTATTTCTGGTGAAGATCTGCTTCTACCCAGCTTAAGAAAGGTCATGAGATTTTCAGCTTTTTGTCATAGGACTTTATCAGACCCCCTTCCCCTAAATCCTGTTTAATACCTAGCATGGGAAATTCAAAAATAAAAACAAAAAGAATGCTCAAAAAGTTTCAAAAAGCACAGAAACACAATTAATAACTTCCAAGTAAACCGGGGAGTGTCATAAAAATTGTGTCACCTACCTGGATGTCACAATCTCACCCGGAAGTGTTCTCACCGGACTGGCCACTGATGCTACATTCATGGCATGAAGTTTCAAATGCCAGCAATGCCAGCCCAAAAGCGCCATGGGAATTAATTGATGGCTTGAGCCTTCAATAAAAACGTATGGTTTTTAAACTGGATATGATCGCGAAAGGGTGATGTCATTTGGTACACAGGCCCTTTCATGATCGTATGATCATGATTATGATACCTTATTTGCTTTGTCTGATAATGTCCTGAGAAAAAGGTAGCTAAGGGCAAACATCTCCTTCTTTCATAATAACTAGAATCTGGTGTTATCCGCTGAACTTGAATGGTGGAAACCCAAGACATATGAAATGAAGTACATATAGCTTTAAATGGTGGAAATTGCTACCTCAGTATAGGGAGGTAATTCTTTGCTGATTTCATTCCCAAGGGAAGTAACAAGTAATTTTAATGATTTTCTTCCCACTCCAAGAAAGTCTTCAAAAGCCAAACAGGTTTTTTTTTTTTTTTGGTATCTATTTGCAATTTGGGGCTTATTCTACACTAAATTTGTGCATGGCTTTGCATGAGGAGAGAAAAGTTGGGTATAAACTAAATAAATAAAATATGATTTAAAATATTTAAAAATATTCTAAATAACATTTTCTGTACAGAAATAACGCTTTCCGCAGAAAGTGTGAATTTTGCAAAGTAAGTCCTAAACTGTGAAGATTCATGTCTTCACTTGACAAATATTTTTACCCCCCTTTTAATATTCCTTCCATCTCTACCTCAGTGATGTAGGAGATTATCAGACGCATCCAAAAAGTACCTTAGAAGAACACCAGGACAAAATTTCTGTCCCATGAATGGAACCCGGTTTCAGACGTCCTTGTTCTCGTTGCGCTCTGTTCCTGTGCTGCAGCCATTAGTAAGGTGCTCTGTCAATGAAAAACGATGCCTTACTAACAACTGCAGCAGAGGAGCCGAATGCGACAAGGATGAATTCATCTGAAAGTAGGTCCCATTCATGGGACAGTAATGTCGTCCTGGCGTTCTGCTGAGGTACTTTTTGCTGCGTTTGATAATCTCCAAAGTCATGACCACCAACTTGCTCTGAAAGGGATGCAGCCATGATAGTTAAAGTGTTGCCAAACTGCATTATTTCTGCAGTGTGTCAGCAGCCTTAGTCATGCAAAAGTAAACCCACTGAAATCAGTGGGGCTTAAGTTAACCATCTCTAACTTCAATGGGACTACTCAATATTACATTATGACATTAAAAATACAATGTTTTGGTATGAACTTGGAGGAATACATATGTCCTCATGGGTGCCATTCTGTTGGTTTTGCACACTTCCCTCAGTTTCACATGTAGGCTTTAGTAGCTTCAGAGACACTATCCCACTCAGTCTGTTTCCATTATCTCTCATGTGGGTTGTGATTGTGATCATGATGGTGATAACAAACCTGTATAATTAAAAATGAGGATGCTGTCAGATTGCTGTTATTGTGTGCCTTCAAGTCCTTTTCATCTTATGGTGACCCTAAGGAGAACGTATCATGGGGTTTTCTTGGAAAGATTTGTTCAGAGGGGGGTTGACTTTGCCTTCCTCTGAGGCTGAGAGAGTGTGACTTACCCAAGGTCACCTAGTGGGTTTCCATGGCTGAGGGGGGATTTGAACCCTGGTCTCCCAGAGTTCCAGTCCAGAACTCAATCCACCACATCACATCACACTGGCTCTATAGCATCAGATAGTTGTAGGAGAAACCATAATCCCAGTGCTGTGTCTCTTTAAGAAGGGAAGGTGTATCAGCAGGGAGCAAAGAGCTCTTACCAAATGGATGCAATAGCTCAGAAGCTATGAGCAAACCCAAATGAAGCCCACAGAAGTAGTATAGCATAATATCAATAGGGATCCAAGTTTACTACCAAAGTGTAGTGTTATATCAATATCCTGGAGAAAAAGTCATGATTTTGATAGCATAAACTGAACAGCTGATGTTAGCAGATAGATTCCCCCCACCTTCTAGTTTACCTTTCTAAGATATTCCTGTTTTGGCTCTCTTAAAAACAGTATACTACCACCACTGCTACTACTGCTATTTTTTTTTTCTTTATTTTTTTTTCTTTTCTTTTTGGATTGTGACTGGTGGACTAGGATATTATCAGATTTATTTCTGGAAACTTTTAAAAATAAAATAAAACTTTGACAATTCTTTTTCTGTAATAAGTTTGATATGCACACAAGTCCAGAAGAATCTATTTTGTTTCCCTCCTCCTCAAACAGTGATAATAATACCAAAGCATGTATATAGTTCATTGGATTTGGACTATATAAGAGAACAGAAATCTGTGGTCAGACTGAGCAGTCAAATTGAACCAACCCATTTCTTTTTGATTACTCTGTCAGCTCAACATGCCAGGTCTCAAATATTATGCTATCTTTTATTATCACATCAGTTCTCTCTCCACCCCCTGTGAGTTTTCTAGCAGAAAAGGCTGCTGACACACTGCAGAAATAATGTAGTTTGACACCACTTTAACTGCCATGGCTCAAGATTACGGAATTTTGGGATTTGTAGTTTTGTGAGATATTTAGCCTTCTCTGTCACAGAGCTCTGATGCCACAGCAAACTTCAAATCCTATGATTCCATAGGATGAAGCCGTGATAGCTAAAAGTGGTATCAAACAGCATCATTTCTGCGGCGTGTCAGCAGCCATAGGTACTTTCAAAGCTGAAAAGGTCTTAAAGGATTTTGGGTTTATCTGGAAAGTGTAAAATTGTCCCCCATGTTTATTAATACTTGTTTTTCTATTAAAATAAAACAAACAATAACAAAATCCTCACACTTTCCTATTACACCTGTTATTGTAGTAGCAATAAGTAATGATGACACTTTGTGGCTAGATATTTGCGATGTTAAATTAGCTGAAATTCATTGGTGAAAGCCCTGGGACTCACTAGCTTTACCTAGTGATCTTTAGGGCTTGGATAATGTTTGGCTCCAAATTTTTTTCTTAGTGCAAAATTTCCCTTTGCTGAATTTTACTTTGCATTTTGGCTTAGGTGAACATGACCCCAGCCAGTATAATCTTGAGGCCTATATGCAGATAATTAATGGCCTAGCTCTGAATATGGGGCAATTTATTTCTTCTCAGTGCATAAGCAAGGTCAGAACATTCACTGACATTCTTCTTGATAGCAATATATTGGTTTCTGTGGGAGGAAATATACATATAGAAACAGCAGATTAACATAACTGAGCTTATACTGTAGGGAGATCAATTCTTGGCCCTAAGAAATTAGACTACTGCTTGGAGACCTCTGCCACCATTGACTAAACTTTAAAACAGCATTTACAAACTATTAATTGGAATGCTGGCATTTTACAGTGTGCTAAGGAAGACAATATACCTCTGCAATCCCTAGAGGGTTAATTAACCAGCCAGTAACATTCCACCAAACCTTTGTTAAACAAAACTTAACAATCAGAATTTAAAAAGAAGATTGGAAATGAAGATCAGTGTCACTTTCCCAGAGGAACAAATTATGCTTTTTATAAGATGGAAGTGCCCGTGGAAGATGTAAGGGGAATCAGTGCCCAGAGACTAGGAGTGTTATCCTGTCTACCCATTAACTGCCAATCAGGTCAGGAGGTGCCCAGTCTCTGCTTAAGTTTTTAATGTATGGAAACAATGACTTAGATTAGACCCAGAGCTTAGAAAAACGTTACTTTTCGGGACTTTACTCCCAGATTGTCCCAGCTACTGACAGGGATGAAAATCTTCACCTACATATTTACTGTATGCAAGGATGAATAATTCCCATACTTTTCATCCCACTATTGATGAGAATGAAGATTTCTGTGCAGTATTATCCTGGTATTCTCATCTTCCAAAGTTTTCTTGCAAAGAAATACACACCGTCTGCTCCCGAAACAGTTTATTTTTTCACACATACACATTTTTGCATAGAAACCCCCCCCCATGTATTTCTGTGCAGAGTAGGTCCCATGAAGAATTTGCAAACAGGAAATACTGGGCAGGGGTGAGCTGTACAGAAACCATAGAATCATAGAGTTGGAAGAGACCACAAGGGTCATCTAGTCCAACCCCCTGCTCTGCAGGAATACACAATCAAAGCATTTCTGAGAGATGGTCATCCCAACCTCTGTTTTAAAACCTCCAGAGAAGGGGACTCCACCACACTAAGGACTTTTTCAGATGGGCTTTCTATTCCATGGCAGGCACAGAACAGGGTTGAGAAAGGGTCTCCCGTTCAGACGATGTCAACCCGTCCTGTGCTGCTCCTGGAATATTGTATTGTATGAAACATTGTGAATAGACCACCTGTTCCATGTCTGTTATGGAATCATGGATATGTGAACGATGCCAGCCATTGGGGGGGAGGTGTGTTCAGAACACTTCTGGTGGAGATTAAGATGAGGAGGTAAGTGGCACCATTTTCCCCCCTCCCCAGGTTACTTGGTTTTTTAAATGTGTTTTTGTGCTTTGTTTACTTTTTAGTTTTTGTTTGTTTGTTTGACTTTTATTTTTAAATTTCCCACACGATCATTCTCTCGCGAGAACATGAGGGATTTCGTTTCCAGGTTGTAAATGCAGCCTTACACAGCTGCATTTACTCCTGGCCAGCGAGGGGAGGGGGAGGACGTTCCTTCCATGGGATCAAGGTATGTGTCTGAAAGATTTTTGTTTAATCTGTGGCAGGGACGGGAATGGGGGTAGTGAGGCAGGAACGGGGCAAAAGGCCCCATCTGAAAATCTCCTAAGAGGCAATGCAAGTCCACTACCAAATAGCTCTTACTGTCAGGAAGTTCTTCCTAATGTTTAGGTGGAATCACTTTTCTTTTGATTGCATTATTCTTCCCAAAAGCCTCTTGACAAACATTCTCAGGAAATCAAACAGGTTTCTGAAGTGTCAGGAAAACTCTTTTCTGTATGGAGAACAAATAAAAATTAATACTATTTCCATCTCTAGCTCCTGGCTAGAGAGATTCTGAGAGTTGTAGCTGGGGAAAAAAAAATCAATATTCTAAGCTCTGGTTAGAACCTGCTTAACTATAATGCATGGTCTTTCTATATTAAAGACCACAGTTCTGTTGCTTCCCTTTTGATGTTTCTTTTTCATTCATAAAGTGTCATAGAATGCTTAGAGAACACAGCAAGCTTAGAGAAAAGAACAGTGACTGAATTCTCCATCTTAAGTAATACTTAGATGCATTTCAACTGAAACAAATAATATACATTATTCTTTAGGATGCAGTTTGGGTAATTTAGAGTTTTCTGAGACTGAAGCACAACAATTTAAAGCAAACCCATTTGAACTGAGTATGATTATGTATAACAAGAACAAGAACAAAAAAGGAAACCCCCTTTTCAACACACACAAATGTTGTGGAAGTATTGGTACAAAAAGCTTATTTCTGTACCTTCTCTTTTGACTCCTTCAATTACACTTTTGAAAGAACAAAAATCAGTAAGTGTTTAGGGGTATATATAAAATTTCTGAATAATGGAATACCAAGAAAGAAGAGAACAAGTTAAAAACAACAATTGTTGGGAGCTCTCAACAATTTTACAGCAAATTGCATGTTTTTCATCCAGCTCTTAACGTTCAAAAACAAAACCAGAGACCATTAATCCAATATGAAATAATGATTCTGTCAGCTGAAAGTCAGAGCTTGAAAAATCTGACAGGTAAAATACATGGAATTCTTATCAATAGCCAATATGATAAAGCTGAAGGACTTGAAAAGTACGGGAGCAAGACCTCAAAATAAAAAAAACCATCAATGTTATGGGAAACAAATGTGGAGCATGTTCTTCTGTGGTCAGTCTCAATCAATGTTAGGGAGAATGATTTAGAAAGAATACATTATTTCTAATTGTATCACTACTGAATTGTATCATTACATCATCACTGCATTACCATTGAAGACAAGTTCTATAGACAAGCACATGAAATACATATGTTGGTGATGGAATGAATGTGTGGGCACATATTTACATATCTGATGACCATGTCCCCACACACTGGAATTTAGGTCTGGAATTTAGGAATTTATTTATTTTATTTAACATTTTCCAGGCAGTAAGTAAAATTGCAAGCAAACAAATGTCAGTGCTTGCTGGCATTAGACTTAGTATCTTTATTCACTGGGGGTGGGATGACAAATTACATACATAAAATCTTCTCTTGTTGGATAGCAGCTCAAGTTAAAGTGTCAGCGACTAAAAAAGTTTCAGGCAACAAATGGTGGAATAAACTATTGGTGCTGGTTTTTGTGGGCATGCTAAATAAGAGTTGACTGACTGGACTTTTAAAGGAATCATTTGTATGGCCAGTGGTACCCATTGTGATTTGCTGGAATAACTGTTCCAATAAAAAAAATAGGAATAGCATTTGTGAGATTATATATATCAGTTGTTGACTGCTGATTTTTATTTTGTAATCCCTTTATAATGTGTATTAAAGTTCTTTTTTTTCCCATTTAAAAACAAGACAACTTTATTGCTTCTCTCTAACCAGAACAGAAAAGAAATATGAAAGTCTGGATTCCACCAGTACACAACTATGCCATGTTATTGTATCATGTCACAATCTACAAATCTGTCTTTTGTTTAAAGCCAGGATAAGAAACTTTGGCCTTACAAATGTCTTTGGAGTGCAGCTTCAAATATTCCCTCACCATTGGTTATGTTGGTTAGGGCTGATAGGAACTGCTGTGAAAACATCTGGAGGGCCACAGCTATCCATCCCTGATTAAAAGAAACCAAAATATTTTCAATGCTCCATCTACCCACCAATGATAAATTAGAACTGACATTTGAAAAATTATTTGTTTTTTTCTTGTTGCTGCCCACTACACACAAAACATAGGAAATTAACTCACAGCAGTCAGACCATGGGTCCATCTAGCCCAGTCTTGCCTCCAGCAACTGGCAAGAGGTCTCCAGGTTTTTGACAAAAGTCTTCTTGCACCCTATCTGGAGTCTGATGATGGCACGGGTTGAATCTGGAACCTTCTGATTCTAAAGCACACAGTGCACCACTGAGATATTATGCTCCTATCCCCCTTTCTAGATCACTGATACATTCTAGTCCTAGGAGATTATCAGACATGTCCAAAAAGTACCTGGGGAGAATGCCAGGATGACATTCCTGTCTCATGAATGGGACCTGGTTTCACACATCCTTGTGCTCATTGGGTTCTGCTCCAGTGCTTCCGCAGTTAGTGAGGTGGTGCTTTCCATTGACAGGTAGCTCCCCGTCAATGAAAAGCACCACCTTACTAACTGCGGAAGCACTGGAGCAGAATGCGACAAGCACCATGTCATGTGAATCTGGGTTCCATTCACGGGACAGGAATATTGTCCTGGTGTTTTCCTCAGGTACTTTTTACTGCATCTGATAATCTCCCTAGTCTGAAAATGTAGCTGAAATGGTAATCCCTAATGTGTATTCAGTTTAGGGATGGGAAAAAATCTTATCATTGTTGAGACTGTAGGTGAAACTGGCCATCTTGATATTATGTGGAACATCTGAAGAATTCTTCCACCCCCACAAAAGATCATGCCTCCAATATGAGAGAAAGATGCCTTTCATGGTACTGTCCAAAAACCAGTCTTGACATGTTAGAAATGGACCAAAATAAAAACCAAACCCACAGTCTTGCCACAAAGAGGTTTTTGGCATTTTCTGAAGTCAGGATTTACACCCTTAATTGAGCTTAGTTTTCTGTTCTAAAGGGAAGCATAGTGTAGCTTCCTACCATGCTTGCTTGACTTTTTGAGGAGTTGTGTTTGTTTGTAGCCTCTTTTTCCTCTAAAACTTTTTCAACAGGGGGATAATAATGCTTTAACAAAGACAGCATCTTTCACAAACATCCATTAATCTTCATTACTTTCTTGTGAGGTAGGGAGGAATGTTGGGAGCAGCTACTGTGAAGGAGGAAACTCTGCTTGCATTACTCTTTAATTGACATGAAGGCTTCTGTCAGAGGCACCCAATAATCAGTGTTCATTACCAGATCTGGAGAGAGGGGCTGAATTCTAGAAAGCCATATGGATCCTGGTGCTGTTCTCAAGCATTCAAAAATAGAAGCTGGTAAAGAAAGAGGAAGAAAGAAGATTCTAAAATGGAATAAATTGTCCCAAGAAAATTCATTAGTACCACCAAAATGAAAATATATGTCGTAGGATATTTCCATGTGCTATGAAAGTCTATACTCTGACAATACTATTTTTTTTAAAAATGGTAATGTTGACAGAAGTATAGATGTCATCTTTCCTGAGCATTTCATTTTGAATGCAGTCAGCCAAAGGTTGTGCCATGTTATAGTTCAGAATAACATTAATTTCTTATTGGTTTACACTTTGCCTGTCTTCCACAATAAATACATAAATAAATAGGGAAACCTACATGGTTCTCCTCCCACCATGTTATTCTTATCAGAACACTTGTGAGATATTTTAGTTTGAAAGGTAGTTAGGCCAAGACCACACAATCACCTGAATCACTGTTTTCTCAGCTCCTAATTGGTTCTGTAATCTAGGGGTAGTCAACTTCAGTAGGTCTAGGGCCTAATTGTCTCCAGGATCCATCACTGGCCTCACCAACCCACCCAGTGAAACCAGAAGTGGTTGGAGGTGAACTTAATGTTTTTAAAAATGCTTTGTGGTTAAAATAAGGGAAGTAAGGATTGTGTGCCTTGTTTCAAAGGTGAGTTGCATGTTTTGGAGGCTTCTGAGAGTATGAGTCTCGATTTTTGAACCATTTCCCCTAGTTGTTGGAGGGCTTCAGGGGCTACAGAAATAAATAGGGAGACAACATGTGGCCCACAGCCTTGTGTGCTCGACTCTTGATTTGACCATTACTCCAGCTTACATTATGTTGCCAACTGGGATAACTGTGATCATAAAGAATTTAGTACACAGAATGCTAATTTCATTTGATAGAAAAACAGAGCACACCGAGTCTTGGTTTTCTTTTTTCTTATAGTAACTGGCAGAGACCATTTTTTTCTTCTTCCCTGGGTCATTAAGAAATGGAAATCAGCCTTATGGAATGGATGTGTTTCTGACTCCCATGCACCACTTCACATGTGCTGAAGGCCACCTGCTGAGGATCATCAGCTATTCTTTGTTTAGCTGTCTAGCCTTCAGGGCTTCTGGCTTTGCAATGTCTTTTTCAGCTGAGAAAAATCCATTAGGAAAAAAACAACTCATGTTTACCACCATCTCCCACAGGACCAGAATGGAAGAACAGCTGAAGAATACTAAAGTCATGCAGTAAGGCAGAATGGAAGGTGAAACATTCCAACTGCACTGCCACTTTACTTCCTTGTGTGATAAGCCTCTAATAACTCTATCACACTACACTGTTACAGTTCTATAATTCCACTTTAACTGCTATGGCTGTCTCCTGTGGATTTCTGGGGTTTGTTGTTTAGTGAGGCCTAAGAGCTCTCAGGCTGAGAATTCTAAATGCCCCTCCCTAAACTTCAGATCCCAGGATTCCACAAGAGGAAGCCACAGCAGATAAGTGGAATAATAGTGCTATAACCATGTAGCGTGATATTGTACTAAGTCATGGGTGGTGTACTTTATAACCAGCACTTGTACTCCTAGAAACATGCTATTTATTTATCTATTTATTTATTGAATTTCTATCCTGTCTTCTCCCAAGATGGGATTCAAGGTGGCTTACGAAAACTCAAAAAGATCAAGCTAAAACATTACTTTTTAATTAATTCACTGGTAACCATGGATTTGTTGTAATGAGAGTCACATGCTTTGCATCTCTGGTTTCATTCCATAGTTTGGGCTTTAGCATTCTGGAACAGTTGAAGCAGATCATATGATGGACAAGTCAACAGCTCTAAAACCAAGATGCATCAGGATTATGTGTGTAAGTGTATTGGACTGGATTGGTGGAGTGCCACAAATTTTAATAAATGCACACCTGGTATTCTTAACAATGATTGGTTGAAATCAAAGTATTTCCCTACCTGCTCCATAGCTATTGTGTACCAATTAATACTGATGCTTAATATTTGAGGCATCTCCCTTTCCCATCCCAGAAAATAGAATGGTTAATCAATGAGCACTTTAAGGAATTCTCAGCAATGGGAGACACAAAAGTGCTGCAGCATATTAGCTCAGTTGGAGGGTCAGGATTAGTACATTCTCTGTGGTACTGGTGTTAGAGATTACGGCAGTAGCTTTTGATATTGAGCAGGGGGGAAGTCTAAGCTCCAGGAGTAGTTAAGCCTCTTACAATAAATGAGGGACTGCTAGCTTTAAACTTTGCTGATAACTTAGTAAAAGGGAGAAATACTATTGACTGTTACATGCTGGCTGATATGTTCCTGTTTAACATAAGACAAGAGCAAAGGTTGGAAAGAACAAATAAGCTAGAAAAGGAAATACCGTCTGTTTCACTTGCAGTTTGTGATGGTAAAGGCCAAATGCAAATTGTGTATCTTTCTTCTACACCCAGTAACAACAGCTTTGTATCATCTCTTCCCTAAAAGAAAAACTATAAAGATATTTGAAAGCAAATTTGATATATTCTCTGTAATCAGAAAAGCAATGTGTGTGTGGGGGGCATGTATATATGTGTTATTTGTGTCTCTGTATGTATGATTTAATAGTGTTCCGAATGGAATGAGAAAGCTGAAAAGTAGTTTAAAAGAGGGATATTATGACTCAGTACTCAATGTCTCATGCAGATTCTGAATTATCAGTTTTTGGTGGAAAGATATTAACTGTGTTTTAAATCTGAAATATTCTTAAATGGGCATTGCTTTGATCTGGAAGCCACATCCAACACTGTGATGGACTAATTAACAGTGCAATGCCTCTTATGCATGTTTACTTAGAAGTAGACCTCACTGGTCTTAGGTGTGTGTGTGGGGTTACTCTGTTAATCTGTTTATGGCTGTAATCTTATCTGAAAATAACCAAGGATGCCTTCTTTTTCTGTTGACAGGTGTGACTATAGGCCACTTCACTTCTCTGTGTAATATCCTGATCTTGGATCATTCAACTTCTTGGCATTTAGTCTCAGCTGAATGGGTAAACTGCCTTAATCAAAGACTATTATTTATTTATTTATTTCAATTTACATTTTATTTTTTCATTCTTGTATCATAGAGTAAAAACAATAAACCAAACAAGCTATCAGTCAAACAAATTTGGATTGGTTGGGTGGAATTACATTTACTATTCACCTGTCTATATGAGGGAATAAAATGTGGATTCTTGCGCAGTAATGCCAATTTGCAGCAGCTTTCATTTGTCTCCATGATTTTTTCCCCAAGATTGCTGGTGTGCAAAGTTATCCATGTTTGCTGTTCAAATGGGCATACCAGCGAATCAAGATGGTGGGCATAAGTGAATTAGTCACGGTTTTATTCTCCCCAAGTTGCCACTGCCAAACAGTATTTTTTTTTTAAAAAAAAAACAAAACTAAATTCAAGGTTCAGAAGAGCAATCTTCCACTTAAATAAACAAAAAAATAAACAAAGAAAAAAAGAAAAAAAGAAAAAAAAAGAAAGACTGTTTCATCTCCTCAGTGCATGATTGCTACGGTGAAAATCCAACATGGCGGTTCCAGGTGCTGCCTTGTTAGCAAGCTGTGCCCCCTGCGCACATCCCACTAATCAGGTATCCACTTTGGGAATGCGCTGTGCTATGATTTGGTTGTCCTAATGAGTGGGAGTGCACATTTCAGAACACGGCCTTACAGCCAGGAAAAAAACTAAGGAAAATTCCCCCCACGGTTTTTTAAAAACTTGGGGAAACTCCCAAAGTCTTGAAATGTATAGTTTTTGCATTTTTTGGTCCCCCTCCTTCCAAATACCATGATTCAATGCAGGATCTCATTAAGACAGGTGGAATTCCCCACAAATTCCATGAGGACTTTTTCACCATCTAGACAACCCCTATATGACACAGAAATTAGATACTCTACTAAAATTTAATATGGCAATAGGATATTGTTTTTAATTTGGCTTACTGAAAGGATAAAAGTTTAAAGATAGGTTTCCCCTGGAGTGCATTTTAGATAATGGGCTCCACCACCGTTTTCTAGGAAATGACTTTATTGGTTTCCTTTAGCAGTAATCCTTTAAGTAGTATCTATGATGTTTGAATGTTAATAGTGGTTCACACATATAAGTCATCATCTGATGTAGCATTCACTGTGCTTTTGTTTCTATTTTAAATACTGTAAGCTGTCTTCTACACTAAGACAGAAAATTGTTGAACTGAGAAAGCTGGAAAGATTTGGAAACGAATATTTTGCTTGGCCAGTTGTGTGTCCACTGCCTCCCCTATCTATGGAATGGATCCAGACCAAGACAGTCATACTTAGGCCCACTGAAATCAGGGTGAAAAGTTGATCATGACTTAACTTATGCTCCAAGAAATTAGTAGAGTATCTAATTTCTGTACAACTGACTTTATAATAGTGAAAAGATATGGATGCAGACAGTATTATAAACATAAGTGTTGCTAACACAATCTTATCAGCACAAGATAATGCCTTTCTTTAGCAAATAGATGTTCTGTTCTAGACCCCAAGGACGGGATCCAACAAAAAAATCCTCTTAACAGAAATGCTTCCATCAGTAGAATTGGGAGAAGATAATCTCCCTTGCTCATTGCAGTCTCTTGTCCATCCCAAAAACCTGTTCCAAAAGGCCAGGAAACTCTTTGCAGCTAATTGGTCTGCAGTGCTGAGAACAGAGGAGAGGGAAAGAAATATACATTACCCTGGCACCCCAAAGCTTAGGTGACATTGGAATTAGACTCATATTGCCTGCTGAAGAATGTTTATTTAATATATACATTTCTAATAGTATATACTACACAACCTACCATTCTCCCCTCTCCATTGATGCCTCCTTGTTGTGGGAGAGAGGCTTGCGTAGCCTAATGATGTTTTGAGCTATGCTGGCGGTGGCTTTATGCCACCGGTAGGGTCTCCCATGCCAGACAGGTCAAAACCGAAGGGTCTGACAAAGAGCGTCAAAGGGCAGGATGGGCTCTCTAGCCTTGTCGCAACCGTCCTAGGAAAAGGAAAACTCTAATCCCAAACCCGGGCAGATGGTGCTCGTCCAACCCTGTAAGGTCAACCATCTAGAAAAGGAAACTCTAATCAAACCTACGACCTGAGGACCTCGCTGCTACGTCCATGCTTGCAAGGCCACGGCAGATGAACCTTTGGTTTAAAGGGTGAGGCTAGTTCTGTGCACGCTGTGCTCCACCAGAAAAATCCATTGCACAGGCTCGAAGGACCATTCTCCAGATTTGTTGGCCATGTTGCTTTGGTGTTGAGGTCTCAAATATTTTGGGTGTTATAGTCCCAAAATATTTAGAGGGTCTAGGCTTGGAAAGGCTGTACTCTGTCGGGAGTAAGCTTTGTCTAAAGCAAGCTTCTCATGACTAAAGATAAATTTCTTTGGAACGGACACATCTTTTAAGAATAATGTACTCGTAATTATCTTTTAATTCAATTTATGCATTTATGAGTTCCCTTTCAGTCCAAATAGAACTCCAATGTGATTTACAATTAAAATGTACATAATCTAAAAATGTTAAGGCATCACAAAGAGAGTTAAGAGCAGACGAGAATAATAAAAACAGATTGCTGAGCTAAAACATGCAAAGTAATACAATGTCATCTGGAAGAAAAATATCAAAGAATAACTTAGGAAAGAAGGGAGTCCTTAGTTGGGGCACTGCCACTGAGAAGCTCATTCCATGGTCCACTGGAGGACTGTGGTCCAGAATGGGACCCCTCACCCTGTAGTGGTGCCATGATCTGACCAACCTCACCCTGTAGTGGTACCATGGTCTCTCCAACATAAACTTGCTTGTTGGGTCTTTTAATTGCTTTTTTATTTAGATTTTAGGTACACTTATAAACAATAATACACCTTCCCCACCCCATTAAGTTACATTAATACAATTAACAATCATAGCCTAACACAGTTGTGTAGAAGTAAAAGGAGCAGGGGCCACTCTATGACTATGGCACTACATAATCGGGTTGAAGTTCTCTCCCTTGTCAGTGATGATAAGAAATGGGAAGGAGAGAAGCTGAGCCAGGCTTCAGAGAATGTGCACAAGACCTTGGAAGGTTCAGCACACAGATTGGCCTCTGCCAATCCTTGGAGAAGGTGTGTGGTGATGGTAGGGACTCCCTGCTGAGTGGTACAGAATCAGTAGTTTGCAGACCAGGTAAGATGTCTTCAGAGGTGTGCTGTCTCTCTGGAGCGAAACTTTGTGATGTAACAGAGAGGCTGACGAGACTTGTCAAGTCCACTGACGGTTATCCCTTCCTTTTGGTCTATGTGGGAACCAATGATACTGCAAGGCATAGTCTTCAGAATATCAAAAGGGATTATGAGGTCCTGGGTAGGAAGCTGAAGGAGCTGTATGCAGTAGTAGTCATTTCATCTGTCCTTCCAGTGGAATGGCATGGCCCAGGAAGGGAGAAATAAATAGTGGAGGTGAACAACTGGCTCTGCAGATGGTGCCACCGGGAACAATTTGGCTTCCTGGATCATGGGATGCAGTTTCAGGGAGGTGGACCTCTGGTAGGAGATGGGTTGTACCTCACAGCAATTGGCAGGAATGCTTTTGCTAAGAAGCTGAAATATCTTATCAGGAGTGCTTTAAACTGAGTTATATTGTGGAGGGAGACAGTATTCTTGAGGGCTGGAGTTCATCAACAGCTGGAGATAATAATCCAAATGTTATACCGCGAACAAGGCAAATAGTATAAGAACCCAACAGTGGGAGGGGAAAAAAACTTAAGAAGGCAGATGGGGAAATGTCCCATGGTCTCAGATGTCTCTATATGAATGCACAGAACATGGGAAATAAACAGGATGAACTTGAACTCTTAGCACAGCAAAACAAATATGATATAATAGGCATCACTGAAACCTGGTGCTATGAGTCTCATGATTGGAATGTACTAATAGAGGGGTATAACCTATTTCAGGAAAACAGACCAAGCAGGAAGGGTGGTGGAGTAGCATTATATATTAATGATGTGTACATCTGTGAACAGATCCATGATCCAATCTTATTAAATATTTGAAGGGATGTCATACTGAGGATGGAGCAAGCTTGTTTTCTGTTGCTCCAGAGACAAGGACACAGAGCAATGGACTCAAACTACAGGAAAAGAGATTCCACCTAAACATTAGGAAGAATGTCCTGACAGTAAGAGCTGTTCGGAAGTGGAATACACTGCCTCGGAGTATGGTGGAGTCTCCTTCTTTGGAGGTTTTTAAACAGAGGCTGGAAGGCCATCTGTCAGGAATGCTTTGATTGGGTATTCCTGCATGGCAGAGGGTTGGATTAGATGGCCCTTGTGATCTCTTCCAACTCCATAGATATGATTCTATGATTCTCTGTAAACATGCTAAAGGAAGACGTATAAACATGCTTGCTGGTGGGACATACAAAATGGCCTCTGAGAAAGATCTTCAACTATGAGAAAATTGACACAGGAGAAAATGGTCTTCTAGCCATCCAGTTAAATCACTTTCTGGAGAACATTTGATTTTTGGCTTTTTTGACTTTTCCATTTATCATTTATAGTTGGTGTGCAATTGGCTACAATATTACTCTAACAAATGTTATGTTTTGCTAAGATTTCTCATTCTTAATCCAGGGGAAATTGCCATTTATCACAGAAAGGAAAAAGCTGCAGTTAAAGCATATTTTTCTGGAAAGTACAAATCTGAATATAACTAGGCTACAAGCTCCCACTTAGAGAATCTGGGATTATTTTCTTATCTTATTATGCATTTCTAGTTACACTCTACAAGACTAATGTCAAAATATTTTTTAAAAAATGATAAGGAAATAAACACATAATGCTAAAATTCTATTACAATGATTTACTCAGTTATTTTATTTGACTCACAAATGGAAGAAGACATCTCCTGACGTTTAAGAGCCTAACAGAAAATGCAACAATTTTCAGTGTGTGTGTGTGTGCGTGTGTGTGTGTGTAATGGTCCACAGAAGTAAATATCAAACAAAACTTTAATTTTTAAAGTGCTACAAGACTTTCCTTGGGATTTGCTGAAGATGCCAGCCACAGATGCAGGCAAAACATCAGAAAGAAACTATTCCAGAACATGGCCTCACAGCCCAGAAAAAAACCAAGGAAAATCTATGGATGCCAGCCATGAAAGCCTTCGACTTCACATTGTTACAAGACTGTCTTGTTTTTATTAGTAAATAGTGTTCATTTGGCTTCTATAGGACATGAAGTTCAAATGTTACTTAATATTGTTGTGTGAGTATGAGTACCTTCATTCTAGTTATGAATCATACCAAACTTGCTTATAAACTATATCAGGTTATAGCATAACAAGTTTTTACTAATCCACAATGGGAATAAAGAGACCAGACACAAGAACCTGGGTTGAGTAAGGGGCACTTTATTGACCTATTAAACTCAATGATAAGCAATAGGGGGAAGCAACCTTGTGAGGGAGCAACTGAGGCAGCAGGTCTCCACCGGACCCCCTCCTCAGCTTCTCCTGGGTGAACGTCAGAGCCCCAAGGAAAACCCAATACTTCAGTTTCTCCCTGACTGGCCCTAATGGAAGGGAAATCCAGGGAATCCCTCCCCTAAGTCATGTGAGGGCACAGCCCTTGGCCAGCACTAAAGGTAGTCTCCTTCCCTACTCCTTTGGTCACATGACTTAGGAGATTTTCAGACAGGCAAAAATCGCTCTTTGCCGCGCGAGCAGCCTCCCGAAACTGCTGCGCGGCAAGGGTCTTCTTCGGACGACGCTGTGCCTCTGGCGAAACCGTCCGTGTCACTTCCGTGAAGCTTGGGACGGCTCCGCGTCATATTTCAAGCACGGAGGCTGCCCGTGATTGAAATATGACGCGGAGCCGTCCCAAGCTTCACGGAAGTGACACGGACGGTTTCGCCAGAGGCACAGCGTCGTCCGAAGAAGACCCTTGCCGCGCAGCAGTTTCGGGAGGCTGCTCGCGCGGCAAAGAGCGATTTTTGCCTGTCTGAAAATCTCCTTAAAGAGGCAAGTCCAGAGGTCATCCCTTCACCAAAATGGGTGCCATAGGTGTTCATCATGATCTTACTTTTCTCTCTCACTACCTGTCATAGACAAGGGCTGTGCATCTGCTTAGCCACTCCTCCCCCCAGACCAGCAAACAAGGTTCTCACCCCTTCTGCAAATCACCCAAACAAAAGGTATTGCTTTCCTCCTCGGAGAGGTGAATGTCATCAGATCTGTAAAGTTCAAGCCTCTAAAATGCTATTTGGGGATGTGGTAAAAAATGGCCAAACCCTTTCATCAATGCATTCTTAACTTCCCTATTGACCTGTCTGTGGGCCCTATCTGGACAATATGCCAAACCTGGCTGGGAAGAATGCCTGACCATAATAATGCACCCTAGGCCATCTGGCTTGAATAATTTGAAAATAACAGACTACTTGGCTGATCAGGGCTTTCCCCTTTGGCAAACCAAGGTCATTACTCCCAAGTGAATGGCCAGAATATGCAGTGGATCCCCCTTGCACTCCCTGAACAACAAAGGAAGCAAGCCATGCCATCACAGCTCCCTCTTCCACAGACCCTCAAATGTGGCTTGGTTAGTCAAGCTCAGATGTGATCCAAAATGGCATGTACGTGCCTGTTGCACTGCCAAATAGACCATGCTATGTCTGCGGATCAAAACATGGAACCTCTCCAAGCAGAACCTAGAATATGAAACACAACTACATTAGTGAACAAACAACTTGACACTTGAGTATGTGAATATACCTCTTATCAGCCAAAGACCTCCATTGCTCCAGCTTATGAATGGTGCCCGTGTCTATGCCCATTGCAGATGCTACTGAAGCAGCCCCAATTCTAAATGAGTCCCAAATCAAACCTCACTCAGGCCCAATCTGTACAATGCCTTTGCAGCAACTGCCCAAAATTGATATCTGGTGAGAGGACTATTGTCTGCATGGGCAGAATAAGGGACCAGCCTGAGAGTCCCTAACCACCACCACCACCACCAACAATCATGCAATGGCAATCTATATATATAATTATCTTGGGTATGTTGCCATTTTCAGTGTGCTGATGGGCTGCTTAGGTGTCAAGATCTGCCTCTCCTTGCTGGACTAAGCCCCTGGGCTGCAGCAGCTGGCACAGCCTATTTGCAGACTCAAGCCCTGGCTGTGGGAGTCTTGGAAGAAGCTATCAGATGCAGCTGGCTGCAATCATGCAGCATACCTGAAGTAGCCAGGGGAATTGCTACTTAAGAGTGGCATTCGGCCCTCACTCTCGGCCACCACAACATGGTCTTCTTTGTTGTTTGTAGGTGCTCCTTGTTCTTTGGCCTTGGGGTGGAAACATGTGGAAAGCTTCAAGTCCTTTCTAAACATGGTGGTGGAGGGGCTCTTGCATCCTGGTGCATATGAGGTGTGTGTGTGTGGCATGGTTTTGTTGTACCATTATGTGTGTGTAGTATGTGCTTGTGCCTGGTTGTGGCAGAGGGGCTCTCATGTCCTGGCATGCATAGTTTGTGTAGCGTAGGGTGTGTGTGTAGCGTGGGGTGTTTGTGCGATTGTATGGCAGCAGCAGAGTGGCTCTTTTGTACTGGCATGCATGGTATGTGTCTGCATAGCAATGTGTGTGTATGCACAGTATGTTGCATGTGTGTATGCATAGTTGCATGGCAGCGGCAGCAAGGCTCTTGTGTCCTGGCATGTGTGGGCTCTATGCATAGCATGGTGTGTGTGTAGCATGGTGTGTGTGCACACAGTTCCATGGTGGTGGAGGGGCTCTTGCACCTTGCACATGTGGTTTTGTGTGTGTGTGTAGCATTGTGTGTGCGTTTATGTGTCTGTGTGTACGCACAGTTGCATGGCGGCAGCAGAGGGGCTCCCAGCATGAAACTAGCCATTGTAGTTGATTTGAAAGGTTATATATTAATGTGCTAAATGACCATACTCTACATGTTTCCTAAGTTGCCAATCAGCAGAGTGGGAACAGAAACATACCTAATCATTTTATATATGTAGATAACAGTGTATGTTACACCAGGTATAGCTATTATGGGACATTATGCACGGACATTGCAGGGGCCTAGTTGAAGAATTCTGTCAGTTCTCCTCTGGTCTGTCTTAGAGGAATGAATATTGAGGACCACCTGCTGTTTCAGCAGCCAAACATCCCTAAATTCAAGCACCTTACCAGTGGCCCCCCACATGGCAGTACCAGTTCACTGATGCGCAATGCTCCCCCCATGAGCTGTAAGGGAAAAACAGCAAAACTTCACACTATGAGGAGCAGATATTGGCCCAAAGGCCACCCAAGCACCTCAATGCAGCTGGAGTGAGGAGTTCACACCTATCAATCACAATCTCCTTCTCCCTGGACCATCCTTCCAGCATTTTACAAACCCTAAAATCACCTAGCACAGGTGATATATCTGCTATCTGAAAATCCCAGAGCCTTAGCATAAAAGGTCAGGGCTGATAACGTCTAATGGACTGTGGTGATAACCCCTTTTCCCCAAGGTGAACTGCAAAATGTGTACCACTGATAAAGGCCAACCAACCCAAAGTCCCTGCTGTTGCCTGAAATGGATAAATTCCCTCACTGCCCTAAGATACAGTAATTCTTCCTAGTAGCCGAGACAAGTGAAAGACTGTTTGCACTCACTACTCCACCACTCCAAATTTAATTAAGGATATGTACACCAGTGAAGAGATCCATGACTTAAATCCTGGGAGCCATGTTGAGAGCATTTGGGTAAAAATCAAGGGGGAGAGAAACAGTAGCAATGTCATGGTGGGGATCTATTACAGACCTCCAAGCCAAACTGAGGACTTGGATGATGCCTTCCTGGAACAGATGACCACACATTCAGAAAGGAGATATGTAGTAGTAATGGGGGATTTCAACTATCCCGATATTTGTTGGAAGTCTAACTCTTCCAAAAAAAAAAAAAAAAAAGGTTCAATAAATTCCTCACTTGCCTTGCAGACAATTTCATTGTCCAGAAAGTGGAAAAGGCAACAAGGAGATCAGCTATTTTAGATCTGATCCTAACCAATGGGGATGGCCTAGTTAATGGGGTGGAAGTGGCAGGATCCTTCAGTAGGAGTGATAATGTTCTCCTGGAGTTTGTCATACAGCAGAAAGTGGAAGCTAAGCATAGTCAGATGTACATTCTAGACTTTAAGGACATTTTCAGACATGACTTACAGTGCAAGAATCAAGTGGGAGAGCTTTGCCGCTGCAGCACGGCAGGGGACCCATTTCGGATGATGCTGTCCCTCTGCCAAACCCCTCCGTGTCACTTCCATGACAGAATGGAAGAAACCGTGTCATATTTCATTCACGGGCAACAATTGTGAATGAAATATGATGTGGTTTCCTCCATTCTGTCACAGAAGTGACATGGAGGGGTTTGCCAGAGGGACAGCGTCATCCGAAATGGGTCCCCTGCCACGCTGCAGTGGCAAAGCTCTCCCACTTGATTCTTGTGCTGTAAGTTGCATCTGAAAATGTCCTAAGAAAACTGATTTCAGTAAAACTTCTGAGTCCTTTATTAGGGTTTGCTATTATCCACTATTTCATTTATAAACATTCAGTCTAGGAATGTATCCCTGTGGACATGGGGGGGGGTGAGTTGTATAATGGTTTATGCCTGAGTTGTATGGGGGAGGGAGACAGTACTCTTGAAAGCAGGAATTCATCAAGTGCTAGAAATAATACCCCAAATATTATACAGAGAACAAGTCAAATAGCACAACAGCCCAACAATAGGAGGAATAAACCATTTAAAAGGCAGATAGAGGAAAAGGCCCATGGTCTTAGATGTCTCTATATGAATGCACAGAGCATGGGAAATAAACAGGATGAACTTGAACTCTTAGCACAGCAAAACAAATATGATATAATAGGCATCACTGAAACGTGGTGGGATGAGTCTCATGATTGGAATGTACTAATGGAGGGGTATAACCTATTTCAGAGAAACAGAGCAAACAGGAAGGGTGGTGGAGTAACAATATACGTCAAGGATGTGTACGCCTGTGAACAGATCCATGACTTCAATCCTGGGAGCCAGGTTGAGAACATCTGGGTAAAAATTAAGGAGGAGAGAAACAGCAGGGATGTCATTGTGGGGGTCTATTACAGAGCTCCAAACCAAACTGAGGACTTGGATGATCCCTTCCTGGAACAGATGACCACACATTCATAAAGGAGAGATGTAGTAGTAATGGAGGATTTCAACTATCCTGATAGTTGTTGGAAGTCCAACTCTGCCAAGATTTTAAGGTCAAACAAATTCCTCACTTGCCTTGCAGACAATTTCATCGTCCAGAGGTGGAAGAGGCAACAAGGAGATCAGCTATTTTAGATCTGATCCTAACCAATGGGGATGACCTGGTTAATGATGTGAAGGGGCAGGATCCTTAGGGCAGGGTGACCATGGAGGAAAGTTTGTTATATAGAGGGAAGGTGAAGCTAAGCATAGTCAGATACACATTCTAGATGTTAAGAAAGCTAATTTCAGAAAACTTAGGGAATTACTGGGGTTGATCCCATGGTCAGAAATTCTAAAAGATAAAGGAGTCCATGATGGATGGGAGTTTCTAAAAAGTAAGATATTGAAGGCACAACTTCAAACAGTTCCAGTGAGGAGGAAAAAGGGGACGTGTCTAATGAAAACAGGATGGATGTCGAAAGAACTCTCAACTGAGATAAAACTTAAAAAGGACATGTACAAGAAATGGGAAAGGGGGGGGAAATACCAAAGAAGAATTCAAACAAATAGCCAGCTCATGTAGGGGGAAAGTCAGACAAGCTAAAGCACAGATGGAGCTCAGGCTTCCTAGAGAGGTTTAAAACAATAAAAAGGGCCTTTTTTTGTAATGTCTGTAGCAAAAGGAAGAACAAGGAAGTGGTAGGGCTACTGCATGGAGAAGATGGAGAAACACTAACTGGGGACCAAGAAATGGCAGAACTACTCAAGACCTTCTTTGCCACCGTCTTCTCCCAAAAGGAAAACAGTGTTCAGTCTGGGAAAAGTGAAGCTGATGTGGCAACAGGGGAAGTGCAGCACAGAATAGGCAAAGAGGTTATGCAGGAATACCTGGCTACTCTAAATGAATTCAAGTCTCCAGGGCTAGATGAACGTCATGCAAAAGTTTTAAAAGAACTAGCAGAAGTAATTTCAGAAACAATGGCAACAATTTTTGAGAATTCCTAGAGAACAGGAGATATCCCAGCTGACTGGAGGAGGGCAAATGTTGTCCCCATTTTTAGAAAGGAAAAAAAGAAAAAGAAAACCCAAATAATTACCACCCAGTTAGCCTGACATCAGTACTAGGAAAGATTCTAGAGCAGATCATTAAACAGACAGTTGGTAAGCACTTAGAATGGAATGCTGTGATCACTAAAAGTCAACATGGGTATCTCAAAAACAAGTCATGCCAAACTAATCTTACTCCTTTTTTTGACAGAGCCAAGCTTGGTAGATGAAGGGAGTGCTGTGGATGTAGCATACATACCTTGATTTCAGTAAGGCCTTTCACAAGGTCCTCCATGCAAACAAGCTAGTAAAATGTGGGCTAGATAATAACTCTTAGGTGGATTTATAACTGGTTGACTGACCAAATTCAAAGTGTGCTCACAAATGGCTCCTCTTCATCCTGGAGAGAAGTGATTAGTGGATGATGGATGGAATAGAGGGCATGCTTATCAAATTTGCAGATGACAACAAAGTAGGAGGGGTAGCTAATAACCCAAAGGATAGGTAAATAATTCAAAGTGACCTTAACAGATTAGAAGGGCCAAAGCTAACACAATGAATTTCAACAGGGAGAAATGTAGAATACTACACTTGGGCAGTAAAAATGAAATACACAGATATACTGTAGGATGGGTGACACTGGTCTTGATGGCAGTACCTGTGAAAGGGATCTAGGAGTCTTAATGGACCATAAGCTGAACATGAGTCAGCAGTGTTATGTGACAGCCACAAAATCCAATGTGATTCTAGACTATTACGTTCCTCTACCTAGACTGCATCAATAGGAGTATGGTGTCTAGGTAGAGGAACGTAATAGTGCCACTCTACTCTGCATTGGTCAGACCTTATCTGGAATACTGTGTCCAGTTCTGGGCACAAGAAGGATATGGACAAGCTGGAACGTGTCCAGAGGAGGGTGACCAAAATGGTGAAAGGTCTGGAAGCCATGCCATATGAGGAGTAGCTTAGGGAGCTGGATATGTTTAGCCAGGGGAAGAGAAGGTTAATAGGGGACATGATAGCCATGTTTAAATATTTGAAGGGATGTCATATTGAGGATGGATCACACTTGTTTTCTGCCACTCCAGAGACTAGGCCACAGAGCTATAGACTCAAACTAGAGGAAAAGAGATTCCATCTAAACATTAGGAAGAACTTCCTTGATGGTAAGAGCTTTTTGGCAGTGGAATACGCTGCCTTGGGGTGTGGTGGAGTCTCCTTCTTTGGAAGCTTTTAAACAGAGGCTGGATGACCGTCTGTCAGGAGTGCTTTCATTTTGTATTCCTGCATGGCAGGGGGTTGGACTGGATGGCCCTTGTGGTGTCTTCCAACTTTATGATTCTATGATTCACGCATCTGTTTCCAATTCAAAAGACCATGTAGGAGCCAGCAAAGCTCAATGCTATTCTGCATCCAGAGCATAGCTTTCTGTACTAGTAACTTCTATCTGTCCTAGTTGTACTTTCCTAACTTTACCATTTCTTTCATAACTGTATTTCTATCTTTCCTAACTGTACTATTTCAAGTAAGTAGGGAACAGTAGGTCAATAATACTGTCTTATCCAAAGATTGCTGTTATGTAGCCATACAGATGGTATAATTCTGGTTTGATCTTGTTGCAGGATTGCCTCCCTGCTTCTTGAAAGTTTGCAGTGATACATATGAATAAACCTACCCATTTGTGCTAATAGGGGACTTTGTATCAACTTTTATGGGCATCATCTCTTTTCATTCCTATGTAGAACATCTTGAGGGCTTACAATTAGGTCTGTTCACCCTTTCCTTTTGTTTCCATTCCTCTTCTTCTGTTTTTCGGATTGCTGTGCACTATATTATTGTTCCCAGTGTGTGTGTTTTTTGGGCACATAACATACAACTCCCACACAGTTACAGTCCTTTATCATCACAGCCAGAATTTTAGCAGAGTATAGTCTTTCCCCCACCCTTTGCCTTTCATTCAAATCTTAATATTTTTCTTTGTTCCTCTTTTTCTTATCTATTTCTTACATTTCTTTGGGGGTCATTTGGAGTCATCTTATCTTGGTAACCTTTTCTTTTCCTCCAAAAGACAGATTTGTATGAATAAAATGTGCCAAGATTTATACTGAATAGGTGATAATATACTGCATACCCTCAGTGTGTTTATTTAGAAAATTTAACAAGTGGCTGGAGGATGAAAGGGAAGAAAGCTGGAGAATGCATTTGCTCCTCTTTATATTAGATTTATCTTGTATAATATGGAGGCCAAGGAAATTTCTTCCACTTTTGAAGCATTACACTGTGGAAAGTATACTGTCTTTTAAATAAGATAAACATTAGACTCTCCATAGCCTAGTTTTTTTAATATACTGGAGTAGGTTTTTTCTATACTGGAAAGTGTGTGTGTGTGTGTGTGTGTGTGTGTGTGCAGGGCCAGTTTAAGGGCCCTGCAAAGCACCTGCAGCCACAGGGGCCTCCTTCATTATGGGGGGGGGCGTCATAAAACCGTCCTCCTGCAAAAGCATTATTAGTAATAATCTGACTATTCTGTACTGTGAATAGGTTAGATTAGGTTATGTTACATTGACCTGAGATAAACATATGCCCCCCCCAATAAAGCATTGCAGGGCCCCCCAAAATTCCTTAAACTGGCACTGTGTGTGTGTGTGTGTGAGAGAGAGAGAGAGAGAGAGAGAGATTTCTCTGATGAGGAAGCATATAACTTTGCACGTGTTAATAGCAACAGATTAATAAAGTTTATCCAAGAGTGGCTTTTGATCAATTTCAGCATCATCCTGTCTATCCTATAATGATCTTCAGTAGTCTGATCTGGGCAACAGCATCTTAAAAACGTTTCTTCTACACACTAGACTGTTATAGCACTATTATTCCACTTTAGTTGCTATGACTGCCTTCTGTGGAATTCTGAGAAAGGTATTACAAATTGCTGTTTTATTGCCTTAGCAATAGCTTGCAAAAATCCAACATAGCAGCAGTGGATGCTTGCCGTGTTAGCAACCCCTGCCCTTGCGCTCATTCTGACCAATCAGGTTTGTGCTTCCTCTTGTATGGGAAAGTGACTCAGATTGAATTGCTTGTCCCAATGAGCAGGAATACACATTCCCTATGCAGCTTTAAAAAATCTCTGGGAAAAGCTGTGAAGGCTTTCCTAGCATAGTTTTTGGAGTTTTTTGCTGCCCCCTTTCCGAATACGTTAATGTGAGTTCCCATTAAGACTGACCGTACTCCCAGGAAATGCCATTTGGATTATTTTGACTGTTTATACAACCCCTAAATATACACCTTGATCCAGGTAGGATCCTGGTAAGTAGCTGCAGGATGAGGAGACACAGAAGTGATAGACTGGGAAGGTTAGAGACTTACCGCACTCCAAAGAAAAGCAGCAAAGCAGCAGGAACATTCCATCTTTCCTGCTGCCTTATTGCATGATGTCAGCGTTCTTTTGTTCCATGGGGACCAAAGTATGTTTTGTGTGTTTCTTTTTCTTTATTTTTTGAATTTTCCACACCCACGTCTTCTCGCAAGAATTGGTTAAGTGAACAGAACTCTGTTCCTGCTCCTTGAGTGCTGGGGCTGCCTTTTTACACAAGTAAGGTAAGGTCTGGTGGTGGTGGGTCTTTTGCTGGCATAAAAATGCCACAAAAAATGCTGGCAAAAGAATGTTAGAGGAAGGTGGTCTGATAAAGTCCTGAGTCCCTCTTGGTCAATAGCTCTCTTGGGTGTCCTCTCAGTTCAAGTGCAGCTGTTGCACAAGTCCTTGTTCACACCTCTTCATTCTGCAGCTCAGCCCCCAAAGCAGCACCTGTACCCCTTCTCCTGTCTTGCAGCTCCTCTACTTCAGAGCTAGTCAGTGGTCATTTATTTTATTTATTATCCTGGTCCCCTTCCTCCCACTGCATAGGCTTTAACCAGGAAGCTGGGAACAGGGAAGGCAGTGCCTTTGGGGAGTCTTAATTTCCACACTTTAAAAAATTATTGTTATTGTTTAAAATTGTTTCAATCTGACTGAACTCATTTTACTTGTACAGTTAGATCCCTGTATTTGCAGGGGTTCGGTTCCCGGACTTCCAGGATTGGCTCCCAACGTTGTTTGTTCCTGCCACTTTTTATTATTATTCTGTAAACTTGGTGTTAATTGTGTTTTCATTTCTCTGTACTTGTAAATGAATGTTCCTTGCCAACTGCGAGGGAAGTAATAATGGTTTCTAATGGCAATGGGGAGATAAGCCTGCAGCTGCAAAATGGGCTTGATAAAAAGGGGCTGGGCATTGTAAGGGAAGGTATTGTTGGGGATGATGGGTGATTAAAAGTATTGAAGCCCACCAGATTGGATAGATTGTAATATACTTTTATTATACTTTGTGTCTTCTAAGTTTAATTTCTGAGCAGCAACTTTGTAAAGTATGCTTTCTGGACTTCTGTGCTAATAAAGTTTTTTGATTAACTGAAACTTCTGGTCACTGCATCTGGGAATGCAAGTACATGACATGGACTGACTGTGAATACCAGAAACCATGGATAATAGTGAACCCTATTAAAATAAAGGCCTTCTCGTACAAACATACCATAGAGTTGTGTTGGAGGACCTAGAAGATGCCTAGAGAGGACAACTCTCTAGGCATTTTCCAGTACAACTCTATGGTATGTGTCCCTATTTTTTTTCAGCCATGGATAACTGAAACCATGGATATTGGTTCCGCAGATATGGTGGTCTGACTATACACTGCCCTGAGATCTCATGATATAGGGTAGGACAGAATTTTAAAATTCTGCTGCATAATGCAGCAGCAAGAATTGCAGTAAGCACAGCTATGTGGAATCATATTTCCCTGATTCTGGAGGAGCTTATTTTGCTGCATCATTTCCTTCTTAATATTAACAACAGATTCTTTTTGTTTCTGTTTTATCTCCTTTGTTTTTATCATAAAGCCATGCTTCTAATATCTTTACATTTTAAAAAAACATTTATTTATAATTGCCCACAACCCTGATATTGTTGCTGTACAGCTAGTAATAATTGGGAAGAGAAGAAACAGTGAATTCTAGCATGCTATTTTTGCCTTGATTATTTTTACCATCTTTGCACAACCTGTCCAATAAATGTTGTTTATGAGGAACCCACATTTCATATGTCACAAATGACAACAGAGTGTTCAAAAATTTACATCTGGCGAGGGGAATGTCAGGACTTTCTCAAGTCTCTTTCTAAAGCTGCTTGTCTTATGGAATTGACAAGCATGGCATACATTTGTACAACCTTGAGTATTGCAGCTCCCTAATGTGGCATAAGCAATTGAAACTTCAGCAGTGACAGGTTTATAAAGCTACTTTGTTTGCTTTTAAATGAATTATGGTGATTGTCTCACTTCAGATAGGTTTATAGGCTGTTATGTTTACATTTTAGGGAAGAAATGTAGTATTTCAAACCCATGAAAGCTCCCACTTTTTAGAATGGTCCACTAGCTTTAAAATGTTCACTAGCATGAATGTCTGGTCTTCTCTTCAGATAGTTATGCTAGCAGACTGGTTGGAGGCCTGGGAATTTTCAAAAGCCGTCCCTATATTATATTTAATGTCATGTGGATTTCTCCATGGCATGAAATGGTACTGGTGTGGAAAACATACTTTTCTTCTACTCTTTTATCCTATTCATACAGAAAACATGGAACCCTATATTTGGAGACAGAAATTAAGTTTAGAGTAGGACCCCCGTATCCACAGGGGATTGGTTCCAGGCCCCACTGCAGATAACAAAATCTGTGGATAATAGCAAACACCAATGAAAATAATGGGACTTCCGGTTTAAAATGCCATGGAGTTGCCTTGGAGGACCTAGAAAATGGCTAGAGAATACACATTTTCTAGGAAGACTCTATGGTATCTATGCTGAAACTGAATCCGTGGATAATTGAATCAATGGATAATGGATACGGGGGTCCTACTGTACCCCCCCCTATTGCTGCTATCTTTACTATTTATTATTTATGAGTTACAACATTTATTATTGCATTTCCCCCAATGAGACCAAGGTGGCCTACAATGTCCTCCTTGCCACGACTACCCATTTTATCCACACAATAACCATATGAGGGAGTGATTGGCCTGAGGTCCCAGGGTGACTATCACTAAGGGGCACAAGATTGCCTGTTAAACTTCATGGCTTAGTGAAGATAAGAGTGAACATCTCTCAATTCCCCCTCCAGCACTTCAACCACTATATCCCATTATAGCTGATCTGGCATGCTTTACCAAGACCTGGCTGGGAAATGCCAGCACTGCGACATGGGCACAGGCTCTCCCGGATGGGTACACGGTCAGCGAGCAGATAAGGGAAAGTGGGCGGGGTGGTGGTGTGGCCTTGGATCATAGAAACAACTTAACCTTGACCAGGAAGCCTATCTGGAAAACAGCTTGCATTGAGTGCATGTACCTTAGCCTGAAAACCAGGGATAGTTTGGGGATTCTGTTAGTGTACCGGCCACCCCGTTGCTTAACAGACTCCCTAACTGAGCTGACCCACTGATCTATGAGTTGTTGCTGGAGTCGCCCAGACTTTTGGTTCTGGGAGACTTCAACATCCCACTAGAGAGCAACATGTCAAATCTAACTGGTGCAGCTCAGGAGTTCATGGAAACCATGACAAACATGGGCCTATCCCAATTGGTTGACAGGCCTACACATTGTGCAGGTCATACCCTCGATGCAATCTTCAGTACAGAACAGGAATATCCATGGGCAGAGGTTACAAAAACCTCCGCATTGTCATGGACGGATCACTTCCTGGTCAAGATGGAACTAAGAGCCACTGTCTGCCCCTCCGGGGGTGGCAGACCCACTAGAACGGTCTGTCCTCAAAGGCTAATGGAACCAATTGGTTTCCAGAAAGCCCTAGAGGGTTTAATGGTTGGTAACACCAGTGATTCTGTTGAGGCTTTGGTCAGCATCTGGAACACCGATCGTACCAAGGCTATTGACAGAATCTCTCCCAAGCATCCTTTCCAGCCCACCTCTAATCATAAGCCCTGGTATACAGAGAAGCTTAGGAGGATGAAGCAAACTGGACAACAGCTAGAGTGCAAATGGTGGAAGACTCAACTCTTATCCGTCAGAACTCACCATAGGAACAATCTTGATTCCTATCAGGAGGCAATGTGTGCAGCACAGAGATCCTTCTGCTCTGCACGTATTGCATCTGCAGGGTCCCATCCAGCAGAGCTGTTTAAGGTGGTGGGGGAGCTGACACAGGTTCTTCCTGCGCCAAACCCCCTACTTAACCCAACGACAGCCTGCTGTGATGCGTTTAACATCTACTTTGCAGATAAAATCTCTCGGATAAGAGCCAACTTGGACGCCAATGTTCTGACAGAATCCATAGATGAGGCGTCCAACAACTCCGTTGATGGCACTTTACTGGATCAGTTTCAATCTGTGAGTACCAATGATGTAGACAAGCTCCTTGGAGAGTGAAGAAGACAACTTGCCCTGTTGATCCTTGTCCATCTTGGCTGGTTGTCCGGGGGGGGGGCGTTGAGAGTATTCCTACGAGATACAATCAATGCGTCCTTCAGGGAAGGTATCGTACCATCCTGTTTAAAGGAGGCGGCAGTTAAGCCACTCCTGAAAAAACCTTCCCTGGACCGCCTGGACAGGAACAACTATAGACCAGTGTCCTTGCTACCTTTTTTATAAGCAAGGTGATCAAGAGGGCAGTTGCTTCCCAACTCCAAGCCATCTTGGATGAAACCGATTATCTTGATCCATTTCAAACCAGCTTCAGGACAGGATATGGAGTATGGAGTTGAGACTGCCAAGGTTGCTCTAACCGATGACCTCTGCTTGAGCATCGACAGGGGCAGTGTGACCCTGCTGGTGCTCTTGGACCTCTCAGTGGCCTTTGACGCTATAGATCACTCCATCCTCTTGGATTGCCTGAGAGAGTTAGGATTGGAGGCACTGCTATGCTGTGGTTCTGTTCCTTTCTCTCGGGCAGATCCCAGAGGGTGAGGCTCGGGGACAGTTGCTCTTCCAGAATTGAGCTTAATTGCGGTGTCCCTCAGGGTGCCATCCTGTCTCCAATGCTATTTAACATTTATATGAAGGATGATCATATAAATCTCCCGCTGGGAGAGATCATCCGGAGGCATGGAGCTCAGTGTCATCAGTATGCTGATGACACTCAGATATACTTCTTCATGACCAGATCGTTGGCTCAGACTTCAGATGGCGCCTCTCCTCTCAATGACTGTCTCAGAGCAATAATGGATTGGATGAGGGAAAACAGATTGAGACTAAATCCAGACAAAATGGAGGTACTGACAGTCACAGACCTGAAACTAGGTCTGGGAATACAACTTCCAGTCCTGGATGGAATCACACTCTCCTCTAAGGACTGTGTTCACAGTCTGGGGGTACTCCTAGATTTGTCGCTTCACATGACTAGTCACATGAGCGCAACGGTCAGTAGTGTCTGTTATCAGCTTCGGCTGATATGCCAGCTGCACCCTTACCTGGATACAAGAGATCTGGAAACTGTGGTTCATGCTTTGGTAACCTCACATCTGGATTACTGTAATGCACTCTACATGGGGCTACCCTTGTTCCTAACCTGGAAACTTCAACTGGTACAAAATATGGCAGCCAGGTTAATTACGGGTACATCTAGGAGAGAGCATATAACACCTGTGCTTAAATCTCTTCACTAGCTGCCGATTAGTTTCCGGGCACAGTACAAGGTGTTAGTTTTAACCTTTAAAGCCCTACATGGCTTGGGTCCATCTTATCTCCGGGACCGCCTCATCCCATATGATCCCTCCTCGCCACTTCGGTCCTCTGGGAGGAACCTGCTGCAGCCTATGAAAACTAGGCTGTTGCAGACCTCCCAGAGGGCCTTCTCTTCTATGGCTCCCAGACTATGGAATGGCCTGCAGGATGAGATCTGTCTCATCACTATTCTTAATGGTTTCAAGAAAGCATTAAAGATGGATCTCTTCCTGCAGGCCTTCCCGGAATAACTTCCCAGCTCAAGTGGAATTGATTGCCTACATGCCCCCCGGCCACTATTGCCATTTTTGTTGTAATTTGTATACCGTATTGTATTTTATGTTTGTTTTAATTCTTCACTAGTTTAATTTAGTTTTAAGGGGTGGAAGGGTTAGGATTGGGAAGGATTGTTTTAACTTGCTGTTGTTTTAATCTTGCTGTACACTGCCCCAGTTGCCGAGCAAAGGGGCGGGTTAAAAATAATAAAAAATTATTATTATTATTATTATTATTATTATTGTTGTTGTTGCTTTAGCAACACCAGGAGTGGGCCATTGTCCAAGGACTACCATGTGCCATTTTCACTCTCTCCAAACCTCAGAGCCTTTAAAAAAATGGAAGTGACTGGCAAGTCACTTGCACTTCCTCCAAAAAAGCTATTTTAGTCCTGAAACATAACTACCCACCCAAATAGCTGTTAAATGGCTTATTGTGTTGTCTGGAAGCTTTTGAGGTAGGCCATTTTTTTCTGTTATGAAAGTTCAGGGGGCTCTGGGAGATGCATTCAGGCCCTGGGGGCTTCAGGTGTTTCACAGGCCACATAATTTACATACCCTCCAACTGTCCCAGTTTGGCAGTAACCGTCCTGATAGATCTTCTGTCTTCCCACTTTTTCAGCTGCTTTTAAAATGTTCTGATTTTTCCTTCTCTCATTTCCTCTCTTCATCCTCCGCTTACTTCAGTTGCTGCAGACTGAGTTCAGAGTGCAAAAGTAGCTTGCACTTAATTAACTCAGTAAGGAGGAGAGGAGAGGAGGGGTGTAGTCTTGCCCTTCCCAGTAGGTTCAGGAAAAAACAAACTGCTGTAGTCTCTCAGCAGTGGGGGAGAGGAGAGAAGAGGTGGAAATTTGTCCTTCCCAGTAGACTCAGGCAAAAGCAAATTGTTTGCCACCTCTCCTAGCTTGTGGATTCTTCTTTAATAATTTTTGCCATCTTGATCCTGATGTTGCTTGGCCTCACATGCTCTGGTTTTCATTATGAAATGTTGGAGAGTGGGAATTTAGCATAACCAAATTATTAACAGCTCAAATATAGACTGGAAGCAGGGAAGCAAGGGAAAGTGTAAGGCAAGGTATCATATAATTTAATATTTTAAAGAGGGAAATGCTACAGTGCAGACATAAAGTATAACAGTTAAACACCAAAACACAACACAATGGAAAATCAGTGCCTGCCATTACTGGCCAGCCATGTAGCCTCAATTCCACTTGTAGACTGCATAAAGAACAACTGCTAGACCTGAATGAATCTAGTTTCTCTCAGTTTCTAATTTATAATCGTTCATTTCTGTTTGCCCCATTTCCACATAAAGTTGCTTTAAGGAATACATAGACAAACAAAAATCTGCACAGAAGTATGTATGAATTTTATATGCCTTCTGTACCTGCTTCTGCCTAAAATTATTCTTTCCCTTTTATAATGCTTTTTAGATATGTTTGCTTCGCTAATATATACATTTTTGTGCACATTTCCCCCCAATACATAGCTTTTTTTCCCATGTGTTTTCCATTCAGAGAATGACACTGCAAAATTCAGGGACATGTAATTGCTGAAGGACAATGATTTGGGCATTGTAAATTTAGTATGCTTTGCATCAACAGGAGAAATTAATAAAATTCTTCTCCATCTTAATCCCAGCACAGTTCATTTTCTTTCTCTTGCCTAATGCTAGATCCAATTATTTTCTCAGCTATTATATATTATATTATACTATTATATAATATATATATATATATATATATATATATTAGTATGACTGGCAGCAGCTCTTCAAAATCTCAGGCAGACATCTTTACCATTACTTTCTACTTGATTCCTTTCAGAGTTGGGAATACCATTTTAAAAAATTCCTATTAGCCACTATAGGGTTTAAAAGGAATGAATTGTTATTGTTTACAACTTTTAAAAAATAAGCTGAGATCCTGCATCAGTAGATGTATATGTATCACATAGCTATGTTTCCATAGCTATGGACTTTATCAGACATGGCAAAAATAATGGGATAATGACATCACAGTAGCGTAAATGGGCCCCACTACTGCATGGCATCATCTTTATCCTGTTTTCCAGCCATGAAAAACCCCTCACTTTTAATTGACAGGTTAACCCTTCAATAGATTGTCAATAGTGCTATTTTCACGGTATTGAAAGCATGCGAAACCATGTCCCCTTGTAATCACAAGATTACAGCATGAATGGGCAGTCATCAGCAAGAAAACGTCTGGGTGAGAATGAGAAAATTAAGCACAGGACACTCTTTTCATGCATTGTCTTGTTTTGTTGGCAAGTTTGTAAGTTTTTTTCCAGTGCTTGTGTGTTCATTTATCTTTTAAATTGAGGTGTTTTTTGACTTTTAAGCACACTTGTGTTTCTTGCTAGAATTACCTAAATCTCACCCATGCCGAATTGCAGAAGTAAACTCCTATTCTTAAAATGCTAGTGGTCATTGTGAGATGATTCTGTGTCAGTTCTTAAGCGTGATTACAGCAATGTGCGAAGGTAAGTGTTATAATGCCACGATGTTCCTGCTATCCACATTCGTGGAATTATCGTGTTTTTGGATGCTCGTCTGATAAAGTCCTGTCTCTTCGTTCGACTCCCCCCCAAAAAACCTCACCTTGTAAGCAGTGTTAGAATTCAGTTCTGACCATGCAACAACCAACCCCCCAACTTACCTTGTAAGCATGGCAGCCCTACCCAACACAGCCATTTTCATCTTGTCAGAGAGTATGAAGATGAGTAGGGATGCATCCAGCTATTTTACTATAGTTGTAGGCACTGCAACAGGCATCTGCAGAGAGTTCTGGGGATTCTTGTGAACTCTCTCTGTAGACATCCTTGCAGTCCTTCCAGCTGTAAGAAAATATCTGGATTTTGGTTGTGGCATAGACGGGTTGTTCCATAACCTGATAGCTCCCATCTTTGAATGTCACATAATTTGGCTAAGGTGGCCATCTACATACAAGTAAACCAGAGACCCTCTAACACCAAGGTGGGAGTCATGCAAAACCAAGGGAAGGGCCTGTGGAAATTCCACAAAACAATACTCTCAAGTTAAACTCAACAACTGGAGGTAAGTCAATCACTAATCCACACAGTGATTGCAGGAAACCTTAGTGTTTGTAAAATGGGATTTTCCTCTCCTGCTCCCTTCCAACAATAGACCTTGCCTGTTTCCTATTCAGTTCCAAAAGTATTGATCGTTAACAATTGTTAACTCTTCTGGAGTATTCTTTGTTCTAACCTGGGAAACTCAGAGGACCATTGTATTTCACTCACAGCTCCTATTCCTGTTGGGGAATTAGTTCCCATAAATATCACCCCCAAACACCACCAAATTGTGCACAATTCCACATCCTTCAACTTCATGTCACACTGTGTAGTCAGGCCATCGTATGGACCTCTCTGCTGTCAGTTTACTTCATGATATCTGCTCTGCAGAATCGGTACAGTATAACCCACTACCCTCTTAGTCTATTCCTCTATCCAAATACTTCCTACTACTTTTGTTAGCCTTGTGTGAGTGCTTGAAGCCTGAGTGTTTGTGTGAATGCTGTTGATATTAATTTCCAATAAAGATCATTTAATTCTACCTTTTGGCTTAGGGTCTCCTCCTTAGTGCAGTTGTCCCTCCATATCCACGGATTTGGTGTCCACAGATTTTAAGTATTCACAGCTTGAAAATATTCTTTAAAAAATAATAATAGAAAAAGCAAACCTTGATTTTGCCACCTTATATAAGGGACACCGTTTTGCTATGCCATTGCATATAATGGGACTTGAGTATTCACAGATTTTGGTATCCACGGGGGGTACTGGAACCAAACCCCAGCAAATATGAAGGGACAACTGTACAGGGAGACATAGGTTAAAAGGTCCTGCTGTTGCTCGTCCTCTTGCTGCTATAATTGAGCTAATTAAATATTCCCCATTTTAATATTCCGACATTAGAAGGTCCCCCACAGAAACCATGCAATTTGGGTAACGGGATCTAAGCAATGATCATAAAAGTAAGTTGTGATGGCATAAGTTGTACTTGCATGTGTGTGCCTTCAAGTTGCCTGTCAATTTTTGGTGACCTCATGAATTTCATAGGGTTTTCTTAGGCAAGGAATACTCAGAGGTGATTTCGCCAATTCCTTCCTCTGAAATATAGCCTACAGCATCTGGTATTCATTGGCAGTCTCTCATCCAAGTGCGAAGCAGGGCTGACTGCTTAGCTTCCAAGATCAGACAGGATCTGGTGCCTTTAGGGCATTTATGCAACTACGGTAAATCCTACTCATGCCATCATTATTCACTACCAGGATGCCAGACCTTTTTCACAAATACACATTTGCATTTCTTATTACTTCTTGTTACTTTTCAGGGGGCATACTTTTGCATTGATAAGAGAATCCCACACAATTGGAAAAAGTTCTGTTGAATGCTTCCAAAAATGCCTTAACATTTCCTTTTAAAAAGAAGCATCCAAAAGTAATTTGAAATGTTACTCATTAAACCATTAGATGACTTTTTTTTGCTTCTTATGCTACTTTTGAAATGCAACTTTGTTTTGCCATTTTTATCATGACAATAACTTATTGCATGCAACTATTGCAAGTGAAAGTCATTACTTCTAACCTTTGGTTTAATTTGAGATACTGGAGACTGAGCCTGGAACCTTTTGCATGCAAAGCATTTGCTTTCCCACAAAGCTATGGCTCCAGTCTGATGAAAGGACACTCCATGTGTTCTTATTTCATTCCGTTTTTATTCTGTTTCCTTCCTTCTGCCTTAATTCAGGACTGCTTATCTTCTGTTTTAACCTGGAGTGGTACATAGGCAGCTTGCCACAATTTCCACTTTGCCTTAAAAAAAAAAAACAACTTTCTTACAGTCTAGCAGACCTTGAAAAAGAATCTTGATATTAGGGAAGCAATTATTTTTTTGCTGTTACTAATTTCTCAGCCTAAAAAAATGGCTTTCCCAGATGTTCAGGTAACAGTCTCAGGATAAAAATTTCCACTTAGTATTCACACATCTTGAAGTGCTTCAGAATTACTCTGTGTATGTGCAGTGGGCTTGGTTTTTTTTTTTTTTTTTGGCATATTTGCAAACATTGTGGGGTTTTGTATGACAGTACTTTTGTGCAACTCTACCCCAGACACCCCTGTTTACACACATGCTTGAATGCCAAGTGAAAACTATGCAGAAATATTCATTTTTTCCCACACCAGGGAGAAAATTACACATATCCTGCATCTTCACACATGAGGATGAAATTGGTCAAGATGCATATTCCTAAACTGATATGATAGTTTGTTCATACTGATATTTCTTTTACTAATGTGAGCTATGCAAATCTCTGAAGGGCTATATATTGAAGTAGGAGAAAGTTTATTTTCTTCTGCTCCAGAGGGTAGGATCTCATCCAATGGGTTCAATTTATAAGAAATGAAATTCTGAGTAAAAAATAGGAGTGATTTCTTGTTGGTAAGAGCTGTCTGATTGCCTTAGATAGTAGACATTTTAAAACAATGGCTGGATGGTAAGTTTTCAAGTGTGTTTTAGTGGAAGATTCCTGCATTGACAAGGGTTGGACTAGATGGCCCTTGAGGCCTTTCCAGCTCTATAATTTTATGATTCCATGATCAGCATACTGTGGAAAGAGGAGGGGGGACACAAACTGAAAATTACAGAACTGCACACGTGCAGCATTCTGAACAGACACTGTTTATTTTATTCCAGAGCTGGAGTGAAATATGTTTTCTACCATAGATCCCAGATCCCAGAATCTACCATAGATCCCAGAATTCTGTGAAGGATATAGGGAATATAGTCCCCAAACCCCATAGCTTAGATTTTTAATTTCTTTATTTAAAATATTTTTAGGTTTCTTTTAAGGGTGCAAGTCCCTCCAAAGAGCTTTCTAGGTTAAAAAAAGAAGGCATGACCACATATCTTACAACTTGTAAAACATGCTGTTAATTTCTTTAAAACTGTACCTGCAATGCAGTCTTTAGAACTTGATTAAAAATGCAAACAATTTTGCTTATAAGTTATTGAAGAATTGGGACAAAACTAACACAATGCTTTTCAACAGGGATAAATATAGTACGAAAAATCAGATACACAGGTGTCTTGATAACCCACAAGCTTAAAATGAGTAAGCAGTGTGATGTAGAAGCCAACAAAACCCATGCATCAACCAAACTATAGTGCCCAGATTTGAGTAACAGTGCTACTCTGTTCTCCTTTACTCAGACCTTTCCTGGAGTATTTGGTCCAGTTCTGGGAACCACAGTTTAAGAAGGACAGTGACAAGCCGGAATACAACCAGAGGAGGGCAATCAGAATGGTAAAAGACCTGGAAACCAAGTCCTATGAGAATTAGCTGAAGGAGTTGTGTATGTTTAGCCTGGAGAAGAAAAAACTAAGATGTGACATGGTAGCCATCTTTAAATATCTGAATGGGAAAGGACCTGAACCAGTGGATTTAAATTCCAAGAAAGGAGATTTCAGCAAAACATTAGGAAGATGGTGGAGCTTTCTCCACTGGAGCTTTAAAACAGAGATTAGATGGCCACCTCTCAGGGGTGCTTTATCAATGGATTTCTGCCTGACAGGATGTGGGATTAGATGGCTCTAGGAGTCCCTTCCCACTCTATGATTCTATAATTCTGTGAAACTGCTACTGTGAGATAAAAATCCCTCTGAAAGAAAAGAAAGGAAAAACTGATGATTGATGATTCTCTCCCCACACTCTTTAGACATTTTTTGTCTGTTTTCATTCATTTTTGATATTTAGAATGTCTTTTGCAGTTCTAATTTGAATGGTTAAAATCAAGTGGCCCCCAAAAAAGTTTAATTCCAAAACAGAGAATCAACTCCATTCTCATAACATTGTTTTAGAGGTGAAACCCCTTGTGTATTTGGCTTGACCACCCTGTGATGCTGGCATCACATCAGCAGAATGGGGCTCCTTTTCAGATGCCCGTGATTCCGTTACTGAAACGGAACTGGTGATCAATTAACAACTTTTCCCCATCAATAAGAAAAAATGAAGACAGAACGGAGGCAACATGGGCGAAGAACAGGACAGGGACAATGTCATCTGAAGGGGAAATCCTTTCCTGAGCCTGTGGCGTCCCTGTCCCAGATTATTCAGTCTGTCTGATAATCTCCTTTCACAGAGTGGCAAGTTTAGTTACCTTTATCTCTGTACTTTTAACATGTGAGGTAATAATCACAAAAAAATAGCAAACTTTTAAAGTCCCTTGTTATCACCACACACAACAGGGCCCAAACCATGCAAGCAAATGTGCACTCCTCAGGGAGGCGTCATCATTATTCCTGCTCAAAAAGAAAAAGAAATAAAGAAATAAAATTACGAACAAAGTAAAAATAGGGTGTAAACTTTGCTCACCCATGCTCCCCCTCAACCATGCCACTGAAAACAATATGAGGTAGGTGATTATCAGACGCCCCAAATATGGCGTGACAACGATGCCAGGAGATCGCGAAAGGGCTTCCCTTTCACATGACATCATTCACAGGTCATCATGCTCCTGTGCTGATTCTGTTCCACCAGTGCTCCTTTTAATTCACGGCCTAAGCCATGAATAGATCACCCATTATGTTCCTGTCATGGAATGACAGGTGAGTGAAAAAGTGCCTTGTTATGCTAGCGCAATGCCAGTGTCAGTGGGAAGTCCATTCTAGAACACTTCCGAATGCGATCGGGACATCCAGGTAAGTGACACTTTTTTGTACCCTCCCTGGGTTACTTGGTATTTTTAAAGTGTGTTTTTGTGCTTGCTGTCACTTTTAAAAGTCAATTTTTCCTTTAAACTTTGAATTTTCCCCATGCTTGTCCTCTCCGAGAATCACCCAGGATTTCAAACCAGGAAGTGAATGCAGCTCCGGAGAGTTGCATTCACTCCTGGGCTGCTGAGGGGGAGGGAACATCACACAATCAAGCTAGAGTGAAACTATTTGTGTGTGTCTGTGTTGGAACAGGGATGGGAGGGGGGCGGGAGAGGAGATAGTGAGACAGGGATGCTATTATTGTCCCTGTCTGAAAATCTCTGTAGTTGGAACTACAGAAGGTCTGGGACAGATATGAATGGGTAAGCATTTTCTAAAGATCTGTATGGTACTCTGATTCCTTGGTTATGCAAGTCACACTTTTTAAATGTTATGCTAGGATAATAGGTGCTGTAGGCTATATTTCAGAGGAAGGAACTGGCAAAACCACACTTGAGTATTCCTTGCCTAAGAAAACCCTATGAAATTCATGGGGTTGCCATAAGTCGACAGGAGATTTGAAGGCAGGTGTGCGCGTGCACACACACACTAAATATTTAATAAATTGCTCATAATAGTTCATAAACTATGAACTATTTTGATGTGTCAAGTTTCAAACATGATTTAAAAAATGTGCCCCTTTGTTTTTCAAATATATGTTGATTTATTTCATTGCATCAACAATTAGATATCACCAGGACTACTGAGTGCAAAGTCTTTTTTTCTCCCTCTTTCGTGTATCCACACACAACTGGTTCAAAAAGTGTGCCATTTTTGAACAACTAAAGCTTACAAGGCTGATGTCCTATCAAGCTGAAGCAAGACTTCCTTCTGAGATATGCAACTATTTGTACTGTATTTCACTTCAGTGTAACCATCTAATTTCATATTGTTATATTTTCATCTACTTATCAGGCAAGTGTCAATTCAGTGTTAGATGAGGTCTGGATTCCATGTACTGCTTAAATATGCAATGAAGAGTCTTTTTTTCAGTATTTCTCTTGTTCCCTTTCCCCGTTCCACCAGGTGCCAGCTATCAGACTATATAACTGGCAAGCATAATTGCTTCCATTCTTCTTCTACCTTCAAGAGAATTCAGCCCCCACCTGGCTAAGGAATGAGATGAAAACACTCCATACTTGTCTATGACTCCCCCCCCACCATTCCTCAGGATGACTGACAGGTTTGCAGATTCCTGAGTATTCCACCTTGTCATTTAGATTTGTTCAAAGCTGTTCTAAAGACAGCAAAACTAGGATGATTATGCAAGGTGTGAGACTTTGCATATTTATGGTCTCCTTCTCCACTTTTGGGAAACTAAATTATTTTAATATAGTGAAGGGCTATGAACTGGCTATCCTGAGTGGATAAAATCAATGAACTGGAGAAATGGGGCGACTGTATAGGCTAAGTTATTTTGGGAGGGGGGGTATGAAGCAAAATCTCCCTGATCTGGGATTTGTTATCAAATAAAGTTTGAAAGTAGCTGAAAGTAAGGTTTAATTGAGCCTGGAATAAACCACAGCATCTCACATGAAAGTCTTATCTTCTAAAATATTATATGTGCTGAGATGTCATTATCTAGAGTAGAGCTTGGAAAAGTTACTTTTTGGATGACAACTCCCAGAATTTCACAGGACTGCAGTGAGGAGGGTAGAGCTTCTGTTGTGTTAGCCCTCCAAACGTTAAATGTTAATCTACGATTCCAGACTAAGGTTTATTACTTGGGAGTAAGGGTTATTGACCATTGGGAGAATTTGGACTTTATCAGACACACAAAATAAGGCGTTGTAATGATGCCACATAACCACGAAAGGGCACGGAGATCAGACAATGTTGCCCTTTCACAGTTAAAATAAGTCCAAAACTCGCAGTTGCCGCTTTTGTGCCAGCATTGTCAGTGTGTGAAACTTCGGGCCATTTAACTCTCATGACTGCAGGGAGAATGGCCAGTTCGGTGTGAACACTTCTGGGTGAGATCAGCACATCCAGGTATATTTCAATTTTTAATGACCCTCTCTGGATTACTTGGGACTTTTAAAGTGTGTGTATGTGTGTGCACTTTTAAAAACTTTTTAAACTTTATTTTTGTTTTTAAATTTCCCACATGACAAAGTCTCATGGGATTTCAAATGAGGAAGTGACTGGGGCTCTGTTTGCTTCCTCTTTATTGCAGGAACTGCCTTTGTTGGGAGAGGAAGGTAAGTGTGTGTGTGGGAGTCCTTTTGCTGGCATACAGTTGTCCCTTCACATTCGTGGGGGTTAGGTTCCACAGACCCCCGCAAATGTGAAAATTCTGTGAATAATGACTGCCCTTACTACCAAAGTGACCACGGGGCCTCCGGAGGCCCCGTGGTCACCTCCCCAGCCCTCCCCTTCCTCCCAAGGCCTTCACAGGGTCTTCGGAGACCCTCCAGAGGCCCCGTGGTCGCCTCCCCAGCCCTCCCCACTCCCTCACAAGGCCTTCACAGGGCCTCCCAAGGCCCCCTCGCCACCTCTCCCACCCCTCTGGCCTGCTTCTCTCCCCCCCCAGAAGTGGCCACAGGGCTTCTAAAGCCCAGTCACTGCTTTTGGGAGGGCAGGGGGGGAGGCCCTCCCAAAACCGCAAATACTCAAAACCTCGAATGCTAAATTCGCGAATGTGGAGGGGCAACTGTAATTTTTTTTTAATGCCGACAAAACAACATTTTAACGGGCTAGTCTGATAAAGTTCTTTGAGTAACCAAAAATTGGATGCTCAGTTGAATAAGGCCAATTAGCATAGTGTAAGTTAGTATAGCTATTAGCTAATGCACATAGTGCAAATAGACATCAGCATAGTTAATACTGGATACCACTGTTGCACAACTGCTTGTGAAATGGATTCCTCAAACCCATCAGTTTTAATGTTCTTACCATAAACAGCACTTAACGAAGCCAGAGCTTCATTATCTAAGTTCTGGGAAACTCACTCAAACATTGTCTTTGTTGGCTCTCTTTTATGTCCTGCAAGGCATGCAGTGACAAAAACCAAAACCAGGCCCACTGAGAAGCCAACTATCAGCATGGTCTGAGGTGCTTGTTTCCAACAGTAGCTATTACAGCAGAGTGTGGAAACACAGAACCGTTTAGCAGTATTTAGCAATACAGCACTGACCATCCTTGAAATGAAGCACAGTCACAGTTGGCTTCTTCCAAAACCCCTGGAGGCTCTTTATCTCTTGTTGCAAGATATATCACCAACATACAATGTGTGAAGTAATGCAAAATACTCACAATAGTCAATCCACTACTTTCAGAAAAATCACACGGCAACTACTCCGACTCACCACAATCCTCTCACTACAACTCACACCTGCTCTGGGTCTTAGCTCACTCATATACTGTGGTGATTACTCAGGGTTGATACCTGGTGTTACACACCTTCACAGCCATACATAATATTTTACCTAGTCTTAAAGGAACATTGTTCCCAACAGTCTTCCACTCAAAACACCCCTTAAGGGTACAATATCAAGTATAAATATTACCCCCAAACACAGCCAAAATGGGCACAGTCTTCCAGACATTTGGTTTGCTGTGTCACCTGGTGTACATAGCCATCCTTCTTTGCTGCACGAACCTCTGCTCTTCAGGACAGGTAAAGTATAGCCCGTCATCCCCCAAATCTATTCCTCTATCCTAATTCTTTGTTAGCCTTGTGTGATTGCTTGAAGCATGAGTGCATGTGTGAGTAGTTCCGTGATTATTTTCCAATAAAAACATTTTTTATTTTACTTTTTAGCTTGCAGTCTCATCAGTGGGTACCAGTATGCACATGTGCAAAGGACCCATAGTTACCTGGCCTTTCCCTGCCTATTTTGAGCAAGTTAAAATTTCCCATATTGATATCTTAATTTGAGTGATATGAGTGGGTTCCCACAAACCCCACACTTTTGGATAACACAAAAGTGTGAGAGAGCAGCATGTGTGCATGTGAAACAATTGGTTACATTAGAGATTGCACTTACACAACCTTTGAGAGAGTGCATTTTTACACTAGCATCATGCACCAACAGGTTTTTGACCTGTGTTTTGAACATCATTTTGGAAAACAACTCCATTTCCACTAGAAAGAAGGAAACACCTTTAGGTCATAATTCTGTGGCAGGTTATTTGCTGTCTCCACAACTGAATGTATGGAAAATTCTTCCACTGAAAAGCATTGTGAGTTGTCACATACCATGGATTCTCCTCTTGTGTTTAACATGTTGCTGTTTCATACATACAGATCATGACTAGAAAAACATGCATGTGTGAACCAGCTCTTTGGGTCGCTATCAGGAAAAAGGAATGCAGGGTAGCATCTGTGTTTCCTCAGAGCACAGTATTGAAAGTAGTATGCCTTATTTTATGGGGGTGTCATTATGATAAGTTATAAGAACAAATGTTACAATGTCTTGTCATCTTGTCTATCACCTCAAGATTCTGGAGAAATCCCATATTATTGGCTAATGTAAAGTGGTAAAGCAGTTGTAATGTCCACAGAAGCCATCACATATCCCAATCTATAGAGAAGGAAAAAGGTAAAATAACCTCTACATTTGTGAGGCTAAGCTGTCCACACATAGACAAATAAATGCTCCACTTTCTTATGGCTTGTATTAGGATAGCTTATGCCTTTACATGAATAGGGCTGCATGCTGAGATAAATGAGTCATACCAGGGACTTGTCTTAATGATGAATCACCCTTTTTCTTCAAAAGTATAAATGTGAGCTGAACTAATGTACATCTGAACATGAGAATGATTTTTTGTAATGAAACTTTTATGTACATGCCAATTGGCATAAAAAAGTAGATAATAAATTAAGAGAATAAAGTATACCCTAATATCAGACCAATGGCCCATGGAGTTGACTTTTTTTTTTTTTGCTTGTGGAAGTTATCTGTTCAAGAAGCAGTTTATGAAACTGGAGAACAGCCCAGACTGCTTTGGTCTCAGGCAAAGTCTTCTAATTAGCTCACAATTGCAGTCTTTTGCTCTCTAGCCCTATGTAGCATGTGTTGTGGGCTAAATGATGTGAATAATATTATCATCTTTCATATTATCTTCTTTCATCCTCCATAATAAGGAGGTTGATCTTTTAAGAAAGCAGCCAAGTACTTTTAAAAAAACCCTAAATTTGAAAATTCATTTCCTTCCCCAAAGTTCTGGAACTGCTTCTCACTGCCTCCAACATTGAAGATTACTTAGAAAAATAAGAAAAATTGTTTGTATCGTTACAAAGGCTACCTAGATTTAAAAGCTTTTGTCCTTTTGGACTATTTTTCTACCTGCACTCCATGTATTTTATCCAGAGGAACTCATTTCTTTGTTCCTTGGAATTCAGTGGTCTTCCTTCTCTGTCCCTTTCGTAAGTGTAGCTCTTCCTTGGACCGATGGATCCTTTTACATTATACAGTTGTAGCACTATGATTCCACTTTGCCAGCATTCCATCCAATGGAATCCTGGGATTTGAAGTTTAGGGAGAGGCTCAGATAAAGAGAATTCTTGCATATCCCAGGGTGACATAGGATTCAGCCATAGAAGTGAAAGAGGAATCATAGCATTGCAATAGGAATGATTAGAATCACAGTCCAGCACATTGGGAATTTACCAAATGGAGGAAGTAAATCCATGTAGATGGTTCAAGCTGGGCATAGAAGCATAGAATCATAGAGTTGGAAGAGACCTCAAGGGCTATCCAGTCCAACCACCTGCCATGCAGGAATACTCAATCAAATCATTCCCAACAGATGGCCATCCAGACACCGTTTAAAAACCTCCAAAGAAGGAGACTCCACCACACTATGAGGCAGAGTATTCCACTTCTGAAAAGCTGTTACTGTCCTAATGTTTAGGTGGAATCTCTTTTCCTGTAATTTGAACCCATTGCTCCATGTCCTAGTCTCTGGAGCAGCAGAAAACAGGTTGATCCATCCTCAGTATGACATCCCTTCAAATATTTGAACATAGCTATCATGTCACCTCTCAACCTTCTCTTCTCCAGGCTAAACATGCTCAACTCCCTAAGCCACTCCTCATAGGGCATGGCTTCCAGTTCTCCCACTGTTTTGGTCGCCCTTCTCTGGACATGTTCCAGCTTCTCAATATTGTTCCTGAACTGTGGTGCCCAGGACTAGACACAGTATTCCAGGTGAGGTCTGACCAAAGCAGAATAGAGTGGCATTTATTACTTCCCTTGATCTAGACACTATACTCCTATTAATGCAGCCTAGAATTGCATTGGCTTTTTTGGCTGCTGCATCACACTGCTGACTCATGTTCAGCTTGTGGTCCACTAAGACACCTTGATCCCTTTTGCATGTACTGCCCGCAAACCAGGTGTCCCACATCCTGTATCTCTGCTTTTCATTTTTACTGCCCAAGTGTAGTATCCTACATTTCTCCCTGTTGAAATTCATTTTGTTCATTTTGGTCATCTGGGATTCTGATACTGTCCTCTGGGGTATTAGCTACCCCTCCTAATTTGGTGTCATCTGCAAACTTGATAAGCATGCCCTCTATTCCCTCATCTAAGTCATTGATAATGTGATATACACAGAACACAAACTCACACTTCTTCAATAAAGTTCTTTATTGGAAAGGAATCATGTGTCAGGAATATAGGCAAAGCTGCAACTGAGATTCAGACTAGCAGTGATAGAGATAAAAAACACCCAGCGTGAGAAAGCAAGGGGGAGCGAAAGCTCTGAACCATCTGCCTGACCCTGAGCTCCTGGTAGGACCTGGGCTCCCATGGCAACCAAAAGGCCTGGCTCCTCTCCCAGACATTCCAAGGCCTAGGACAGAACCAAACCCAAACTGACTAACTGTCAGGGTCTTCCATGAACTCCACTCTATACCTCAGAATTCATGGACGATCCTGACAGATAAAGATTTTGAATAGCACTGGGCCCACGACAGAAGCCTGTGGCACCCCACTGGTCATTTCTCTCCAAGATGAAGGGGAGCCATTGGTAACTACGCTTTGGGTTCAGTCAGTCAACCAATTACAAGTCCACCTAACAGTTGCAGTGTCTAGCCCACAGGTTACTAACTTTTTTTGCAAGAATATCAATGGGGACCTTGTCAAAACCTTACAGAAATCAAGATACACTACATCCACAGCATTCCCTTCACCTATCAAGTTTGTAACTCTATCAAAAAAAGAAATAAGATTAGTCTGGCATGACATGTTTTTGAGAAATCCATGTTGATTTAGTGATCATGGCATTCCTTTCCAAGTGCTTACAGACTGTTTAATGATCTGCTCTAGAATCTTTCCTAGTATTGATGTCAGGCTGACAGGGCCATAATTATTTGTGTCTTCTCCCCTCCCCTTTTTAAAGATGGGGACAACATTTGCCCTCTTCCAGTCTGCTGGGACCTCTCCTGTTCTCCAGGAATTCTCAAAGATTATTGACAGTGGTCTGAGATTACGTCTGTCAGTACTTTTAAGACGCTTGGATGAAGTTCATCTAGCCCTGGAGACTTGAACTCACTTATACTGGCCAGGTATTCCTGAACTACCTCTTTACCAATTCTGTGCTGTATTTCCCCCATTGCATAATTGCTCCATTTCCCCCGGGTTGAGCACTGTTCCCCCTTTGGGAGAAGACTGAAGCAAAGAAGGTGTTATGTAGTTCTGCCTTTTCTCTGTCCAGTTAGCCTTTCACCACCTTCTCCATGCAGCAGCCCTACCATTTCCTTGTTCTTCCTATTGTACAGACATTAAAAAAGCGCCCTTTTTATTGTTTTTAACCTCTCTAGGAAGCCTGAGCTCCATCTGTGCTTTAGCTTTTCTGACTTTCCCCCTAGGGTATTTGTTTGAATTCTTCTTTGGTATTTCCCCCCCTTTCCCATTTCTTGTACATGTCCTTTTAAAGTTTTATCTCAGTTGAGATTTCTTTTGACATCCATCCTGATTTCATTAGACACGTCCCCTTTTTCCTCCTCACTGGAGTGTTTGAAGTTGTGCCTTCAATATCTCACTTTTTAGAAACTCCCATCCATCATGAACTCCTTTATCTTTTAGAATTTCTGACCATGGGATCAACCCCAGTAATTCCCTAAGTTTTCTGAAATTAGCTTTCTTAAAATCTAGAATGTGTATCTGACTATGCTTAGCTTCACCTTTCCTCTGTATAACAAACTTTCCTCCATGGTCACTCTGCCCTAAGGATCCCGTCCCTTCCACATCATTAACCAGGTCACCCCCATTGGTTAGGATCAGATCTAAAATAGCTGATCTCCTTGTTGCCTCTTCCACCTTCTGGACAATGAGATTGTCTGCAAGGCAAGTGAGGAATTTGTTTGACCTGAAATTCCTGGCAGATTTGGACTTCCAACAAATATGAGGAGTTGAAATCCCCCATTACTACTACATCTCTCCTTTATGAATGTGTGGTCATCTGTTCCAGGAAGGGATCATCCAAGTCCTCAGTTTAGTTTGGAGGTCTGTAATAGACCCCCACAATGAGATCCCTGCTGTTTCTCTCCTTAATTTTTAATCAGATGTTCTCAACCTGGCTCCCAGGATTTAAGTCATGGATCTGTTCACAGTCGTACACATCCTTAACATATAATGATACTCCACCACCCTTCCTGTTTGCTCTGTTTCTCTGAAATAGGTTATACCCCTCCATTAGTACATTCCAATCATGAGACTCATCCCACCACATTTCAATGATGTCTATTATATCATATTTGTTTTGCTGTGCTAAGAGTTCAAGTTCATCCTGTTTATTTCCCATGCTTTGTGCATTCATATAGAGACATCTAAGACCACGGGCCTTTTCCTTTATCTGCCCTTTAAATGGTTTATTCCTCCTATTGTTGGGTTGTTGTGCTATTTGACTTGTTCTCTATATAATATTTGGGGTATTATCTCTAGCACTTGATGAATTCCTGCTTTCAAGAGTACTGTCTCCCTCCCCCATACAACTAAGGCATAAAACCATTATACAGCTCACCCTCCCCATGTCCACAGGGATACATTCCTAGACTGAATGTTTATAAATGAAATAGTGGATAATAGCAAACCCTAATAAAGGACTCAGATGTATGAACAGACCATACAGTTGCATTGGAGGACCTTGTGATTACTAGACAGGATACTTCTCTAGGTATTTTCCAGCATGATTCTGTCGTATGTGTCCCTATTTTTTCAGCCATGGATAACTGAAACAGTGGATTTTGGTGTTGTGGATATGAAGGTGGTGGAGGATTGATACTGTGGTATCATTCAGCTCATTGGATCTGTGGGGGAATTAGAGTTTCTTTGTGTTGGAAACTCTATAAGTTAAATTCTTTTTTTAACTTCCCACCAGCAGAGTGGCAGTTTAGAGGTATAACTCAATTGTATTGCTTTGTCCTATACTATGTATGACAAGAGGAGGCATACAGCTTTAGGTAAAATAACTCAGGAAACTTTACTTAATAGGGTGGAGAGAAGAGTCATCCATGACTCACCAGCTTGAAACAGGAAAAGAAGATGGCTACCCAAGAAAAAGAGGGTAGGACAGACAGAAGCATGTTAACTACATAAGCTGAGAGGGGACAGATCTATATACACAAGAAGTCCAACAGGGTTGCTGTACAGTAAGAAAGTGTGGGGGAAAGAGAATGCTTCATTTTTTTTCAACAGTCCCCTTCTCATTCTCTTGGACCCATGTCGAGGATTTTCATCCCTTCCAGTAGTCTCTGGAAAAAGTCTCTTGGTAGAGGCTTTGTAAGAATATCTGAAACCATCCCATCTGTGTTGCAGTACTTCAGCTGAACCAGTCCAATTTGGCGTATCTCTCACACTTTGTGGAAAGCAATGTTGATGTTCTTTCCGAGTGACTTCTTGCTTTCAGAAATCTTGATGCAGCTTTGGTTATCTTACATCAAAATGGATGGTTTGGGTTCTTTTATCCCAAGGTCCTGAAGTAAGTTCTGCAACCATTTACTTTCATTACAAGCTGTCTTTGCTGAAACATAGCGCCGGTGGAAGAATCTGCAATGGTAGTTTGCTTCTTACTTGTCCAACTTACAGCTCCTCCACCATAAAAGATACGGTTTCCACTGGTTGATTTTATGTCTGTCAGGTCTACGACCCAGTCTGCATCTGCATAGGCAATCAGTCATGGTTGTTCACATGATTTGCACCAGTTTGTGATTTGCAGTTCCTTTCAGGTATCTGACAACTCTCTTCACTGCACTAAAATCTCTTACAGTATAAGATCCCAACAGCATTTGCAATATCAGGCCTAGTGAAATTAGCTATGTATAGGAGTTCTCCAACTGCAGTTCTGTACTTATCTCCATTTCTCAAAGGCTTGGATTTCTCAGTGCCTTTTAAGAAACCTACTTCCATTGGAGTTGGCATATCTCTAGCATCCTTCAGGCCAAGGCAGTCCAGAAGATCCATTATTTTCTGTTTTTGATTAAGAAAGAAACTTCCATTGCTACTTCTTTCTATTTGTACGCAAAGATAGTGTGAGATATCTTCCAAGTTATTTCATGAGATTCCACATTATCTTTTCACTATTTGCTTTGTCCTGACTGTATAGGATCAGATCATCAACATAACTTGTAATATAAGTCCATTTATTATCTCTAAACATTTTGTAGACACATCAACATTTGTCTATAGTGCCTGGAGTGAATCCTTCTTTGATGGTTTAGTTTTTCACTACATGCTCTGGCGGCCTGTTTCAAGGCATAAATGCTCTTTTCCAGTTTGCATACAAGATGCTTTGTCCCAGGAATTTGGAATCCTGGAGGCTGCTCCATGTTCAGGTCTTGATCTAGATGCCCATAAAGAAAAGCAGTCTTCATGTCAAGATGTTCAACCTGCATATTCTTTGAAGCTGCAACAGCCAGTAGAGTTCTAATGGTTGTATGAGTAATTAGAGGGGGAAAGGTCTCATTATAATCTTCAACATACTGTTGGCTGTAGCCTTCAGCCACAAGCCTTGCTTTATATCTCTCAATTTTCCCTTCTGCATTCTGCTTTGTTATAAAGACCCATCTACAGCTAATTGCCCTCTTATCTTTTGGCAATTCTGTTAAAGTCCATGTCTTATTTTATATAGAGATTGCATCTCCTCAGTAGTTGCTTGCACCCACTTCTCAGAATCTGACTTTGGCAGTCCCTTGATCTTTTGCCAGTCAAAAGGCTGTTGAAGAATTTCTTCTGTGGCTAGATAAGAGAAGCTGTCAGGTGGTACACATTTACTGAAGTGTTCTGATCTTCTCACATGCACTTGGATACCTGGCTCTGCCTCTTGCATGCTGTCTGGTTCCTTGTCTGCTGGCAGGTCCTCTGCTTTTGTAGCCGCTTCTGGATGCAAGACATCTGGAGGATGGAAGAACTTCACAAGCTGTGGCTGCTGGTGGGAATCTTCTTCCACTGCGAATACATCTGGATAGACACTTTTGTTTTGATTACTTTTGGATTGTGGTCTTTCATCAACATAAACAGCACTTGTTAATTTTACTGTGCAGCCATCTGGGTTTAAGATTCTGTAAGCATTTTTAGCATAACCAAGAAAAATTGCCTCTTCACTTCTACAGTAAAATTTGTCTCTTTTCTGCTTGAGAATGTAGGTATATGCTTTGCTTCCAAAAACTTTGAGATGCTTCAGTTTAGGTTTAACTCCATGCCATAATTGAAATGGGGTTGCATCTCTGTATCTGGTTGACAGTCTATTACATAAATATGTGATAGTCATAGTGGCTTCTGACCAATAGCTTTTAGACACGTTAGCTTGTAAAAGCATGGCAACTGCCATCTCTTTCAGAGTTTGGTTCATTCTCTCTGCCAATCCATTCTGTTCTGGAGTATAAAACTGAGTAGTTTGATATTCAATGCCAGGTTTCTTTAAGAATTGATCAAATTCAGCATTGGCAAACTCTCGGCCATTTTTTAGTGTGCAGGCGCTTGGGTTTATAGCCAGATTTTTTAGAGACACAATTAAAATACTCTTTGAACTTTTGAAAAGCTTGACTTTTCTCGTTGAGAAAGTAAGTGTATGTTTATTTGCTGAAGTCATCAATATTAGTCATAAAGTAAGGGTTTTCCACTTACAGACCTTTGGCTGAATGGACCACAAAGATCAGTATGTAAAAGGTCCAGTGGCTTGGTGGATAGTCTCTCAGTAAGTGGCAGATGTGGAGCTCTAGTGGCCTTTGCTTTCAAGCACTCTACACATCTTTCATTATTAGAGCATGTTTTGAAGCTAAAGTCTCTTGCAAGCTCTTGACTGGCTAATTTCTTGATGCATTTCTATACTTTGATGACCAAATCTTTTATGCCAAATATGCAAACAATTTGTGTGATTGCACTGAGTGACATTGTTTGCAAATGAATCTAAAATCTCCATATGATAACATTCATCATCTTTTAAGGTTCCTCTAAAAATTAATTTTTGCCATGGAAACTAAAATAAGATTGCTTTTTTGAAAAAAATAATAATACAGTTACCCCTAGCTGTTGAAGTTCTCACACTGTAAAGAGATATGTTTATGTATGCCACAAAGTAAACATCAGGAATTTTCAAAGTCTCTATCCTGTTAAGGCCACATTTTGTTTGCAAAAGAATGGTGCCTTTCCTTGCACCATCACTTGTGTGACATTGGCTAGACAAACTGGAAAAGTCACATTTGTGTGAAGGTCCACAAAGCACTCGTTGCTATTAAAGTAATTACTGGTAGCACCACTGTCAATAATAATTTCATTCTTATATTGGCTCTCAGAATATTGACATAATTTCTGACCAACATTCAAATTAGGGGGAGACGTCTGTTTAGAATCAAAATTAAATTTGCCTTTCTTACTATTTCAACTCTGCTGCTGAGCTCTGGGCTTTGATTTGCTAAATTTCCCTTCACTTGTTTTAGGAGAAGAAGATCCTTTGATATGCAGCTGCTCTTCAACAAGATGAGCTGGCTCACTGCCTGTAGTCCTTCAGATTTGGATTGCATTAAATTCTGCCTGTTCTGATATTTAATGATCTCAGCAACTGCATCTGGTAGTTTCACACCTCCTTTTAATTGCAAGGCATTAATTATTGGAGTGGAGAATTTTGGAAGACTAGCTAAGAAAAGTCCAAGTTTCATAGGTTCTGAGATAGATTCTCCAGGAAATTGCAGTCCAGTCAAAGTTGTCATGAAGTCATTTATATGCTGACTGAGAAATTGAGGGCTGGACAATTTCATGTTTACAAGCTTCATCATGAGAACAATCTGATTTCCCATGCTTGGAGAATCATATAATTTCTATAATTTATCCTAAATTTCTTTAGCACTGGTCAAATCTTGAATTTGGTAGATTATGCTAGGATCCACAGATAGGTAGATAAAAGCTGCTGCTTTCACAGAGGCTTTATCAAATTCTGCTTGAGCTCTGCCTGCATCTGTGGGTCTTCCTCCTTTCTCAGCATCAAATAGTCCCATTGTAGTTAAATGCATTCTAATAGTCCAGGGCCATTGTTTGTAATTGCTACCATTTAGCTTTTCAGCAGTAAGTCTCGGGTTAAGATGAGATGTGGCCATTTTGTCTTCAATGCCTTTTGTCTCAGTCAGGATGAAGAGTCACTTGGTCTCAGGGAAATAAAGTACAAAAATAAAAATAAATTGAGTCATTTTGGCCCCATAATCCAAAAATATGTGGGTAAATTCTCACAGGATTTTTCAAGGACCTTTTTCTGTAAATAAGAAGTATGAAACATACATACAGGCGATGATGTAAAAAAAAACTGGTTGTGGTCGATTTGAGATAACGTTGAAGAGACTTTATTCTTGGCTGTGTTTTTTGCAACAAAAAAAATAAGAGATATGTACTACTGGGCTGTGAACAAACATTGGTGCAATGGATGAGATAGCTGGCATTCCATTGGCCTTGAATTAAGTGTGAGAATCAACACAGATTTAATAACCTTGGATCACCTACCATCCTAAGGACTGAATGAGGATTTAATTATGGATCATCAGAATATAAGAAGCGTGGCACAATATAGGTTATGTGCTAGTGTTTATGTATAGATCAATTGTCTCAAATATGTTTACATGGATAGATAATCATTTACTCTTCTGTGGTTTATTGGTTTAATTTATGCAGACTTCTATTTCTGGGGCTTGTCATTTGCTGTAAGGTTGTTTACTGGGGCTGGCTACAGGTAGCACACAACACCCTTGTTGCAACAACTCCCTCGTCTGTGGGTCTGTTTCCAAGCACAGTTCAATGTGCTGGTTTGCCCTATAAAGGCCTATACAGCTTGAGTCTAGGTTATCTGAAGGACCATACCTCCCTGTATGAGCCCAGAAGAGCTCTGAGATCATCTGGAGAAGCCCTTTTCTCCAGCCCACCAGCTTCTCAGGCTTGTTTGGTGGGAACAAGGGAGACGGCCTTCTTGGTGGCTGATTCTAGACATTGGAACTCTCTCCCCAGGTTAAAACATTTTTCTGCTGCCAGATTTTAACAAACTGATAAGATCAGAGTGGATTTTTTTTAACAAGATGACAACCAAGGAACAATATAAGAGCTGTTCTTAATATTATTGAATATTTCAAATATTATAATGATAAAAAGGTTAACATTTTTTAGATGCAGAGAAGGTGTTTCTTAATATTTCTTGGAATTACTTAGTTCAAGTATTAGAGAGAATGGACTTTGGTGAAAATATTATTTGGACTATAAATATTCAGTTCAGGCCCAGATCTTGGTAAATGCCAACACAACAACTCTGATTGAAATACCTAGACAAAGTTTCCCTCTCTCACCCTTGTTGTTTATTTTGGTGTTGGAGACCCTACTGAGAGATATTAGACAAGATGACAGAATCTGTGGAGTGAGGGTTAAAAAAGAACAGTACAAGCTGAGAATTCATGCAGATGATCTTGTGACAAATGACCCAAAACGCATTGGACTCAATGGAGGTTCTTTTGGAAAAAAAATAAGACATTTGGGATATGCTCCAGTATTAAAGTGATTTGTGAAAGAACAAAATTGTTGTCTGAAAATATGACTTCAGAAGAGGAAAATGAACTAACTTCTCTTTCCAACTTTAAAGTGGAAAGAAAGGGGATTAAATATCTGGGAGTTACAATTATGAAGAGTAACAGTCTATTATTTCAAAGCAATTATGCAAAAGTTTGGAAAGAAATTTAAAAAGACTTAGAAAAATGGGTAAAGTTAAATTTATCTTGTTTGGGGAGAATTGCAGCAATAAATGTAAAAGTTTTGCCAAGACTTTTATTTTACTTTCAAACTATCTCTATTATAAGAAATGGAATACCCTTCATGCAATGGCAGGAAAAAAATCTACACATTTGTTTGGTAGGCAAGAAAACTCAGAATAAAACACTATATGATGCCAGTGTGTTGTAGTGGCTTGAGTGTTGGACTTTGACTTGGAGACCAGTATTCAAATCCCCACTTTGTCATGAAAACCCACTGGGTTAGCATAAGTAAGTCACACACTCTCAGCCTCAGAAACCCTCATGATAGGTTTACCTTAGGGTCATCATAAGTCAGAAATGACTTGAAGGCAGAACAACAACAATGCTAAAGAAACGGGTGGTCTGGGAATTCCAAAAATCAAACTACTATGAGGCCTGTTTCGCATGGTTGAAAGAATGTATATTGCTTAGAGGCAAGAATGTTTGGAACTTGAAGGTCATGACTTAAGATTTGGGTGACATAGTTATATGTGGTATGATGCAGTTAAGGCACATACTGAATTTAAAAATCATTGTATTAGAAAGGCATTTTTATGAGTTTGATTTAAATATAAGCAGAAGTTTTTTCCTAAGAAAACATTAGGAAGCAGTGAAAGGAAATAATGGGTTAAAATGGGTTAAAAATTAGAGATGGTTGTTATATGGTGGTCTTTTGTAGTCTGAACATATTACCTACCCTGGTAGCCCCCATCTTGGAATATCTAATCATTGCCTATATTTAATAATTTGCCTTAATATGGCTATCCACATGGTTAGCAGGTAAACCAGGAGCCCCCTAATTCCAAGGCTAGATTAATGAATGACCAAGGGAGGGGTCTTCGGAAATTTCTTGAAACCAAATACTCAGGTCAGAACTTAATGCCTGGAGCTAAGTCATTCACTAATCCACTCAAATATAGCAGAGTCCTTGATCCAGAGTCCTTGATGCTTCCTTCCCTCATCCCCTTCCAACAAAAGACCTGGCCTGCTCCTATTCAATTCCAAATACTACACTTATTAACGGAGCACCCATTGTCTAACCCTGGGAACCTCTGAGAAACATTGTATTCCACTCAAAATCCTATCCCTTCATGGGAATTATTGTATGTGAATATCACCCCAAAACACCACCAAAGCAGATACAGTTCATCTTCCTCTCGACTTCACATCAGACTATGTAGCCATCCTTTCTTCCAGACCTCCCTCACTGTTAATGTACTTCGAGATCTCATCTCTACAGGATCAGTATAGTATAACCTGACACCCCCCTACTCTATTCGTCTGTCCAAAAGTTCCAAATATCTTTGATAGCCTTGTGTGAGTGTCTGAGTGTTTGCATGAATGCTGTTGATATTAATTTCCAATAAAGATAATTTAATTGTAACTTTTGGCTTAGAGTCTTCTCCGTTATTACTGGTATACATAGATTAAAAGATCCTGCTGTTGCCCAGTCTCTCTCATACCAAGTTGAGTTAATTAAATTCCCCAAGTGAATATTAGGACATTAGAGGGTCCCCACAGACTCCTAGCAATTCAGGTAACAAACAAGATAGTTGGGAGTTTTAATCAACAGAGATTATTCTTAAGGAAGGCAAAGATCTCAAATGGTTGCTTATATGAAACTTAAGGACTGACTTAATCAAGTTATGAGAAATGCAGCAATAGAGGCTGGAAAAAATGAATTTTATTCAGAGTTGTGTAAAGATGATAACTTGTAATTAAAAAGTATATAAATTGCTTCTGAAATGAGAGACAGAAGATGAGCCTATAAAAGAGTACATGATAAGGTGGACTCAAAATTTTGGGCATAATATTCAAATGGATGTATGGGGAAAATGTGGTCCAGAAACATAAAATTAACTTTGTGTAGCAGTTCAAAAGAAAACCTGTATAAGATGATGCATAGATGGTAACTCACCCCAAATAAGTTGTCAAAATTGTATACAAATGTTTCCAATCAATGTTAGGCATGACAAGAGAAGGAAGGTTCCTTTTTTCCATATGTAGGGAACTATAAGAAGGCAAAAAGTTTTTGGATTAAGATTTATATGCTAATCCAAAAAATAAAAAATAAAAAATTAAGGCAGATTTTTTTAATGTCACCAGATATATTCTTCCTGGGCATTATGGATAAAGAACTGGACAGTAAATGTAGATTACTTTTTTGATATATGATAACAAACATATGATATGTTTGCTCAAACCTAGAAATGGACTGAAGCACCGACAATGGAAGAATGGATTATTAAGGTTGCTGAGTTAGCCCAAATTGTCAAACCAATGAGGGTTTTAAATGGCTGGGTGAGTTGAGAGCTCTTGCCTACCAGTTGTTTCAGGCATGATTCTCTGGTCTAAATTCTCTTGTTAAACATCAAAAAAGAAGATTTTAGAACTGGCATATTTCTCCTTGGTAAAGGGAGATTGAGGAGCTTGTGGGGGGTCCGTTTCCAGACCCACAGCCGCGTCCCAAATGGTACAAGGTGAACGGAGGGTCTGAGGGGACTGAAGAGCTTTGGAACAAGCAGGAACCCACCACTTTGTGGTCAGAGCAATGCCAACATTTTTTAAATTAATTAAGCGTAAGTAAGCTACTTGAGTTTCATTTGAGTAAATTTGATTTTTGACATTATTTTGCCTCTGGAACATAAAGAGTGGGGAGAAGATAAGAGCATAAAAGTGCGTTAAGTACTATGAGAGGGGGACTCTTAGCCTTAAAGACTGAGACAGGAAGAAAGAGAGAGAGTAATGAGAAAGAGAGCTTACAGAGTCTGGCTGTGTGAGGAAGAGGGTCGGTGGAGAAGATTTTGGACATTCCTGAGAAGTGGAAAATTCTGAAGTCAAGGAGACTCTAGAGATTAAGACCTTGAGAGAGAAAAGGTGATAAGCAGGGCAACTACAAGAGGCTGAGAGAATTGCAGTACAGTCACACAGCCAAACAGAAAGCCATATAGAAAGCAAAACAAAAAACAAAAACAAAAAACCAGAACACGGAACGTTGAAGTAGACTGAAAATTGTTATGCGTTTTGACTGGAGTCTTGTGCAATCTGTGGGAAAGCTACTCTACTTTCCTTTGGGTGAGGTCAGCAGATTGAACTTGGATTTGATACAGCTGCAAACTAGCAATACAGTAACTCTGAAGGTGAAGGTGAGAAAAGTGAGAGAACTGTGACTGAGAGAACTGTGAGTGGTTTACTCAAAACAAAGGAATGAGTAAGAGACTTTGTGGCATCCTGTGTTACTTTGTACCCTGTACTTTTTATTATTCTGTTTTACTTAACTTTGTATTTGTCAGTTCCAAAGAACAAGCTAAGACTGAAAGCTAAGAGTGGAATTTGAGAACAAGAGTGAAAAAGGGTTGAGGTCTCAGCATGAACCAGAAGGAGGGGGGGGGTGAAGAATGTGGGGTAGAAATCCAGTAACCTGATTTAAAAAACAGTGTACGATTAGGGAATAATCCTAAACAATATTGAAAAGCAAAACTGGAAATTTGCAATATATACATGATTGGAATTAATTGTTTAACTTACAGATGTTGGAGTTAATTTTGTAATTGTTTAATTCATAATTACTTACAACAGCAGGAACAAGAAGGAGGGTCTGTTGGTTGGGGTGAGAGGGGATTTGGGGCAAAGCAAAGGACAAGACATTAAAGGGGACAGTCAGGGTGCGTAAATAAGCCTAAATGTTAAAAATATCATTGTCAAACCGGATTGATTTAATATTACTGCTAGAATAGATTCTCTCTTTTTTTAAGTAAAGGTATTACTCAGTTAACTTGGTGTAAAGGGGACTGAAAAATATATTAAAATTCATATGCATATATATATGTTTGTATGTGTGTGTGTGTATTCAGGTTGAAAACCAGTGTTAATATTGTATAGGTTACCTTATATCTTATAGGTTATTTGGGTGAAGAAGACAGGGGTTTTGTTTGGTTTGTTTGTTTCCCGTCTCTCCCTTCCTGTTTCTTTGATGGAAGTTAATTGAATATAATTAATTCAACTCAGAAATTAGATTTAGAACCTTAACTGGTTTGAATTGTATGTGGATACCTTAAGACACATACGGTAGCTTATTTGGAGTAATAGTGAAGACCTAGGTAGCCACATAGAAAGTAATTCATGGTAATAGAATAAAAACAAGAATAGTCAGTTAAAATCTGGACAAAGCTAATAATACCAGTGAGAATAGAAGGAATCGATCATATTGTCTACACTAAAATGGCAACGTGCACAAGGAAAAATGTGCAAGCACAAGCCCAACTTGTTCTGCAGAGAAGACCATCTATTGAAGGAAGTAAAACTTCCAAATTCAGTTCAATAATACTAGAAGAGTTGAAGAAGGAGATTAAGAAGATGAGGCAGGAGATACGGGAAGAGATGAAAGAAATAAGAGCTGAAATAAAAACTGATTTAAGAAAACTGACTTAAGAAAAGAGTTAAACAACTTTGGAAAAAAAACTCGATAAGCTAATAGAAGATATGGACCAAAAAAAAAAAAAGGTACAAGAGATAAAACTAAAAACCCAATCGCTAGAAGAAGGAACAAAAAAGATTACACAAGATCAGGAACTTGAAAGTAAAATGTTGATTAAACAACAACATTAGAGACAACAAAAAGATTAGAGGAACCAGAGTAAAAGGTTATGAATTTAAACTAAAGGCCTTTGCTGATGATTTAGCTATCATATTGGAAGATCCCACAACTCAACTGAAGGAATTAAGAAAATCACTAGATAAGTTCGCAAATGTATCTAGTTTCAAGATTAATGTAGACAAGACAGTAGTGTTAACTAAAACATTAACAAACAAGAAGAAGATTTTATAAGCTCAATATCAGGATTTAAAATTGAGAAGAAAGTAAAATATTTAGGCATTTGGGTGACAAAAAGGAACTATAAGACCATCTGGACAGAAATAAAAAAGGACTTAATAAAATGGACTAAGCTTCATCTATCCAGCTTTTGATAATCACTACCTGAAGAAGGCACTATTAAATGTCTGGATTAACTTGAAATCCAAATTCTATCACAAAATCCCACTGTGGGTATCTCCACCGGAAGCCCTCTTTGGGAAATCTAAAAATGCTGAACAAGACTGGCTAAAATACCATGAAATCCTAATGATAGAATCACAAGAGAAAATGAGGATTAAAACGAGAGAAATCTTAGAAGGAGAAGGTTTTATGGTGAACTGGTTTCTCTATAAATAACTATATGAAAGATATAAAATTGATCTTAAATTGGTTAACTTTCAAGCAGTGCAAAATGAGATTGATAGAGTACTCTGACACTGGGAAACATCACATAAAAAAATACTACAGTGTCCTCATAAATAGGGACTTAGAAAATGAACAAGTTAAGGACCCAATGATAAAATGAGCAAAAGATATAGGATATACCTTAGCTTTGGACAGATGGGAGAAATCATGGGTTCAAACGCATAAATTTACATTAGCACAAACCATGAAGGAAAACTACTTAAAGATACTATATCAAATGTACCTCACCCCAGTGAAGTTAGACCAAATGTATAATACTGGGAAAAGATTATGTTGGGAATGTGGGAAAGCAGAGGGGTCACTATATCACATGTGGTGGAGGTGCTCAAAGATAAAAAAAAATTACTGGAAAAATATACATATCAGGATCAGTAAGATCTTGAGGTTAAACTATGCTATGGCACCTGAGATTTATCTACTTAACATGACTGATAAAATATTGGAGGGGAAAATGGAAGGGAGGAGCAGTAAGAGGAAGATATTTTTATATATGATTACGACGGCAAGAATACTGCTTCCTAAAAACTGGAAAGAGTCGAGAATCCCAACCATGGAAGAATGGTACATCAAATTACATGACACTTTAGAAGTGGACAGACTAACAGCTAGACTACAAGACAGACCATTGAATCTTATAGAAAAAGAATGGGATCCAATAAAGAAACTATGGAAAGATGAATGGAATATTACTATTTAGGAATAAGAAAGCTTCCCAAAATTGATCAGGATCCGAATAGGACCAAGTAAAACTTAATTACATAAAAATTATGGATAGAATTAGTCAAATAAGTCCAGCAGCAATGGAAGACATATTTAGTAAACAAAAAATAAGCATAATACAGGTACTAATTTACCTCGAATGACTCAAGAAGGAAGGATGATATATAAAGGGGGGCACAAGGGATAAACAATTGTTATAGGATATACATGGATTGAAAACAACTGGAAAGACTCTTTATATGTTGAGGTATTGTTTTATTTTTAGAAATGGATGTTACAGGTTGGAAAGTTGTATAACAAAACAATGTAACAGCGCTAAGTAATATCAAATGGTAGCATAATAAAAATAAAATTTTAAAAAAGCCAACAAAAGGTAGACTCCCTTCCACTTCCCCAGTGCCCATGAGGAGGCTACTTTCATATTTACTCTTTTGGGATACCACATATGAATATGTATAAAGCCCCCTTCTGCCCATCCAGTTGAAATATATAACAGTCACATGAAGAAGAAAAGGAATTGTAAAGGATAATGTAAAAGAGGCACATGCTTTTCTTTTATTCTGTATTTTTGTCTCATTATTCTTCAGTCTTGGGAGCCTTTAAAAATGGCTATCGCCATTATAGATACAGACCATTAGTTGGACTGATAAAATGGAACTAAATAAGAATTAGCAAATTGCTGTAAACTGGATAAAATTTGCTTAATTAATCTACAAAGTTTTAATTAACCTCTCCAGTGGCCCAATTAAAGAACAAGAGATCTTTCTGAAGATATTTTGAAAATGGAACAGAAATTATTTCAAACTGCACCATCAGTTCTTTTCTCCCTTCTCACTGTGCAATTAGTTTTATTCCTAATTTAACAAGTTAAATTAGAAACATCAAGTATGGGAGGAAAGAATAATCAAAATATTGTGAAAGCAATTCTGAGTAGATGGAAATATGTACAATGGCTCCATCTGGATGGGAATTTTGCTGTGGAAGCCTACTTCACAAGGCATGATAATAAAAAAGCACTTCAGCTAAAGCTGATAGTAATAGAAGGTACTGAGGGTATTGTGATACAGCAACTGTCCCCCAGTTCTGATATAGGGTTTCTGTTATTAATGTAAGCTACTATGTATATTTTAACAAAAGCATTATTGAGCAGTTTGTTGAATGGTCTTGTGTAACAGCTGGCATGGTGGTTTTATTATTATTATTTTTATTTTTTTTGCTAAGTATTTTTCTAAGAATCTTTGCATTATGTATCAATCAACTAATGAATACGATGAAAAAAATGGACAAAATCTCCCTTATAAGTGGAGATATGCCCATACAAATGGAAGGCTTTACTTAGACTCTGCCCCCTAAACAATAGGGAAAGGCAGCATAGGCCAGTACTCTATGAAAAAAGGTTCTAGGTTTCAATTCTTGATATTTAAAAGGACTGGATATTAAGAGATATGAAACACCTTTCCTGAGACTAGTCATTTCCATTTTTGCTCAAGCTTAAGAGAAACATGGAGTTGTGGACACACCATATAGAAAGCCATTGTACCCAATTCAGGACCCTCCGGTCTGAAAGACATGGGATTATGAGACTCCTTGGACATGGAAAATGCATTGCCAGTGCAGTTTTCATTGCTCCTATGCCAGAGTGGACAATGGATACAGAATCTGGCAAAACTGCTTCAGAAACACCAATAGCTCCTAAGATTGGGTGGAGCCAACAGACATATCATCTCAGCCAGACTTCATGTGACTTAGAAGACCTTAGCACTCTGCTTAGGCAACAGTTGTCCTTGTGTGAGTGTGTCAGCCAGTGTCTTTACAGTGCTCTGAGCCAGAGACTGATGTAACTCTATCCTACAAGTATTTTCTTCAATCAGTTGTGATGAGACAGAACAAAACCTTGGTAAGCTCTTGCTAGTCAGAGGGGGCTAGAAGGACAAATCATTTGGCTTGGTATGTTCCTCACTTCAAGGGTTAACTTATGAAGCCACTTTAAAAGAAACAAAAAAGCGAAACACACAGTCCAGAGACAGACCAGTTACAGTCAAATCTAAAAGAATTTCTTCACTGATGCAGGCCTCATAAATGGAGCACCTGTAATCGTGTTCAGCCTGATGTCTTAAGGAAGTCCAGAACGACAAACATACAGTTTGACTGACAGGATAGGTTTAAGGAATTTTGGGGGCCCCTGCAATGCTTTATTTGGGGGGGGGGGGCATATGTTTATTTCAGGTCAATGCAACCTAACTCAATCTAAGCTATTAACAGTACAGGATATTCAGATTATTACTAATAATGTTTTTGAGGAGGGTTACTATGGGGGGGGGGCTCTGCAGATGCTGATGCTGTGGGTGCCTTAAATTGGCCCTGATGAGTGAACTAAATGTAATCAGCACTAAATGTGATAAACCTAAGTGGGAAGAGCCAGGATGTGTTTCAATATTATGTTCAATTCCCAGTGACTATATTGGAATGCCAGACAAAACTTCTTTTATCACACCCTTCATTGCCCACTTCACTAAGGGATAGTGTCTACCATTCTCTTCCTTGACAGCACCCTGAAATGCTGTTTGTTATCCTTGATTATATACTCCTTTTGACAATATGCTGCACGTTTTAATTACAATACAAATTATATGGTACTGCCATGCAGCAGTAAACAAAGAACTAATTTGGGTTCCTTCTATACTTATCATTCATAGACTAATTAGTTTCTCTATGAGAGCCCAAGTGACTCTTATATAAAGCAAAAACTCCTGAGGATATAAAGGTTAATTTTGAAGTGATTACAAATATTCTGCTAACATTATAATTAATAGTTATACTTAAAACGCAGTAGTTGTCTACAGCTCCAGTAAGTTGACTGTTAATTAGGCTACAGTATTGGCATAGTTCAGGATGGTTTAACTTTCCACTGTTTAGTCACTGGAATGGCAAAGCTGAGCAAAACCTAGTTTTAAACCACTGCACTGATGAAAGGGAAAAGCTCTTCCAACCCCTAAAGCCGCTGATTTGTAATATCACTGCAGCTTTCATTTCTGTTAATGTTTTCACCTTGTTCTGTGAAATGCAGGTTAACTCATCAAATATGCCTGTTGATTCATCTCAATTTCTGGCAAGTCTGTAAGGGAGAGGAGACTTCTCCCAGGATTTGATTCATATATGTTGCTGAAATGCAGCCAGCTTTGGGCACAAAATACAGCAGCTGTTAACAGGAGTAGAAAAGATGAAATCTAAAGTGCAAGCATATGTTGCTGGTAAAATATTCAACCTGATGACAAATGGGATGGCCACTTGGGCTTCACCAAAAGGGAAGAGAGAAGTCTGTATAAAAATAGTATATGCCAATTATACAAAGTATGCAAATGTAGAAACTATTCCAATAATTTAAATAGAAATATTGTAGATCTCACCAACATGAGAAGACTAAGCAGGTGACACCTATTGATGGACACCTTCAAGGCCCTAGCTTTCCTTCTGATGATTCTTTAACTCTAGACCAGATTGGGAACAGACACTGTTTAAATGTAGTGTAAATATAGCATTGTCTCATGGAAAGTAGGTCACATGGCCAGCCTAGCGATGACACAACATTCAGGACAGAAAAGGAACCTATTTAGAAGTGCAGAGCGTGAAGACAATAACATTTTTAGTGGCTAATTCTAGCATGCTCTTTTTCTTATGTCGACCAATATCTGTTGAGGTTAAAGATGTAATTGTGTGCTAAAAAGTAATTCTGGATTTTTTCCCCCCACTGCAAGAACAATTTTTCGTCTATTTGCAGTCCAGGACTTATTCTGTGCTAAATGTGCACATATTTTTGGACAGAAAACATTGGTCAAGATCCTACATCTCAGATGTAGTTGAATGTGTAACCATTTATTATTTCCTGACCACCACCCCCAAACCTACCTTAACAGCCAGCAGCCACACTGAGAATGGAAGTCTGTTCTGGTGGTTATCAGGGTACTGCAGGATAGTGTTTCCAGAGCTTTTCCACCAGCAACCCATGGTGTGATAAATTGTGACAAAAGTCCTTCTGATTGTCGCAATGCAGCTTGCTGGTGAGAGGGGACCAGAAATATCCCGCAGCAGCCTGATCACCAGGAGAATATACTGCCATTGCTTGGTGTGTCTACTGGCTGTTAAGGTTCTTTCCATACCTCATTGTGGGCAACACCTAGACAATCCCAGGTCGGAGTGCAAGTTTGAATAAATTTTGCAATCAGCATTAAAGAACCAGCTTAAATTCCTGAATTGTTTCTTCTAGTTGGTTACTGATATGTTCATGTAATTGTTGTGCATGCTTATATGGGTGCATACGTCCTAGTTTGCACTGTATTGACCTTTGAATATTTTATTTCAGCTTTGATACTAGTTTTAGACAAGAGCCAAAGCAACTCAAATAACTATCAAAACACATTACAATTTAAAATATAATTTGTTAGACCGGGTAACAGAGAAATTCAAAGAAGAAAAGACATTCAACTTCTGTGATTGAAATATGATGCGTCCACTTCCAAAGCTTCACGTACGTGCCACGAATGGTCACAGAAGACAGACGGCAGCATCCGAAAAGGACCCCCTGCCACACAGCAGCCTTGTTACTGCTCTGGAGGCTGCTTGCATGGTAAGGGCCGTCTGAAAATGTCCTTAGAATTATATAAGTGGATACAGACACCAGCATAACCACTAGTTAACTATTGTAATGCTTATGAGTTACTGGTTGGCTCAGTATGTGAAGAAGCTGAAAGGAAGTGATTGTACTTAATGCAGTTTAATCATAGAATCATAGAATTGGAAGAGACCACAAGAGCCATCTAGTCAAACCCCCTGCCATGCAAGAATACCCAATCAAAGCATTCCCGGCAGATGGCCATTTAGCCTCTGTTTAAAAAGAAGGAGATTCCACCACACTCCGAGGCAATGCATTTCACTGCCAAACAGCTCTTACTATCAATAAGTTCTTCCTAATGTTTAGGTGGAATCTCTTTTCCTGTAGTTTGAACCCATTGCTCTATGTCCTAGTCTGTGGAGCAGCAGAAAACAAGCTTGCTCCATCCTCAGTATGACATCCCTTCAAATATTTAAGCATGGCTATCATGTCTCCTGTTAACCTTCTCTTCTCCAGGCTAAACATATCCAGCTTCCTAAAACACTCTTCATAGGGCATGGCTTCCAGACCTTTCCCTATTTTGGTCACCCTCCTCTGGACATATTCCAACAATATCCTTCTTGAATTGTGGTGCCCAGAACTGGACACAGTATTCTAGGTGAGGTCACATCAAAGCAGAATAGAGTGGCACTATTACTTTCCTTGATCTGGACACAATACTCCTATTGATGCAGCTTAGAATTGCATTGGCTTTTTTAGCTGCCACATCACACTGCTGACTCATGTTCAGCTTGTGGCCCACTAAGACTCCTAGATCTTTTTTGCATGCACTGTCATCAAGCCATGTGTCACCCATCTTATAACTGTGCATTTAATTTTTACTACCCAAGTGTAGTATCCTACATTTCTCCCTGTTGAAACTGATTATTTTATTTTTGGCTCAGCTTTCTAATTTGTTAAGGTCATTTTGAATTCTGATCCTGTCCTCTGTGATATTAGCTACCGCTCCTAATTTGGTAATAAAAGAGAGAGAGAGAGTGCTGGAGAAGAGAGCAACTACAATTTTCAAGGAGAAGAATTAGGCCCTTGTCGCTTTGAATTAGATATTGATATCACTTCTGGTTGCCATTTTGGAGGTGAAATGGAGGCAAATAGAAATATTTTGGCATATTGGGGTGTGTGTCAGGGGTGAATATTGGAGGTGGGAACTTGCCCCTTTGCTCCCATGCAGTTGTTCACTTCTACTCTATGGTAAAGAAAGTAAACATTTCACCGTCCAATTATTGCTCTTTTGGAACTCCAATAATCTGTAACTTTTGGCCACAAAGGCTTGTGGGAGTTGAAGTCCAACAACACCTGGAACCCACAGTTTTTCCACTGCTCCTCTCAATTATCAGTGGTGACAGCAAAGAGGTAACACTGAGAGAGGCCATGAGGACGAGCTGGTTTTCTGGCTGCTGTTGCTAGTTTTTCTGCACTAGATTAGAAATTGTCTAAGACTGTGTAGCAGCCATAATGTCCTGTGAGCAGTATGAGATAAGCAGTTTTGGGGCACATCAGTAGATAATTGGCCAACATTGTAGCAGTTGTTTTGAATTTGCTATATGATAAGAGTTGCACAGAACTAAGTGACACACGTTTCTTCCAACGGCCTCCTGAAGACACTGCCTAATGAAATTTGCAGTACCAAATGCTACATGATGTCAAAAGTCAAATTGACAATAAAACAATGAAGCCCCCATTCCCAAAATGATCAAACATTGGGTCAGCTAAAGCCTCCAGGAGAGTTGCTGTTTGATGGAAATACTACAAAGAACAGGAAGGAATAGAAAATGGTCTGAGGTATAGTGCAAGATGAATAGATAAGTAAGATAAGATTTCTGCTAGTGTTGTGTGGTAGAGTAACAAAGTAAGAGAATTATTTAACATTTTAGCTTTACATCAATGTAGAAAAGAAAATGATTAATAAATATGACCCATAGTGTATATTTAGAGGAAACACTACATATAAAAGGCATACATTCTTTGCTAGAAATTAGAAAGAAAAAAAGCTTAAATCTGCTTGTGATTCATTTAAAGTGGTTAGCACAAGCTTGTGAGTTTTGGAATCTGCATATCACTTATTAAACATTAGATGATAGGTGGTATAAAGCAGATAGACTACTCAGGGAGCTTGATTTAAGTCTGGAGCACATAGTGGTTATATGAAGAAGTGCTTACAAGGCAGTTGAACGAACTGCAGTGAGGAAAAACATGGTGATGCCTCCCACAATGCAAAAAGATGAAGGCAATGCACCTTTCCTGGGATAAAGAAAAGCCTGACACTTTTTTAAAACAATCCCCAGGTACAAAGAAGTGTTACAGATATGGAGAAGGCCTGATATGTGTAGCACCCACCGTAGTAGAAATTCTAATGCAAAAGAGGCACAGAGTGCAGAATATATATATACAGTATATATATAATGAGAAATATATATATAATGAGAAAAGCAAAATCTCAAGGCACTGACAGAAACCCAAGTGATTTCTTCACTGGAACAATGAATACTCCAGAAATACAAGATGAGTTAGAGTGTTAGCTTTTCCATACATGATGATTTTATAAATGAATTATTAAAGTGGCATAGGAACACAATTTATGCAAAGCTTTACCCTGCAATCTTATACATGTCTAACGTGATGTAAGTCCTACTGAGATTTGGGATGCACCCAAGAGCTTAGATACCTGATTTACTTTCCTTCCTTGTACAATGTGAAATTGTTGCTAGAAGAGAAGAAAATGTTTCCAAACAAGTGTTTTTGTGTTGATTTCCCATTCCTGACATTTTCCACTCTTAGCTTAGAACTTGACTGATTTTTTCTCAGGGTATATTATGTGTTTTGTACTGCAGACAAGCATCTTGTAGCATTCAGCTGGGTTTCTTTGTCAGGTAAAAGTAACTATGTTAGTTACATTTGAGAAATAGGTAAGTGGAAAGTTACTTTTTAAATACTATGGTAATAACGGTTAAAGCAGGTGCAACTAATCACTATGAATGTATACTGGGGTGAGTAAAATGCACCCATGGGCCACATTTAGCAAGCCTTCTTTGTGGCCTATGAACTCTTCCAAAATCTTCCCAGTTAAAAACTGATAAAAGAACAAAAATGGTCTATCACTACTCCTGGAGTCCTCTTAGAGTGGTGAATGAACATAAAAAAATCTGCTAAAATTCCCCAACCCCCACAGACCACAATCCAAAGTGGATTATTTGTCATTTCTGTTTGTGTTTTTCAGCTTATTTCCCATGTTCTAGGGGTTGATGGGGCCCACAGAGGGTCCCTCAGAGGGTCAAATTGTTCCCTGGACCCTCTGCAGTCACCCACCCCTGCTGCATAGCATTACTATACAGGTAGAATAGACATAGTTGTTATGACACCTGTAACTAACTACTGGGGAAGTGTGGGGTACTCTGTCCCAAGACACCTCCACATGGCCGCCATGGCTTCTGATGCTGTCCCACCATTCTCTTTCCATGCCCCCTCTGCTGTTGTTTGTCCTGCACATTAGGGCTATTATTGAAAAGAAATCTCAACAGGTGCAGCTTTTATCTCCCCGGCATAACAACCTGCACTTGCCAAGACTGTGTTATTTACACACAAGTCTTCATTATCCTGCTCAGGATCATGGAATGGTTATTGGGATAAAGAAGCAATGCAACTGGTTATCTGCATTGTTCCAAATTCCATGTACCAGTTTTAGAAACTTGAGAGGTAGGAGTACTGGGAAATCATCATGTTGAGGATGTACTCATCATTAGGTGGAGTGGAAAGGCTTAGCTTGCAACCTGCTTGGATTTAGAGGCATATCACAAGACAGCAGACAGTGGACCAGATGAATCCCTATCTTGCAGCCAGTATTCCAGCTGACAACTGTCATGTGTGTATTTTGCTGATATCCTGAGCAGATCCTGTTCATAAGAGCCACTTAGTTCTTCATATTCTTGTTTTTGCACTAGCAAGGAAATTTGAGCGATACACCATCCGCTCTTGGATTTGAAGGAGCTTTCAAATCAAAGCATAGCTAACTTTTACAATCTGGTTGGAAATATCGCTCTGCTCCTTTCTCTTTGCATGACCCCGGACAACAAGAAATAGGAAGAAAGACATTTGGGCTAGCCTACCTTGCATGATACTGTAACCTTTTGTGGTGAAGAATTCCATTCTGATTAAAAACAAATCTGTTTGAAAAGTTAATAATTTTTTAAGGTCAAACAGAGAGCTGAAATTCAATTCATAATGTTTTAAAGTTCAGGCAAAATCATAAATCATATTGGTAGCTGGAAAAGATGTGGGGTGTTTTCTTTTCCTGATTTTAAAAACTTTACTATTATATTTTCTAAATAAATGAGGGGAACTCTAGGATTAGTGGAACATATTTTAGACAATTAGGACACCAACCCCAGCCTCTAAAATAAGTAATAAATAAGGCTTGTAAATTGTTTTTGTGGTGATTTTCTCTGTCTCTTGGGAAACATGGTGATTCTGCAACCTTTTCAGCTTAATTCTAATGCTGTAGTTTTCAGGTGAGTGGTATTCAACTCATTGTTTAATATTACTAAAACATAAAAGTATATTGTCATAGAACTGACTATAGCCAAAGTGAAGCAATTGCCTTTCTTTTATTCTAGCACAGGCTTGCTGAGACTTTAAAAACAATTGGTCACACATTTTAAAGCAGGCACATAAATGGACCTGGGAAACACTAACCAAAAAGAATTTAGGGATGAACTAGTGGCAGCTGGTGGCTTCCAGATCCCTGAGGCAATGAAATAACGTTTGGTTTTAGTCTGACTGTTAAAAAAACTATCCAAGGTAATGAAACCTATCCCTCAAATAGACTCAGTACCTTGGATAGTCTCTTTAAAATCTGGACTAAGGACATTATCAGATGTAGGGAAACGCAGCACAAAACTGCATCCCAAACTGTGTCAGAAGAATGGGAAAATAACAGAAAGGGCGACATTATCAGATGCCCACATCCTCAGCTGTTCTGGGGAGCGTAGTGTGGGCATGAACAAGGCATCCTTTTTTTTTATTGACGGGCTAAGCTGTCAATAAAAAGTGACACCTTATGTACGCCCATGCTACACCCCAGAATGGCTGAAGGACGATGTCATCTGATAATTTTGCCCATTTGTGTTCTTGTCACATTCTTCTGATGCATTTTTTATGCGTCTGATAAAGTCCTAAAACTAAAATATTAAAAGTATTTCTCCATTAACATAGAAGCCACAATCTGTCAATTTGGAATGAACGTGAAGTAATAAATCCTTCTTTTAAGAAAACTTAGGTACAGGGAAAAAGCAAATAATAGTTTGCAACTAAATCAGGTTTTGTAAAGACTGAGCCATATATTAGTTTCTGGTTTGTTTCTGAGATTGAGGACCTTTTTCGGACGCGAAGAAAGTAACGCAAGCAGCCTTGTCAGCTTGCGAGGCTGCTGTGCTGCAGAGCGTCCCTTTCGTATGACGCTCGCCTGTGCCGGTACTGTTGCGGTACCACAGGGAGAGTTGAGCATCATATTTCATCATTTTTTTACTCATGATCAACTTTTGTGAGTAAGAAAACGCCGAAATATGACGCTCAACTCTCCCCCCGGTACCGCAACAGTACCGGCAGGGGCGAGCGTCATACGAAAGGGACGCTTTGCAGCGCAGCAGCCTCGCAAGCTGACGAGGCTGCTTGCCTTATTTTTCAGCATCCGAAAAAGTCCAGAAGAGACTGGTGCTGACCGCATGATATCTGAATGAATGTTTTATCATATGTTAGCCTGGCCAGAATTTGAGATAATCAGCAGGGTTCCATTTTTGCAGCCCACCACTTTGAGAGGCTAGGCTGAGTGGGGAGGGCGTAAAAAGAAAGACAGCTTTTTCTATAGCAGCACATCAGGTGAGAAATTGCTGACTGGGGGGGGGGACATGCTGGCTTCAGCCCTGAGGGGCTGGTGGGTGGTCAAAACTTTTAAAAATCAGTTTTTAAAAATGTTTTTTAAATAGATTAAAGGTGGGCAAATGGTGGGAACCAGGGGGCTACATTAGCCCCTTGATAGCAAACATGGTGTAGAGGTTTGAGTGTTGGATTAGAACTCTGGGAAACTAGGTTTCAAATTCCTGCTCAGCCATGGAAGCCACTGGGTGACTTTAGCCAAGTCCAACTCTTTCAACCACAGAGGAAGGCAAAGACAAAGCCCTTCTGAACAAATCTTGCAGAGAAAACCACTTAGAGTTTGCCTTAGAGTTATCATAAGTTAGAAATGATGGTATGAAACAATAGATTGGCCCCCAGGAGATTTTGGGAGGCTGCACCTCTGCTGTACCACTAGCAAAAAATTATATCATTTTTGACCTGGTAGATGCCCTCTAGGAGATGTAGGGGCATTTTTGCCAGGTTCTTTGCACCTCCCCCAGTTATTTTTGATGTAGGAGATTACTTTTGTGCAAGAGAAAGCAACTTGGAATTCACTTTTGGGTTATTTCATCTTTTTAAAAAATGGCCCATGGGAGCAAACTGTGACAAAAGTGCCACTCGTGTCTCCAAAGGGTGTTCGGGAGAATTTGAGGCAGTTTTGGAACCTGGTGGTGTTGGTTTGGGATGTCACAAAAATTGCCCTGGATGCTGTACTTTGCCGATCCTAGATAGCTAGATGATAGATAGATCATTGTTTTGGGAGCCCTGATGGGCAGCAAAATGATTAATAAATAATACATTTCTCTAATAAATAATAATTATCAGGAAGTCTGCAATTCAGATTTCAACTTTGCCATGAACCCACTAGGGATTCATTAAATAATCTCCCTTTTCTTTCAGCCTCAGCCCCCTCAACTGGAATATTGCAGATAATATTATTGACTTAGCTTCAGGGTCATTGTAAGGATGGCAAGCAGATACGGCATCTGAAGCACTTTGAACACTAAAATCATTATACAAGTGTAATGTATTATTAGTTGAAAGTACAACCAAACCAATACAAATTAACCTCCAGCCTTATTGGCTCATATTGAGGGTGAATCTAGCACCATGTGCATGATTCAGCAGAAGTAATTTTCAGTGGCTTGCCAAAAACCAATTTAGGATGAATTCTGGGAAGGATGTCTTTCAAGACCACTTCCTCATGAGCTAAGATGATGAGATACTGGCCCAAACTGCCACTGATTAAACATGGTCATGGGAGGGGAAGCCTCCATAAAGATATACTGCAGTCCCAAGGAAGACAGACTCAGTTATTAAGCCAAGAGCATTTAATAATTCATCAAAAGTGACTTCCTTGCCTAATTATCTAGCATAACTATTTCCATTTATCTAGAGGCACACAAATTTCAGATGAATGTCCTCCAAAATGGACCACAATAGTTGAGTTGAGTGCTAATATCTTGTTCCACAGATCTATTTCTTTGCCATCCTGGAGTCTGCATGACAGCCACACTTTAGCCTTGTTTCCTTCCAGTTTGAATGTACTGTAGATCTCCACTATGCTGTCAGATTCCCTGTGCTTGCAAGGTTCCATCTTGTCCTCTATATTGATTGATGTCTACCTGAAACCTGCAGGGAGATCATCCAGGCATAGGGTTTTAATGCTATCCATACACTGATTGACACCTTGCTACCTCTTCTCTATTCTTCTCTTTTCAAGAAACCCTGAATTTTTCAATGGTTGTCTGAAAACAGCGAAGGCTTTAATCCAGACGTGACAGATAGGTCAAAAAGAATGTTGACAATGGAATAGGACTATTGTCTATTTTAGACAGAGTTATTGCCCCTGTAAATTTAGAGTTGTCACGAAAGGCACTGTAGGTGTAAAGGTAGTGGCTAGAAGCAACTTTGCCAAATTTGGTTGGTGCACCAATGCTTCCTGTTCTTGGAAAGCAGGATATTATTATGGTGCTATACTTCAATGAACTCTAGGTTGTAGTACTGTAAGATACTTTATATGGGCTGGTCTTGAAAGGCATTCCACTAAAATTATGACTATGGCCAGTTCAGCAGATTGTGCAATTCTTTTACTGTTCAAGTGCTTTGACTATAAAATTATTTCCCAGCTCAGTTCAAGGTGCTGGTGTTTACTGTGAAACTCCTCTGTGCCTTCAGGCCAGGATAACTTAGAAAGGGAATAGGGCGGAGGACAGGAGAAAAGGTTGCGCACCTGCTGCTGCTGCCAGCCGACTTTACTGCTGGGCAAAAGGCAGCTGGGAGGCTAGAATTGCCGGGCATGGCCAGGTGGTGGCAGGAATGGGCAGAGGGGAGGAGAAAAGGCCGCACAGCTGCTGCTGCCACCAGCTGACATTACTGCTAAGGAAAAAGCAGTCGGGAGGCTAGAGGTGCCAGGGACAGTTGGGTAGTGGTGGGAACGGGGAGGAGGAGAGGAGAAAAGGCTGTGCAGCTGCTGCTGGGCAAAAGGAAGCAGGAGGAAAAGGCAGCTGGCTGGATAGAGGTACTGGGCATGTCAGGGAGGCAGAAGCATGGAGGAGGAGGAGCAAAGGGGCATGCTGAACATTGTGCCAACCGCCTTCCTGTAAAGAAAAAGCTGGCTAGTTGAGCAAGCGGATTGCCCTCTCCTGTGGGTGCGGCGCAGACAAGTCCAGGCAGCCGTAGAAGCACCCAAAACCAAAATTAATGAAATCAATCAGCGGACAACCCAGTCACATGCTCACCAGTCCACTTACAAAACCACTCACTCCCCAACCCAGCTGGGCAGAAGCTGAACCACGCACCTGTACACACTATACACACACTACAAACATGCAGCACAGCCATCACTTAGCTCTTTGAGTGATGCAGTTGCTAGTAAGAATCAGTGCAGCAGTAGTCTGTCTCCTAATCTCCACCGTCGTCGCAAAGAAAGAGGGAGAGGCCAGGGGCAACAGCCACTTATAAAAGGTATGCTCCGCCCCTGATCCCTCCCAGCCATGATGTGGCATGCCATGGCAAATCAGCATTTGTTATTATATGTGGTCATTAAAACACCTCCCCCTCTGCAACCCTGCATGCTGCTCAGGGGTGGTGGTTGTTCCAAGCTCTGTTCAAGGTCCTGGTGTTTACTTTGAAACTCCTCTGTGGCTTCAGGCCAGGATAACTTAACCATTTAAAGAAATTTTCATGAGCATGCTATGCATTGTATCTGATATAAAACAAGACTAAAAATGCCACTCACTTTTGTATCCCCCTTTCCAGCCTATTATGGGTAGGAGGATTATTGTGATTTTCTCATGGGTGGAAGAAATTCTTAAAATTTCAGGGGGTGTGTGCTGTTTGGAAAACTGCAGATATACTATTGCCTTTTTTCTTCCACAAAAATCTCCCTTCTTCAAAAAATGTACCCCCAACCACGTTAGAAAAATGCAATAAGAACAGAAAGGGCAACATTATCAGATGCCCACATTCTAAGTTGCCAATACAAAGGGACACCTTATTCACTCCTGCACTATGCCCCCGGAACACTGAAGGACAACATTGTCTAATAATGTTGCCCATTTCTGTCCCAGTTGCATTCTTTTGACATGGTTTTTGCCATGTCTGATAATCTCCAAAGAGACAGGATCCATTAAAGAAAGGATAAATTGTCTGCTAACACACCTCAAGCCATGAGGCAATTTCCCAGGGAAAGACTACACAGCAAAATTACTCACCAAAATGTATGGCTATCCTAAGTATCTATGTGTATCAGTGATGTGGTATGATATGGATCTGAAACATGATGTGATATGATGTGGTATGATATGGATCTGAAACAGTGATATGGATCTGAAACATGGGTCACCTATCGCCACCACCTACGACTCCTCGAGCGCTTTCATCAGCGCTGTTTACGCACAATCCTAAATATACACTGGACTGACTATGTGATGAATGTTGCTGTCCTTGAGCAAGAAGGGATCACCAGCATTGAGGCCATGATATCGAGAAACACAGCTGCGCTGGGCAGGGCACATTTCTAGGATGGAGGACCATCGCCTCCCCAAAATACTACTCTATAGTGAACTTGCCATGGGTCAGCGTAAGAGAGGTGCTCCAAAAAAGCGATACAAAGACTCCCTGAAACAACATCTCAGGCTTGGCCAAATTGATCACCAACAATGGTCCGCCCTGGCCTCACATTGGGAGGCATGGAGACGCACTGTCCACAATGCTGCAGCCTTATTTGAGAACTCACGCCGAACAAGTCTTGAAGAGAAATGACAACACAGAAGGAATCACAACCCAGAAACATCACCCAAGGAGACCTTCTGCTGTGCTTTCTGCAACCGGACTTGTTTATCTTGGATTGACCTTTTTAGTCATCAGCGCACTTGCAGAAAGCGTGGGATGAGTCCTTCCTGAATCTTTGTTTGTGAAGAAAAGCCAGAGAGAGAGATGTGTATCAGTAGGAGGGAGGATTCACTACAGGCAATTTGTGTACAAAGAAATATATTCAGTGGAAAAGAAAGAGGGTTTTTTTGGGGGGGAAATTTGTGCTAGAATAAAGTCTAAATTTGAGCAGTTTGGGACTTGAGTCAAACAGCTTGCACCCCACTGAAAGAGTCCTTTGTTGATCTGAATTTGCTGAAGAGAAGAAAACACATCTAGCATATGCTAATGACATTATGCACTGTGCATTTTACTGCAGTTCATCATCATGCCGAAGAAAGCAAAATATTACACATGGTAAAAATAATGTCGGCCAGCTGTGCTCCTTCTGGGGTACAAAATATTACTGATTAATTGGGTAAATCCTTCTAATGGTCTCACCATAGTGTGCAAAATAAGCTGTTTGTAATTATCACCAGCTCCCACACTTAACCTAGGATTTTATATTCTCTAATATTAATTTTTCTCCTTATCTTTCTTGCCTTATGTGTTTAGTTATCCTGTTACAAAATTGGCTGCTTATTATCTTTTCCTCAAGGGAATAACTTTGTACTGTTGACAAAAAACACATAGTATTTTATTATTAGTGATCATTGCTCTTCATATGTTGTGGAGGCATTTAGATTTGTTGCAGAGTACATATTTACATGTACATGCAAGATTGGCTTCTGGTCAGTTTCATTCAAGATGGAGGAAGATACAATTCAGTATGAATTGAACTAAGTTTTGAGGACTGAATAATAAAATATCTGCTGTTAAACAGTCTTTATGAGTTAATTTAGTGCTTTAGAAGGTCATCAATGGAAAATATACCTGAGAAATTATCGTATCATCCATTTCTACAACGTACTTGCCCTAATCTATTGGGGTACGCTAAACAAAAGCCAGCATTTGGCAATACGTTTATTAGGAATGACCCAAATGCCAAAATGATCAAAGGTGTACAGCCTTTTGAGTTCTTTTCCTCAGCCTAGGTGATCCAAAAAAAGGTAGTAGATAGGGGAAAAGAAACATAGTAGTGCAAAATTTAGACCAGATTATTTTTTTTTAACTCGTAAAGCCATCCTAAAAATGTATAGAAACCCAGGCTTCCTTTGGCATGAAGTGGTGGAAATTTAACTAAAGAGTATGATGATAGAACGGGTCATCATAGTTACACAATTTTTATGGTTACAAATGAACCTGTAGTCCTTTTAGATGTTATATATGTTCTAGTTTTGTAATAGCTATGCATTAGTGGAATTCATGTAAGTTATTAATACAATTTTGTTTTCGTAATGTATTTTAATGATCCTGATTTGCCTTATGGTTTGTTAACCACAATAAAGGTTGCTGCTGATGATTTTTGGACTTTCTTGTTTCTTTCCCTATACAGTTTGCTTGTTTTGCTGTCAGCTAGCTTGATGAAGAATTCTGGAGAGTTTCAAAGCATGAATACTTTTGTCATATTTTGGTTAATCCTAGTGAAGGAACTGCTGAGACGAACATTTCGCCTCCCTGGTCCTTCATGGACCAACCAAGAACATGCTCTGGTGAGTTTTCTACCCCTCCCCATGCCACCTCACTGAAAGCAACATGAGGGAGGGGAAAATTGTATCCCTCTTATATTTGAATCCATTCTTATGCAGGCAGTTATTCAGTGCTGGATGCAGCATTGTCCATGCAGCTTTGGTTATTTTAAGTTTTTCTTGGATAAAAAACTCAACTATCCTTTTTGAGTTAATTGTTTGTTACCACTGAAAAACAACTGACCCATCACATGGCTATGTTTTCAACACTGATGCCTCTCTGCAAAACAACAAAACCCAAGCCAAACTAAATCAAACAGCAAAGAACTACTCATCCTGCTTTGTTCCATCTATTTTACTATTTTTTCTCCAGAATTGAGAAGCTAGATTATAATCAGTGTACTTTCTCTTGCTTTCTTGTAATATTGAACAGTTAGTGGTGTATATGGTGATTCTACTTAGCTATAATGAGCTAGTAGCCATACAGACATCTTCCATGAATTTAGCTAATTCATTTGAAAAGATGCAGTTGGCGTCAGGCTTAGTCCTGCTTAGAAAAAATCCAATGGAATCAATGGAAGAAGTTAGTCATGACTAATTTAATCCTCATTGATTCAAATGGGTTTAATCATTATGATTAAATATGGATCCATTCCTATATATATTGGTAAGTATTACAATATTGATCAGCACGGTCAAACTATTCCACGTGTTGCTGTGTTTTTTTCATATGTCCTTTTTGATGTTATGAAACACAGCCTGAGCATGCTTACTCCAAATACTTTTCTACTATGCTTAATGAAGCTTATTCCCACTTAAATGTGCTTAGCATTGCAGCCTAAGAGAACTATTCATTGAAAGATAATATTTATTTCTATTTTTTTTTTCATTTTTATTTTTATTCCAACTCGTTTTCCAACATTAAAAAATCCAACATAAAAATTTCATATCTACATACTTATAAATTAACATGCATGCAGTCTATCACATTTTCTATTTAGATGCAGTGAATAAAATGGATCATTGTTTAGGCTATACATTGCTATACATGTTGTATTGTATCCATCTTTAAACACCTTTGAACTTGTCTACCACACATTCTCTCTCTCTTCTATCCCTATTGTACCTTATCACTCCCAACCATATTCTTCTCTTCCATCCATACTTATTTTTATCACTCTGTCATACTTTAACCCACCCATCCTGTCCATATTCCTCTCATTCTTGACTTCCTATCCGGTCTTCCCATATTTTCCATTTTTATCTATGCGCATCATATATATATATATATATATATATATATATATATACACACACACACACACACACACACACACATGTATGTATACATGTATGTATACATGTGCATAGATAGATAGATAGATAGATAGATAGATACCTGCCCACATACGTCTACGTATGTTTTGTTTTCTTAACTTCCTCCCCCTCCTTTCTCAGATTAGTATATGTTTCATGTGTTCATGTGTTCCTCTTAAATTACTTCCTCTTTTTTACTTATTTATTTTTTGTTTATTTTTCCCTTCTACTCACTACTTTCATTTCACCTTATTTAAAGATTTAGAGCTTACTTAGCATTTAATATTTAAATCAGCCATCATTACATAGATAATCTGATATCGCAGTTTTGATTTTACTCAATTTTCCTTTTCCATTTGTTGTTGGAGGAGAGGTCATATTAACGTTCCTTTTGCATGATTATTTCAGACTATTCCCATGCCCTTATTCTTGTCTCTTTCTCTGTCTCAAACCTTAGGTGTCTATCTATATAAATGTAGTGTCAGTATATTCATTCACTTATCTACTGATTCTAAGTTTTATTTGGTTTCTATTGAATTGCTGAGTTGTTCAGTTTTGTTTCCATATATTCTGATACCATAGTCCAATCCCTTGCAAATTTTCCTGTAGTTTTCCCTTTAAGTAACATTGTTAATTTATCAATCTCTATCATTTTAAACAGTTTCTCCAACCACTGGTCCAGTGATGGTATTTCCTTTTGCTTCCATTTACTAGCAAATGTTATTCTGGCTGCCACCAACATGTAAAAGATCATCTTTCCTTTTTGTCTTTCTAAGGACTTTTTCGGACAAACAAAAAATAATGCTAGCAGCCTCACCAGGTTGCGAGGCTGCAGCGCTAGAGGGCGTCCATTTCGCATGACGCCCCTTCCCAGCGGTACTGTTGCAGTACCGCTGGCACATTTGACCATCATATTTTGCAGATTTTTACTCACGATCGTTGATCGTGAGTAAAAATCTGCAAAATATGATGGTCAAATGACGGTCAAATGTCCTAGCGGTACTGCAACAGTACCGCTGGGAAGGGGCGTCATGCAAAACAGACGCCCTCTAGCGCTGCAGCCTCGCAACCTGGCAAGGCTGCTAGCGTTATTTTTTGTTTGTCCGAAAAAGTCCTAAGTCTTGTTCAATCATTCCAAGGAGAAATATTTCAGGTTTCAGGGGGAGTGCGATTTTCAAAATGTCTTGGATTAATCTTTGTATTTATCTCTCTGGCTTTTCTTCGCAAATGAAGATTCAGGAAGGACTCATCCCGCGCTTTCTGTAAGTGTGCTGATGACTAAAAAGGCCAATCCAAGATAAACAAGTCTGGTTGCAAAAAGCACAGCAGAAGAACTCCTTGGGTGATGTTTTTGGGTAGTGATTCTTTCTGTGTTGTCGTTTCTCTTCAAGACTTGTTCGGTGTGAGTTCTCAAATAAGGCTGCAGCATTGTGGATAGTGCGTCTCCATGCCTCCTGATGTGAGGCCAGGGCGGACCATTGTTGGTGATCAATTTGGCTGAGCCTGAGATGTTGTTTCAGGGAGTCTTTGTATCGCTTTTTTGGAGCGCCCCTCTTACGCTGACCCGTGGCGAGTTCACCATAGAGTAGTATTTTTGGGAGGTGATGGTCCTCCATCCTAGAAACGTGCCCTGCCCAGCACAGCTGCATTCTCAATATCATGGCCTCAATACTGGTGATCCCTGCTTGCTCAAGGACAGCAACATTCGTCACATAGTCAGTCCAGTGTATATTTGTATCTTTGTATTTATAAACAATATTTTTTAGCTTTTCCACAGCTCCACCATACATGAAAAAATGTACCATGTTTTTCATCGCATTTCCAACAATTCGGTTTCACCTTCTTATACATTTTTGTTAATTTGCTTGGTGATAAATGCCACCTAAAGTACATTTTATATACATTTTCTCTAATGTTTTGTGATAGTGTGTATTTCATCCTTACTGTCCACGTTTTTTCCCATTGACAAAGATCAATTGGACAACCAATGTTTTGCGCCTATTTTATCATGTTTTGCTTTATTGTTTCTTCTTCACTTTCCCATTTGAGTATTAGTTTGTAAAATCTTGAGATCATACTCTTGTTTCCAGCTTGTATTATTTTTTCCCATTACGACTCTGTATCTTCAATTCCTTCCAACTTTATATCAATTTTATATCTTTCTTTTAACTGCCTATACAAATACCAATGGCATGTAAGGTCTTCTTTTTCTAATTCTTCTTGAGTTTTTATTCTAAGATGATTTCCTTCTCCCGACAGTATATCTTTATATAAAATCCATTTACGTGTTGGCACACCATCCCAACTATACAGAGCTTCATACTGGGAGGCCCAAAGGGGTATTTTGGGACATAATCTGCTTTTGTATTTTTTCCAAATTTTCAATAAGGACTTTCTAATTAGATGATTATTGAATTCTTTGTTCATTCTATCTTTGTTATAAAACAAATATGCATGCCAACCAAAATGGTTATTATCTCCTTCCAATTTTAATAATTTGTTGTCTTCCAATGTAATCCAATCTTTAATCCAAAGTAGGCAGCATGCTTCGTAGTATTTATTCCTATTTTGTAAGAGCACAGATCCTAGTTTTTGAACATGTGTCCACCTTGGTCATCTTTCATTTTGAAATATAAGCCCCAATGGCATGATTATACTTGTTGCTTATTTTCAGACAGTCCCTAATACTTCCTAACAGTAAATCTGCTTCCTCGCCCCTTTGCCCTTGCTTGACACTTTGTTGAAGTTACTGAGCTGACATTTTCAGTGAAATCCCAAGACCTATGGATGGTTAACAGCCAATTTAGGCCTTTTCGCTGTAGTGGCAATTTTGGCCCAGTGTACATCGCTTTACATTTGTGTCTCCTGAATCACATATACTGTTGTGTTGTTTAGTCATCCAGTATGGAAAAATCTATTGGGGTTGAGAAAGTACTCAAAATATTTAATTTTCTTTCTTAAAATAGTGAACTGAAACAAATGCTATGTAAAACCATTTTTTAAAAATCTTATTTTTAGCACCCCCTCCAATAAACTATAGTTTTGTAAGAGAACATTTTTGGGGAAAGCAAAAGAACATTTGGTATTCAACCATTTGCACCTGTCCACTTCTTTTGTAAACATGCTTGCTATAATTACAATACCATATGTTATGTGTGATTGACATAATATGATTAATATAACACTTGTGCCAGTCCCTCTAACATTGCTTAAGTAGCACTTAGCAACACTTCACTAAAGATTAACAGTTTGTCCTTATTTCTTCTGAAACTGTTAAAACAAATATCAGAAGTTTTAGAAATATAATTGTTTTGTGTTTTAAGTTTTAAAAAAACACTGAAGAAGAACATAGTGTTATCTGTTATTTTCATGTGTTTGCATGTATTACATTGTGTTAATGAACCTCAAAGCAATAAGAACAAACTGTCAAAGAGATGCTGCCAATAAACTTCAATTTAGCATCATTTGGGCAATGTGCCACATTTGGGCAATGTGCCACTTGCAATTTGGTTTCTCGGAAATGTATGCAAACATGTTCACACCTCTCTATCTCAGTGTTGCTTGTCAGTGGGCTGGCAGCTGAAGGATGATCATAATCCTTGATCCTGAGGTGTCTGACTGTCATTTCTTCATGTGGGAGTCTATCTTTGGTAGAAGCCTATAGTCATGGTCTTATAAATAACATACATTTCCGCTATAAAACAAAAGCCAACACAATATTAATCCTGCTTAGTGAGGGGGGAGATAATATCATGCATGCTACAGGGAAGCCACCTAAAATGGCACCTCTCTGATAAGTTTCTTCTTCTCTGGCTGCATTTCCTTTGTGAAGTAATGTGTATCAAAGATAAAGCTACACAAAAAGTTCAGATATTGTGAAGTCCAGTCCACAATGACCTGGTCTTCACCTCTGGGGTGAATATTTGGATCAGAATGTAATAATCTTTTGGGTTTCACACTTTTCTTTTCTTTTCTTTTCAATTGAGTTCTTGGCTCAAAAAACATACTAAAATGCATTTATAAAACAATATGTTAAGATAAAATATGTTAAGAAATATATTGTTTCTGAGAATATATATAGAAAAAAAATATTTAAATACCCACCATCCTGCTAGGCTTACCATTCTACACTATTCTCTGACCTCGTATGGTATCACTGGGCCTCATGTAGCTGTCCTGAACATGAGTCAACAAGTGCCCATGAAGCAGATGGTTGGTGTAGGAGCTGTTGAGTAGTCAGTCCAGTCTGGTTCAGTCAGGGGTTATCTAAGCAAGATAAGCTCAAAGGTGGTCATAGCTGCCCGGAGGTCATATCAGCAGGTCAGACGTCCAGAAACACAAACCAGCAAGGAGTTAACAGATTAGTCCAAAACATAGCCAGTCCAAGCTCATGAAAAAACAGGAATGTGAGAGAATACTACAATGTTTTTATTTAATCATTTTTCTTACTTGGTTTGAAGCAGTTGATACTTAGATGCCCCTTTACCCTGTTCTCCACGTGGAAGGAAAATACTTCCTGTGCATTGTTTTCCCAATAAAACTACCTTGTCTAACTTAGAATTCTTTCTATATCATGAAATCCTTCATTGACCATGCTGGCCAGAGATTCTGGGAACCATGGTCTGAAAAGTAACATTTCCAAGTTTATGAATTGGTATTGAGGTCAGACAACTTTTAACTCTTTTGTTATCTGTAATGTTGCTTCCTCCCTCAAGCACAATTTTATCCTGTCCCATTTCTGCATCAGTTTATGAATGTCTCCCTGCCCCCCCAAAAAACAGCATGAAAATTTGTAAGCATTTTTGGTTCCACTTTCATCTAATATAGAACTTTTTGTACACCATTTCCCTGAATGTAGGCAGTTTTCCTCCCTAATATATGCACACACACACAATATTTTGGAACATTAGAATTTTAATACAAAATAAGTTTGAAAACAAAAGGTTAATTAATATTCAGATTCAAGTATTAGTTCAGGAATTAGTTAAGTATATATAGTGAATTGGTATAGTGGTGAATTGTGGCTCAGCAGTAGGGAAAGGGCAGTATGAAACAGAGGTGCTTGACATTTTGATGGCATCATCAGAACCCCATAATGGTGATCTGACACAGATCCCCTCTGCCCCTACTTTTAAATAGGAAGTTAAGGTTATTATTTCCACAGACTTATTATTATTTGAGTTTTTGATATGTTTTTAGTCTTCTAATTTTAGACTTATTGCTAGTTTTATAATACTGTTTTCTTATACTATTTTATGGCTGTTTGTTGTATAGTTAGGTTTACTTTTAATTTTATTTTGATTTATACATGTATTTTTATCATAAACCACCTTGAGTTGATGATCCTGTGCCATGGAGCTTTCCCTTGTTGGGCCTTTTGGATGGTCTGATTCAGATGGTTGCATCTTGATGGCTTGTTTGTGCTCAGAACTTGGCACAATATAAGGTATTCACATATTTCCACTTATCTCATCCCAGTTCTAAAAAGGGCACGTACACTTCCTCATATGTGCTAAAGGAGGACAACCAATACACATTTGCATTCTTACCCTTTGGTAAGAAATACCCTGTATGTGTAAACTTTTGCTTTACATTTCTTTCCTATACAAAAGGCTCTTAGGTGCTGAAATGCTAGGCCTCAAAATGCTATTGAAGCTGAGTGCTGTGGTTCTTTCATGGTAATCACGGGCAAGAGAGTTCAAGCCCATTTGGAGAGACATATATTCATAAACACACTCTGGAATCTTATGCTCTTCACATATAGATCTGCTAGCGACTGACTTCCTGTGTCATGTCTGATTGGTTTTCCCTGTCAGGTCTCTTCCCTATGACCTGGTTCTCTGTGGTTATTTTGTTCTGCAGCCTGGAGAACTTCGTTTTCTCATCTTCCTTTTCCCCTTGTGTGCCACTCTTCTCACCACTCTATAATCTCTCTTGTTGTTTGTTCCAGAATAATGTTGAGATTTTATTTATTTCAGAGTGGTTGGACCTGGATTAACTGTCTGGATTTACATATATGAGAAGGCAACATAGGCAAAGACTAGAACGGGAGCTTTTAACAAAAATACAAAAAATAATTTAAAAAATGGTAACCCTGATTCAGCACTGAATTGCCTCATATCTACAATGCACACTTATGGCAGTTGATACCACTTTCATTGCCATGACCACCCTATAGGATTCTGGAATTTGCAGTTTGTTGAGGTGCTTAGAATTTTCTCATGCTACAACACTAGAACCTTCTGGATGCGAGTTCTAAGTCCATTGTGGAAATGGAAATCCCAGAAACCATGTAAGTGGCATAAAAATGCTGTAATTGCATAGTGTGGATGCGCCTCAGGTTAAGTACACCCCTGGGATTCAAACATAGCATAGCCTTGGGTCTTGAAGGGCAAACCCAACTTTTAGAGTTTCTTCATCATTATCTTTTAATCTCATTTTTCCTTTCCTAGTATGGAGAAATCTGTGAGTTATTGTAATTTTTTTAAAATAAAAAATGAACTGAAATGAAATTACCACACACCCCTAGTAAAACTTTGATGCATATGAGCCAACAGAGATTGATTTGCCATAGACATTGTATCCATAGTGTTGTGTTTATAGTGCCAGCAGTAGAGCCAATGTGGTGTAGTGATTTGAGCATTGGATTATGATTCTCGAGACCAGGGTTTGAATACCCACTCAGCCATGGAAACCTTGGACAAGTCACACTCTCTTAGCCTCAGAGGAAGGCAAAGGCAAACCCCCTCTGGACAAAACTTGCAAGAAAACCCCATAGATTGAGGTTGCCATGAAAGTGCCTTAAGGTCACCATAAACCAGCAACTACTTGAAGGAACACAACAACAAAGTAGTGGTGGTTAGAGAGTAATTGGTCAATAGTTTTGATAGCAGCAACAGTAATAGCAGGTGGCATGGAAAATGTAGGTGGATTCATTTGCATAAAAGAAAGCAAACTAAAATCAGATACAAGCTGTCCATATGGTGTTACCTTCAGCCCATATGCTGTGTAGGCGATGGTTGTGCATCTGCAACTGCATGTGCTGACTCTATAACAGTAATCTTGTGAAGTGCGTGTGTCTGGCTGCCAAAAACTCTACTTACCGGACACAGTCATATGGCATTACCAAAATAGAACTTTCTAAAATGATTTGTTGCTGTTGCTTGGAATAAAACTGTATTTGCCCTGACTCAGAGGGAGAGGGACCAGCCTAAATTGCAGAGATGCTGGATCAGGGGGCCTGACATTGAGTCTGAATGCTGCCTGAGCCAAAGGGTTCTGAACTAGCACCTCCACTGAATGGAACCACCGGTCTAGATATGTCTGCAAAATTTATTTCAAAGAGGGAATATAATGAATGGCTGTGTTGCAGCTGGAGTTCCTTTTTGCTTCATTTCTTATAATGGACTTAGATTAATATGGACAGTCTGGAATAAAATAAGAAAAGACCCAGCTTTTATCTTGATATAAAACTCAAGTTTTCATTGGAAAGCCTTTAATCTGACTGTCATATTTCCTGAACAACAGTGATCCTATAAAGAACTCTATCTTTGCTAGCAAATGTTGGCTGCATAGAGGTATTGAAAAACTGTGTTTGTTTATTGATATCCCTATCAATAGGGTGTCAGCACTTCAGAGAGTGAAACGTTTTCATTCTGCATTTGAGATCTGAACAAAGAGTTTATATTAGATTTGGAAATGATAAATAATGACTGTTGTAATAAATATTCATCTATAGCCATTTTATTCCCAAGGGATGGAGTTAAATCATAAAATAAACCTCATCTACTGCCAGCAACTCAGCCTCTATTTCCCAATTCTCTTCCCTTCAGACTTGCTTTATCTGTTGTACTGACAAGCATGCTTTAAATGCTAGGTTGACATCTGAAACACCAACAATTTAATTGCAGGCTTCCAACCTTTATTTGGGTTGGGATGATGCAACCATACAAAGCAATGTCCTGTGTTGCTAAACCAAGGAGGCACAGAGTGCTGCTAAAATGGCCTGGTTGCCTACCTCAAACATTGATTCCTTCATTATTCAGTATTAAATTATTGAAGAATTCCTTTCTACCCAAAAGTTTTCCCCAAGGTGTTATAGATCTTTAAAAACAGTGCCATATCTATGAGCAAATGGTGGGTAGATTCGTATGAAAGGATGTGGCCTTTCAAATAGCCATGTCCCAAATATTGTAGGTCTTTATAGGTTGAGAAGATATAGTATGTGCCACTATATACATATTACTGAATCTGTATCATTATCTTCTAGAAAAAACACTGAGTTATCTGAGAAGCTTATGAACTGGGCAATACCTCCAGGATTATATCTCCTACATTTGTCCTGGATTGAGTTTTGCCAGCTGCCCTGGGGAGCAGAAATAGTTGTAAAGGGTAGAAGTAACAAAGTGACAGACACTGAACACTGAACTGAGAAAACCTTGATATCTGAACATGAATTTATTTGCCACAATTTATTTGTGTGTCTGTTAACATTCTTAGGAAAATAATAAAATCAGAAGAATTGTGCCAGGTCAGAACACAGGCCTATCTATTCCCACTGTTGCCTATAAGATGCCCATAAGCAGGACTCACTCCTGCTTGTGTATCTGAATAAATGCACTTAGGTATACTAGGTCTGATTTGTTGTTAATTGCCTTCAAGTCAGCATTGATTTATGGTGACTCTATGAATGAGAAACCGCTGCTCTGCTAAAGTCTTGGAAATTCAAGGTGGTGACTTCCTTGATTGAGTCAATCCACCTATGATGCATTCTTCCTCTTTTCCTGATACCTTCAACTCTACTGAGTTTATTGTCTTTTCTAATGAGTCATGTTGTCTCATGATATGCCCAAGGTACAATAGCCTCAATTTGGTAATTTTGACTTCTAAGGGGAGATTTCAGGCTTGATTTACTCTTGGACTCATTTATTGGTCCTTTTGGCAGTCCACAGTGTCTGTAGAACTCTCTTCTAGCACCACATTTCATATGTGTTGATTTTCTTCCTGATACTGACAGCAATGTAGTTTCTTTATATATTTCTATCCTGCCCTCTATCATAAGATCTCAGATGGCACACAATCAAAACACAATAGCCGTATCCTCCATGTAGTTCAATCCCATTTTTCAGCTGTTCATGTTAGAAGTCATCACTATATCTTGGAGTAGCAAATTCTATTGTTCATCTGTGGATCGTGTGAAGTACTCCTTTTTGTCTGTCCCGAAAAGCTTGCCATTCAGCTTTCAAGCAGTGGAATAATTAGACCAATTAGCACCTCAGAATGGAAAAGCCACCTCTCCATCTTGTTTATTTGAAAAACTGTATCTTCTTAATAGGACCATAAAGAAGGAAGATGTTCTATTTGATCAATAGACAGACAATGTTAATGATTGCACAGCTGTGACTAGTTAAAATTATAGGAGTATTTTTTTTTAGTTGTTCAATATGATCTCTTGTGCTAGAATAGGAAATGGACTACTGAACCTTCTTTCAGTTATAATACAATAAATCTGCAGACAATACTTGCTGGTTTTCTGAGGGTTTTTGGACAGTCACAAAGATTAGAAAACTCATGACACCCCATTTCAACATTATTTTAACTCTTCCTTCATCCAAGGGTAAGTGTTGCAATCATTCCTACCTACATTCTTTCCAAGTGAGAAGGGGAAATGGAAGAATGAAATGTTGCAAATGAGAGTTTAGACTAGCAAATGGGGTGAATTGTGGAGAAAATGGGGGGAAATAGTATAAATATGCAGAGGGAGAGAGAGAACAAGAATGAGAGCAGGAACAGAAGCAATCTGGAGGTGTCTTCTGAGGTACTGTGGTTTACAGTGTTGTCCTAAGGAACACTATACCCTAGTGGTTTATAGCAAAACTTGTCTGGTAGTGGTGGCTTGGTGCTCAACAGGACTGGTAGGGCAAGGTGACTAATTAAAACTGAGCCCAAAGTCAACCTAGGCAGAGCCAACTTTCTTTCTTTGTCCCCTCTTTCTTCCCATGTAATGAGAGCTCAGTACAAGCCCTCAATATTTAGCATTTAACTGAACTGAAAAATAGTCTCTTCTTTTGGCTCAGTAGGTCTCCACACCATCATAATTATTCTTGGGATGATAGTGGTGGGGAGAAGCATGTAACTTGATGGACTGGCTATAAGTAAGGAGGCAGATGTGGCTAGGATGCCTGCAAGTAGTCTGAACATGAGGGGCCAATATCCCATTTGCCCAAATGGATCAGTATCTTGTTTTATGGAGTGTAATGACCTCGGTGGATTTACAGAGACTGACTCCAGGAGCCTTATGTTTTTTCTTTATCTGAAGTTTGTAGTTCATGGATTTAAGCTTTTCTTCTCTTCAAGTACCATTTCATTGTTCTATGTTTATTTACTGTATGTTATTTATGCATTATACTTCATTTTGCTTATCTGTGAATATTTAGCTTTGGCTATTTAAATTATTAATTGTATAATTACCTCAAACAAGGGTGAAGGTTTATATGTTCATTTAGCTGGAAGGCAAAATTGAACCAGGGCGATTTGGAAGGGGAGCTGAGAACAGCATTTCAATTAGGTTATAGAAGCATCACACTTCTATGACCAAACCACCATGAAAGTTGGGGTGTCCAGAAGATCACAGTAGTAACTTCTATGCCTAACACAATAAACCAAAGGATGCATTTAAATTATGGAGACAGCCACACAAATGTTGTCTTCCCATTTCAGAAATAAAATTTGCAAGTACAAAACAAAACGGGGGAAAGTAACATAACTTAGCACTTGGCCACAGATGTCCAGTTGACTTCTTCATATCTATAGTTAAAAGAGTCTCATAGCAGGTGATGTGACACAGTAAACAATTTTGGGCTAGAAGGACAAATAATCTTAATTGAATTTACACACCCTGTTGGAAGAGTAGGCAGACATGGAAATTAATTAAGAAGTTGCTTTATTAATAGTCTCTAACCAGTGATTTTCAGAGGAGCTCCAAGACAGTATGGGATAATAGTAAGGCTGGGGTTCCAGGGATCTATCTCCTCACGTATGCTCAGGACAAACCACCCATAGCCCCATTGACAGGCCAGCATAGTAGCATTTCCATGGCCAATAATGGAAATGAGTAAGACCATCCCAGGGGAGAAAATGTCTAGTGAGATCACTCCCCTCTATCCATGGGCCCTTGAACCCAAAAGTATAAGAGAGGAGTAACCTTTTTGAGCCTACATGTTGAAAGAGTACACCAAGGTTCCGACATCACCTACCAGTCTATTGCCCACCCCCCCCAACCTGCCAGTGTGATCAACTATTTCAAAGTGTTCTCATATCAGTCTCTCCATAATTCCCACTGTGACTCAGGCCATGGCTTTCTGAGCTGCTTAATCTAGGGCCAGTCTGGAGCATTATGCTCTAGACTAGCCCAGGATCAACCACAATGGCAGCCACACACAGAGGGCCCAATCTGACACAGCAGCATGTCATTGTCCACATGGGCCACCCAGACTTGCCCCACCCCCACCCCACTGAACCACCTTCTTTCCTCTTTCCCTTTCCACTCCTAAGGGCAGAAGAGGGTGCCTGTATGATCATCAAGGAGGGGTGAGAGTAACCCCCCTTGTTGATCATATGTCAAGGCAACAATTTCTGGCCTCAGCAAAGGTGGTGGCATGCCAGCCAAGGCTTTCCATGGAGCACCTGCTCATGAGGAGGCAGTGGGTCTGAAGGCAGACCATCCCATTCCCTGTACTACTCAGCATGGGGAAGTGGAGTGACATGGTTTTTGGTGTGTGGACAACTGGATTGGCCAAATCGGACCTGATCCAACTGTCTGCATGCCAACAGAACCTGAAAGCCATTCTGGGGATTCCAGAAAACATTGGGCTTTCTCCTGACTTTGCCTAGTGTGGGGCAAAGTCAAGTTAAGGGCTAAAATCTATACAGTATTAACTTCCTAGAAGTAGCCATATGTCATGAGGACTGCCAGTACCAGGTTTAAGCTGAGTATGACATTTTTCGCCCCTGTGGACATGGCTTCAGTATAGGGTGAGCAACCAAGCAACAAAGATAAGAAGGCCAGAGAAGCTTTAACAGTGAGCAATGAACAATGAGGTAGCAATGAACTTTAGAAGCTACACTCACCTGATCCCCCAGAGTCATAGAATCATAGAATCATAGAATCATAGAATCATAGAATTGCAGAGTTGGAAGAGACCACGAGGGCCATCCAGTATCACAATGCATTGCCTCTTCCTCTTCCTTGTACTCTTCTTCAGGGAGTGCAAATGGCCCTTCCAGACTGCTTCCCTGCAGACTTTCACATTCCTATGTTCCCATTTGAATTCATAAATCCCAATGGAGAGGAAATCCTAAACCTTTTAAAGCTTCATCATTTAAACCAATCCTTTAAATAAAGCAGGCCAAAGCAGGGTCTCTGGAGTTATAAATACCCAAGCCTTCTTTCAACAAAGTGAGGAAGGACTGAAAAATCTCTCACTCTGGCACAATGCAAGGCATAGTCAAAGAGCTCTTTAATTCTCCCTCCTGCAGTGGAAACAAAAGTAAAGGCTTTGGCAGAGTCCTTCCTTGAGGCACCTCAGCAGTTCCCTGCCATTTCCCTAAGTCTAGAGCTGTGTGTGGCAATGAGCAGTAAGGTGCATAATAAGGGGAAAGCTCTCAAAAGCTGCTCTTGCTGTTCATGCTGCAGGAAGGAAAGTTAAAGAGCCCTTTGCCCATGTCTCAGTGTGGGAGAAGATTGCTAAGGAACGTAATAATTGACATGTGTGATTCATATGTAAAACGCTCTTTTATGGAGAGCTAGCATAGTGTTCTGGTTTGAGTGTTGAGTGTAGAGACCAGGGTTTGAATCCCTGCTTAGCCATGGAAACCCAGTGGGTGACCTTAGGTAGGTCACACTCTCTCAGTCTCAGAGGGATCCTCCCTCTGAATAAATCTTGCTAAGAAAATCCCAATGATAGGTTTGCATTAGGGTCTCCATAAGTCAGAATTGACTTGAAGGCACACAACAACCATGATTTGTATGTGTGCTGGGGAGGGGGTGTTTGTTGGGAACAGGAGTATCCTTGAAGGTAGCATTTAGATAACCATTATTGACTCATAGTCTTGGATAGAGGCCTGTTTCCAATTGCAGACTGACTCCAGACAAATAGACTCTTCAATCCTCAAAGGGGATGGAACTTTCCTCCTTTTTGGTGTTACAGCTTGACCTTGACATATTTGAAAATATCTGTGTATGAAGGATGTTTATTTAGACATTGTGCAAAAGAAAACAAATTCAAATGCAGTTCATATGTGAACCACCTGAGATTCAGAATGGGAGACTGAGCAAGAAAGAGACTTTGGTCTTGTCTACACTGGCCAGAATATGCCAGCTTCCCACCAGTGTATTCTGACACCAGATCAGGTTTTTTGCTTCCCCATTACCTGCATGAAATAGGATGGAGTCTGCACGGTGTCGCACTCTCCAAAGCTAGGAAGGAGGAGGTGATCAAGACCCCATGCATGTGACCAGCCTTGGTCATATGCTGCAGGCCTCCTTCCTGGCTTTGGAGAGTGCTACACAGATGGCAGCTGCAGCAGCTGCAGAGACAGGCTGGTGTGGTGGTATGACCGCCTGTGGTCCCATGGGGTCCAATCTGCCCAGGGGCAAAAAGGGACAAGAACCCTGCATCATTTGAACTACAGAGCTCCAAGATGGGGGCAAGATGGGGTAAATAGCCCATCTAGACAAGCCCTGAGTGAAGTGCCAGCATTTATCATAACCTCACATGTGCTATATTTGTGAACTCTTGGATGTTTTATACGGAATTCTTCATGACCCTATACCAGAAATGAGCACCAGTTACCTTCAGTCTGGTAACTTCAAGCAAACAAACCCTAATGCCAGCAGATCTGATATTTTAGAGTGCCATTTTTTCCCATTGTGCCATTTTTAAATATCTGTCATTTGCCCTGGAAAACACATTTTTCTGGAGTGGGATTTGTTGTAGAATAAGAATATTTTGAAGGTGGAGTTGGGGACCCTTTTGAAAACTGTCTTTGAGTAGACAGCATTGGCTACCTGATAACAGGAGCATAAAAGAAAAAAAGTGAAAGACCTTTCACAGACAAGGGAAATTACAATTGGCAATGTAAGTTAAATAAAATTAGGCTTCACACAGCTTGCATTGTAAATTAAATGTAATCAATAAGTTTGGCAATTCCAGTCAAGATTGTCTGTTAACTTTCTATACTACTTTAATAAAAAAATATATTATTGCTAAGTTGTGATAGAGCAGTGAGCTCATTTTCGATACCACAGATGATAGGTTTGATAAGTTTTTCAAACTGACTTTTTAAAGTGTGACTTAAAACCAAAAGAGTATGGTCATTTTTAGTCTCACTAGCCTATTTGATCTGATGGTTGATGACCATCAAAGGACAACTGTAATGTTATGTGTTATATTAAAATATATAGTGCTTATATAGCATTTATGCTGATACATTTATTCATTATGGTGTTTAATTCTCTAGATTATTTTTGTTGGAGGTCAATGAGAGGTCACATTATCCAGGCATGGCAGCATGTACATTTAAACAAACAAGTGAACTAATACATTCTTCCAAAGAGGCTCTTCTGACCACATCCATTATCCTTTCTAAGAAGTCAATTCTGAGATCAAAAATTCCTAGCACTGTAGTTCAAGACAGAGCCTGAGAAAGTTCCTGTTTTGAACTACAACTCCTCGAATCCCCCATCCCCATGACTGGGGATTTCTAGGAGTTGAGGTCCAAGGAAGTGACTTTTCCAACCTTTGTGAATATATACAAGGATAACTGAATATTGCTTACAATTACTCTGTATGGAGGAATATACAAAGATCTAAAAACTGGTGTATGTTGCAATGGAATATTATTGTGGACCCAGACCGTATGACCCCACTCCCTCCCTTAAAGAAGACACATACAATAACGTGTGATGAACAAGTTTGTATTGAGTACAAAATATGGAAAATTGGCTAGGTACAGGTTAGTAGATGATGCTTGGCAATAAAGGGCAATAAAACTTGCTGATGGCTGCATTATGGTTGGCACTCATGCATGGGTCGTGATCTCATCATTGCCCAACCCAATTTTGGTCAATGGACTCATGTCGGGCACTTCTGATCTTCCTGGAAGAGAGAGCTGTTGGCCAAGCTGCCCCGCCTGACACTCTCTCCTCCCCTGTAAACAAAGTATTAACTAAGCAACAAAAAGAAGGGAGGGATCTCCGTGAACTTGAACTTGATGGAGACCCCCTTCCCTAGATCAGTACCCATGCCACCCACCAAGCAAATTGCAACAAGTAAATGCAATATCATTATATAGAGGGAGGGTGGGTGGGTGGGTCTTCAGTTCCAATGAGGCCAACTAGATGAGCCTACACTGGAGGCCAGCTTAAATACCGGCCTGTCGCAGGATCCTCCGTCAAGGCAGGCCGGGAAGGAGAAGGTGGCTAATGGTGGCCCCCACATTGGCTGGCCATGCGGCTGGTGGGGGCAGCCAGAGGAGGAGCATGAGAGGTGCCGGCTGGGCTGCAAAATGGCCCACCGGCAAGCCGGTAAGCCCCCTTGTGTATCCAGACCATATGACCCCACTCCCCTCCCTTAAAGAAGACACATACAATAACATATGATGAGCAAGTTTGTATTGAGTACAAAATATGGAAAATTGGTTAGTTACAGGTTAGTAGATGATGATTGGCAATAAAGGGCTGCAACTTCCTGATGGCTGCAGAATGGTTGGCACTCATGCATGGGTCATGATCTCATCATTGTCCAACCCAATGTTGGTAATGGACTCACGTTGGACACTTCTGACCTTCCTGGAGGAGAGAGCTGATGGCCAGGCTGCCCGCCTGACACTCTCTCCTCTCCTGTAAACAAAGTGTCAACTAAGCAACAAAAAGGGGGAGGGATCTCTGTGAACTTGAACTTGACAGAGACCCCCTTCTTCCCTTTCCTAGATCAGGACCCATGCTATCCACCAAAAAAAAGTGTTCCCCCATGGGGACCGCCTTCCACCAACCATTCCCTCCTCCATCCACAGGCAGCCCTTCAGTTCCATCTAGCCCATGGGCTGTGCAGTGAGCATCCTCTCTGGGTGTATGTACTCTGTGTGGCCTTGTATCACCACTGTCCCGGACTCCTGATGGCCTCTGTGGATGATCTGTCCAGTGCCGCTGTAGTGGCTGCTCCCTTCCTGAACGCCACCTTTTGCATGTTCCCAAACCAATATCTCATGATCATTGTTCCATCCCTGTGCCTGAGCAAGGGCCCATACCTCTGGCCGTGCACCTTCAGGAACCCACTTGGAGGAACAGATGACTTTTCTCCCTCTCGGCGGAGCCACACAGTGGCATACGGCATACCAGTGGCAGCACCCCATCGAGTGCGCCAACAGCCTTAGGATACAGGTCATCTGTCATCTGCCACTGTGGGCATCATCTTCCTCCAACCATCTACAGCCTTTCCCCATCAAGAAGAGACTGCCACTCTCTGAATCACTGTTCACTGGCATCCAGGGCCAGCGCATGGAACCTCTACCCTGAAATAAAGACAGTGAGTCTGCAATCATGGTGTCTACACTGGGAATGTGCTGGGTGTAGAAACTGGTGCTGGACTCCCAGCTCACCATATCAATCTGCACACTGGCCGCATGTCCCAGAATTCGTTTCTCCATAGGGCAACAGCCACCAGGCAGGGAAAGAATCCCAGCAACATGAGGTGCCAGGCCAATCCCGTCTCCCCCACTCCCTCAGCACGGCTGTGGGCACCAGTGGTCATCGTAGTATCCCCAAATCCCCAGCTACCCGCTGACCGTGCCACACCGAGGTCTCATTGCAAGAAGGCCAGACAGACCTGTGTGTCTGCCTCCCTCCCCTTTGACTAGCACATGTAGTGATGCAGGGATCTGACCCCCTGGGAGGTACCTCCTTCGCACCAGAAGCCTGCCCTGGAGCCACCCCGGCATGTAAAGTCCAGCTATCTAGCAGTGACTGCACTTCTTGCAGAGTGACTTTGCCCTGCCCCAGGAGACCATCTAATTCCTCCCTCTGGACTGCAGCTTGCCCACAGGCCAGCATGAAATGCCAAGGAAGTTGCCGCCCTGGACGTCCTGTGCACCAATACCTTCCGTGGGCCTGGAAGGAAGAAAGCAGAAAAACAAAACCCCACTCCAGGCCTCCTGCCGACCCCATCATGAGGAAATCATCCAAATAATGAGTGACCAAAAAAGGGGTGTGTGGCCTGCCCGTGTCGCAGGGCCCACCCCAGAAATGTGCCGAATGCTTCAAATGCCGCACAGCTGATGTGGCAGCCCATGGACAGTGCCCTGCCATAATCCATGTTCCCAGAATTTGAACCCCAGGATGCAATGAGCATCTGGGTGTGCCTGAAGTGACTGGAAAGCAGGTTGGCTATCAGATTTAGCCCTCAGATTACCATGCCCACAAGTGCGCACAAGTGATCGTTCATATTTACAAAAAAGAAAGAAAGAAAGAGTGTAAGATCACCATTTTATTGACTTACCAGACCCCTGCTTAGCTGAAAATCTAACATGTTGGCCGCAGGCGTTTTCCCTGTTTGCTACCCTTTCCCCCCCATCCTTGTCTAGCCAATCAGATTATGCTGCCTGTTCACATCTGTGCGAATGCGAATGTTTGAACAATTGCACATTCGCATGTCATACAGAGCTTTTTTAAAAATTCGTATGAAGCCCCGGATGTAACGCACACAGATTTTGTGCTGGATTTGGCTTCCCCCCTTCCGAATGACATGTATTATGCACATGTCCGTATGAACGGATCGCTATATGTTCGCATCCTGTTTGGATTATTTTGACTGTATAGACATGACCCCATTTGAAATGCTTTAAATAAACATCTGAGAAAACTTGCTTCATATGGGAAAACCCAAATCAGGCCAGTATGGGAATGCAGGGTCTGTTCCTGCACATTGGATTCAATCACTGGCCACCACCGGAGTTGCTTTGCAGCCATGAAGGAGACCCACCAGCATGTGATCAAGGCCCCCTGCATGTGACCAGTCTTGATTGTGTGCTGAGGGCATCCTTCCTGGCTTCAGAGGGAGTGATGCACGACAGCAGGGGAGGTGGCCACTAATGCCAGCCAGTGTGTGTGTGTGGACTTCATCCCATTTTGGCACAGTAACAGGGGAGGGGAAAATGAGCCAGATCTGGGGTCCCAAAGACAGATATGCTGTCCAGAAGGTAGCTTATTCTGGCAGGTCTAGACAAGCCCCCTGGCTTTTAACAGTGGATGCCGGTTTGGTGTATGTTTACTAAAAGATAAACCCAATGGAGTTCTATGAGAATTCCTTTCAAGGAAACATTTACAAAAGTAATGCCAATGTGCTTTGCACCATGAGGCATACTGGAAAAGCAGCCCAGGGAGAAGATTAAAATTCTCCCTCCCCAATACAACAGCTACAATCTGACCCAGATTGTGTGGGCTGGTTGTGAATCATTCAGTATTCCAGCAAATAGTTTATTCCCTTTTAATTAACTATTTGAATACTTGTGGGTTTTTTTTTAAAAAAAAGTTTTAATAGCCATTAAAACTTTTTTTAAAACCCCCCCACAAGTATTCAACTCCAAATTTATTTGTTTCATGTCTAGTTTGGCCCTTGGATTTCAAACCACTGGCAACCCACAGTATGTTTTAAGAAGTCATAGAGGTCCCAAGGTCCAAATCACCTTGTTGTCATTTGCCTATAATAATCTTCTATAATGTGTGGGCTGGTTGTGAATCATTCAGTATTCCAGCAAATAGTTTATTCCCTTTTAATTTCTAACTCCTCCTTTTTACTGCATTTGGGTTATTTCTTGTTTTCAATCCTTTTAATTCTATTTCAGATGCGTAATTATTGATTGCTATGGCCTAGCTGACATTATGCAACACAGACTTTAAAACATGTCTTTAAATACAGATTTTACTATTGCTACTGGCCTGTGATTATACACAACCATCTCCACACATTTAGGAGATTTTCACACGGGGAAAGTAACCCCCGGGAAGATCAGGACAGAAATGGGGCTGTTCCAGGTCCAGCACTCCATTTTGCATGCCCCCTTCCTTCTCCCGATCTCCTGTCATCCTCCCTCCATGCTGCTTCCATTTCCCTCCCACGATGTTCCATAATTTTTTACTAATGAAGAACTTTAATTAGTAAAAAATAGCAGGAGGGAAATGGAAGCAGCACGGAGGGAGGACGACAGGAGATCGGGAGAAGGAGGGGTGTGTGTGAAATGGAGCACTGGACCCAGAACAGCCCCGTTTCTGTCCCGATCTCCCCAGGGGTTACTTTCCCCATGTGAAAATCTCCTCACTCCACTTGTTTGCAAAGTGGAGTTGCTTTCAGTTGCAAAATAATTGACCCACAGTAGGTTAGGCACAGGTGTCTTGGGCTTCTTTTATGATATCTCCAAGTACTCTTGCTGGAATCTCCAGTTCAATGAGATCCCATATTTACTCTTTTTTGGAGTAAATTACAAACTCAAAACAAAAGAACATGAAAACAATTCAACCTCATTATCCAGTTCTATCTGTGTTTTGGGCAGAAAACAGTATAAGAGAAATGTAGAAAAGCAAGAGAGACAAAATTCATGAGAACCATTGAAACATAGCGAGTAACAAAGATGCCTGAAGGCAAAGGTTGCCTGAGGCAAATCATATTTCTGTGACATACTAATAAGACCTAGACGGTGAAAAATTAGAAAGAGACATTTAAAAGCATTTTTCAGGGAACAGGTAGCATATGCCAGTTATTTTGCCAGAAAGATATGATACTAAAAATAGACAAATGAAAGTTTAGAGATTCCATTACCATGACTGAAATGGCAAAGCTTGGAAAAATTACCTTCTGATTAAAACTATCAAAGTCCCCCAACCAACATGGTCATACTGGCTGGGGGTTCTGGGTGTTGTAGTCCAAAAGGCCTCCCAGCTTTCTGAAGTTCTAAAATGGTCACAGGTAGTGAGAAATCCAAAAGGTTTGCTTGTGGAAATCACTTGCTTCTACCAAGTCCAATGCTCTCAAGCTCTAACTAGGATGTTCTTTCTGTTTCATACTCAAAGTTACACACTGAAAGTTTGAAGGCACTTACAATTTAAATATAAGTGTAACTGTAGGACACAAAAGTAGTAGGTCAGCAGAGACAGCATAATGTAATGGTTTGAGTGTTAGACTATGGAGATTATCAGACCAATTTAATAATCTGGGACAGGGATGCCACAGGATAACGAAAGGGACATCCCTGTCCCGTTCTTCCCCATGCTGCCTCCGTTCTGTTCCTGTATTTTCTTATTGATGGGGAAAAGTCCTTAATAGATTGCCTGTTCTGTTTCTATCACGGAACCACAGGCATCTGAAAAGGAGCCCTGTTCTGCTGGTGTGATGCCAGCATCATAGTGAGGTCACAGGGAGCTCTGTGCCAAACACTTGTAGATTTGATCGGGACATCAAAGTAAGTGACACCCCCTTTTTACCCTCTGTGGGTTACTTGTTAAGTTTAAAGTGTGTTTAAAGCTGGATCTTCCTCCAGCAGCCAGCCAGGAAGATCCAAGCCTGCAGCAGCTTCTTTTCCCCAACTCCACTGGGCTAGAAGGCTGCAGAGGACCCTGAGGACTTCCAGGAGCAGGACAGCAGTGAGAGGGGCATGGCCTGGAGTGGCTAGTGATATAAGCCACTCCCACACCCCTCAGGAACACCACCTTGCCAGCCAGGAAGACCCAAGCCTGAAGCAGCCTCTTTCCCCCCATTCCACCGGGCTAGAAGGCTGCAGAAGGAACACTTTAACATCGTGCAGTCGAAGGCTAAAGAGTCGAACTCTTTCACATCTTAACACCGATGAGAGCCTTGAAAAGATGCTCCACTAGTTAGCCTGATCACAGGCAACAGCGGTAGCGTCATTTTGAATTGGAGTCAGCTGAGACCGGGAATGGAGTGGGGGCGGAAATTGGAGTTGCTGGGGAAAGGGAGGTATGGTTGGAAGAGAGTGAACAGATGTTACAAAAGAAGGCAAGATCGCTGTCTGTTAGCTATCCCACCTTCAGTTCACCCTGTTTCATGGAATGGATTGGAGAGTGTACCAACCATTCCACAGAACCTTACTTTGCTCCTCTGCAATGCCAGGTCGGTTTAAAAAAACCCACACACATTATTTACAATCTTCTTTGGGATGAGGATGCCGACCTGGCTTGCTTCACAGAAACCTGGCTGGGAAAGGATAGCACTGTCACGTGGACACAGGCCGTCTCAGCCGGGTGTTCTGTCAGTGAGCAGGTGAGGGGAAGTGGGGGGGGGGACAGAGTGGCTCTGGTTTATAAGAATAATCTGACTTTGACCAGGATACCTGTCCGGAACACAGTCCACTTTGAGTGTATATACTTTAGCCTGAGGACCAGGGATAGTTTGGGGATTCTGCTAGTATACCAACCACCCTGATGTCTAGCAGACTCCCTAGCTGAGCTGACATAGCTAGTTTCAGAGTTGCTGTTGGAGCTGCCCGGACTTTTAGTTTTGGGCAATTTCAACATTCCACTCGAGACCAGTTTCACAAATCTGACTGGTGTGGCTCAGGAGTTCATGGAGACCATGACAAACATTGGCCTATCCCAATTGGTCATCGGGCCCACACATTGTGCGGGTCATATCCTCGATGTGGTCTTCAGTATGGAACAGGAATATCTATGGGCGGAGGTTATTAAAACCACCATATTGTCATGGAGGGATCATTTCCTGGTCAAGACTGAACTAAGAGTCTCTTCCCACCCCATTGGGTGTGTGTGTGGACCCATTAGAATGGTCTGCCCCTGAAGGCTAATGGAACCAATAGGATTCCAGAAAGCCTTGGAGGGTTTAATAGTTGGTAATGCCGGTGACCCTGTCAAAGCTTTGGCTAATACCTGGAACACCAGCCTTACCAAGGCTATTGACACAATCGCTCCCAAGCATCCTTTCCAACCTGCTCCAAACTGTAAGCCATGGTATACAGCAGAGCTTAGGAAAATGAAGTGGATTGGACAACGACTAGAGCGCAACTGGTGGGAAACTTGATTCTTATCCGTCAGGACTCATCATAGGAACTTTCTTTGGTCCTATTGAGAGGCAATACATGCAACGCAGAGATCCTTCTCCTCTGCACTTATTGCGTCTGCAGAATCCCGGCCAGCAGAGCTATTTAGGATGGTAAGGGAGATGACACAGGTTATACCTGCGCAGAACCCATTGCTTAACCCAATAACGGCCTGTTGTGATGTGTTTAACAACTTCTTTGTAGATAAAATCTCTCGGATAACAGCTGACTTAGATGCCATTATTTTGACAGAAACAATTGACAATGTGTCCAGCAACTCCATTGATGTAAGTTTACCTGATCAATTTCAATCTGTGAGTACCGAGGACGTGCTACTTGGTAGAGTGAGGAAGATGACCTGCCCTCTCAATCCTTACCCTTCATGGCTGGCCATTTGGGGGGGGGGTGCCTTGATGGTATTCCTTAAGGACATCATCAATGCATCCCTCAGGGAAGGGTGTGTTCCATCCTGTTTAAAGGAAGTGGCAGTTAGGCTGCTCCTGAAAAAAACTTCCATGGACCCCCTGGACATAAACAATTATAGGCCAGTTTCTATGTTACCATTCTTGAGCAAAGTGATCGAGAGGGCGGTTGCTCTTCAATTACAAGTGGTCTTGGATGAAACCCATTATTTAGACTCATATCAAACTGGCTTTAGGTCGGGATTTGGAGTTGAGACTGCCATGGTTGCCTTGACCGATGACCTGCGTCTAAGCATCGACAGGGGTAGTGTGACCCTGTTGGTGCTTCTAGACCTCTCAGCGGCTTTCGATACAATAGATCATAGCGTCCTCTTGGATTGCCTGAGTGGGTTAGGAATCAGAGACGTTGAGCTCCAGTGGTTCTGGTCCTTCCTCTCGGGCAGGTCCCAGAGGGTGCTGCTCGGGGACAGCTGCTCCAGTAGAAAGGAGCTTACTTGTGGCCTTCCGCAAGGTACCATCCTGTGCCTGATGCTGTTTAACATCTATATGAAGCCGCTGGGTGAGATTATTCGGAGTTATGGGGCTGGGTGTTATCAGTACGCTGATGACACCCAGATCTATTTCTCCTTGTCTCGATTGTCGGCCTCAAATTCCGATGCGTCTCTCCTCTTAATGACCATCTTAAAGCAGTAATGGGCTGGATGAGGAAAAACAGATTGAGATTAAATCCAGACAAAACGGGGGTGCTCATGGTAGCGGCCCCGAAACCAGGAGTTTGGTTGCAACCTCCAGTCCTGGACAGGGTCATGCTCTCCATTAAGGACTGTGTTCTAGTCTGGGGGTGCTCCTTGATTCATTGTTTCAGATGACTAGTCAGGTGAATGCGATGGTCAGGAGTGCCTTTTATCAGCTTCGGCTGATATGCCAGCTGTACCCTTTCCTGGAAGTAAGGGACCTTGAGACTCTGGTGCACGTGCTGGCAACTTCTCGTCTAGATTTCTGCAATGTGCTCTACATGGGGCTACCCTCATGCTTGGTCCGGAAACTGTCAGTTGGTACAAAATATGGCAGCCAGAGTGGTCTCAGGAACATCTCGGAGAGGCCATATAACTCCAGTATTAAAATCTCTCCACTGGCTGCCTATCATTTTCTGGGCCCAGTATAAGGTGTTGGTTATTAGCTTTAAAGCTCTAAATGAATTGGGTCCAACTTATCTTTGGAACTGCCTCCTCCCATACAATCCTCCCTGCGCACTCCAGTCCTCTGGGAGGAATTTGCTTCAGCCACAAAAATCTAGGCTGTCTGCAACCTCCCAGAGGGCCTTTTTGGTACCCCCCCCCAAATTATGGAATGGTCTGCTGAACGAGATCCATCAGATGATGAGCTTGAGTAGCTTTAAAAAAGCACTAAAGACGGATCTCTTTCGGCAGGCCTTTCCTGATTAGATCCCGGCCTCAGGAGCTGCATCTCCTGGCCTCTTTTAGTCTCGCTGGCTATTGATTTTTGTATTTGTTTATTTATGTGATTTTATTCTAGGTGGATTTTAATTTGATACTAGTTTAATATCTTTTTATGGGGGAGGGTGCGGGTAGGTGGGGCTTAGGGATTTTAGTCAGTATTGTTGTATTTTAATTGTTTGTAAGCTGCCCCGGTTGTTTTTAACAGAAGGGCAGGGTAATAATAATAATAATAATAATAATAATAGTTGTTGTGGTGGTGTTTGGTTTTTACTTTTGATGTTTTGTTTTTATTTTTTAATTTCCTATGTGACCGTTCTCTCACAAGAACAGCTGGGATGTTGTTTCCAGGAAGTGAATGGGGCTTGGCAAGAGCCCCATTGACTCCTGGGATGCTGGATGGGAGGGGAGGACTTTCAATAGCACAGCAAGGTAGGTGTCCGAAAATTTTTCTTTTATGGTGTTACAGGGACAAGAGTGGGGCAGGATTGGGAGTTCCAGGACAGAAACGGCTTTTAAGGACCTGTACGATAATCTCCTATGAGTCTGGAGACCAGATTCCCCATTCAGCCATGGAAACCCACTAGGTGACCCTTCAGCCTCAGAGGAGGGCAAAGACAACCCCCTCTGAATAAATCTTGCTAAGAAAATACCGTGATAGGTTTGACTGAGGGTTGCCGTGAACTGGAAATGACTTGAAGGCACACAACAACAGCAGAAAGGCTATAGAAATTTCTTTCTGAAGCACTGGTTATGAATCTATGTTGGTGAGAATCACTTCTAATATTTGATCCACCTGCAGTATAAAATGATATAGCCTAGCAATGAACACATTGTGCTTAGCTCTTTTAATATGCAGTCTTGAAATAACATGTGAAAAATTTGAGTTTGATGGCTCTTCAGCTGACAACAGATTACTGAGTAATGTTCAATTTATAGAACATCACTAACCACAGCATTTTCCAGAGCTCAAAAGGTTACTTTGAGAAAATAATTAATTGGAAGTCCAAGTCCCAAAAGCTTATTATTGTTACATTTAAAAAAAAAGAATTTTCTGTTTTTTGTTTCTGAAAAACTAAAATGTTACTTCATAGCAACTTTAAAAAAGTACCTTAAGAATTAAACAAGCCTGTGGTAGAAAACATACTCTTCTCCTAGCTACCTTGCCATGCTAAGAACCACAATAGGGCATGAGACAGCACCATGAGGCTCAGCATCAGCAAACACCTGAATCATGTGAAATTTCTCCTACACCATTTAGTGAGGCCATTCCCCTGTAACTATGTTGGGGTGATCCTGGCAACAGTAGAACTAGGAGGAGCTGTGTTAATATCCACATATTAATTGGTGAATGGCCTAAAGAGTATTTATCTGGCAAAAATGTATGGTGCCTTAAATCCACCTGGTATCATTTTAAAAGCATGTCTGAGAATGGAAATGAGGGGAAAACGTTGCATTAAATGATATACGAGCTCAGCATATCTAATTAATAACTTCTTAAAATCTCTAAACCATGGGTGGGCAGCCTGTGGCCCTAGACACATTGAACTGATTTTGAAAAACCCTCCTGCATGTGGTCAGATCTACTAAGCGATTTCTCATACTTTCCTGTCAGAAGGAAGTGATTGTTACATTTCCTGTCAGCCTCCTGGGGAGAGAGGAAGGAGAGAGAAAGAAAGAATGGGACATTAGAAGTAGAGAAAAAGGGTGGCCTTCTACCCATTTGTCTCTGGTTCCTACCACCACCATCTCTGGCCCTGCCCAATGTTGGCCTATTTCCCCAGTCAGGTTGGGCCAATGCAGATGTTTGAGAATCTAGTTTGGTTTGGTTTTGATAAGAAGCTTACAAAATTCACAAGGGTCTTCATCAATTCCATGGGAAAAACTTGAGTTTAAAGAAATTTGAATGGGGCAGAAAGAAAAGTTGACAGACTTGTCCATCCTTGAACAAAATACCTTCAGGACAGCACACACATGAACTAAATGCCCTTCTGCATCTAAATCTATGTCTTGCAATTGCTTTTCACAAAACCATTATGTCATAAGTAGATAAGATGCCTGCACCAGGAGTGTGACCCATGCTGCTATTAATATTACAGATCAAAAGGAAGAAAATGTGTACAGGTTGACCCCCATATCCATGGGAGATATGTTTCAAGACCCCCTGTGGATACCTGAAACTGCAGATAAAAGGGAACCTTATTATTTTCAATGAGATGAACACCACAAGTTGACAACAGAATCTCATTGAAGGACCTAGAAATGCCTAGATAGAATGTATTTTTCCCCCCCCAGACATGGAAACCATAGATACTGAATCTATGGGTACAAGGGTCAACCTATAATTTGAGCCTCTGGTGATCTCAGCTTCTTAAGATGGCATGTGTGTTGGTACTGGAAGAACTCCTGGATGACACAATGCATTTCTGCGGGATTTCTGTAAATGAAGGACAACCTCCTCTCTTTTAATTGTGGCGCTGTGTCATGTGGTGACATGAAATTAAATGACCCTCTTTCCTATCACCTCTGTCAGAATCAGAGCTAAAATCTAACACAAATAAATCAAGGTAAGAAATTCCCAAAGAAGGAGAGACTGACGGGGACAGCGCAGCAGCCTAAGTTCTCTCCCTTGCCTCCACCAGCCACACACTTTCAATTACAAACCATGATCATCCAACACTCAGGCGTAATCTAATGCTCATTCCTTTCTCCCATGCTGTGACATTCCAAAGAAGCACAAGGGGGCGGCCATGCCTTAAATAGACTATTGCTCCACCCCATCATGTAACTCCCCCATCATGTGATGCATTTTGGCACCTTGTACCCCACACAAACCTCCTGGTCTCTGACCATGGAGACCATCAAAAGAGTACCTTCCCTGCAGTGTCTTTGACACACTAGTCCAGGTACTTATTTTGCCTCCCTGAAACAACATATGAAAATTCACCATCTTTCTGTACTTTATTGAAGTGAAGACAAGGAAAGGAATATATTTGAAGACACCACTGGGATGGAGGGGGGAAGCAAACTCTAATCCCAGCTTGTGGAGAGGTGATTGTTCCCAGCAAGTAAAAATAAAACACCTATCTATATATAATTCTCTTGGGTATGTTGCCTTTCCCAGTGTGCTGATTGGCTGCTCAGGAAACACATTCAACCCATACCCAACCAAGCACCACCCACATGCAAATTCCCTCTCCACCTCACAATCCACTCAATCTGCATCACTGCCTCACAGGGGCTCCTCCCTCCTCTCATTCCCTCAGCCACTCATCAGTCACAGGCTGCAATGGGATCCAGGCTGTCAACTGGTGGTGGTGGCAGAATGCTGCCACTGCCACTATGATGGGACCCAAGCAGTCAACTGGCAGCATCCATGACAGGGTAACAGAGCAAGTCACCCTCAGGAATTCTGGGAAAAGTGTATATTGCTGAGAAGGGTGGGAGGAATTTAAATCCACTGGCCTACCTTACAGGGTTGTCGTGTCTATTGGGTGTTTTTGGGGGGAGTTTTTTAATGGCGTATGGAGCGCTGGGTCCAGCTAGTGTTACAGTATTTGCCTATCATGTTACCTCTGTTTTTCTATCAAAACTATGTTGTTTTGTTTGTTTTAATAATGCTGATTCTACTTTTCTTTACAAAAATCTGTAAGAGATATTGGATGTTGTTGTGGTGTGCCTTCAAGTCGTTTCTGACTTTTAGTGACTATAAGGCGAACCTATCAAGAGGTTTTCTTGACAAGGTTTGTTCAGAGGAGGTTTGATAGTACCTTCATCAGAGGCTGAGAGAGTGTGACTTGCCCAAGGTTATCTAGTGGGTTTCCATGGCTGAGGGATATTCTAACCATGGTCTCCAGGGTTATAGTCCAATGCTCAAACCACTATTCCAGACTAACTCTAAGTATTCCTTTTATATTTGATTTATTGCAGATTGATTGGCAGATGACTTGAAGATTACCTGGTGCTAAGAAGTTACTTCCACAGGCCTGAGTTCTATTGGTAATCTGAACTTGAGTATACCATTTCAATCAATGGGATTTACATACATGTCAACACATCATTCAATTGATTGATGCCAGTATGTGTGTTCTAGTTGAGACTAACCAATAGAATCCAGGTCATTGTCCCCTAAATAGCGCACCCTTTCCTTACATGAGGTAGCGAACCAAGAAATTATCAATATTGCTTTACCATTTCCAAGAAATATTTTACTAATAGTCCTATATTCAAATATAGTTCTAGCTCATTATTCCAGTGAGAAGCACAGTCCTTATTTTCCCCAGTTGTAGATAGCATCATATCACAGCAAGACAGTTACTGTCAGGGCATGTTGTTTTGAACTGTTCAAAGTGTCATCTGTATTATACAAAGTTAATGCAAGTGGTCATTGCCATAGATGTTTGGAGTCTTTAAAAGGGTAGATTTCTCATCCTATTGCTGTAGTATTTAAGTCTAACCTTGAATGTCCTGGAAACAAATCATGTCAGTTCAAGTAAACTCATATGATTTGCTGTGAGGGTGATGTTGGGGAGACTCAACATTTGAAATTGATAAGCAAGAGACCTTGGGCTAAATTTAGATGAACTAAGGTTAAATGGTATTGATCAAACATTATGGCTGGAGAGAATGATTTTGAAAAGCTTTCATATAATTAGTATGATATAAACTCACTGAGCAGGAGGAAATGTTATTCCCATGAAAATGAAGGTATCAGAAGCAATATGAACATCCTTGCCAATTGCTATGCAGATCTTTAGTGATTTGTCTTTGAATGACTTTGTTCTTCACTGCAAAAGGGTTCCTAGAGGCAAACACATGAGTGTAAGAGTAGCCTGTTAATTTTTATTTATGCAATGCATGGCACATGTACTGCCAGCAGCATTCTGTAAGTGTGTTTGCTTGTAAAGAATCAGGCCCTCATCAAAATGAAACTTTGGACTACTGTAATATTATTATTGTTACTGCTTCTTTATTGTAGCTGAAGAACAGTCCACTGAAGGCCTAGAAATGTTTACCCCCCAGATCCTACACCAGCTGACAAATTTCTTTAAGAGAAACCAACATTTAGTAGGCCAAGCAAAGACTTACATATTTGGTCATTGCCAGGTTTATAATGCCCTATCATGCAGTCTTAACACAGTTAAAAACTGATAGAGCAAGCATGGATATGTCCAGCTTCAAAATGTTTTGCTAAGTGCTTTAGCCCAGTTGATGATGACAGTAGGCACATAATGAACACCAGGAGTTGCGAGAACTGCTTTGCAATGATTCTGCTCATACCTTACTGTTAGATTCCAGAAGATAATGTGCATGCAGCTTATCCTGGATCTATTCACACTACAGAATTATAGTGCTATTATTCCAGTTTAACTGCCCTGCTGCCATCCCATGGAATCCTGGGGTTTGTAGTTTGTTGAAGGACTAGAGCTCCCTGGCTGAGAATTTTAAATGGTCCTCTCTAAACTTCTAGTCTTAGAGTCCCATAGGATGGGACCATGGCAGCACTATCATTCTATAGTGTAAATGGGTCCCTGGTGAGATTTTCTATTTTTGTGATCAGTATAAGGTTATTCAGAGATTTGAGATAAGTTGCTAGCTATACACTGATAACAGCCAACTATGTTTTTTCCTTTCTATTGTAACCAGGTATGCATGTTATATTACAGAATGTTTTTTTCCGCTCTTCTTCTTGCTTAGGATTTTTAATTAAAATGTATTTTTAAACAATTAAACTTCATTTACAACAACTACAGTGCTAAACAACGAAACTGACATAATGGACACTATGCTCAATTCACATTTGAAACTAAGTACATTTGCATACCTTATACAGTAAAGTTATTTGATGCCTTTCTTGTCTATTTTATTTTCTACTCCATTTCCATCATGTTGGTCAGAGATTGTTTTTTCAGGACAAAATTCTAGGCTGTATCAATAGGAGTATAGTGTCTAGACTGAGGGAAGTAATAGGATCACTCTATTCTGCTTTGGTCAGAACTCACCTGAAATTCTATGTCAAGTTCTGGACAACACAATTCAAGAAGGATATTGACAAGCTGGAAAGTGTTCAGAGAAGGGCGACCGAAGTGGTGAAAGGTCTGGAAGTCATGCCCTATGAGGAACAGCTTAGTAGAGAAGGTAAAGAGGCGACATGATAGCTATGTTCAAGTATCTGAAAAGATGTCGTATTGAAGATGGAGCAAGCTTGCTTTCTGCTGCTCCAGAGACTAGTCCACAGAGCAATTGATTCAAACTGCAGGAAAAGGAAGGACTTCCTGATGCTAAGAACTGTTTGACAGTGGAATACACTGGCTCAGCATGTGGTGGAGTCTCCTTCTTCTGAGATTTCAAAACAGAGGATGGATGACTATCTGTTGGAAGTGGTTTGTTTGTGTATTCCTACATGACAAAGAATTGGACTAGATGGCCCTTGTGGTCTCTTCATGTTTTATGTTTCTATGAGAATGCTACGAGTAGCCTATTGGGGTTCTGGATAAAAGGATACCAAATTTCTGCAATATTATTTCTGAATGAATCCTTTCCTTTAAAGATTTAGATTGTGCTACTAAGTGCTCAGATAGGGAGTCCTGGTGGCAGAGTAGGGGGCCCTAGTGGCACAGTGGTTAAATGCCAGTACTGCAGCCACAACGTTGAGAGTTCAGTCCTTCAGGGCTCCAGGTTGACTCAGCCTTCCATCCTTCCGAAGTCAGTAAAATGAGTACACAGCTTGTTGGGGGAAATTAGACAATACAGTACATAGCACTATAAAGCAGTATAGAAATGCAGGTGCTAGTGCTATTGCTATATCCTTCTCAAAACCAATTTGCCAGGTTGAGCCACATACTTCATGTCTACTGCCTAGCAATACATTAGCATACTACTAGAAAGAGCAGTACAAGCAATTTTTTTAAAATGGAAGGTTGGATTAGGTGTATTGGTATGAAGAGAGAGCAATGCTGTTTGAGAGATAGCAGACACTGGTTGAAGAGTAATGTTCAAACACTTCTTGCTTTGTAGCCTACTGCAGCTCTATCATACATGGAAGAATGTTGCTTGTATAAGCACATCCTCTAGAAAACAATGATGGTTTGATTTGTCTTGATTACAATGGAGTGTTCTGACAATAAAAAAATTAATTTTTATGTCTGTTCCTGGATTCTTGATAGAATAGCATGGGGAGGCTGCCTGTCTCACAGAGAGTTCCAAGCTGTTTCACTGATTTTCAGTCCCAGCTCCACTTCATATATTAGTCTTGAGGGTTTGGGTACCAACATATCTGCTGGTCACTAGAGTTCTGCATATCTCAGAAATTAGTCCACCAATTTCCCCCTTTGCGTGTGCACATTTAAGCTTCAATGTGTTAAAAGACATTGGGGGAGGAGAATTTTCAGAGAGAGACTGAGATCAGGGCAATGATTGAGTTTACTTAATTTGGAGCCAGCTCACTTTTTAATGTTTCAGCTTTGCTGAAATCTGAGCATCTGTCAGAGTGTGGTTCAGTCAAAATAAATCCCACAGTCTTTTAAGTCATTTGATTCCCACTTGCTGTACAGTCTCCTCTGTAGGGCTGAAAATAATATTTTAAAATATTCTGAAAATGATCTAAAATGTGTTTCTCAAGTGTTGAGAAATGCTGAAAAGGGGAATCCTGGACTAATAATATTTACATTTCCAGACTTATTTTGCACAAAATGTGAGTGTGTGTGTTTGTGCATGTGTGCAGAACACAGCACTTTCTGCACAAGGAACATTATGTTTTGTGCAAAAAAAAATGTTTTCTGCATAGAAAATGGTGCTTTCTGCACTAAAAACTACAGGTAAATTTTGCACAGAATAAGTCTCCTACAACATTTTCTGTGCAGAAAACACCATTTGCTGTACTGAATATAATATTTCTGCTCACAAGTATTATTCTGCTCAAAACTATTATTCTCAGAAGTATTATACTATCACCCCACATGTGAACTTTGTGTAGAATAAGTCTTGAATTGCAAATACTCTTTGAAAACAATGCAGTTTTTGAACATTTTCTTGCAGTGGGAAGAAAATTAATAAAAATAATTGTTCCTTCCTTTGAGAATGAACTGAATTAAGAACTACAACCCTACTCAGACTGTTAAACTAGACTTCCAGGTCACAGTGATAGCAGCCTGGTGTACCTTCATGAAGCTCTGTGAAAGGGAAAACTGCAGCAGTGCAATCACCACTATAGAGGCAAGTTCAGGCAGATGATTTTCCCTCTGGAGAAAGGGAGAGTGTGGAGATTGCCCACATAGGTCTGAGAACCTCGCCAGGTTTGTGGGAACCATAGAAGTGGTTTGTGAGTGAAGGGGCGACTGCAGGAAAATTCCATCAAGCTCATGCCTCTATACATGAACCTCTAAAAGACATTGAGACTGCAACCTCACTTTCTTTTTAAATTACTTCTTTGAAACGTCTGGATTTCTTTGATAAAAAGAAATCTTCAACTCAATGGTGATACCAACCCCTCAGTGAGTTTCCTGCTATCTGCACTAATGTGAGAGGACATAAGGACTATTTTAAAGAATTTTTAAGACTTCATTTTGAAAACGGAAACTTTAGTGAAATTGTGACTTTAAAAAGGTTCTCAAAAGGGCATAGCAACATGAAAAACTGGAAATAGTTTTTTTAAGTTGCAAGATTGGTTGTTTTTGTAAGCATTTAGCAAGTAAAAATGGACCATGGAAAGAGATTGGTTTGTTATGGGAAAATGGATTTGTTTTGGCTGGGAGAAGTATCCCATTGAAAGACATCTGAATAACAAAAGAAGTTAAACAGGCAGGCTATGTCATTGCTACACTATCTGAGGAGTCACTGTAGAGACAGAAGTGTTAACTTTTTTTTTGTTTGCCAAGTTTTTGTTTAATAGAAGTTGCCAAATTTTTGTTTATGGGAGAATGGCAAAAATTTAACCCCCAGAAGACGTATGTGACCCAGTGATTTGGCAGGAGATAACTGGAGGAATTTAAATTGTTGAAAAATGATCTTAAGAATTTTAGACAGATGGATGATGTGACTGAAGTCAGAGAACCAGATGAAACAATGGAAACTTGGATGGAGGATGAGGATCAAGGAGAGATTTTGGAGTGCAAATAAAAAAATATAGATGGTGGTTTGCAGCCAGACTAAGATGATTTTGGAGATTTAGAAGTGATCCTGGAGGAACCAGGGGAGAATATTGGCCATATTGGTGATAACAGAGAGGAGAGGAATAACATTGAATACAGAGAGGACAGTGACATTTGTGGGAAGTTTCAGGAGGACAATGATGATATTTGGTTTTCACTTGGGTCTCTGGATGTAGAGAAAGATGAAGACAAAGAGAGTAAGATCAATAGGAAGGTTTCTCATAGAATGATGCCCCCCCCCGATCTTACATTCAGTGGTAGCCATGTTGGCTGTGCAGCAAAACCCAGAATCCACAAAAAGTGATACCTTTATTGGCCAATGAAAATGAAAAACACATGATGCAAGTTTTTGAAGCTGTACTGGCTTCTTCATCAGAAAAGTTTACTCCAGATGTAGTAGTACAGAGACTTCTTGAGAAATCCAGTGATCTCTGCCTAACAAAGGAGCCTGTGGCTTCACAAAGGGACAAAGACATCCTGGATACCAAGAGAGGTTGCCTTACTACTGCAAAAGGAGTAAAATTTACTATCCTTTGTCTCAGCTACCACATGGCTGAAAAGTAAGAGTGACCTCTGCCTAAATGAGACCCCTTCATCTAAACAACAACACAAGAAACATCTGAGTCAACATATAGCCCTGTGACTTCAAAACCATGACTTTTCTTTCTTTATTTTTAAACATCTTTTGCCTAATAGCTTTTAAATTAGGATGAGTTACTGAGAGGGGGTAATTTGTTTAATTTAACATAAGAAACTACTCCTAATAGGTAAGGTGATATTGTTGTGCTGTTTAGTTTAATTTGTTGTTGTTGTAACTTAGGGGAAGATTAATAGCAGTAGTTGATAAAGATTACTTTATTGACTTTTTGTATAATACACACACACACAATAATTAATATATATATATATATATATATATATATGTAATGTTATAGATAGATAGATAGACAGACAGATAGATGCAAGTTTTGATTTTGATTGTTAATAAGTATATGTTATAGAAAGGAGGTTGATTATTTATAATGTCAGAAAGGTATAGATTAACTATACAGTATATTTTAAAAACCAGTTGAGAGAAGATTGGAAGTCACTTTTAGTTTTTTCTGTCTTTTTTCTTCTTTTACTTGTATCTCTTTTCTTGTCTGTCTTTTTTATGGTTCTATTTTATGTATCTGGAAAAATAAATAAATAAAACTTATTAGAATGGCGTACTCAGACTGTTAAACTGTGGATGTTGTTAGAATGGAAGGAGATATTACTGAATGATTGATCTGCAGTTCTAAATAGACTAGAGAAGAGTGAATAAACCAGAATCTAATTCAGACAAGATGGAGTTCTTTGTGGATGATAGCCTGTTATTTGGTAGAATGTAGTGAAAATGACTTCCTTGGATGGGGAAATCACACATATCTCAGAGCAAAAGACTGATGATCTGGGAGTTTTTGTGGATATTCAGGATATTAAGGCAAAGGTTATCACCAGAAGTGCTCTTAACCAGTGTCGGCAGGTATGGTCTAGAAAATTAGGAGGAAGCAACCATTTTGCATGCTCTGGTAACTTATAAATCTATAAACTTTTTTTTTACTGATTAGCTGTGCTAAGTATGGCTTCCACACTAGTCCTTTTGTTTGGAATTACCATCTTTTACACACTGGTGTTTTATAGAGAAGCTAGAACAATGCTGTTTATATCCCAGTCATAGTAATATTTATGCGGATTTCTCAATAATAATGCTAAAAAAATACTGAATGTTCTTCTCACAAACAACAAGGAATAAGAAAACAAGATAAGAACCCCCCCCCCCCGTCCTCTGTGTTTGGAACACTGTATCGAACAGGAATTTTTTTTAGGGGGAAGGGGGTCTGCCCTTTTTAGCCTTCTGTTCTTTTCATTGCCAAAGTTGTGGGGTATGACATAAACCTCATGCCTCTGAAACCTGACTGTGAATGACTGCAGAGAACACAGAAAAATCAGTGAAGTTAGGAAGAGTGGGGGTGCACCTGTGAGCCTTCCATCATGACTTTCATATATTGTTTGGACCTTCTGGAACAACTTTGCTTCTATGTGGAATATAGGAACAAGGCATCACCTACATGTAGGGCTCATGAATTGGCTTCACTACTATGACCTTGCTCCCTCATGCATGGATTATATTTATTATATTTATTGATGTCTCCTATTTTTAGACCACTACTTTTTCAAAGTACACCCAAGTAGTTTTCAGACATTAAAAAACAAATCAAATATTAAGCCATCGTCACCATCATCCTCATTAAAGTAACATTAAAATGTAATTAAATAATCTATAACATTAAAAACCATTGAAAACAACAGTTAGAAAAATAAAAAGCAGTTAAAGAGCAATGCCACAGACCATTAAAAACCCATGCAATGAAAACAGTCAGTTGCTGAAAGCAGGTCAGAACAAAAGAGTTTTTGAGGAAAGGACAATGACAAGGGAGCCAGTCTAACTTCCCTAGAAAGAAAATTCTGGAGCAAAGGAGCAGCCACTCAAAAGGGCCCTCTCTTATTTTACACTGGATGTGCCTGCCAAAGAGGCAGGGCAGAGACTGATAGCCAGTAGCTTGGCTGTAATAAGGGAGTTGTGTGCTCCTTGTAAAGCAAAAATAACAACTATAATAGAAATATCATACTAACTTAAAACAAACAAACAAACAAACAAGAAAACCACAAGGCAGGCAAAAATAAAAGGTAAAAGCCTGAGTTTAAGCAAACCCCATTCATAATCCATTTGCAATTAATTGTACACAGACAGGAAAATTGGAGATAGCCATGCAAACAGTGTTAACTGGCCTTACACCACCTCCCTCCAATAATTCATAATTTGGCAATATTAGACAGTTCACGAGGCCTATGGTAGACCAAGCTAGCCATAGATGGGTTCAAGTAAAGGTCATGCAAAGACCTAAGAGCCCTGGTGGCACAGCAGTTAAATGCCAGTACTGCAGCCACAACATTGTGAGTTCTAACCTGCAGGGCTCCAGGTTGACTCAGCCTTCCATCCTTCTGAGGTTGGTAAAATAAGTACCCAGCTTGTTGGAGCCAATTAGCTAACACATTTTAAACTGCTTAGAGAGTGTTTAGCACTATAAAGCAGTATAGAAATGCAGGTTCTATTGCTATTGCTAAGAAGTTACCTTGGAAATTCCAAGACAGAATTTCTTAAATAAAACACAGTACACAAACCATCAAATACAGATGTATCTCAAATTGTTTGCTCCAATGCAACCAGAAGCTTGTGTATACAGAAAATTGCATGAATGACTAACTCCATGTGTAAACAGGGACTGTGTATTCCCTGGCCTCTTTCAGAGTCTGGGATTGCTTGTGCAAAGCTGAGGCCAGACAATCAATGATTGCACTGACTGTCTACTTGAGAGAGGGGTTACCGGGCTATCTTCAGTCTTCATCTACCCACTCAAATAGTTTATCTTACTGGGTCCATGCAAAGGCAACTTCATGCTTGCTTGCAGTTCCTTTGGGCTATGTACTCATACACTTTGGACACATTTGGACCATTCATTTTCAAGTTTAGGGTTTTCATTTTGCTTCAGACGATAATAACTTGTCTTTCTATTTCTCTTTCCATCTCATACGAACAACAATCATGTAAACTTAGCAAGAATCGTTCGAGGGTGCTTTTAAGTCATCTGGACTTTTTGACTGACATTTTAAAAGTAGTGTTTTCTAGAAAGAAAAGTTGCTGTGTTTAGAAGCAAAATACAATTTAAAAAGCTCTTTAGCCCGTTAAGCATTTTTCTGCTCTGCTCCTCACACTTACAGGTGATCCCAGTTATTTAGTGCTTTAAAATTTGACAGTTCACATCTAGTACAAGTCAGGATGGCACTAACAAGCAAATTCTTTCCATTTCAAAAACCAATTGTCATAATTGCTCCTGACTTTGGAGATATTTCTTGGGAAAATCAGTAATGATTACCCGGCAGAACTCTTTTAACTAAGGTTACTTTGCACAAATATATTCTCACTCGTTAGCATTTTTTCTTCTTTAGGACAAGGGACATTTTGTTGACAGAAATTCCTAATATGATAGTCCTTGATGAAACTGCTGTTTCAGTGGTGAAGCATGGGTGTCCTCCTGAATTCACAAACATAATGTATCTCCCAACCTAAGAAAATGCAGGAGAAAATCCAGATGTGTATAAATAGTTAAAGAATATAGCTGTAGTCTGAGTTGAGCCATACCTCTGTGTGCAATTGAACTGTTTGTGAATGACCTATGAATCTAATCTTTTTTTCTGGTTAGGGACCCTTATTCTGAGTCTGGAATGAATGCCTACTCTTTAAATTTCAGGCATGAAAGCTGTGTTTTTTGAGAATTGCTGAATTTTGCCAAACATCTGTGTTTACTGCCTGTTGATTTCATGCTTGACTACTACACTAGTGCATTTTTTGTTCAAACTGGGGCTTCCTTCTTCAGGAAAGAATGAACCCATCCAATCTAGGGTCACATAATGAGTGTGGCACCAGCACAATGCTGTATCACCCTATATGACTTTAGTATTCATATCAACAAGGTTTGAATTATAAGGGGTTATTGTATTATTTTATAACAGCCTTTCAGATAACAAGTTGGAATCAAATTCCTTTTTATGTTTTCCTTTTAGTCTTTGTTTTATGTCAGCTTGGGGGGAAAGGTGGTTGGTGACGGGTAGACTAGGTGAGAGGGTTGATGATTGTCTTTTTATATGTGTTTGTGACTATTTGGGTTGGTTTTATTTAGTTTTTAAAAGCTTTCTCCTTGTGTGTATTTTACATGGATAAAATTTATGTGTTTAATAAAAATATTTTTTAAAAAGATTTGACTATATGACAATTGTGGTTAGATGTAAAAGGTCAGTGTGTTTTGCCTCTGACAAAAGCATTTATAAACATATCCTTTATGTTGGCTTAGTCCTACTTTATGAAAACACCCAACATTGCCTTCAACGGCATCTATTTCGTGTACTGAGTTCAGTGCTTTAGCATCAAGTGACAACATTTGGTAGAAATGTCCTGGAAATGTTTGAAAAATGTTCAGGTGTGGAAGCATCCATGACTCTGTTCATTGTCAGGCCTTGCAGAATCATACAACTGTGGGTAACAATCTGAGAACCCATTTCAAAGCACCTAGCTACTAAGGGTGGGGGAGGAGAAAAATTGGCTAAAAGTCTCTTAAATTAAACTATATTAAATTAAATTAAGCTATATAAATACACCAGTTATATTTCAAGGTACCAGACAAACTTAAGATAAAGCCTCTCGGTTGGAATTCTATTCACAAAAGTACTTCATAAACAATAAAGATGCTGTGAACATCTTCATAAACCCTTGTCACAATGGAAATATAACTAGTCTGTAGTGTATTTATTTTTGCATAACAGTTAGGAACATAATTGTGGTTTTCGTTAATTTAGTACAACTATTGTATGCACATTCATATTGTTTAGTATGTTACTTATGTGTAGCTTAGTTTAAAGATTTTTAGCCCATTTCTTCTTTTTTTTCTTTGTAGCTATTTGCAGAATTATACTCAGAGCCAGAGCCTGGGTAGTCAGTCTCCTCACCATGATCCCTGAAGTCAGGCTGGATCAAAGACCTAGAATGTGGCAGTAAGTAGATATTGCTTTGATGTAGAAATTAATTTATAGTTGCATTGGCTTATTAAGATATTGCCTGGTCAGTCACAGAAGATGACATTTCAATGTATTGTTTTGTATACAAAGAGGACTCTGGGGTCAGAAGTTCAACGTTGGATAGATTACTGTTAGAATTAGCAATCCTTGAATGCTTATTTGCATTGCTAATTTGCAAAGGCTTCCTTTTTGTTTGCTTTTCCATACACTCTCTATGTCACCATAACTTTAACCTGAAGTACATACATCTCTTTTTCCCTCTCTCTCCTCTGTTAGACTGTGCATTTGATTATGAACAAGCAATTTTAAGTAAAGATCTTTAATGTGTTTTATAAATAAATCTAAAGTTATTTTCTCTGTCTTCTAGACCCTGTGGGGAAGGATCAGTGTGGATGTGAGTGTGGTTGGGCAGGTGACTGGTTCTTGTTCAGCTTCTGCCTTGACAATGTGATTAGTGTGCTGCAGTGATTCACCACTATGTATAATATTTCCCAACAATTATTAAGCTAAATCCCAAACTTGGGTCATGAACCTCCTTCACCGAGATCCTTTAATGTTCTCCTTATCTTGGATTAATATTTTGGATTGTGTGATTTCCAGGAACTGATGTTCTGAAAGAGCACATCTGACTTCTTCAGGATCAAATGAGCCCGAAACATTAAGGACTATGGCAATATTAAATTAATCTATTTATATCCACCAACAGATTTTTCAGTTGTTAAAATGTGGTTCCTCAAAGGCTCACAATCTTAAGTATATCAACCAGTCTGACAGATTAAAAAAAAAGCCTCATAAACTAGAAATGACCATTTAAGAATACAATTGGCTTTTAAAACTACAGTACTGCACTATATCACCCAGTGCAAAAAGACTATCTGAGTAACAGTGCTGCTTGAATAGGCTAAATCAAAATTAATCTCTTGAACTACAGATCCCAGAATCTTCGAGCCACCATAGAGTCAGATTCTAGTTGAACTTGTGAGTACTATATATCCTTTCCTTAGCAATATTTCCTTATACTTTCAAAGATTTGTACCTTACTCAGCCCATTCAATCTTTATTGTGAGTTGGCTAATTACACAAGTCCTGGGTTCATTCACACAGCTAAATGCTACATGTGGAGAAAACAATTTGTTTTATTAATTTATTGGCCTTTTTTGTATTTTCTGTTTGTTAGTAAGACAATTATGGATTTTTTTTGCTTAATTATGCATTCTTTCCTGAATTACTATTATGAATTATTCTGACTCAGTAGATTGTTAGCAAAGAGTTGTGGAAGCCATTCCAGCTGTGTTGTTTAGGTCTGATGGGACACAAGGGCCACATATAAATATTTTTTTCTGAATTGCCTTAGCATAATTTAGAACCAGGTTCTTTTTATTAATATGTCAGTTCATAAGTTGCATGGTTTCAACATTCACTTGAAATGGAATATCTTCATGAATATTTTTCATGAGAAATTTATTCATGATATGTGTTTTCTGTAAATCACTATGAAATGATGAAGACTGTGGTGTTTAGTTTAGTTTTTTACATTGAGAAACTATTTCTAGAATGGAGAAAAATCAAATCTTTGCTACGTACAATAGCAATTTCAATTGCACATTTCAACATTAAGCTATTTTTTAGAGTCAGTGTCAAAATGACATATGCACTCCTAGACAAAGAATCAGGGCCCAGTTAGATCATGGAAATGCCTGTCATTTTAGGAGCAGGGAGCAAGCACTTGATAAGGAATCAAAAGTTGGAAAGGGAGGGACTAACATGCACTAGGAGGGAATACGGAGAGGCCAAACTGCACCAGGTGACACAGTTGGAGGGATGGGTGACACCGGCCTTAGTAATGCCATAGGGGCGCAGCACGTGAGAAAAATCCAAGTTGCCACTATCATTAGGCATAGTGAAACAGCTGGTTTTGTTTATCATAAAAACAACAATTTTAATATGATTTCACATCATTGCATTTTATATTTATTTCCTCGAAGAGATGTTCCTGGAACCTTCTGGCTCTGGGGAGAAAATAACACTAAGGGCTTGCCTACACAGGCAAAAATATCTGCTTCAAATCACATTTCCCTGGTCTGCAGTAACCCTCCACAGATCTTGTTAATGCTACACACATCTTGTTAAAGTGAAGTGAGCGTGGCATTACCAGCCCTAGGTGATCTCACTTTGATGTAAAAAGGCAGTCCACCTTCCATCAATAGAAAGACCTATGCAATCTATCCCAAGTGGTTGTGTAATTCATAGAAATCTGTCTACAGAGATTATCAGATGACCCATTTTAAAACATTCTTTTGCTGGCATAAAATAAACCATTTCTATGCCGGTAAAAGAATGCTCCCCCCACACTTACCTTCGTCTCCTGGCAAAGGCTCCCCATCAATAAAGAGGAAGTGAATGAAGCCCTATTCATTCACTCACTTGAAATCCCATGAGACTTTGTCAGGTGGGAGAATTAAAAATAAAAACAAAATAAAGATATTTAAAGTTGCACAAAGCACCTAAGCACACACTAAAGGTCCCAAGTAACTTGGGGAGGGTACAAAAAAGAGGGTAGCTTACCTGGATGCCCCAATCTCACCCAGAAGTGTTCTGGCAGGACTGCCCATTGACACTGGAATTAGTGATTAAAAAAACAGCATTAGAATGGCAGCGCAACACTTGGGAGATGATGGGGAACAATGTCGGTTTGTGCCATGCTAAGACAATGTATCATTGTCAGCTATATCTACAATTTATAGCTGTCCTCTTGTTTCCTCCATCCACTTGGTGCCCATGATACTATTCTCTTACATTCCCTATTTATTTGTTGTTATTCTGGTCGTCTTTCTATCATCTAGTCCATTTTATTTCCTTCCATTTTTTAAAAAAAATATCTTGCTTTTTTCCTGCCTTCTCCCCTTTTTTAATGTAACTTGACTAATTGCTGTACCCTTAGTGGTACCCAGGTCTCATTTGACAAAAGAACATTTCTGGGACTTTGGACTTTATCAGATGTGGGGGAATGCAGAACAAAACCATGTCCAAAACCATGTCAGAAGAAAGCTATGAGAACAGAAAGGGCGACATTGTCAAATGACTGCATCCTCAGCCGTTCCAGGGGTGTAGCACTGGCATGGACAAGGCATCACTTTTTTATTGATGGGCTAAGCCATCAATAAAAAGTGATGCTAGATTTTTGTCTGCACCACACCCACGGAACAGCTGAAGGACAACATCATCTGGTAATGTCACCCGTTTCTATTCTTGTACTATTTTTATGATGCAGTTTTTGCCATGTCTGATAAAATCCCAAGATAGAAAGGAAGAAGGGAAAGGAAGGAAGGAGCAGAACAGGAAAGTTAGTGGTGAAGGGTTATTGTATTTAGTTAATTGTTATTAAGCTAAATAATCTAATTCAATTATGTTAGAAGGGGAGAATTAACAACTTTATTTTAAATTGCCATTTAAATTTAAGGTAACTAAAATCCTTACAAGAGTGAAGCAGAAGAGTACCATTCATGATTTTCAGTAGTGTAGCTAGAGCTTTTGCCACCCGGGGGGGCAGTCTCCCAATATACAGCAAAAATACTACAAAAAGTCAAAACGACATATATGGAAATGAATTAAATAAATAAGGAATAACAGGGATAAATAAATCCCTTTTAAAATGTTAGTTTGTGTAGTCTGCACTCCTAAAAAACTGTGATACTCTAACTCACCTCAGAAAAACAAAGAAGAATGATGTAAAAAAAATCACAAAGATACCATATGCACTTAAGATCGAATTATAACAATCTAAGGCTTAGTTGCCATCACCACTCATCAGACTGGCAGGCATTTTTGCTGTGGCTCCTTGATTGCTGTAAACACCACAAATGCATAGCAGTATGAAAATTTGTTTAAATCATCAAAAAATAAAATTGTATCTTACGTGAAAAGTTTCACCCCCAAAAAAGTGCTGCCTGGGGCAGACCTCCCTCTCCACCCCCTTAGCTATGCCACTGATGATTTTACTCCTGTTGACCTCTCCACCTGTCCCTGTTTTGAACTTTGGAGGGGAGAAAAGAAATATATGAATGTTTGAAAATCCAGTTTTTCATCCAGCTCATAAAAAAAAAAAAACCTTCTCTTTCTTCACCCTTCTTTCTCCCTTATACAGTAATTTCATCTTCTTGCCATCCACTTTCTTTAATGTATTGGTTTCTACATGAATCCCAGCAAAAGTCCCAGGGCCCCAAGTTCCAGCTTCAAAATTTAATTTCTTGATGAGGAGCACAGGAAGACCATATGGATGCAAAAAAGCCACACCCCCTCCAAGCTTCCCTTACTACTTTTTGGCTTATAATGTTTTCATCTTGGAATTAACTAAACTATCATATTCTAATCATAATCTAAAACATGTGGAACTTGTGACCTAAACATTCTAATTCCTCAGTCCTGAGTGAGTAACAAAGAGTGAGTAGTTTTGCAAAAACTGAAGAGGGCTATGCTTTGGGTAAAGAATCAGCAAGGAAATGTTAAATTTGTTAGCTCCTCAGCACCACCTCTCATTGAATTAACTAATTAATAATGTAAATGATAACTTAATTCTGGAAATAAGTTAATGTTAAAAATCCATCTTAATTCAATCACTTTTGTTAAAAAATAAATTTAGTTAAATTTAAATTAGAACATTTCCAGCTTAATTGATAATTTAATTGATTTTAGCATCTCTGTGAATAGGGCCCTTTCAGGTATTCTTGTCTTGCATACCATAAACACACCTCCAAAGAGCTGATTTCTTTGCATGAGCTACATACATTTTGACTATCTAAACTACACATGCTTTCACACAACCACTCACATTTATAGCTATAACCATGGAAATTCTGTTGATGAATCAAAATCAACACAGTCTGCCTCCTCTCCCCTGTGTTTTTATTCTACACAAGGTGTTAACACCTCAGCAAAGCAATGTATGGAGATTTTCAGATGGAGACAAACATAGCATCCCCATTTCACTATCTCCTCTCCCTCAACCCTCCCAACCCCATCCCGGCATGAGAATGAACGGTTTTGCACTTACCTTAATTGCATGCCTTCCCTAACATGAGAGACACTGCAGACTGGGCCAGCCAGAAAAATCAGCAGTAGCAGAACACATTATAAACCATCCTGGACACAAAATGCTATTTAAAAACACTGAAATTCTAGACCAGGCCAGTAACTATCATGTCAGAATGCACAGAGAAGCTATTGAAATCCACAAACAACTGGACAACTTCAACAAGAAAGAAGAAGTCCTTAAAGTAAACAAAGTTTGGCTACCAGTCTTGAAAAACACCAAAATCAAAACTCAACACATGCAAATGAACTTCACCCAGGGACAGGGGGATTTCCAGCAGACAATGGACCATTCACCAAACAGACACTAATCCTCCTTACATATTTTCCCCGAGGAACTAGCCATTCAAATACACAAATTTACATATCCTCTCCAACAGGGACGCACAGTATATAACCCCCCCCCCCACACTCTTACCCAACCATTCTCTGAAGATGCCAGCCACAGATGCAGGTGAAACGTCAGGAATAAAGTCTTCCAGAACATGGCCTCACAGCTCAGAAATGCCCCACAGAAAACCTATGGATACCGGCCATGAAAGCCTTGAACTTCACAATATGTGAAATATACACATTACTTGAATTGTCCCTCTTTTTTTTCCTTGATGAGGATGTCTTCTTCTTCTTCTTTTCTTCTTCTTCTTCTTCGTGTTTTGCATATCAAGGGCACAGAGGCAAAAGAGGCAATTGAAAGAATTATTAAGGCTACAAAATCTATCAAACCAATTTTTGGCAGACTTTGCTCTTTATATTTATTTAGGATGCAGAGATGGTTGAAAATAACCTTTGTAGTCATTTAATATATTGCGTTTCCAGAACAATTTAGAAAGACGAGAGAGAGAGAGAGAGAGAGAGAGAGAGAGAGATTGAGAGGGAGGGAGGGAGGGAGGGAGTTAGTTCATTAAAATCTGTTTTGGGCTTATATTTTTTAAATCAGTGAGATATAATAAACTATCTGTGGGAACACCAGAATACATAATGATAACAAGTTTAAGAATATGATTGTATAATTCCCCTTTCTGCCATCTTGCCTTTTTATTTGGGCTCCATCTGTCGTCTTTCTTCCTCCAAGATTAGGGTAAATGATACTGTTATTCACAGTAGCAACTGGAGTCTCCTGGCCCCTGCTAACTTTCTTGATACAGAATTGTCACTATAATTCTTCTTTGTATTTTCCTCTCTGGTTTAGGCACTTGAGAGAATTACCCAATGGGTCTCCCTGTTGTGAGAAAAGCCTGAAAAGGTGTGTGTGCTGCAGTCAGAATTATTCTTGATAAAAGCAGCAGTCGGCAAATTTGGCAGAGTAAGATCTGACTCACATCATCTCCTGAAAGTATTAAGCGAGAGAACAAGGCATGTGTATGTGTTCCACAAATAAAAGGGATTCTGTCCCTGTTCAGAATTAAAGGGAGCAAAGAAATGTGACAGCTATTCTTTTAGAAGGAGACTTTGAAAAGGGAAGTGATTCCTTGAAATGAAAATTTCATCATTTTGAGATTTCATTTTCTTTTTCTTTCTTTATTTTAAAAATAGGATTGCATAAACAGTTACAAGAGCTTGGAAAAAATTCTTTTGGGACTACAGCTCCTGAAATTTCCCAGATGGATTCTGGGAGTAACATTTCAAAAAAGTAACATTTGGGGTTACTTTTGGGTATACCAATTTTTGCCAAGACTCCTTCTATGTTGGATGTTTGCATTATCCATAGCCCTGTTCATACATTACTCACACATAGGGTGTTTCCTTGTTTAAGCAGAATTTGTTTTGTTTTTAGAATCTATTTATTTATTTATTTATTTATTTATACCCCGCTCTTCAGCCACAAGGCTATCAGAGAGGCTTACAAAAATTGTTTTAAGCAACAGCTATTTACACATCTACACTGCGTTAAGCAGTTTCCAATGTGTGTTAGCTAATTGCCCCCACAAGCTGGGTACTCATTTTACCGACCTACGAAAGGATGGAAGGCTGAGTGAACCTTGGAGCCCGCTGGAATCGAACTTGCAACGTGGTGGCTTGCAGTACTGGCATTTAACCACTGTGCCACCAGGGCTCTTGTGTTGGGAATCTAGTGTTGGGTATCATCTGACCTCTGTGTATTCAGGAACTGCTCATATGCAGGAGCTCCGTACAGTAGTGACACCTACACAATCAGCTACCATAATCATGAGGAATCCCTAGAAAATGATGTAGTCACTCATGCTTTTGGAATCATGATTGCCATGATTCAGGCAATCACAGTCAACTAACAAACATATTCAAAACACAAATGTGAACCTCCATGAATAAAATCTGGCTGAATATGGCACGGCAGGCTCCAACCCTAAACAGAAGAGAGACGGACGATTTCGCCACAGGGATGGTGTTGTCCAAAATGGACCCCCTGCTGCGCTGCTGCTACGAACTTCTCCCACTTGATCCTTGTGCTGCAAGGATCATCTGAAAATGTCCATAGTGCTGTTGTTATCATGCCCTACAACCCCCTCCCTGTAATATCTCATAATTGCTAATATTGGACACTTCATGGGGGTCTAAGTAGACTGGGGTGATCCAAAGTGAGGTTGTATGGAGGACACAAGGACTTGGGAAGATGTCTTAGATATATTTCAGTAAAAACACCCAGGCTAGGATTAAGTGTAAGCCCTCAGTAAACAAAACTATTATAGAGGTATGTGCTAAGTCACACATCCTAAACAATCACGTGACCTAAATAACCCAAATTCCCAAGAAATATCCCTCGGAATGCACTCCTGTCCTATAATGTGAGGTTGTCATAAACCCATCCATTCCTATTACCCAACCATCTAAGACAATCAATGGAGTTTCATTCTCCTTTGTTCCTCCAATGAGAGAATCATTCAGCCATTGTAGTAGCCAAAATGTGCCTTCAAGGCACGAAATGGGTTATAAATATCCCAGCCTAAACAACAGTGAAATGTGCCACTCTGGATGACACCCAGTCACTCTCTCTGTCAGATTGGACTTCCAGTGCCACCCTCAGTTTTTTGTCTGAGTGCTTCACTACTTCTCAGGACTGGTAACTATTGCCCCATCTCCCAAATGTATTCCTCTATCCAACCTTTCTGTGTGAACTCATTGATAGCCTTGTGGTGTTCTTGTGAGTGTGTGTTACATGTGCACATGCTTTTTGTGTTATTTCCAATAAAAACCATTTATTTTACTTTAAACTGGAGTTCTCTGCAGTTTGTACTGGTGTACATAGGTGAAAAGGTCCCAAAGATATCCACTTCTTGCAGCATTCCATTTGAGCTAATAATAATTCCCCCAGCTAATAATAAATCAGGAGTGGAGCTCTAAAGCATCCCCCCACTTTGAGTAACACTGTCATGGGGATAAAAGTGTGGCTCCGCTTTTTTTTTTTTTAACAACACAGAACTACCGTACATGCAAGTTAACACTTTATGTCTTGTACAACACACTACTTCACATGTGATATTTTCCTTAAGCAAATCTGGGAAAAACCACAGTTGTGTACGCCAATAGTTAGATGCTTTAAAAAAAATGACAGAGAATTTTCCAAATACATTTAATTCCAACAAACTACATTATTTAGAGCTTTCCACACATGGAAACATATGTAGTTGTCAATACAAAAATCAATTGGGTAATTAGTGCCTGTCATTTTTACTTTGGGGTCTAATACTGTTTCTATTAAGAGAACACTAGGCATTCTAATTGCATTAAAGGGTGGGAAGATTGCTGTATAAGCAATGGTTTCTTCATTGTTGGAAAATGTAATTTTATGCCCATGGAAATCCAGTAAGAGCTGGTTCACAAATAAAAAGAAGCTGATTTCGGCTGTCTGCTTTATTCCCCCCTAACCACTCTAGAGTGCATGCTCACAGGGAGAAAGATGTGAAAATGGCTGTGCATGAATACAGCAAGCAGCTGTCATATTCCCATGAGGATAATGATTGAAAACATGTTCATGAGATTGCATGAAACTATCCCAGTGTATCCACATACAGGACTGCTTAAATATTTTTTTTTCCCATTTCCGGGGAAGAATAGCACTTGGAAAATTACTTTTAAAAAGCAATTAGCTACCATCATAGTTCTGAGTCCCTAATAATGGTAACTCATATTTACAACATTTTGAAAGTAGCACCTTACTTTTTCCATTCTTCTAAAATAACAAAATCATTACTTTTAGTTATTTATCAAAAATAATCTGATTGCAACAAGCTGCAGACCTCTGGTACAAAACATATTCTCTTTTATTCCATCTAGTTGCCATCCCAGCATTTCCAAGGCAGCAGAATGAAACACAACATGAACAAACAGTTTAATCATGGACTATTTTTCTTTTCTTTAGTGAAGCCACTTCCTTATAATTATAAAAGCACCTAATGCTTATACAGTTACACCACTAAAAGTTACCTCTTATTGAGTTGCCACCAAAATACAGGAATACCATCATAACTGGGGGGGAAAAGGAATAGATTACAAGTACAGTAAGTAGGTAACTGTAAATAGTTACTTCCACGTTTTGCAGAAGAGGATAGATAGACTTCCCCATCCTAATGATCAGTTTAAATACCTATGTGAAATGAGGCCAATTATAAGTCTACTTTGATGAGGGAAGTATAGACTAGGCCTTAAAAATATTTCTATTTGATATTTTAAAGTATGCTTGCAAAGAAAAGAAAGACTTTAGTAACCCAACTTGCTGCCTTTTGTTTCCTAGATTTTATCATAAATTTCAGCATGCCAAGTATGATGCAAACAATTTATTATCATCTAAAGCAGAATTTCCATTGACATCTTTGCATCAAAGGTCATGGGAAAATGTTGTGAAGCCAGGCTGCGTGTAACACAACAAAATTGTAATTTTATTTTGGCAGTTAAGGTTCACAAAGCACCCTTTGTACTTTGTGAAATACAGCAATTTGGAATTTCAATTTTTTTGAATGCAAAAAGTGAGGATCTTAAGGGTAGGGAGCTAGAGGGATTGTTTTTCAGGCTAAACCCTGCCACAACTAGATGTGCCTCATGAGGAATCTATATCACTCCCTTGCAAATGGAAATGATTACAACAGTTATTCAATCCATGAGAAATGGAAAGACTCAGGAAGCCAGATGGTTTTCCAATGGAATGATTGACTGAATTTGTCTATATTGCTTGCAGAAATATCTCTGGAAGTCACTCAGACTAAGGAGACTATCAGATTTGGCTAATGTGGCACCAGAATAATGCTAGCAGAATGTAATAGGATGTCAATGTCAGACGACATTGTCCTTTTGCGTTCCACTGGTGTTATGCTGGCATTTTTGTGGAGTGTGGCAACTCTTTAGTTGTTTCTCCTAATTCTGTTGGGAATTCTTATTAGATCCCCCAGTTCCATTTTGGTGCTGGCATTGCCAGAGTGCAAAAACTCAGGCCATTTAACTCTCATGAACGCAATGAGAATAGCAGGTCCAGCGAACACTTCCAGGTGAGATCAGGACATTCCAGTAAGTTTTGCTCTTTTTATGACCCTCCCTGGGTTACTTGCAACTTTAAAATTGTGTTTAGGTGGTTGGTGCAACTTTTTTGTTTATTTTTATTTTTTAATTTCCTGAACTTGCGTCTTCTCATGAGAACGGGTGTGATTTCAGTCCAGGAAGTGAACGGAGCTCCCTTAGAGCTCTGTTCATTCCTGGGCTGCATTTTCCATGGGGGAAGAGAAGGTAAGTGAGATGGGGAGGGTTATTGTGCTGAGACAGGTGTGGGATTGGAGATTGTGGGACAGGAATGCTTTTTGCATTCCTGTATGATAATTTCCTAAATATTTGGGGTAAGGTAGATATAGGAGATTTTCAGACCGTGTTTTACCGTGGCTCATGCGGGAGAAGCTTCCGGGAGAGGGACGGCAGTCTTGCGCGGCAGAGGGTCATTTTCGGATGCCTCTGTCCCTCTCGCGAAACCATCCGTGTCACTTCTGTGAAGCTTTGGAAGCCTCAGCACTATATTTTAATCACGGGCAACCTCCGTGATTAAAATATGGCTCTGCGGCTTCCGAAGCTTCACAGAAGTGACATGGATGGTTTTGGGAGAGGGACGGCGGCATCCGAAAACGACCCTCTGCCGCGCAAGACCGCCGTCCCTCTCCCGGAAGCTCCTCCCGTATGAGCCACGGTAAAATGCAGTCTGAAAATCTCCATTGTTAAGATTAATATTTTACCAAGCATATTGAATCTTCTCTGAACAATTTCATTGTATATTCTTCAGGTTTATTTCAGATAATCAATATTATTTTTAGGAAATTTATAATTTTTTACCACCTCATTTTTCACTCAAAAGGATGCAATTATCATCTGTGGAAGGTGGATTTAATTTGTACAAATTTGAGTTTGTAGCATAAAGTATTATAAGGTTTGTATCTCTTGCCTTGAACAGTACAAAATAACTGGCAAACAGTTCTAATTCAGATATTCTTCCTTGGGCAAGCTTGGAGACAACTTACTTGAACTTCTTCTTAGGTTCTCTTCATTTAAGGATGAAAAGGACAGTTCTGTGTTCAGTCTCTGCTGTCAGGGAGGCTTGGCATACAATATCTTGTGAATTACAGTTTAGTCCATGTAGTTTACATGTACTCCATGTAAACACACTGTAGTGAAAACTGAAGATGGCAACTATACCTTTAATTGTGTCAAAGGGGGAATTTCAGGAGGTGTACCTGGTACCAAGGTACCAAGCTGCTGAAATTCCCTCTTCTGCCCAGCAATTAAAGGTACAAGAGTCTATCCGGTTTTGAGTCTGGCAACCCCAGTGTAGCCATAATTGTAAAACTGCAACTATTGTGAGGCCAGGCTGTGTGGAAGAAATGGATTTATTGTGGGATTTCTACAAACCTGTAGCAGGCATCCCCTCTCACAACATAAACATCATCTTGTCCTGTACATCTGTCTATCTCATTAGAAATGAAAAAAAAAATTTTTTTTTATTTTAAATCTGAAATTACATTCTGGGTTTGGGCAGAGGAGTTGGCTAATTGCTCTGTGTACTTTGGGGCCGCAATATGGCCATGATGCAGGCAATCAGTTCTTTGTCTTGGTCTAGGTGGGTCTTGCATTTAGCTAGGGCTTTTTACCCTACAATGTTTATAGCATAACATGTTGTTTACAGCTATTCATGTGCTGGGAGTGAACAGTGGCATTGCCAATGCTGTCTAGATGGAGCCCTTCAGGCAACTGGCCCCAGATGCAGCACCTCTTCTGGACCTGGTGCCACCAGGCCTCTGGAAGCTTGGAGGGCTGAGGTAATGAGGACCATCAGTCTTTCACTTGCACCAGGCACTAGGAAGAGCTGTCTTAGGGCAGTGAGGGAATTTAACCATTTCAGGCAGGTGATGCACATTTTACAGTTCTGTGTTCACCTCAGGGAAAAGGAGTTGTCACCACAGTCCATTAGAGGCAGGTTAACAGCCCTGGCCTTTTATGCTAAGGTTCTGGGGTTTTAAGATAGCAGAGGTGATTTTAGGGTTTGTAAAATGCTAGAAGGGTTGTCCAAGGAAAACCCTTTTTCCTGGCTGTATTGAGGGGCTTGGGTGGCCTTTGGGCCAATATCTGCTCCTCATATTATGAAGTTTTGCTGTTTCATGCTGCTTCTCTTACAGTTCATTTTGGGGGGAGCTTTGTGCATCAGTGAGCTGGTGGTACCATCTAGGGGGAACACTGGTATGGTGGTTGAATTGGGCATTATGCCCTGTATTCCCACTGCATGAATTTTTGTGGGTTAGGGACTCAGGCTGGTCTCTTATTCTGTCATGCAGATAATTTTCCTTTCACCAGCTATCAATTTTGGGCAGTTGCTGCAAAGGCATTGTATGGATTGTGCCTGAGTGAGGTTCGATTTGGGACTCATTCTTTTAGAATCAGAGCTGCATCAATAGCATCTGCAATGGGCATGGGCAAGGGCACCATTCAGAAGCTGGGGCAACGGAGGTCTTTGGCTGATAAGAGGTATATTCACATACTCAATTGTTAAAGTTGCTTGTTCACTAAGGTGTTTCAAAATCTAGGGGCTCCTTGGAGATGTTCCATGTTTTGATCCATAGACATAGCATATTGGGCAACATGACAGGTACAGACGCAACATTTTGGGTCACAACTGGGCCTGAATGGGCAAGCCACAGTGTAGGGAAAAGGGACCTGCATGGTGTGCTTCCTTTTTTGTTTGGGGAGCAGAAGAGGCTTCCACTGCACATTCTGGCTTTTCTCTTAGGGGTAATAACCTTGGTTTGCTTAAGGGGAAAGCCCTGATAATCCAAGTAGTCCATGACTTTCAAATTATTCAAACCACATGGCCTGGGGTGCATTTGTTATGATCAGCCATTCTTCCCCAATAGGTTTGGCAGGGTGAGGGTAATCCATATTGTCTGGATAGGGTCTGCAGATGGGTCAGTGGGGAAGTTAAGAATGCATTGATGAAAGGTTGGGCCTTTTTATAAAAACATATCCCCATTAGCTTTTCAGAGGCCTGAGCTTTATAGAGCTGGTGGTATTCACAAGAGCAATACCTTGTTTATGGATGATTTACAGCCTTATTGGCTGGTCCAGTGGGGGAAAAGGACTAAGAAAATACTTGCCCCTTGTCCCTGGCAGAGAGTGAGGGGAGAAAAGTAAGATTATAATGAACACCTATGGCATCCCCTTTTAGCAAAGGGATGGCCTCTAGAGCTGCCTCTTTAGGTACTAGGACCAGGTGGTTGGGAAGAAGACTACCCTTAGGTTAACTCAGGGGCTGTGCCCTCAATTTAAGGAGATTTTCATAATGGGGCCAAATGCCCCATTTCTGTTCCGCAAGCCCCTCTCCCATCCCTGCTATGGGATTAAGGAAAATGTTCCCACACTTACCTTAATCTCACAGCAGGCACTTCCTCCCTCTCCCCTCGGCTTCACTGTTGAAAATGCAGCTGCTGTAAAGCTGCTTTTTCAACAGTGAAGCCAAATCCCAGACATTCTTGTGAGTAAATTAAAAAATACCCCCCACCAAATTTCAAAACAAAAAACAAAGTACAGAAAGAAATAATAATAAAAGAACAATCAACCCAGGGAGCGGGGGGGGGAAGGGTGCCACTTACCTGGGTGTCCCGTTCCTGGCCAGAAGTGTCCTGGCTGTCATCACAAGAAAGGAACAGGACACCTTTCAGACCACCCACGATTCCATGATAGAAACAGAATGGATGGTAATTAAGGACTTCTCCCTGTGAATACAATATCATGGGGAGAAAACAGAATAGGGTTGTTGAAGGCACAGAAGGGACAGAACGTCATCTGAAAGAAAAATCTTTCAGCGACCCTGTTTTGTGCCTGCAATGGAACAGGTAGGTGGTGTGAAAATCTCCTAAGTCACACAACTTGGGGGAGGGATTTCCTGAGTTTGCCTTTCATTACAGCCGGCTGGGGAGCAAGCCAGGTATTGATTATTCCTTGGGGCTCTGGTGTTCACCCAGGAGAAGCTGCTTCAGTTTGCTTCCTCACCAGGGTGCTCCCCTTATTGCTTATCAAAGAGCTTAAATTAGTTAAATAGTTTAATAGGTCAATAAAGTGGTCATTATTCAACCCAAGTTCTTGTCTGGTCCCTTTATGCCCATTGTGGGTTAGTAAAACATGGCAGTGTTTATGTCCTGCTGCTAGAAAAGTCACCAGATATGCAATGTGCCATGAACCAAGTATAATGCAGCTCTTATAAAGAATATGAAGTGACAGTGTGGAGGATAACATACTGGGACACTGCATTACAATTAATTCACCATGACTTGTTCTGTTTGTGAGTTTCTCTTTACAAGTTAAACTAGACGGCTCCTTGAATTCAGAATTACTCTGATATTATTTACCTGGCCTATCTAGCCATCCATTCCCAAATGATTCGAGATCGTATTATATCAGGAGGACTCTTAGGGTCAAAGTATCTGTTTAGCATGCGTTTTTGAAGAGTTGCTACATCTGCAAGTTATGAAAGTGTCTCTTCAGACATTATCAGATGCACTAAATGTAGTGTCATAACAATGCCACATAAATGTGAAAGGACACGTGTACCACACAATGTCACCCTTTCGCATCTACATCCCAGCAAAAACCCATACTTTCTAATTGATGGCTGAAGCCATCAATTGATCTCCCATGGTGCTTTAATGCTGGCATTTTTGGTGTGTGAAACCTCACACCATTGTTCTTAAGTCAATGCAGTGAGAATGGCCGGTATGGAGTGAACACTTCTGGGTGAGATTGAGATGTACAGGTAAGTGACTCACTTTTATGACCCTCCCCGGGTTGCCTGGGACTTTAAAAGTGTGTTCCTGTGCTTTGTGTTACTTTTTCTTGGTTCTTTTTGTTTTGTTTTTTTAATTTCCTGCATGATGAAGTCTTGCGTTAATCTGTGGGATTTTGAACAAGGAAGTGAACAGAACTCTGTTCACTTCCTCTTTCATTGCCAGGAAGCCTTTGCTGGGAAAGCAAGGTAAGTGTAGTGTGTGTGTGTGTGTGTGTGTTCTTTTGCTGGCATAAAAATTGATTTTTTTTATGCCAGCAAAAGAATGTTTTAAGGGGCTCATCTGATATAGTCCATCATCAAAGCATACGGTTGTTCTCATATATGCATCCTGAATGCAGCAGATTTTGTTTTGTGATTGGTCATTGGTAGGTGAAAACACACTTATCTATAAATCTGATGGCTCACACAATTTACAGACTGAGCCTTGGAGAGGTTTCCCAGCATTTCCTACTCAGTCTCCTTACTGTCTCAAAATTCATACTACCAAATAGCTGTAGGGTTGAAAGGATGGTGTAAAAGGTTTGTGTGGATCTTTAAGGGGGCTTCAGTTTCCTAGTTGGGCAATGTGTGTTCTCTATGCCTCAAGTTCAGTCCATTAAGATGGGAGGCATTGGGAACCCCCTGTTGCCACTGCACGTTGACATAATAAATCTAAGAAAAGAAAGGGTGCTAGCAGTGTGTAAGGAGTAACAATACCAACGCAAGCAATTACAGACTGGGCTGAACTTTCAGGAGAATCTGGGGCCAAGTTCATAACTGAGTTATGTCTTGCAAACTGGACTTTGGTTTTGACTGCCTTCCTGCTCCATTTCCAGATTTCAGCTATATCTCTCCATATTGTCCACAGACGTCTTGCAAAGTTGGCACATCTCTATGGACATATTTTAACACCCCAAAGTGTTGTACAAAGTTTAAAATAGCCTTAATCAACCAAACAGTTGCTGTTGGCATATTTTCGACCCAAATCATCTTCACACTTCATGTAAATAAGTTGCAATATGTGCTGTCATTAGGTATTGAAAGAAAATGTTTCTTATTAGTTTTGAATGCATTACTAGTTATCACATATTGAGAACTACTGAGCAGAACTTTCATGGTTCTTTAAACTGTACTTTTTAAAAAGTTTCAAAGAACTCATTATCTATCTCTCTGCTTATCTGTCATTTATGTAGGGTCAGCCATGATATCAATTCAGTTATTCAATGACAGATAGGGCAATAAATTACATAAAGCCTACATTGTTCTATAATGTGGATTAGATTAACCTAGGGACTCTTTCTGGGGAGATTTTCAGACAGGGACAAAAGTAGTGTCCCCATCTCGCTATCTCCTCTCCGGCCACCCTCTCATCTGTTCCGACACACACACAAACAGTTTTACTCTACCTTGATCGCGTGACATTCCCTCCCCCTCGGCAGCAAGGAGTGAATGCAGCTCTCTGGAGCTGCATTCACTTCCTGGTTTCAAACCCCAGGCCATTCTCATGAGTGGACGAACACAGGGGAAATTCAAAAATAAAATGTGAAATACAAGTTTAAAAATGACAGCAAGCACAAACACACATTTTAAAAATGCCAAGTAAGGTACAAAAGCCATAAGGTACCTGGGGAGGGTACAAAAAAGGGTGTCACTTACCTGGATGTCCCAATTGCACCTAGAAGTCTTCTGGAACAGACTGCCCACTGCCGCTGGCATCACGGAAACGGGGCACCTTTTCCCTCACCTGTCATTCTGTGACAAGAGCGGAACGGGCAATCTATTCACAGCTTAAGCCATTAATAAAAAGCAATGAGGGTGAAATGAAACCAGCACGGGAGCATAACAGGATGAGGACAATGTCGTCTGAAAGGGAAGCCCTTTGGCGATCTCCTAGCATTCATGTAACACCATGTTAAGGGCATCTAATAATCTCCTAGGTCTCCATAGTTTACAAAAACAAAACAAAAGACTGAGTTAGAAATTCTTGTGCTAATTTCTAGTTAGCTATGTTCGTGATATTTCTTTATTCATACTTTATGCACACTTCAGTGATGGGGAAGTGTGGGGGACACCAGACATTGTTGGACTGCAGCATCCATCAGCCTTGGCTAGTATAGTCAATGACAAGAGGGAGACCAGGGACGTTGCCTCCTACAATGGTCAACCAGATGCATATGACAGTGTTGGTTCTTCCATCATGTGGAGTGTGGCAACCACCTCATGTGGCAGGTGCTAAAGGCTAGTGATTGCAACTCTTTAGTTGTTTCTCCTAATTCTGTTGGGCATACTCTTCTCTTTGAAGAAAAACCTGTATCTACCACCTAGTTTCTCCCACACCCTTAAACTACCGTAGATGTGGCTAAGGACCTCATCCCATTGTCAGTGCTGGAGAAAGATTCAGCTGCCAGTCCAGTTGGCTCTTGTGCATAGAATGGAAGAGAGTATCATCTTTGCCTCATTCAGCCAAAGATCTTGGGAGAAGCCCTCAGGACATTAAAAGAACACAATGCACTATAATCCAATGCTAACAAATAGTATGGCAAATATAGACATTTGGTTTATATGGCCACATGTTGTTGTTGATAAATAGTGCTTAAGTGGCATGATTTTTGGAAGCCTGTACACATTAGGATGCATCATGTGCTCAGGTGTTTGGCTGGAATGGTTGTGGATTAAACTTTCAAGCTAGAAGGGGATGCAAAGCTAAACACTCTGTAATTCACATGGAGCTGCAGTAGCTGCTAATGACTCCATCTCAGCAGACTAACAAGTTTGGATCAATGTCAGCTGCCACTTGATTAATTATGTGCAGAAGGCAGCTTGGTCAGGGGAATTATCTGCCATCTCCCACAGTATCAGTGCAACGTTCCTCACAATTAGTCATAGTCACTCAAAAGCTTCATATAGTGAAGTCAGCAAAAGGATTTAGCAAGAAGCTTCATAGGACAAACTGAATTTGAGTAAAGAAATATGCATAAGAAGATCAGCATAGCTTAACTATTTTTGTAAAGCAAAGGGTAGCCTTAGTCTTACATCCTCTCAGCATAGTGTAAATATCTGCGAGTGGATCTGCCCTATGCTGACCCATATATCCTTCTCCCAAGTTACTGATAAGCCCCTGAAGCCATCCTGCATGGCCGTTCTATGCTTTGCAGAAAGCAGGCAGACTCAGAAAAGCATATGGCTACGTCCCTGAGCCAGATGCAAAATGATCACAACAGCGCTGAAATCCACTGGGGTCCTCCAGAGGTGTCAGTGCTGATGCCATTATTTCATGTCTAGCTATGGGGATGTATCCAGATGCTTCTCTGAGCTGCCTTCTCACCAGAAAGCATGGAATGGCCATGTGGGCTGGCTTCAGGAGCTTATCAGTAAGTTGAGAGGGGCCTTTGGGCAACGCAGAGGAAGGAGAGGATTATCAACTACCATAGCACCCAAAAAAGGATATCTGCACACATAAGGGAAACTTACACATGCTAATGTCCCTAACAGAATTCCAGCCCAGATTTTGCTTAATAAAGAAGAGGTATATCTCTTTCATTAAAATAAGAGACAGCTTTGACCTAAAATGCTAATATGCTTTTTTTCTGAAAGATGAATTACTGTATTACAGATTCTTTATGCAAGTGTCTCAAACATTTCCAATTGTTATATCATAAAAAATTCATAGCATCATGGAAAACATCTGAAAGGTCATCTAGCCCAATTCCCTCCCAATGTAGGAAGTCCACTGCTAGAGTGCAATGAAGTCTCTGCATAAAACTTCTATTGAAATACAGTCCACCCCCTTTGAGGAAGTCTGTTCTAGGGTCAAAGTGGTCATAGCACCAAGATATTCAGTCAAAATAGATTTTCTTGTAATTTGAATTCATTGGTTCATGTCCTACTTTCTGGGAGGGGGGGAATGCCTCAGCAACTACATGGCAACCTTTCAAATATTTGAACCTGTGTGTGATATCAGCACTTCTTATTTTATTTGGCTATTTTCACCCAACTTTTAAAATCTTTCCTCATGGGATTTAGTCTTCAGGTTGTTACCCTAAAGCGAGGAGGTGCTTTAGAGACTCACCTGTGATACCAAAATCTCTATTATTAGCTGGGGGAATTAGTAGCTCAAATGGATGCCTGAAAGAAGAGGGTAACTGTGAGGATCTTTTCACTATTTATACCAGTATTAACTGCAGAGAACTCCAGTTTAAAGTGAACTAAAATGTTTTTATTGGGAACAACACAAATTGCATTCACACATGTAATACATGTTCCTAAGAACCACACAAGGCTATAGAAGAATAAGATAGAAAGATTAGATAGAGGGAGAGGTTTGGGGGATATGGGGTGATAGTTCCCACTCCTGAAGAGCAGAGTTTCATGTAGTGAAGGTACACAGACAGGAGTCTGAGGGTGGCATAGAAGATTCTGATCCAGAGGCAAACTGAGAAAGAGAATGGCTAGATTTCTATTGTTGGGGGACTAATATTTATACCCTGCTTCATATCCTGAAGGGGTACTTTGGCAAGAACAAAGGCTGGATGGTTTTCCCACTGGGTAAACAAATGAAACTGAAATTTAGGAGATTATCAGATGCAGCAAAAACAGTGTCAGAAGGACAACTTCCGTGAGTGAAAAACAGCATGGCTGCCTCCAATGCTAGCCGCAAGAGAGAAACGGCATCATCCAAAATGGACCCCTTGCCGCACGGCAGCCTCGTTACTGCTTGCGCGGCAAGAGCCTGAAAAAGGCGTCCGAAAATCTCCATAATCTCCTTAGTTGATTGCATTAATTGCTGGAAGATAGGAATTGATTTATTTATGACAACCTTGCAATGTTGGACAAGAGGGGGTTCCAAGGTAAGATTTCCTTAGGATTGGGGTTGGGAATGATCACTTAATTGTTTGGTTGGATGACTCAGTGCTGAGGTGCCCTAGAAGGAATTAGCACATACCTTCTGAGGGGGCTTCCTCACAATCCTAATACGGGCTTGCTTGCAAAAATATTTCTAAGACATATCCCAGGTCATTGTGAATTCCACCTGACTTCTTTTTGGTTCACCCCAGCCAACTTGACCCTGAAAAGTACCCAATATTTCCAATTATGAGATATCATAGGCAGGGGATAGTAGGGCATGCTAACAAAATCATGCACAATATTCATTGCCATTCAAACTTATTTTTTTTAAACTGCAGTGCCAAAACTGGACACAGTACTCAGAATGGGGTGTAACCAAAACAAAACAGTGTTGAATCATTACTCCTTGTGAACTGGGAACAATGGCTTATGTCCAATTTCTAGTCCCTATTACAGCAGACCCATTGATTCAATGAGATTAATGTAAGTACTGACTTGCCATTGAGTAACTGATTCAATTAGTCTATTCTAGCTAGGACTAGCAATCAGATTTAGGCCAATATAGGTAAATGATACCACGTGGAACTGCATTATTCTTTTCAGCTACCATATTGCACTGCTGGTTTATGCTCAGTTTGTGATCAAGATCCTTTTCATCCCTTAATGCATCCCCAGATATTTTTCAAATATAGCATTGCTTTCTCTGTATAGTGCCTTAGAGTCAAGTGGCTATGTCTGCCTGGGACTTTGTTTCCTTTGTCCCTCAAGGTTTTCTTTCATTCACAACAGATGTAGAAATGTAATGAAGCCTGGTAATGCAATAGAGGATAAGGTTATAATACTAGTGTACTGAATATTTTTATCAGTACTTATGAATTACTTTATAAATATTTATCTTACAGTTTCTGATCACATGGCATGAAAAAAAAAACCCTTACCATATATTTTCATGTTTTTCCTACAATGAGAAGGTGGAAAGTTGCTTATTTCCAGACCTGAATGCACCCCACTTCTGCTTATTTATTTATTTATTTATTTTATTAGGTATTTATACCCTGCTCTTCAGCCACAAAGGCTCTCAGAGAGGTTTGCAAGTTGTTTTGTAATAGCACTTAGACATCTACACTGCAATGTGTGTAAGCTAATTGGCCCCATAAGCAGGGTATTCATTTTACCAACCTATGAAAGGATGGAAGGCTGAGTGAACCTTGGAGCCCTGCAGTATCGAACTCACAATGTTGTGGCTGGAATACTGGTATTTAACCCCTGCACCACCAGGGCTTTTTGGTCAGTTTTTTTCCCAATTCAGATTATTTACATCTGGGGAAGCATAATTGCATTGGGGCAATAAGCCAATTTCGCCCCCAACTCTCCCACCAGTTGACCCCTCCTGCATGCCAAAATAACTCAATTTTTCCTCAATATCCTTCTCAAGATGACAACAGAAAGTGACATCACATCACTTCTGAAGCCATTTTGAGAGGAATACCAATGAAAACAGAGATATTTGGGAACAGTAGAAGGTTTGGGCAGAGGGGAGTTGTCAGGTTCATGGTGGCATTTTCCACATTTTTGTGCATTTGGAGGACTTTTTGTAGGTTTTTCAGGTGATAATTGCCTGGAAAATATGCTGATTTTTAAAATTGGCATATCAGAGGGCCTGGGAGGACTGGCAGGAGGTGCTAGTGACATGAAAGTGGAGAAAAAGAGTTGCATGTAGCCTGCGGGCCTTACTTTCCCATCCCCTGGTTTGTACCTAGAGTAAGGCTGCTTGCACAATAGTCAAAATCCAATTGCTAGTCCCAGATAGTGTAGACTTACTGAATCAAGGAGGTTTACATAGGTGCTGACTTACCATCCAGAAGTTCATTCAATGGGTTTACTCTAGCAATTGGATTTAGGTCTATATTTCCCTCTTCTAATTTTCCAAGAGTCTCTTCCTTCATATTGCCCTAAGCTAGCAACAGAAAATTCAGGACAGAATACTAGAGCACTCTTGACAGAGAAGGTATATTTTCCACCTAGGGCAGCCAACTCTCAAGTAAACTATGTAAACTACACCATATATGACCACTCTTCTTTATTGTAGGTAAAGTGTTGTTTCTGCAGTTCATGCTGTGGAACATTTCTTCCATGGAGATTAACTATTGGAACAGGACAGGTTGCATGTCAACCCACATCTTGTTGAGGAGATACTGAGAAGCTTCAATATCATATTGCAGGCATTATGAAAGAATATAGTCCAATATCTACACATCTGGAGGGAGACTGAGATAGAGCATGCAAGCTCCACACTCCTACACCTTCAACATGCCTTCCACGTGTTGGGAAATTGTCTCTTAATGGGAGCTAGCTCACTTCTCTAGATATTGAGACTCCTTATAATTTAGAATATAGTAGCACCCCTGTATCCATGGGGGATTGGTTCTGGGGCTTCCCACGGATGGTGAATTCTGCGGATAATAGCAAACGCTATCCTGGGGGGCCATCCTGGGAGAAAGTTTGCTCCTCTCCCTCCCTTCCCCCTTGCCCCCTGTCATGTCCCCATTGCAGTGGCGATCACGGCAGTGAAGATCGCTCTGTCCCTTCCCCTAGGAGGGTTCCTGTCACCACAGATTGCAGGGGCAAAGGGGAAAGGGGGAGGAGAGGTGATCTTGCCACATCTTCCACCTTTGCTTCCATGATCGCCACCACAGCGGGGCCACGGCAGGGCGAAGGGGAAAGGGGACAGAGGAGCGATCTCACACTTCAAACCCAAGATTGGCACCATGGCAGCAGGTTCCCTCCTAGGGGAAGGGATGGGGAGGCGAGATACCTCCTCCCTCCTTCCTCCCCCCTGCATCACCAACTGCGTATAATTGAATTCGTAGTTGGAGAATCAGTGGATACAAGGGTAATCTGTAATGGAAAATAAAGGTTCTAAGTTGCATGGAACATGTCCTTGGATAGATGAAGTTCCCTGATATTACTCCGTATATTTGGAAGGTTAATGAAGATAGCAGTGGGAATGAAAGTATAGCTAGCACACTCATCTACACTCTCCTTCCATAAATTAAGAGGTAAAGGGTAGAGAAAATGGAGCCTCCAAGATCATTGTGGCCACCAAGGTTATCTTGGTAACCCAATACAGATTCTGCAATTTTGGGTGTTATCCAAAGAGGTGGGGGTGTCCGTGTGTAGGCCACGGAATATGAATATTCCACGTAATATGAATAGTATGGAATGGAATATGATCACCATTTCACTACATTTACAGGCAGTTTTTTGGGGGGCTCCTTTCCTTTTAAGACACCTGTGGGTCTCCCTCCCACGGGAAGTGATTCTGCATGTAATTCCTGCTTTTAAAAAGCCCTATACAGGTTTGAATCAGGATACTGAAATGTCCCCAAACACACAAAATGACCAATAGTGTTCTCCAGTGTCCTCCAGAGGCTTGGGGTGAAGAAAATTGGGTCAGGATGACATGGAGGAGCAATGTGGCCCCAAACTCTTGGCAGTTGCCCACTCCTGATATAGAGACTACATGTGTTTAAAATGTCAGAAAAGGGCTTTGTTACCTGCCTTGCAACCCCTTACCCCTTATCCTTAATAATTGGAAATATTTAATAACTTGGCCAGTGGTGGCATTCCAAAAGTGTGGCAAGTAAACTAGGAACTTCCAAAACCCAGGAATCCCAAGGACTAGTGCTGAGACTAACGACTTTATCACACACACACCCCGCAAAAATAGTATGTTCTTTTTCCAGCATAACTGTTCCATTTTTATGCTGGCAAAAGAATTCCCTATGCTGCACTTACCTTGCCTCCTGTCCAAAGGCTTCCCGGCAATGAAAGAGGAAGTGACAAGAGCTCCATTCACTTCCTCATTCAAAATCCTGTAGATTCTTGTGAGAAGGCTCTCCAATGGGAAATTCAAAAAACAAAACAAAAACAACACATACAAAGTTTAAAAAGCACATACACTATCTTAAAAACTTCCAAGTAAGCCAGGGAGGGTCATAAAAAAGTGTGCCACTTACCTGGATATTGTGATCTCACCTAGACATGTTTGTGCCAGACCGGCCATTCATGCTGCATTCACCTGAGATAAATGATGTGAGGTTTCACACACTGGCAATGTCAGCACTAAAGCACCACAGGGGATCAATTGACAGCTTCAGCTGTCAATAAAATAGGAGGGGTTTTGGCCAGTATATAAACGTGAAAGGGCAACATTATCTGATATGTGCATCCTTTTGTGTTTATGTGGTGTAGTTATGACACTGTATTTAGTGTTTCTGATAAAGTCCTATCTGCACTAGGGAGGGGCCATTACAAATTCCAAAGAAAGGTAACCTGCAGGGCAACTTCTTGCTTGAACATATGGCTAATCCAATCAAACCTAGGTGAGGTACTCAAGGTTTGTAAAGAGTTGTTTTCCCCTTACATCCCTGCAAACAAAGGGGGTTGCATCTTTCATTCACTTTCAAAGTATTAACACATTAAGTTGTTAACATTTCCAGAGTGTTCATTGTCTTAACTTGAAAACCTCTGAGAAGTATTGTCTTTTACTATAAATCCCATTCCGTAAAAGGAAATATTAGGTATACAAAACCCTTCAAAACTCTACTCAGGTGCGCACAGTTCCCCTGCTGTTAGTTGCCATATCAGCTGTGTCACCATTCCTGCTTCTGGACCCCCACTCTGCTGATTTTCTCCACAATCTCAACTCCTCTGATCAGTACAGTATCACCCAGAAATTACGCCTTACTCTGTTCCTCTATCCAAATGCTTCCTACTTGTTTTGTTAGCCTTGTGTGAGTGCTTGAAGTCCGATTGTGTGTGTGAATATTGTTATTTCCAGAATAAAGCTCAATTAATTGTACTTTCTAGCTTAACGTCACTTCCTTAGTACCGGTATACATAGGTCTAAAGGTCCTGCTTGCTATCCCCTCTTGCATTGCCAAGTCGAGTATATTAATCCCCCAAATTAAGATTGATATTTTAGAGGGTCCCAATGGACTCAAGCTGACTTATGACAACCCTATAGTGACCCTATCACAGGATTTTCTGAGGCTGAGAGTGTGTGACTTGCCCAAAGGCACCCAGTGGGTTTTCATGGCCAAGTGGGAATTCAAACCCTGGTCTGCAGAGTTGCAGTCCAACACTCAAATCACTACGCCAAGCTGTCTCCTAATTCTGTAGCTACTACAACCTATATAAACATATCTATATTTGAAATAATTGTTATTACAACAAATATTTTTTAGATCTTTTTAAGTCTAGTGATCATTCACAGAATCCTTTGCTAAGCAACTCCTCTTGAAATGAATAGGAATAATGCAAGAGCGTCTGATGCAATTTATTTATGGATTTCCCCCATTCTTTGCATAATCCGCTTTCTCGCACCATGACCAAGCATTCATTTTTTAAAAACATTTTTCAAAACAACAGATTATAAAATTACAGATTTGCTGCAAACATCTGCTGATAAAATACACCAAAAGCATCATATTCTCCCAGTTTTTGTTGTTTTGGCTTTTCTGATGAGATTGTTTTATTCAGAGATAGCATTTGTCTGAAAAGAAAAGAAAAGAAAAGGTAAATAAGCTCTTAAATTCCTGTGGCCCTGATTTGTACATGCAGTTTAAATTTTTATTCTCCTCAATGGTTTCCAATGCTTTAAATATTAATGTCATTTTAATATTGCATTGAAAAAGACAGAAGGTTGAGACCTTCTTATATTTTAATATAATTTCTACAAAGTAAGTACTAGTTATGTATTATCAAGACTTGATTCAGCTAGTGGCATGGCATGAAAAATAACAAATCGTGAGTCTTGTGCTGTGAAGAATGTTGAGCTTCTCTTACATTATTCACTCCAATCTCATAATGTCAGTGCCATACAAGGCGTGAAATGTATTGTCAAAAATATATAGTTCAGAATACAGTGCCATTAAATATTTTATCCAATTGGTTATAGTGCTGAAAATGAATTGAACCTTGAACTACATTCTGTTCTGGGGGAGAGGGAGGTCACATTTCATTATATTTCGCAGTTCTACTTTTTCTGATATATTTTCTGTCAGCATTTTCCCCAACTACAGTAAAACTAGCTTGACTTTGCTGGAGAGAAAAAGAAAGGACATAGTGTAAAATGAGCTGCTCCACCTTCTCACCCATTCTTAATCTCTCTCAATATATTATAAAAGAACCCATGTGCTTCTTTCTGTTGTGCTAAACTAGGGTGTGGAACTTTGCAGGCCTGTGAGCAACAGTGAGTCCCACACTGCCGCCGCTGCCGCCGTCACCACCACCACTACCACTTACACAGGCTATAGCACAGAACTAAAGCAAGCTCAGCCTTCTTTGTAAAAACATATGAAGTGGTGGAGGAATTTGGTAAATGGAGGACCAATAAATTCAGACTAACTGATGATTAACTGTGGTTAAGACAAACAGGAAATGACATGAAGATATGCTATGCTTAAAGCAGAGACATGCATACTAGCAACTAGCAACTACTAGAGACATGCAAACCAGAGATATGGAAAATTGCAGCTACTGATTATCAGCATGCTAAAGTTGCTACTTCTCAAAAACAAGTTTCTTAAAAAGACGTCATGCCAAACTATCTTAACTCCCTTTTTTAAAAATAGAATTACGAGCTTAGTAGATAAAGGGAATGCTGTGGATGTTGCATATCTTGATTTCAGTAAGGCCTTTGACAAGGTCCCCCATGATATTCTTGGAAACAAGCTAGTAAAATGTGGGCTAGACAATGTGACTGAGAGTGGATTTGTAATTGGTTGACAGGCCAAACTCAAAGGGTGCCCACCAATGACTCCTCTTCATCCTTAAGTGAATAGTGGAGTGCCACAGGGTTCTATCCTGGGTCCAGTGCTATTCAACATCTTTATCAATGACTTGGATAATGGAGTAGATGGCATGCTTATCAAATTTGTAGATGACCAAATTAGGAGGGGCAGCTAATACACCAGGGGACAGGATCAGAATTCAAAATGACCTTTACAGATTAGGAAGCTGGGCCAAAACTAACAAAATGAATTTCAACCGTGAGATATGTACGGTACTACACTTAGTAAAAACAAAATACACAGATATAGGATGGGGGACACCTGGCTTGATAAGAATACTTGTGAAAGGGATCTAGGAGTCTTAGTAGAGCACAAGCTGAACATGAATCAATAGTGTGATGCGGCAGTTATAAAAGCCAATGAGATTCTAGGCTGCATCAATAGGAGTATAGTGTTTACATCAAGGGAAATATTAGTGCCACTCTACTCTGCTTTGATCAGACCTCACCTTGAATACTGTGTCTAGTTCTGGACACCGCAATTCAAGAAGAATATGGACAAGCTGGAGCGTGTCCAGCAGAGGGCGAACAAAATGGTGAAAGGTCTGGAAGCCATGCCCTATGAGGAGTAGCTTAGGGAGCTGGGTATGTTTAGTCTGGAGAAGAGAAGGTTAAGAGGTAACATGATAGCCATGTTTAAATATTTGAAGGAATGTCATATTGAAGAAGGGCAAGCTTGTTTTTTGCTGCTCCAGAGACTAAGGACTTTTTCAGATGCCCCTTACTGCACAAGAAGCCTCCGTAACAGCAACGAAGCTGCTGCATGGCAGAGGGTCCATTTCGGATGACACCATCCCTCTCTTGGCGTCGTCCGTGACTGTTCCGGGTAGGACTGAGGGCGGCTGCGCCATTTTTTATTCACAGACAACTTCTGTGGGGAGGTTGGTGGTGAGGACATAATTGGTTCTAGGGCCTCACTTTTTCAACTCCTGCTCTTGACATTTCACCTAATGTTTAAGGATTACCCTGAACTAAAACTTTATATACTGGACTAAATCTGACTTCATGCTATTGCCCGATCACTAGTGTGACAGGTTTTATCTCAACCTATGCAGGGGCAGGTTGAAGTAGAACCACCTCTTACGTATTACTATAGTGATCCCACCCTGCTCAGAGGATTTCCTGTGTGGCAGGGGGTTGGACTGGATGGCCCTCGTGGTCTCTTCCAACTCTGCAATTCGATGATTCTATGATTCTACCCAATATTTCCTCTGTAAAACTCAAAACTGTAATGTATGTGTTTCTTTCTGTCCTGCTTTGATCCTCACAACAACCCTGTAAAATAGGTTGGGCTGAAGGACACTAATTGGCTGAGTGGGGATTTGAATCTGGGCTTTCCTAGTAGTAATCAGAAATTCTAGTTGCTAGAATCTAACTTTATTGTATATGGTTGATGGAAGTATTGTTGCAATTTTAAAAGCAATGCATTGTGAAGGAGGTCAATTGCTGTTTAAAGAGTCAAATCCATACAGTGATGTTTAGCAGGACATAGTGGTTATTTAGGGCTTATCCATACGGCGAAAATATGCCTCATAGAATTCAAGGAGAATATGTTTTGTCCCAATGGGATTCTGCATCATTTTGCCATATTTGGAGGGGGAGGGCAAAAACTCCAAATACTCCGCAGGAAAAGTCTTTGTGCATTCCCACTTGTTGGGAAAACTGATTTGCATTGCTGTGTTTTCCTGATAAGAATGGAAGTAGAATGCTGATTGGTTGGTTGTGTGTGGAGGGCGGGGGCTTGCTGGCAAGGCAGTGTCCAGAACTACCATGTTGTATTTTAGCTGTAGTGATCATGTGCTGAAGTGATGAAATAGCCTTCCCCATTTTTTCTGTTTATTTCAGTGGAAGACTGCATGTCTGCACCTTGAATTTGCCCTTTTTTTAACATACTGTTCAGCAGTGGCAACTGATGACAATAAAAACAGAGTAATTCACTTGTGATCACCATCTTGATTTGCAGGCATGCCTGTTTGAACATCAAACATGGATAGCTCACATACCTGTGATCTTGAAAAACGAATGGTGGAGACAAATGAAAACTGCTGCAAATTGGCATTACTATGCTTCTATCCACATTTTATTGCCTTGTTTAGATGAGCCCTTATTTCTTCTTTGTTTTAAAAATAATTTTACTTTCGCCGAAATAAGCAGAACAGTGACATTTCAATGTGGAATCATGCACCTGACTATTAAACATTCATACTTCTAAACACAGGTTTTATTAAAGAAAAGCTAAGAAGATACCAAATGAGGAATAGCTAATTAAACAATTCCCCCCTAACCAACTTTTGCTGATGCTGACATAATACAAAGGAGGCAATAATTATTTTTACAATACGTTTTCATTACTAATGCAATTATGGGAGCAAGGAAAGACAAAGCCATGTTTGTGGGGTGGGGAATTGCAGACAAGGGAATGTCAGAAAACCCGGAACAAGTGGTTGCTCTTTCACCTTTCTGCAGTTAAAGGCAGTGGAATTAATTTAAAGGAGTGGGAGGATAACCAGATTACATGGAAATCATACTTTCCTGCAGCATTTATCCTTCACTATTGACCTTTTGAGGACTTCATTATGCCAGACTTGATAGATGATACTCTTTAAAAAGCCATTTTAAATATTTGAGGATTATTAACAAAACAAACAACGTTTCCCCATGCTTTGTGTGTGTGTGTGTGTGTGTGTGTATCATTCATCAATACCCTCCCCACTGATACAATATGGCAGTGCTAATTAATTTAATTAATTTTACTAAAATATATAAAAAACAAGCATGAAAGAGAGGCTGATGAAATGTCCAATATGGTGTATAATGTTCCTAAAAAAGACAGCACAGATGCAAATACAGTTGCTAGTCCAAAGTACAAAAAAATGTTCAAAAAAATATGACACAGGGGTCAACCTGTATATTATCATGACATTTCTTGGTCCAGACAGCACATAATATAGACTGTTGCCTTGTAAAAAAGTAATGGCCTATTTGCAATGCACCTCTAATCCAAATAAACAGTGTTTAACACATAGCCTGATCCAACAGTTCTACTATGTTGTGTGGGAGGCCCCACAAGGGCAACATAATACAGTCATGTGATCCTATCTACTTCTAGGAGCAAAGGAGAAAGCAAAACAGTAACAGAAGTACTGACAGAAAGGTTTATAGTGACCATGGCAACTCTGTTGTCAACCTACAATTACAGTATTCACACACTAGAGAGACAGTGTGGGGTTATGATTTGAGTGTTGAACAAGGATTCCAGGACATCAGGGTTTGAATTCATGCTGAGTCATGGAAACCCAGTGGTTGACCTTGGGCAAATTACACTCTCAGGAGATTTTCACACGCCTAAAATACCCCCCGAAGAAATCGGGACAGAAATATTTCTGTCCCGGAAGCAGCACCGCGGTTCACACGCCCAGTCCCATCTCCTGATATGCCGTCGTCGTTACACTGGGTTATTTCTTCCCTCTTCCGGAATATTTTACTAACGGGAGTTCACCGTTAATAAAATATTCTGGAAGAGGGAAGAAATAACCCAGCGTGACGACGATAGCATATCGGGAGAGGGGACTGGGCGTGCGAACCGTGGCGCTGCTTCTGGGACAGAAATATTTCTGTCCTGATTTCTTCGGGGGGGGGGGTGGGTATTTTAGGCATGTGAAAATCTCCTCAGCCTTGGAGAAAGGCAGTGGCAAACTTCCTCTCAATAAACCTTGCTAAGAAAACTCTATTAATAGGGTTGTCAAACATCAGAGCTGACAGCAATGTCAGAATATTACTCAAGCATGAACAGCACCAGTCCGTGGGAATAATGCCAGAACAGCCTTACAATGCCAGCCTCAATTGCTACAAAGATACGAATAGCATCCCCTCCCAACAGAGACCACTATAGTGCAGAGGTCAGCAACAAATTTATAAGTACTATATATTCCGGCGTATAAGACAAGGTTTGAGCCCTGAAAAATAGGCTTCAAAATCGGGGCTCGTCTTATACGCCGGATACACTTTGCTTCACCCCGCCATCTGAACTCCTGCCTCTTTGCTCCCTTTGCAAATGGAGCAAAGAGGCAGGAGATCAGGCAGGGGGGGGGTGAGGCAAAGTGCTTACGATTCATTCACCCCCATCTGCCTTCTCCCCCTTTGGGGCGCAACCGAAGAAAGAAGAGGGGGCGAATGTTGCTGGAAAGCCCCCCTCCAGCCACCCTTCCACCCTCCCCGAAGCCACGATCCGGCTCCCAATTGTGGCTTCGGGGAGGGGGTGGGTGGCTGGGAAGCCCCCTCCCTCAAGCCACCCTTCCCCCCTCCCCAAAGCCCCTCCCTCCAGCATCCTCCCTCCAGCCACCCCCCTCCCCAAAGCCGCGATCCCACTCGAGATTCGCTCCCTCTTCCTTGAAGGTGGGGAGAGGGGGAGAATCCTGGGGTTTGGCTCCACGGCCCTGCGTCATCTTTCTGGGCTCCCTTCCGAAGGGAGCCCAGAAGGAGGGATCGGGGCTGTGGAGCCAAACGGGGCATGAGGGGGAGGATCTAGGGGTTTGCCGCAGCCGCCCTGCTTCCCCCGCTTTGGTCCCCTTCAGAAGAGCCAAGACGGAGGGATGGGGGCTGCTGAGGCAAACTGGGCATTTTCACCCCTTTCCTTCACCTTCAAGTCAAGTTTGACTGGAAGGTTGAAGAGAGGGGCGAATTTTGCGGCTGGCTGGCTGGGGGAGCCCTGCCAGCTGATCCTGTTCGCTTTCCCAACTCACGAGGAGATCTTCGTGAGTTGGGAAACAAAGAGGATCAGCTGGCAAGGTTCCCCCAGCCAGCCAAATTGGGGGTGGTGGTGATGGTCTTATATGGTGAATGTATGCCTAAGCCTAGATTTTTGGCTGGAAATTGGGGGGTGGTCTTATTCGCCCCGTCGTCTTATACGCCGGAATATATGGTACACACTGTTTAGTTCTTTGCAGATAAGGAGGGGTTTGGTCCTCTGGAGAAACAGAGTTTTTGAGGTATATCTTATTAAAATATTGTGTAACATCTGTAAATAAATGTTATGTAGTGCAATATTGTCTTGAGCATTAACAGCTTATTGATAAGAAATGAAAAAGTTATCTCTAGTTTAAACCTAATAGTTGCTTCACAACTGAGCCCTACTGTGACAGCCTGCCATCTGCAATGTACTAGCAGATATTGATGTGGTAGGAGTTCACTGGTCAGAGGATCATAACCAATGCATTAAGGTTAAGGGGTTCAAATTTCTCAGTTGAGTCACTCTAGGGTGTTGGTTCAGTTGGAAAAAGGTGATCAGTTCAAGCATAGGGGGAAAAGGAATAAGGAAGGAGAAAACAGAGTAGAGCCATTCCACAGAGGTGATAAGAACTATTCCAGAGGTGAAATGGTTCTTATCATAGTTCTTGTCACTGAAAGCAGAAGCTGTGAGAATAAGCAAAGAGAGGAAAACTCCACAGGAGGTTTATCAGGAAAACTTTTTGCCACAGTAACAATGGAAGCCTCTTGGCCTCAAGAAAAAAAGAAAAAGAAAAAGAAAAACTTTGGAGGAGGCAAATGACTGACTGTTTGCTTTGTTGCGGTCATTTAGTCACTGAAGGAGGACTTCAGAGAAAGCTGAAAGATGTGCTTGAAGCATCATTTAATGGAAACTAGTCCACTGTGAGAGATGCTTGGTCTGTCCTGTATTCTACCAGTGAGTTCCTGAAAACAGGAACCTCAGGTCTAGACTGCTGTGTTTGGGATGATTTAAAAAAATCAATCACAGATGATTTTGAGTGTGAATTTCAAAGGTCTGACACCAAAGAAACTCAGGAGGAACAGCTTTTGTGGTGGTGCATGAATTCCACGCACATAGAAGTCAATATGCCAATCTGTGGAATATATGCAGAAGTGTAATGCCATTATTACATCCAGCATTTCATAACTTTCAAAAACTGTTCTATGGTGGTATTTACAGTGCCTTGCAGAAGCAATAATCCCCTTTTGACTATTCCATATTTTGAAACCTGGATTTGGAATGGATTTAATTGGCACTTTTAACATTTGAGGTACACCAATACTGTGAAGGTCCAAAGTATTTTTACTGTGGCACAAAAGTTAAATAAACAAAACAAACTTGCACTTGTTGGCTATGTGAATATTCTCCCCTTTTGTTGTGATAGGCCAGAATAAACTCTGGTGCAGCTGAATGGAGTCACCTGGTTGCCACATCCCCCACCCCAAATAAATGCAAATGTTTCTGGAAGGCCTCATTATCTGTTAGATACCTATGGAGCTAATGTTATGAAGCTCAGCAGCTATGATTCACTTTCTAAATTGTATAATCTTGCCAAATTTCAAAGCAGCCCAATGAAAGTGACCACAGCTACAACACATTCCTCTCTCTCTAGAGTTTGTATGAACCACCAAGAAAGAATGTGGGTGTATGGAGAGTAAGATCTGTAAGCAGGCACAGCTTGTTACTCAAGATACCATCGTTGATCACAGGGCACATCTGTCAAGGCGTCAGAATTAGTTTCAAGTCTCCTGGCTTTGTGGAGCTTCAGCCAATATGAGGTAACCTCAGCTTACACTACACCTTCATGAACACCAGATGCTAACACCTTTTGCTTCAAAGGGTGGGTTCCCAGCAACCCATCTTCAACCAAATTAACATAACACATGCCTAAAATGAAGGTACATGTTGAGTATCCCTTGTCTGAAATGCTTGGGATCAAATGTGTTTCAGATTTTGTAATATTTTTTTTTAAATTTTTGACAATTTTGGGGGAGTGGGACTGCAGTGTTTTTTTTGGGGGGGGGGTTGAGTTTGAATCTGAGAAAGATATGTCTGAATTTTCATGCCAAGGCTCCTAGCATGAAGGGTCATGCACTTCAGCCTCTGGTTTCATTGCACTGGTAGGGCTGCTTGAGCTAATACATGTGCTTCTCAGCTGGCATCCACATCCACTTGAAGGAGTCCCACTGCTCAGCCAGGAAACAGAAGCAGATGGCATAGACCATAGAATCATAGAATCATAGAATTGCAGAGTTGGAAGAGACCACGAGGGCCATCCAGTCCAACCCCCTGCCACACAGGAAATCACGATCAAAGCATCCCCGACAGATGGCAATCCAGCCTCTGTTTAAAGACCTCCAAGGAAGGGGACCCACCACGCTCCGAGGGAGTGTGTTCCACTACTGAACAGCTCTTACTGCCAGAAAATTCCTCCTAATGTTGAGGTGGAATCTCTGTTCCTGGAGCTTGCATCCATTGCTCCGTGTTCCAGTCTCTGGAGCAGCAGAAAACAAGTCTGCTCCATCCTCAGCGTGATACCCCTTCAAATACTTAAACAGGGCTATCATATCGCCTCTTAACCGTCTTTTTTCCAGGCTAAACATACCCAGCTCTCTGGAAAAAAGATGGTTAAGAGTGTATATGTGTGTGTGCGTGTGCGTGTGTATATACACACACACACACATATATATATTGCATGGGGGAAGGAACAAATGGTAAAGGTGCTTACTACAAAGCTTCCTAGAGTTTTTTACAATATGGCATGGTTAATTCCCTAGTGAGGGTTTATTACATCTGCAGAGTGAAAAAACAAAAACAAAAACAAAAAAATGTAGCTATTTTGTTTTCCAATGCAAATCAATGAGGGTGGGAACTGGAGATCCAGATTCCTAAATCTCCCTTCTTTTTCCCCATCCAGATTGATCCAGGCCAAATCAGGAATGGATCTGAATCACCAAACTGGGCTTGGAACCAAGGACTTTATCACACGACACTGGTATTTCACATTTACAACAAGATATTAGCATGGTTGGCCAGTACTTATCACACAACTACCCTGTTGCTGCTTTGCATTTCATTTGTTTTTGTAGCACACCTTTTTATTGACAGGGAAAACCTTCCTCTCCCGCTCTCTCCCCCTCACCTTGCTATTCCCAAGTAGGCTGAGGTTGTTTTTACTCCATGCCTTATTTATTTATTTATTTATTTATTGCTGTGACTGTGTAATTATGGCAAAACGATAACATAAAAATATTTTTATCATTTCCCCATAATTACATAATCACAGCAAAAATAAAAGTAAAAAAATAAAAAGGCATGCATGTGCTGTGTAAGACACACATAGACAGATTACAGAGCTGGTGCGGAATGGACCATGGATTGCCAAAGCAGCATACCTGCAGCAAGTTCACACAATTGCAGAGAAGTATGATACTGAACATTTTCAAATCAGTATGCTTCTGTTTGCTTCACTAGCAATAGGAATAGAAATAGCACTTTTATTTCTATACCGCTTATCAGTGCCAAAGCACTCCCTAAGCAGCTTACAATGTGTTAGCTAATTGCCCCCAACAAGCTGGGTACTCATTTTACTGACCTATGGAAGGATGGAAGGCTGAGTGAACCGTGGAGCCCTCTAGCATCGAACTCATAACGTCACTGCAGTACTGGCATTTAACCACTGCACCACTAGGGCTCACTAACACATTTGCTGCAAGAAAACAGGCTGGTGTGATAAAGCCCCAGATCAGAGGCCCTTGTGCAACCCTATTATTTAAGACTATCAGGGATGCTACAGTTGGATCCTGCATTGAAATAGAGCACAAGGTTGGCCTAGATGATCTGAAAGGTATGATTCTGTGATTCATTCATCTCTTTCAGACAGCAGATAATAACTAAATTGTTCAAAGTTCAAAAGTGGTTTTTGACACAGTGATGTTAGAGCAAAACATTAAATAAGAGATTTTCTCACAGCTTCTCTGTTTTTACCCAAGGTATTTTCAAATCCCAACCAGTTCGAATGATTGCCCCCACATACCTGGCAGTTTCTACTGAATTTGATCACAGCCGCAGGAATTAGTGGAGCCCCAGGAGAATATATTCAGTCACATTTCTCAGGATTTCCTTTGCTACAGAACAAACTTCAGTCCCCCCAGGTTCCTTCCTGATATGAAGTGTCTGAGACTTTTTGGAGTTTGAAAATGCTGCCAGGAATACTAATAGGAGACTCTTCCTTCTGATGTTCATCTTGTTCTAATGTTTTTCAAAAGCTATCCCTGATGTTGATAGTACATGGATGATGGCAATTTCTATTATATCTAGGTTTGTTCTTCACTGTACTGCTCTTCTTGCTGGTACTAAGATTTGTCCTACCACTAGCAAAACCTGTCCAGAGTCTTCCATGTACACAAAACAGCAACCAATCTCCCAAGATATGGTTTGTTTGTGGAATAAGGATGGCAACAATTTCCTATTTGTAGACCAGCCGCAAGAAAATGTTATCAAACAAAAGAAGACCATGGGCTACATGGCTTCCATCTCTGCCATAGATAGCAAAGGCTGGGTGTCTTGCAGCACATCTGAAACTATGCTTACTCCAATGAGGTTTGATGGCAGAAATTAAAGGAATTAATTAGATTGAGCCCCAGATGTGTGCTTCTCTTTTCAGACAAGTCAGACATTTGGGGGAGAAGGAGGAATCAATGGAAGATTTTCTAGTGGTGGTGTGGGTTTGTCTCCTTTACCAGATTTAAAGTCTTTTTCCCAGCGGACAGTTTCATACCTGTAGAATCCTAACGTAAGAAGGAAAGGAGTTTAGTCGAGGTTTCTTTCTGACATAATTCAGTTTAAAAACAGAAACTACTGTGTTTTAAGGGTGGATGCATTCAAACATGTACTCTCTTGTCAGGGTTTGAAATGGCAAAGTTCCAGGGTGGTGGTACCACATATTTTACTTGTACTCATTGAACAAGTTTGGTGCAGTGCTGAGAATGCTGGATTGAAGACACCCAGGATGAAACCTGAAGACACCCAGGTTTAAGTTCCTTCTTTGTAACATAAAGACTATTGGATAAATCAGGGTAAATTGCAATTTCCCTATTCTGTGTTATGGGGGTCATATACAGTGTGTGAAGATAGATGTACAGTATTAATCACTGTGAATTCTTTGCATACTGAAAGGAAGTATTATAATACAAAAAGCCACATCACTGTTTTTGTATGAGTGCTAAAATTTACCTGTAGTTAACATATTACTCATAAATCCATACCTACACTGACAAATGTATGCATATGTAGATGAATACACAAATGTTTGTGTGTTGGTCTACCAGTTCTATTTGCATATGTAACAACAAAAAATCTAGTCACACCTTAAAGACTTTTGGCTTTTAGTTGGTATAAACCTTTGTGGACTGCAGCACACTTCATGAGTGTATTGGTTGACACAGGACTGCAGTACCCAAAAGCTTATACCAAGCAAAACCTGTTAGTTTTTTAGGGGCCATTAGGAAAATTGGAAGACTAACACAACAGACGAATATGGCAATGTTACCCAAATTGCTCATGGATATCCCACACAATATCAAGTTTCTATTAATTTTGGGGAAATTAGCAGCAAGGGAGTCTTTACACCTGTTTTTACCCCTACTAACTCGGAATTGACATACACAAGATAAGAAAGTTAACAATGATTTTTATTAAGGATTTAAAAATAATAACACCAATCACACACACGTTCATACAACAAAGCATTCACATAAGACCACTAGGAATGGAAGAAGAGAAGTTGACAGAGAAATAGATTGGGAGCTTTTCTGGGGTGATTGCTTTATCCTGTAGTCCAAAGTTATAGAGCAGTGTGGATGGATGATGCCGGAATGGCTACACAGAGAATGGAGTGTCTCCAGGAAGGAGGTCTGTGCATGCTGAGGCAGTGACTTGGGCCAGTAATTATATCCAAAAACTTGCCGTCAGGTGATGGGATTTCCTGTGTTGAAATTATGGATTCTAGGAAGCTTCAGAGATTGAACAATGGCTTTCTGAAGATGTTAAAGTGTTGCAACTACTCTAAATGTTCTGGTGATTAACTTTGCAAAGCATTAGCTGCCTCCTTGATGGCTAGGTCTGGGAATTAAGGGAAGAGCAATACCTGCAGACAAAGGAATACTCCACTCACTAATGATGGAATCAATTGTCTACCACCAAGATGTGTGCAGACAATATCCTTAGGTCTAGCTTGACCTCCTTATGTTTCCTTCCGTTGGAATTTGTTAATAGTCCTTCCCTTGGGCGATCCATGGCTTAATACTTGCCTTTGGGATCCTTATAATGAGTCCCTGGGTTTTACTGTCCCCCCACATGGATGATTATATTAATATGCCAAATTATTAATAAGCCAATTTTAGGGGTTCCTGAGGGTGGGGCTTGTCAGGGGCTCTAACAGCAAACACATGTACCTACATATACTTGATATGCTCATAATGTACAGACACCCCCTAGAACTGTAAGGCCATGTTCTAGAAGAGTTTATTCCTGACATTTCACCTGCATCTGTGGTTGGCATCTTCAGAGAATGGTGGTGTGTGGGTGTGTGGGGTTTATATACTGTGAGTCCCTGTTGAAGAGGATTAATTTGTAAATTTGTGTATTCAGTTGTTGGGTGTTCAGTTCTTAGGGTGGGAGGTTGGGAGGTTATGTGAGGGTATTTAGCTAATGGTGCATTGTCTGCTGGGAAGCCCCCTGTCCCTGGGTGAAGTTCATTTGCATGTGTTGAGTTTTTATGTTAGTGTTTTTCATGACTGGTAGCTTCAGGACTCACAGTATATAAACCCCACACACATACATTGTCTGAAGATGCCAGCCACAGATGCAGGCAAAACGTTAGGAATAAACACTTCTAGAACACGGCCTCACAGCCCACAAAAAAACCCACAAAAAAAACCTATGGATGCCAGCCGTGAAAGCCTTCGACTTTACATCCCCTAGAACGTTATCTGTGAATCTTGCCAAATCAGAGAGGACTTATGTTAAGCAACATTCATAGAATCATAGACTCATAGAACCATGGAGATGGAAGAGATCACAAGCACCATTGAGTCCAACCCCCTGCCATGCACGAACACATAATCAAAGCAAATCACTTAATGTGAACCTTCCAGTGAATGGTTCCTTGACTCTGCTTCCCACTGGACAAGGACAAATAATACTGAGCTTCTTTACTTTGCAGGGTTATGAGAATATTTACCTTATTATGATGGTCTTGGCTAGAATGCTACCGTTAGCTTTGTTCTCTCTCAAATAACCCTATTTGCATAAGATGATTAGGAAGGTAAATCAGTAATAAACATTGTCAAAACAATTTAGGTTTAAGCCCAGCACAGTTCCCAAGGGTATGGTTGCAGTGTGTTGCTGACCACCACACTGGAGGAAAGGGATGGCTCCAGTTTACCCTGTACATGTGTTATCATTCTTCAATTAAATTGGGGCAGTATTTTCAGATACAAAACCATCACTCACTCACTCACTCACTCACCACCACCACCACCACCTAGAAAATTTTGTGCCTATATTATGCTTCCAGCAGTCTTTGTTCCAAGTGCAGCAATCATTTGGACAGTAGGCTTTACTCTGCTGAATTCTTAGCTGACTGTGCTTTCTATAGCAAATGTATTTTACTCTCTCTATGATGCAAAAGGTAACACCAAAGAAAACACCATGGCTCTATAGAAACCAAGATGCATTAACACAAAAAATTAAATGATGCTCTTGGAGATTAAAGATGTAAAGCTGTGACTCCCAAGTCATTATTGCAGAAGAATCTATTGTTGAAAGATGACATCACCAATATAAGATTGTAAACCTGTTTCATTAGAAGTACATGGCACCGGTTTATAGGGCTTGCTTCCAAATAAGTGTGCACTGAACCGTAACTCAGTTCCTAACTGTTTATTTGTTTGGAATATTTATAACACACCTGTCTACTCACTGGTTGCTCAAGGCAATATACAAAATTGAGATAAAAACAGCCTACAGCTAATGCAATCATAACAATTAAATAAAAATTGGAAAACTGGTTCATTCATAACAATTAAATCAAATAAAAATGATGTTAAAACTTTTAAAACTTTGACAGGTCTTCAATTACTCCACAATAAAGAATGGACAACCTTGGGTGGGAGTTAAAAAATCAGGGTACTGCTACACCAAAATCGCTAATCTTTCTAAGGACTTTATCAGATGGGGCTCAAATAGCAGAATTATGATGTCTCTGGCTTTTCTTCGCAAACGAAGATTCAGGAAGGACTCATCCCGCACTTTCTGCAAGCGCGCTGATGACTTAAAAGGCCAATCCGAGATAAACAAGTCCGGTTGCAGAAAGCACAGCAGAAGGTCTCCTTGGGTGATGTTTCCGGGTTGTGATTCTTTCTGTGTTGTCGTTTCTCTTCAAGACTTGTTCGGCGTGAGTTCTCAAATAAGGCTGCAGCATTGTGGATAGTGCGTCTCCATGCCTCCCGATGTGAGGCCAGGGCGGACCATTGTTGGTGATCAATTTGGCCAAGCCTGAGATGTTGTTTCAGGGAGTCTTTGTATCGCTTTTTTGGCGCGCCCCTCTTACGCTGACCCGTGGCGAGTTCACCATAGTGTAGTATTTTTGGGAGAATTATGATGTGATAGTATCAGAAACAGGTTCCCATTATCGTATGTCATCCTCCTCCTCTTCCCGTGGTCTGTGCATGCACCACCTGTTAATTAGGCATAACTTTTAATTGATGGGCAAAGCCCTCAACAACCCTCAATATCAATCTTTTAACAGTATTGACAAGCATGTGATAATCACGTTCTGCTGTAATCATGCAATTCCAGCGTGAATGAGTTGTCCTCTTCTCCCCCTCTCCTTTCCCAATGAGAACACATAATTAAACTTCTGTGGGAGAACATTAAGAGGACCTACAGGACACTCAACTGTTGTCTTTTCTTGGTACCTTTTGATGTTCAAGTGTTTATTTGTGATTTATTTTGGTTATTTATTTGTTTTTAGTGTTTTAGAACAAAGTCACATCTTCTCATGAGAACAGCCAAAATCTCACCCATGCAAAATCACGGAAATAAGAGAATTTTTTTCTTAAAGGTATATGCACCAGCCAGCAGGAGGCGTTAATACTCTGTCATTAGAAGGCAATGCAAGCTAAGTGTTGATATAGTGTGAGCTGAAATACCATTTTTAAATCACTAGTGGTGGTCGTGCAATAATTCTGTGATGGTAGTATCACACAATTACGGTGATGTGTAATAATAATAATAATAATAATAATAATAATTATTTATTTATACCCTGCCCCTCTGTTAAAACAATTGGGGCGGCTTACAAAAATTAAAATACAATACAGATAAAAATCCCTAAACACCCCCACCCCACCCTCCCCCATAAAAAAATATTAAACAAATATAAATTAAAAAGCAACTGATCTAAAATCACATTTAAAAACAATAAAAACAATAAATACAATAAATAGCCAGCTGACTAAAAGAGGCCAGGATCCTCTGAGGCCGGGATCTAATTAGGAAAGGCCTGCATTACTGTAATCTTTCTACTATGTTTCTGCTTTCCTCAATCACAGAATTACAGTGTTTTTAGATGCTAGTCTGATAAAGTCCTAAGAGGTGAGGCACATAAAAGGGCTTCTGATAATATAATAAATTACAGGAAGGTTCATGTGTTTGTTGTATCTCCCTCAGAACCCAATCCCCTTAAATCTTTCTCTACATTCTATCCAGCATGTCTGGCAAACAACCTACATTCATAGTGGGTGATCCAAATGCACAGGTATCTATCTATAAAAGGGATATACACATTTATGCAAAGGGAGGAGAGGAGGAACAGCCTGAAACTAAATGAATGTCAGATGGGGATCCAGTTCCCCCCCCCCACTATTGCTGTTATTATTTGTCTGAAAAACAACTTGGAGAAACTGAGCCATGCATGGTGAACCCCTTGTATCACCAACAGAAAGATGGGGGACAAGGAGGCCTGGTTGCCAGTGGTGAGACCTTGGAAGGCAGTATCTGGAAGGACAAAACCAACTGAGAGCTTTTCTCCAAAACTGATCTAAAGAAGCAATCTATGACATACAATCTCTTGGAGTCCTATCACTTCAGGATGCCGGTTTGAATATAAGCTGTGGTTCTGAAAATTTGAATTGTGTGCTTCATTCACATAGATCCCACTGCCAAAACCTGAGTTTAACAGTACCCTTCCATTGACATGCTTCAGCATCTCAGGTACACAGCTTCTGGTGCTATAAGGAATACATATCATTGATGACTAGTCAACATTGACAATCCCAACATCTATGATTTGCCTAGCCCCCTTTTAAAAATGTCAGAGGGCTTTTTCACATGACGTAATTACAGCACTACGACAACATCACTGCCATGACAACATCATTTGGAATCCTGGGATTTGTAATTCAAGGAGGGATATCTAGTGTCACATGAAACTACAAATCCTGGAATTGTCTAAGATGTAGCAAATTGCAGGTCCCAGGTTCAGTCTCTGGCATACTCAAGTGCTGATGACAAACACTCATACTTGAAACCCTAGAGATCCATTGCTAATCGGTGTTGACACTACTAGGCCTGATGGACCAGTAGTCTGATTCAATACAAGTCAGCTTATTGTTCCAAGATGTTAAAGAATGCTATGTTCTTGGGTTGTGACCAAAATGGTGGAGTTACACATGTGTCTGAACATTATCTGAGGCCCATTCACACTACACAATTATAGCACTATAATTCCACTTTAAGTGCCATGACCGCATCCTATGGAATCCTGGGGTTCATAGTCTAGTGAGGCACTGGAGGAACTCTTCTGCTGAGGATCCTTTTGCCCCCTTCCCTGCACCTGCAAGTCCTAGGATTTCATGGTGCCATGGCAGGTAAAATGGAATCAGAATGCTATAACTATGTAGAGTGAAAGGTCTAGGTTGGTGCACTACACTGGCATAATTCTGCCAGTATAGGTGGAGGGAAAAAAAAAAAAAAAACAGCCATGGGCACAGTGCCTGTTGAGGCAGTAAGTCATTGGGGAAATAGGCTGTTTGGTGCCAGCAGTTTTTGTCTGCCTCCATTCACCACACTGTGCAAACCGTAGGGAAGTACTGTATAGTCACTACTGTAATTCTGGCCCATGTCTCCTATCCCCAGGGCATTTTAAAAAAGAAAAGAAAACTTAAATATGGAAGAATGTAGAAGTGGGCCAAATTTCATACTTTTAAGCCAAAGCATACAATATAAAGCTGTACTGCTTTGCTAACTTCATAAGATGTGAAATAATGTTGGGGAAAACACACAATGCAATGGCCTTGGATCATATAGTGAAAGATTTTACATATTATAGGAAAGAAATGGACATTTTTAGTGATAGGTGCTTGTTGAGGGAATGTATAGTCTCACTTTGAGATCATATGTTCATCAGAGGCAATTTCAGAAGGAAGATGTTGAATTTAAAAGAACTTAAAAAAAAAGATTTCTCTGCTCCTTGTCAAATCTTGTTGCTATCTACTATTTCTCGAAATATTTTTTTAAAAACAAAATCTGCTTACCAGTCTGGAAAATATGTGGAGGCTTTCTTGTTCTTGACTCTGTAGCAACTCTGTGAATGATCTTGGGAGGCTACATTGGCCCTATATTAGACTTTTGAGGGCTGCTTCTTATACCCTACACCCAACTTCTTTCATTATAAATGCCCAATAGTTGTTATTGGATTGTTATTGGCCCTTTTGCTGCATGTTTAGTCAATGTCAATACCTCCCTCACCCATTTCAGGGCTTTTCTTTCAAATAGGAAATCCGTTTCTTGGACAGATACCTTCTTCCTATTACTAAGAACTCTCTCTCTCTCTCTCACGCACGCACGCACGCACACACACACACACACACACTTGAGTTGGCAAGGATGTGTTTGTGTATAATCTAGAGAGGAGGAAAAGGGGCTGGCAGACCTCACCCAGGCAGGCAGGAGTGGGGGGGGGGAGAGAGAGCATGGGTTATTATTTTGCTTAAAATAAACATTAGCATGTGCACACATGCACACACACACACAATTGCAAAAAATAAACTAAAAAATAAACAGTGTGCATAAGCTAAGTTTGGCAGACACAGCTAGGAACTTAGGGTCAGCAAGGCAGTGCAGAAGACTGATTGCAGGATCGAGTACCATCAAAGCAACAGCATACTGCTATTGCAGAGAAGTGTGATTGTGATTGTTTCCATTACAGTATGTTTCCATCTGCTTAAACAACACAATTGATGCAAGAGAACAGGCTGGTGTGATAAAGTCCTAACAGTGCCACCCCAGGCATGTCTACCCAGAATTAAGCCTCATTGAGTGCCATGGGACTTACTCCTAGATTATTGTGTATAGCATTGTGTCTTAAGGTAAAGCTCATGTTATCTATTTTACAATGGTGCACTCATGTCACGAGATTGTCTTTCCAACTACTGTACCACAACCATTTCCCCTCACTTTTAGATTATTACTTGTGTGGCAACAGTTGTCATTTTAACTTTGACTTCTTTTGCTTTCTCATAAACGTTAAGACAGAGGTCCCCAAAGGCCATTATACTGATGCTGAGTAAGTAGCTTGAAGGCATTGAAAACCAAAATGACTTTAATGTAGTCTGCATTTTAAGGATCATTTTTAAGTGTCAAAGTCTTATTTTGACAGTGTACCCAAACAGCAGTACCAGTTTGACATATGTTGCCATTCTCCTTGAAATCCCTGTGCATATTTTACCTTTGAGAAATCATCATTTAAGATGGGACTATTATCACAAATAAAATGTCAACAGTTGTCAGACAAATTTTATTATGCCATAGGCCTAGAGTTGTAATCTATGAAAGCTGTTGCCAGAATAAAATATGTTAGTATTTAAGGTGCCACAGGATTCTTTGTTGATTTTGCTGCAGACTAGACTTAATTCTAGTCACTTACTCTAGAGTACAGATGAGCTTCTAATTATGATTAGGGCAAAAGGAATTTTACTCAGTTTTCTTCCTATTGCAAGAACATCTTTAAAAACTCAATTTTTCTGCCACTCCTGAGCCTGGCCATGTAGTGACTATGGGAAGGTTAGAAGGCAGCTGAGAATCATCATCCACCTATGTTCTGATAGCTGGCACACAGAACATTGGATATTTAGAGGTGCTGGAGGCTGAAGTTGTTGTCATGCACTGATTATTGGGATAGTGCTGGATGACAATCCTTAGCTGCCCTCAACTTCCCTTTGCCACTGCATGTCCATGTTGGAGCAAGAGGAAGAGCATGAATATGGCAGGCAGGAGCAGTCCTTCAGGTAGATTCAAAGACTCAGAGAGAAAAATAAATAAAAAGGGGTTTTATCATTTATATCCTAAGGGTTTTGCACAATAAAGGTTTCCCATTTTTATCTCCCCTCCCCACACTCAGTCTCTGAATATTTTTTCAATCCCTGCTTTAGGGTGCATTATCCAGTTTAGTAAATACAGTGGCATATGAAAGAACCATCTTGTGGAAGCTGAGAACAAAAACAAAAGTCAGAAATATGTAGTCCCCATGTTCAAATTTTTAGGATACTGTCTATTGATCGACAGATAAATAGGTGAGGGTAAAAGAAGAATGTAGTTTTTAACAAGGCTGTGATATCACCCTCTAAACTGATGATTTGGATTTGGACATACTTGGTTTCAATCATTTTAGAACTGATCCAACTTGATTTAGATCTCAATCTGAACTAAAATTCAGGAACTCAAGGCTGATATCCCACACCACATTGGTGTAATGGAAATCCATTCCCAGGGAGTTATGTAGCGGTTGCACTATGCAAGCCTTATTGTGAATAAGGATGTTGTGCAACCAGTCACATCTCTGCCAGTGTGCTTGCTTTTGTCCCATTGTGCAATGGGGAATGTGAAATGGCAATCAAACATTGCCTAATGTGAAGTCGAAGACTTTCATGGCCGGCATCCATAGATTTTCCTTGTTTTTTTTCTGGGCTGTGAGGCCGTGTTCTGGAATAGTTTCTTTCTGACTTTTCGCCTGCATCTGTGGCTGGCATCTTCAGAGAATGGTTGGGTAGGGGTGTGTGTGGAGTTTATATGCTGTGAATTCCTGTTGGAGAGTATATGTAAATTTGTGTAATTGAATGGTTAGTTTCTGGGTATAGAAATGCAAGGCTTGTTAGTGTCTGTTTGGCTAATGGAACTGAGGCACCTAAACTGGGCCCTACAGGCTAACGGTTACTCCAGATCAGACATCACAAGAGCAGCCAGATCCAGAAAAAAACACAGGAATGAAGAAGAAAAACAGCCACCCAAAGGGAAGTTATTTTTACCATACATCAAAGGAGTCACAGACAGAATAGGGAAACCGATAAGGAAACACAACCTCCCAACAATTTAGAGACCAACCAAAAAATCCAAGAAATGCTACGCTCAGTGAAGGACAAAAGAGACCCTCTCATAGCTGCAGGAGTTTACTGCATACCAAGCAGCAGTGGACAAATTTACATAGGGACCACTAAACGCAGTGTGCAAACACGAATCAAGAAACATGAGAGACACGGCAGACTGGGCCAGCCAGAAAAATCAGCAGTAGCAGAACATGTTATAAGCCAACCTGGACACAAAATGTTATTTAAAAACACAGAAATTCTGGACCAGGCCAACAACAATCATGTTAGAATGCACAGAGAAGATATTGAAACCCACAAACTCCTGGACAACTTCAACAGGAAAATAAACAAAATCTGGCTTCCAATTTTTGAAAAATAATAGAATCAAAACTCAACACTTGCAAAGGAATTCCACCCAGGGATAGGGGGATTTACAGCAGATAATGGTCCATCAACCAACCATTAGCCAAACAGACACTAACGAGCCTTGCATTTCTATACCCAGAAACTAACCATTCAATTACACAAATTTACATATACTCCCCAACAGCGGTTCACAGCATATAAACTCCACACACACTCCTACCCAACCATTCTCTGAAGATGACAGCCACAGGTGCAGGCAAAACATCAGAAAGAAACTATTCCAGAACACGGCCTCACAGCCCAGAAATAAACCAAGGAAAATCTAAACATTGCCTAAGCTACAGCTAAGGCAATCCCATTAAATTGAAGGCACTGACACTGGCTGAGAATACACAGCTGCATATGCAATGCCTATGTTTATATAATTCAGCTTGCATCACTGTAAAATTAATGCAACCATTATGCAATGGCTGAAAAAGTGTGACCACATGAATGAAAGAACTTAAGCATGTATATCACAACAACAGGATTTTGGCCAAAAGTTCCATGCCTTCTTGACTTGCACTAGGAATACAACATGTCCAGAATTTTGTTTTGTTTTAATATGAGAGTATGAGATGTGGAAACACAGTAGCCCCTTCAGAGGACTACTCTGGCAAATTGCATAGAAGTGCTTCTAGGGGTTTGAAGACTAGGCAATTAGATCCCTGTGAAACTGCAAGCAGGTAGATCAAGTGGATTTTGTACTAGCCATCTTCAGTGTTTCCTTTAATATGTTTAAAGTTTGCTAATGAGTGCTACTTTTCTATCTTATAATGTTTCTGATGCATGTTTGCTGCTTGTACATTAAGACCTATTCTGTGTATATGTTTGTGTGTGTAACTGAGCAAAATATTGAGTCATGTGCTCAAAAGCAAGCTGTTCAGTTAAGATTCATTGCTCTCTAAATCATTTCTTATAGGCTGATGAATGTAATTTAATGTGTGACAGGAAGGGGGCTCGCCGTTGGGTGGCGGGCCATTTTGTGGCCCGGCTGGCTGCCCTAAATTGGAGCCCTCTGAGGGTGGCCTCCTCGCCCTTCCCCCTCGAGGGGGAATGGGCGACCGCATGGCCGGTCGCCTTGGAGGCCGCCATCGCTGGCCCGTCTCCTTCTCAGCACGCACTGCTGCTGGGGGAGGCAGGAAGGCAGCGGCCAATCGGAATGGCCCAGCCCTGCCCTGATTGGCCGGCCAGACTAGGAAGGGGAGGGCCATCCGGCTGGGCTGCAGTGTGGCCAGATGACGTGGGCGGGCTTCAGCAAAGTGGCCAGCCATGGCGACCCCTGTGATTCCTTCATGGTGAGAAAGGCCATGGAGGGTTGGAGAGGGCAACTCCAAGGGTCGCAGATAGACGGCGACTGTTGTCATACGAGCTGCTGGGAAAACTGGTGGTGCTGCTGCCATCCATATGCCATTCTAAGTATGAGGCGCTGCTTTTCAGCACAGCTTACACTATTGCCTTTTTTGGGACTCTGAGAGTGGGGAAGGCTGTCTGCTCTTCCAAGAAGGACGTGTCCGGAAGGGCCTTGCAGATGCGCGATGTGGCCCTTTTTGAAGGGAGCATGACTCTGCACATACGGCATTCGAAGGCCAACCAGTGTGGTCACGGGGCCACCTTGCAGCTGCAACAGTTGGCAGGATCCTCCCCATGCACGGTGGCCTCCATGCGGAGTTTCCTGCAGATGAGAAGCTCGGGTAGCGGCCCCCTGTTTAGGCACCTGGATGGGCTGCCCCTGACCCAGTTTCAATTTGTGGGCATGTTGAAGAAGGCCCTGCATTGGATGGGGCTGCCGGCAGAAGAATTTGGCAGTCACTCGTTCAGGATAGTAGCTGCAACCATGGCAGTGTCAGGGGGCTTGTAAGCAGAGTCCATCATGCGATTGGGTCACTGGCGGTCTGGGGCCTATGCAGCATATATCTGGCCAGAGAGAGAACTGTGGGCATGGCCAGGGGCCACTTCGGACCAGTAGGGTGCCTGTTGATGTGGGTAATGGTTGGAGGAAGGCGGTTCCCATGGGGAACACCTTGGTGGCGGATGTCATGGGTCGTGATAAGGGAGTAAGTAGGGGGTCTTCGATAAGTGCAAGTTCAAGTACTAGTTCAAGTTCAAGTTCAAGGAGACCCCCCTCCCCTTGCTTATAACATCCACTTGTTTGCAGGGGAGGAGAGAGAGACAGGCGGGTCAGCCTGGCCATCACCTCTCTCCTCCAAGGGTGTTGGGATTGACTGACATGTGGCCATTGATCCGCATGGGCGGAGCAGTGAGAGATCACGACCCATGCATGGCCGCCAACCATTTAGCTTGCAAACTGCGGCCAATTTTATTGCCAACAACAATGTATTACTATTCTACAATGTATTTACTAACCTGTACTTAATTCATGTTTTTCCAAAGTTGTAGAAAATATATCTGTTATATATTACACTACACATATACAGAAAGGGTACTTTAGACCAGCTTTGCCAACCTGATATCCTTCATATGTGTTGGACTACAAACCTCATCATCCATTGGTCATGCAAACTGAGGATGTGGGATCATGGGATATGTGGCCACCATATCTGGAGTGCACCAGGTAGGAGAACACTGCTTCAGAATATGTTAATAATTTATTTTCCCTGATAGAGAAAAAGAGAAAGAAGATAGATGCAGGCAGATGATAGTGTGTGTATGTGTGTCTGTATATTGAGTAGTATACTAGTGTGGTGAAAAAGCAAATAGTATTATCTCAAAGAAAAAGAAGCATAATTGGGAGAACATGATAGAAAGGCATTTATATGAGAAAAAGTGAACTTCTGAATTGATAGATAAATGTGGAAAAAATGAAACATAAGAGGGTTGTTGAAATATCTGTACACTCTTTGCTTTTGCTAGTCTTTTCCTGCCATATTTCTTTTTGACCCTTCGGCATAAAACGAAACACATTCTAGTAACAAGGCCAAGGGCTTGGGAAGTTGCCAATGAATGCAGAAGGAAGCAAATCTCTTTTGAAGCCTCACTTGGTCAGGCACAAGGAAAGGAAAAGTCCTATTCTCTGTTACTTACTTGGCAGCCTACATTAGCACTTTCAAGTCCAGTTCTTTAACATTTTCTGTTTTTCCCCATATAAAGAAATGTGATAAATAACAACCTCATTCAACACAACCATGAAGAATAGCCCCTGACAACTGAGCAGGGCTAGGTAACAAGTGAGTATTACTGCAACCTTTACCTTCACACATGGCCTCCTGGCTATCTCACGCTTATTGGTCTCAGTGACTCCAGGGGTGAAAACTTAGTTGCTATTGTAGCCATCATTCAGTTCACATGCCTTGCTGTTCTAAGATAACTTCCAGATGAATGAACTCCAAAATGAATATACCTGCCTGTCCTACAGTACGCTTCTAGCTCTCTAACACTGTATGCTGTCTCCTGTCTTGTATAGTTTAATTATTGAAAGCATTTTGGTAAAAAAATAAAAAAAAAAAATAAAAAAATAAAAGGCATGCCAAAGTCTTCCCAAAATACATCAGGTTGTGTCTGTAGCACCAGGGCTTGCAAGTGCCTATTTAAAAGAGAGCTGGCTAAAAATGCCATCCATGGTTTCAGACAGCAGGAGGTATTGTGTTGCAGCTGCAAATCCCATTTTTTTCCCCCAAAGGCATCACATGTAGGCAATGTATTTGGCCTCAAATAAGTCCAGAAGAGAGCCAAAAGAGGGCTGCTTTTGAATTTGAGATCAACAATCAAAATAGCATGTCTCTCAGTTTCTTGTGTCCAAGAAAACAGGCTTGGCACTGAAAAATAAAGCAGAAACATTGTAGGTGGGCACAAAATGTAGGTGAGAACAAAGAGACAATGTGAAAAAGACATAAGAGAGTTTAAACTAGAATGATGTGCAGGGTTGTGGGCAAACAGGCCTTACCAGGCACTGCCTGAAGTGGCCAAGAGAAACTATGATGGGCATAAGGACCATTGGTACATCCTATCAGTACTCAAGATTTTCCAGTTCTACTGCCAGGCCAAAACTAAGGATAGGTAAGAATCATAGAATCATTGAGTTGGAAGAGACCACAAGGGCCATCCAGTCCAACCCACTGCCCCCACCCAATCAAATCATTCCTAACAGATGGCCATCCAGCCTCTGTTTAAAAACCTCCAAAGAAGGAGACTCCACCACACGACGAGGCAGTGTATTCCACTTCCGAACAGCTCTTACTGTCAGGAAGTTCTTACTAATGTTTAGGTGGAATCTCTTTTCCTGTAGTTTGAACCCATTGCTCTGTGTCCTAGTCTCTGGAGCAGCAGAAAACAAGCTTGCTCCATCCTCAGTATGACATCCCTTCAAATATTTAAACATGGCTATCATGTCCCCTCTCAACCTTCTCTTCTCCAGACTAAACATGCCCAGTTCCCTAAGCTGCTCCTCATAGGACATGGCTTCCAGACCTCCCACCATCCTGGTCGCCCTCCTCTGGACACATTCCAGCTTCTCAATATCCTTCCTGAATTGTGGCGCCCCTTACTGGACACAGTATTCCAGGTGAAGTCTGACCAAAGCAGAACAGAGTAGCACTATTACTTCCCTTGATCTAGACACTATACTCCTGGTAATGCTGCCTAGAATCGCGTTGGCTTTTTTAGCTGCTGAATCACACTGCTGACTCATGTTCAGCTTGTGGTCCACTAAGGTTCCTAGATCCTTTTTGCATGTACTGCCCTCAAGCCATGTGTCACCCATCCTATATCTGTGCAATGAAGAAATGAAGAAAGTAATTTTAGTTTGTTTTGGGTCAGAATTTATCTAATACAGGAGATTATCAAACAGGAATGCAAAAAGTGTTCCTGTCCCACAGTCTCCAATCCCACCCGTATCCCAGCAAAATAACCCTCCCCACCTCACTTACCTTCGTTCCCATGAAAATGCAGCCCAGGAATGAACGGAGCTCTAACAGGCTCAGTTCACTTCTTGGACTGAAATTCCACCCATTCTCATGAGAAGATGTGAGTGCGGGAAATTCAAAAATAAATATAAACATAAAAAAATTATGCTGAGCACCTAAACACAATTTAAAAGTCCCAAGTAACCCAGAGAGGGTCATAAAAAGAGTGAACATTAGCTGGATGTCCTGATCTCTCCTGGAAGTGTTCGCACTGGACCAGCCATTCTCACTGCATTTACGAGAGTTAAATGGGCCAAGGTTTTGCACGCTGGCAATCCCAGCACCAAAACAGAACTGAGGGGAGGGTCTATTGACAGCTTCAGCCATCAATAAGAAGAAACACCAGCATAACGCCAGTGGAACGCAAAAGGACGTCATTGTCTGATATTGTCGTCCTTTTGTTTTATGCTGGCATTCTGCTGGTGCCACATTAGTCATGTCTGATAATCTCCACATACTTCCTGGAACTGAATGGAATTGCAATCAGTAGTCTGTATGCTTCCAACTTCACAATGCAATTTGGGTGAGAACATCAAAATTGCATTTTAGAAAGTGTGCATTTGAAAAACAAGAATGTGAACATGATAGGCATGAAAAGAATATTTGGAAATATTTAGGCCAGAGTCCAAACAGGATGCCAGCCCATTGCTGAAGCCATCACCATCACCACCACAATTTTCTTCCTAACGTGAAAGCCAAGCAGGAATCCCACAACATGTGACTGCAGGCCCCCTGCATGTGACCAGCCTCAGTCACATGCTGCTGGACACTTGCCTGGTTCCCCTGCCAGGGAGCTGGCAGTGGCAGGGAGAAGCAGTGTGTCAGACATGGTCCCATGGACATGCTGGGCCCGATCCAGCAGAAACAGAAAATTGGGTATTATCTTACATCATGGTAAAGGGCCCTATTCTGGCTTGACTCCATTCCAGTCACATATCTGACCCAAGGGTGGCGAGGGCTGTCCAGGGGCAGATCGGGGTAAACACCCTGCTTCATTTGGACTATAGGGCTCTGGAACAGGGGCAAGCCAGGTATTTGGCCAGTGTAAACAAGCCCATATTTTCACTTGCATTGTACTCATTGTTGATACTCAACTCTGAGAGTGGAAATGCTCACTGTACTGATGCTGGCCTCAGCATTAGCAGTCCATCTTGGGAGAAAATATGGATACTCTTGCAAGATCCTGTAAAATGTAGCAGCAATGGAGAGAGAGAAGGAGGAGGAATGGTTTTTAACACTGAAAACAGAAGCTCTGAGAATAAGCAAGGAGAAAAAATATCCAAAGGTGGTTCATTAGGAAATCTTCTGGCCAAGAGAATCCTATGATAGGGTTATCATGTGTGAGAGTTTACTTTGAAGACACATAAAAACATCAAATGCAATGTAAATGTAATTGCAACTGTGTAAATGCAACATAATTATACCCATGCAGCTGAAGAGAATATTTATATTGACCTTCCCTAATCTATCACCCTCCGAATGTTTTGTACTACAACTGCCATCATCCCTATTACATGTTGTCTCTGGCAGGTGGATTAGTGTGGGTTGTAGTCTAGCACATCTGGAGGGTGATAGCTTGTGGAATGTTGATTTATGTTTTCAGAGGAGACTGTACTTTAGTACTTCTTCAAAAAAGAAAGAAAGAAAGAAAGAAAGAAAGAAAGAGAAAAAGAAAAAGAAAAAGAAAAAGAAAATGCTCATGGCATCTTCTTTTTATTTTCTGGAAGGGGTATATGAGTTGATGCATAAATGGCAAAAATGCTTTCACATTTTAGGATTCCACTTTGAGTGAGTCTGTTTGTGCAAAACATCTTTTGAGATTTTAAAGGGCACTAAGTAATTTGTCTCACCTAGAGGACTACTTAGAGCAAATCTGTATGACAGGTAAAAAGCTAAAAAATCCAATATATCCAACAGAGTGCTACAGAGAAGGGGATGTGGAAAGATTTTGTCTGTTGAAAAATAGCTATGTTCAGTAATGTCTTAAAATAATCACTTACTCACTTTGGCCAACCTCAGATGAGTGGTGGTGTGGAAAGTGCTACACCTTCCTTTTGTAATTCTCCAGCTTGAAAGAAAAATACCAAGGTAACATTTAAACGAAGAAGAATGAGAATGAACAGAATTTCCATTCTAGGATTTTCCTGCCATAGCCTACAATATACAGTATGTACAGTATATCATCCTAATCTATCAGTCCATTTGATATGCATATGGGAGTCAAATTTGGATTCAACAGGCAATGAAATGGCACTGAAACAGAAAGTGTGAATGAGTGTAATATGGCAACATCAGATCTATTTTCGTACTTTTTTTATTTGTGTGCCATTGTCACATCTGTTGGACTGCTGAAAAAAAATCACTGTATACTTGCTATGGCATTTTTAAATTGGGCGTGGGCAACTCATGGGCGAAGGGCTGCACCCAGCCCTCCTAGCTACCCCAGGCCCTTGCCACTGCTGTCAAAATTTCCCAATGTACCAGTGATTCTGCTGGGAAACATGGTACAGTGGGCTGTTGTGAGTTCAGTTCTGCTGTGAAACAAAGTCTGTATTTCCTTGAACCCTATTTCCCAGTAGAACCACTGGGATATTTGTGGTGTTGGTGCTATAAACTTTGGTGGTGGTAGGGAGTTCGTGGAGGCAATTGTGGGAAGCCCCACCCCCACCAATCTTGCAAAATTGCCAACCTGTATTCTTTTTTTTTTTTTTTTTTTTTGAGGATTCTGAGGCATGTTCTGGAATCAACACTCATTTCTTCCACCCAGGCCCAGCCCTCACATTGTGCAAAGAAAGGCCCCTTGGTAAGCAGAGGACCTGGGAATATGGATATGCACTACTTTCCCATTATGATTGTAATTCATAGATGACCATTTAAGAGGCTGAGTGTTGCTAACAGTCCAGAATTTATGGTGGATGTCTCCTAGATGGGAGCTAATTTTTTAGAGACGGTTTTCTTATTGGCAAGAACTCACATTTGAGGAACATGACACTCCTTTTGCTCTGGACTTTATCATATTACATTGTTATAGTGCTACTATTTCACTTTAACTGCTATTGCTGCCTCCTGTCGAATTCTGGGGTTTGCAGTTTAGTGAGACCTAAGAGCTCTCTGGCGGAGAGTTCTAAATGCCCCCCCCCTAAACAACAAATCCCAGGATTCCACAGGCGGCAGCCATAGCAGTTAACGTGGAATCATAGGGCTATAACAGTGTAGCGTGATAATCTCCTCAGAGGAAAGAAAATGTGTGTAAGGTGTTGATAGTTGATAGCTGTAGGACAGATAACAGAGAGAAATCTGAATTGGTTTCAGAAGAAGTATTTTAGGTTGTAGGGTGGGGCTTCCTTTGGATATGATGAAGGATATCAAACCTTATAGGAAGTCTACTTTGTCACCACGGATATTTTGCTTTGTAAACCAAGTACTATAAAGATTTCCTGAGCTGGTTGATGATATTTTCCTGCTTGGACCAAAGGACCAGCCATAATACCCCTCCAGGAATGAAATGCACAAAAGATGACAGGACAGGCCGTTGACTCTTAGCTTGCCTCTGATGCTGAGACATATTCTATTGTATCTGAGTGTAGCCGATTAGCTTAGAGCAGTGGTTTCTAAACTTGGATCCCCAGATATTGTTGGACTTCTCTCCCAAATAAGGTTGATGCCTGCTGCTTTTTGGGGAGCCAGCATGCTACTGCCTGCCAGGTGATTCCAGCTGCCTGTCAGTGGAAGGAGTGTGTTAGCTTTCTTTTCTATAAATATCTGCTACGTCCATTAACCACCAATAAAGCTTTTGCATCAATGGCTTTTTCTCAGCAGGATCATCCTTGAATCCATTTGGGTGTGGTGGTCCTGATCAGGCTCTAACCCATTACAATGGGTGCTGTAGCTCAGTGGGGCCTGCATGGATTGCACATCTAGACTCATGGGGCCTAGAACCCATAGGGTTTGAGGCTCATGAGGGGCTAATTGGATGACAGAAGCTGACAATGGACTGTATTCACTTTCAGAGCTGGGTATTTTAGGGCTGGGTATCTCAGAGCTCCGTATCATTTGACATTGTGGAACCTGTGCATCTATAACATTGCAGAGATCGTTTGTATAAACAAGATATAACAATCATCAGGTCCCCCAGGTGATACTGGATTACAAATCCGAAGAGCCCTAGCCATCATCACTAATGGTGAAGAATGCTAAGTATTGAAGCCCAGGAACATCTAGAAGGCTACATGATTCCACTGCATGCTATAAACCAGCAAAGTTGTGGTCCTAGTTTACCTCACAAATACCGTACTTCTTTATTTCTGAGCGGTTTTCAAAAAAAGTTCCAGGGCTTTGTTCTGGAAGTCTTAGGGTTCGCTCCCTCCCAAATGCATTTACTCTGTATGAAAATGTACAGGGACTCTGAAGGGGATGATAAAAGAGGATGGTTATCATTTTAACTGTAAGTAAGAAATCCCATAACTTAGCTGAGTGATATTACTATTCTTATTTTTCAGTATTATGTTTCTAATTGAATCAAGTTGCTCTGCTAGCAATCCCCAAATCTGAAAACAAGGAAAAACTCTTGTCTAAGGGGAAACTGATTATTTATCTTTTCCAACTCTTCCTTATTCTCTAAAGCACCAGTACTGAATATGTTGATAAGGCTTGGTTTCTTTCAACTTCTCCAAAATGAGGTGCATTTTAGTTGTCATGTCTCAACTGTAATTGTGGTTTTAGCACAGATGTTGTGTAGGAAGATTTAAATTTCTTGTTGAAGACCAGGACTGTTCTGGAGGGAAGATAAAACAGTGGAAAAGAATGTACTGGAATGGGATAGAATAGAATAGAATGAAGCGAAGCTGGACTGTCCCTTTTGGAAGCAAATGAGAGCAAGACAAACCATAATGTGGCTAATGCCTTCATCCTGAAGCCACTTCTTGTTTCTTTTTCTCTGCTGGGCTGAGTACCTCACATGTCAGTGACACTTGCTCTAGCAGGATCCTTCTAGAGCCTGTTCTTGTCCCAAGAGCCATGATAATCAGCCCAAACAGTTGGTTCAGAGGTTTCTGTCCAAACAATTAATAAAAGATCTCAGAATTTTGGATGCTGAGAAATCTCCAAGGGGAATTGAAAACACTTGAAGTGATGTCGAAGAATATGCACTGCAACATTTTGAATGGTCTGCAGTAAAGATCAGATAACCCACTTAAGCAAAATATCATTTTAGAGGCACGTTCAGAGAAATTTATATTTTGGATAACACTATCAATTTTGTTCTGATGTAAAAAAGCATTAAAAAAGAATCTCATCTGTAGCTGGTGCATGTATATGCTTTCACATATGCACTCTCCCTACGAAAGATTAGCATACCCTTTGAACAACACTTTTGATTTCAAAAAACAGCACAGGTTAAAAAAATACACGCACAAACTACGGTGTAATGACTGGGAGCCTTTTGAGAACAAACACCCTTGAGCTGTTTTCATAACAAGAATCCCTGAGCTTCCTGCATTTTAAAAAAATTCCTCAAGACAAGCTTCAGAACTCAGTTTAAAACTCCCATCTGGTGTTTACTAGCATGATTTCCCCCCAGCATTCACTTTTCTGAAGAAGAGCAAGTGTTATGAGTGCTGTGTCTCTCCAAAATCACCCAGGAGTAATTAGTAATTCTCCCTCCCTTAAAGAAATGTACTGTATACATGTTCAGTGGAATGAGAGTTCTTATTGTTGTTGATGCTTCAGGTGCATCTTGTTGCCTTAAAACAACACAGTCCATCCACTTTTGCAGCCTTATGCCAGCATTGTTTATAAACGTTCATAATAGGGACTATAAATTGCAATGGGATATTGGGCTAATTTTCTTGGACAAGAACTAGGAAAAGAGAAGGAGATGCTATAGAAGAAGACGCTGGATTTCTTGTGCTCTTGGGGCTTTTGGTAGGCTGGCGTTTTATTGGATACCCAGAAACCTTTGTATGTATTGGATACCCAGAAACCTTTGTTACCATCACCTTAATTGCAACTATTTGGTGAATTTCAGATTTCCTTGTTATGAAAAGTCGAAGGACGCATGAAATGTGTAAATGCAGGAATTCTAAAGCCAGTGTAGGTAAATTGCTTGATTGTGGGCCAGACAGTCCCACTGAGCATCTGGTGGATGTCCAACACTCCCCCAAGCCATGTACTTTCCCCAAGCACCACTCTGCTGTTCCAGCTGTCATATTCCTTCAGCAATGAATTAACTAAGAGGATAATAAATCTGATTAAACATATGCTAGAAAAATTTATTATTATAAATTTGAATTAATAGTAAATTCCAGGTTCTACATTTATTACATGTTTACTTTTAGTTATGTAATATAATAGTTGCATATACTTTGAGAGAATATGTAAAAAAAAAAAGAAAGAAAAACTTTGAGTTGGTTTTGTAATGTAACTTGATAAAAAAGATAATAATAAAAAAATAAAATAAACATAAACATATGCTAGAAAAACATAAGTATATTCCAACATAAGACTGATAATTTCTAGTTAGAGTTCATGTGTGCTGTAGATAAGATGAATCCAACTCCAGCTTTAAGATTTATTTATATATTAGCTACATTTGTCTTCTGCTTTTCGTCCAATGTGTTTAAGGATTTGTACATGACTACCCTCTATGACACTTTATCCAGGCTGAGAGTGACTGGCCCAAGATCATTAGAGTGTTTAATAGATGTGTAGGGACTGGAACACATTTCTACCAAATCCCACCTCTACAGCCCTTGAACTTATCTTAAGACCAGGGGTGTCTGGAAGCTTCCATGTTGGGAGAGCAGTAAATTCACTCCTAGTGGTCCTAGTACCTATGAATAGATGAGACATATTCAAAGTTATAACACAAAAGATAATTAAAAATAGAAAGAAAATAGACAACTCTATAGTGACAGGTAAGCAATGGCATCCTATGCATGTAAGTGTCAAATTATACATTGAGGGAATTCTCATTCCATGTGATTAACATGTTTCCCCTCCAGTAAAGTGGAGATTTGCTGCAGCAATCAGACTTACAAATTACGGACTTTATCAGACTAGTGTCTAAAAATGCTGTAATTCTGCAAATGAGAAAACCAGAAACATAGTGGAAGTTTTCTCACAAGGAACAGGGAAGGGGAAAGGAAGACCGCCCATTCACCTGTAATCTTGTGATTACAGAGGGATGTGTTTTCATACGCTCTTCAGTACCACGAAAAAAGTGATATTCAGAGCTATTGATGGCTTGTCCTGTCAATTAAAAGCAAGACCTTATTTGTGGCTGGAGCACAGTTTGTCCATGTGAACATGACAACATTGTGCAATAGTGGGAACCATTCATGCTACTATGATATCGTAATCATGTGATTTTCGCCATGTCTGATGAAGTTCTAAGTCTTTGTTTAGCTTCCAGTAAGCAGTGGAAACCAGTGGCTTTCCAAAACAAAGCATGCTAAGTGCAGGTGAGAAAAAACACATGCTTTGACAAAGAGACATCTTTCACCACTTGAGGTAGTACCTCTCATATCATATAATTTGGTGATAAGCCAGTCTACCCAGTCATTTATATGTAGTAACTGTGCAAGGAAGGAGTCATAGTGGTTTGAATATTGGAGTATGACTCTGAGAACCAGGGTTTGAATCCCTGCTTGGCCATGAAAATGCGTTGGGTGACCTTGGGCAAGTCACACACTCTCGGAAAACCCTGCAATAGGTTCACCTTAGGGTTGTCATAAGCCAGAAATGACTTGAAGGTACACAATAGCAATAGCAACAACAACTGTGCAAGGGACAATAGTAGGTCATTCAACATGGGAGAAAGGTGGGTCATGTAAATTTCCTGAAAATGAGAAAATAAATGAAGTGAGGGAACCTGTACTGTAAATAACATGTTAATTCTCAGTCTTTATTTTATGCTCAGCTGTGTTAAGCAGGCACAAAACAGCATCTTCCTAGTGTTTCTCCTGACTCTTCACAGTGAGCTCCCAAACATCATCAGAAAGGAGTTCACTTTAGTGAGGATTTAATCTGCAGTCCCTGTCATATGATTACTGCTTTTGTATTATTACCCAGCATCAAGAATTGTACATGTAGTATGATTAGCATTAAGCTGTTTTTAAGGATGATGGAGACTGAATTGTGCTTTTAGACCTATGATATGCTGAGCTGTGTGAGAAAACAGAAAGTAATGGAGCTACAAAAACGCATAACCTCCTGAATCTCTTCTGATTCTTTTTTCAAGCCAAGTAAGCACATCTTTTTCTTCTATCTTCATTTGGTGAAATGTGTAAAATTAAAAGACATAGGAAATAAAACCAGGGGGAGGATTAAGCAGGGTGGCAAAACTCATTCTCCTCATATTTTTCAAACTGTATTATTTCTAGCTCCTGGGTTGAAATGATTGCTTCTATCTCCTGGGTTTAATAAAGCAATTTGGCTCTTTAATGGGCCTTGTTAGGGCTGAAGACCAATGCCTTTCTGGTCCTGTTTTTAACGTTAGTAGTATGCTACCTGCTGAGTCATCAGCATGGATACCAGAGGTTAATTTCCCTCCTACTAAATGAAGCAGATAATCAGCCATCAGAGGACAACTCCTATGCTGTAAATAAGTCTTGACAAGCCAAGGGACGGCACTGTGCATCACTCAGCCCTATTCATACCATCTGTCCACAAATTAAAACAAAGTAAGGATATTAATTTGTTACATTTCAAAATCTGCACCGACAAGCCCACATGGGCATTTTTAAAAAGGCTGCAAAGAACTGAAACATTTTCCAAATATTTCATGGAGTCACAGGTTACAGTTCTTGGAAAATTTCATTTCAGCCCCTAACATGTGGAAATTGTTTTGACCAGATGTACAACTAATGATTATCAAAGCATAAGCATTCCAAAGCATTACATCAAGGGCTGTCTTATAGCAACAACAATCATGGCCACACAGAACTTGAATGAGAAAATAGGTCAGCAGGATGGCTTGGAATTAGATTTTGTTTTCTTGAACTTGTAGGGTTGGAAATGATGGCAATGTAGCTTCAAAGAGAGAGAGAGAATGAAATACACTCCAATTTTCCTTAAAATAAATGTATGATTGAAGATAAGATCTGGAAATTGCTGCGGTTAGTAGGTGCCTAATCTTGTTCACTGAAGTTCATAGAGCATGATAGACAAACATGACTGCACCTCATTTTACAGGATATCAGAAATCAACAGATTGGCTGTGAGCAAGTGAATGAATTAGGCACAGATGGGTAACATTTAGCTGCATGAACAGCTCTGTGTGTATTTCATATATTTGTAGGATATTGCACTCAACCTCAGCCTCTCCTTTTCACCAAAAATATAAAATAAAATAAAAATCCCCCTTCATTTGGAGTTCTCAGGTCAAATAAATCTTAAGAAATCTAAACACCTTCCTAAGATGTGATTTCCCAGAAAATAAATGCTTAGTATAGGGTGAACCAATGAACAGTATGCCAGTACAATGAAATCAATCATGTTGCTTTGCCACTGACACAAGAACATCACACTATCATTTCAGGTAGATATGCTAGGCTAAACATTTATGATCAAGAGACACAACCCAGTCAAAAATTGATACAAGCAAGAGAATTAAGCACAAAGCTTAATAACTCCCCTCAAAATCTACAGGATCTAAAAATGCTTATCTTTGGATAGATAATTTTAATGGGGGTAATGGATAGTAGCACTGGTGTAATAGCAGCCTCATAAAACTAACAACAACAAAATGATGACGATGACGATGGAATTCAAGATTGTAGTTACAAATGTGTAGCCTAAAATTACTCATCCATAACTGATTGGTATTCATGATCCCTACATGTTCACTATCATGGCAACAGTGTAGGAAATACAAAGCAATTGTAAAAGTCCCCCAGTCCTGCCACTGCAAATAACAGATGTCTGTTCTTCTTTTTGGAATACAGCAGACTGCAAGAAACTTCCAGTGTGAAGAAGAGTTGCAACAGGGATCCTGCTTCTGATTGTCATACCAGCTTACATAGGTACCACTAAACGCAGTGTGCAAACAGACACTAATGAGCCTTGCATTTCTATACCCAGAAACTAACCATTCAATTACACACATTTACATATCCTCCCCAACAGGGGTTCACAATATATAAAATCCATACACACTCCTACCAAACCATTCTCTGAAGATGCCAGCTACAGATGCAGGTGAAACGTCAAAAAGAAACTATTCCAGAAGACAGCCTCACAGCCCAGAAAAAAAAACCCAAGGAAAATCTAGAATGTTCTTTGCCAATTATGGGAGTAATAACGGTTGCAATGAGAATGGAAAGATAAGCTTGCAGCTGCGTGCTGGCCTTGAGAAAAATGGTTTGGATTCTTGGTCAGGAGAAGGAGGTCTGGGGATGATATGTAACCAATAGTATTGAATCCCACCAGGTTTTTAAAATTGCAATAGGCTTTTATTATACTGTCTGTCAGTTCTGTGCAACAACCTTGTATGATATGCTTTTTGGATTACTGTATCAATAAAGTTTTCTGTTTAACTCTGAAACTGCTGGACATTGCATCTGGAAATGCAAGTACATGACAACATCCCATCTATAATGTGATCCCCAATTGCCTTGCATCACTTACATGACTGATCTGGGAAGGAGAAAGTACCTTGGGTCCTAAAAAACTGCAGTACCCAGGATAAACTATGGCCTAAATCCTATTACTACTCCTGACTAAAGTAGAACCATTGAATCAATTGGATTTATCTACATTTTGACTCAGCATTCAACACTTGATTCAGTAGGTTTACTCTAGCTGTGATTCACCAACAAAATTCCAGTCAATGGCACCAAATCAAATCTCTAAGAGGCAACAAATAGCACAGTTTGTATTGGCAGGTTAATGTCTACCTCACTAAAACAGATACAGTTGTCCATTGCTGGGGTTTGGTTCTAGGACCCTCTGTGGATACCAAAATCCATGAATACTCAAGTCCCATTATATGCAATGACATAGTAAAATGGTTTCCCTTATATAAGATGTCAAAAACAAGGTTTGCTTTTTGGATTATTATTTTTTAAAGAATAATTTCAAGCCACGAATACTTAAATCCGTGGATACCTAATCTGTGGATATGGGGGACAATTGTACTTTGAACAAAACTGGAAAATAATCAGTGGCACTATAGCTATGATACAGTGTATCTGAAAGGAAGTTTCCCCATTTGTATGTAATGCACAATGGTTAGCCTGTCAATTCTGGAATGTCGGGTGAAGCATGATTAGGGGAGAAACAGCACCACCTGCAAAGAGAAGAGAAGAGAAGAGAAGAGAAGAGAAGAGAGGGCTTGCTGTTTTTCTGCCTGCCTGCTGCCATCACTTTGCCCTGTGGACTGCTGCCTGGGTTTCCACTCCCTTCAGGACCAGGCCCCCTCAGGCAGAGTAAGTGAGCAAGTACCATCTGTTCACTTCCTGTAATGGGATTAAAGCTGGCTGCCTGATGCTGCCTGAAGGGAGTCAGCAGGCTATAGGGAAAAACATGAGCATTCATGGAATATAGCTCACTTGCATCTGCTGCAGTAGACTATCCTTTATGAAAATCACAATATAACTCATGTACTAGTTTTGAAAGATACCAGAGGTCTTGCTGTTCATATTTTGGAGCTGTCAGTACTATCCAACAAAATAAGTAAAATCAAGTCCAAATGGTTCTAGTTAAAAGGGAAGGGTTATACCTTGGGTTAACTAATATGATACTTTTAAAAAGAATCATTTCTTATAACAGTTCCCAAGATCCTATTCAGTCCTGGCAGACCATAATGCTCCACCAATGTACTGATGCTGGCGGCTTGGAGGGCAATGCTTCCAGGAAAGAAGGGAGGTCCAGAAGGTTGAAGGATGCTCCTTTTGTCTCTGGGAATGCAATGGTGCAGTTCCATCTCCCCACTCACTCTGTATGGACAGCTGAGGAAAGCACTACACAAGAAGATACTTAATACCTCCTTGCAGAATGCCAAAAAACTACTAATGTTGGAATAACTCTGGTTTTGCTAGCATATGCCTCTGAAAGAATTCTGGCCTATGCAAGCTTGTATGGCCATTCTTACATTCATATAGAATCCTGTTTAGCACATTACCCATCTTTTGCAGCTTTGAGGTAAACCTACATATTCCACATCAAACTAGCAACTGACCACAACAAGTGTTTCACATTAGTACTGAGGGGTGTGTGACTTGTGTTTTTGAGGGGAAACAATGGTCTAGACCCCTTACTGGGCAAAATGGAACTGGGTTGGCAGTGTGTGTGTGTGTGTGTGTGGGTGTTTCCTGGAATAAAAGGGGAAGTGTTGAATGCAGGCAACTGAGTCTGGTTTTATGGAAACCCAAGCACGAACCTCTTCTTTGCAGTTGACCACATTAGTGTGTGGATACAGAACCTGGAAAAGCTACTTTTTGAACTAGTGGCTTGTCTATACAAGGTGGAAAAAAATGTGGATTGCTCCTCAGTAATGGCAATTCGGAGCAGCTGCTACTTGTCTTAATGGTTGGGTGGTTTTGGGGTTTTCTTTTTTGGCAGATTGCAGGCATATGAAGCTATCCATGTTTGCTATGCAAATGGGCATGCCTGTGAATCAAGATGGTGGCCACAAGTGAATTACTTACATTTTTACTTACCTCAATTTGCCGCCACTTGACAGTACTGTATTTTTTTAAAACCATATCCAAGGTACAAAAGAGCGATCCTTCGCATTAACAAAAAAGGAAACAAAAAAGTTGTTTTATTGCCTTAGCACTCGCTCACTAATCTGGAAATCCAATATGGCCTTGTTAGCAAGCTCCACCTCCAATGCGTGTCTGGCCAATCGGCTTTCAACTTCTGCTTGTACAGGGAAAACAAATTAAATCAAATTACTTGTCCCAACAAGCAGGAATGCGCACCCCCATTGTTTTTTTTAAAAACTTCAGGAAAAGTCACAAATGCTTTTCCCATGCAATATATGCTGGATTTGGCCCATCTCCTTCCCAATACATCAAAATGATGTGGGATGTCATTTAAACTGATCATATTCTCCTCACATTCTGCATTTTGCATAATTCTCCTCACATTTTGCAAACCCATGTTTGCAAAAATGTAAGGCCAAACTAGATTTATCAGAATACCTAAATCACCAGACTAACCCAATTGGGTATTTCATGGACAAAAGGGTCCCCCAAGAGTTGTGGGACTTGAGGTGGAGGCTCTACCATCAGGTTCTTAATCTGAGGGGAAAGAGACCATGGACCACAGAGGATGAGCAGACTTGTCCTTGTCTGAAATGTAAAAAGGCTGAGATTTTGAGTGGCGTGGCACAAAAGGAGACGATCAGACATTTTGCCCAGGACTGCCCGAGTGCCCGGGAAACATGGGAGGAGGTGGCCCGGGTCCTGGATTGGCCAGATTTGGCACAACAGGCTTGGGAGACAGTGTTTTTGGGGACTGAGCTTCTGGAGGGTGTCAGGGGACACAGAAAGTCAGTGGGCCAAAAGAGGAAGAGGAAGAAGTCTGGTTCCATGGCTGAGAGTTTTTGGAAAGTGCCCTGGTCCACGGTGCGCCTGGTAAACCTCTATGTGATGTTAGGGTTATTTTTCCAAAGACAAAGGGAGGTAAAGAGTCAAAGTCTGCAGGATGTAAAAGGCACTGCTTATTATGTGAAGAATGTAATTGAAAATTTAGCTCTGAGTGAAAAAGAGAAATTGCCAAATCATTGTTGGAAAAAGTTTTGGCCGTGGTTTAGTGAGACAACCCCAGCAATAACATAAAAGGATATTTTTAATAAATATTTTATTATTATTATTGTATTTTTGTATTATTTTGTATTATTATTTTTATTAACCTTTTATTGATTTTTTCTTTTACAGATAGGTATAATTGTAATGTATAAATATAATGTTCATTGGAAAAGAAAAAAAGAGTGATTATAGTGTAGATTAAGAGGAAACATGTATTAGTGTTAGGATAGATAGTTTTATTTTTGTATTAGTAAGAAAAGAGGGAAACAATTATTATTATTTTTGTGTTATTGTTATGGCCTTTTGCGGTCGGGTGTATTTTTCAGTAGAATGGTCTTATTCCAATAAAAAATTCTTAACCCCCCCCCAAAAAAAATTCCTATAACTGCCAGAAACCCCCCTGTCTGCATGGATGGGTCATTCTGAGTGGAGAATTCTGGGAGTTATGATTCCGGAAAGTAACCTTTTTAAGCTCTGTGTGGATATCTATAGGCAGTATCAACAGCTTGCTTGATACTAGCAGAGGGGCCAGGAATTGAATAGATGAGGCAGCTATTCTGTCCCCAGAATCTGTTCCTACCTCATGGCTGTGGGGTCTGGTGAGATATTTCTGTTCTTCAGGATTGACTGGGTCCTGCAGTCTTCTGATGAACGTGTGTGCATCTCTGAATCATGACGTTAGCATTTAAATCAGTCATGTCATATCCTCCCTTAGAGACCCCTTAAAAGAATATAGTGCATAATGCATTTTATTGTACTTACTGCAGCTGTATTTAATTTTACTTTTAAATGGTTTGGCATTCTACAGAAATCAGCTAGCATTATTCAGAAAGCAGTCCTCTCTGTGGATTACAAAGGAAGCTGCCTTCTCAGTATGTAAATACAAATTATATTTCCAAAGGTGTATTTACCCCTCCCCCCTCTCTTTTACTCATGCTGACTTAGATAATCAAGATGAAACAGAAGTGGTTTTAAAAATAAATTAAATTTTAATTTGTATGCTATCAGTGATCTCATTACCATGGGCAAATATCAGCTGGGTTTGCTTTGAGAAGACATTGTGTTATTATGACTTTAGGGGGTAGCCACTCCATGTCCTTTTGAACATTTGTGTGTGGTAGTTTTCACGCAAAATAAGCACTTGAGGAGTCATTAAGGGAGGGGGGATGCTAGTGGAAACTTCTTGTTTTGAAAGTGCCTGATCAAAACATAGATTTCTCTTTTTCCTGAGATGAAAGGTCTCTCTCTACCTGTGAAAGCTAGTAAGGGCTACTGACAAATAGGGTTGTTTTGCTTTTATCTGAAATCCCCCCCTTGTCAACACTGTTGTTTTGATTTGGACATTACCTGTATTAAAGCAAGGGGTACCATATATGATCCCCAAAGAGACAGTAAGGCCACCGGGGAGCCAAAGACCACATTCAGGAAGCTCATTGCTTCTCCTTTTGGTTCACATAGCAACAAGCAACTACAACCTCTGAAGCCAGACCACCAGGGACTTATGGGAAGCTCAGCTGTCAGATGTAGAAGTTATTCAGCCATAGTTGAAGCTGGCCTTTTGCATTGTTCCTTGGTTGTTTTCATTCATTCAATGTTTAAAGTAACATGGGCTTTCATCTTCTTTCTGTATGATGCCATTTCACTCCCCTTAATCAAAAGAGACTGCAATGGTCACACTGTGATCAACAATCAGATCCCTGCACTAATTGCGTTGTTGCCTACTGTATTTTCAGCTTGCATCTAGTGTTTATTAATGAGAAGAAAGTGAGGCTGGGACTCCTGTGCTGACTTTGATTCATTTCATTTCCTGCACCTGCTTTATTAGGCTTCTTGTCTCAGCACAAATGATAAAAAATGGAGAGGAATATTAATCCTTTCCTGGATGTTAAGAGTCAGCCCCTACTTATTTACTGCTCCCACCAACAGAGAATAGAAGTATATTTCATACCTCAAGGAGGGCATAACCTCATGTTTAGGGTTCCTAGACCTCAGGGCCTTTCCCCCTTCTCTGTTCCTTGGGAGAGATGAATCTGAGGGTGAGAGCGCTATTTTGAAAAGTGTGCATACCAGTATTTTCCTATCTTATTTATTTAATTTATATGCCACCTCTCTCCCAAAGTGGGACCCATGGCGGCTTTCTTTGTATGTTTAATTTGAATGGTATACAGTTGGACCCCTGTGTCTGTGGAACCAATATCCCTGGTTTCAGTTATCTGCAGGAAACAAAGTATGGGACACATACCATACAGTCATGCTGGAAAATGCCTAGAGAGATGTCCTTTCTAGGACTCATACCATAGTTGTGCTGGAAAATGCCTAGACAGACATCCTCTCTAGGAAACTTCTAGGTTCTCCAGTGCAACTCTGTGGTATATTTTTACTGAAAGTCCTTTATTTTAATAGGGTTTGCTGTTATCTGCATTTTCCAGTATCCGTGGTAAGTCTGGAAACCAAACCACCGCAGATATGGGGATCCGACAACTGTGGTTGCTGCTTAATGTATCATGGTTAATGGCAAAACCAGGATCTTCCCCTTGTAAGATCACCATGGTATCATCACCATGACTTGCCTCTTGTGCCACCACCAAGGGGCATCCCTAGGTTTCAGGTTTTGATGTTGACATCTCAGAGGCCGGGATAGTCTTGACCAGGAATCCCATTCCCATTCCATTTATTTATTAGTCCCTTTGCCGTACTTGCAGTGGGCCAAAACACTACATAAGGACTCCAGGCAGGGCTGGGGGAACAGCAAAGAAACTAGATGTGAAGGACAACAGCCTGTCTGTATCCTACTTGAGTGCAATGGGGGAATTAACCATAGGACACCCTATACCTTTGTCCCTCCAAATGTTTGGACTTCATGAAATCTAAGCTAGCATGTGTGTATGTGTGTGTGTGTATTCAAGTTGACTGTCAACTTATGGTGACCCCATGAATTTCATAGGGTTTTCTTAGGCAAGGAATACTCAGAGATGGTTTTGCTAGTTCCTTCCTTTGAAATATAGCCTACAGCACCAGGTATTCATTGGAGGTGTTCCATCCAAGTAAGCTGATCCTGCTTAGCTTCCAAAACCAGACAGGATTGTCAGTGTTAATACCTATCATCATGCCTTTCACTGCAACATCCTGTCAACCAATTCTCTCCCATATCTGTCTGCCATGAGTACTCAGTAGAGTCTTGTTTCATTTTTGGTCATCCACCAAAACATTGACCAGTGCTGATGCTTCTTAGTTGGCTCCACAATCCATTTCAGAAGGGGACAGAAAACAGTGGGTGGAAACCATGTGAGTAGTTGCTTAGTTCTTCTGAGCTGCAGCAGAGGATGTATGAGTAGTTACCTCATTTCTTTCCTGGAGAACTTAGAAGTTTCCTAGAGAGGATGCCTCTCTAGGCATTTTCCAGCACAACTATGGTATGAGTCCTAGAAAGGACGTCTCTTTAGGCATTTTCCAGCATGACTGTATTGTATGTCTCCCATACTTTGTTTCCTGCAGATAACTGAAACCAGGGATATTGGTTCCACAGACACAGGGGTCCAACTGTATACTATTCAAATAGTACTAATAATAATTATTTTATTTTTATTTAGAAAAGTCTGTCCAGCTGTAATGTGGCTAATAAATGATCAACAAAACTAGACTTGAGCAACATGAGTCTCTGCACATATTGAAATATAATTCCCTTGATTTGTTCCCCATTGGTTTTATTTCATCCATTTCCCATTGGCTATCTGGCTTGTCCTGACTGGAGTTGCAGACTAACATCATCTAGAAGGCATCAATAAAAACATCACATCAATAAAACAGGAAATCAGCAAATCACTCAGTAAAAGCCAAACAGGAGAGAACAAAAATAGGCAGTAGTCTTTTATGGGAAGTTCTGAACTAACAACAATCAGGAGAATAAAGACACACATATATATCGGGGGAGAAAGCAAAGGAGCAACAGACCAAATGAGCCTGAATACTATTTTCAAGAGCTAGGACTTTTCCTATATCTGAAACACATGTTGTTATGGCTGGTGGCTGACAAGGGTAGCCATGAGGATGTCCAGCTGACAAAGCCATTTATTTATTTAGATGTATATGCCTCTTTTCTGTCTACAGTCAGAAGGACTGTATTCTTACATATGAGTCTGCCTGTTTTGGCATCCTCTTTGGAAGGCCTTCTCTCTGTCCCACCAGCCTTACAGGTACAGTTGGTGGGAATACAGGAGATGGCCTTCTCAACAGCTGTTCCCAGGCTGTCTTCCTGAGAAGAAAACTCAGTCCCTGAGAACTCCCAGGAACTTGCTTCCTAAGCAGGTTAGACTATCATCCTCCTTGCTATTTTTGCACAGACAAGTTAAGACTCATTTTATTTTGGCAGACCTTTGAAGGCTCAGTGCAAGGATTGAGGGGCTTACCGTGCTCTGAAGTAAAGAGGCAGTGCAGCAGGAAGGTTCCATCTTCTCCGCTGCCTTCCTGCACGATGTTGTCACTTCTTTCATTCCAGTCCCATGGGAGACTGAGGTAAAACTGTGTCCTTTTGCTAACCAGAAAAACCCATTAGCAAAAAGATGTGGTTTTCCCTCAGTCTCCCATGGGACCAGAATGGCAGAATACTTGAAGAATGACAACATTGTGAAATAAGGCAGTACAGAAGACAGAATCTTCCTACTGCACTGCCGCTTTTCTTCAGAGTGCGGTAAGCCCCTCATCCTAGCAAAATTGTGCTGTACTCTCTCTCTCTCTCAGTGTTCTGTTTATTTGTTATTTTGAATATCATTTTAGTTTGGTTTTAATGTTATGGATAGTTTAATGATATTTTTAACTTTTGTTTTTGGTGTATTTTTAAGATAAGATGCCTTGATTTCCAGGCTGGGAAAAAGATGGGATAACAACAACAGCAGCAACAACAACAACAAGACCCAAGGTGACTCACTACATGAATTAAAATATCCAATACATTAAATTTAAAAATTAGTAATAAAAAGATACAAATCAATTAAATAAGCTACCATATTAAAGCACAAAACATTTGAAACCATGACATAAATAGGAAAAAAAATTGGCAATGGCAGTTCATTCTTTTAGTGACAGGACAAGCAGTAACCTGACATAGAGCAGAGATTGGAAGTTTGTCAAATTCATCCTAAGTATGGATGTTTTATAAACAAGAGTTAAGCAATGGACCTCCTTTTATTAATTCAAGCCTTTTGTTTGCCCTTTCAAGCTGTTCTGTTCAAGAGCACAGAGTGTGCTTGTTTTTTTTTTTTTTTTTACTGAGTCTCTGTAAGATCATTTGGGGTCATTGATTGGCTCATGGCATTGATTGTATGAACTGATGCCTTCAGATGGACCCGTGCTATAAATGCTATACATGAGTTGTATGGTCACGATGGTTCAGAAAAGTAATTTCTTTTCTACTTAAAATACTCCCTGCGAAAGCACAGCCTTGCAGATTGGGAAGGCTAGGGGACTGACACTGTGAAGTTTCTTTGTTTAGAGAGGCTTTATTGGCCAAGACAGTTTCTAGGATTGGGATGGGAAAGGATACATTAAAGTCCACATACAAGCATCACCATCTGACGGAAAACTTATTCATCTCACAGGAGATCGTTCTCTTGAGGGAGTCAATGGAAGCTGTCCAACATTCAGCAGCAGGGCAAGTTTGGAGTGTTTTTGATGTGGAGGTTAGAAGGTGACTTTCTTACTTAAAAATCCATCCAAGAGCAGCTGTTTCTTCAGCCTTCAAGAGGTAGTTATAAAAAGTTTCGAGCTTAAAGCCAAGGAGCACATTTGGGAGTCTTTTCAGGTTTCCATTTTCATGAAGAAAACTTTTCTGACTCACCTGGTCACAATTACTCATTTGCCAAAGCAGTTATATAACCCAGCATGTGCACATCCAAAATAACAGATTGAATAGGCCAATGATAAATAGGTGGCAAAAGAAAATGAACAAGCAACAAGCCTACACATAACAGAAAACATGAGAACAGACAAGACATAGTATGTGAATTATGGCATCATTCTCATTACATTTTTTTAATATATAGAAGGGCAAATAGGTTTACTTATGTTTGTATCATACATTCTTTTAGTGATGATGGAATCTCACTGCAAAGTGCCATATGCAGACACCAGCTGAATTGTCGTGCCTAATTGGCATGGAACCAAATCTACAAAACAGCTTATGAAACAGGCAACAGTAGATAGAAGAAGGATTAAATCGCTGGCAGCTCAGTAAAGGGGTTAATAGAATTCTACAAGGGAAGTTATTTTCTTTCTGGCAAAGTAAATGCTTATGGCAGATTGTTGACGCCCCCCCCCTCCTGAAGCACTATCTTTCTGTTGTTAAACGAAATATAATTCTAAATCATTTTCTGCATACATATATTCTGTGTTGTAGTAGCAGACAAGGAAAAACAATTCCCATTTCTGAATTTAGTCATGTATGAAGTGCATCCCCCTCCACTTTCAAATCATCCAAATTCAGATTTTTAAAGAATATATTGACAAGGCTTCCTGGGTGTTTTGTATTACAAAACAGAATCAGATCACAATGAATTTATCTAAACAGTCCTGTGCAAGTTATGGCCTTTGAAGCCCAATCACACCTCTATATGCCTCAGCAGTCCTTATTTATGAAACATAGTCAACAGCCTAAATCCATTTACTAGTCTTCTCTAGAGCAGACTCATCAGATCATTGGGATTTACACAATTGTCAATTTACTGTCCAACAATGGATTCAGTGGGTCTACTTCAGTTGGAATTAGCAATTGGATTTAAGCCCATGTGTTTAGGTAGCTGTCACTTTCTTATAGCTGCCCCGTTTTGTTTTTGTTTTTGTTTTGCTGTTTGGGTATGCCTAGATAGAGTTTTGTTAGCCTAAGCTGTTATAGTTATATCTCTTTTATACCTGGTCTGTTTGTCCACTTGGCACAATACTATCTACTATGACTGGCAGCAGTCCCCCAGAGGAGTATTTCTCCTAACATGTTACCTGTTCTTTTTAACTAAAAGGTACAGGAGCTATGGTCTTCCAACTTGCATCAGCCTAAGCTAGCATTGCCAATGATCAGGGTTGATGGGAATCAGATAGAAAAGATAGATAAGTGCTGTGGTTTAAACCCTACTCCGGGCCACTCCCTGGAACATTAAAAGCCTTAAGTTCAAGAGGACTAAACTTGCAACCCTCCGCCCCGCAACTAGAATTTATTATTTCATTTTTTAATTTCCCCTCTGTCAGGTCCTCTCCCCATAAATGTCAGCAATAGCTGCATATCTGGGTGCACTGTTCACTTCCTCCTCTCACTGCTTTTCATCTGGATAACCTCCCCTTCCAACACAATGCTTCAGCATGGTTTCAAACCCTATCTTGCTCACTCCACTGCTTTTCCTCTGGATTTCATCTCTTTCCAACACAAAGCCAGGTTTGAAATTTCCCACACCTTGCTTTTCTCTATACAGTAGGACTCCTTCCTGTATCTGTTGGGAATTGGTTATGGGAGCTCCCGTGGATACTGAAAACCATGGATATTAGTGAAAACTATTGAAAATAATGGGACTTCCAGTTTAAAATAACACAGAGTTGCCTTGGAGAACCTAGAAAATGGCTAGAGAGGACACATTTTCTAGGAAGACTCTATGGTAGGTGTGCTGTTTTGTGTCACCCTATTATTTTCCCCACCCCACTGAATTTTACAAATTGATGTGTAGTAGTGGGAAAAAAACCCCTAAGTACCTTGACCAAGTCCAGACTTCAGAAAAGTACAATTGGTATAAGACACCTAAACTACTGAAATATGCAATAAAACAATGTCAAATGTCAAAATGTGGGGTTTTGTCTTGATTTTTTGTCAATAATCTACCCAATCCAGTCCCATATACTTTTGTCCCGGTTTGTGGCAGAGAATTATGGCAACCCTAGTTTCCAGGCACAATTCAGTTATCACCTATAAAGCCCTATATGGCTCAGGTCCAGGTTATTTAAAAGACCATATTCTCCCTTATGGACCTGACCATGCTTTGAGATCTTCTGGGGAAGCCCTTCTTTCAGTCCCACCATCTTCACAGGAGCACCTGGTAGGAACATGGGAGAGGACCTTCTCAATGGCTGCTCCAGTACTCTGGGACTCTCTTCCCAGGGAAACTAGACTGGCTCCCTCCCGAATGTGCTTTCAGAAGCAGACAAACTCTTCTATTCCAGCAGGCCTTTGGTGAATAATCTGAGTTTACATCTATGTTTTTAAGGACTTGTAATACTGTAACGTATTTTAAATCTTCAATGTTTTAATATTGTTATATATGTATTTTATTTTATTTTTTATTTTTATATCTCTCTTTTCTTTTCCTAGGTTTTAAATGTCAGGAGTTAGAGACTGAACTCTATTGAAAATGGCTAAACAACTGCAGCGTCATGCTGACTCATGATGGCTGAAGCCAAGGAACTGCCAAGTCATGCTAGCTTTGGTCCACAGCTGCAGAAAGAGGCTTCCGGGAGGGCATAGCTTCTAGAGTGCAAGTTCTGATGTAATGCACCCATGTGGCTGAGTAAGCCAATACCCTGTAACTGTGTATATAAGAGAGCTCAGTCCAGAGCTCATTCTCTTCTCGTGAATGCTGATGACTGGTGAAGCAGTTTGTCCTTCAATTGTAAATATTTGTACATATTGCAACTGCTTGACCTTGAAGATAAAAGTGTCTCTTGCTTATTTGGATGTCAGACACTCTGTGTGTGAGTATTCTTGGGAACAGGTTGCTACTAAGTCTGCTAAGATAGTTTTTTTTTTTTTGCTTCTGCTGGGTATTGAGTGTCCTATCATCCCCTGACAGTGGTTATAGGCCCAGCTGATTGATCTCAGATTAGTTAAGGTGCACTTGGAAAAGTTCCCAGAAACTCTTTTGTTTTGAGTGTTTTTGGCTAGTTGGCTGTGAAACAGTTAAGTTTCAGAAAGGTTGTAGTAGAGCTATCTTAAAGTAACCTCGAAGAGCTGCCAGCTGTTTGTGTTTCACAGCTGGAGAATTTTTTATTCAAGCAGCACAATGGCAGATATTAGCATCATCCGTTTTGAGAAATTGGCTGATGGCAATTATTCAGCCTGGAGCTTATATGTGGAGGCTTTATTAATTAAGGACAATTTGTGGCACGTTTTGGAGAATGAGAGTGTGATCCCAGAGGGATCAGAAGATGAGATTGCAGCATTTCATCTAGCAGATCAGAAAGCTAGAGCTGCCATTCCCTTATCACTAAGCCCCTCCCAGTTGATACATGCAGCCCAAACATGGACAGCTTTTCAGCTTTTTTTTTGGGGGGGGCTTTGAAAACAGTTCATCAAAATTCATCTTGCCTCTCAAAGATAATATGGACTAAGGGACTTTATAACACAAAGCTGTGTCCTGGAGGCTGTGTGAAAGCCCATTTGGAGGTGATGAGGCAGCTGTTCCAGGAGGTGGCTAACAGAGGGGTGGACATTCCAGAAGCCCATAAGTGTTTTAATTTATTGGGCAGTCTACCTAAAGAATGGGATTTCCTCATGTATAGTCTGCAGACTACCAGGGAACATGATTTGTCTGTGAACTTGGTAGACGGGCGCATTCTGGAGGAGGTCCAACACCAGCAATTTGACTCCTGGACAGAGGGGAGTAAACAGCCACAAATTACCAGGGCTGCTAGCCATGCTTTCGTAGCAAAGCACCATCCTGAAGGTGCTGGAAATGTGACATGGTTACTTGATTGTGGGGCAAAGCACAATATGGTTAATGATTTAAAACTGTTAAGAAATGTAAAAACTGCTTCCATAACCAATATTATTCTTGCAGATGGTGCTCCCAGCAAGGTGCAAAAAATGGGCACTGCATATGTGCCATCTTTTGATAAAGAGTTTGAAAATATGTTATGTGTTAGCAAGCTGGAGAACTGTATATTAAGTGTGTCCCAAATGATTACTGATGGTTATAAAGTGTTATTTGAGGGAGAACACTGTACAGTAACAGAAAAAGGGTTAAAGAAACATGGATTGTATTACATGTTGCCTAAAGGGAAGGTAACAAATGTGAACCCTGCAGATAATGTACCCCTGCATAGTGTGTCCATTATTATTACAGGGTAATGGGCCAACTAACCAAAAACACTCAAAACAAAAAAGAATCTGGGAACTTTCCCGGGTGCACCTTATCTAATCTGAGATCAATCAGCTGGGCCCATAAACACTGTCAGGGGATGATAGGACACTCAATCCCCAGCAGAAGCAAAAAAAAAAAAACTATCTTAGCAGACTTAGTAGCAACCCATTCCCAAGAATACTCACACACAGAGTGTTTGACGTCCAAATAAGCAGGAGGCACTTTTATCTTCAAAGTCAAACAGTTGCAATATATATACAAATATTTACAATTTAAGGAGAAAGTGCTTCACCAGACATCAGCATTCACAAGAAGAGAGTGAGCTTTGGAATAGCATATATATATATATATATATATATATGTACACACACACACACACACACACACACACGACATTGCCCTCTAGTGGTCTGACTAGGCATGACTTGGTAGTTCATGGAGTCAGCCATTATGACTCAGCATGATTCTGCAGTTGTTTGGCTATTTTATAATGGAGTTCAGCCTCTAACTCCAGACAAGTTGTCCCTTCATATTTGCTGGGGTTTGGTTCCAGGACCCCCCCATGGATACCAAAATCTGTGAATACTCAAGTCTCATTATATGCAATGGCATAGAAAATGGTGTCCCTTATATAAGATAGCAAAATCAATGTTTGCTTTTTGGATTATTATTTTTTAAAGAATATTTTTACGCCATGAATACTTAAATCCATGGATACAGAGAGACAACGGTACATGTGAAAGGGATCTAGCAGTCTTAGGTCTTGTCTATACAAGGGGGGGGGGAAATATGAACATGTTCAGAAAGGCACGTGTTCACAATGATGCGACCTGTCTATACAGCCAAAAGACCCCCCCCTAAACTCCACATGGCCCCCTAGCCAGATGGCCGCTGTGAGTGATTTACTTGTTATTTTAAATCTGCCACTGCCATTTTTTAAAACAGTTTCCCAGGGTGCACACAAGCAACACTTCTTCATATTTACATTTTTTTTTTAAAAAAAAGAGTATGAGATCCCCGTTTGATCGACTTACCAGATCCTTGCTTAGTGGAAAATCCAACATGGCAGCCGCAACCTCTTTCCCTCTTGGCTAGCCCCGCCCCCTATCCTCATCCAGCCAATCAGATTGCATTGCCTGTTCGTATCTGTACGAATGTGAGTGTTCAAATGGTTGCACATTCAGAAGTCATACGGAGATTTTCAGAAAATCTGTACAAAGCGCCAGATGCAGCGCACACAGACCTTGCAGTGGATTTGGCTCCCCCCCCTTCTGAATGACATGTATTTGTGCAAATGGCCATTTGAACGGATCGCTGATCTTTTGCATCATGTTTGTATTATTTTGACCGTGTAGACAGGACCTTAGTAGATTACAATTTCTGGTCACAATTCAAAGTGCTGGTTTTGACCTATAAAGCCCTAAACAGCTTGGGTCCAGATTACTTGAAGAACCTTATCTTCCTGTATGAACCAAGCAGAACATTAAGATCAGCTGGAGAAGCTTTTTCTCTGTACCACCACCTTCTCAGGCTCGTTTGGTGGGAACTAGGGAGAGGGCAATTTTCGTGGCTGCTCCCAGACTTTGGAACTCCCTCCCCAGAGAGGTTAGGATGGCCCCATTTTTACTCTCTTTCAGGTGGCAGTTTAAAACATTTTTAAGCCACCAGGCCTTTGCTGACAAATGAAGATTAGACTGCTGGTGCTCCTGTTTTTTAGATTTTAATTTTATGGAGTTTACAAATGTTTTATTATTTATGTGGAATTTTAAGTATATAATGGTTGAATCTCTTTTAATTCTTATTTATTGTACTATGTTCTAGCTAGTATTATTTTTAAATATTGTGAGCCACGTTGGGTCCTGCCATAGGGAGAAAGGTGGGATATAAATAAATAAAATAAACAATAATAATAGACCACAAGCTGAACATGAGTGTGATGTGGCAGCTAAAAATGCCAATGCCACTGCTAGTTCCCTTTATCTGGACACTGTACTTCTGTTTGATGCAATCCAGAATTGCATTAGCTGTTTTTTTACTGCCCCCTCATACTGGTGAACAGCAAGATCTTTAGGGTAGTTCTCATCCTATACCCTCAGACAGAATTTTCTAAATGTTCAGATCTGCTAAGCGTTCCATTTGCATTTAAACTCAACAAAGCAAGGTTAAGGGTGTAAAGGGACAGAGCTGGCATTCATGGAGATTTTGGAAGAGAGTGTGTGGCCCTGTGCCCAGCTCTAACCATCATGCAATTGGGAGAATGCATGAATTGAGCTACAGTGTACGTTGAAGCATGTGGGAGTCCTCATAACTTGCTTTGCACTGGTTCCAGAAGGTGAAGTTTGCTTCTGTCATTCTTAATAAAAAGAAAGCTGTTTATCATTCCGTTGTCTGCTGAATGCTGACCTGACAAAGTAACCTACCAGGGCATGAGAGCCCCTGGGAATAGCAAGCAAAAAAGAACTGTGACAAGAGTTCTGTTTTCCCCTTTTCTTCAAACCTTGTGCATTAATATCACCTGGAGAGTTAATGGTATGCATTACCATCATTTGAGCAATTAAAAAACTAAGGACTCACGCTCTCTTAAGTATATCTGAAAGAAGGATTTCAGATTCAAATATCACATTTACTTTTTAAAAAAGAAGATTTTTCTTAGAGTTGGGGTGTGTCATTTGATTTTTATTGGGACTTTCCTGTGGAGAGAAGAGATTTAATAATTCCTTTTACCAATTGCTTGCCCCTTCCCTATGGTTGCCCCTTCCCTATGGTTAGGCTGCTAATAAAACCAAAACCAAAATGGCACTGTGGGGGCCTCCTTATTAGTTCTGTGGTTGTATCAGGCAGCGGGGGATTATTAGTAAAATTATTGGCTAGGGAGAAAGGATTAAAATTATTCTCACTGCATGGTAGGTTCCCAATAAAATCTGAAACATCCCATCCATTGTTAAAGGAAGACAGAAAGCAGCTTGCCATGTACCATCTAAATCCAACTGCTAATCCCAACCGGAATAAACCTATTGAACAAATTGCTGAGTGGTAAATCAGCAATTATGTAAATCCCATTGGTTCAATGGCTCTACTCTGGTAGGGATCCCAACTGGATTTAGCCAATATCTTTAAAGCAGTTTGACCTTAATTCAGAAAAATTGGGAATTTCTTTTAGAAGACAATTATTTTTATTTTCTTTTTCTTTGCAAAAGAAATACATTTATTTAACAACAATGTTTGTGCTTTAAAAAAAAAGCATTAAAAAAAGCATTCAAGTATTTTCCTATAAGGTCATCTAGAGTCACTATAGATTCTGAAACAGCAGTTTTTCTTCCACTGCATTGTTATTCTGCAGGGCTCTTTTTTAAAAAAAGCAATTAGAAATGAAGCATGCTTCCCTTGCCCTATGTTTCAGTACAAGTTTGCAATATATTTCAATAAATGAATACATAAAATATCCAAATGTGACCAAGTTGACTCACCCTGCTGTGACTTGCAGAAAAATGAGGCCATGCAGAGAAATGAGGTCAGGCATTATAGATGTTCTTATTTTGTGAATCTTTGTAAAAATAAAAATGTGTGTTTCTTCCTATCTTTTGGCTAAGCCAACAAGAGAAAGACATTACTGAGAATTCAGTTTGCACTGTGTGGGAGGAGCTGTGTTTGCTGGCTTCCAATGGAGAGAGGACAAGAATTTGTTAATCAGGTGCAGTTGCGCTGGACTGTCTGGGACAGAGTTACGGGATACTTAAGGTTTATCCATCCCCTTCACTCCCTCCTTTTTAGTGGCAAAGTTTGAGGCATGAGCTCTTTTGCAACTGATGTAAGGACCTTGTGGTTTGTCCATAGGAATGTGGAATTGTGCAGTGAGTGCGCACATTTGGTGTCCTCACAGTGTGATCTCTGCTCCAGCCTGGCACTTCTTTATATTGTGGTTTGTCGGGTGGGTGGGTGCAGGATTGGGCAGCAAATGGTGTCCTTGCTGTGCCATCCAGTTCCTGTTGTGCTTTGTTGGTGGGGAGCAGCTGCTGAGTTGTGGGGTTCACTTCCTGGGTAGTCCTCCATACTTTTGCAGTTATTTGGTGGGGGGCTATGCAGGAAGTGGGTTGTAAAGTTTGTCCCACTGCTCAGCCCAATTGATTAGCCCTGGTCTCTGAAGGCTCTGCGTTGGGCCTGCTGGGCTTTCCCTTGTGCTTTGGGGTTGAAGCAGAGGCAGAATTTCTGGGGCTTCCTTCCCAGTGTGTGTTCTTTCTTTGGGCTAAGCCAACAGGCTTGGGAGGCCATACAGGGGTTCTTAATAATAATAATAATAATAATAATAAAATTTATTTATACCCCGCCCCTCTGTTAAAACAATCGGGGCGGCTTACAAAAATTAAAATACAATACAGATAAAATCCCCAAACACCCCCACCCCACCCTCCCCCATAAAAAAATATTAAACAATTATAAAGGGCCTTTCTTGTGGTTAGGTCCTGGTGGGTCCCAGAGCTAGGCTCAATTGATAGACCTCCATAGGCCTCGCCACTTGGCCTGGTCAGCTTCTGTAGGCCTCAAGAGATGGGCCTTATTTCTAGGCCTAAATGCCATTTTCTGCTTTGACTCAGGCCCCATTGGCCAGCCAAGAGAGGCCTTTTGGATGGTGTAGGCCTCTGTATATAGGCCCAGCAGGCCTTGTTTCTACTTAGCAATCTGTGTTAGGCCACTTGTGTCTGCTTCCGTAGGCATTGGTAGGCATTCCCAGTAGGCCCTGAAGGCCTTTTTCAGCCTGTGTAGCCTCCTGTATAGGCCTGGTAGGCCTTGATTTCCTGATTAGTTGTCTTTGGCACAGTAGGGCTTGTGGTACCCTTATTTTGGCACAATAGGCCTTGAATGTCTGATGTCCCTATGTTATACCCTGTGGGCCTTGGTAGGCCCTCTTCTGCCCGATTCATACTGATTAGACCTGGATAGGCCTTGATAAGCCCCTGTAGGCCACTCTTTAGGTTGGGACCCTGAGAGGCGTGTTAGGCACTTTTAGTTTATCACATTGAGTGGTTAGCGGGGGGTTGGACTAGTAACTCATCTGGTTGTTAGCATTGCTTCCAGGAAAGGTAGTGGTGGTAATCTAAAACAGCATGTAGGCCTGTGACTCCAACATCATCTCTTTCTTTTTTGTGTTTTGTTTTATTTTTAAACATCTTTTGCCTGATGAAGAAGCCAGTAGAGCTTTGGAAGCTTGCATCATGTGTTTTGAATTTGGTTGGCTAATGAAGATATCACTTTTTGGGGGATTTTGGATTTTGTTTTACTGCATGGCCAACATGGCTTTCCCCCAAATGTGTTTCCTAGAATTAATTAGGTTTAGGTCAAATAAAATGGCCCCAGGTTCAACCCAACTTTCTGTGTCTGCTCTTGTTATTTCATGGCTGGACAGCAAAGGATACTTTCAACCCTTTTTTAAACCCATAGAAACTGATCAGAGAATTATGAGGATTTTATATTTTCTGTTACGATTATAAGCGCAGCTCAGAGGGGGAACTACAGCTTCTAGACTCTTCTAAACGGAATAGCTGGTGGGTATCTTGGCTAGGGAAGTCTGTGAGTTCTAGGACATTTTCAGATGCGATTTTCGGCAGCAAATATCCCAAAACAGTTCTGTTGCTGCCGCGTGGTAGGGGAGCGGTTTCAGATAATGCAGTCCCTCTGCTAAACCCCTCCGTGTCACTTCCGTGAGAGAATGGAGGAAACTGCATCATATTTAATTCACGGGCAACATTTGTGAATGAAATATGATGCGGTTCCATTCTGTCACAGAAGTGACACGGAGGCGTTCAGCAGAGGGACGGCATCATTCAAAACCGCTCCCCTGCCGCGTGGCAGCAACGGAGCTGTTTTGGGATATTTGCTGCTGAAAATCGCGTTTGAAAATATTGTTAGTCCAAAAAGTAACATTTCCACACTCTAAGTGATTTTACTGGAGTAGCATTTCTACTTAGCCAAGGAGAGATGCTGTGTTGAAAAGCTTATGTTATATTAATAAATAACAGAGCTTGGAAATAACTGGTTAATTAGTTAATTAAACTGTTGATTCATTAGATTTCCCTCAACACCTATCAACTCACTAGATTTTCTATTAATCCTACACTTTAACAAGTGAATTAATTTTAGGTTGTTTGAATTTGTTAGCGTCAGGTGGATTTCCCTATGCTGGATTTAGTAAGACAGCAAGACAGAAGGGCCTCAGGAGAAGGAGAAAGTTTATAGGAAAGTTACCACATAGCTGTATTACTAGGTGGACTAATCTGTCTGTGATAGTATGATTATCTTGTGGAGGAAGAAATAGGCAGAGAAGCCTCTGGAGTCCAGGTACAGAAGAAAGGAAGAAAATGAAGAACTAAGGGGTTGTCTAAATGGCAAAAATACTTCTTATAGAATTCGAGGAGAATACAATTTCTAAATGCCATCCCACATCAATCCACAGTATACAGAAGGAAGGGGGACAAATCCACCAAAAACTCTAAAAGAAAAGCCTTTGCGGCTTTCCCTGAAGTTTTTTAAAAGCTCTGCGGGGAATGGACAATCTGATTTGCATTCATTCACATTCCTAATAAGAGTGGAAGTGGAAAACTCATTTGTCAGATGTGTGCAGGGGATGGAGCTTGCTAACAAGTGCATGTTTCCTAAGTGGCCGCTCAGTAGAGTGGGAATGGAAACATACCAAACTGCTTTATACAAATAGATAATGGTGTATGTTACGCTGGGTATAGCTAGTATTTTCAACTCTTCTCTAATCTGTATTAGTTTTTTTAAAAAAAAATATTACTAACCCGCAGTTTCTCCTTTCTTGACATCTCTTTCTCACCACACCCATTCTACTTTCTTCCCATCCTCTGTTTAACTGGATTTTAGAAGCTGGAGCTAAACAGATTGTGTAGAGCTGGGGTGGCCACTGACTGAACTTGAGAGCCTTGGCGCCAGCTTGCAAAACACGTGCTCTGTTACTGATATTTGCAAACAATGATTCTTGGGACATTATCAGACATGGCAAAAATAATGGGATTACGATGTCATGCTTGCACAAATGGGCCCTGTTTTTGCATGGTGTCTTCATCTTTGTGTGGTTACTCCATGCTCTAGCTGCGAAACAGACGTTATTTCTAATTCATGGGACAAGTTGTCAATAGATCATTAATAGTACTTTTTTGCAGTATTGATGGTGTGCGAAAACACGTCCCATTGAAATTGTGACATAACAACGTGACAGGGCATTCCTCAGTGAGAAAACTGCTGGGTGCCATCACGAAAATGAAGTACAGGACAGTCTTTTTATGAACTGCCACATTTAGTTTCAACATTTTGATGTTTGTTTCAGTGCTTCTTTGTTCATTTACTTTGTAAATTAAGGTGTTTTCAAGTTTTAAGCACACTCACGTCTTGCAAGAACCACCGAAATCTCACCCATGCTAAATCGGAGAAGTAAACTCCCATTCTTAAAGTGCTAGTGCTGTTTGTGTGATAATTCCATGGTGTTTCTTCCACGTGATTACAGTGACGTGCAGTAAAAAGCGTTATAGTGCCACAATGTTTCCACTATCCTCATTCACAGAATTACAGCATTTTTAAATGCTCATCTGATAATGTCCTTGATTGGGAATGGGGAGCAGAGAGGATGTAGTGATTTCATTGTGCAGAAAATGTTCTGCATGTGCTCAGAGGCACACAAAACTTTTTCGATTAAGAATTTTCCATCACTGATTCACTAAATGATTTTCTTGCTACTTCTAGCTGCATTTTTAGTAGATAATTTTTCTCTAGCTGAATTTAGCACTTAATTCATAACTAACCTTTAGCATTATGCCTTATTAACCTTTAACAAGCAAGGTATTTGAAGGGTAAGTAAATATTATACACATTGCTGAGGTTAGAAGCAGGTAAAAAGTAGACAAGAGACCTGCAGATTAGTGGAAAAGCTAAACAGATTGCAAGATGTGATCCCATGTTTAGAACATCATTTCCTATCTTGACAGTTTCCAAACAGAATAGACTCACCATTCCCAGGCAATGATCATATAATTGGCTTTGTGGACCATCTGGGGGAAAAAAACTAGCTTGGAGGAAGGCAACTTTGAAATAACAACTACTACTTTGGGAGGAACCAATAACAAAATACTGTATATCCTTAGAGGAAAACCACGACAACCTCCATGACTTTTTTTTTTCTTTTTGGAAACTACACCATCAATTCTGAAAACTGGTTCTAAATACCAAATTTATGAACAATAATTGCACATATGACAGTGCTTCAGTTTTTAGTGTTAATAGTGACAAATTAAACTCCCAATTTCTATGTTCAACCTTATCAAATTAATTTTCAAACCTACCATTCCAAGCTGCAGTAAATAGCAGTTTTACTATAAAATGCCAAATCTGTTGAAATGTCACCTATGTAGTACTAGAGAGAGCATTTGAAAAAAAAAAAGAGGGGAGAAAGTACTGTAGTCTGAACTTCAGGTAGGTATTTGTTCCCCAACTTGTAAAGCAGCTCTCCATTAGACATAACACTAAGGGGTATATTAATGTTAGTATAGCAGTTTTAAAAAGGAACAGGTATACATCCAGTGGGCTTTAGCCTGTTGGTCTGGTTTCTGCTACAACTCCATTCATCAACCAGGGAGCACTAGTGAAGGGAGGCACTTCAGAATCCACATTTTCAGCATGATAAAAAAATGCTTTGGCTTTCTTCATTCATACTAATGTTTCCCATTATGCCCTAAGGTACATTTCATTGACCTGTGAACTTCTAGCATATAATATTTAGAATCTTGGTAGAGTAGTGGTTAGACTCTAACCGTTAGAACATTGGGCTAGAACTTGGGAGATCCAGTTTCTACTCTGGACTGAGCTATTAAGTTCATTGGGTGATCCTGGACCAGTCTTTCTCTGTCAGCTACACCTGTCTCACAGGATTGTTGTGAAGCTAAAAAGGGGACGAGAGAGCCATGTATGGTACCTTCAGCTCATTGGAGGAAAGTAAATAGGGCAGCATAAAAGATAGAGAAATAGAAAAGATGGGAGAGTCAGTGTGGAGTAGTGGTTTGTGCATTGGACTATGACTGTGGAGACCAGGGTTCAAATCCCCACTTTGCCTATGGGAACCCACTGGGTGACCTTAGGCAAGTCACACACTCTGAGCCTCAGAGGAGGGCAAAGGTAACCCCCCTCTGAACAAATCTTGCCAAGAAATTCCTGTAATAGGTTCAACTTAGAAGTTGGAAATGACTTGAAAGCACACAACAAAAATAATATAAAAGGTAGCTGTACTGCATCCAAGGTCTTGAAAACCTCTTCTCTTTAATGGCCGTCACTTTTGATAGACCCCTTTGATTATCATTTTGTGTGTTTCTCATTTCACACTTGCTGTGTGTCAAGCCAAGCTTGGCTTAGAAGGGCACCTGGTACTTAGGAACTTCATTGTATAGTAGAACCTTTTCATATACTCATTTAATGGCCTTACAATCACCACCACCCCCATCATGTTTTCATGGCCAGACTACAATCTGGAGGCTGCAAGTACTCTTTTTAGTGGGTTTGATAATGGTTGTGATCAATGAAACCAACCACGTTACTATGCCAGTGTCTGAAGCACATCATACTATCATTTGAGACAGATATGCCAAGCTGAATATTTAGGATCAAGAGGCATAACCCAGTCAGAAATCGATACTACTGGAAGAATTAAGCACAAAGCTTAATTTGTTGTTTGTTGTTGTTACATGCCTTCAAGTCATTTCTAACTTATGGTGAACCTATTACATGGTTTTCTTGGAAATATTTGTTCAGAGGGGGCTTGCCACCGTCATCGTCACCATCACCATCACCATCACCATCACCATCATCTAGTGTGTTATGGCTAAACTGGGAGTCTCTCTGCCTTTAACCCCCCGATTTAGCTTCCCTCTAAGGGTAACCCTGAACAGCCTTACTCAAAGGTGCCCCCTAGAGGCCAAAAACGCTGCCACCACCCACTGAGATATTTATGACCAGTCCAGTGGGAGACTGGATAACTTGTGGAACTACCCACCACCGTGGAACCAACCAACTCCTCCCTCCTATCCCTAGAGAGAGAAATGTGTCAATGACCAAGGGATAAGCATCTGGGCATCAGTGACAGAAGACAGAAAAAGCTTATTTTATTCAAGCAAGGCTTAAAACATGCAAATCTCTCATGAAGAAAGCATCTCCTTCCTTCAGGTTCAGCTTAGAAGTTACAGAGAATAGTAAAAGCAAAGCATTTTAGTTACATCCAGCCAAGTAAGAAAATAACCATAAAATTCTAATGCCATCTAACTAATACATTGTCCCTAAGATTCTACTCACAAACTGTCAAGTCCAGTATGCAGGATTCAGTCTTTGAATTCCCAGGAGGTTGTGAGCTGGCTGGGTCATTTAGGCCTGGCTCACCAGCTGCCTCCATTGTTTAGCTCTGGGCCTACTGTCTGCACCCCAGACCCTCCTTTGTCTGTCCTCATGGTCTGATTAAGCCATGTGCTTAGAACAAAGAATTTATAGTCCTTCTTTCAAATTGACCCCCTGGCCTTCTGATTGCTTACTGTCGCTGGTGCTCTTACCTCATTGCTGAGGCTGACCTAGAGGTTCTACCTGTCCTCCAGGGCTCCATTTAAGCCTAAAGTTGTTAACCCTTTGTTTACTTGATTGTTGAGATTACAGCTGCCTGATCGCTGAATGGCAGGATAATGGGAGATGCAACCCCCCCTTATCACATCGTGCCATCCATGTACATGGTGCTTTACATAATGTTACATAATAAAACAATTATAACCATCTTCTGGGGCTCAGACAGTGTGATTTGCCCAAGATAATCCAGTGGGTTTCCATGGCTAAGCAGGAACTACTCCCTTTGAAATCTATAGCGCCCAATGGAGCTGAAAGATATCAGTACTGGTGTAATAATGGCTTCATAAAGTTAACAACAACAACATACTTAACAACAACATTCTTCATATTATACTAAATTTCACAAATTCAATTCCATCTGATTTCTTTATCTATAAAAAGGACTTTATCAGACAATCCCCTTAAAGCATTCTTTTGCTGGCATAACAAAATCCATTTTTATGCCAGCAAAGAACGCTGCGTCCCGCACTTACCTTGCTTTCCTGGCAAAGGCAGCTTCGGCAATAAAGAGGAAGTGAATGGAGTCTGTTCACTTCCTCCTTTGAAATCCTGTGGAATATCGTGAGACTTCATTGTGTGGGAAATTCAAAAAACAAAACAAAAACAACACTAAAAAGGGGGGTGGGGAGCACAAAAACACACTTTAAAATTTACAAGTAACCCAGGGAGGGTCATAAAAAGTGTGCCATTTACCTGGATGTCGCAATCTCACCCGGAAGTGTTTGTGCTGGATGGGGTAAGTACAGTAAAAAAAAGATGTGAGTTTTCAATGCTGGCGATGCCGGCAAAAAAACTCCACAGGGGATCAATAGATGGATGAAACCGTCAATTAAAAATATGGTTTTTTAAGGGGACATAACCTCGAAAGGGTGACATTGTGTGGTACACGTGCCCTTTCATGGTTATGTGGCCTTGTTATGACTCCTTATTCTGGGTGTCTGATAAAGTACAAAGTTTCTCCTCTGGGATTTTAAGTGAATAACTACCTAATGTTAGGCGAATTGAAAGGATGTTTGAAAGGATCACACCACTGTGATACTTAATCCTCACCCTACAGCCAACACGTGTTTTGTCCTCATTCCTATGAGTTGTGCATTTGGGATCCAAGTGAAGGGCCTGAATACATGTCCAATACACAAACATACAGTTTGTCCATGTGAGGTGGTATCCTGGGCCATTCAGAAACCCCTTTGTTCCACATGAGACTGACACATCTACATCTCTGTATGCATAGGGATCCTCTACATAGTAGTCAAGTGAGTAGTAGCTCAAAAATGTGGTAAAAAGTATGTTACTGGTACAGGCAGAGAAAGCAGGAAGAGCTTCACAACACCTGATATGTGGATTGAATGTGTGAGGGGGGACCATATTTACCTTCCTCTCTCTGGAGACACCACATAAGAAATGATAACGTATAGAAGTTTTGTATATATAACATTTAATTTTCATACCAGTGCCAAAAAACAATAGATAGCCTGTTATATGAATATAATTATTGATGATGGGGAAAAGACACATACCAGGAGTAGTCATTTATTTCAGGTTCCTCATTTGATTTCTTTGCCTCATTGCATTCTTGCACATTTTTTTTTATTCCAGAAAGATGAATAGAGGAGAAATAATTAACAGAACAAAGCAAAGACATCTGAAGCTAGCTGAGGCATAAGTTATATAACACTGAATTACTTTTATTCTGTGGGAATTAAGTTATTATTGGGTTACACTGTCTTCAAATTCTGTTCTATATTTATTTGAACATTTTTTAACATGCATGTTCATTTTTTCCCCATTTTTGTAGGGGCATGCAAAATGTAGAAATACTTTTAAAAATACAGTACAAAAAACAATGTAATGGCTGTAATCCAGGGGATACAGAGGCTATGATTTTATAGTGTCTAGGAACTACAATAGGTGCAACGTGTGACAACCAAGCTGCTACCTGCTGCATGTTGTCAAGATCATTGTGCCCCAGTATTGAAAGAACTGCCCATTGCTTGGCAGGCCCAATCTAAGATGTTGGCTTTAACCATTAAACCCCTAATTGGCATGGGACTAGCTATTGAATGGACCTCCTATCCAAATTTAAGAAATTCAGGAGAGGGCCTTTTAAGAATACCATTGTCTGAGGAAGACTGATTGGCTTTCTTGTATGTTTCTCTGACAGTATGAAATGCAGTCCCCTCAGAGCTGTGATCAGTTCCTACTCTTGCTGCTTTTTAGGAAGAGTGTGAAATTTCTTTAAACTGGCCCTAATAAACTTCTTTACTGATGTTTGTGCTGATTTTAATTGGCTGATTAAAATGATAAGTTTCACAGTTTTAATGATGCTTGTTAGACATATTGGGTCACTGTGCTTCAAAAATCAGGTATAATTATTGTACTGCTATACTTGAGAATAGTTCACCCAATAACAGGGTTTCAAATAGAAAATTTAACATTGTATAACAAAACAGAAAGAGAATACAGTAGTCCGTTAGTTAGAATAAGACATTATATGGTACCATTAAATATGTGTTCTTCAATACTGGCACTTCAACCAGCAAGTTAGTGAAACTGAAAGTAGGGTTGGAAAGGATATTAGAAGTCTTGAGGGGGAAAAACATGAAAAGGTGGCTTCTCAAGCATCCAAAAACCCTGACAAGGAGATTTTTCCTCTTGTTTTTTCAGTTCTTTTTCACCAGTTCTTGATCAAAACACACTTTTAAAAAAATACACTTGACCTCTACTCTCCCCAGCCCAGATTCACCTTTTTTTCTATCTAAGGCAGTGGTTCTCAACCTGTGGATCCCCAGATGTTGTTGCACCTACAGCCTCACTAATGACTGGGAGGACCACCTGGCTGTCAAGGTGAGACCTCAGAGGGCTCCTGGGAACTGTAGTCCAACAGCATCTGGGGACCCACAGGTTGAGAACCACTGATTTAAGGCAAAGGGGTGGGGGCAACCTAATGAAGAGGATCACTGGGGATTGTCTGCCTCATTGTAAACCAACTATCAGAACACAGGTTGCAGGGATGATCTTCCTTCCTCAGCTGTCCTCCTGGCCTCTGTGGAGCTATCAGATGCAGAAAAAAACACGTCAGAAGATTGCTACAAGAACAGGAAGGGGCAACCTTACCAGAAGATGTTGTCCTCCAGTGTTACAGGGGCGTAGCGCAGGTGTCAGTAAGGCATCCTTTTCGATTAGCAGCTTCTCCCTGTCAATGGAAAATGGAAGCCTCATCCACAGCAGCACTATGCCCCTGGAATAGCAGAAGGACACAGCGTCTGGTAAGGTCTCCCTTCTGTTCTTTTAGCAATCTTCTAACGTTGTTGGGAATGTGATTTTTTTGTGCGTTTCCCCACATCTGATAATCTCATGTGACATCAGAAGGAGGGCTGCCGAGCTGATCATGGAAGCTTATGGCTAGGGAGGACAGGGTATGTGTGTCTGAAATAAACTAACAAGCCACTGCATTGTTGTCTGATCAGAGTAGTCGCTACACATTTTGCTCCCTCTCTTGGCTCCTATAAAGATAACATGCAAGCCTTTTTTTTAATAAGCTGGAATCTGGAACTGCTAATGTTACAAACAGGCATGGTGCTGGAAATGCCGAGATTGCACATAAAGCCTGGCCAACCAGGTAACATGTGAACCCTAGGTGAATCCCTTTCATAAATGCTCTCCCTCCTGCCTGCCTGCAGATCATTGCAAAATGTTAGCCAATGAGGCTATCGGAATAGGCTTGGTGTCCTACAGAGGTTCCACAGCCTTATCACTTTTTAAACTTGAGCTCAATCTTTATGGATCTTGAGCTGGTAGAACCTGGGGTAAGTAGTAGCACATTGATGCTGTCCACAGACAGCCCATCTGTGTTCATGCACAAAATATGAAAGTTTTTCTTGGGTGTGTGTTACCTAGATGAGATGTTGCCAAAGAGCTGGAACCACAATCAATGTTTGCATTATTTTAATGGAAGACATACATACTGACAAGATTGTCCACTAATATGCCCATGGACCCTGAGAATCAAAGTACAGCCTAAACTGTTGGCTCCTATAATTCTGTTTATTATTTCACAAAGTATGTTTGCATAGATTTTTGAGGGTATGTTGGACAAAATAAAGGATGATAAATTAAGAAATCACTGAAAATATATTTTAAAATGAGGGTTGTGTTTCATGAAAGCCTTGACTATTTGATTTCCTTTACTTTTTCTGCACTAGCTAACTCCTTTCTATGTTGTGCCACTTAGCTTTCTTAAACCAGCATGGAAAATGGATCTTTTAGCAAAATTCCATAATTTAATGTAGGCCATTGGTATTTAGTCCCCATCTAGGCAGATGGAACCTTTTAGTCCCCTGTTTTCACATTTTGTTGTAGAATTCATACAGAAGTAGACTTAAAAGGTAGGCATTTTATGCCATTGCCACCCGAAAAGCTGTAAACAGTGTTCCTTAGTTTCAGCCACCTGCCATGTAGTGTTGTTTTTTTAACAGACAAAAAACAGCAGTGACAAAAATTGTCCCAACAAATCTATTACATTTGTGCTAGTTATATTTTTTGCAAACAAGGTGGGCTGACAGCCAAAATAAAAGTTCCAACTTGTGTTGAACACATGTTATTTGGTTTTGGGTGTTTGCCTGTTGTGGGATACCATTGCTTCTGAACCCATAAATACTTATGTGTACATGGGATTCTACATTGCACTGGAATTTTCAATGGGATCAGAAAATGCTCATATTCTCATTTGGTTCAGAACTTAGGCTGCATCAAGGCACTAAGGAGATTTTCAGATGCGATTTTCAGCAGGATATATTGCAAAACAGCTCCGTTGATGCTGTGCGGCAGGGGAGCTGTTTTGGATGACGCCGTCCCTCTGCCGAAACCCTCCGTGTCACTTCCGTGACAGAATGGAGGAAACCGCGTCGTATTTCACTTACGATTGTTGCCTGTGAGTGAAATACGACACGGTTTCCTCCATTATGTCATGGAAGTGACACAGAGGGTTTCGGCAGAGGGACGGCGTCGTCCAAAACAGCTCCCCTGCCACGCAGCAGCAACGGAGCTGTTTTGCAATATATCCTGCTGAAAATAATGTCTGAAAATCTCCTAAGTGGAAGCTTTGTATTTTCCTAGATGACAGTTAAACTATTTTTGCTAAATCTAGAAAGAAATTTGGGTAAGTCCTTTATTTTTAGACTCCCCCCATTTTATACCTAGATTGCTACTTAGGAGATTATCAGATGGGGACAAATATAGTGTCCCCGTCTCGCCTTCTAATTCCCACCGCGCCCCCATCCCTGTCATGATTCATTTTTTTCCCCACACACCTACCTTTCAAGTGGAACAGAAACTGCCCCCCTCCCTTCCAGCCGCCCAGGCATGAATGGAGCTCTCACAGAGCTCCATTCACTTCCTGGAGATCAAATCCTGGCCGTTCTTGCAAGAGAATGATTGTGTGGGAAAAACAAAAATAAAAGACTAAAAGTTAAACCAAGCACCTAAGTACACTAAAAAACAAACAAAACAAAACGTCAAGTAAACAGGGAAGGGTATAAAGAAGGCTGTCACTTACCTGGATGTCCTGATCGACACTGGAAGTGTTCTGCACAGACCTTACAGGGAGGCCGGCATTGCGTGGGGAATTTAAAAATAAAAATACAACCAAACCTCAAAAAATTAAACCAAGCACCTGAACACACTAAAAACAAACAAACAAACAAACAAACAAACAAACAAACAGGGGAGGGTACAAAAAAGGCTGTCACTTATCTGGATGTCCTGATTGCCACTGGAAGTGTTCCACACGGACCTTACAGGGAGGCCAGCATCGCACAGGGAATTTAAAAATAAATATACAACCAAACCTCAAAAAATCAAACCAAGCAGCTAAACACACTAAAAAAACAAAACAAGTAAACAGAGGAGGGTACAAAAAGGGCCGTCACTTACCTGGATGTCCCAATTGCCATTGGAAGTGTTCCGCATGGACCTTACAGGACTTTACAGGACCTTACAGGGAGGCCGGCATCGCATGGGGAATTTAAAAATAAAAATACAACCAAACCTAAAAAAATTAAACCAAGCACCTAAACACACTAAAAAACAAACAAACAAACAAAAACACCCAAGTAAACAGGGGAGGGTAAAAAAAGGCTGTCACTTACCTGGATGTCCCGATCATATCCGGAAGTGTTCGGCACGGACTTCCCAGATTGCGCCATAGGAACAGGGCGCCTTTTCGCTCACCTGTGATTCCATTACAGAAATGGAACAGGTGAGCTATTGACGGCTTTTGCCCATCAATTAAACCCCCTGGCACAGAACGGAAGCAGCACGGGGGCAGAATGGTACAGGGACAATGTCGTCTGAAAAGGAAGCCCTTTCTCGATCCTGTGGTGTCCCTGTCCCGGATTATTAAACTCATTTGATAATCTCGTTAATCTCAGAGATTTCAAGACTGAAATTGCTATTTTTCAGTTTGCAGGGTTACATGATTTTTCATCGGGGACTTCTAGATACCAAACAGCCTATATGGTTAGCTGTCATAAATTATATAATAAATCTATGTCATTTTCAGTGGGAATATGGGCACCTAATGGCATAAATCCTATTGGTAGTGTCACCTAAAGTAGACCCATTGAACCAGTGAGATTTACATAAGTGCTGAATTACCATTCCATAATTGATTCAATGGGTCTACTCTAGCTGAGATGATAAATAAGATTAAAGCTAAAGTTTCATATATTGTGAAAAATATCCCTCCCATGTTATTCCATTAGAGATATAGGTGGTGTGTGTAACTAGTAAGTTTGGAAAGGAAATATCTCATTTTTTATATATGCATAATGTTTAGATAAGTGATTTGGGTCTACAGTTTGTATGAGTATTTTCAGACATGAGAATTAATGAAGGATTATGTACTCAAAGCCAAGATGCAGTCTGTAACCTCGTTTCTGTGTTGTGAAACCTTTAACTGGGTAATGCTACTTCTACTGCAGATGAAACACCATGCTTAATGTCACACAGATCTGCCATGGTGTGTTAGACTCACCCAACAACATCACACATCATAATGTCACACAGATCTTGCAAACAGAGCTGAAAGGAAAATTCTCTTTCCAGTCACACCTTTAAAGGTCTAACATGCATGGAAAGCAAAGGGAGAGAAAAGATCAAGTTTAAACCCAGAGAAAATATTTAGAGCAAAAAAAGTGGAAATGCAAAAAAGAAAAAAACAAGAAAAAAACAAAGTAGTCAAAATTAGAGGCACTGTCACTCCAAAAAAAGAGAACAAAAGAGACCAACCTGAAAAGAAGAAATAGACATGCAGAAGAGAGCAATGTATACAAAAATAACAGCAAGAAATAGAAACAGAACAAGGAAGAAGAAAAAGAGAAGATAATACAAACAGGAAATTCACAGTAAGGAAAGGGAAATTCACATCACATGAACAATAGAAGGAAAAAATAGTTGAAGTACTGAAGATACTCAGTACTAGGAATCTACTTAGAATCAACTTATTCAGATCTACTTGAGCTTCCATGATCATGATAAAAACATTGTTTTACTGCTTAGTGAAGAAAACTAATATAGCAGTCAAACTTTCTGAAGAAAGAGGAAGCATCTTCTTTGTTTTGCTATCATGCCCAAACAATTGTACCATAGCAGATGCCCTGTGATGTATTATAATTGTACACCTCATGAGGTGGAATAGCTTTCTAAAAAATTATTATTATCAAGTGCTGATTTATTATTACTGAGTGTGTTCAGAAATAGAATACACTGTCTTGTAGTGTAGTGTAGTCTCCTTTGGAGTTTTTTAAACAGAGGCTGGATGGCCATCTGTTGGGAGTGATTTGATTGTGTATCTCTGCATGGCAGAGTGTTGGACTGGATGGCCCTTGTGGTCTCTTCCAACTCTGTGATTCTGTCATTCAACAGCACTGCCATTTCGCTTAATTAATTATATAATGTTTAGCCAAGTGATAGAACTGGGCACCACAATTCAAAAAGGATATTGACAAATTGGAGCGTGTCCAGAGGAGGACGACTAAAATGGTGAAAGGTCTGGAAACCATGCCTTATGAGGAGAGACTTAGGGAGCTGGGTATGTTTAGCCTGGAAAAAAGATGGTTAAGAGGCGATATGATAGCCCTGTTCAAATATTTGAAGGGGTGTCACGTTGAGGATGGAGCAAGCTTGTTTTCTGCTGCTCCAGAGACTGGAACACGGAGCAATGGATGCAAGCTCCAGGAACAGAGATTCCACCTCAACATTAGGAGGAACTTTTTGACAGTGAGAGCTGTTCGGCAGTGGAACGCACTCCCTCGGAGCGTGGTGGGCCCCCTTCCTTGGAGGTCTTTAAACAGAGGCTGGATGGCCATCTGTCGGGGATGCTTTGATCGTGATTTCCTGCATGGCAGGGGGTTGGACTGGATGGCCCTAGTGGTCTCTTCCAACTCTGCAATTCTATGATTCTACGATTCTATAAGATCACAAATAATCATCTATATTGGTCAGGAAAATTTGTAACCAAATATGCTATGCACAATCACGCATAATCAGCTTCTCAAGATTTGGGGAGGAACCTGTAAGTGTTGATGAAGTAGTACTCCTATTATTCCTCACCATTGGGTGTACAGATGGATCTTGGCAGGAAATGAAATCCAGTGACATCTAGAGGATCATATGTTCCCCAATGTTGCTCTAAATAGCATTATGGTGACTCTCTTTTGGGTGTGTCTTAGATTTTTCCAAAGTCCAGGTAGAAGTTGGACTCTGCAGGCTACCATCCTCTGTGTCCACCTGCAGAAGCACAGTTGGATGTTGCCTGACCATCTCTGCCTGGCCCTGGATACTAAATTCCTGGGTGTGTTTGGGGGCAGAGATGGGAGGAAGCAGTTACTAAGGAGGCTGTGCATGCATAGAGGGAGGAGGAGGTAGAAGTATGCTTGGCAGAGCTTTGTGCACTGTCAAAGCGATGTAGGATCTTGACTGATGAGTGCCATTTTCAAAACATTGGCCTACCAGAAACACAGAGGAAGGAAAGGGAAGCTCATTTTAAAAGATTCTTCTTCCACATGCAACTTCTGCAGGTTTGTTACTTAGGGCTTGTCCACACTATTGAAAAACCCCCAAACTCCCCATCCCCACTGAATCCGGTGTGATTAGTCCACACATAGGAGATTATCAGATGTGTTAAAAGCTGTGTTACAGCAATGCCAGGAGATTGCAAAAGGGCTCCCTTATCAGATGTTGTCATTGTCCCCCCTTGTTATGCACCCGTTCTGCCAACACTGCTTTTTATTGACAAGAGAAGCTGTCAATAGATCCCCCCATTCCGTTTCTGTGACAGATTTGCCTGTGTGCAACAAGGCACACAGTTATGCTGGTGAGATCCCAGCATCAATGGGAGGTCCCTGCCAGAACACTTCCAAGTGAGATCGAGACATCCAGGTAAGTGACACACTTTTTATGACCCCTTCCTGGTTACTTGAGCATTTTAAAGTGTGCCTTTGTGCTTGCTGTCACTTTTTTGGGTTATTTTTCTTTTTGAATTTCCAGCACTCATGTCTTCTCATGAGAATCTGCGGGATTTCAATCCAGGAAGTAAACAAAGCTCTGTTAGAGCTCCTTTCACTCGTGGGCTGCCCTGTCGACATGAGACAAGGTAAGTGCGGTGCAGATGGTGATTGTGGCAGGACTGGGATGGGACAGGGGCGAGAGTGGAGATTGTGGGACAGGAACACTTTTTTGTTCCTGTCTGATAGTCTCCTAAATGTGTCTCTTTCCCCCAAATCTGGTGCAATTAGTCTATACACCTTATGGCCCTTTTCAGACCGAACTTGGAGCATACCACCTTAATCCACATTTTAGTAAACTCACTGTTTTCTCCAGAGTTTGCTTGAAACTCCTGAGAAAACTGTAGTGTGACCAATGCATCAACCCTGGATTTGGGTGGTGGGGATGCAGGACAAGCACTACCTGACAGGTGTCACCATCCCCCCACATTCTTGGTGTCACTTCCTCATTCTGAAGGCAGAGCTCTGGTGCACAGTCACTCTCTTTGAAGTTAGAACGAGGTGGCCAGCCCTGCAAGGCTAGCCATTTGTTCTGATTTCAACAACCGTGACTAATGCCAGGGCTCTGCCTTTCCTGTGCACAATTGCACTCTCTGAGGTCAGAAGAAATGACCAGCCCTGCCTCAGTGAGAGTGATGGTGTGCTGGGAAGGCAGAGCCCTGGCACTAGTCACTCTCTCAGAATGAGCAGCCAACCTTGCAATGGAGGTGCTAGCCACTCCTTCTGACCTCAGAACAGGTGACTGTGCACTAGGAAGGCAGGGCCCTGTTGCTTTTCCAGCCCACACCACCAGCACCATGGATGTGCCTGGCAAACAATGGTGGTGGACACGCAACTTCACTTTGGGCAAAAATCCAAATGAATTATTGTGTAGACAAGCCCATTGATGAGCGATGCAGATTCAGGCTTTGGCCAGGTAAAGTATGGCAATGAAATCTGGGCCAGAGTAGCCCAAAATTCATGTGCTGCAGCTCCAGGCCAAAGTAGTCTGATTGTCATCCAGACTTTTACCCCCAGTAAGTTGTCTACCATTTTTTTCTTTTTTCTTTTTATTATTGTCTACCATTTTCATAGCAATAACACACAAAGAACATAGGGGTATTAAGTATATCCTTCTTTGAATAAGGATGGAAATGCTTCTTTTTTACAGAATCTCTGCACCTATTCATCGTAAATGTGGCACATGTTAAGGACTCAGAAGAGGGAATTATGTTACACATTTATTTCAGTTCTGCTAATAATTAAGTTTAAAAGCTGTTGGCAGTTTAGGGGTTTTTTTTGTTTTTGTTTTTGTTTTTGTTTTTTTTGCCCAAACAAACAAAATGGATCAGCAGCCATAAAAGGCAGCTCCCTATAGAGCACACTGCAGCAGCTGAACTTCTCAAACCATAAATGATGGTTGCAATGCTCCTGTTACCCAAGAAGACAGATCTGAAGACAGTCAGTGTTGTAGAAGACAGACCAGACTCTACAGCCAGTTTTCAAAAACCTTTTGAGACCAGAGTTAAGGCAATTTTATTTTGCTCTAGCTCCACAAAGGTGGGAGACTGAAGGCTAAGTGTGATGCCTTAGCATGCCCTGTGATTAGGAAAGATTTTGTGCAATGTCACAAACTGTGCTTGTTTACAACTTACCATCCACACATCCAAACCTTCCCTTAGTCTCTCAAATTCAGATGGGGAGGATGAGGCTTGTCCTGAATATTTTATGAAGTTACTGATCTTTTACTGCATTGCAAGAGCAATCCTCCTGTGGGTTGACCCATGCCTCTATCTTGCTTACATCCAGGAGTATTTGTTGTGCTGACAGACTATTCATGCTTGATGTGGGCAATTGCTGTATTATTCTCAGTATAAATCTCATTACAACTACAAATTGTTGCCTCTATTCAATCATTTCAAATTCTTTTAAATGTTACTCCCAACTCCACTGCACAGGAGCTACTTAGGTAGAGGTTTGATATGGGGAAAGAAGTGTGGTTATATTCCCATAGTTGAAAGACTGAAGCTGGACTTGGGAAAGACCCATGGTTAAAATGAAAATGTACCACCAGAAGCAGCTGGAAGGTGCAGTGCAATCCTACACATGTCTACTTAGAAGTGAGTTCTATTGAGTTCAGGTAAGGTATTTCCTGGGGGAAGGGAGTGGAATCATCTCTTGTACGATGGTTTACTTCCCCGTTTGCCCAAATTTCTGTTTCTCCCATTTCTGTCCTCCCCCCAACCCCCAATTTTCTTTTCTTTGGCACCATAAGTGAGTGCCTCTATAAGAAAAATACCTGGGAGGGGATGCTGAGGAGACAAAAGCTGTGAATACAAAGGAAAGTTTAACTTTCCTGGTGAACCATGATATTCTGTTAAGGTAATGCTAGGCTTTCATTACCATGTGCAAAATATTACAGCTTTCATTTTAGGTTTAGAATACAACATTTTTGAGTCTTTGTAATGCAATGATATGAAACTTTTGTAATGTGGTGTTCATCTTTTGGCTATGATAAGGCAGGTGGAACAGGTTTTCTTTAATGTAGCTTAAGAAGAAACAAAGGGAACATGTAAGCAAACACTAGTAACTAGAAATAAATCTTCTTCCAGGCTTTCAGTCAATTGGGCTCTTCTCTGCTGAACAAACGGTAAGCTATGCACATAATTAGACTTCGTTCTGCCAAAATAAATCACTTTTCTGAACACATTGATGCACTCTGACACACTGTGCCCAAGCTGGCAGGCCTGCCTCTAAATAAGGATCTGCTGAGTGGTTGACATGAACTTCTGATGCATTTCAAATAGAGACGGTGAAAATCCTTTAACAAGCCTTTTTTTTCTTTTTCAAAGTCTCCCACGGAGTCTGACTATTACTGATTTATCTGAACAGTCAGTCCTATGCACACATCGTAGACTGGTGGGGATGTGTTCGTTGCCAGTTTTCCCTGATGAACTCTGACTCTTGCTCTTATAGTTTACTGGTATTTATTTTCATTTTCAGGGGAAAGAGCTTGCTGTGTTCCAGAAAAGATATCTGGAATTTGGAGACAGTACTTCTTACAGACAGGAATGCTTTTATCTGACAGCACTGAAAGTATGTGGAACAATTGCTATTATAAAAACACAATGGTGTAAAGCAAGAGGGATCAGAATGTGACCCTTTAAATCTTATTGAACTGAACTCCTCACCATTGGCTATGTTGGGTGGTAGTGGAAGTCTAATAATGTTTCCTTCTCAAAAAGTGATCATGGAATTTTCCTTGTTATGGGAAATCACATCAGGTGTGAGGAAGCAAAGTGCTGGATACTCTCTGGCCTTGAGTGATGGTCTATTAGGTTGCATCAGGCAGGTATCCCCCTTCCTTCCTCCCTTCCTTAAAACATTTTTAGATGGCAGCTGGTACAATGCACAACTATGGTTGAAGTTGAAGTGCTTGCCATATTTGGCTTTATCTGCACTGAAGAAATAATCCAGTTTGACATTGCTTTAACTGCCATGGCTCAATGCTATGGAATTCTGGGATCTGTAGTTTTGTGAGTGATTTAGCCTTCTCTGAGAGCTCTGGTTCCACAACAATATTACAAATCCCAGGATTCCATAGCATTGAGTCATGGCAGTTAAAGTGGTGTCAAACTGGATTATTTCTGCAGCACAGATGGGCCCTTTGGGTCCTAAATAACTAGCCTGTTATGCTAGTGAAAGAAAGAAAGAAAGATGTCAGTAATTGGTGGGCTCTCAGTGGCCATACTATAGCTTCTGATGTTGAGGTGGCCAATCCAGTTGCCTTTCACTGTATTCACAGTGGTGTGAAAGAACATCATCAGGATATGAAGTTTAAATGCTCAGATGAGGTTTAACTATATCTATTCCCCAAATATACAATTTATTTGGATCAGAGCCTGGCATGTTATTTTAAAACAATAACAAGTTAAAGTTTATGAGTAACTGTAATATTACATCTATCTGTCTGTCTGTCTATCTATCTAGAAGTAACATGCAGTTACAGTTAGTTACAGTTACAGACAGACAGACTTAAAAGCTCCCTGAGTCTGTTAGAAGTAATTAGTAAATATGAATTGTGACATAAAAAGGGCACAAAAATTAATGATGGTTTAGGCCATTGTTATGTTCTCATTAACAAAACAAAACACTTTAACATCATCGCTAATCATATGTTACTTCCAAACTTTGGTTTGGTTTCAGCACTAGTTGCCATACCTTTGTCATGTCTTTGACCATACATAACATTGCCTGACTGTTATAAGAAATGAAGATTTTAGTTGCATTTAGAACAGTGGGAAAGACTGCCATATACTTTCTGTATAAATTATAAAGAGAGGTATGCTCTAATTGTACGCAGCCCACGCATATTTTATCCATTTGAGACCTTTCTTCACTGTCCCATCCCATAAAAATTATTAATGACATTTGAAAGTATCTCAGAGTTCTCCTCACTCTGAGTGTGTTACTTAAGGTTGTAGCCTTTGTCTGGATGGTGGACAAAGACATTCTGAAAAAAGGATCAGGTCACTGTTATGGTGATGTTAATGGGACTGCTCAATTAAGTTTGTGCATGCATGCACACATATTCAACAGACATAGAGGACATTTGAAACATTTAAAAGAGTCCAAAGTTCTATTTTTAATATTAACCACCTTTTTTTGTTCTGTAGAACAGAAGAGCATTAAGATTTTTCTACAGACAAAAATTTGGTTCCATACAAATTGGAATTGGGTGGATTTGAGGTTCTACTTCTGGGATGAACTATTTCGTGTTCTGGTGATAGTTAGACAGACTATAGATTTGCTTCTTTCATGTTTTTTTTTTAGGCTTCCATGTGTAACCTCTGTCCACCTCTTGAATTGAGGGGCATGCAGCTGTTCAGCCACTATCTGAAATGGAAAGTTTAACCAGGTAGTATGTGAAACAGATGTGTCTTAGAAATTTATATATTATATTTAATTTATATTATATAGAAGCTTCTATAGACACATCTAGGGTTGTGTGTATGTGTGTGTGTGGGGGGTTAAATAAATTTTAAATAATTTTGTTACCCAAATTACTGGGATTGATTCATGGAAACCCCACTCGTATCATATATTAATATGGAGAATTTTAATTAGCTCAATATGGCAATGAGAGGCCAGGAAACTACAGGACCTTTTGATGTAGTAACCGATGAAACTCACAGCCAGGAAATAAAATTAAAATGTTTTTAACTGAAAATTCCAGTGCAATGTAGAATCCCATGTACACATAAGTATTTATGGGTTCAGAAGCAATGGTATCCAAAGCTTTAAAAAAAAGAATTCACACCAACACTCAGGCTTCAAGCAATCACACAAGGCAAGCAAAGAGTAGGCAGCCCGTCCTGCTTTTTGCTTTCAAATACAGGAGCATTTCTTGCAACCTCAAGCATCTGAAAAGTTAATCAGAATGGAAAAATAATATCCATTGTGGAGAAGTCAGGCTCTGAAATGATTTCTCCCTTGTAATCAGCAGTCAGAGGGAATACCTCTCTCTTCACAGTCTTCAAGAAGAAGTGATGGCTGATTGATTGAGGAATATGTGGACAGTGGGACTAAGTTCTGAAGCACTGCCTGCACACGGCTTTAGTCTTAATAACTTTCCATTACAGGCATTTCCTGTAGCAGAAAGGAAACTAGGTTTGATTTATTTTTGATGGATCTTCTCTGCACCAGAACTCTATTGCTTTCAAAACTGTTGTTGCAGAAGCACCTGAAGTGATTTTATTGCTCCTATCAAGGCATTAAATGATTTCAGGTGCCACAGACATTTTTTCCCCTGTTTGATAGGTGAAGTCAGTTGCTAAAAAAATTGTCACTATGCTGTTTTTAACTTTTGACATACCCAAGGAAAAAGAAATCACTGTTCTGTGCCTGCTAGAGTAACTGAGGCTACACAAATGCAGCAGTGGATGGAAAGATTAGGGTGTCTTGGACTGCTGTGACATAACACTGCCAACTGTAACCACCAAACTGCTACCCTTATTCTTCTTCCCTTCTTTTCCCAAATAAGGTATGGTGGGAAATGTTGGACTAAAAATATCCTCAAAATTATTGCAATCTGGAGAAAACAAAAAATTCCAAACAATCAATGGGCTAATTGTGGGTATATTCAACTATAAAAACACAGTTTAACAACAACAACAACAAATGAATAACATGTATATTGTACTACTGTATTGTTCTAAAGTTATATTATAAGGATTCAAGTGAATGACGATCCTAGCTGCTGTTCACTTTTGAGAGGGCAGCTTGGATTTCATTTCAGCAATAGTAAAAAAAATGTTATTTTTTGTTTGTTTGTTTTTATCTGGTTGGCCATGGGTAGTGAAAATGGCACAACCCATTCTCATGAGGGAATTATTAACATGCTTTGGCAGATGTTCTTCATTGGGGTTGTATACTATAAATCTCTGCATGAGGAATTATGCAGTGATTGTGCTACATAATCCTACACAAAACTAAATGCACACCCAAATATATAACTAAATGCATAGTGCACACACAAGGAGGCTGACATTCTTATTTGCATGTGCAGGTAGGATGGCAGCACATGCACAGCTCTCCTTTTACAAACTTGAACTGAATATAGACATTCCACTTTGGTCAACAATGCCTAACTGCTTCCACAAGTTAATGTGTGCATGCATATGACGCAAGCAGAATTCCTGCCTTAGACTGTGCTGTTGATACTGCTGCTGTATGCCTTTATAAGACATTTCTGACTTATGGTGTCCCTAAGGTGAACCTGTCACAAGGTTTTCTTTGAAATATTCATTCAGAGGGGGTTTGCCATTATCTTACTCTGAGGCTGAGAGAGTGACTTGCCCAAGGACACCCAGTGGGTTTTCATGGCAGAGCAGGGATTCGAACCCAGATTTCCCAGAGTCCTAGTCCAACACTCAAACTACTATACCACAATGGCTCTCTCTACACATTAATGTAGAGAGTTTATACACAAGTACAAATAACTTTGGAGAGGCATAAGTGGTGTGGGGGAAGATCCTCCAAACAGAACTGAGCATGTTCACTGAAGGGGAAAACATATAAAACTGGATGAGAAGAGGAATAGAAAGGAAACTGTATCCTGAAAAATGCCATGATTGAATGGAGTATTGTAAAAACACAACGTTGGTAAATGTTGAGAACATGCAACATTTTGCTAAGGAAATATTTTTTAAAAACACCATATGAGACAGGCTAAGGTGTGATCTTGACTGACTCACAAGAGCTATCATAAGTCTGGCATTCTGTGTTGAAAGCAGTTTCAGTTCCATTTTCTGCACTGAAAACAATTGAGCTAAAATGGTTGATTCACATACAGAGTGAATGTTAATGACTCCACTCTCAAATTACTTCCAGGCTGATATGATAACTTGACAGATCTCTCATTTAATGTTTTTGATTGTTTCCTTTCCCAGCAAGTGCTCAATTGAGTAGTATTTTGGTGTTCTATTGATCGGATTTCTTTGATTTGTGCCTGTTTTGATTGCTAATTGCAATATTTGGTTTAAATATCTTTGGGTCTCTATGGTACATTGTAATGGAGTTCAATCAATTAAATAAAATGTTATTTGGGGGGCAGACTACTTTTGTAAATAAAAATAAGATTTGCAATCATTACATTTAATTACAACTGTAAAGTCAAAAAACCTGTTAGATATCAGACAAAGGCATCAATAAAGCATTACACAGAAAACAACAATGACTTTGGGCTGAGAATTGTGAAAGAAATAAGTTTTTTTCCTACACTTTCTGTTGAAGCAGACCTCTAAGTGAGATGAAAAGACTCAATGGAAAATAAATGGCACAAGATTAAGATGAAAATTATGAAGCTATCTTATTTATATTAGTTCTGTTGCTTTTCATCAGTTTACAGGATGGAATAGAAATGTTGTTGTTTGCCTTCAAATCGTTTCTGACTTAAAGTTACCCCAAGGTGAACTTATCATGGTATTTTTTTTTGAGAATGAGAATGTGTGACTTGCTCGAGGTCACCCAGTGGGTTTTCATGGCCAAATGGGGAGCTGAACCGTGGTCTCCAGAGTTGTAGTCCAACACTCAAACTACTGTGCCATGCTGGTTCCCTGCTGCTATTCTAGTTTTGTGGATACCATGGATTGCAAAAAAGACAAATAAATGGGTCCAAGAACAAATCAAGCAGGAACTCACCTAAGATGCCAAAATGAATAAATTGAAACTGTTGTACTTTGGACTTATTGGACTTTTTTGGACGTCTCATATACACCGCAAGCAGCCTCCTTGCGTTACGAGGCTGCTGCGCTGCAGGGCGTCGCTTTCGGATGATGCTCTCCCCTGCCGGTATGTGGCCGGTTTTTAATCACGATCAACCTTTGTGATTAAAAACCGGCCAAATATAATGCTCAAATGTCCCCGTGGTACCGCAACAGTACTGGCAGGGGAGAGCGTCATCCAAAAGAGATGCCCTGCAGCGCAGCAGCCTCGCAACGCGAGGAGGCTGCTTGCGGTGTATAGGAGACATCTGAAAAAGTCCATTGTGAGAAGAAATGACTCAGAAAAAAACAATAGACTCAATCAAGTAAGGCCCGGGCCTGAATTTGTATGATCTGAGCAAGACAATTGATGACCAGGGATCTTGGAGATCAATAAGTCATAAGGCTGCCGTAAGTCAAAGTTGACCTGATGGCAGTTAACAACAAAAAAAGTAGGCTGTCCCTTGCTGTAACCTGGAAGGCTCCAAATATATTCTATATTTCAACCAATTCAGACTCCCTCACTCTTATTTATTTAACTCTTAGCATTCCACTTTTCACTCATAAAAGGTCTCCCTGTGTGGATAATGATAGTATTGTTAAACATAACAATACAATGACTAAGCAAGCAGGCTCGTGGAGAAGGAGAAGTAAACACAGTCATTTGCCATTTAGGTTATTAGGGATGATAGCAAATGCCTTGAATTGGGCTTAAAAACAAAACACCAGGCATTAGAGATGAAATAGCAAAGGAATTATATTTTCCAAAAACAAAGCAAAACCTTGGTTCTAGTGGCAGCTTATCTGAAGTTTCAGAAAACATTTCAAAGTCAGGCTCATATGGAACATACTGCAGAAACTTTGATAGAACTGAGACTTGATTTATAACCAGATTCTTTGTTTCCAAGAATGAGTTCCACAGGTGCACCAGCCTAAGCTAGGTCAATGTCCTGCTAGCCACCTCACCATTCAGAAGCAAGGATGTAAATCTTTGATTATCTTGTTCTCATATGCAAGAGCAAATAATTTCAAAAGCTTTCTCCTTGATGAGTGAGATTATGGGAGATATTTGTGCATTTTCAATTATTTTTTACACTTCTGGCTTGCATACAAAAACTTTTTTTGGGAAAAATATTTACATGCAGAAACAACACATTTTTGCCCCAAACAAATGTATTTTGTGCAACATGCACAATTTTCTGTATAAAATGTTGGTTTCTGTGCAAAACAAGGTGGGACTTCCCCCCCCCCATTTTTTTCCTGAAGTGTGAAATACTTATAATTTTCTCAGTCAGAATTCAAACCTTTTTCATGCATGCCATGTAAAGCATCTTCTGAATGCTTTGCGTTTCTTGTTGAGGATGAGAAAATTCGTGAGTATCCTTTACATTTTCACAAGCAGTGAACTAGAAGCTTAGCTCACACACTAGGGTGATGTGTGTTCCAGGCATAAGAACTCAGTCCTACTAGAAGATAATGTTCTGTTTATTTAATGGCTAGCCAGAAAGACTTTAGGAAAACTGATCAAACAATTTATGCAAGGTGTGGGAGTCAATACTTTTTTGGGAGGAATGGCAATGTAACACACACTCACACTAATGGCAAGACCCTTTCTCTTTATAGCTTTTTGGAAAAGAAGACACAAAGTTATAGTATCTCTGCTTCTGCAGAGTGTCTTTCCCTTTTTATGGGAAGTAATGATCTGGAAAGAACACAGAAAGAATGTGGGGTACATAACTTATGTGTTAAAATTTTAAAATGTATGTGATATAAAATGGCTCCCTTCAGCCTTTACTGTTTTTGACCTAAGAATTCCTCTGTGGTATAGATCTCTCTAGTTCTATACACATGTTCAGTGAGCACATGGAGAAAACTGAACTGAGATGCCACTGATATTGTCTCAACTTCCACACACTTATGCAGAGGTCTGAGCAGAAACACCATGCATAAAACTGTATACACATGAAGACTTGTGGAAGTCCAAGTCAAAGGAAGAAAAGTTCTGCACATATATCTTGCTTATTCATACTTGAACATATGAAGGTTGGGAATAGAAACAGTGGGCAATATCCTAGTTTAATTTCTTCCATACATTTGTTGAACAAATGAAAACAAGCTTTATTCTTTCATACAACAAACATGCTCAAGTCATAGAGGGGGACTTAAACATGGGCATAGCCCACACTACATAATTATAGTGCTGTACTCCTCTTTAATTGCCATGGCAATATCCTATGAAATATTGGGGTCTGTAGTTTACTGAGGCAATAGGAGTCATTGGCTGGGAATTCTAAATGTCCCTCTCTAAACTTCAGATCCCAGGATCCTATGAGACATTGTCATGTGAGTGAAAGTGGAATGTAGCACTATAATTGTTTAGTGTGATTGGGCTCAATGTCTCAAACTCTAGGAGACTGTATATAATTGTTTGTTTCCCAACAATGTGATTCCAATTGTTAGTTTCATCAGGAAACACTGCTGATAAAAGATGCATTTATGCAGCCTTAATATAATGGTCAGTTGCCTTGTTCACAAAGATCACCGAGAGACTAACCATTTTTCCCAGTTGACTAGCTGTAGCACAAGCATAAGTTGAAATGCATTTTGCTAACATTTTAACAATAAAATGTTTATAGTAATGAAGATTCTACAGTTCTTGATGATATGTTATTTCCTATTAAGCCAATATCATATTTTTTCATAGAAGTAATAATTTTAAGAGCATTGTAAAAAGATCCAGTTTTATATATATATATATTTATTAATGGTCGTTTAAGATGCTGCCTTGGTCTGATATAGTTTAATTGCAATGTGTGTCATTATTTTATACAGTTAAAGAATGCTATGTATTGTTTGCTTATTCAAATGTAAATGTTTTATAGGAATTATACTGAAATATGTGTTCCACCTACTTGATAAAATTCTAATGTAATGTAAAAAGTGTGCCAGTATAGAGAAAGGCACACAGCAGCAAGTGCGATCATTATAATTGTATTAGCAGGGGGATAATGCAATTATAACAAACAACTAGTCATAGTTATTCAGTTAGGTGCCTTAAACATTATGCAAGCACAAAATGGAATCCATCATTTCATGTAGCTTTTCCTATACAACTATTAGAGGGTAAAGTACACAGAGGAAGCTCTTAGGATTTAAAAATTTAGCATCACTTTCTTCGGGTGTCTTCAACAAGGCTTGCTTGTTACATTGCATTTCTATTTTTGCCATTTCTAAAACCCATATACAGTATTAATATAACAATCACATTACATATTAGACATAAACTAAATAATATGATTATGAAAAACAAATACAGTGTTGGTAGTTAAAGGCTACAAGGCATTAATTTTTAACTTGGGGTGGGTGTAGGGAGATTTGGGTGGGCTTCTGGGAGGCACAAAATGGGCCCCTGTGGACCACACTTTCCACACTTCTGGTCTATATGGATACAATATCTCATTTGTGGAAGTAACATAGTGTTCCTTGGAATTGACAGGATGCAGTTCTATCTTAACTACAGAGGAGAGCCAGCATGGTGCGGTGGTTTGAGCATTGAATTATGACTCAAGCTGTGGTGTCACTAAGGCTGGTATCACCTCTCCCACCGACACGCCTCTCTGCACCCCTAAGGACTGCCACTGCTCTGGAAACCAGGGTTCAAATTCCCATTCAGCCATGGAAACCCTCTGGGTGACCTTGGTCAAGTCACACTCTCTCAACCTCAGAGGAAGGCAAAGGCAAACCCCCTCTGAACAAATCTTGCCAAGAAAACCCTATGATAAGTTCACCTTAGGGTCCCTATAAATCAGAAATGTCTTGAAGGCACACAGCAACAACAGCAGCAGTTCCTTGTCTGTTTACAGCACAGTATCTTTTCAGAAGGAAAAATGTGATGGAGGGGAGAAATTTCAGCAGTCTCACCATTTATATATGAGATTAAGAGAAACATATTTCCAGAAGTGATCTTGCTTGACAGCTCCTCTAGCTAGCCTGTGCCGATGTGTTTTCAGCTACTGTGATGTGCCAAATTGACAAACCTCTGAGCAAGGGTATTAAGAGGGCCTTTACACATTAATAAGAAGCAAGAAGAGCAGATGTGCACACAAGCAAGTTGTGTTTCAGCCTTTTTGTAGTCCTGGAGTGAAGTTCTACACAGGCATACCTTCATAAGAATGTTACTTGGGAACCAGTTGAAGATGCTTCCATCTTCAAATGTTGAAACTGGAAGGACTTGATTATAGTATTTGGAAGTTTTCTTTATTTATTTATTCACCTGTGTTCAACACTGATATCCAAAACATTCAAGGCATTTAATGAAGAAAAAAATGCAATATAGATAGATTATAAAGGCAATTAAGGTAGAATAAAGCCACACTTCTTGTGCTATCTGATTATGTTGACTGCTTGTGTCATATTGTTATTGTATTTACATAGTCACCTAGAATCTCACCATGGACCAGCAGCCAATGGCTCATGGACTAGCACCACTCCATGAGCCATTACTTTGAAAGCATTCCATAAAGTACTGAAAAATCCTTATTTATGAGCAGCAAAACCCAGAAAGACAAAATAGTAAGAATAGCTATAAAAACAAGTCAACCAGAATTCACTAAAATTGTTAAACACTGAACGCTTTCTTCAACAGAAAGTTCACACTGCTTCATAAACTTATCAGGGAAGGGCTGAGTCGGTACCCTCTTGGAAGGGCATTCCAAACTCTGACCCCAGGAATGCCTTCTCAAATAAATGATCCAATAAATATATAACAAGTTCACGTTTCTCTGAATACAAGTGTGGCTGGTGTCCAGTATGCAAGAAAGTGTACTGCTTTTGTGAATAAATTGGGTGTCAGGTTTTTTCTCTCATGAAAAAAGGAAATCAAGACTGATAAACACATCTCTTTGGCCCAAGCATCCAGGAGACCTAAGTTGCTGCTCCAGGGCACCAGTTTAGAAAGCATGCATGCTGCCCTGGATAACTTAATTTCCATCCTAGATAATCTGAGAAGAAAACAGACACAAAGAAAAACTCACCTGTTATGTTCATCATAGTCAGAAGCTTTCCTTTTTTAATCTTACTTTTACAGTGTGAACTGCTTTGATCTATGAAGGCAAGCAGTATAAATCCTACATACTAATACTATATTCATTCTTTAGTTTTCATAAAAGTAGCACTTGAATAATCTCTGCCATGGTCCCATCCTAGAGAATCCTGAGATTTGCAGTTTAAGGAGGAGTATTTAGAGTTCTCATCCAGAGAGCTCTAGGGCCTCACCAAATTACAAATCCCAGTTTTCTGTAGGATCCAGCCATGGCAGTTAAAGTAGTATCATGGTTCTATAATTGTGTAATGTGTAAGACACATAAGTATGGATCCTTAGGTAGCCAAAATGGTAGGAACTGAGCAGGCTTGGTGATGATAGTCATCAACAGTGAGAAGGGCTCTAAGAGTAAATGGGTCTTGTAATGTCTTGTAATGTAATGTCTGTCAAGTGTCTTGTATTTACCAATGACTGACATTGGTTTAGGATTTTATCAGACCATCCCTAAAGACGTTTGTTTGCTGGCATTAAAAAAAACATTCTTATGCCGGCAAAAGAACATCCCCCACCACACTTACCTTCCTCTCCCAGCAAAGGCTTCCCTGGCACTGAAGGAGGAAGTGTACAAAGTCCTGTTCACTTCATCCTTTGAAATCCCGCAAGATGAAATTGCATGGGAAATTCAAAAGTAAAACAAAAAATAAACATAAAAAGTTTCATCAATCACTTAAACACACTTTAAAACTTACAAGTAAACCAGGGAAAGTTTTAAAAAGTTTGTTACCTACTTGGATGTTGCGATCTCACTTGGAAATGTTCTGGCCGGTCCAGCCATTGTTGGGGTAAGTACAACATGATTTTCCATATGCTGGCAATGCCAGTACAAAAGCACCACAGGGGATATATTAACGACTTAAAAGTACAGGTTTATGGCAGAATATAACTGCAAAAGGGTGATGATGTCTGATCTGCATGCCCTTTCATGGTTATGTGGCATCATTATGACACTGTATTTGACTCGTCTGATAAAGTCCTTAGAACTGAAACAGCTTCTATCAATTTTGGTGGAAGTGAGAAACAGAGTTGCCCTGTCACTTACCTCAGTCTCCTCCAGCTTCCACTTTCCCTTTCTGTTTCTCCCATATTCCCTCTTTTCAGAAATCCACTCAATCTCATTATTTTATTGGGCTACAATGAGAGTTCAGAAGTTACCTTTAGAAAGTAATTAATTGCATTCCATGTCCCTGAGAAATAACCAAAATAGTTATTTTCAGTTACTTTTTAAACTACCAGATTACTAATACCACTGGCTTTTAGTACAAAATGGCCTTAACTAATGTGACCTCACACTCTCTGTACCTATAAGTATAGATTTAATAATAATAATAAATAATAAAATTTATTTATATCCCGCCCCTCTGCAAGCAATCGGGGCGGCTTACAATGATAAAATGGTAGACAGTATAAAACAACCCAAAATCCCTCCCTCCCCTTAAAACATTATTAAATTAATGCAAGTTAAAATCAATACAAGTTAAAATCAATATGTAATACAATATGTTAAATATCCTTTTAAGCAGGCAGCATCTGTTAGTAGATCCAAAAGCAACCTCCAGAGGGGGTTCCTGAGGCCGGGGTTAGCTATTCCGGAAAAGCCGGAAAAGCCTGCCCGAAGAGAACCGTCTTGACAGCCTTTTTAAAGCTGTCTAATGATGTCAATAGGCGGATCTCGTTGGGCAGGCCATTCCACAATTTTGGGGCGACAGCCGAGAAAGCCCTCTGGGAGGTAGTCGCCAGCCTAGGTCTTTGTGACTGCAACAAATTCCTCCCAGAGGACCGGAGAGCGCGGGGAGGATTATAAGGGAGAAGGCGGTCCCTGAGATAGCTTGGGCCCAAGCCATTTAGGGCTTTAAAGGTGATAACCAATAGTTACCCTATGAGGGGAATACAGTTTTCCTTTGCTATATTGCATTCCCTTGCTATATTGCAAGTCCTTGAGCAAGCAGGGATCACCAGCATTGAGGCCATGATATTGAGAACACAGCTGCACTGGGCAGGGCACATTTCTAGGATGGAAGACCATCGCCTCCCCAAAATACTACTCTATGGTGAACTCGCCACGGGTCAGCGTAAGAGGGGCGCTCCAAAAAAGCGATACAAAGACTCCCTGAAACAACATATCAGGCTCGGCCAAATTGATCACCAACAATGGTCCACCCTGGCCTCACATCGGGAGGCATGGAGACGCACTATCCACAATGCTGCAGCCTTATTTGAGAACCCACGCCGAACAACTCTTGAAGAGAAACGACAACGCAGAAAGAATCACAACCCAAAAACATCACCCAAGGAGACCTTCTACTGTGCTTTCTACAACCAGATTTGTTTATCTCGGATTGGCCTTTTTAGTCATCAGCGCGCTTGCAGAAAGCGCAGGATGAGTCCTTCCTGAATCTCCGTTTGCGAAGAAAAGCCAGAGAGATTGCATTCATAAGATAAATTAGTTAAGTCCAATTTACTGCAAAAGGAATCCCTTTCAATTAATGTATAATTTGTAACAAGTAACTTTTAAGGTCTGGCTAAAAAAAGGCTGATGGAAATATGGGACTTGAAAGAAATTTCATTGTAGCCTGAAACATGGTACAAAGCTTGAGAGAAACAACATTCATTTCCTGCATAGTTTTGAGAATCATACTATCTAAAGTGCCATGGAGCAAGTAAAGAAAGATTAAAGGATGAGAGAATACTAGAGATGGAAGATTTGTAGCAGAGATAGAAAGGAAAAAGGAAGAGGAGGGGAGGAGGGGAGGCAGAGGCAGGGTGGAGGAGATCTGCATCTAAAGAAGGGCAACGAATGCTGTGGGTGGAGACTGATGCCAAGAAAGTTCAAAATTACTAGATTCAGAATATGAATGTATGCAACACATGATGTTTTGGTGTTTTAAGAATCAAGTATCATTTCCCCATGTTTTTATCTGTTTGTCTACATGTGGAGTATGAGGTATCTCTTTGAACAAAATGTAACCTGCTGTTAGGGACATTAATGTTCACTTATTTTGTTCACATACATAAAAATGAAATGAAAAGAAAGCTTTTGGATTTCCAGGCACAGGAATGACAGGCTGGCACCTCCTTCATGGGGCTCCGTAAAAGAGGGAGCAACAGTGGTGTTGATCACCTGGTTTGGAAGTAAGTTCTGATCAGTGATTCTCTCGCCGGACAAGAAGGAATCTGCCCCACTACCTGGCCTTCTCCTGGTCAATGAAGCACAGGAAGCACTTCCTCTGCTGGCAAGAATTTGCCCCACTGCCTGGCCATCTCCTGGGTGATGAAGCACAGCATGCAGAACTCCATCACCAGAGAGAGCCCCACCCTTCTCCTAGGTGACATGCAGAGGAACTTCAGCTACTCTCTCTTCCATGAGGCAGCAGGTGGGGGGTTGTGGAGTAGAAAACACTATTTTTGCTCTGAGCATGAAAATAGAGCATTTGCTATTAGCCACAGTTCCATTTACGTGCAGGAAGTCCTGGTATGTAACCCCTGCGGATATGGGTGTTGATCTGTATTCCAAAATCAAATGCAAAATATGAAAATTTCTGGTCCAAACATTGTTGAGAAGGGATACTCAACCTGTAACAGAATAATTCTGTTAGAAGCTGTTGGTATTAAAAATAGCTAGAAGTAGGAGAAAAGCTTATATAGCAAGTAAAAAAATATAATGGCCTTGGACTCTCAGCTCTTCTGTGGGGACAACAATGTGCATCCCATTGTTAAAACTTCTATTTAAAAGAGAAATGGTTCCATAGTGTAGCAGGGGAGACAGATAAGATAGCTGGAAATTAAGCACCAGGGTGTTCCAAAGCAAACAAATATCTGTTGGCTTTTAGAATGAACTTTTAATTATCTAACTAGGAGACCAGTATAAATCTACCCTTGAAGAGCCCATCACTTGGCATTTCTCAAAGAAGATTTATAGAGGGGGAGGTATGAGATGTTTAAACAGATAAGAATCCATTTTTTCCTAACATGTATTATAAACTTTTAGCCTTATAGTGGCTCATTCAGCATATGACCTTGATGCAGTTCAATAACATCACTGTCATTTTTCTCACATTGGAGGTGGCCAGTGTATTGTGCTAAAGGTACTCCTTTTCAGAAAGTATTGTATGTGGAGCAGCATCTATAGAATGTGAGCTTGCTTGTCCAACAGCAATTACAGAAAATTGGTTTAGCCAAGCCTGCTGTGTCAAGTTTGAAATGAGTTTTCAGGGTCAGATATGCTGATATCAAAAGATTTTACAATCCATTGGGTTTGGGCAGAGCTTGGAAGTTACTAGTTCCAACTCGGCCTTTTGGCTAAGATCAAGTGTAGTGTGTGTAGTGTAGTTCCAGGTAATTAACTCCCTTTCCAAATGCCCTAAGGTGCAACTGTGTCACATTATAGTTGTAACTTAACAGAAGATAGTTTTGCTTTTTTGTGGAATAACTAACATTTATTTACTTTTATGGTTGCAAGCAATGGCCTTATCAAATGATGGAGGAAGAAAGTTAAATGCTTCAACCACTGGCTTGTGGCTCTTGCTTGATGGTATTTTGTACTCTGCTGAGAGTGTTGTGAAACTGTGAGGTGGATGAGAGAAGCGTGTTTGTGCCATGGCCATGTAACTTGTAGCTTTCAGATGTTTTTTTCAAAGTGACTGAAATAGAACTATTTTTAAAAGAAAAGACTAAGTAATGCTTTTGAAACAGTGTAACTATAATTCTAAATCTCTTTTTTTTATAGAGTTACCAATTTGATAGATGAAGGGAATGCTGTGGATGAAGTATATCTTGATTTCAGTAAGGCTTTTGACAAGGTCTCCCATGATATTCTTGCGGAAAAGTTAGTTACCTGTGGGCTAGACAATGCAACTGTTATGTAGATTTGTAATTGGTTGACTGACCGAACCCAAATGCTAGTCACCAATGACTCCTCTTCATCCGGGAGAGAAGTGACTAGTGGGGTGCCACAGGTTTCTGTCCTGGGCCCAGTGCTGTGCAACTTCTTTATCCATGACTTGGATGAGGGAATAGAGGGTATGCTTATCAAGTTTGCAGATGACATGAAATTAGGAAAGGTATAATATCCCAGAGGACGGGATCAGAATCCAAAATGACTTTAACAGATAAGAAAGCTGGCCCAAAACTAACAAAATGAATTTTAACAGGGAGAAATGTAGGATACTACACTTGGGCAGTAAAAATGAAATGCACAGATATAGGATGGAGGACACCTGGCTTGATGGCAGTACATGCGAAAGAGATCTAGGAGTCTTAGTGGACCACAAGCTGAATATGAGTCAGCAGTATGATGCAACAGCAAAAAAAGCCAATGTGATTCTAGGCTGCATTAATAGGAGTATAGTGTCTAGATCAAGGGAAGTAATAGTGCCACTGTATTCTGCTTTGGTCAGACTTCACCTGGAATACTGTGTCCAGTCCTGGGCACCACAATTCAGGAAGGATATTGAGAAGCTAGAATATGTCCAGAGGAGGGCGACCAAAATTGTGGGAGGTCTGGAAGCCATGTCCTATGTGGAGGGGCTTAGGGAGCTGGGCATGATTAGTCTGGAGAAGAGAAGGTTGAGAGGTGACATGATAGCTATGTTTAAATATTTGAAGGGATGTCATACTGAGGATGGGGCAAGCTTGTTTTCTGCTGCTCCAGAGACTAGGCCACGGAGCAATGCGTTCAAACTACAGGAAAAGAGATTCCACCTAAACATTAGGAAGAACTTCCTGACAGTAAGAGCTGTTAAGAAGTGGAATACACTGCCTCATAGTGTGGTGGAGTCTCCTTTGGAGGTTTTTAAGCAGAGGCTGGATGGCTCTGTTGGGAATGATTTGATTGTGTGTTCCTGCATGGCAGGGGGTTGGACTGGATGGCCCTTGTGGTCTCTTCCAACTCTATGATTCTATTATTCTAAATAACTATTTTTTGGCGGGGGGCACTTGAAACTCTAAATGCAGCTTATTACTTTTAAACAATAACTTTCCAAGCTCTGGGTTAGTTTGTTTTTTAAAAGCGTAAATGGGCAATTATTACATTCAAGTAGTTAAACTGTAAGTCAGCCTCAGCAAATAGATGAGATGAGGTTAAATAAAAGTTGGGTTGTCAGTTGATTTCAGAGCTTGAAAAGATTTTCCTAGCTATGCAATGTCCAGCTTTATAGGTCAGGACCAATGTTTTGAATTATGGATGAAAGGCAAGAAAAAGTCTGTGCAAGACATGGAGATCTGGTCTAACATGTTCAAGGTCACTGGTTCTGAACCTTTAATCCACCAGCACCCATCAAGTACTGAAGCTTGAACCTCATGTCTCCATAATCCATGATATTTAAGTGACCATATTCTTGGCATTCTGAACAACATGTGCCATACTTTCATAGGAGCCAGGGAGAAATCTAAGATTTGGTTTTTTTTTGTCAGTAAGTGGGAATGATAGTATCCTGGCACTTAGAACACCTGGTCAGATAGAAAAGATAGAAGCACTCTCCATGATTTTATCAGACCATAATCCAATCCTAATAGCTTAAGAAAAAAAAAGAAGTAGATTTGTCAGGTGGAGGCTGAATGAACTGTTGTTACAAAGGGAGGATATAGATATGGAATGTAAAAAAAGAATTAAAGAATATTTTGAAATCAATATATCTAATGAGGTTGATGGTGGAATTGAGAGGGATGCAAGTAAAGCTGTGATTAGGGGGCTAATAGGCAGGTAAAGAAAAATATTAGAGTGATAATAAATGTGATAGAATGTTTTACATTACATAATGAAAGAAAGGGAGCACTGATGTTCTTAGATGTGGAAAAAGCCTTCGACAATTTAAATAGGGATTTTTTGTTTCAAATTTTAGAAGTAATGGAATTTGGAGGGAATTTCATAAAATGGATTAGAGGAATTTATTCATTTCAAAAAGCAAGGATAATTATTAATGATTCATTGACAGAATACATTTAAATTGAAAAAGAGACTATAATAATAATAATAATAATAATAATAATAAAATTTTATTTCTATCCCGCCCCTCTGCAACGCAATCGGGGCGGCTTACAATATAAAAACTCCATAGTCCCAGTACCCTAGCCCACCCCCCCTTAAAACAATATTAAACTATAAAAGATTAAAAACATACAGTAAATTAAAAATATATAAATTAGAAAAATATTAAAACATACAATAGGTTTTTTTAAAATAAATAAATAAATAAATAAAAAATAAAAAATAAATGATTACAGCTCAGGGAGGACAGCCGAGTCTTGGGCTGGGATAGTTATTCAGGAAAGGCCTGCCGGAAAAGATCCGTCTTGACAGCTTTTTTAAAGCCATCTAAGGTGTTAATAAGACGGATCTCGTCCGGCAGGCCATTCCATAATCTGGGAGCAGCAGCGGAGAAGGCCCTCTGGGAGGTCACCGACAGCCTTGTTTTCATAGGCTGTAACAGATTCCTCCCAGAGGACTGAAGTGCGCGGAGAGGGTCATACGGAAGGGTCGTACGGACTAGAAAACGATGCCCGCTTTCTCCACTTTTATTTATTTTAGCACTATAAATTTTGACTTGAGATATAAGAGCAAAAATAAGATTAGAGTGGTAAAGGTAACAAAAATGGAATCAAAACTGAAGGCATTTGCGGATGACCTGGAAATAATCTTAGAAGACCCATTATCTGGTATTGATTCTTTAATGGAGAAATTGAAATAATATGGAAAATTTGCTGGCTTTAAAGCCAATATAGAAGAAACCAAAATAGGAACAAAAAATATGAACATTTGGGAGAAAGAGGAATTAAGAAGAAGAAGAGGGTTTGAAATAGTTAAAAATGTAAAATATTTAGGAATAAACATAACAACGAAAACATATCAGTTGTCTGAAAATAACTATATCAAGACATGGACTAATATAAAGAGGGATTTAACTGGGAAGCGGAGCATTAACTTATCATTATTAGGCAGACTTTCTACAATTAAAATTAATGTTTTACCAAAGTTTATGTATTTATTTCAAGTGATCCCAATTTTTAATTCGAATGACCATTTGTAGATTGGGAGAAAAAAATTTCAAAATTTATATGGTTAGGGGAAACCCCAAGAATAAAGTGGAAAACATTGACAGTTGCAAAAGAAAGAGGTGGACTAGGAGTACCTGATATGAAAATTAATTTTTAAGCAGTTTGAATGTCCTGGTTAAAAGAGTGGATTACTTTAGAAGACAAAAATTTGTTAGAATTGGAGAGAGAGAATCTAAAATTCGGCTGGCATTCATACTTAGGTTATGGGAAGAGTATAGAATCATAGAATTATAGAGTTGTAAGATACCTCAAGGGCAATCCAATCCAAGCCCCTGCCATGTAGGAATATACAAGTTAAGCCCTGCCCACAACATGCATACTACACTACAGTATTGTAGAATCCTCTCCCACTAACAGGACTGCCAATACCTGCCACCGTGGTAGCAACACCTGCCCCTGGGCACACAAACCATGCCCCTCACCCACACTCGCCTCCCTGCCAGCTCTCCCTCCCCTGTCAACAACACAACTCCAGCTTGCTTTCTTACCTTGCACCAAAACAGCACTGGCCATTTAAAACAATAAGAGATAAAGTAACAGACAGTGATGTTTTGGTGCAAGGTAAGAAAGCAAGTTGGAGTGTTTTGTTGCCAGGACAGGAGGAGAGGTGAGGAGGGTGGGGTCTTGGAGTTTGAACTAGTTGAGCAGCAGCTACAAACTGCAAATATGCAAAACCGCGAATATGAAATATGCAAATATGAAGGGACAACTGTAGTAGTAACCAGTGGAAGCTACTGGCAACAATGTCAGTAGGATGATGAATCCACTGTGGGTTTTAGTTTGAACTTTAATTTACTTACTATTCCCTGAAACATCAAAATTCTGGCAATTATCAGTAGGATAAACCAGTGGAGGTTATCGGTCCCAATGTCAATAGGTAATAAATATACTCTGGGATTTAGTCTGAACTTTAATAGAGCTATCCAATTGATGATAGGATTCAGCACCTTGATTACTCTTTTAAAATATGGACTAAAAACTTGGGATGGAATTTGCTGTCTCACTTGATGTCAGAATCACTGTCAACAACTAAACTCATTTTTCGAAGAAGAAGTGTATCAACTGTTACTGGACTAGGCCCCAAGGGACTGTCACTAAACTCACTATCTTGTTGCTTGGGATTTTGTCTTGAAATAAAATTTAAAATATACAAACAAAAGGAAGAAAATAAGCTCAGATGATGGGAAAGGTGGTGGGTTTTTGTTTTTTTTGGACTAAAGCCCCAGAGTTGTAGTCCAAAACCAGGCATGTTTCAAAGCTCTTCAATGATATAATAAGCTCACAAATTAAGGGGTGAAAAGAAACTGACAGTGCTGTAGTGATCAATGTTGAAGTGGGTGAGCTCTTTATGATCGTGCCCAAGTCAAAATCGTCAAGGAGAGATTATACAAAACAATATATTCCATATTTGATTGGAAACGGACTAAACCTTTACCAAATGTTAGGATGCAGTTGTATGCCACCTTATATAGGAGTAAATTTGATTGAATTCACTGGGAGTTACTCCGGAGCAGGCATGACTATGATTGTACTATTGTTGCTCCCAAAATACAGCTTTAAAACAGCTACTGTATGCTGAGAAATTACATTTGAGGACAAATTGGAAATAGAAAAAAGATGGGTTTGATTAAGAAGAATATAGCATGTGTAGGAGTCCTGATGATGGTAGAAGAGGGGAGAGGGATTTTCTTCTTTACCTCTTCCATAAAATATGAAGAAATGATATTCTGTTTTCCTTCTGAAAAGTTTCCATACCTGTTCTAAAATGGACAATATGAGCTAGGCCTCATCACTAATCATCCGTCAGGTTCATTGTGTCAATAAGGCCTGACCTTGTTATGTGGGAAGCATGTTTTAAATTTCAGATGCATCTCATGATGACTGTGTGGTGTCAGGAGAAAACATTTTAATGCCATTAGAGGCATTTTTGGTTTGCTCTATATAGGTTAACTCTCCATTGTGTTCTAATTGTGTCAACCTTCTTGACATTTTTCTCCTTCCTTCCCACAGAGTCATTTGCTTCCTGCCAGCTACCACAGGTTTATATGTTAAAAAAACAGCAACAACACAACTAATGCTTGTTATTTCTTGTCAAAAAGTCAAGGCTATGTTAGAACCTTTAGGAAACTCATTATACTCCATGTCCCTGGCAGGCTCGTCCAATACAAAACATTAATACCAGTCAGTTTTGTGACTAGTCACCCTGAAATATCCTGAAAGAAGACATAATATCCTTGTAATCTTTATTTAGTGCTGGTTAGAGTTGTTATTTGTCCTGTTTTTTGTTCAGGGTCAAGCTGTCAACAATAAATAAATTACTCCCCAGCTTGTAAATTGCCACATTCTTTGGTGGATTTTGGAGCAAGCTAGAAAAGTGATGAATTGGTAGCCTCAAGAAGTTTATTCATAAATATTCCCTCCAGTTTATTTAATACACCCTCTGTTGACTCCATTAAAGGTATATTTACTTCTTCCATAAAGCTCTCACATGGAAGCAAGCCAGGATGAAAAATAATCCATTTTCCCAGTTTCTATGAATGTCTGATTTGGGGGGGGGGAGGGAGGAGGTTAGGGTAGAATTAATAGTATATAAAAAAGCAACTCAACTAGACCAATGTTAGATGGAAGGCTAGGATTTAAATAGATCTGGTGCTAATACTTTTTTATTTTTATTTTTTTTTGTTTGTTTATCTAAATGGTTTTGTTTTTCAGTATACTTTAATCCAATGAGGGATGGGGAAAAAATTCATTTGATACTTCCCAACACTTGTTAGCAAACAAAACACACCTTGCCCACGAAACACATGCATTTTGTATGAATTTTCCAGTGAATTTAGAAAAAACAGAACATGCAAGAAACATGCATGTTTTTAAAACTAGATAAAAATATATATACCATATTTAAGAAATGCAAACAAAGACATTTTGGTCAATGGATATAATGCATTTCAAAAGTGTAAAATGTTTTAAAGAAATCGCATATGAATGAAATCCAAGAAGAAATGAAGGCCTGGGAGTTTTTCACTTCCCTAAATCTAGATGTATTTTTATTAGTTCTATATTGTAACATTGGCCTAACCAGGCTGTCCCTGCAGTTCCTAGCCTTGTCTGCCTGTCACTCTCACCTTCGCCTTTTCAATCCCTTTTTGGATTTGGGTCCTGAGCCTTTAGGTGACCTTAGTGTGGACATGTCTGTTTGAATGCGGTTTCTTTAATTATTATTATTATTATTATTATTAAAGTTTATTTCTAGAGTGCTGTCGGTCTACATGGCGCTGTACAAAAGCAATCAAGGATAAAACAGAATGAAACCTGCTGAAGACGTACAATCTAAATAAAACAATAGGCAAAATAATAAAAAATCAATTAAAACAAGGATAATTGCAACAATTAATAACAACATCTACAGTAAACCCAAGTGACAGAAGAAATAAAAGTATATCAGACAAGGCCAGGGAATGCCTCCCTGGACAAGGTGGTCTTTAACTCGGATTTAAAAGTGGATAAAGAAGTAATGGCCCGTATTTGAGGGGGAAGAAGGTTCCAGGAGTGAGGGGTGGCAAGCGAGAAGGGGCTAATCCGGGATGGAGCTGTGGAGATCCTAGCTTGTGACAGTAAGACTTGAGTACTAGAACGAAGGGTACAGGTGGGAATGTAAGGAGAGAGAAAGTCAGATAAAGAGGGGCTAGCCCATGCTGGGCTTTGAAAGTTAGCAACAAAAGCTTATATTGGATATGGAAAGGGAAGGGAAGCCAGTGAAGAGAAAACAGCAAGTGTGACCACCCCTTGATTCAGGGTGAACAAAAGCCAATCAGAGACAGGTTTAACAGACTAAAAGCAGTTTAACTTTATTATATGAAGCAGAATATTTGATACTTTAAGCAGCTCCAGTACTTAGTTTCAAACAAATAACAGAACTCACGCTACACAATGGGACACCCATCTAGATGAACTGTACATACAAGGTATTATCAAACCCTCTTTGCTTTTTTCACTCACCCTCATCCAGTCTGTACTGTCTCTCTCAACTCTCAAAGCTCAATTTACAGACTTTCCCTTGAGAGGCCCATCCCTCCCATCACAGAGTTTTCTGTCCTGGGATTGGCTGCCTTATGTTATCCCCACAGGTTGGTTCACACCCATTCATCAAAGCATAACTCAGTAACATATTTGCAAGGTCCCCGCCATCAGTTTCATATGTACTTTTCCAGAGTAAAAGAAAAGATGTCCAGTATCTTTTTTATTAAACATAGTTTTTTTGTTTATTTACAGGAATGCAAAGAACAATCATAAATTTTCTCACACTGAACAAGAAAGAGACATTTTTGTGAAAATGATCAACCAACATGAGAATTTTCACTTTCTCAGCACTTGTGAAAAAAACACCATTTGCACAAAAAATGTTTTTGCACAGAAAACAATGTTTTCTGTGCCAAAAATATAAATAAATAATGCTGGCTTTTCCCCAAGGGGATTTGCCCAGAAAATTTTTTACAGATAAGACTTTTTAAAGAAAATCTAAATGATAATCAAAACTTTACAAAAAAAAAAAAACCCTCTCAAAATCTTGGCAGCATGTGAGCAAACTTTGCAAGTTATATATTATTTCAGATAAGAATGAAATAAACAAAGATTTACATCCCTACTCATACATCACTAAGAGGATGCTGATTGTAGCCTCTAAAACAAACAAACAAACAAACAAACAAACCCCCCCAATAAACCAAACAAAACCTATCAGACCAGCAGCTAATAATGCTGTAATTCTGTGAATGAGGAAAGCAGAAACATAGTGCATTATTACAGTTATTATCACACATCACTGTAATCACATTATTAAAACTACATGGAATTATTGCACAATGACCATTAGCACTTTAAGAATGGAACTTTACTTCCATGATTTAGCATGGGCGATATTTCAATGGTTCTTGCAAGAAGATGCAAGCATGCTTAAAAACACTAAAAAACCCTTTATCAACAAAGTAAATCAAAACACAAACACTTAAACACACCTAAAAATGTGCAAACAAAATAGTACAGTTCATACAAAGAGAGCCCTGTGGATAGTTTTTGTATTCCCACCTGGAGTTTTCCCATCGGAAATGGGGAAGGGGGAAAGAGGACTGCCTATTCATGCTGTAATCTCACAATTACAGAGGGATGTGTTTTCACACACCCTTCAATACTACAAAAATAGCGATATTGAGAGCTATTGATGACTTGTCCCGTTAATGGAAAGTGACGCCTTGTTCGCAGCTGCAGCACATAGTAAACATGACATCATGTGATAGCAGGACCCATTCACACTATCATGGCATTGTGATCATGCATTTTTTGCCATGTCTGATAAAGTCCTAAGACATTTTAAAACATTCAGTACACAGTTTAAAATGCACAACTTAAAATCATCTAGATAGGCCTGCTGGAGTAGGCTAGCCCTGTCCCCTTCTGTGGTTCTCTTCACATGGAGGCTGATAGTCTAAGAAGGAAAACCTGTATTAATTGTGGAAATTCTTCATAGGACCCAGAACTCTGCAGTTTTGATTTCATAAAATAACTGTGTACACAAACAATTGTCTTCCTTAAACAATCCCTCTCCACGTGAACATAGCAATGCTACAGGGGCTAGTCTAGTTACTTTCCTCATGCAATCAGGTTAACCCCACCATGAACACCCAAACAAGATTATAGATGTGCTATACAACACACATATAACTTCCTGAAGTTTCTTATTTGAAATGAAAAATAGAGAAAATGTCAGTAGAGCAGGCCATATATCCTAAATGACTGATCCAATCTTTTTGTAGTAAGTACCTTTCTCTTTAGAGATTCTAGCCCAGACTAGGAGCAATTGAAATGGCATTTCTCACATACAGTGTGGATTCACAAGGGAAATACATTCTGTCTGGATGAAGCTATTCCTAATTGGGATGAAATTTCTTGACAAAGGTGTTGCAATTCAGTGGCATGGGGAGTTTCAAGGCACAAGTCAAAATGCACAGTAGGAGGAGTAGCTTGTCCTTTAGCCATATTAATTCACTTTGAAAGTGAGTAAAATAGATGGGAAAGAGGGACATATGGCTCTCTTTCTTTAGCTAGAGTGTTCAGTAACTGAAACGTGACTGGTAGGACAAACAATTTAAATTATTTGAAATGACTTCTCTTTGCTGCTAATTGCTCATTGTTTAATGGTTTATTTACAGTACTGATTTCTGCTGTTCTTTCTGTATTGTCGGTCTTATAAATGTGGCAATTTTTATCTGATTAGCTTTTACCCGGAAGCACTGTCTCATGGGAACAATGGCATAAGTCATAGGATTCTCTCTCTCTCTGGCTTTTCTTCGCAAATGAAGATTCAGGAAGGACTAATCCTGCGCTTTCTGCAAGCACGCTGATGACTAAAAAGGCCAATCCGAGATAAACAAGTCCGGTTGCAGAAAGCATAGCAGAAAGTCTCCTTGGATGATGTTTCTCGGTTGTGATTCTTTCTGCGTTGTTGTTTCTCTTCAAGACTTGTTCAGCGTGAGTTCTCAAATAAGGCTGCAGCATTGTGGATAGTGCATCTCCATGCCTCCTGATGTGAGGCCAGGGCGGACCATTGTTGGTAATCAATTTGGCCGACCCTGAGATGTTGTTTCAGGGAGTCCTTGTATCTTTTTTTGGAGCACCGGTCTTACGCTGACCTGTGGCGAGTTCACCGTAGAGTAGTATTTTTGGAAGGTGATGGTCCTCCATCCTAGAAACATGCCCTGCCCAGTGCAGCTGTGTTCTCAATATCATGGCCTCAATGCTGGTGATCCCTGCTTGCTCAAGGACAGCAACATTTTTCACATAGTTAGTCCAGTGTATATTTAGGATTGTGCATATACAGTTGCCCCTCCACATTCGCGGCTTTCACATTCGCTGTTTTGATTATTCGCGGAAAGCCGCCTGCCCCACACTCTCCACTCCGTCCCTCCCAAGGCAGCGAAGGTGTTCTCAGGAATCCCTTTGCTGCCTTGGGAAAGGGGGGGGGGGCGGAAAGCCTCCCTCATTCCACCCCAGTCCCTTCCCAAGGCAGCAAGGGACCCCCTACGCCACTCTGGGAAGGGTGGGGGTGGAGGAGAGTGGCTGCGGGGGCTTCAGAAGCCCCCGTCGCCACACTGGGAAGGGTGGGGGGTGGAGGAGAGTGACTGTGGGGGCTTCAGAAGCCCCCACGGCCACTCTGGGAAGGGCGGGGGGTGGAGGAGAGTGACAGTGGGGGCTTCAGAAGCCCCCGTAGCCAGTCTGGGAAGGGTGGGGGGTGGAGGAGAGTGACTGCAGGGGCTTCAGAAGCCCCCGTGGCCACTCTGGGAAGGGCAGGAGGGGTGGAGGAGAGTGACGGCGGGGGCTTCAGAAGCCCCCATGGCCACTCTGAGAAGGGCGGGGGGGTGAGGGAGAGTGACAGCGGGGGCTTCAGGAGCCCCCGCAGCCACTCTGGGAAGGGCGGGGAGGTGAGAAAGGCCAGAGAGAGGCAGCGCAGCCTCCTTCCCACCCACACGCTGCCTTCCCTGGCCTTCCTCAGCGGGCTCCAAAACCCCGGAGCCTGCTGAGAAAGGCAGGGGAGAAGCAGCGCAGCCTTCTCCCCACCCACACGCTGCCTTCCCCGGCCTTCCTCAGCGGGGTCCGGGGCTTCTAAGGCCTGGAGTCCCCTCAGAAAGGCTGCGGAGAGGCCAGCCAGGCTGGCCAGACACCATCCCGCTGCCTCCCTCCCTCTGGTGGGGGCTGCGGGAGCAGCATCTGTTATTCGCGGTTTTTCCACATTCACAGGGGTCTCAAGAACCTAACCCCCGCAAATGTGGAGGGACAACTGTACAGCACTGATGAAAGCATTCAAGGAGTCGTAGGTAGTGGCAATAGGTGACCCATGTTTCAGATCCATAAAGGAGCATAGACAGTATAATGGCTCTATACACACAGATTTTTGTGCTTCGCCTCAGGTGTTTATTACTCCAGACTCTTTTGTGAAGTCTTCCAAATGCGCTATATGCCTTTGCTAATCTGTGATCGATCCCTTTGTCAATCTTGGCATCGGAGGAGATGATGCTTCCCAGGTAGGTGAACTGCTGAATGGACTTGAACACAGATTTGCTGACAGCAATGTGGGGATGGTGGTGTTCGTCCTGTGCTGCAGGCTGGTAAAGAACTTCCGTTTTCTTCAGGTTGACTTCCAGCCCAAACAGCTCTGCAGGTGTTGCGAAGCTGGATGTTCAGCGCTGCAGAGTTGCTTCTGTGTGGGCAACAAGGGCAGCATCATCAGCGAAGAGAAGTTCACAGACTAGATAGTTTAGAGTCTTAGTGTGAGCCCTCAGACGGCTTAAGTTAAACAAGCTACCGTCAGTACGGTAATGTATATAGATGCCATGATCTTCTTCAAACTTTGCCATAGCCCTTTGGAGCATCATGGTGAAGAAGATTGTAAATAAAGTTGGAGCAAGAACACAACCTTGCTTCACTCCATTAGTTATTAGAAAGGGCTCTGAAAGAGCATCGCCATATCTGACTTGACCTTGCTGGCCCTCGTGTAGCAAGATAATCATTTTAAGAAATTTGGGGGGACATCCTAGTCTTTCCAGGATCTGCCACAGACCTTTTCTACTCACAGTGTCGAAGGCTTTGGTGAGATCGACAAATGTTACATAGAGACCCTTATTCTGCTCCCTACATTTTTCTTGCAGTTGTCTAAGGGCAAATACCATATCTGTAGTACTCCTATTGGCTCTGAAGCCACATTGGCTTTCAGGGAGAAGTTCTTCTGCAATAGCAGGAACTAATCTGTTCAGGAGTATCCTTGCAAGGATTTTTCCAGCAATAGAGAGCAGTGTTATGCCTTGATAGTTTGAGCAATCGGATTTTGCTCCTTTTTTCTTGTACATGGTGATGATGACTGGATCTCGGAGATCTGATGGCAGTTCCCCTTTTTCCCAGCAATTCACAAGGAGTTGATGGAATTTACCGTAGAGTGCATGACCTCTGTGTTTCCAAATTTCAGGTGGGATTCCATCAATCCCAGCTGCCTTGCCTTTTTTCATCTGCTGTATGGCCTTAAGGGTCTCTTCCAAAGTGGGAGCCATGTCCAATTCATTTTTCATCGGTTTTTGTATCATATGTTTGATAGTTGAGCCTTGGACTACTCGGTTGGCACTAAAGAGACTTTGAAAATGTTCAGCCCAACGATTCAGGATGGAGGCTTTATCAGTAATTAATGTTTGACCATCTGTACTTTATAAGGAGCTTTGGACCTAATAAGTAGGTCCAAACACTGCTTTAAGAGCTTCATAAAAACCTCTAAGATCACCCAGATCTGCACAACGTTGTGTCTTTTCTGCTATATTGATCCACCCCTTGTTCTGCATGTCTCGGAGTTTTTGTTGAAGTTTACTACATGTGAGGTGGAATGCTGCTTTTCTTACATGGCAGGTTGGCTGGGTGAGGTATACCTGGTGAGCAATTCTCTTCTTTGCCTACAGCTCCTGGATCTCTTGATTGTTTTCCTCAAACCAGTCTTGATTTTTCTTGTGGGAGAACCCGAGGGATTCTTCTGCAGAGTGGAAGATACTGTTTTTGATATGTTGCCAAAGCACTGTGGGTGAAGGAACTGTATTATGGTCTTCAAGTTTTGTTTGCAGATTTGCCTGGAAGTTGTCTCTCATGGTAGCTTGTTGAAGATTGTTGACTGGAGTCTCTTCTTTAAGAGGCCACGCCTCTTAGGTTTGAACTTAAGATGAAGATTTAGTTTACATCTTACGAGTCGATGATCTGTTTGGCATTCTGCACTGGCCATGACTCGGGTATGACGGACATCGCGAATGTTTCTCTGGCAGACTAGAACATAGTCAATGAGGTGCCAATGTTTGGATTGGGGATGCATCCATGTTGTCTTCAAGCTATCTTTCTGCTGAAAGAGTGTGTTTGTAATAGTCTGCTGTTGTTCTGCACAGAACTCTAGCAGGAGGTGTCCGTTATCATTGCAATTTCCAACACCATGCTTGCCTAAGACACCTTTCCAGGCTTCAGAGTTCTTTCCTACTCTGGCAGTGAAGTCACCAAGGATAATAATTTTATCTTCTACAGGGTCTTTTTGTATGAATTGGCATAGGTCTGTGTAGAATTTGTGTTTCTCTACAGGGTCGGCTTGCATAGTTGGGACATATATACTAAAGAGAACAACATGTGGGAGGCATAAGGAAATAATGCGATCAGAGTGTCCTGTTAGCAAGGTTTCGAGTTTGGAGGCAATGGAGTTCTTAATCATAAAGCCTACTCCTGAAAGATTTTTTTCGGTTTTGGGTTTGCCAGACCAGTAATGTGTGTAGCCGACGCTGTGTTCTTTAAGGCTGCCTTCCTCATGTTGATGAACAGCACTAAGAGCAGTGATGTCAATATTAATTCGTGATAGTTTATGGGCTATTACGGCAGAATGATGCTCAGGCTGTCCACTATCTGCAGAGTCTCACATGGTTCTGATGTTCGCATGCAAGTGTCAGTTTATTTACACCTTTGGATGCCTCTGTGTGCCTTTGTTTCTTTGCCTTGGTTTGACCGCATCAGAAGATCCCCGTTGGCCGCAGCTAGCCAACCAGGTAGACGGGGATGAGCTTTCATTAGGCCACCTTTTCTAGGCCCCTCTCCATATGGAGCAAGCAGTGCTCTTCTTAAAAAACTCTGCTTGGTCATTCAGGATGCTGCCGAACAAGACTGTCATCTCCCGGGTCAGCCTCGAGCGACCAAAGTCCTGAACTGCCTACATGCAGGGTTGGGTCTGTGGCTTCCAGTGCATCTTTACACCTGCCATTTCGTCTCTCACCTATCACTACAAGGCTTTTTTGGAACTAGTTTTGTCCTTCAAGCCTGTACAATGGATTTTTCTGGTGGAGCACAGCGTGCACAGAACTGGTCTCACCCAAAGGTTCATCTACTGTGGCCTTGCAAGCATGGACATAGCGAGGTCCTCGGGTCGTAGGTTTGATTAGAGTTTCCTTCTCTTAGATGCTTGACCTTACAGGGTTGGTCGAGCACCATCTGTCCGGGTTTGGGATTAGAGTTTTCCTTCTCCTAGGATGGTTGCCATAAGGCTAGAGAGCCCATCCTACCCTTTGACACACTTTGTCAGACCCTTCAGTTTTGACCTGTTTGGCATGGGAGACCCTACTGGTGGCTATTATGCCACTGCTAGCATAGGTCAAAACTTCATTAGGGTACGCAAGCGTCTCTCCCACGACAATGGGGTGTCAATGGAGAGGATTAGACACAGAGAAAAAGCTTCCCAAAGCTACTGTTGGGACAGGCAGTTCGTAGTATGTTAAAAATATGTAAAATGCAAACAATAAGACAATGACTACTGACGATATAGGATTAATCCAATGTAAAAGTGAGTGGGAAACAATAGAAACATAAAAAACAGAATAAAACCAGCAGCAAAATAGAAGAGTAGTAAAATGTAAAATAGTAAAAAGAGGTCTCAAAATGCCTTGAAAGGTACAGATTATCCTCCCTGGTATTGTACAATATAGCTCCAGGTGAACTCTATCTGGTGTGAGCATTCCACAGATAGGGTGCCACCACTTAAGAGTTCCTCTCTCCTGTGCTTACCTGTCTTACCTGATCTGGTGGAGGCATCTGGAGCAGATCCTCAGAATATGACCTTAGGGATTGGGCAGGTGGATAGGAGAAAAGTCTCTTCTTCACTTAAGACTTTAAAGGGTCCAAAGTTATAAGACAACATTGTTGACAGCATTGATGTCAGAATTGTTCTACTTCTGGATGATGGCTGAACAGTGCCTTATATCTAAAAAAAAGGATGTATAGCTAGTGATAGTTTGTATTGAACAGCAATGGAATGGAGAGTTCACAGTTATCAGGAATCATAGAATCATAGAATTGCAGAGTTGGAAGAGACCACGAGGGCCATCCAGTCCAACTCCCTGCCACGCAGGAAATCTTGCTCAAAGCATCCCCGACAGATGGCCATCCAGCCTCTGTTTAAAGACCTCCAAGGAAGGAGACCCCACCACGCTCCGAGGGAGTGTGTTCCACTGCCGAACAGCTCTTACTGTCAAAAAGTGAAGCTTGTAATCACTTTCTTCCACGATGCCACTTCACTTGCCCAATTTGTTCCATTTGCTTTTCAATATAGATTTTAAAGTTCAAGAATGCTGCACATTATCCTATAGAACCTGCTGTTAGTTTGCTAAAAAACAAAAAAATCCTGATCATACTTACAGGCACCCTCCACTTTTTAACAACTTTTTTTTTGATGTTCTACTCTTTTGACAGATCTAAATTATAGCCATATACCATACTTTTCACCCCTGGGTCTGCTCTTTCAACCTCAGTAGATTTGGCATGCTGTCTTTTCCCCTCTCAGTCTACTTAGCATGCTGGTTTTCCCCCTCTCAGTCAACTTGGTGCCATCTAGTGTTCAGTCTTGCATTTGCAAGCTAAAAAAAACCTGGATTCCAGTTTTCAACCAATTCCACTTTCTGACAGGACTTCAGTCCCTAACCCATCAGAAAAGTGGAGACTTCCTGTATTTGGAAATGAATGCCATTGCAATTAATTGGTGTATGTCTCATTACCCATTGCTAGGAAAGGTCTGGAAATATTTACAGCTATGTGCCAGATAGTAGTGTTTTGGGCAGTGAGAGTGGAAGCACTAACTGAAGTCCCATGGAAATCAACATAATTTAAGTATACATTCTTGTGAGTTCTATTGCTGGATTGGAAAATTGTCCTGTGGATTCCCATTTGCTTTGACTGAATCACAGTTTTAGCCAGTTTGTAGATTATGCTTCCATTTAACCTGTCCGAGGACATTATCAGACTAGCATCTAAAAATGCTGTAACTCCACAAATGAGGATAGCGGAAACATTGTGGCATTATTACACTTATTATCGCACATCGCTGTGATCACATGAAAGAACCGCCATGGAACTATCGCATGCTGACCACTAGTGCTTTTAAAATGGGAGGTTACTTCCATGATTTAGCATGGGTGAGATTTTGGCGGTTCTTGAGAGAAGACGCGAGAGCACATAAAATTCCAAAAATACCTTAATAAACAAAGTAAATGAACACACAAGCACTGAAACAACCCTAAAAATGTGCAAACTAAATGGGACAGTTTATAAAAAGAGCATCCTGTGCTTTGTTTGCATGTTCTTACCTGGAGGTTTTCTTGCTGAGGACCACCCATTCATGCTATAATCTCATAATTACAATGGGATGTGGTTTTGCACACCATCAGTCCTGTGAAAAAAGCAATATTGAAGATTTATTCACAGCTTGTCCCATGAATTAGAAGAAATGCCTTTTTCACGGCTGGAGCATACTGTAACCATGCAAAGATGACAACATTGTGCGATAGCGGGACCCATTTGCGCTACTGTGGCATCATAAGCCTGTGACTTTTGTAGCATCTGATAATGTCCTGAGAGTCACCATGGAAAGCTGAGCTGCACTTGTGACCTATGGAATTTAATAGGTGATGAACTTTGCAACCAAGGATCAAGTACTTGATTTGAACATTTATTTTCATCCAGCCTCTTTTCCTTGCCATATTTATTTATTTTATGTTCATTTGTTTATTTCTGATACTTGTAAGCTGCTCAGAGTGACAACAGAAACCTCTGGATGTATGCATGACTTTAAAGGATATTTAAAGCATTTTCACCGTGGTGTTCACCTAAACAAAGACATTCCTACCTTCAGAGGTTTCTGGATGAGACAGATTTTCTAGATCCATTTCAATCTGGTTTCAGGCCTGGTAATGGGACAGACAACTTTGGTTGACTCCGTGGATGACCTGAACTGGGAACTTGACAGGGACAGTATGACCCTGGTGGTTCTGCTGGACCTTTCAACAGCTTTCAATACAGCAGCATGGTATCTTTCTAGGCTGCTTCAGCAGAATGGTACTTGAAGGCACTGTTTTACAGTGGGCCACTCTTTTTTGGAGGGGAAACCCTGAAGGTAATGTGTGGGGACGCCTGCTTGACCTGTAAGGTCTCTCAGGGTTTGGTTTTGTTCCCCAAATTATTTAACATACAGATGAAACTACTGGGAGAAATCATCCAGAGTTGGGGGAGTTTGGTGCCATGAGTCTGGTGCCCAGCTCTATTATTTTTCCCCCACCGCAATCCAAAGAAGCTGTGTTGGTTCTGAACCAGTGCTGTCATCAGGAATGGACTGGATAAGGTTGAACAAATTGAAACTTAATCCAGACAAGACAGAGTGTTCCACGTCAGTCAAAAGGCAGATCAGGTAATAGGGATTCAGCCTGTGCTGGATGGGGTTACACTTCTCCTGAAGATACAGGCTTACAAATTGGTATGGTCCTGGACTCAGTCCTGAATCTGGAAGTTCAGGTTTCTCTTAGAGAAGTTATACTGGTGCCCTGCTATCCTTTGAAAGGCAGGGGAAGATCTTTTTGTTTCAGCAGGCCTCTAAGGGCTGGTTGTTTTGAAGAAAATAGCGTTTCAGAATATGCTGTGCTGCTTATTTGTTGTTTTGTTTCCAATGGTCTTGCTTTTACATACTTTTAACTATATATATTTTAGAGCTAGCGTGATGTAATGGTTTGAATGTTGGACTAGGACACTAGGAGATCAGGATTGGAAGCCCTGGTCAGCCATGGAAACCCACTAGGTGACCTTGGGCAAGTCACACACTCTCAGCCACAGAGGAAGGGAAGGACAAACCCCTCTGAACAAATTCTGCCAAGAAAACTCTGTGAAAGGTTTGCCTTAGGGTCGCCATAAGTTAGAAATGACTTGAAGGCATTCAACAACAACAATTATATTTTTAATTTTTGCATGAATGAATCTTAAAGCTGTAGCTGTTATAAGCTTCCTTGAGTTCCAGATTGGGAAAAAAAGCAGGATGATAAACAAAAGTGATGATGATGGTGATGATGGGTAGATCTGTCACTGCAGGGAAAATGAATCCCGCAGTTGGTTCTGCTGCATTTGCTTCAGGTTGTATGTGAACATGCCAGCACCAAATCTCTGTCAGGAATAAAATCCAGCAGCACCCAGATGGTTCCTGTACAGTATGGAGCAGTTATAAGAGAGCAGCCCTAAAACAGAGAGTTGGAGATGTATTCACCAGTCCCCTCTGCATACCTTATGTTATTTCTTATTGAAAAGATTCTTACTATTTTAACTTGATAGTCATGAGTTTACAGTATAGGCCCTTTCACACTTACACTATTATAACACTATTACTCCCCTTTAATTGCCATGGCAACATCCTATGGAATCTTGGGATTGGCCGTTTTGGAAGGGAGATTTAGAATTCTCAGCCAGAGAGCTCTAGTGCCTCAACAAACTACAAAGCTCAGGTTTCCATAAGATTGTCATGGTAGTTAAAATTGAAGCATAGTACTATAATTGCATAGTATGACAGGGCCCCTTTGGACTGGATGGCCCTCGTGGTCTCTTCCAACTCTGCAATTCTATGATATCTCTATGTATGAATACATGGGCAGGAATAATGGGACAGCAGTTACTATATTTTCTTTGAAGATAAAGGAGAAACACCTCAAGATGCTGTCACGGGCTCAAACCTGAGTTCCCTTCCCAGGAGCTCCAGGCTAGCCCTCTCTCTGTAGGGTTAGTCCTGGGTGTCCTCACCCCAGGATCCTCCTACAAACTCCAAAAACCATCGGTCTGCCACCACCCACTGGGTTTTAACTGGGGGGGCTTATTTCCCCCTTGGGACCCCCCCTTTTACACGCACAACGCAGTGGGAAGTTGTGCGTAGTCTATGTTAATCAGTGGCACTCCTTGCCACTATAGAATCAACTAACTCCCTCCTCCTAACCCCAGAGGAGGTTCACAGTAGCATAGTCAAGAGTAAGGCACGTGGTCAGCATCAGCATAGGAAGATAGAAGTTTACTTTATTCAAGAGAAGTAGTCATGCAGTTTCACATGAGGCAGGGTTCTCCCCTACCTCAGGCAGGCAGGCTTAAAGTGATAGCAATACAGAGTATCAAGATCAAGCATTACATTACTCAGGTTACATTCAGTTACTGATTTAGCTACATTCAACCAAAGTAAAGAAATTAAAAAGAATTCCCTAACGCAACTAAACAGGCCCTAATCTCTACTAAATACTTGCAGTTTGTTGCCTTGAGATCTTGTCCAGGCAGCTGGGAGCAAAAGCCAGAGATGGAATGGCTGTGCTCTACCAGCATAGCAGTCTTTGTTCCTTCACATTTTCCAAAACCTCTTTCTCCAAGTCCCACTCATCTCACTCACTCACTGGTCTCAAACAAAAGCAATTAAAACCTCTCCAGATTTCCCGGGCTTAAAGCTGTAATTGGTCAGTCCAGTCACATGGTGTTATGTTAATGATGTCCTCTCATTAGCTCTGTGAAGGTGGTGCATGAGCCCCTTCCCATTAACCCTTTTCTTACCTGATACTATGCTGGCAAGACAATCTGTTTACAAACAAAGAGAGTTATAGTTCTCTAGCAGAATGATGGGAGCTGCGCCTTGTGGCAACATGATGGAACTCCATCATGACACGCCCCCCAAATCTCAGACGGTCTGGGACGCTGAAAGCAGGACCAAACAGTCTGGGATTTCAACCTGTGAGCTAGAGCAGAAAGAGTTAGAACATATGCAAACTCAAACAATACATTGAAACAAACCATGGTCATAGAACAGCATGCAACACCAGTCTTCCTACCCTCCCACCAACTCCCTGCAAGAGAGAGAATCTGCAACCGTGTTGGAGGTTCCAGACACATGTTGAATTTCAAAGTCAAAGTCTTGAAGAGATAAGCTCCACTGGAGTAACTTATTGTTAGCCCCCTGGACATTGTGGAGCCATCGAAGAGCAGCATGGTCATTGCACTGGAGTCTCGGAGCTGTTGAAAGACTATCTTCAGGTGATGTAGGGGATCACCCCAGTCATCAGGGAAGATAATGATGACATCTAGGAAGGCAATCGCAAAGGCCCCACCACCTCTCCGCAGATGGGTTACAAGTCCCTGGAACAGTGTGGGCGCTTTGTGAAGGCCAAAAGGAAGAACACTGAATTCAAACAGGCCCACATGGGTTATGAATGCCGTGCTATGGCCATACCCTATGGCTAAGGCCCACTGCCAATAGCCTATGGTCCAAAGCAAGCAGAAGAGACACAGGACAAGTCCCAAATTCTTGAAAGGGTCTCCTGCATGCAGCATTGGGCAGTGTTCAGGATCCACCTCCTCCTCCAAGGCCATCATCCCAGCATGTGACACACGTCCGGGCTGCCCTGAAGACGGCTTGCAGTCATCCGCAGCCACCACATGCTGAGGATGAGCGGTGAGACCTGGAACAGGTGAGAACAATGACGCAGACTTGGCTGCCAACTGAATGAACTGCTGCTGATGGTTCTCGTTGAGGTTGGAAGGGGGTGTAACATCCTCCAGGCCACCACCTTCCACACGAGTATCAGAGGCACTATCCAGCCATTTCCCTTCATCCTCTTCTGGGATTGGCAGAGTCATAAGATGCTTGTGTCTCTTGTAGACTGTCTGCAGGGAGACCACATAGTTCATTTTCAGCTTGGGCCCGACTTCCGGAAATTGGACAAGGCATTCCACAGTCCCAAGCTGCTCTAAGACTGTGGCCATACCTTCCCATGACATCTCCGTCTTGGTGGGCCAGATCAACTGGAGGACTAACACAGGACCTCTCAGCATGAAGGAACGTCCTCCTGCACCCTGTTTGTGCCAAGGAGTCTGTTGCTGTGGAGCCAGCTGGAGGTTCTCATTTGCGGTCACCCAAGTCGCCCTGGGCTTCTCCTGCAACTCAGAAGACAAATCTCCCTCCCACTGGCACTGTGTCAGACTCAAGGGTCTGACTCTGAACTGGGAGTGGACCAATAGCTGTTCCAGTGGCTGCTGGTCTTCCTGTTGGCCATCCGGCCAAGTCTCTTTGGAAAGCGGGTCACTGGCAATCACAACTCTGGTCTGCTGGGGTCCGGAGGGCCTCTCTTTGTCATCCTTCGCCTTCTGCCCCGCAACTTGTCGAGTCTGATCACCTTGCTGCTCCTTCTGGAGTTGTTGGAACCCCACCGGACCAACATCTTCCATCGGGATCGCAGGCAGGCATGATTCAGACTGTTGACCTTCCAGACTTGCCGATGAGTCATTGTTGACAGGGACCGGTTTTCCCTCGTCAACTCCTGTGGGTGTGTCAACCACAGCATCCTGTAGGGCTACATCTTCCGCTATGGCGCCATCTGATGGGAAGTCCTCCTCGTCAGAATCCACAGCTGTCGGATGTAGACCTTCACTGCGCATCTGCATTGGTTGCTGCTCTTGAGTCTCATGGAATTGTTCCACATGACAGGCCAAATCTTCACCCAATATAGCAGGGCAATTGAAGTCATTGTAGACTGCAAACGTCCATTGGCCCTTCCATCCTTTGTATTCCACTGGCACACGAGCCGTAGGAAGCTTGATGGGTGGGCAGTGGAAAGGTCGTACAGAGACCAACGTGTTGTCCTTCAAGAACTTAGGATCAACATAGGTACGATGAATCGCAGACAGTTGAGCCCCTGTGTCCCTATACGCCACTACTTCCTTCCCATCCACCATCAATGTATGGCGTTGACGAGGCGGAATAGTCGTAGGATCAGGTAGCACCTCCTTCTCACCTGTCATAGGTGCAGATGTGGAGGCCCTTATCATGTTAATTGCCTTGGGCTCCTGTTTACAGTTCGCTTTGATATGGCCAATTTCTCCACATGAGAAACATGTCAGGCCAGTCTTCACCTTCTCCTGTCCTTGAGGAGGTTGCGCAGCCTCCTTGGGAGCCGGTTGGGATGGTTGTTTCTGCTGTTGGTTAGGCACACCTTGTGATCCCGTCTTCTGGAATTGCAGATTCTGGCGATCTTTGGTGGGGGATTGATTCCCCGACTTGTGGAAAGATTGATTCCCTGACTTATGCTTGTGTGGTTCCGCTTCCTGTGGCTGCAAGTTCTGGTTCCCTCGGGTTTCCATAAACCGTTGAGCCAGCGTAGTCACCTCAAGCATAGTCTTAGGGTCTTTATCCAAAATATAATTGCGCATAGCTGGCGGTGTATGCCACAGAAACTGTTCCATGGCTATCAAAGAGATAATGCTTTCGACGGTGTCAGCTTTGGCAGCTTTAGCCCAGAGTTCACACTTGCGAGTGATACGATGTCCCAGCTCACGACAATTGGCTGTAGGCGTCCACCTTGTGGCCCTCATGTGTTGTCGAGCTGCCTCTGCTGTTAAGCCCAGACGGCTCCTAGCCAGCTCCAAGAAAAGATCAAAATCATGCATCTCTTCTGGTGCCAACCCCGCCTCCACAGACCTGAGAATTGGTGGGAGCAAGGGGCGCAGCTCACGCATGTAGTGCTCCTTGCGTATCCCATAGTCAACACAGACTCTCTGAAAAGTCGTGATGTATTCATCAAAATCATCTTCCTCCCGAAACGTGGGGTAATGGCGGGTTGGGGCTGTTAACATGGCAGCCGACTGTGGCACTCTGGTTGTTGGGTTTTGCGCCTGTTGCGCCATTTTCAATTGAAATTCCTGTTCTTGAAGTTTCAATTCCAGTTCTCTTTGCTTCAGCGCCATCTCCTGCATTTGCAATCGCAGCTGGCGTTCAGTGTCTTTTTCTTTAGCTTCTGCCTCCTGAAGTTGAAGTCTGAATTGAAGTTCCTTTTCTTTGTGTTGCATTTGCAATTCTTGCAATCTCAGCCACCTTTGTCTCTCTTCAAATTCCTGTGGAGTCATCTGGGTGACATCCAATAAATCCCCAGGTACAGGAGAAGCAGCAGAAGTACCAGCATCACTGGCTGTCACAGGGTCAGTCATGTTTGCTTTAAACTTCCCAGATCTCAAAATCATGTGAAAAGTCAAAGCATGTACTTTCCTAAACTCCTATCATAGCAGAACCCGTCCACTATAAAAAAAATTAAAAACTTACTTTGGTTGAATGTGTAATAATTTCTTTTTGCCAGCAGAGGGCAGTGATTCTGTGGGGGGAATTGGCTGCCCCCCCCCAGGTAGAGCAATAGGAAAGAACAGAAAACAGGCCAAAAGGCAGATTAGAAAGACAGGCTAGAATCCTAATCAAGGTTCCCCTCCCTTTCTATTTAACAACAAGAGAAAGAGAAAAAAAAAACTTTAAATGGTCCAAGCAGTACCTGGGAACACAGGGAAGGTCCCCCCTCCCCTAGGAATCCAGCTAGCTCTTGCAGTTGCCTAGCAACAACAGCCAGCCACACAGAGAGCTTCAGCTCCTCCCTAGTCCCTCCTCTCAGCTCAGCTCCGCCCCCTTAGCAAAACCACTTTGCAAGAAGGGACCAGCTTTAAACTTAGGCAGGGACCCCAAGAGCTAGCATCTCCACCTGGAGACCAGATCAAAGGGGATTGCTCTCTGCTACAGTGAGTGAGACAAAGGAATGGCCTGGTGGCTTCCTGCCCCCTCCCTTCCTATCACTTACACAGAAGCACATCCAACACAAAAGAAATGCAAGGACACCTTTTCCTCCCAACAAAGAGAAAACAGCCAAGACTTGAGACCTCTTTGTTCACTTTCAGTTCCACCAAAAGCAACAAACCTCTCCCTTCCCAGGGAGTTTTGGGCACAGCCTATGAGCGAATGGAGCAGAGACCTCAGCCTCTCTCACTTTCTGCTCTCTGTCCCCCACTTGAACAAGCCAAGACTACAGCACCCCCCAGTCTCCCTTTCTCTGAAGGCAAGAGGCAGAGCCTGTAGTTCTCCTAACTTCCCAAACTGAGCTATGTCCAATCCCGCAAGCTGCCATCCATGTCACGGGCTCAAACCTGAGTTCCCTTCCCAGGAGCTCCAGGCTAGCCCTCTCTCTGTAGGGTTAGTCCTGGGTGTCCTCACCCCAGGATCCTCCTACAAACTCCAAAAACCATCGGTCTGCCACCACCCACTGGGTTTTAACTGGGGGGGCTTATTTCCCCCTTGGGACCCCCCCTTTTACACGCACAACGCAGTGGGAAGTTGTGCGTAGTCTATGTTAATCAGTGGCACTCCTTGCCACTATAGAATCAACTAACTCCCTCCTCCTAACCCCAGAGGAGGTTCACAGTAGCATAGTCAAGAGTAAGGCACGTGGTCAGCATCAGCATAGGAAGATAGAAGTTTACTTTATTCAAGAGAAGTAGTCATGCAGTTTCACATGAGGCAGGGTTCTCCCCTACCTCAGGCAGGCAGGCTTAAAGTGATAGCAATACAGAGTATCAAGATCAAGCATTACATTACTCAGGTTACATTCAGTTACTGATTTAGCTACATTCAACCAAAGTAAAGAAATTAAAAAGAATTCCCTAACGCAACTAAACAGGCCCTAATCTCTACTAAATACTTGCAGTTTGTTGCCTTGAGATCTTGTCCAGGCAGCTGGGAGCAAAAGCCAGAGATGGAATGGCTGTGCTCTACCAGCATAGCAGTCTTTGTTCCTTCACATTTTCCAAAACCTCTTTCTCCAAGTCCCACTCATCTCACTCACTCACTGGTCTCAAACAAAAGCAATTAAAACCTCTCCAGATTTCCCGGGCTTAAAGCTGTAATTGGTCAGTCCAGTCACATGGTGTTATGTTAATGATGTCCTCTCATTAGCTCTGTGAAGGTGGTGCATGAGCCCCTTCCCATTAACCCTTTTCTTACCTGATACTATGCTGGCAAGACAATCTGTTTACAAACAAAGAGAGTTATAGTTCTCTAGCAGAATGATGGGAGCTGCGCCTTGTGGCAACATGATGGAACTCCATCATGACAGATGCTAAAAAGGTTATCTTTGTTTGCTAAAAGGCTACAGCTTGTGTGTAACCTGCATTTTGTCCTTATGTATCAATTCCTGATGGAAAGCTAGTTTTTATGGACGCCTTTGGAACAGGGCTATGGTTATATGAAACATGTCATAGAAATCAGCTTCTCATCCCTGGAAACTATAGTACGTTGTGTAAGTATCTAGATCTGTTAGGTTATCACTATGACCTGTTGGTATTCCACTGTAAAATGATACTCAATATGCCTTAAAGCAGCTTCAGGAAAAAAATAAAATAAAATAAAATACAGCAACATTTCCATGTAATTTGCTAAAAAAAAATAAGAAGTTAAATTACAACAAAGTTTACATAATCATAAAAATAGTCTCGACACCTCACATTCATAAAAATACATTAAAATTAAACAATCCACTGATAATAAGGACTAACAAAAGTTTAATAGCAGTAAAATATAATGCAACATCCAAAAGATGCCTTGTGAGCAAGTGCAATGTGGTGATTTGAGTGTTGGACTAGGAGTATGAAAGATCAGGGTTCATATTCCCAACTCAACGATATGCAAGTCCCCCTCTCTCAGCCTTAGAGGAAAGCAGTGGCAAGTCACCTCTGAATAAATCTGGCCAAGATAGCCTGATGGTAGGATTGCCATAAATCAGAGTCAACTTAAAGGTACCCAACAACAACAACAACAACAAAGTGACTGGTGGATTAGCCTCCCTTTGAGCTTTGTTCAACTTGGAGCAACCAAAATGGGTGAGGCATTGATGAAATCAAGAATTGATTTATGGTCCTTGTCATGGCAGATCCAGCCTCCGCCACAAACTCCAGGCTGCCTCTGCCTCCACCACAAACTGTAAAAAGACAGGACTGTCATAGACTCTAGATATCTTCAGAAGCATTTGCTGCCTCTGTCACCTCCAGTGTCATCTTTATAGCAGGAGTCAGACAAAACATGACAGACAAAGGACAACGTGCCTGTGGCCTTTTCACACTATATTAGAACAGTTTGATTCCATTTTAAATGCAATGGTTCCATCCTATGGAATTTTTGGATTTCTTGTTTCATGGGGTATCTAGAATTCATTGCCCAAGGACCCTAGTCCCTGCCCAAACTACAAATCCCAGGGTTTTATAGGATATAGCCATGGAAGTTACAGTGTAATCAAACTGCTATAACTTTGTAGTGTGAAAGGGCTCAAAGCTAGGAATGTAATTCTTCACAAGTTTCTTCTCAAAGGTAGCAATGAGAAATTTCAGCAAATTTCTTCCTGCTGCAAGAAAGCCTTTGAAAACCATGCATGGTTTTCAAAGACTACTTGCAAATCAGATCTTATTCTGTGCAAAATTCACATGTGGTTGTTTTATACAGAAGACAGCATTTTCTGCACAGGAGACAGTAATTTCTGCATGGAAAATAATATTTCAATGCAGAAATATCATTTTCCGCACAGAAAATACTGCTTTCTGTGCAGTAAATGCTGTTTTGTATATAAATCAACCATGCACAAATTTTATGCAAAACAAATCCCAAATTACAGCTCTTTCTCTGTGGAAAACAACATTTTCTGTGCAGGAATTAACATTTCTGCATTGAAATATTATTTTCCACACAGAAAATGTTACCTGCACAGAAAATGCTGTTTTCTGCACAAAACAACCACATGTGAAATTTGCACAGAATAAGTCCCGAACTGTGAAGATTCTTGTAAGTCCAGGATTCTTCTCATCAGGGTTTCTCAACAGTGGAAAAACATATTCTTGAACCATTTTTGGAATATTGGAATATTCTTTCCATCCCTACTCAAAGCTAGATGACCTCAGCTAGACTATGCAGCACAATTTTGTTTTTTAAAAATAGTTGTAAGATGGGGATTGTTTACTGATCATGATGCATTCCTAGATAATGTTGCATAATGCACTCGTCAGCTCTCGATGCATGCTAGAAGTTGAAACTGGTACACCTAAGTAGAAGATAGATGCAGGTGGACATTTTGGGAGATAAACATTTAGGCTGCATATTGCATTATAAATGTCATGTTAAACAGCAGCATTCTGAACACACTGTGGAGAGTAGTCCTAGAATTAATAGTTCTGCAGAAACATCATCAGTTTTGTAGACATGTTAGGCTAACATTGTTGTAAAAATCAATGCATGCCCAAATGACTAAATAAACTTTTTCCCTCCCCAAACTGTGCACCAGCAGGATTCCCGCCTCACAAGTCTGCCTTTATCCTAAGTGTGCTTCTCAGTGCCAGGGTGGGTTAAATACAAAAGATGCCATCCATCAATATTTTGTTTGTAAATCAATGCAAATGGAATAGTCTGAGGCCTCTAGGGTTTCCTCCAAACCTCTGTAAAATTAAAATGGGTCATATTAAAAAGACTTGACAGCCATGACATCAATTGATACCTCTAGCAATTTTTCAGTGCACCTTTATTCTTTTGAAAGCAATACTGATATCCATGTCAAACACACTGGATGCTTAAATCAGGGTTAGAACAAATGTTAGACAAGTGAATAAAAAGGGACCAAACTGGTAAGGGAGACTTGATGTTTCAGCTGCTAGTATGGATCCTGCTATTGGTGGTTTTGGGAAGTGGTTGAAAATGCTGATTGACAAACTCCCCTTGGAGCCTTAAAACCCATCCTTAAACTATCATTCACTTTCAATAACTAGGCCAAAAATGGGAAGGGGGACTGCTAGGATGCTTGCTGTGGCTTGGCCCTGAAGTTCACAGCAGTCAACAAGAGTATGATGGAAAACCTTTAGCTTTCCAGAGGTTTTGATCTACAGGTCTCATCATCCCCCTGCAGTAGGGCTGAAGGGAAAAGTGGTAGTCCAAACCTTTGGAGGACCAAAGTTTCTTCAGCATTGTTAAAGAAAAGCAGATGATTCACTTTAAGGAATGCGATCCAAGGAAAAACAGATAAGCTAGGAGAGGCTGTAGCAGTTTGTTTTTGCCTGAGTCTACAGGGAAGGCAAGATGCCACCTCCTCCTCTCATCTTCCCTTTGCTGAGTTGAGTACAAATTCCTTTTGTACTTTGAACTCAGTTTGTGGCAACTGAAGTGAGCTGAGGGCAAAGTGGGAGAAGAGAGAAATTGGGACATTTTAAAAGTTGCTAAAAAGTGGGATGGCAGAGGATTAATTGGGACTGTTGCTGCCAAATCAAAACAGTTATATCCCACTTTTTGAAATAATAATGTTTATTTATAATGCTGTTTCCACCAAAGGGCAGGACAGCAAACATATTCAATCAAAGACAAAGGGGCCGGTTCCACGACAGGAAAAAGTTGGCCAGATTCCGGATTACCGTCCTTTCGCATCAGGAGTGCATAAATCACACGATGCCTGGCATTTTCGAATGATGAAGACAGATCCAGATACTTTCTGTTTTGCTTAATTCACACAGGCAAAGGTGGGGAAGGGAATTGCCTCCAGATGATTAAAGTCAGGCAGGAGGTGGGGAGGGAGCAAGGAGGGGGTAATGGAGACCATAAATAATGAGAGGAAAGAAAAAGGACAAACAAACAAGCAATCGAAAGAGCGATCTGCCAAACTTCCCCGTCTTCCCCAGCCCCGAAAGGCTTCTGTAAAGAAAGGAGTCAATGAAAGCACGAACAAGCAAAAGCATGGTGGAGCAGATTCCCTTCATGCATGCACACACAAACACACACCACAGAACTAGGGCTTGCCTCATTTGGTTTCCCTCCCTCCGAAGCGTTGAATAAAGGCAAGTGAATGGAAGGACAAACAAACAAAAGAACGAACATGCGATCAACTGTTTTCCAGCACACACACACACACCCCAGCGAAGCAGCGAAGCATCTTCCCACCCACCCACCCCCCAAAAGATAGACAGGAAGGGCTCTGTTTTCCAAAGTGGGCTGCAAGCAGAAGGAGGGTGAATTTCTTCTCTCCAACCCCTCAGTCTTTTCGGATAAAGCAGAATGGTCACTCCAACCAATCAGGATTCAGCTCTGCTCACAGTAATTCGAAAAGGCAGATGCCAGTTTACACGATCGTTAGTTCCCACAATAAATTATGCGCATTTTCATGAACTTAATCAAAAAAATTCAGAAAACTAGCGAAAGCTGATACTGCGCAACTTATGGGTTTTTTCCACCCCCTCCTTCTGAAAAGGGCGCTGTTGCTTCGAGATGCGTGGGAACTATCAGGCTTCTTGTCGCATTCTTTGAGGATTTATTTTGCCATGTAAACGACCCCAAAGACATGGGAAACCAAAACAGCTCATTATTTTAGTTATATCAAAATACTGTTAAAACAATGCATAATATAAAAGCTAGAAAACAATTAATTTTTTTAAATTTAATTAAACAAGCAATCACATTAAAACCATTAATTAAAACAGTTTTTTAAAGAGAGTTGCTAATGATAAAATAACAACACACCCCAATTAAAAGACCCTTTGCAACAAGCAATCAACACTCAAAGGCCTGGGTAAACAGAAAGATCTTTACCTGCTGGTAGAAAGAGAGTAGAAACCTACTCATGTCCTCAGCAAATGTGCCTGTGATGGTGGTGGAACCATGTTAGATGCAACATAGATGATATCCAGGAAGGTGGAATCAGGGAAGGTACAGGTCTTACAACTACTTCCTTTGGTGATGTTGGAACCTCCCCATGCTGTAAGCAGGTCTTGGCCACTCCTTTCAATCACTAGGGTAGTCCCTCCTGGCTGTTTGAGGCAAGGGTCTTATATGCATGTGATGGTTCTCACCTTACCTAGGATACTGTCCACATCCTCTGGCTTTACAAATAAAAAGAATCCATTTCTCTGTACAAACAGGGGTGGCTGGAATGATATCAACTATGGCACACAAGTCTGAGTAAACCTGAGCAATTTTATCTGCAAAGCTCAAACACATTTCTCTCCTCAATAGGAGGTAAATTTCTTTTTTAAAAAAAGAAAAGAAGGAAGAATAAAATACTTTTGAAAAAAAGAAGCAGACTGGTGAGCACATGAAGGGAGGGGGAAAGTCATTAGTAGTTTTCTTTGAATTAGTTTGTTTATTAGTTTTGGCTTTTTAGTTGTTCATTAGTATTGGTTTGTGTTTTAATGTATTTTATGCATTTAAAACATGTTTGTGTTTATGTTTTTTCTCTACATAAAAATATTTTTTTAAAAGAAATTTTCTTAAATCACAGAATCTGAGGTAAGACAGTTTGTGAACAAATTGCAAATCAGATAATAACTGAAACTTGAGGTTTCGGAAAGATTCACTAAATGGACAAGCTAAGCAGATATACAAAGCTGATAAGGAAAGCAATGCAAATTCTTGCCATAAAATTGGACTATAGCAGTGCCAATTCATGTTTTTAAATTACATTAAGTATATTATCATAATCCTCCTTAGAAAATTTGGGTAGAAATAGAACAGCATGTCTTAAAGTGGAATGATACTGTCATATCAGCTGTCATGCTTATCTCTGAAGACTGACTTAAGAAAAGCCTGTTGTGAGCCAAAATGTTTAACTGATACCTTTGGGGATTTTACCATATGTTCTGGCATGCTTAAGCATAGATCTGCACAACTGCTACAATTTAGATTAAGTAGTTCCAAGAGAGGGAATGGTTTGGCCAAATTGTGATTCCTTGTTATTCACAATGAACTCGGTTCTACTGACAACTTGCTGATAACTTGGAACACATCAAACTTGAAACAAGTTGAATAGGAGAAAGTTATTAAAACCCTGCACAAGTTAGGAAAACAGACTGAAGTATAAAAGAAATAATTGCTCACACTTGTCTATGGATACCTTTCTGCCCTCCCTATATAACCTGTTAGTGTAGAGTGGAAAAAAAAAACTTTGTGTTTCCTTTCGGTGGTATTGACCAACATATTTTTTGTAATCCCATTAGTTTGTGAAATAACTATGACAGGTGCTTTAGTCCATGTCCTTAGGATATCTGAATTTAACTGGGCAAATCCAGAAAGTGGTTTGACCTGTCTGGGATAGTAACAGTTTCTGTCTGGGTCTCATCTGAAATTGTTTCCTGAACAGATGCTCTGCTTTGCTTCTGTTGTCACTGCATTGTTTCCTTCCATCAAACCTTGCTGTGCTTGACCTTAAAAAAAAATAATAATTCATAGCAGTACATTTACATGAGGTGGCTTATATTTAAGTGGAAAGCTTTGAGTTTGACTGTCTTTTATTCAGACCCTAGCAGTAGTGAAGTGAGAATTCAATGGCACAAACTCCTGGCTTGAATTATAGTAAGCCAGTGATATCTGATGGCTTCCATATCAGTGGCATGGCGAATCTACTGTGGCTTTTTAGTATGAATTTCAAATAGCTATCCAAAGTGCTGAACCTATTTTGGTGATAAGGTTCAGCACCTTGGATGGCTCTTTTAAATTTTGGCCTAAAACCTGGAGTGAATACACTGCTCCACTGACATGGAAGCTGCTAGCTCTCATTGAAGTGAACAGAGTTAAAGTGGGTACAGTACACTTTGAGCAAGCCCTCTGCCTCCACTTTGTTATTTCTGCAGTCTGCCCGCTACTGCTTGTTGCTACTTCCTCAACTTTCGAGGTGGGTAGGTAAAACTATTTTCACCTCAGTGAAGAGAGGAACAAGGTAGAAGGGAACAATTGGCTCCTTACACAATGCTCTTGGCCTGGCTAGTGCTGATCCTAACACAACTTTGCTCAGGGAGCAGTCAAAAAGAGCTTAGGGCATGCCTGATTGAATGGACATCCCTCCCTTTGGACAATGAGAGACTCTTCCATTTGCCATTAAGTTTCAGCAGGATACTGAAATAAACCACTGCTAGATAGACAAGGTATAGGACAGCAAGAGAAATAAAACAAGGAATGTGCAGAAAATAAAAGATAAGCATAAAAAACATCTAGAGCTTTTTGTCTTGAAGGAAAATATAGGCTTGGTTGAGTTTACAGCTGATCTGAGCATAAAAGCTTTATTAACTGAACAACAAAAAAGGTTTTAAAATGTGTATAGCCCCCTTTTTTTGGTTAAAAGAAGACAAAAACGTTTTATTAGAAGAATTACTTTAATAGTTCCCTAAGGCGGGCTCTAGTCATTGCTCAACATAAACAAGTGATGAGTCTTAGATGCTGAAAATGTAACAGGCATAGGTCTAGAGTGTGTAATTCCTCTTTTCAGCAATGAAAACCCCCTCATATATATGCTGGTGTATGTATGTCAGGATATATAGTAATACTTCAACACACTTTGTGATATGAACCCTATGTGATTTGGCACAATATACAGTACTGATTGCCCAAACATTTTATTCAAGGCAGAGTTTTAACATTGATCTAGAACTCACATGCCATCCAGATACTGAAAGCTACATAAAGTTCATGTTCCGCTTTGCAAAATGACAAGTGGTATTAGGAGAATTATCAGTGTCTTCTAACTATACTATACTCAGAAATTAGACCTGCAATCCTTCTTATGAAAGTAGCTAGCATGGGGCTTAAGGATGTTGATGCTAGCCAGTGCCTTGAGATCTCTCTTCCCCTAGTTTGCTCCTGTTGCAAGAATTAGCAACATTTGCATGCCCATATTCACTAATTTCTGTTTTTTCATGTTTACAGACTTCCTTTTTGTTTGTTCTCCCAATCACCCTCTCTCTGTTCCTGCATCACTCTAACCTGCAGTCATTTTTCTTCTTTCCTCCATTATACCACTTATTTGATTATGTGCAAGTAATTTGTAAGTGAAGCTGGGTTTTTTTTACTAAAAAAACTAAGCTTATTTATTTGCGGACCCAGACCGGACCGCCCCACAGCCCCCCTTGAATAAACACAGACACTCAGATTCGATTGACTATGTATTGATTACAAATATAAAACTTCAGAAAACACAGTTAGGTACAGGTTAGTAATATACACATGTTGAGGTAGATAAGATGATATATATGTTGGCAATAATTGGCCGCAACTTGCCAGCTAATGGTTGGTGTCAATGTATGGGTCGTGAACACCCGCTGCCCACACATGTGGGTGACATGGGGACCGGTCCATCCCGGTTCCCTTGCATGAAGGAGAGAGGCACTGGCCGAGCCGCCCACTCGACGCTCTCTCCTTCCCTGTAAACAAGCATATGTTAGCAGCTAACAGGGGTCTCCCTTGAACTTGAACTTGGCTTTGAACTTGAACTTGCACTTGAACTTGACGGAGACCCCTGAATTGTTAAAACTTCTCACGACCCAATACATCCGCCTGCAAATTGCGACAAAGATGAACTAAGGGAGGGTGGGCGGGTTCCGCTTTCTGGCGCGACGGAGGGCACTGCTGCTGCCTCCGCCGCTGCCTTGGATCTGGGAGGGGCGCGCGTGCGCACGGCCTTTTATCCCAGATCCCTAGACCAATCAGAGGCGAGTGAACTCGCCCCTGATTGGTCCAATCTCCCTTTCCCCTCCCCACCACTGGGGATGATGGGAGCTGGCTTTAAAACCACCTGTGAGTCTTTCTTGCCTAGGAAAACTCGTAGGAAATTCATGAGTTCGATTCCAGCCGGCTCCAAGGTTCACTCAGCCTTCCATCCTTTCGTAGGTCGGTAAATTGAGTACCCAGTTTGTGGGGGGCAATTAGCTAACACACATTGGAAACTGTTTAATGCAGTGTAGATGTGTAAATAGCTATTGCTTAAAACAATTTGTAAGCCGCTCTGATAGCCTTGTGGCTGAAGAGCGGGGTATAAATAAATAAATAAAATAAAATAAAAAAAGAAAGGGAAGATGGCAGCGCGCATGTCGCACCATGCGGCCGGCCCTTCCCCCATTTCTCCTCCTCCTGCCCCGCCCAGGACAGTACCTGGCGAGCGGGGGGGAGGGGGCAGAGCTGGAAGGCTGATTTTCGGGGCTGCCAGTCAGGCCGCAAACAGGCCCGCCGGCCAGCGGCAAGCCCCCTTTCTCTGCTAGACCCTGTGTATATTTGGGTGGGAGTGGAATATGTTATTGTTCAGCTTCTGCCTTGCCAATTTGATTTCTCTGCTTGAGAGACCTAGTACTCTCTCACACATTTCTCAATGCCTATTTACACTCCTATTTGTAGTCATCAGTAGAACCCATTTCTATGTAAATTCCTTACTTTTTGTAATTTCCCCCTTGAGATAAGGGGTTGATATCAGTCTCTTAAAAAGAGGTGGTGATAAAACCAGTCCTGAATAAACCAAAGCTGTATCTTTGTAATTATATTACTTGTTAAAGCATAATTGTTCATAACATGTCATGTCATGGACCTGTATTCTTATAGTTTTTCCTTTTAATTAGTCTGCTTTTATTGGTATACTGCTAATAAATAAATATTTAATTCTATATATGCCTTTTTCTTTCCAGTATCATATTGTGAAAATTCATCCAAAGGCATAGCTTTAGGGTGAAGTAGAATGGGGCATATTGGAGAAAGCCCAGGAGTTAATATTTCTTTGCATCCCATCCATCTCCCTTCATGGTATGGATTATACATTGGTCATGATACTCATAGCAATAGAACTTACATTTCTATACTACTTTATAGTACTAAGCACTCGCTAAGTGGTTTACAATGTGTTAGCTAATTGCCCCCAACAAGCTGGGTATTCATTTTACTGATCTACAGAAGAATGGAAGGTTGAGTCAACCTGGAGCCATGGAAGACTGAACTCACAATTTTGTGGCTGCAGTACTGGTGTTTAACCACTACACCACCAGGGCTACTTCTACATGAGGGGTAGTGTGTTGGTGGGGAGGGATTATTTCCTTACAAAACAAATCTAAGTTATATGCTGTGTATTTTTGTACAAAACCTTGAAATAACAAATACCCCCCCCCCCGGATTCTTAAGATGTGAATAATGGCAGTCTTTTTCTAGGCAAAGTGTTTACAAAGGTGGTTGTTGGCCAATTCCAGTCATTCCTGTCAATCTGTGTCCATCTGGGTTAGATTCTACTTTGGAATGGAAACTCCTTGGTTGCCCCGTGGCATGAGCTCTGTTGTGAGAAAAACAAAGGGAGTTCAACCCAGTTGAACCTCTAAGCTGTTCCCAGTATAGTTGCCTATGATATCCTTCTGGATAGTCTACTGGTGGTGGAGGGAAGGGGGATGGATTGGATACATTGCTTTACAGTGTTTTTTTTTAATTGTAATGATTTTAATCATTTTAAATTGTATTGATATATTTAATTGATGTCTTTTTTGAACTGCCTTGGGTCCCACTTTGGGAGAAAGGTGGCATATAAATTAAATAAATAAAAATAACTAAGTTTCATACCTGTTAGTGTGGTTGGTTTCAAAAGATTATTCTGCGTGATTTCTGCGTTACCTCTTGGAGGCTGTGGGCTTATCTACATGGGTAATGTACCTCATCTTTCCCCTATCTTAGAGCCCTGCAGTCCTGACAACACAGGACATTTGACCCGTTCTGCCCCCAGGAAGTCCACAACACATACAGGGCTTGGAGGGGCAGGCGAAGGCCTGATACAACATTTTTTTTTAAAAAAAACCTGGCTTACTCTGGCAAACTGGGCCCTGAATATCCACAGGAACCTGTCCCAGCACACCAGTACTCCCTGCTGCTGCAGTCTTCCTGGCTCTCCCAGAAGGCAGGAAGGAGTCCTGCAGCATGTGACCAAGCTTGGTCACATTCAGGGGCCTTGGTCACATGTTGTGGCAGACTTCCTCAATGCTAGGAGAGCATGGAAGAAGGCAGTGGCAGCAGCTGCAATGACACATGTGCATGGGTGTTAGTCTACTTGGTCTGGCCAGGGGTGTACCAACCTCTCCCACTGCTTGTACCAGGAGGAAAAGTGTGACATCCCTCCCTGCATATCATTCTGGTAGTGGATATATTCCCCCAAAAAGAAAAGAATGATGATGCAGTGCTTGGCCTTCCAAGAGAGAGGATGCAGCTGCATCCATACACCCTACTACTTGGACTGGCTTCAGCAAGGGAACAATCTCCTGCCTGCCCAAAAGGAAGGGGGATGCAATGGTGGAGGAAGATTCAATGGCATTCCCTCACCCCAATAAAAAAAGTAGAAGGAGGCAGGAGCAATGACAGGCACTGCCCCCCCCCACTGCCAGTGGCATTTTATTCCTGTGAATGTGTGAGACTTTCTTCTGACAGCACATTGTCTCTAGTAGGAGTGTGTAGCATCTATAGCTCTGTGTCACCTGTTGGTTGCTCCTTGTGATGTGAATGTTGGTAAGTAATAAAAAGAGTTGTGCAGAGAGATGCACTGAGTCACTCAAAGGGTAAGTAGCAGTTATAATACCCAGCAGCCCCAGCCAGCACAGCCAAGTGTGAGAAACATGACAATTGCATTCCAAAAACATCTAGAAGGCCACAGTTGGCTGATCACTGGCTCAATCTTGGCAGGAAGGATTACAAGTGAGTTTTCCTGTCTCAGCAGAACTTTGCTTAAGCAGCAAGGTTTAACAGACTTTTACTGTGTTTTCTTTTTCTTGCTTGGTGGTCATGGCTTATTTTCTGATTTGACCCCCCCCCCCAGTCTTGATTGTGTTTTAGACTGAATGGTTCTGGTAGCAAGAGCCCAGCCCTGACCTTATTATTCCTGCTTTCCTGATCTGTGGGACTTTAACTAGGGATGTTCAGCTTGTTAGCATGCCCTACTCCTCCTCCCTGTGATATCTCATAGTTGGAAATATTGGACACTTTTCAAGGTCAAATTGGTTGGGGTGAACCAAAAAGAGGTCAGGTGGAGATCACAATGACCTGGAATGTATCTTAGAAGTATTTTGGCAAAACAAGGTCATATTAGGTTTATGCAGAAGCCCCTTGGTAAATAAAGCCATTAAGGAGGTATGTGCGAATTCCTCCATGGGCACCTCAGCAATGAGTCATCCATCCAACCAAACAATTAAGTGACCTTTCCCAACTCTAATCTAAGAAAATCTCACCTCAGAAACTCCCACCTGTCCTTCATTGAGAGGTTGCCATAAACCCACCAATTTCTGTCTCCCAGCCTTACAACCATGTAAGCTTCGGTTTCCTTTGTTTACCCAGTAGGAAAACCATCCAGGCTTTTTCCTAGCCGAAGTACCCCTTCAGGATATGAAGCAGGGTATAAATATTAATCCTCCAACAATGGAAATGTGTACCACTGTGGACAAGCCTGGCCACTCTCTTTCTTGGTGTATTTCTGGATCAGAACCTTTAGTGCCATCCTTAGACTTCTGTCTGAGTACTTCGCTCTTCAAGACTGGTAACAATTGCCCTATTTTCCCTGAGTCTCTCCCTCTATCCATCCTTTCTGCCTTACTCCTCAACAGCCTTATGTAGTTCTTGGGAACATGAATTGCATGTGTGCTTTTGTGTTATTTCCAATAAAAAATACTTTATTTCACTTTAACCTGGAGTTCTCTGCAGTTAGTATTGTTATACATAGGTGAAAAGGTCCCTGCAGGCATATTGTTTGAGCTAATAATTCCCCCATCTAGATTATTTGCATCATGGGTGGGTCTCAAAGCACCCCCCCCCACACACACACATTTTAGCGTAACAAGATTTCATTTTGTTTGGATTTCTGTAATAGGTAAGAATGTTCTAAGACCTTCTGAATTCTTCATAACTGTAACAGAAATAACTACAGAGTTGGGAAAATGCTTAAACATGCAAGAAAGCGAAATGGATAGATATAAACAGCTGTACAGAAAACCTTCAGGATTTAATTTTTCACATTTTGGCTTGAACCCCTGTATGCTCAACCATGCTTGTGGTGTTGAAGTGGGTTGCCATCTCTCTTATCCTGACAACAGCTACATTTCCACAACACGGCAACATCCTCTACCCACTGATTCAGTGTGGCAATGTGAATGGTCAAGAATTTCACAAAATTCAATTTTTAAAAAAGAATTTAACAGTAGTTGCAAAATTCATCATGATTCATGAATGTTGCAAAAACTTTTTAAAACAAATCAAACATGGGTAAAAATGAAACTGATGTCCCTAACATTAATATTTGTAAAGGGTATAACAACTTTTACCCCAGCTGTATGGCATCCATTTCTTTGGACTTGGGCAATCATTGCTAAATTATTGTTTTTCTTTGGAAACTGCAGCAGATTTAAATTGTGCTTCAATTATAGCTCTTTTTCTTTTCTGCTGCTTCATGTTCCTGATCTAATAATTAATAAGTAAAAAGTTTTGCAGTCTCATTTGATTTGTTTGGGTGACTGTTTTTAAAAATTTGGAATGGACCAAAGATTAGTTGTGCCAAAAGAAAGGTGTTCTTAACTTATAAAAGAATATAATAATTACTTTCCTTTACACTGATGGTAGGGTGCAGAACAATTGCAGACATTTCTTGGCCCAATAATTTAAGAAATTTAAGAACTGAAGCCATTGTACCAGTGTTACTTTGTTTCCACCTAATGATATCACAGTTTGGTTTTGACCACAGTGAGATCTTGCCACAGGTAATTAGCAGACTGTTATATATGCCATATTCGAACCTGCACCTAGTGTAATGATCCCAATTATTTCATCTCACTCATGTGTAAGTTTTCTTTTTAGATTTTAGTAATCATCTGCTTTGGACTGGAATTCCACTTTCAGCTTCAGACATGGGTTCTCAGTGGTGAAATGTATGAATGAAACATATCTGTTTTAAAACTATTAACATAAGAAGTAGAGCAAGACACCTGACAATAATGCATGGCAACAGACTATTCTTGTCATTCTTAATGTCATCCCTTTCTTACGTCCTAATCTAGTGTAACTACAGGAGGCCTGATACCTATTAGACCCTAACATTGGCATGGAGGAGGGGTGCTTAAACCCTTGTGCAATATAAACCTGGTGCAATTATCTGTTGCTGGTATTGCGAACCCAGCCAGGATGCTCCCGTCCCTTCCCATAAGAAAGAATACACAACAGAATATATTCACAAAATATATTAGGTACATGTGGGTAACATAAGAATATTAGGAACATATAAGGTAATGTTGAATATTGGCAATAAAAGGCCACAACTTGGTAATAGCTGTAAAATTGTTAGCACCAATTGCATGGATCCGGATCCGTTCATTGCCCAACCCTGTGTTGGCCAATGGACTGCTGTTGGTTGCCACTGACACCACGCCCAGAGGGGAGAGCCCCGGCCAAGCTCCACCTGCTTGACACTCTCCCCTCCCCTGTTAAACAAGGTTATTAAAAGGGAGCAGGGTCTCCATGAACCTGAACTTGAACTTGAACTTGATGGAGACCCCACTGTTCTCCATGGATCAAGGCCCATGCCATCCACCTAACAAGTTGTGACATGAAAGACAATACAAGCAACAAACAACACCATGAAGCATAGATACTGCCAATGAAGGGAGGGAGGATGGGTCTTCAGCTCCTAAGAGCCGACTGAGATCTTTGACGTCAGGGCCCAGCTTAAATACCAGCCCCCGGTGCAGAGACCTCATCATCTGGCCATGCTGGAAGTTGTGGCCAGAAGTCCCGCCCCACCTCCATATTGGCCAATTGGGGCAGGGGAGACCCGTCCTGATTGGCCAATTCCTCCTGCCTTCCCTCCAGTCTGCGTGACAGGCCAGGAAGGGGAAGGCAAAGATGGCGGCCCCCATGCCAGCCACCAGTTGGCTGTGGGGGCCGCTGATTGCAGACGGGGCTCTGGGCGGGCCACAAACAGCCACTGGACAAGCCCGGTAGCCCCCTTCTGTTAGTTAGTTGTGATGTTGCACTTACAACCATGTAAAATTTTCCTGTTCACAGTTACAAACATGGTACCATTGCCATGATCATAAATGCTCCATAAACCCAGCCAGTCACCCATCCTAAGCGATGGAGTTATACAGTACTGTCAATTGGTACAGTAGGATGACATGACCAGCCCCCCACCCCCGCAGCAGTGAGTGAAGGTACAAGAAGCAGAAGCAGGGACCCCAGTGGGGACCTGTTGCAACACTTTGTAGCACTGTCACTCACTGTTGGGAGGCTGATCATGTCATTCTGCAGTGCCCCACTCTCCAGCACTGCAGAACTCCATTGCTCAGGACAGCCTACTGACTTTTAAGACAGGTTTCAGGGCTCAGACCAGGAGATGATGTGTAACTATGTTATCATAGGTATGCCTCTGATGCAGAGTATCAGCAGTATATTTTTAATGTAGCACATAGCTGTGATGCAGTTATATTTTGCAATATACAGTAGGACCCCCATATCCACTGATTCATTATCCTCTGATTCAGTTACCCATGGGACACAAAACTGCACACCTACCATAGAGTCTTCCTAGAAAATGTGCCCCTTCTAGCCCTTTTCTAGGTCCTCCAAAGCAACTCTATGGTATGTTAAACCAGAAGTCCCATTATTTTCAGTAGTGTTCGCTATTATCCATGGTTTTCAGTATCCATGGGGGGCCCTGGAACCAATTCCCAGTGGATACGGGGTACTACTGTAAATTGTTGACATGGAATCTCCAATCTGCTCTGAAACCCCAGTGTAGGAAAAAGTGGTAACATCTTATCTCCTCTTACCAGGGTCCTGATCCTTATTGGGTCCTGTATGATTACTCCAGACTGAGGCAAGACAGACACAGGTGCTAGCTATGTTTGCCTGTCATCCAGTCCACACTTGTCTGGGAACCAGTCCCATTGAATTCAGTGGGACTTCTTACATTTGTGTAGACATGCATAGGATTGTGTTGTGCGTATTCCTGTGTCCTCGGCAATTTGTTCAGGTTCATCAAAGGCAACTATTTCAAGGTAAATATTGAAATAAAAAAAAATATCTAGTGTAGCCCTAGACACAATGTATGTAGTTCTTTTGATTTCTGGATGGCATTTACTGTACAAAATCAGGATGTCAAAGGTTACTGTTTCATACTAACTTTTCATTTGTAAAAAAGGAGTTATAATTTTCAGTCATCTATTTGAAAGTGCTGTTTTTCACAGCTTGCAGGAGTCTGCTCCCCTGCCATGCAGAAGCCATTATAGTATTACTACTCTGTATATTTTATTTTAAATTTTATCAGGCTTGTTGTTTCCTTAAACATATCTTTGTTTTAGAAATGTCAGCCTCTTCCAAGTCACAACCCTTTCAAGGTTACACACTATTAAAAAACAGAGGGGGTAAATTTTCAAAGTGGTGTGTAGGAGGCATTAGAACAAATCCTGTTACACATGAGCAGATTTTCAGTACGTGCCTTCCTTTTTAATGCTTTGAAAATATTTTCCTTCATATAAAAAATACCTGCATGTTAGTGTGTGTGTGTGTGACTGTAGTTTCTTGCCTTCTTTGTGTTTCTTTTTAATTTTTTAAGGCCTAAAATGAATTTAACTCCTGACAGATAAATATGAGAGACTGTATGATTGTGTGATATTTTATTGAGTTGCTTTTGGAGTTTACATTTAAATCTGTGGTCAATATTTGTTCAATGTGAAGTTGAAGGCTTTCACAGCCGGCATCCATAGATTTTCCTTGGGTTTTTCCGGACTGTGTGGTCGTGTTTTGGAATAGTTTCTTTCTGACATTTCGCCTGCATCTGTGGCTGGCATCCTCAGAGATGCCAGCCACAGGTGAAACGTCAAAAAGAAGCTATTCCAGAAATGGCCTCACAGCCCGGAAAAAGCCCAAGGAAAATCTATCAATATTTGTTATTTGTTGTTTATAAATCAGGGAGCAGGAATTGTTCCAGAATTCCATCTAGGCGGTGGATTGTGTTCTGGGACACTTTCTGGGTATCAGATGAGATTTTGGAATACTCTTCTTCCCTTTTCCCTGTATGGAGAGTTTTCTACATGCAAAAAAGAACTGCCACTGCCTAATAATAGATAAGTGGTTAAAGGTAGAGAAAAGTTACCTTTCTTTAATGCTCACAAGGAACTACTACTCTTATCTCTGATCATTAGTTTGAGCATAAGAGCAGTGTTTTCCTTGTCAACAGTAGACGGAACCTACTAATACTATTTTTTCTGCTGCTGACATGGTTAATCGTGCTCTTATCTTTGGGCTCATCAATATGAGCCAGGATATGCTGCTTCCATGATGGTGTATCCCAGCTATGGATCTGGTGTGTTGTTCCCCCACTACCTCGACAAAACAGGAGTCCAGACAGGAATGCCAGCCTGGCAGTGCAGCTGCCACCACTGCAATTTTCCTCACTGACTTGGAAGGCAGGAAGGGGGAACACAACTTGTGATTGAGGTCCCCTGCATGTGACCAGTCTTGGTCACATTCTGTGGGACAGTTTCCTGCCTTCTTGGAGAACCAGGGAGACTACAACAGCAGTGAGGGCCAGCCTGCAGGCATGGACTCCTGCAGATACATAGGACCCAATCCATTTTTTTCCAGACGGAAATGGAGTAAACTGGGAAATTTATTTTATTTTTAAAAAATTCTATTGGACCCTACCTTGCCTTCCCTCTGTCTCAGCCACATAACTACCCCAGAGGTAGTGCGGACTGCCCAGGGGCAAATTTCCTGTGTTGTGTGGACTGCAGGGCTCGGAGATAGGAGCAAGATAGGGTATATTGTCTGTGTAGACAAGCCACAGAGGACTGATAAAAGATAAGATCAGGTTTTACTTTATCAGCATTAGAAAAGACAAACTTTCACTAGCACCAATCACTTTCACTAGCACCAATGGGTTCAGGGAGTGATAAAGCTTGTGAGACTCAAATCTGAGAACAGCTGGAGAGTCTGTTCTTTATATATGAAAGATATATATATGTCAAAAATTGGGTAGCCTTGCATGCCTGAGATTTTGCCAAACACTGTTAAGACAAGGTGACCCTGCTATGAATTTGCATGAGTACACATAAATTCACATCCCCCCCCCCATATATAGATGGGCCCACTGAAAATGTTGGGGCACCCTTCCCTTTTCATTCCATTAATTCTGTTCTTAAATGCAAAACAGAACAGTGGAAAGAATAGCAGACCAGATATTCTATATGACTACTGAGTATTTATTTAATTTTTCTTTCTTCAATTATTTCAAAATATTGAGGACCAGTTAATAATGGAAAGCACATTTAGAACACTAATCAAAACTTTTCTGTAACAGCTTCCAGTGAAGTTGAGGTCTCATTAAATTGGTGAGTACTGGTCCTCATCCTCTCTCTCTCCTTCCATTGTACAGTCGAACCTCTGTATCCACAGATTTTGCATCCATAGATTCAACCAACCATGGTTCAAAAACATTTTTTAAAACTTCCAAAAATCCCCCACAAAAACCTTGCTGTTCACCATATGATGGTTTACAACTTATTAAAAACAATACATATTAAAAACAATGTGAATATCAATAAATAAACTAAATAATTCATAATATTTAAACCATCAAAATTAACTAAAATATAATATAAAAGAATCAACAAAACAGTGCAATGTACTATTAAAAACCCACCCATCACAGTCAATTTTTAAAAAAACACACACAACCTTGATGGAATAAGGAAGTATTTACTTGTTGGTGAAAGGAGAGTAAGCAAGGAGCCATCCTAGCTTCCTTAGGGAGGAAGGAAGTTACAAAGTTACAAAGTCTGGAAGCAGCCATCAAGAAGGCCCTCTCCTTTGTTCCTACCAAACAAACCTGAGAAGGTGATGGGATGGAGAAAAGGGCCTCTTCTGAAGAACTTTGAGCTCTAATTCCCCGCAGCAGAGAGATACAAGGATTTTGATATAGTTTTTGATTACTGTTCACTGCTTGATACTTTTTTTTTTAAATAGTTTTCACAGGAGTGCTTTTTCTACAAAGAAAACATGAAAAAATTGCACAGAAAAAAATCAACAGTTTTCATCTAGAAAACTATATTTTATGCATAATTCACTTATTTCCTGTAGGAAAATGTTGGGTTTTTAAAAGAAGCCTGGCTTTGTGCAAAAGCCATTGTTCACATGTACAAAATGTTGCTTTTTGCACAGAAAGCAATTTTGTGCAAAAATGTATCATATTGTCTATGCAGAAAAAGTATGTGTTTTAGTGAAAACAAGTTTTTCGCCAAATTGGACACTATCACTCTGTTGGATCGCTGTGACTCCCTCAACTCCAAGTCTGAGTCTCTTCACTGCATGAAACTCTATTTTTCAGGATGGGTAATTATTACCCTATCTCCCAAATCTATTCCTCTACCTGACCTTTCTGCCTCAGAACTCTTTGTTAGCCTTATATGATTCTTGAAAGTGTGTGTGTGCTTGCATGAATGCTTCTGGGTTATTTTCCAATAAAACCATTTTATTTCACTTAAAGGAGATTTTCAGACCGCGTTTCAGTGTGCCTAGCGTGGGAGGAGCTTTCGGGAGAGGGACGGCGATCTTGCACGGCAGGGGGGCGTTTTCGGACGCCGTTGTCCCTCTCCCGAAACCATCCGTGTCACTTCCGTGAAGCTTCGGAAGCCGCAGAGCCATATTTTAATCACGGGCAACCTCTGTGATTAAAATATGGCTCTGCGGCTTCCGAAGCTTCACGGAAGTGACACGGATGGTTTCGGGAGAGGGACAACAGCGTCCGAAAATGCCCGCCTGCTGCGCAAGACCGCCGTCCCTCTCCCGAAAGTTCCTCCCGTGCTAGGCACGCTGAAACGCGGTCTGAAAATCTCCTAACACAGAGTCTATGAAGTTAGTGCAAAGGTCCTGGAAGTTAACCAATCTATTACAGCCCTCCATTTGAGCTATAATAATTCTCCAAATAATAACTGAGATTTGGCATCATTAGTGGGCTCTCCACAGACCCCCACCTATTTGGGTAACAGTCCTATTTCCCAAATCTGTTCCTCTATCCAACCTTTCTGCCTTAACTCTTCAATAGCCTTGTGTGGTTCTTGTGAGTGTGTGTTACGTGCATGATTGTTTTTTGTGTTATTTCCAATAAAACCATTTATTTCACTTTAAACTGGAGTTCTCTGCAGTAAGTACTGGTGTATAAAGGTGAAAAGGCCCCCAAGTTACCCACCACTTGCAGCATTCCATTTGAGCTAATAATAATTTCTCCAAATATTAATATCATGAGTTGGGCTCTAAAGCACCCCACCTCTATAGAGGAAGTGTACCCTAATACAGTGCCATTGAGAATAGAGACTTGAAAGGGGTCACCCACAGTCGATGCAGTGGCCAAAACTATGACCATGTCTCAGGTTGGTGGTGGCCAGAGTATTTTGGTGGCATTTGAGCAGGGCCTATATCAGACTACACAGCCTAGCTCTGGCCTGGGAGTGTTACTCCTGCAGAACTGCTCTAACCCCCACCTCTTCAGGTAATAATTGAATCCTGTTAGTGTAAAACACTAGTGGGTTCACTTTTTCCAGGGATATGCAGCAGTGATGAGGAAAACAGACAAAATCTGCCAGCTCCAAGTAGCCTAGTTCTCTAGCAACTCATGGGCTGCTACAGAGCTTCATCGGTTGCTGTGATCTTTCCCCTCCTGCTACCACTGCTTATACTGGCATAGTTCTTCCAATGCAGATTTTGTCTAGAGTACACTTTGATGAAAACTGGGGTTATAATTGGGGTTATAAAGCACTGGTTCTTCTTCAGAAACAAGACCCAGGGTCCTTTCACACTACAAAAATAAAGCCACTATGATTCCACTGTAACTGCTGTGGCGACATCCTAAGGATTCCTAATATTTGCAGTTTAGGGAAAAGCATTTAGAATTTTCAGGCAGAGAGCTCCAGTGTCTCACCAAACTACAAACTTCAGGATTCCATAGGATGACACAATGGCAGTTAGTGGAATTACAGTGGTACCATTCTGTGGCAGGAAAGAGCCATCAGGTAATTCAGAAGTCTAAAATCCAGGAACAAATTAGGATGAGAATTTTGGAAGCATGTTAAACCTGACTACGAAGATGACTGATGGGCATTTTATAGAGATATAGAGTTAATGCCAGTAGTGAAGCCTTCTAGTCTTCCCTGGCACAAGGAGGCAACTAAAGATATTTTTAACTAGGGATATAATTCTTCACTCATTTTCTTCTCAAAGGAAACAATGAGTAATTTAAGAATTTTGTTCCTGCTTGTGAGAAAGTATTTGAAAACCACACAGTTTTTGAAACCTATTTGCAAGCCAAGACTTATTCTGCACAAAATGTCAACATGGTTGCGTACAGAATGGGATAGTGTCTGATGTGCAGCTGGATTGATGCACAATATGTGCCTAATACTGGATACAGATGTTGCACAAATGAGTAATTCTAATTCCTGCAGATGTAAGTCCACTGATGAAGATGTAAGAACCGAAGAGGATTCTGGTGAACATAGCTAGTAGCAACAAGGAGGGCTCACTGGCTTGACAGTGGGCCATTTTGCGGCCTGGCCAGCCCCCCCTGTGGTTCCTCCATTTGTGGCCCCTGCAGCCGCATGGCCTGCCATGGAGGCCGCTATTGCCGGGCTTCTTCTTCCCGGCTCTCATTGCAGCCGGGTGGGGGCGGAAAACTGGCAGCCAGTGGGGGCAAGGATCTCTCACCCTGATTGGCTCTGGCAGCCACTCCTTCAGGATAGGAGTGGCGAAGATGGCGGCCCAGGGTGCATTGTCTGCTGAAACCATCATGAGGCTAGGAAGATGGTGATCTGGGGCCTATACAGCATACATTTGACCAGAGAGGATGTTTGCTGCACAGCCCATGGTTGAGACTGGACTGTAGGGCTGCCTGTTGATGGCCCGTAGAATGGTTGGTGGAAGGTGGTCCCCATGGGGGATTGCCTTTGTGGCAGATAGCATGGGCCCTGATCCAGGTTGGGAAAAGGGGGCTCCGTCAAGTTTAAGTTCAAGTTCACTGAGATCCCCTATTTCCCCCCAAATTAGTGATTACTGCTTTGTTTACAGGGAAGGGGAGAGTGTTGAGCAAGGAAGCTGGGCCAGATGCTCTCCCCTCAAGGAGGAGTCGGTAGCAACTGATGCTAGTCCATTGGCCAAGACTGGGTTGGGCAATGAAGGGATCGAGACCCATGCAATTGTGCCAACCATTTGCAGCCATCAGCAATTTGCAGCCTTTTTATTGCCAATTATATCATACAACTATCTTCATACTAACCTATACTTAACTAATTATGTTTATATTGTACTCAATAAATATGTTATCAACTTGTCATAGGGGAGCGGGGCATATGGTCTGGGTCTGCAAGGGGGGCTCACCGGCTTGACGGTGGGCCATTTTGTGGCCCGGCCTGCACGTCCCGTGGCTCCTCCATCTGTGGCCACTGTGGCTGCATGGCCTGCCATGGGGGCCACCATTGCCGGACTCCTTTTTCCCAGCTTGCATTGCAGCTGGGTGGGAGTGGGAAAGCAGCAGCCAATGGGGGTGAGAATCTTTCACCCTGATTGGCTCCTGGGACGCCTGGAGGTGGGATATCCAGCTGTGCTTCCAGTGCGGCCAGATGACGAGGAGCCTGTACTGGAGGATGGTATAAAACCGCCCCCCCAGCATGGGCTTCTCAGTTGGCTCAATTGAGCCAAAGAACCCACCCACCCTCCCTATGTATTTCATGAATATTCATGTTATTCTTTGTTGCAAGTTGCTGGGCGGATGGCATGGGCCCTGATCCAGGTTGGGGAAAAGAGGGCTCCATCAAGTTCAAGTTCAAGTTCACAGAGAACGCCTATTCCCCCCCAGATTAGTGATTAACGCTTTGTTTACAGAGGAGGGGAAGAGTGTCGAGCAAAGAGGCTTGGCCAGGAACTGTCCCTTCCAGGAGAAGTTGGTAGCAACTGACACTAGTCCATTGGCCAACACTGGGTTGGGCAATGAAGGGATCTGGACCCATGCAATTGTGCCAACCATTTGCAGCCACCAGCAATTTGCAGCCTTTTTATTGCCAATTATATCATACAACTATCTTCATGCTAACCTATACTTGACCAATTATGTTTATATTGTACTCAATAAATCTGTTATTCAACTTGTCGTAGTATGTGTCTTTTTTAGGGAAGGGGAGCGAGGCGTACGGTCTGGGTCTGCAACATAATTTTGGGGTGACAGAAGCATAATAAAGTTGCACTCCAAAAATAACATAGTTGGGAACCAAATTGCTTTATTGGTATGATGGCGTATGTTATCTAGTTACTTTTAAAGTTAATGTTTAAGGGCATTTTAAAGACATTTTGTCAGCATTTTTTTCAATTTTTTTATGCCAGCCTATTATTAATCCCAAGTTTTTAAAACAAAAATAAAATGATGAACAATATAAAAAGTTGTGCAACAAATAACTTTTCAACATTGTACTGAGTAAGAAAAATGAATACATTTGAAGGCATTATGTTGAGTAATATGAATTATTTCCTTTTAAAAAGTAGCTTTCCAAACTCTGGTTGTTGTTGTCGTTATACAGGTTGATCCCATATCCACAGGGGATATGTTCCAAGCCCCCCCCCATGGGTACATGCCCCCCCCGGGATAACAGGGAACCCTATTATTTTCAATGAGACAAATACTGGAAGTTGACCATAGAATCATATTGGAGGACCTAGAAATGCCTAAAGAGAACATATTTTTTTTGACATGGATAAGTGAAACCACAGATATCGAATCCGTGGATACAGGGGTCAACCTGTATTTATATTCATATTTATTTATATTCTGCCTTTTCCCCTGTTTGGGATTGAAAGCAGCTTATAACAATTTAAAGACACATATCTAAAAATGTACCAAGATACAAACATTAAAATACAATCAAACAATCCATAAAATTAAAACCATTTAAAAACCATAATTATTAAATCAATAATTAAATAAAGCTCAGATAGGGAGTCAGGCTAAGATACTCATATTGTCTTTCACTCATACTAAAAATTTATGATATGGATATATATATATATATTTGCATAAGGCAGCTAGAGAGCTAAATGGCATACAAATAGGGCTTTCACATTATTAGACTGAGGTGCCCCTTGCATAATGTAGTACCATTCTATAACTTGCAGTATAATCTCTATGTGCAGTTATTTTCTTTAGCCCTGACTGCTGTGTATGGGATCATAAAGAGGACATCAACTTTCTTCAGAGACATCTCCAAATCAATTTATTGAAGTGAGTATCAGACTCACTGCTATAAAGAGAGAGATTGAAATTAGATCAAGACAGTAAAGTTTGATGTTGAATTTTAATTAAAGCTACACTCATTTGAATTTTCTAAATGTCCCACAAAAAAGGCCCTTTTATAATCCATCTAAAGTGAGCTACAATGGAAATGTATATATGATTTTTAAACTGGGAATCACCAATCTACAGAGCTTCTGTCTTATCAGGATTCAGCTTCATTTATTGGCCCTCATCCAGCCTATTTCAGCATCCAAGTACTGGGGCAACACCTGAATAGCTTAGCTACACTTGACAACAAGGAAAAATCATAGAATCATAGAATTACAGAGTTGGAAGAGACCACGAGGGCCACAGACCTTTTCTACTCATCTTGATCAAAGCATCCCCGACAGATGGCAATCCAGCTTCTGTTTAAAGACCTCCAAGGAAGGAGACCCCCCCACACTCCGAGGGAGTGTGTTCCACTGCCGAACAGCTCTTACTGTCAAAAAGACAAAAAGAGATGAATACCGACCCACCCAACTTCAAAACAAACTAGTGGCTTACCACATCTTCCTATATAACTTGAAGAATGTGGGGAATCATAGAGAATGCTGTGGCATGCCATAGCTTAATAGCATGGGGCTGAACAGAATTCCTGCAATGGAACTAGCCTATAGGAGGGAGTGAAACTACTCCAACACAGTGCTTACTGTGTCCATCCCATGGAGCCAGTTGAGTATGATACGATGATGAATGGTATCAAAAGCCACTGAGTGATCAACAAGGTATCACCCATCTTTTACCCAATATTTATTTATTTATTTATTTATTTATTTATTTATTTTTACCCCAAGTAGGACATCAGTCAGAGCAAATAAGGCTGTTTTGCTACCACACAATGGCATGAAGGTAAATTAAGATGGCTCCAGATGATCTGTTTCTTCAAAGAATATCTGAAGTTGCCCAGCCATCATACACTCAAAGGCTTTGTCCAGAGAGAGGATACCAGCAATGTGGTGGTAGCTCTCATATACCTTTGGGTTTCAGGAAGTCCCCTTGTTACCCTAAGAGATGGGGTGTATGTTAGAGTCCCACCCCAAATCTCCTTTAATATTTGGGGTAATACTTAGCTCAGATAGGAGGCCTTGGAAGAGGAGGGTAACTTCAGGGATCTTTTCACCTAGGTCTCTCTCTCTGGCTTTCAGGAAGGACTCATCCCGCGTTTTCTGCAAGCGCGCTGATGACTAAAAAGGCCAATCTGAGATAGACAAGTCCGGTTGCAGAAGGCACAGCAGAAGGTCTCCTTGGGTGATGTTTCTGGGTTGTGATTCTTTCTGCGTTGTTGTTTCTCTTCAAGACTTGTTCGGCGTGAGTTCTCAAATAAGGCTGCAGCATTGTGGATAGTGCGTCTCCATGCTTCCCGATGTGAGGCCAGGGCAGACCATTGTTGGTGATCAATTTGGCTGAGCCTGAGATGTTGTTTCAGGGAGTCCTTGTATTGCTTTTTTGGAGCGCCCCTCTTACGCTGACCCGTGGCGAGTTCACTGTAGAGTAGTATTTTTGGGAGGCGATGGTCCTCCATCATAGAAACATGCCCTGCCCAGCACAGCTGTGTTCTCAATATCATGGCCTCAATGCTGGTGATCCCTGCTTGCTCAAGGACAGCAACATTCGTCACATAGTCAGTCCAGTGTATATTTAGGATTGTACAAATATAGCGCTGATGAAAGCGTTTGAGGAGTCGTAGGTGGTGGCGATGGGTGACCCATGTTTCAGATCCATAAAGGAGAATAGACAGTACAATTGCTCTATACACACTGATTTTTGTGCTTCGCCTCAGGTGTTTATTACTCCAGACTCTTTTGTGAAGTCTTCCAAATGCGCTATGTGCCTTTGCTAATCTGTGATCGATCTCTTTGTCAATCTTGGCATCTGGGGAGATGATGCTTCCGAGGTAGGTGAACTGCTGAACGGACTTGAGCACAGATTTGTCTAATGTGGGGATGGTGGAGTTCTTCCTGTGGTGCAGGCTGGTAAAGAACTTCCATTTTCTTCAGGTTGACTTCCAGCCCAAACAGCTCTGCTGCTTCTGTGTGGGCAACAAGGGCAGCAGCATCAGCAAAGAGCAGCTCACGGACTAGATAGTTTAGAGTCTTAGTGTGAGCCCTCAGACGGCTTAAGTTAAACAAGCTACCGTCAGTACGGTAACATATATAGATGCCGTCATCTTCTTCAAGCTCTGGCGTAGTCCTTTGGAGCATCATGCTGAAGAAGACTCTAAATAAAGTTGGAGCAAGAACACAACCTTGCTTCACTCCATTAGTTATTAGAAAGGGCTCTGAAAGAACATCGCCATATCTGACTTGACCGCGCTGGCCCTCATGTAGCAAGATAATCATTTTAAGGAATTTGGGGGGACATCCTAGTCTTTCCAGGATCTGCCATAGACCTTTTCTACTCACAGTGTTGTAGGCTTTAGTGAGGTTGACAAATGTTACACAGAGATGCTTATTCTGCTCCCTACATTTTTCTTGCAGTTGTCTAAGGGCAAATACTATATCTGTATTACTCCTATTGGCTCTGAAGCCACATTGGCTTTCAGGAAGAAGTTCTTCTGCAATAGCAGGAACTAGTCTGTTCAGGAGTATCCTTGCAATGATTTTTCCAGCAATAGAGAGCAGTGTTATACCTCACTAGTTTGAGCGATCTGATTTTTCTCCTTTTTTCTTGTACAAGGTGATGATGACTGCATCTCAGAGATCTGATGGCAGTTCCCCTTTTCCCCAGCAATTCACAAGGAGTTCATGGAATTTATTGTGGAGTGCATGACCTCCGTGTTTCCAAACTTCAGGTGGGATTCCATCGATCCCAGCTGCCTTGCTATTTTTCATCTGCTGTATGGCCTTAAGGGTCTCTTCCAAAGTGGGAGCTATGTCCAATTCATTTTTCATTGGTTTTTGTATCATATGTTGGATAGCTGAGCCTTGAACTACTCGGTTGGCACTAAAGAGACTTTGAAAATGTTCAGCCCATCGATTCAGGATGAAGGCTTTATCAGTAATTAATGTTTCACCATCTGTACTGTATAAGGAGCTTTGGACCTAATTAGTAAGTCCAAACACTGCCTTAAGAGCTTCATAGAATCCTCTAGAATCACCTAGATCTGCACAGCGTTGTGTCTTTTCTTCTATATTGATCCACCACTTGTTCTGTATGTCGCAGAGTTTTTGTTGAAGTTTACTACATGTGAGGCGGAAAGCTGCTTTTCTTACATGGCAAGTTGGCTGGGCGAGGTATGCCTGGTGAGCAGTTCTCTTCTTTGCCAACAGCTCCTGGTCCTCTTGGTTGTTTTCATCAAACCAGTCTTGATTTTTCTTGTGGGAGAACCCGAGGGATTCTTCTGCAGCGTGGAAGATATTGTTTTTGATATGTTGCCAAAGCACTGTGGGAGAAAGATCTGTAAGATGGACTTCAAGTTTTGTTAGCAAATTTGCCTGGAAGTTGTCTCTCATGGTAGCTTGTTGAAGATTGTTGACTTGGAGTCTCCTCTTTAAAATGCCACGCCTCTTAGGTTTGAACTTAAGATGAAGATTTAATTTACATCTTATGAGTTGATGATCTGTTTGGCATTCTGCACTGGGCATCACTCGGGTATGACGGACATCGTGAATGTTTCTCTGGGGAACTAGAACATAATCAATGAGGTGCCAATATTTGGATTGGGGATGCATCCAGGTTGTCTTCAAGCTATCTTTCTGCTGAAAGATTGTGTTTGTAATAGTCAGCTGTTGTTCTGCACAGAACTCTAGCAGGAGGCATCCGTTATCATTGCAATTTCCAACACTATGCTTGCCTAAGACACCTTTCCAGGCTTCGGAGTTCTTTCCTACTCTGGCAGTGAAGTCACCAAGGATAATAATTTTATTTTCTACCGGGACTTTTTGTATGAGTTGGCGTAGGTCTGTAAGGAATTTGTCTTTCTCTACAGGGTCGGCTTGCATAGTTGGGGCATATATACTAAAGAGAACAACATGTGGGAGGCGTAAGGAAATAATGCGATCAGAGTTTCATGTTGGCAAGGATTCGAGTTTGGGGGCAATGGAATTTTTAATCATAAAGCCTACTCCTGAAAGATGGTTTTGCGTTTTCCAGACCAATATAATGTGTAGCCGGCACCGTGTTCTTTAAGTCTGCCTTCCTCATGGAGACAAATTTCACTAAGATCAGCGATGTCAATATTAAGTCATGATAGTTCATGGGCTATTAGGGCAGAACGACCCTCAGGCCATCCACTATCTGCAGAGTCTCACATGGTTCTGATGTTCCAGCATGCAAGCGTCAATTTATTTACACCTTTGGAGGCTGGTGTGTACCTTTGTTTCTTTGCCTTGGTTTGACTGCATCAGAAGATTCCCGTTGGCCGTGGCTAGCCAAATAGGTAGATGGGGAATGAGCTTTCATTAGGCCACCTTTTCTAGGCCCCTCTCCATATGGAGTGAACAGTGCTCTCCTTAAAAAAGACTGCTTGGTCGTTCAGGATGCTAACGAACAAGACTGTCATCTCCAGGGTCAGCCTCGCTCGGCCAAAGTCCTGAACCGCCTGCATGCAGGGTTGGGTCTGTGGCTTCCAGTGCATCTTTACACCTGCCATTTCGTCCCTCACCTATCACTACAGGGCTTTTTTGGGACTGTACAAGCCTTCAAGCCTGTACAATGGATTTTTCTGGTGGAGCGCAGCGTGCACAGAACTGGCCTCACCCTTTAAACCAAAGGTTCATCTCCTGTGGCCTTGCAAGCATGGACGGCAGCAGCGAGGTCCCTGGGTCATAGGTTGTTTAGAGTTTCCTTCTCTTAGATGGTTGACCTTACAGGGTTGGACAAGCACCATCCTTCTCCTAGGATGGTTGCCATAAGGCTAGAGAGCCCATCCTGCCCTTTGACGCTCTTTGTCAGACCCTTCGGTTTTGACCTGTCTGGCATGGGAGACTCTACTGGTGGCTATTATGCCACCGCCAGCATAGCTCAAACCATCATTAGGGTACGCAAGCCTCTCTTCCACGACAAGGGGGTGTCAATGGAGAGGAGGATACTTATAAGGCAGTGATTATTGCCAATGGTAATTGGTAGCTCTAACATCTGGACTTCAAAAGAATTATCCAAGGTACTGACCCCTAACCCCAAAATACATTCAGCACTTGACAGTTCAGACTAAACTCATGAGTGGATTCACCATGCAATTGACATTGGAGCTACCAGTTACTTTTTCATTTATCCCTCTATGTACACTGTATAGTTGTAGCATTGTTGACAACTTCACCAAAACCAGAGCCAACTATGGGGTGGGGGGAGAAGGAAAAGGATACCACTCCAGAATGATGATGGTTGGAGAATGTTTTACCCTGTGTCAGTGGAAGCAGAAGACAACTAGGTCAGTAGCATGCAGATCTGTTGCTAGTCAAGAAAGCACAGGATGTGTAAATGCCAATGACATATTACTACTGTCTCAGCATATTCAGAAATAATTGGGGGCACCCTCTCAAACTCTGCTCATTGTTTATTGGTAGCAGACTCTTCCTGTCTAGTAATTCCATTGATATTTATTACCTACATTTACATCATACCTTTTCTCCAATGAACGTAAGACAGCATCCACAGTCTCTTCCACACTTTAACACATGAAGATACCACAGTCAATCAAGACATTTGTGACAAAGATTAGTGACATTCTTTAATGAAGTTTTCATTGTTGTTTTTTAAAAGAAGTTTTAAAATATGAAAATATGGGTAGGCACCATTTCAGACTAACCTGCATATAGCAAACAGTTTGATAGGATGCATAGACCCATGTTTTCAGGTGCCTGGAGTTAATTTAACAAGAAAAAAAATTAATTGATTTTAACCTCAAAGGGATTTTATGAATTGCAGTAAATGAATGGTGAAATTATAATGTAACTTTGATTTAATACAGAGATGAATACTATAGATTTAGTTGCTGGCTGGATTTCTTATTATCTTCATTTGATGAAGGAATTATGAAACTGTATTTGTATACAATATTTGTTCAAGAGGAGTTATCCAGCCCAATTTAAGCCACTAATAAGTTATGGAAGTACCTTAGCTGCTGGGACCTTGGAACCCAGGCCTCTCTGGACCAGACATTTAGCTGCCTGAGATGCAGCAATAAATGGTACCCTCCACACAGAGGGACACATTTATCCACTTCAGTGGGCTTCAAAGCCCAAGCCAGCCATATTATTTTGGCATATGTGGCAGAAAACCACACACCTTTCCCAAACCATCAATAAAATAACAAACTATTTGTGGCCCTTTCATGACTCGCAAAACATACTATCTGCGTAATGGCAGGGCTGGCTTTAATTTAATAGTTTCTAGCTTTCCTAACAGTGGGATATATTTCTTATAACAGGGGTAGGCATGCGCTGAGGGTCAAAGAAACATTTTCATTTCCTATAGAACTTGGTAGGCCACACCAGTATATTCATGAGGAACCAGAAGTGCTTGGTTATATGACTGGAAATAATTTCTGGTAACCTTTACATCAGTTGGTTTGTAGTTTAGAAATGGGACTTCTGAAACAGCACTTATGGGTCAAATCAAAATCAAAGCCCCTGGAGCCCATTTTAGGCCAAGAAAGCATCTTTCTGTGAAGAAGATTCAACAACTGCATCTTGTCTAATAAGTGCAGTGTTTGAAATTCACAAATCTTTCACATCAAACATAAAAGGCACTAATTTATGAGCAGAATAGGATGTGGAACACATAGCCCTGGTGGTGCAGTGATTAAATGCCAGTACTGCAAGCCACCATGTTGCAAGTTCAATCCCAGAGGGCTCCAAGGTTCACTTAACCTTCCATCCTTTCATAGGTTGGTAAAATGAGTACCTGGCTTGTGTCAGAAATTAGCTAAAACACATTAGAGACTGCTTAATGCAGTGTAGATGTGTAAATTGCTATCGCTTAAAACAATTTGTAAGCCAATCTGAGAGCCTTTGTGGCTGAAGAGCAGGGTATAACTACAATAAATACATAAATACATAAATAAATAAATAACTCCTGTGCTTCACAGCAGAATATAAAGCAGGCTGGACAACAGCCAGAGTGCTGGTTGCTTAGGTCATGGAGTGATCTGATAGCAGATCAGTAAGGAGTCTTTGTTGTGCCTGTTATAAAGCAAAACAAAGTTATACTGTGGCTCTGGTATTACATCCTCAATGTGCTGCCCAGCAGAATTACCACTGAGGAAACTGTTGGGTCAATCTCTGAGAGGCAATGAGAAAACCTTCATTTACCTACTGTGACAAAGTTGTGAGGCACTTCAAAAAGGAAGTCCTTTTATTTACTCAGAACTTGATGCCACAGTAATTACAGAGTCTGGAGATGTCTTCAGTGCACTATGAGATCAGGGGGTTTAAGATTATTTTCAGTTGTTACGGCTTGATGTAGACAAGATATGGAACCAGTCTGTCTCATAATGTGTAACTTCAATCTTTGCCTATCTTGTCTGTGAAGATCTAGTAAAGCAGGATTTCTTGGGTGAGTCCAGAGTGTGGTAAATGCCTCACTCTGTTGGGGGTGGTGCCTGTCACTTCAGAAGGGGCTATAGTATCCCGATCCCGAGGGACGTTAGCATGCCCTACTACCCCTCCATAATTGATTCCATAATTGGACAGAATCAAAGCATTCCTGACAAATGGCCATCCAGCCTACGTTTAAAAACCTCCAATGAAGGAGACTCTACCACACTCTGAGGCAGTGCATTCAACTGCTGAACAGCTCTTATTATCAAAGGTCACAATGACCCGAGACATGTCTAGAAATATAATGGTGGGAAAACTCATTAGCATTATGTAGAAAGGCCCCATAATGGGTTTATGCTAACAACCCAGCTGTTAAGGGGGTATGCTAATCTTTTCCCCAGGTCTAAGCACTTTAAGCAATAATTCAATCATGCAGTCAAGTGACCATTCCTCAATCCATACCCTATGGAAATCTTTCCTTACTCCCCACCTATTCAACATTATGAGGTTGTTACAAGCCCATTAGTGTTTTGGTTCCTTTTGTCTATACTGTGGGAAAGTCATCCAGGCTTTCTTATGACCCCTCCAAAGCACGGAATAGAGTATAACTATCATAGCCCCAACCATAGCAATGTGTGCCACAGTGTATGGACCCAGCCACTTTCTTTCTTGGCACGCCACAGATCAGAACCTCTTATGCCACCCTCAGACACATGTCTGAGTATCTCTGCTGCACAGGACTCTCTTTCTCTGAGATTGGTAATTATCACCCTATCTTTCTGGACCTCTTTCTCTACCCAACTTTTCCTCCTTACTCTGCTATTGCTTCGTATGGTTCACAAGGATGTATGTTCTCTGTGTTAGTTTACTTTCTGTATTAGTCCAATAAAATACTTTGTTTTACTATAACTGAAACCTCCTCTACAGTTAGTACTAGTATACCTAGGTGAAAGCTCTTTGGACTGGAAGTCAACCTGAAGAAAACAGAAGTCCTTTACCAGCCTGCACCACAGGAGGAACACCACCACCCCCACATTGCCATCGGCAATTCTGTGCTTAAGTCCATTCAGCAGTTCACCTACCTGGGAAGCATCATCTCCTCAGATGTCAAGATTGACAAAGAGATCGATCACCCATCGCCACCACCTACAACTCCTCGAACGCTTTCATCAGCGCTATATTTGCACAATCCTAAATATACACTGGACTGACTATGTGACGAATGTTGCTGTCCTTGAGCAAGCAGTGATCACCAGCATTGAGGCCATGATATTGAGAACACAGCTGCACTGGGCAGGGCACGTTTCTAGGATGGAGGACCATTGCCTCCCCAAAATAGTACTCTACGGTGAACTTGCCACGGGTCAGAGTAAGAGGGGCGCTCCAAAAAAGCAATACAAGGACTCCCTGAAACAACATCTCAGGCTCGACCAAATTGATCACCAACAATGGTCCACCCTGGCATCACATCGGTAGGCATGGAGATGCACTATCCACAATGCTGCAGCCTTATTTGAGAACTCAGGCTGAACAAGTCTTGAAGAGAAACGACAATGCAGAAATAATCATAACCTGGAAACATCACCCAAGGGGACTTTCTGCTGTGCTTTCTGCAACTGGACTTGTTTATTTCGTATTGGCCTTTTTAATCATCAGTGTGCTTGCATAAAGCGCAGGATTAGTCCTTCCTGAATCTTCATTTGCAAAGAAAAGCCAGAGAGAGAGAGAGAGAGAGAGAGAGAGAGAGAGGTATCCTATTCAGTTCACCTACAAATGCTTAAGGCACCAGATCCCAGCTGATCTTGGAAGCTAAGCAGGATCTGCTCTGGTTAGTCCTTAGATGGGAGACGACCAAGGGATACCAGGTGCTGTAGGCTATATTGCAGAGGAAGAAACTGGCAAAACCACCTCTGAATATTCCTTGTCTAAAAAAACCTCATGAAACTCATGGGGTGTCCATAAGTCGACAGGCAAATTGAAGGCAAGGCACGCACTCATGCGCGCACACACATTTGTTGATAGATTGTATGATTGTATGTTCAAGCAAAATGCTACTCAGAAATGGTAAGGTGGGCTTGCAGTCCATGAAAGCTAATGCCAAATAAAACTTGTTAGTCTATGTTTTCACAGGACTCTGCTGTTTATGTGGGAACAGATGAATCTAACTACTCCTCTCAAAGGTCCTAAAATGTTTGACCTGTCCTCCCACTGCCATCCTGGAGTGTTTGTGTGTGTGGAGTGAAAATATATATTCTGTTGAAGCAATGCCAAAAGGCATTTTTTTCTCATATACATTGAACTATGCTTTGCTGCATGAAGAATGTCACTTAATTAGTGTAATTTGTTTGGCACCCACTGAGCAACAACTACATAAATGCACTAAACTGGTTTAACAGCTTGTCTATAAATCATAAAGGTAAGTGAAAGAATATTAAATATCCTCAGTCCTCATGAAACAGAAGTCATGCTCTGTTGAAAGCTTTGCCTTTGCATTGAAAAAGTTACTTTTTGAAGTTTTATCTGAGGTCAAATTCCCCTTCATTTCCTTCTTGAGCCTTCAGCCATTTGCATTATTAAAATACAGCACCTTACATTAATTGCCCTGGGTAAAGGATAGATACCTCTGTGATAGGCATCATAAAATGTTCAGGTTTTTTAAAAAAATAATCTCGTCCAAAGTTGTCTAATGAGCATTATTTTATTCTGCTTCATATGCATCCATACAGAATGAGGCCAATGCATTGTTCAAATAAAATTAATGGAATAAGTGGCTTGCATAAAATTGCTGGCCACTCATTATATCTGGGCTTGTAAATTTTGTATGAGGGTAAGAGATGAGTTTCAAATGACTTCTGTGCAAACTCAAAGATACAGATGCAACTTTGGTATCTTGTTTCATCTTCTTATCAGCCATACACACAATATAACCAACTTGTTCTTATTTCAGGAACATGAATGTACCTGACCCTTTTTGCAGATAACATTTTATTGTTTTTGCAGATGGTTATTTATTTTATTTAGTTATTTATACCCCACTCTTCAGCCACAAGGCTATCAGAGTGGCTTACAAATTGTTTTAAGCAATAGCAATTTACACATCTACACTGCAAGACGAGGGCTCGCCGCTGGTCGCCTCATAGCGGAGCCCTCCTCTCCTCCCCCCCCCGCTCGGTTGGGCCTCAGGCCTGGAGGGGGTGGGGGGAGGGGCAGCCGCATGGCGAGCCCATGGGGGCCGCCATGTTGGCCTTTTCTTCTTCCCAGCAGCCACCGCGACTGGGAGGGAAGAAAAGGAGGAGCCAATGGGGGCGAGACTGCCTCGCCCTGATTGGCCAAGGGGAGGGGCGCGAACCTGGGCTATTTAAGCCCTGGCCAGGTCACGCCCCTAAGGCAGGATAGAGGGGGGCCTCCATCAAGTACAAGTTCAAGTACAAGTTCAAGTTCAGAAGGAGGCCCCTCCCCTTCTTTAATTACTAACATGTCATTCTTTACAGGGGAGGAGAGGGCATCGGGCGGTCGGCCCGGCCATTGGCCCTCTCCTCTAGATGTTGGGCTGGGGTGGACCAGCCTGCCGTTGGCCCACATGGATGGGCCTTGCGGATGTCACGACCCATACATTGCCGCCAACCATTCAGTTGCAAATTGCGGCCAATTTTATTGCCATATCATAACATATACCTCAACATGTATCTACCTCTATTTGTAGTCATTTTTACTAACCTGTACCTAACCTATATTCTGAATATGTAACCAATACAAAAGTTTAAGTAAGCATTGTGTGTCCGTGTATCATTTAGGAGGGCGAAGGGGCGGTACGGCCTGGGTCCGCAAGTAGCTTCCAATGTGTATTAGCGAATTATTCAGTGTTATGGTCTCTTGTTCCTTTTACTTATTAAAAAATACTTTAGGTTAAGGTTCATCAGAGCAACTAAGCACATTTTACACTGGTGTTTCAAGTCCCATGGATCTTCACTCTTATATAGTTTTATGTGTAAGGGTGTTTAAATTTCAAATTTCAGCCCTTAATATCATTGTTTCATAACAGAGAATTCACATTGGTTCCTAAAAATGGAGAACTTTCCTAACTTAAAAAATATAGGGAAAAGAGGGCATATCTTTTCAAATCTACAGTTTTTAGGCTGGATTTCTAAAATGCACTGGTTCCATTTTGCTTCCAGCCTCCTTCCATCTACATAGCTTCTCCTCCTGCTCTTGCAGTTGCATCACCCCTCCACTTATCCCCTTGTTAAACCTGAACCTACTCCAGAATACATCTGCAAAGCTCACAGGATGATCTTAGTCTGGGATGGTGCTGCATCCACTCTATCATGCACATGATTTTTTGGGTGTGTGTGTGTGTTAAATTTAGGGCCCTTTCACACTACACAGTTATAGCACTATGATCCCACTTTTACTGCCATGGCTCCATCCCATGGAATCCTGGCGTTTGTAGTTTGGTGGCTGAGAATTCTGAATGCCCCTCCCTAAATTGCAAATTTCAGGAGTCCCTAAGATGGAACCATGGCAGTTAAAGTGAAACCATAATGCTATAATTGTGTCATATGAAAGGGCAGTCCGACTAATGATACAGTAGCATGCAAGATGTTTATTGCTTTCCATTACAGATGCACCTATGTGGCTATAAGCAGAGGTTGGGAAGCTACTTTTTAAAAGCAATTCATTCCCTGTTTTCATTATATTGTCATTATGTATTACATTGTTTAAAAAAATGACTCATTTTAGTTATGCATTACTGACTACTTTTTTGTGGTGGTGATGGTGAACTTAAAAGAATGGCATAAAGCTTGAAAAATGCCTTTCACAATGCTTCTACAAATTGATTAAATACCCTTAGAAAGGAGACTGATCTCTCTCTCTCTTCCAAAATGTTAGTCATTGCACCAATAGAGTAACTATGGACATTTTCAGACGCCCCTTACCATGCAAGCAGCCTCCGGAGCAGTAACGAGGCTGCTGTGCAGCAGGGGGTCCATTTTGGATGATGCCGTCCCTCTCTCGGCGTCGTCCGTGACTGTTCTGGCTAGAATTGAAGGCGGCCGCACTATTTTTCACTCACGGAAGTTGTCCATGAGTAAAAAATAGCGCGGACACTTTCAATGCTAGCCGGAACAGTCATGGACGACGCCGAGAAAAGGACAGCGTCGTCCAAAATGGACCTCCTGCCGCGCAGCAGCCTCATTACTGCTCCGGAGGCTGCTTGCGTGGTAAGGGGTGTCTGAAAATGTCCTGTTTCCATTTGTTATATGACTTTTGGAATGCAAATTTGTTGGACCTTCATTGCTCCCTCTCCCCACTCAAAAAAAAAAAAAAAAAAAGAGAGAGAAAGATATTTCATGGTAGGTAGTTATATTATTTATAGTGCATTTCATCTAAGCTTTCTTTATGGCATTGCCAATGGAGGGAGTTGCAACTCCAGGTGGCTTTAATATACCATTGGGCAGTAAATCTACTCTAGGGTTTAGTCTGGACTTTAAAGGAGAGATCTAAAATGCTGAATGTATTTTCAAGACAGGATTCAGCTTCTTGGATAGCTTCTAACAGTTCAAACTAAAACTTGCAGTGGATTCACCTCCTCACTGATGTTAGAGGTACCAACTTCTGGGAACACCACTATAACCACCACCACAGAATAACAGGTCTAGCTATTATGGCACATCTCTCCTGGTACAGCAGCAAACAAACAAACAAAAAGCAAAGCTTTCTTCACTGGTAGATCATCATGTGGATCTTCATGCAGTGGATCTTTACTCAAGTCTAGAAAGAAGAACTGGGTGCCAGTCACATGACAGAAATTGTCGCATTGCCTACCGGGACAAAGTGATAACGAATCCGTCCCTCGCTGTTTATACGATTTATGTCTCTGATATGGATATCTCGTGTGGTCCCGTGACTGATATTTACACGTCCATAGTTCCGGTTTTGTTTAGGTTTTAATTTTTTTTTTTTTTTGCTGTCAATCAAAGATGCGATTACTCGTGTTTTCACAACCTCGGTGACGCACTTCCTTTAGAGTTCCGGGTCACGAGCGATGCTATTGGCTGGCTGGGGTGGTGGGGGAGAGAGAGGGGCAGAGGTTTGTTATTCCCCCTTTGCTTCTTGAACATTTTAACCCCTTCAGAAGAGGCAGAAAGCATTTTTAAAGATCCAGACTGAGATCTTTTGCTCAGACGCAGGAACGAAAGAGTGCTTTCCATTTGAAATCAAGCCGAGTGAGGGGGAGGGGAGGGGAGGGGAGGGGAGGCATCGTATTCCCCTTGCCTCTGTAAAATGTTAACCCTTACAACACAGATTAGCTGCAGAGTTCATGCTTCAAACCAGCTACAAACAGGCTGTTTGAAACACACAGACATAGAGGGGAAATTTAAGGGATTTTCATTCACTCAGAGGCTGGAATATTTTACTGTGCCCGTCCACCACGATCTCTCTGTTCAGAACCAGGGAGGATCTGCCCACCATGATCTCTCTGTAGCATGCAGTGTAGAAATCCACTTAAGAAGGTGATTGAGTACATTCGCGCGCGCGCACACACACACATCAACCTTCATGCAGCTGGAAGGGATGCCTTTGTTTTCAGCTGGTGAGGCTGGATCTGTTGAACGGGTGACTGACCCCTCCTTTTCTGGTCTCTGAGCTCTAAGCCCGCCCCCAGTCACCATTTCCGGTCATCCCAGTACCGAGACTTTTTGTCCCACGCTGTTTACATTTCCGATTTTCCGAATCCTCCAGTGACTTTTTTAAAAACCGGCACAACCTGCGGGACTGGAAGTCCCGCAGGTTGAGGGATAAAAGGTGGTCCCCCTTCCGAAAATCACGTACCCGACCCGATGTACGTGTAAACTGCCAGGGACAGACACGAATTCTTCCCAGGACATTTTCATCGTGTAAACGGCCCCCTGGATTGTCATCATACATTTAAGAAAATGAATTGGCCTATTTGCCTGTTGCTTGTTTTTAGTGATCAGGAAAAATCTTCTATTTGGAGAGATTTGTGGCAAGAAAGGGCATCGCAACATGTTGATAAGACAAAATAAAAAGAGCAAACCCTGGAGAGCATCCAGTGAAGTCAATCAAGAAAAAGGACACACACCTCAGGATGTAAAAAATATGGTCTTTATTTTCTGAAAAGTCTTTCAGCCTTTAAATACTCTTAAGACCTTTTTCAGGGATTAGCTATAGAATCACTGAAGAACAACACTTAAATATATAATATCCATTTTACATGCAGATGTAAAATGTCTCTCTTTTTTTCTTTGTACATCTCAGTGTGGTGAAGCTGCGTCTTGAATATTTTTCAACAAGAGTTCTCTCTGGTGTGAGAGTGAAGCATGAAACATTGACATCATCACTTACCCCTCTGTTCTCCAGCAACTTGGAAATAGATATGCTGGTGGGTCTGCATTGCTTAAAAGATGGGCTTTTGGAACGGTAGCATCAGGAGATATGGCTACTAGGGATGGAAAGCATATTCAAAAATATTTTTTAAAATGGTCAAAGACATGTTTTTTGAGTATTGAGAAACTGTAACAAAAAGAATCCTGGACTGACGAAAATCTTCATAGTTCAGGACTTGTTCACATGTGGCTATTGTGCACAGAAACCAGCATTTTCTGCATAGGAAATACCCTTGAAAATAATATTTCAATGCAGAAATATTAATTCCTGTACAAAAACATCATTTTTTTTGCACAGAAAAGGCTGTTTTCTATGCAAACCAACCATGTGCGAATTTTACACAGAATGAAAATCTAATTACCACATTTTCTGCACAGAAGACAGCATTTTCTGTGCAAGCATTAATGTTTCTGCATTGAAATATTGTTTTCCACGCAGAAAAAGCTATTTCATGCCCAGAAAATGCTGATTTCTGCACAAAATGACCATGTGAGGGATTTTTTTTCCTCAGGATAAGTCCAAAATTTGCAAATGGCCTTTGAAAACTGCATGATTCCTGAAATTACTCAATGATACCTTCGAGAAGAAACTCTGTGAAGAATTACATCCCAATGGATATGAGATGTAGCTACATCTCCATAGTGACATCTCCTGATGAAGGACCTCAGCCAATATTTAATGCTATTTGCACAAAAACCTTCTGTGCTGAATTAAAAGTGTCTTTTTCGTTTCTTTAGCTGCTCACACCCAGAGCAAGCACAAAAGGATAGGTTTCTAGATCAAAGAGATGCTACCAGCACATTTGGCACTACTGCTTTTTCTAATCTATGCAACACAGCAACATTCAAAGGCTTTAATTTTTGCCTGTTTAAAGGAAGCATCAAAAATGCTTTGGAAAATGTACAAAATCTCCCCAGGACCATTTGGAGCACACATAGGCACCCCATGACCTATGGGAAACATGGGTCCTACAAAGTCTTCAGGCAGATCAGCATAGTGGTTGCTGCCCTACTTATTTCCCTCCTACCAACCCACGGTTGTTGCTGCTGCATATAAGAAGAGTTACCTCAGTGCATGTCTTCCCCAGCACGATTATGCTCCTGACAGCCTGCCAAACAGCTGAAGGTAAAGCTTTCATCAGCATCTGACTATGGTTTAATTAGGATGTAGGCTAGTTAATTCTGTCTCTTTCCATTTTGATTTATAGGCAAGTTGTTAAAACTGGTTTAGTGCCTTTGTGGAGTCAGGGGTCTGACAAGAGGCAACAGATTGTACAGATTAAGGAACATTATTTACACAGACCAGGTTGTTCAATGTATATGAGTATGGCATTCTTGTGTTTTGGGACTTTTGCTATCTCAATAGAACATGTATTCCCTCCCCACAAACACAATCTACACCCCACCAGAGGGGAATAAATTCAGTATAGAGCAGGGATGGGCAAATTGTGGCCTGAAGCTCCTGCTAGTCCCCCCAAACCTTCACCCCATTGAAAACAATTTGGCAACATTTGGGTGCAGTTTTTGGGTGCAGACCCCCCCCCCAGCATGTGAAAACCCATGAAAATACCTACCACACCCCAAAGCACCCTGCAGAATCCCATACCATTGTACTGTACTATCGTGAAGCCAGCTACACTAATGACTTGAGTTGTTATGATCTTATAAGGTGCTAATGAATGATGTTTCCGGCTTCAGTCAAATGACATCCTTAGTGTTCAGCTTTGTTGGTGAAACAGGATATATCACATTACAAACAATTAGTAAAAATTAGGACATCTTCTTCTACTTGGTGAGATAAACGTGAAGAATCTGATAACTATGTCCTTAATGTTTGGAAGAAACTGGTACTTTGTTTGGAGACTGCACAGGATGAGGAGAAGGGAGTTAATATGAGAAGAAGAAAGACTGAGTGTCAAACTACTGTAGATGATACATTTTAGAAGTTCTTTAGAAGAGGTGCTCCATGAAGTGGGGAAAGATATCTGTTTCTCACAGCAAGCAATTTTCTTTATCTATGTAGTTTGTATTTACCATGCTGTTTTGTAATTGCTCATTGGGAGGTAAACAGGGCTTAATCTGCAAGTATGGTTACTGAGACACATCTGAGGAAACCCTATAGTTGGAGAGAAACCAAAAGAAAGGCACATTCTGCTGAATGTCTAAATTTGGCCCTTAGATGGACCATAAATAGGAGTTTATTACCCATCCAGGTACTCATTCAATAGCACCACTGTGTGGATGATTTTGAGTTCTACTGAGGACTCACATGGTCTCTGAAAGCAATGGGAAGGTGATCTTTCTCCCTTTCCCCCAAACCTACACATATGGATGTGGTTGTCTCATATTTCAGCAAGAGAAGCTCCTTCTTGTAGGACCAAGCTTGGGAATGTATAGTTCCAGCCAAGATTAGGATATCCAAATGATAACTATTGGCAGAAACAGGCACCAGACTAGGAAATATATAAAGCTCTCTTCAGGAGGCATTTCTGGATAATGAACATATACTGGGTATAGAATTTAACAAAATTTTACTATATAATATGAGAATTCAGATCAGAATAATTTTAAAATTAAAATTCAACTTTCCATGGATTGCAGAATTTGAGAGAAGATTTAAGATTAGCATCTGAGATCCAGCCCCCTGGTTGACAAAGAACTATGAGACAGCTGGGTTCTAAAGACAGGGCTTTTTCTGTGATGGCACCATAACAAGGTCATGTATTTGGCTGACTTCCAGGAGGATTTCAATTGTTATATATTCTAATTGGCAACTTGTTTGGCAACAACACATTCCATTATTTAATAGTCAGTTTTTGATGCTTGTCCACATGTAGCAAAATTCAATCAAAAATTTTGGATTCAGACAATTCGTGCCATTTGTTAGTCCTTGTCTGTCACTTGAGTCCTGCTGCGTTTGTCTGGGATAATAATATAAAAAGTATCCATATATATGCATGATATCCACATACGCGCGGCTAGTATGCATCAATCTTTACATCGTCTCGCACTTTCTTGTTTTTATGATCATGGTTTTATGTGCAATTTACTGTGCTATTTCACAAATAGCTCATGTACCAGAATGAATACTTAAACAGAACTACAGTGATTCCACTATAATTATGATGATTTTTTTTATTTCTTAAAAGAAGGTAAGTTCCTTAAGCCTTTTGACGTTGATTGCTTCAAATAAACAAAGCAACTGCTCATGCAATATAATGCTGGCATAGGTGTAGTTTTTCTTCACTCTCCCTATAACTGCTGACCTCTGTTATTACTTCCAAGAAAAGCTCTTTTCACATGCAAACAATAACTGAATCATACAGTCCCAGGAATAACACTATGTTGTTTTGGGCCTTAGTATTTCCTACACTAAGGAAATAAGTCAAACTTATCCTGGACCTGGGACTTTATCATCCCCCCAAAAAAGTTATTTTGCTGGCATAATGTATTCATTGTTATAGTGGCAAAATAACTCCCCATGTTGTATGTACCTTCCCACCCATCCAGAGGCTTCCCGGCAATGAACAAGGAAGTGAACAGAGCTGTCTACAGCATCCCTTATGGAGCTTGTTGAACACCAAAACAGAAATAAAAGGTGGAAGCAGATAAGTCTGCCTGAGTAACTAAGCCCATCACATTAAGAAGCATGGCCTATAAGTCTGGCCACCAAAACACAAATCATAAGAAGTAGTGGAGGCTAATGAAAGAAAAAACAACATGCTGGATATATTTTGGAAGAGGATTTCAACAGTCTCTTGAGGATTCAAAATGTTTTTCTTTATTTATTTTCTTTACAAGGCTTACCTGACCTAAGTTGTTTCATTTCACATGTGAATACTGATAGTTTTGGATGCAAAGTTTGCTGAAACATATTGAACTGTTGTTCTTCTTTTGTGGTGTAGGAGCCTATCTCTATTCTTTCCATATTATTTCTGCCTCTGGTACTAAATTTTCTGTTAAAGAGCTAATGCCCAGAAACACATCTATTTTGTTAACATAGGTACATGCAAAATAAATAAATTGTAAAAGCTCTAGTGAATTGCAGTTCTTCTGATAGCTGTTTTACAACAAGATTCATGGTCTTCCCAAACCTTTCTAAGTAACATACTGGATACATAAGTCTGAGGGAGGTCACAAAAATAAAGTATGCTTTTTGTCTTGGTTTGTTCCTTCATGTCCTGCTCTGACACTGCCCCAGAATGCAGAGTGCTAATAGTACAGGCCAAAAGAACCCGAGGTCTCAGATATCAAACAATCCCAGGTCAGGTGCCATAAATTACCATACAGCCCAAGTAGGAGTGTCTAAGTAGCAGAGTCCACAAATAGTCCAAGGTCATAAATCACAGGGTCTTAACTCACAGTAAATGGAGGTGAGGAGGAAAACATGAAGATCAAGTTTGCTTCCAGCAATCTGAATGGGGAAAGTCCCATTTACACCCTACTTGCAGCCTGTATATCAGGAGGGCATTTCCTGCAGCCAGCCTCCAGGGACTGGGTTTGTGCCTGATGCCAAAGCCTTCATCTTTCCCAAGGAGTTTGGAAAGTTCTTGGGACTCTCTCATCTCCCTCCTCCTGTGGAGAACTCAGGTGAATGTCAGACTGAGTTGGGGAAGACCAGACAGAGGTATGTCTGCCTCCTCTACTGAAGATAAACTGGGAGAGATGACACTTCATACTACTTGTCCCTGATGTTTTGAATGACAGAAACAGTACTACTGTGGTGTAGTTTCTAGGGATTACAGACAACTATCTATACTTCGACCCAGTGAGATCTATGTAAGTTGTTTGTTTAGTTAAGCATTCTAACCCAGTCCATTTTGAGAGAATAGGGTGGATAGCAATACCAAATGTATTTAGCATTAGCAAAAAAAAAAAAAAAAGTACCTCTTTACAGTTTAATTTTGTGTTGCATGTGAATTGTCTCCCAACCAGGTTTTGTCATTGTCCATTTGAAAACAAAAAACAAAAACAAAACACCAGGCAGGTGTATACTTTTTAAAGCTGGACAAATTCCATAATTGTAGAATTTTGTAAAGATTATCTTCATCCTGCCATTTTATGTAGTTTACATGTTAATAAAAAAGTAAAGCCAGACTACAGATTAGAGCACGATTTCCTTGGTACCATTTATATGCATTCTTAGAAAGGCAAGCTACTATTATCAATACATAAAATAGAAACTACAGGTAGAACATTTTGTTAGTGAAGTAAACACAGAGGAGTAAGTATGGTTTGAAGTACTAGTACAGATTTCACATGACACAGAAATGGAAAGGAGAGAAATTACGAGTGAGATGTGCCTACTCCATTACTGGATCATATCATGCATCTCATTAGGAAAACACAAGTGACTGACTGCTTCAAAGATTACACTGGGAAGTGCAAAATAAGGAAGTCAGAGATGTTTCTCTCACTTTACTCCCACCACAATGTAATATGTAGAGCTTCTTGTTCATAATTGATTATTGACCTTCTGATGGAGATTCTTCCCTTCATAGTTTATCATCCATAAATTACAAAGTGCTTTGCAAAAACCTTCCTCAAAAATATAATCTGAAATGGGCCACTGAATCTCAGGAGATTATCACACACGGCTAATGCGGCCGCCAACATGATGCCAGTGGAATGCAAAAGGATGCTAATATCACACAATGTCATCCTTTTTTGTTCCACTATCATTATTCTGGTGTTTATTTTTATTGACAGGCAGGAGCTGTCAATGGTTCACCTTTCCTGTTTTGGTGCCAGCATTGCCAGTGTCTGAAATCTTGCACCATTTTTGACCCGTGATTCTAGCGTCAATGCTTTTGTGAACTTTCTTGTGTATATTTTTCTTTTTGAATTTCCCTTGCTTGTGTTTTCTCATGAGAACGGGCAGGATTTCAATCCAGGAAGTGAACAGAGCTCCGTTAGAGCTCCATTCATGCCAGGGCTGCATTTGGACAGAAGAGAAGGTAAGTCTGATGGGGGAGGGTTATTGTGCCAGGACAGGGATAGGTCTGGAGATTGTGGGACTGGAAGGCTTTTTGTGTTCCTGTCTGATAATCTCCTCAATTTCAGTCTCACAGTCTCATTATCAACATCTTGAATTGTGTCTGTGTAGCATGAATAGTCTAAAGAAACTGTCTCGATGATATACAGATCATTCTAGTGAAAATAAGAGGAATTCGTGGTGCTGGCTTAACTGAAGCCTTGTCAATTCATTGTAAGTAAGCTGAGAATTCTGGACAGGGCTGTAGCTAACAAGGCAAGACATGAGCTCAAATAAAGGTTGCACATGACCTTTTTCTTACCTTACTCTTTGAAATATTAAATAACATTTATTTACTATAAATCATTCTGAAACTGTGCTTGCATGTGAAAGAATATAGTTCAACTTCAAGCAAAAATAAATATCAGATTATTAAGACTTTTTTTTTTTTAAAAAAAATCTTGGTTTCAAAATGTGCTGGGAAAGCAATATTGTAATACTGTTTATTATTTAGAATAATTTATTCCAAGTGTGTCACTTTAATAAGACACATCAGGAAAAAATCCTGTTTGTTTTGCCTAAAATAATGCTCTGACATTGCTAGAGTAGATGCTGTAACACAGAAACACACACACACACACACATAATGAGAGAAAAATGCAATAGTTTTCTTCATAAAGTAGGACCCAATGCTAATACTGAATACATTGGTACGAGCATTATTTATTTATTTATATATTAACTGAAAATTAGCTTGAGAGGTAGTGCAATGTACATTTGTAAGGCCTAGGTCCTGTCTATATGATGGGGAAAAATATGAAATCATCCAAAAAAGCAGCCATTTGCAGTGATGCAGCCTGTCTTCATGGTCAAAAGAGCTGCCCTAAACTTCATATGACCCCTAGCCAAGATGGTGTTTGCAAGGGATTTACGCGTACTTTTAAATCTGCCAGTGCCAACATTTTTTAAAAAAACTGTTTACCATGGTGTGCACATCCGATATTTCATATTTTTTTTTTAAAGAAGAAGAAGAAGGAAAAGAAAAAGAGAGAGAGCATAAGATCGCTGTTTTATCAACTTACCGGGCCCTTGGTTGGCCAAAAATCCAACATGGCAACAGGAGGCACTATCTCTGTTTGCTAGCCATGTTCCCATGCTTGTCCAGCCAATCAGCTTGTGCTGCCCGGTCACAGCAACCTGAATGCAAGTGTTTGAATGATTGCACATTCACATGTCTTATGGAGTTTTAAAAAAAAAAATCCAGGAGAAGCCCCAGAGGATTCCTGCCTAGAGTTTAAAGTGGATTTGGCTGCCCCCCTTCGGAATGACATGTATTTATGTGAATGTCCATTTGTACAGATTGCCTTCCATGCGATTGCCATTTGGATTATTTTGACCTTATAGACAAGCTGTCAGTTTTCAGAAATAGGAGCTTGAGCTGGTAAGCTCCTGGGCTGTAATACTTAAAGGCGAAGGAAAAGGCTGGAACAAAGAAATGTTCCCTATTCAGTGGAATCCTAAATGTAGAACACGCCAGAGAGAAAACATGCCAGGATACAACACAGAGATTTTCTTTACCAAGAAGAGCTCTGCCCCCACCATGCATGTCAGTTCCATCTGAATTAGCCTGTTGCCTTCAACTGTGGTGGAAAATATTACTCTTTTTTTGTCCAAACTGAACAAAGGGCACTGAAAAAGTGTTGCTGTTGGCTCCTCTATTTGTTGTTATAGTTTTTTTGTTTTTTTTTTAAGAAAACAACCACCACCATGCCCAAACAATGTTTCTATTGGTTTTCTGTGGGTGTTTTCCTGGGCTGCGAGGCCTTGTTCTGGAAGAGTTTATTCCTGATGTTTCACCTGCATCTGTGGCTGGCATCTTCAGAGAATAGTTGGGTAGGAGTGTGTGTGTGTGGTGTGGGGTTTATATACTGTATATAACCCACACACACACACACTCCTACCCAAACATTCTCTGGTTGGGAGAACCATAATCAACCATAATCCAAATGGCACAGTCCACAGAAAAAAACCCACAGAAGACCTATGGATGCCAGCCGTGAAAGCTTTTGACTTCACAATGCTTCTACTGTCCCGCACTATTCAGGGGCAATTCGCAGCACCAACAGCAACATTTTATTCTCATCCAGAAAGTGGTGTGGTTTTGTTTGTTTGTTTTTAAAATCCAGAATACATTGCAAGAAAGAAGCAAACAAAAATCCCAAGGGACTGTATAGTTCTATACTTGTGGTTCATACTGGGTTCCTTGGCCTCTCCTCTTCCTTGTTTCTGGGGGCAAAGAAGGGGGACATAGGCATTCCTTACAGTTTACATTTTTATTTTTAGAAAACTGTTCCTTTTAAAAAGAAGGCATGCCCATATTGGGGCTCAACATCCAGAGCTAATAGTAACCAAGGCACTGAAGGCACCAGGCTCTTCTTTGCCCCATGTAGGGAAAATGACTCAGGCCAGCCCTTTTAAATATAGATCATTGTACATACAGAGGACAAGTCCATGGTAGGAGCTGAATTGTCTTCATTCTGCAGTCAAAATAGCAGGTTCACCATATTTCTCAATGGTCTTTGAGAATGTTCAGGGCTAAGAAGGTCACCCTGGCTGATGGAGCAGACCTGGTAGTCTTAACAAGAGAAGTAGACCTGGAGAGACCATTGCATAATTAGGAGGCTATTGCTGCAAGTGCAGAGGTGGGGCTGTACATACCATGCTACTTCTGCATTAGTATTTGGTAATCCTTAAGCGTTGTACAGTTGTCCCTTCACATTCACATGCTTCCTCTTAGGAAGATTATGTCAGAATACCTAATTCCAATAGCTCTTGCGATTTCATAAACCATTCATCTATTCTGGGGGCCTTAGGTGATTTCCACTTCTGGGCTAATGCTATTCTTGCTGCTGAAATCAGATACAATATAATTCTCAAATTATTTGTCTCTGTTTCCTTTTCCAATCCCTCCATCATATTTACCAAGAACAACTCAGGTCTCATTTCGAATTGGATTTGCAGCATTTCTCCCAGTATTTTGTGAATCTTTCCCCAAAATTTCTTCACCAGCTTACAGCTCCACCACATGTGCAATAGAGAACCTACATTCTTTTGACACTTCCAACAAGTTAGGTTTATAGATTTGTTAATTCTGTTCAATCTTGCTGGAGTGTAATACCATCTGTGGGCAATTTTTAAGTAATTTTCCTTCAAATTTTGACATATAGTAAATTTATTGGTCTTATTCCTAGCTTTTCCCCACACATCAATCTCTAAATTATATCCGAAATCCCTTGCCCACTTGATCATGTAATCTTTGATGTTATCCAATTCTAGATTCCTGTTTAGTAACAAACTATATAGCTTACTGATCTTTTTCTTTTTTTGTTTATCCCATAGTATCTCCTCTAAGTCGTTTTCCTCCTTCCCTAAATTCTCTCCTTTCATATCCTCTATAAATCTTGATTTTATTTGATAGTAATTGAACCAATTAATTTTGCATATTTCTTCCAGTTCTTCTTTAGACTAAATCCTAATTTTGTCTCCTCTACTTTCTTCTATTAAATCTTTATAGCTTAACCATTGTGTTGTCGTCTTCCAATTGTTTTGGAAAGCCTCTGGAGGTGAGGTCCAGAATGGTAGTTTGTGATAAAACATTTTTTTTTACTCTTTTCCATACTAACAGGAGAGCTCTCCTAACAAAGTGGTTGTTAAAATCCTTATTTACTTTGTCCTTATCATAACAGAGGTAGGCATGCCACCCATAATGATTATCATATCCTTCTAAAGACAACATCTTTTCATTTTCTAGTTTTATCCAATCTTGCAACCACACCAGAACTGCTGCCTCATAGTATAATCTGAGGTCAGGCATGTCCCAACCTCATCTGGCTTTTAAGTCTGATTCACGTTTTTTTCACTTTCACAGTGGTGCTCCACCCTGGACCCTCATGAATGTGAAGGGACAATTGTATTGAGTGACAAGGGACTTGTCTATACTGACCAAATACCCCACCATATCTCTGTTCCAGAGCCCTGCAGACCAGATGACATAGGAAATTTACCATTCTGCCCCTGGACAGTCCAAATGACCCCTGGGGATGATATGGGGCTGGAATGGGGGCAAGCCAGGATAGGGCCTTTTGCCATGTTTTAAGAAAATCCCAGTTTACTCCATTTCTGCTGGATTGGGCCCCATGTGTCTGCAGGACTCTGTCCCTGAACACTGCTCCCCCCCTGCTGCCGCCAGCTGTCTGGCTCTCCTGGAAGCCAGGCAGGGGTCCTGTAGCATGTGACCAAAGCTGGTCACATGCAGGGGGTCTGCAGTCACATGTTGCAGGACCACTGCCTAGCTTCCACGTTAGTGAGAAAATGATGGTGGTGGCTGTTCAGTTACAAGCTGGTGTCCTGTAACCAGGGGGAGGGGGAACTGGCCAGCTCTGGAGGCAGGATACACTGGCAGGGAAACGGTGTATCCTGCCTGGCGTAGATGAACCCAAGGTCCAAGGAAGAGTGCTACTCACATTCATTTGAATGCAAATAGAATGCTCCATGCTACTGGGGGTCCAGATTATATTCAACATGGACACTGAATAGTTACTTCTATCTAATAAGCAGAGCCAGTGTGGTATAGTGGTTTGAGCACTGGATTACAACTCTGAAGAAAGGGATCAAATCCCTGCTTGGCCATAGAAACCCAGTGGGTGACCGTAGGCAAGTCACACTCTCTCACACTCAGAGGAAGGCAATGGCAAACTTCTCTGAACAAATCTTACCAAGAAAACCCTGTAATAGGTTTGCCTTAGGGTCACCATAAGTCAGAAATGATGTGAAGACACACAACAATAACAATTATAAGTATGCTGCAATCTGCCCTGGACTATCAATGCCATTGTATCCATACAACTACTCAGACTGTTCACTGTGTCAGGAAAGGAGGGGGTGGGGGAAGTGAAACAGACATTTCTAGATAACAGAAAAAGTGAACAATAATGTTGATAATTTTTGAATAAATAAAAGCAGCTTAGTTCGAGAATGCTGTAGGGAAAAATTACACCTTGCAGAACATATTCTCATACAATAAATTAAATACTTGTTTATAGAACTGGAATATGGATCTTGCTAAAAGATTACCATAACAGTAGCAAATTCTGCACTCAGCAAAACATTGTTCTGCTTGGTTTGGCTTGCTGGGATGTTATTTTCATTATTTGCTGATAGCCAAGCCATTCAATTTTAAGAAGAAAAACATATTATATAACAATAACAACAACAAAATTAAGTTAAATTGTTTCTTCCCTGAAAGAAGATCACACTAACCTACAAGGAAGATGGGGACTTGCTAGTGTGAATGATGACAGAATGAAATAGAAAGCTTGCAGAGCAGGAGTTTCGAGAATTTTCCCAACAATAAGCTGTATGGGGCTCTTACCTCCTTATCCCTTCATTTCACCTCTGGATCAAAGACTTTTATATTGGGACCCAGAAGTGGGTCCATGGGCTTCCATCCTGGAATGAACTTGTAAGATGCCCTTCATGAGAAGGAAGCAGAAACATTCTTCCTCCCTTATACTGAATATACTCCTCTTTTTGTTCTAGAGTGAATCTAGAACCCCCCAGAGAACCATGGATCCTGGACCTGTCTAGAAACTCCTGTCAGGATTGGTCCTGGACATGACCTATTCCTGCCAAGTTCAGTGTTTCTTTGTAACCTTGCTGTTAATTATGTTTTCATTTCTTTGTGATTTCTAACGACGGTGTTGTGGTGCCTGTAGAAGAGGAGTATAATGGTTCATAATGAGAATGGATAGATAAGGTGCAGCTGCACAATAAGTTTGGGGAAAATGGATGGACGATGCATCTGAAGAGAGGGTCAGGGGATGATGGTTAACCAATAGTATTGAATCCCATCTGATTTTATAGATTGTAAAATCTATACATAATTATAGTATACTGTCTGCTTTCTAAGTTTCAATTCTGAGCAGCAATCTTGTATAATATGCGTTTTGGTACTCTGCACCAATAAAGTTTTCTGTTTAACTCTGTAACTGTTGGTCGCTGCATTGGAAATGCAAGTATATGATACCACCCCCATTTTTATGTTCCAGAATCTTACAATATGTCCAGTTGATATTCTGTTGTTGTGAGGCTGTTTATGTCCAATCTCTATCTAATATTAAATGGACACATCTGGTGGTAACCAGCATCTTATCCTATTGAGCTGCATCCTCTTCACAAGAACTTGCATTCATTTTGATTCTGAGATTAGCCAAGGCGGAAAAAAAAGATGCTGCAGTTTAAAATCTGTCACCACTGACCTTTTGCCTGAACAAGAGAATGAAATGTTGCCTAATAACATACCTGGTACTTCTCTCAAAATAATTGTATCCCTATATAGTTGCCCCTCCACATTCGCGAACTCAGCATTCGTGAAGGCCCGGGGATGGAGGGTGGAGAGCCGGGGAGGCCTCCACGAGGCCTTCGGAGACCCTCCGGAGGCCACATGAAGACCCTGGGAGGGAGGGGGGATGGCCAGGGAGGCCTCCACAGGGCCTTGCGAGGCCCTGTGAAGGTCCTGGGGGAGGGGGGATGACCAGGGAGGCCTCCATGGGGCCTTGCTAGGCCCCTTGAAGGCCTTGGGAGGGAGGGGGAAGGCCGGGGAGGCCTCCACGGGGCCTTGCGAGGCCCCTTGAAGGCCTTGGGAGGGAGGGGGGATGGCTGGGGAGGCCGCCACAGGGCCTTCCGAAGCCCCGTGAAGGCCCTGGGAGGGTGGGGGGATGACCGAGGAGGCCTCCACGGGGCTTTGTCAGGCCCTGTGAAGGTCCAGGGGGGAGGGGGGAGGGCCTGGGAGGCCTCCACAGGGCCTTGCAAGGCCTTGTGAAGGTCCTGGGGGGGGATGGCCGGGGAGGCCTCCATGGAGCCTTGGGGGGGGTCTCCTGAGGACCCGTGAAGGCCTAGGAATGGACTGGGGAGTCCAGAGAAAGCGCCACAGGGGCCTCCAGAGGCCCCATGGTCCCTTTGGCGGGGGAGGAGGAGGGCAATCATTATTCGTGGATTTTTCACATTCGCGGGAGTCTGGGGAACCTAACCCCCACGAATGTGAAGGGACGACTGTAATTGCTTCCAGGATGTCCTGAAAGTATAATTTCAATACAGTTGCTGCTTCACAGTTGGGTTTATGTTTATGCTCCTGCTATATTTTTGTGACTTATTTCTTTTAGAGATTTTAAAGCCTATGAAAATCCAAGGACCTCCATGCTGTCCAGCTCTCCAGTTGCCACCTTTTATGAAACAAATCTCTGCTGAAATTAGTCCAGGCCTTCTTTTGAAGTGACTTCCACACCATGCCATAGACAACATAAAAGTTGGTCTTGTATGAAAATGCCACAAAAATGAACCAAACTGAATAGTAATGGCGGAGTGGAGAACCTTGTTTTTTCACTGACTTCTTGAGGGTGCCTGAAAGAAATTCAGAATTAAGAGTATAGAGCATTTCAAACTATAGAAATAGAAACATTCTAAAATATCCCAGAACCATCTGGTGTCTCAGAATGAGTAAAAGGGACAATTACAAATAATAACAAAGAAACCAAAAAAGGGAACCAATCAGGACAGGTCAGCCCTGCCCTGACTGGTTGTTTTGAGGGAGGAAGAATATACTGCCTTTTGCAGCAGATTGCGACAATTTCCCAGCAGTTTTGCGTCAGTTTTGTAGCCATTTTGCAGCAGTTTGATTTACGGTGTGGTTGTTGGGTATATAACCTGTCTGTCACACTGGATTGGCCAGTGGCACTTCAGGAGCCCAAACACACCCTCCCTCCCTCCCTCCCTCCCTCCCTTTTTCTATTGTTTATAGATTGTAGGTATTTTGTAGCATGTATTTACTCTTTGTCACAACTTTAGGGAGCGGTTGGCATGGGTCCTGATCCAAGGTCATCGGTAATGGGGGGTCTCCATCAAGTTCATGGTCAAGGTCAAAGTTCTTGGAGACCCTGGGCTCCTCCAATGATTGGTGAGAAGGGGTAGTGTGAGGGATTGGCAGCCATGTGGGGGCCCGCCCAGGACTCCTCCCCCTTCATCATGGTGAGTGTCAGTGGTGGACTGACAGTGGTTTCATTGACCAGCATTCGGGTTGGTCGATGTCTGGATCTGGACCAATTTGATTTGAGCCAACCATTGTAGCTGTTATCACTAAAGTTGTGGTCTTTATTGCCAATATATATAATCATCATGTATCAATTATCTTTCCAACTTATATATATTGTATCTGTCATTATTTGGGAAAGAGGCGTGAGGGGAACACATCCGGCGTGGACATGCAAAAGAAAATAAAAACAGCAAAGAATGCTATAGTAAAAGTAGCTTAAAAATAAGAGTGAAAAACACATGATAAAATACATTCATAACTGCCTTTACCTACTTTTTATCTCTAGAGAGGATGGAGAACTGAAGATGAGGAGTTAAACATATTCATATTTTTTTCAGAAACAGAATAAACAGGCAAAGGGAGAACAAAGGTGGCTCAAATAACAAACAGAAATAATTGGAAGGAAAACATGACAATGCCAAGAAATAAAACAACAACCCTCTCAAGTATTTTGTGGGCTCAGAAATATCTTGATTGCAGAAAATGAAGGAAAACAGAGAGAAGCTTTTTCCTTTTTTCTGTCTTTAAAAATGGATAATTCATACAAAACAATGTTGTGAAGTTATGTGATATAAATACCTATTTAAGCAACTTATTTCTTGACCATGAACTACTCTTACAGTCTGGAATAGACAACTGAAAGATCTCAGGTCATTGGACTCCCAACCCAGCCATGTTTCAAATAAAGTGTTCATGAATAAGAGACTGTACAATTATCCTCATGTTCTGTCATATGTCCATAACATTTCTGGTTTAAGGACTGCTTGTTCTTTAGGTTCTAGTTGACAGCTTGGTTCTAATCATTAGCAATATATGAATGATCATAGTCTTCTCCTCTAGTGTGAGGATGGATAGTCTTTCCTAATTTAAAAGACAAGGAACAATTGGAAACTAAGGGTGATTTAGGATTCGTTGACATGGTGCAGGATACGCTGGCTCCCCGTTGGCATATCCCCACAGATTAGGCCCATTCCTCCCCGATTACCAGCATCCAACGGGAGGAAGTCCAGATGGGCATGCTGGTCCATTGCTGCACCCACAACCACTGCAGTCTCCCTCACTCTCTCTGAAGCTAGGAAGTCAGCCTGCAACATGTGACTAAGGCCCCCTGCATGTGACCAAGTCACATGTTGTGGGACTCCTTCCTGCTGTGGCAGGGCAATGGCATACCAGCAGCTGCAGTGACAAGCTGTCCTGCTGGGACAGACCCCTGCGGTCACATGAGGCCTAATCCATTTCTTCCCAGCTAAAACTGAGTTAACCAGGTAATATTTTAAAATGTTTTATCAGGTCTTAGAGCGTCTTCCCCCTGACATAGCCCCATCTTTGTCCTAGGGGTTGTGGAGACTGCCCAGAAGCCAAATGGGGCATGTGTTTTCAGGGCTACAGGGCTCCAAGATGGGGTCAAGGGTAAATTGCTCATGTAGATAAGCACTTAATAGGGCATGGAGGACAGAAACAGAAAGAGATTCTGACTAAAGACAAGGAAGAACTTCCTGACAGAAGAACTTCCTGTTTAACAGTGGAACAGAATAATTCAAATGGTGGTGGGCTCTCTGTCATTAGAATTTTTTTCAATATAGGTTGGATGGCCACCTTTCAGGGATTCTCTAATAAGGTGGCCCCTTTTGCCTGAGCTTCAAAAAAGGTTAGAAAGAGAAAGTTAGAAAAAAATTGCCACAAACTGTCAGGAAGTATCAAGTATTAAATTGCCATGTTGCCAACTTAGAAATTTAGGTTTTTATTTTTTATTCAAGCTTTGCAATAATTTTGGTTACTACATGTAAAATTATGGGGTGTTTTTTGTACTTTTGTATTCTTGTACCCTTTATCTTAAATGTTTCATGTATTTTAAACTCTTTTTAATGGCCTCTAGCTAACACAATAAATGTATTGATGATGATCATGGTAATTCCTGCATTGCCAGCAGGCTGAATGTGATAACCCGTGGCAGAAAGATGCCACTGCATCTTATGAGAAAGTCGTGTCCATTTCTGGAGCCTTGAAAACTATCCTGGCTCCCAAAGTGTTAACCACAATATAACAATGTTTAATCTGTTCGTTTGGTCAAAAGGGGGTTTGCTGCTGGCCGGCAGACCTTTTTACGGCCCGGCCGTCCACCCCAATCACCAGCCCTTCTGCCCTGCCCCAACCCACTTGGCCTTGTCGCCCGGTGGGGGGGGGGTTGCCGCATGGTGAGGCCATGGGCGCCACCATCTTCCTTTCTCCTTCCCAACAGCCTTTGTGGCTGGGAGGGAGAAAGGAAAGGGGACCAATCAGGAACGGGCTTGCCCGGCCCTGATTGGCCAGGTAAAGGTGGGAATCTGGGCTTAAAAGGCTGCACAGAGTCACGGCCCGCCCAGATTTGAGGCGGTGACAGAGGCGGCAGCAGCGCGCTCCATCACGTCCATGAGTGCGGGCCTCACCCCTCCTTCCAGGTAACAGGGCCAGGGCCTCCAGGACGGGATGGGTGGGCCATGTGGGCCCAAGAAGCACCGGCCAATTCCCGGATCATGGGGGGGGGTTTCCCCAGGCTGATGCCGGGATTGGGGCCCTATGGCACCGGACTGCGCCATGGAGCGCAGTTGGGGAGGGACGGGCCATCTCAGCCCCTCGGCCGCAGGCCACAAGAAGGAGGGGGAGGTCAGGTGGAGAGGGCCCGATTGGGCCATGTGGCGGCAGGCCACTGAAGGGAACCACTCCCAAGGAGCCTCGGGAAAGGGGGGAACCCTCAGCGCGGGGCAACACTTCGGTTCCCTTGGGGTGTGGGTGGGACAAGGGGAAGCCGTGGGACTCCCCCTTACCCTCACCGTGGTTTGGCCCAGCGGTGCCCATCTCAGCAGAAAGTGCAGGAGGCGGGGGCCTCGCTGTGGGGCCGCGGCATTGTGGGGGGAAGCGGGCAGAGCTGTGGGGGTGAGTGGGGCCAGCCCTTCAGTGGGGCAGCGGAATCGGCAGCCATGTGGGCAGACAACCCCCCCCCTCCCACCGCATTGAGAGGCAGTGCAGGAGGTTCCCCCATGGGGCTGGGCAAAAGGCTCAGAGGCAGGGGAAGGGGATCTCTGGTGGGGCGACTTTGCCACAGCCCCTGACCATCCCACATCATGCCCCCCGCTTCACACAGGTGGGGAAAGTTGGGGGCTGGGGCTCACAAAAAATATAAATAAATAAAAGGAGACAGGGAAGGTGCATGAGGCTATGGAGCATTTTTTTCCTTTGCAGGTTTCGGGCAGCCGGCATTTAATAAATAATAATAATAATAATAATAATAATAATAGGACAAGCATAAATGCACCTTGCTGTCACTGCACACCACACTCTCACACCTCCCAATCAGCTTGTGGCTAAGAGGTTCCTGAAGCCATGGGGCCCAAGAGGACAGCGAAGCAGCGCCACTTGTCAGAACCTCGGCCTATGCGGGAGGAGGAACCCACCTCTAGTGGTGAGGGGGCAGGGCCAGCGGGGTAGGAAAACAGCAATGGTACCACCCCAGCACAGGTACCTTGGCCTCTAGTGGAGGCTTTTTGCCAGCCAGCCCCCACCCTTGCTGATGTCATCGGGGTCCTGTCCTTGGTCCTTCAGAAGATGGACAAAGACCCCACCTCTGGTAGCCTGCTGGACCAGGCAGCAGCAGCAGTGGCCGAGACGTCCGAGGCCGAGGAACCTAGTACTTCTTCCAGTTTAGGTGCTGCCAGCAGCAGCAGGCAGTCCAGACGTTCCAGATCCATGGGGATGAACAGTTCCAGGGAGTTGAGGCGGTTGGACTCGCATGGCTCTTCATCATGGCGGTGCAGCAGATCCGATGGCAGGCGGAGTCCGCACAGGAAACACAGACGGTCCCGCTCCGGTTCCTCCTCAGGTGAGTCCTCGGATGAGGACAGATACAGGTATTGGGAGAAAGGAGCTTTCAAGCCGGGTTTGCCAGCATGGGTCCTCAAGCTTCGAAGCTTCAAGCTTCGAAGACCTAGGGAAAAGGCCGGGAAGGACAGGAAGGCAGATGGGAAACACCCACAGGGAGAAGAGCTCAGGGAAGCCAAGTTCAAGGAGGATCCCCCTGGGGGTCATTTGGATCACAAGGTGTGTTCTAAGATTCTTCAGGGTTATTACGTCAATGTTTTCACACTGGCTCCGCCTCCCAGGGCCGAAGCCAGGGTGCATAAAAGCGACAAGAAGGAGAGTGACAAAAATAGCATGGAACCATTGGAATGCACCTTCACCAACTAGCTCAACAGGTACACGGTTTTCATGGGGGTGGTGGCCTTGGTTTTCCCAGAGCGGGCCTGGCATTAGATCAATCACCTTTGCAAGGTGCTGCTGGTGCGGGACCAAGCAGGGGACTCCAATGCCATACTGTATGACATAGAATGCAGGAAGAAAGCATCCCGGTCTCCTATGCACAGATGGGAGACCATCGACTACCCCAACTGGCTGCAAGCCACGGGGCTGGGCAGGTGGGAAAAGGGTAAACCCCCAAAGGTGGCATGCAAGAAGGAGGGGAAGAAGCCGGTGTGCTGGGAGTACAATGGAGGCAAGTGCTCCAGGTACAAATGCAGATTCGAGCATTCCTGTGACAGCTGTGGGGGCGGGCGTTCGAAGGTGAAATGTTCACGTTAGGGCAGTGGCAGTCAGTCCTTTCGGAGCAGTCGCCCTGCCGCAGCAGGCACCAGGAAGGAGGCAGGATCCAGTGGTAACGCCAACAGCAGTGCCACAAAATGAAGTGAGCATGGGGGTAGGGAGGCGCATGGCATTCACACCAGTGAGAGTGGAGGCCATGCATCCTCTCTTGGCAGCCTACCCCAAAAAAGAGGCGGCAGCTTATTTAGCAGATGGATTTGAATTTGGGTTTTGCATCCCTTTTCAGGGCTCTAAAGAGGCCTCCACCTCGGGCAACTTGAAGTCGGCAGCGCAGAAAAGAGATTGAGGCAGGGTGCATAGCGGGACCTTTCAACCAGCGGCCCATGCCCAACTTAAGAATTTCACTATTGGGGGTGGTACCCAAAAAGGCCCTGGGTGAACATCGGCTCATTCATCACCTCTCCTACCCAAAGGAGTCAGTGCACGGTGAGATATGCGTCATTGGACTACGCTGTTCGTCTCCTGCAGAATTACGATCAGGGTGCCCTCATGGCAAAATGTGACATTCAGTCGGCCGTTTGGCTGCTGCCAGTACACCCTGTTGGGCTTCAAGTTTCAGGACAAGTGGTACTACGACATGGCATTGCCCATGGGCTGTTCCATTAGCTGCTCTGCCTTCGAGACCTTCAGCACATTACTGGAATGGGCTTTGCAGAGATGCACTGGTTCCCCCTTTGTCACACACTATTTGGATGATTTCTTGATAATGGGCCCAGCTGGTGGGGAAAGAGTGTGGGTTTCTGCTTTCTTCTTTCCAGGTGCTGACAACCGAGCTGGGGGTACCGTTGGCGCCTGACAAGACGGTGGGACCAACAACATCCCTGGTGTACCTGGGCATACAGCTTGATTCAGACAAGGGAATACCCAGACTGCCCGACGATAAGATTGACGGCCTGCGGGCGTTAATAGCTGACCTCCTGAGGAAAGAGAAAGCCACACTAAAAGAAGTGCAATCATTATTTGGGCATCTGAACTTTGCATGCAGGGTGGTGTCCCCCGGGAGGGCCTTTTGTATGCGCATTGCAAGGCTCACTGGGGGGGGGGTGAGGGCACAGCATCATCGCATCTGCCTCACAAAAGGGGTAAAAGAGGACATGAGAGTGTGGCTGTCCTTCCTCGAGCATTACAACAGGGTCACCACATGGCAAGGTCGTTTGGATCTGGGAGGCAGTTTGCAGGTTCACTCCGATACAGCAGGCCGTCTTGGTTTTGGGGTCTGTTATGAAGGGTACTGGTGCACGCAGCCTTGGCCGAAGACTGGGCAAAAATGGGTGTCACCAGAGACCTCACATTCCTGGAGTTCTTTCCCATAGTAGTGGCCATCATCTTGTGGGGCAGGGAATTCAGGGACAAGAAGGTTTGTTTCTGGTGCGATAATCAGGCTGTTATAAGGATCATCAACAGGCAGTCCTCCAGGTCAGAAAGAGTCATGAGGCTGGTACGCAGGTTTGTGCTCACCTGCCTGGAGGCCAACATCAGTTTCCATGCCCGGCACATACCGGGAGTGGATAACGAGATCGCAGATGCCTTGTCTCGGTTTCAGGCCGACTGGTTCCATTTACTAGCGCCGGACGCAGACAAGGTGGCGGTCCTGTTCCCAGCAGACCTACGGAGCCTTGGGAGCAAACCATGCTCCAGGGCATAGCGGACTCCCTGGCGCCTTATACGCAGGCCAGCTACCAGAGAGCGGTGGCGCAGTTCATGAGATTCAGGCAGATACACTGCTATGGGTTGGCAGGACCAGCATCATCCTGCATTTAGGGACGCATTACCTGGTAAGCATTACCTGGCTTCCCTAAAGGACAGAGGGATGGCGTCCAAGACCATTGCGGGTCAGGCGGCGGGCATTTCCTTCTTCAGCAAAGCAGCAGGGCATGGGGACCCCTGTGACACCTTCATGGTAAGAAAAGCGATGGAAGGTTGGAGGAGGGCGGCGCCAAGGGTTTTGACACGAGACGGCCGGTATCCTATGTGATGCTAGCACAGCTGGTGGACCACCTGGCATCCACTCCAGCTATGAGGCACTGCTCTTCAGCACGGCATACACGATCGCATTCTTCAGGGCCCTGCGGGTGGGGGAAGTGGTGTGCTCCTCCAAGGGTAGAGCATTACAGATGGGTGATGTGACCATGGGTGCCCATGAATTGTCGCTGTGCATCAGGTGCTCTAAGGCAAACCAGCATGGCCATGGGGCCACCCTGCACCTAAGGAGGGTGGAGGGCCCTTCCCTGTGCCCCGTGGCAAGCATGAAGAAATTTGTAGAGGCGCATGGCCGCAAACAGGGCCTTAGTGGAGGATGTATTGGGTCGTGATAGGTAGGAAGAATCAGGGGTCTCTGTCAAGTGCAAGTTCAAGTTCAAGTGCAAGTTCAAGTTCAAGTTCAAAGGAGGGCCCTGCTAAGTTTGCTAACATTAACTTGTTTGCAGGGGAGGAGAGAGCATCGGGCGGTTGGCTCGGCCATTGGCTCTCTCCTCTAAAGGGGAACGGGATGGATCGATCCAAGCTCTGCCCACATGGGTGGGCAGCGGTGAGATCATGACCCATACATTGCCACCAACCATTTAGCCATTTAGCTTGCAAGTTGCGGCTATTTTATTGCCAAATATATTTACTCATATCTACCTCAACATGTATCCACATTTACTAACCTGTACCTAACATTGTATTCTGAAGTTTTTCAATTTTGTAGTCAATACAAAGTTAACAGAAATTGTGTGTCTGTGTTTTATTCAGGAGGGTGGTGGGGCTGTACGGTCTGGGTCCGCAATATAAGAGCCTAAATACCATAAAGGCACCAGATCTTGACTGTTCTTTGAAGCCAAGCAGGTTCAGCTCTGGTTAGTACTTGAATGAGAAACTGCCAATGAATCCCAGTGTGCTGTAGGAGGAAGGAACTGGCAAAACCACCTCTGGGTATTCCTTGCCTATGAAAACCCTATGAAATTCATGGAGTCATCCTAAGTCAACAGGTACCTGAAGGCACATTCACACACACTGGAAATGGGTGCCAGCTTTGCTTCAGGCAGGAAAATGTCCTAGGCCAGCCCTGTTTGATGCAAATCATTTTAAACAAAATGTAGATGAATAGTAGAAGAAACTCAAGTATTTTGTATTGGTTATACTTTCCATGTTCTACATTTTATCTTGAAGGGAGGACACTTGTAGTCCTCCAGATGATGTTTGACTTCAAATTCAATTGGTCCTAGCCAGTGTAGCCCATAGTGATTTATGATGACAGTTTCAACTGAGTTACATCTGGAAGATGTGCTTTCTGAGCCAAGGAGTGTGTGTGAGAGTGTGTGTGGTTCTTTAAAAAAAAGTCCCAAAAGGTTAAAGACAGAGAAAGAGTTCTGTCTCCTGTGGTAATCCCTTCCTTAGGGAGTCTATTGAAAGTTAGGATGCAGAAAAAGAGCACCCAGAGTTAGGGTTCCAAACAGAAGCAAATTCTTTTCTTCTGTAATCTATAATTCAGGGGGCTGGAGCTGGAAAGACAAGACATCCTAACATGAGGGACCCATATTTGAAGGGACGGTTTGAATGTGTGGACTGTCCCTTGTCTACTTCAATGAAGGATTGTTAGTGGCTTTGTCCTAGTTATAAGCTCATCTCTCTTCACCAAATATAACCTTGAGCCAAGATGCTTGTGAAGGGAAAGTCGAGATGGAATAATACTCTCTGTCAACATAGGACACTTTGTCAACATGCATTTTTTCTAACAAAAAATGAAATTTGTTCTTTCTCCCTCTCCCATATGCATGTGTATTTTGGTGTGATGTGTGTGGCTCAGGTGTTCATATAAATCACTGGACACAAGACTGGACAAAATCAGTGGTCAGTTTTCATTACCATAAAGTTAATTTGAGTTCTATTTTCATCATTCCCATTTTCAAGCTCATTTTAAAAAGACGTTTTGAGACTTTCATTTCACTTTGCCTTAGGCTAAATCATTCCAAGTTGTTTCAGGCTGCAATTTTCATAAAGGTTTAATGCAATTAAGTTGGAATAAAATAGTCATTGCTGAAAAATATATAACTCTTCTGTGTGACGCAAGCAGCACAAAGCAGTCACTAGCTAAGGAAGGATATCTGAGCTTTTCCTGTAATTCACTGTGCCTCTGCTGAATGTGTGCTTGGATTTCAGAGGCAATGGATTCCTGCAGATCAGCTGACTGAGGGCCTTTTCATACTACACAGTTGCAACACTAGGATTCCAGTTTAACTGTCATGGCTACAGTCTATGGGGTTTGTGTCAGGAGTCAGTGTCTGAACGCCTTACAAAATGGCCAGACAACTGCCAACTCTGCCAGCCTAGTCAAGGCCAAGCCGAGTCTCAAACATAGAGGCCAAAGCTGTACAGACAGGAGATTTCAGGGCATTGTATCAGGCTGAAGTGCGGGGTGCACAGTAGAGTATGGGGTGCAAAGCACAGCACAGTGTGCAAAAGGCTGCTGTAAGGCACACAGGTGTTTGGGGGAGCCAATGCCTTGAGGGACTGTATAAAAGAAAGCTGTGCCCAGAGCACTCTCTCTCTCTTGAGCAAATCCGGTGCCTGGCATAGCAGTTTGTCCAGCTACTTTGTGAATATCTATACAAATTTAACTGCTTTGAGCTTCAAGATAAAGTACCTCCTGTTCGTTTGGAAGACAATATCTCTTGTGTGAGTCTCCTTCTTGGGAACGGGTTGCTGCTGACATCTACTGAGATATTTTTGCTTCCTTCAGGGATTGAGTGTCCTGTCATTCCCAGCAATGGGTTATGGGCCCAGCTGATCGATCTCAGATAAGATAGGGTGCACTCCGAAATGTTCCTGGATACTAGGACTGTTTTGCCTATTTTCAGTGTTTTGGCAATTTGGCTGTGAAACGGTTAAGTTCCAGTCCAGCACCTCTGCAGTAGACGTTATCTCACAGAGAGCCTTGAAGAGCTGCCAGCTGCCAGTTATTGTTTTTGTTTTTCTGGCCAGAAGGTTTTTGCTTCCAGGTAGCATGATGGCTGAGACAAGCATCATTAATTTTGACAAGCTCACAGACAACAATTATTAGTCCTGGAGTGTTTATATGCAGGCTTCATTAATTAGAGACAATTCGTGGTTTGTTTTGGAAAATGAAGGTGTGATCCTGGAGGGGTCGGAGGATGAGACAGCAGCCTTTCATTTAGCTGATCAAAAAGCTAGAGCTGCTATCCTCTTATCACTCAGCCCATCCCAGCTGATTCATGCTGCTGAAGCACGGACTGTTTTTTTTTTTTATATATATATTTTATTGGTTACAGCCGGTATATTCTCATACATATATTGCAAAGTATCATCACACTTTTACCTCTTTACATTACCGCTTATTACAAAACACATTGTATAATTACCCTTTTTATAACATACTGTAACTCTATTTCATTATCTAAAATAAGTTAGCACAAAGTATATTCATGTCATATATCTATACATTCATATCCTATTTCTATATATATCTCCTGTCTTCCTTCCTATTCACCTCTGCAGAGATTCATTTTCTCTTCCTCTTTTTCTGTTTTCTGTTTCTTTCTTTCCTTAAGTGTTCCTTCTATGCTTATCCAGCCATGCATCTTTTTTATTTTACCCGTACATGTCTAACTGTTCTTGTATATCTTAAAATTTATATTCTTTTTTTTTTAGATTTATTCTCCTTCTTTATTGGCCCTTCTTCTCTTATAAAGGTCACTAATTCTTTACGGTCTTGTATTTTGCCCAAAATTTCTCCATCGGCTCCCATTCTTTTGCAATTTTGCTTATTGACCTGGCCCTTCTTAGTGTTGTTAATCTGTCAGCTTCCCACATATCATACATTTTTACAATCCATTCTTCCTCGGTTGGAGTTTCTTTCTTTTTCCATTTTTGAGCATATAAAATCCTTGCTGTGGTAACCATATATAATAATATTCTCCATCTATTTTTAATCTCTGACTTCTTTACATCATCTATTATGTTTAGTAGATATAACTCCGGGGTAAAGGGATAATCTATCTTGAGGATCTCTTTAATTGTACCATGAATTTTTCTCCAAAATCTTTTAGCTATGTGGCAATTCCACCACATATGTATTAGTGTTCCTACCGCCTCCCCGCACTTCCAGCATTTTATTGACCCTGTATTATACATTTTGTTTAGTTTGACTGGGGTTAAATACCATCTATAGAATATTTTAATAAAATTCTCCTTCAAATTTTGTGACAGAGTGAATCTTTGAGTATTTATCCAGGCCTTTTCCCACTTTTCTATTTCAATGATTTTGCCTATGTCTTGAGCCCATTTTATCATATTCTCTTTCACCAACTCTGTTTCTAAATCCCTCTCCGTTAAGATTTTGTAATATTTTGCTATATGACTCTTGGAGTTGCCATATATAACTTTATCAATATCATTTTTTTCCATTTGAAACCCTTCCAGTTTTAGATCCATTTTGTATCTCTCATAAATTTGATGGTATGCAAACCAATTGAGTTCGATTCCTTCTTTCTCTAATTGCTCTCTAGATTTTATTTTTATTAAATTCTGGGTTTCTTCCAGTAAATCTTGATATTTTGGCCACCCCTGTTCTTCTCTTTTGGATCTTTTAAAGAATGCCTCTTGGGTTGAAATCCATTGTGGTATCTTTCTATAAAAGAGCTTTTTAATTGTTAACCAAGTTTTTAGTAGTGCTTTTCTAATGAAATGGTGATCAAATTCTTTGTTATCTTTTTTCTTGCCGTACCACATATAGGCGTGCCAGCCGTAAATTAAATTGTGGCCTTCTAGCATTAAGATTTTATCATTTTCCAATTTTATCCACTCTTCCAGCCACGTTAATGAACATGCGTTGTAATATCTCATTAAATCCGGCATCGCACATCCTCCTCTGTTCTTGTCGTCTGTTAATAGTTTCAGTTTGATTCTAGATCTTTTCCCTTCCCATATGTATTTTATCAGTTCTGTATTCCATTTTTTGAAGCATTTCATATTTGTTATTATTGGTAGATTTTGAAACAGGTACATGAATTTTGGTAATGTTACCATTTTTATTGATGATATCCTTCCTAGGAATGATAGTTGTAATTTTGACCATCTCTGAAGATCTTTCAATATTTCTTTCCATATCCTATTATAATTATTCTCAAATAAATCTGTGTTTCTTTTGGAGATCCATATACCTAAATACTTAATTTTATTTGCTATTTTATATCCAGTACTAGATTCTATTTTTAATTCTTCCCTTTTTGTCATATTCTTTGTCATAACTTCAGTTTTCTCTTTATTTACTTTAAAGCCTGAGTGTTGACCAAATTCCTCCAGTGTATTCATTAGTTCTCCTAGTTGTTCTATTGGATCTTCCAAAAAGATTATTAAGTCATCTGCGAATGCCTTTATTTTGAATTCGCACTTTTGGATCTTTGTGCCTTTAATTTTTCCATTCGCTCTAATATTATTAATTAGTATCTCTATCACTGTAATAAATAAAAGTGGTGACAGCGGGCATCCCTGTCTCGTCCCTTTTCTAATATCAATCTTTTCCGTTTTATCACCATTTATTAATATTTGGGCTCTTTGTTCTTCATATATGGAGTTAATCCAGTTACCAAACTTTTCTCCTATATTCATTCTGTTCAGTATCTCTTTCATGAAAGACCACTTAACATTGTCGAAAGCTTTTTCTGCATCTAGCGCAATCATTGCTAATTTTTTCTCATTATGATGTTCATAGTATTCTATTATATCTACAGCTGTTCTTACGTTGTTCCTTATATATCTATTTGGCAAAAACCCATTTTGATCTTCCTGTATTATTTTATTTAAAATTATTTTTAGTCTTTGTGCTAAGATATCCGCAAAGATCTTGTAATCTAAGTTTAACAGTGAAATTGGTCTGTAGTTTCTTGGTTCATCTTTTTCTTTCCCCTCTTTTGGTATAACAGAAATATACGCATCCTTCCAGGTATCAGGTATGCCATCTGTTTTAATTTGATTCAGTGTTTTTAATAGTGGAATTAGTAGCACTTCTTCTAGTTTTTTGTAGTAAAGTGCGGTAAAACCATCAGGGCCCGGTGCTTTGTCATACTTCAATCTCTTAATTGCCTCCACTAATTCCATCATTATTTCTTTATTTAGAGCATCTTTCTGTTCTTCAGTCAATTTCACTATATTTTGTCTATCCAGATATTTATACATTTCTCTCTCTTCTGATTTAATCCGATTGGTATCTTTGTAGAGTTCTTTGAAAAATTTATGAAATCCTTCCAGGATTAATTTATGTTCTGTCACTTTTTTCCCCTTGTATTTTATTTCTGTGATTAATTTGGCCTCTCTTTTCTTTTTCAATCTTAGAGCTAGCCATTTTCCTGTTTTATTGGCTTCTTCAAAATGTTTTTGTCTTATAATTTTCAACTTTTGCTCTACTTCTTCTGTCATGTGCGATTGTAATTGTTTCCTTAACAGATTAAGTTCTATTTGTATTTCTTTACTTCTTGGATTCTCTCTTTGTTTTTTCTCTTTCCATGCAATGTCTTTTAGGATACTATTTAATTTCTCTGTTTTTTTCTTCCTTTCTTCGTAAGCCTTTTTAATAAAGAAACCACGCATGACTGCTTTGCCTGCATCCCATGTAATTTTCATGGCTAACTCTTTTGAAGTGTTTTCTTTAAAGTATAACCTCAGTGTTTCTTTAGCTTCTTTCACTTTTTCGTCATCATTTAAAAGACTGTTTCTTAATTGCCAACCAAATTCTTTCCTTTTTTCTTCCATCTTTAGTATTATTGGATTGTGATCCGATGTCCATTTCGCCTTTATTTCCATTTGTTTAATTGTTGTCAGTAAGTTCCTAGTGGCTAAGAACATATCTATTCTTGATGACGTATGATGGACCTCAGAGAAAAAAGTAAACTCTTTAGCTTCCCCGTATTTATATCGCCATACATCTATTAAAGATAACTCATCCATCATCTTAAAGAAAGTCTTTGGAAGTTTCCTTGATTTTTCTTCTGTCGTTTTTTTGCTGTTCTGTCTTTCAGTGGGTCAATTACACCATTCCAATCTCCCATAATTATTATCCTCTCTTGTTCTGTCTTTTCCACCTCTTTCTTCAATTTTTCAAAGAATTTCTCCTGTGCTTGAATAGGGGCATATACTCCCACTAACAGTACTGTCTGATTTTGTAGTTTTATTTCCACTCCAATATACGAACCCTCACGATCATTGAATATCTCTCTCGCCTGATATTTTCTGTTAATATACAGTGCTACCCCTTTCTTTTTCTTCTGATTTGTTGATATAAAGTTTTGTCCTAGTTTATGGTTATTCAGAAATTTAGTGTCTCCCTTCTTAATTCTTGTCTCTTGTAGACAAATTACGTCTAATTTCAATTTTTCGAGGTAATGGAAGATTAAATTTCTTTTGTGCTTTGTGTTCATTCCTTTTACATTCCATGATATGAATTTAGTTTCCATATTTCCTGCAGATATTTCTTCTTCTTTTTTTCTTCTTCTCCCTATTAGTTTTTTTTCCTTTTAATATATTTAATTCTCTTCCTCTCCCTCTTCTTGTTCTTCTTCTCCTTCTTCTTCTTCCTCTGTTGCGGACTTATCAGTTAGAGCTTCTTCTTCTGCTACTTCCTCTTCTTCTAGTTCTGGGTCATTTTCTTCCCCCTCCCGTTCTTTGATTTCTTTGTCCTTTTGTCTCTTCTTAGGTTCCCTTTCCTTATCTTTCTTTTTTGCTTTACTTAATCTTTTACAGAATTCCCTTGCCTTTTGTATTGAGTTTATTTTAATCCTTTTGCGTTGATATATAAATGATACCCCTTCTAATCTTTCCCATCTGTAGGTTATCTTGTTCTCTGTTAGCATCCGTGTTAGAAATCTATATTCCTGTCTCTTCTTCAAAATTTGAGGTGGGATATCTTTATATATTTTTGTCTCTTCCCCATCAACTATTAATTTTTCATCATAGCTTTTCTGTATTATTTGATCTCTCATTTTCGTTCTCGTAAAGCATACCACCACATCTCTAGGTAGTTTTTTTTCTTTTGCTACTATTGAGTTTATTCTGAACATTTTATCAACTTGTAATTCTACTCTTTCTTCAGATAAATTCATGAATTTAGCTATAGGAGGGATCACTCTTTCTATTAGATTTTCATTTTCTTGTTCCTGTATTCCCCTTATCTTCAGACATTTTTCTCTATATCTTAGGTCTGTTGTTAAGAGTTCTCTCTTCATTTGTTCCTGTTCTAGTGATGCTTGTGATATTTTTTCTTCTATATTCTGTGATTTATCTTGTATATTCTGTACTTCCTTCTTTATCTGATCCATATCCTCCGTTAACTTTTCTAATTTTTTCCCAAAGTTATTCAATTCTTTTTTGAGATCTGACTTCATTTCTGCTCTTATCTCTCTCATCTCTTCTTTAATTTCCTGTCTCATCTTTTTCATCTCTTTTCGCATCTCCTCCAAGATAATACTCATCTCCGGCGTCTTTATTGCACCTTCCATTGATGGTCTTCTCTGTAATACTAGTTGGGTCTGTGCTTGTGTGGCTTTTCTTGTGCCCGTCGCCATTTTGCTTTCAAATCCCTCCTGTGATTTATTATGTTTTTAATTGTTTAATTTTTTGTGTTCGATGAATTGGTTGTATTCAATATGTTAATTTCGTTCCTTTACTAACCTTATACCCTTGGTTATATCCTCAAATAATTATATTAATAATTGATTGACTAGTTTTCCACTGCCAATTTGAGTAGGCTTGTCCTTACAGTACAGGGTGCTGCAGCTTATCTCCCTTTGTTAATTATTAACATTAGTTAGCTACAATTCAAAATATTGTCCCCCTTAGTCAGTAGAATCCATTAATTGATAGTATATATAGTTGTTATCATCGATTAGTTATATTGTCACAGTCAATTATAATCCCTTATAGTATATATAATTATTACCATCAATTATTACTATCAGTTGAGTAAATAGTATGCTCAATTGCTACAATCAATTAAGTAGTAATACACTTTTTTTTTAATTTATCCTCTACTCCTTCTATACTCACAGCACAAACACTTATTATCTTTTTCTCCTTTTACTGTTCTGCTGTTCTCCTATTCAATCAATCCCTTCACTCAACTGATCTTTCTGCCACCAAACAGTCAGTTAGAGGTTGTTACTCTGCACTTTACTTCTGTTGTAGCTTTGCTTTTACTTTCCACCTCCCAACCTGTTCCCTTTTCTTTTTTTTCCCTGTCCTTTCTCCTGTACGCACCAGCACCCTCCCCTTCTACTCACTCCTTCCCTCCGCTCCACACAGCTCCTTCTTTGACCTCCTGTTTCTCCTGCACGCACCACCTCTACCCATTCTCTTTCTGCTCAGTCCTTCCCTCCACTCGACTCGGCTCTGCTCCGTTTCTGGTCTCCGTCTCCACTCCGCTCCTTCTCTGGTCTCCTGTTTCTCCTGCATGCGACCACCTCTACACACTCCCCTTCTGCTCAGGCCTTCCCTCCGCTCGACTCAGCTCTGCTTCGTCTCTGGTCTCCGTCTCCGCTCCGCTCCTTCTCTGGTCTCCTGTTTCTCCTGCGCGCACCACCTCTACACACTCCCCTTCTGCTCAGGCCTTCCCTCTGCTCGACTCAGCTCTGCCTCGTCTCTGGTCTCCGTCTCCGCTCTGCTCCTTCTCTGGTCTCCTGCTTCTCCTGCACGCAACCACCTCTACGCGCTTCCTTTCTGCTCAGTCTTTCCCTCCACTCGACTCAGCTCTGCTTCGTCTCTGGTCTCCATCTCCGCTCCGCTCCGCTCCTTCTCTGGTCTCCTGTTTCTCCTGCGCGCACCACCTCTACACACTCCCCTTCTGCTCAGACCTTCCCTCCGCTCGACTCAGCTCTGCTTCGTCTCTGGTCTCCGTCTCCGCTCCGCTCCTTCTCTGGTCTTCTGCTTCTCCTGCACGCAACCACCTCTACGCGCTCCCTTTCTGCTCAGTCTTTCCCTCCACTCGACTCAGCTCTGCTTCGTCTCTGGTCTCCGTCTCCGCTCCGCTCCGCTCCTTCTCTGGTCTCCCGTTTCTCCTGCGCGCACCACCTCTACACACTCCCCTTTTGCTCAGACCTTCCCTCCGCTCCACTCCACTCTGCTTCGTCTCTGGTCTTCTGTTTTACTGTTTGCGAAGCACGGACTGTTTATCAGTTGTGGGAGGCATTAAGAAGAGTGCACCAGAGTTCTTCATGCCTGTCCAAGATGATATGAACAAAAAGACTGTATAATACGAAGCTGTGTCCCGGGGGCTGTGTGAAAGCCCATTTGATGGAAACAAGGCAGCTGTTTCAAGAGTTTGCTAATAGAGGGCCCATAAATGTTACATACTCCTGGGCAGTTTTACCAAGGAGTGGGACTACCTCATGTACAGTTTGCAGGCTATCAGCGAGCGTGAATTGTTAGTGGAGCTCATGGCTGGGCAGATTCTGGAAGAGGTCCAATGTAAGCAGTTTGACTCCCAACTGCAGACAAATTCAGAGGGAAGGACACAGCCAACCAGGTACAATCAAGGGAGCACAGCACCTCTGGAGGCATCTGAAGTGGAGGAGGGAGTCTGCAGCTCTGTGAGACACTGCTTCAGATGCAAGAAAGTTGATTATCTCCAGAAAGACTGTAAATTGCCTGCACTGAACAGGAGGGGTGGCACAGCCATGAGGTGCCCAAAGCCAGAGGGTGCATCCTCACAGGCTGCTTGCCATGCTTATGTGGCAAAACAACATCCTGAAGGTACTGAGGAGATAGTGTGGTTGTTAGACAGGGGTACAACCCATAACATGGTAAACGACTCGAGACTGTTAAGGGATGTACAAAATGCTTCCATAACAAATATTTCCCTTGCAGATGGTGCCCCCAGCAAGGTGCAAAAGATGAGCACTGCGTATGTGCCAGCCTTTGGTAAAGAGTTCAGAAATGTATTGTGTGCTGCTAATTTAGAGAACTGTATATTAGGTTTGTCCCAACTGACTGCTGATGGTTACAAGGTATTATTTGAGTGGGAACAAAGAAGTAACATACAAACATAATGTCTGTGCCAAAGAGTTGAAGAAACTGGGATTGTATCACATGTTGCCCAAAGGAAAAGTAGCAAATGTGAACCCTGCAAATAATGTGCCCCTGCATGACAAGTGTGTCCATTATTATCACAGAGTAATGGGCCATGCTAGCTATACAGGGTTGAAAGAGCTGGCAAAGGTCTGCCCTGATAGGAACATGAAAAACTGCCCAAGGTTTCTGGAATGTGCAGTACGCAGGAAAGTAAAAGTGAAAGCTTTCCCAATTGCAAAAAGAAGCTAGTGTGTCATACAGAAACCTTTTGAAGTTGTCTACATGGATTTAGCTAGTCCCTACAATCCCACTGATGGGGGAACCCCTACTTCCTAGTGATTGTGGACAGACACACCAGGTATACCTATGTATACCTTCTTAAAGAAAAAAAAGTCAGGCTGCAGACGGGTTCCATAAGTGGGTGAACTCTGTTGAAAGGAAATCCCCTACAAGGTTGCCAGCTTGGTAATGGACAGGGGAGGTGAATTTTTGTCTAATAGTCTGTAGACCTGGATGCATAGGAGGGCCATTAGGCACAAAACCACAAACCCTACATCTCCTGGGGAAGATGGTCTTGCAGAGAGGAAAACTGGATTGCTAAAACAAATGCAGGAGTGCATGATGGATGGTGCACAAGCCCCAGCTGGGCTATGGGGCGAAGTAGTGTTGACTGCTAATTACCATATGAATTGATTATGGACATTTAGTGTCAATCAGACTCCGTATTATCTATTATATGGTAGAGCACCAAACCTTGGCCAATATACAAATGTCCTGGTACCCCCAAACCTAAGGAAGCCCGGGCAGCCTAGAACCAGAAGGCTGTGTTTCCTTGGATATGAGGGCAATAAACACAGGTTTTCTGTTCACCCCAGAAAGGTGGTTTACTCCAGAAGTGCAAGTTTTGAGTTGCACACAGGATGGGACAGGTTGCATTGCAATCAAGAGGTGTTCATTCCCTTGGGGAGAGATGTGCCAGCAACTCCCCAAAACCCTACAAATGTGGTAATGTCTGATGATGAAGGGGAAACAGAGGAAGAAAAGTCTGATATTTCCCATGTCACCCCAACACACACAACACCACCACCAAGCTTCAAGCCTGACATGTTCCTAAAAAGAGAGCCTGACACAGAGAGAGGCAGGAGCAGCAACCCCAGTGAAGATTAGTCAGGCAGGTCTAAAGTGCTCATTCCTAAGAGGTCTAGGAGAATTAGAGAAGCTCCTGACAGGTCTGTTGTACAAGAGGCCAGATTGTGTAATGTTGTGGCAAATGAACCTGAGAGCTTTCAGGAACTCCTAAAACTTCCTCAGGAGGAGCAAGAAAAGTGGAATGCAGCAATGGACTCAGAGTTTGAGTCATTGGTTGAAAGACAAGTGTTTCAAGTGGTTGAGAGGCCCCAAAATCAAAAGGTTGTTGGTTGCCGTTGGGTGTATAAGAGGAGCCCTGGTGGCTCAGTGCTTAAATGCCAGTATTGTAAGTCATCTCATTGCAAGTTCGATTCCAGAGGGCTCCAAGGTTCACTCATCCTTCCATCCTTTTGTAGGTCAGTAAAATGAGTACTTGGCTTGTGGAGGCAATTAGCTAACACACATTGGAAACTGCTTAATGCAGTGTAGATGTGTAAATTGATATTGCTTAAAACAACTTGTAAGCTGCTCTGATAGCCTTGTGGCTGAAGAGCAGGGTATAAATAACTAATAAAATAATAAGCTTAAGGACATGCTTGATGGAACACAGAAGTATAAGGCATGTTTAGTGGTGAAGGGTTTTTCGTAAGAGTGCTACACCAACTTTGATAAGATGTTTTCTTCCACAGTGAAGCCGGAGAGTCTGAGGATGGTGTTAGCTGTTGCAGCCAAAAGGCACATGGTGGTGCAACATTTTGATTTTGAGACAGCGTATTTGAATGCTGATCTGGAAGAGACAGTGTACATGGAGCAGGCCCCAGGGTATGATATTGCAGGAGAAAATAAAGTATACTTGTTGCACAAAGCGCTTTATGTTCTGAAGCAAAGCATGCACTGTTGGAACAGGTGCATCCATCAAGTTTTGGTGACACTTGGATATACAAGAAGTGTCGCTGACGCTTGTGAATATACCAAGGGGGCAGGTGACAATGCTGTCATATTAGTGATATATGAGGATGACCTTTGTGTGACAGCAACGAGTGCCAATGATGTGAAGCATGTGCAGGTGGAGTTGGAAAAATGGTTCAAGCTGAAGGACCTGGGCAACCTAAAATGCTATTTAGGTGTAGAAGTTGAGAGAACTGGTCTTGGTGAGTTTTTCTTGAGCCAGAGGAAAATGACAGACAATCGTTGCCAAGTGTGGGCTGAATGAGGCCAAGGTAGTCAGAGTGCCCATGACTACAGATTTTGTGAATTTGGATGCAGAAGAAAATTTTAAAAGGCCTGATTTGTATCACCTGTGGTTGGTAGTTTGTTGTTCATTGCCAACAACACCAGACCTGACATAAGTTTTGATGTTGGTGTGCTTAGTAGGAGGGTCTGCAAACCTAGGAATGTGGATTGGGACAATCCTGAAGAGAATCATCAGGTATCTCAAGGGGACCAGGGACTTGTGTCTGAAGTTGGCAGGGAGCCAGATGACACTTGAATGCTATGTAGATAGCTCTTTTGCAGCAGAAACTTCTGATAAGAAGTCTGTGACCGGGATGGTGTCAGATATGCAGACATTCCCATACTATGGAGATCCAGAAAACAGAATAGTGTGGCTTTAAGCACAACAGAGGCTGAATTTGCTGACTTATCTGAAATGGCAAGTGAGATACAATGGTTAAGGCAGATGCTAGCAGATCTTGGAGAGCCATGCCACATACGTGTTGAGTTGCACAAGACTCCCAAGCTTGCATCACAATGGCAGAGGCAGAGAACCTAAAGTGTAGGATGAAATACATTGTGTTACACTACCAGAACGTGAGGCAGTTGATACAAGAGGATGTCTTGTGTCTGTGTTACGTCCACCTGAGGATAACATTGCAAAACTGCTCACAAAAGCCCTTCCAGCAGGAAGCCATGATTAGTTGGCAAAGAGGCTGGGCCTTGCCACCAAAGTGTAAGGTGGAGCATAATAAGGGAAGGTCAACTGAAAGACCATTGGTGTCTTACAATGTATGTAAATATATACAATGTACTGTTGTTGTGTTTGTACCACTGTACTATGTTTGTACATGTTTTGATGAATATGTGTCCTACGCAGTAGCCTGACCATTTTGGAGGGGATTGTCAGGAGTCAGTGTCTGAATTCCTTAGAAAATGGCCAGACAACTGCCAAGTCTGCCAGCCTAGTCAAGGCCAAGCCCAGTCTCAAACCTGGAGGCCACAGCTGCATAGTCAGGAGATTGCAGGGCATTGCATCAGGCTGAAGTGTGGGGTGCAAAGCGCAGTACAGTGTGCAAAAGGCTGGTGTAAGGCACACAGGTGTTTGGGGGAGCCAATGCCCTGAGGGACTGTATAAAAGGAGTCTGCACCCAGAGCACTCTCTCTCTTGAGCAAATCCAGTGCTGGCATAGCAGTTTGTCCATCTACTTTGTGAATACCTGTACATATCGTAACTGCTTTGAGCTTCAAGATAAAGTACCTCCTGTTTGTTTGGAAGACAATATCTCTTGTGTGAGTATTCTTCTTGGGAACAGATTGCTGCTGACTTCTATTGAGACATATTTGCTTCCTCTGGTGACTGAGTGTCCTATCATCCCCAACAGTTTGTAGTTTGGCAAGGCACTGGGAGAGCTTTCTGGCTGAGAACTCTAATGCCCTTCCCTAAACTGCAAATCCCAAGATTCCATAGGATGTTGCCAAAGCAGTTAAAGTGGAGTCATAGTGCCATAACTGTGTAGTGTAGTAGTTCTCAACCTTTGGTCCTCTGGCTAGATTGGACTTCAGTCCCAGAAATACCTGCCAGCATGGCCCATGGTAAGGGATTCTGGGAGCTGAAGTCCGAAAGAGCTAGAGAACCAAAGATTGAGAAACCCAGGTATAGTGGGAAAAGGCTCTGAATGTTAACTAGTTTAAAAATTGGTATTTAACTTCCAGAAAAAGGGGTAATAGGGCTCAGGCTTATTTGGAAACTGGTTCTTCTAGAAACTTATAACACCTAGTTTCAGGGTAGGCAAATTACTGGAGGTGGGAAGCCACATTGTCTGCCCCTCTGACTGCTCTGAGAGCTGCTTGCTATTGCCACCAAAGTTTAGTGGCCATCACCATGGTTCCAGCCACTGCTGTTGTCATTGCCAAAATTCAATATGTCATTGCTGTGGTTTTCTATGGTTCAGAAGTCTTCCAGGGCACTGTCTCACACCATAGAGCCCTGCTAGCCTGGAATCTACAGTGTCTCTTTCCCCTCCCTCCCCACATTGTTATAACATATTTTTGTTGGCAAAGTCCTTGTGGTAGTAAATTGGATTTTGGGGGGGGGGCGTGTCCTGGACACCGTGTATTGTCCATTCTCTAAAATGATGAGGAAGATGCACTCTTCTCATGGTCCTGTGGCCTTCAATTGGTTTCATTTGTTCTATGACTGAGGAAACAATTGGAAACTTGATGGCAGAGTTCAGCCTGGCATATATGAAAGAGGCCTGTTTAGAAGTTATTCTTCTGAATTGGTTGGTTTCATTTGTTTGCTACAGAGCTCATCTTTTTGATTTGCAAGTGAAAAGCTTTAATTGATTAATCTGTGGAAAGAAGCCAGTTTTAATTGGAAAGAGAAAATATAATCCAATTGAGCTTTATTCATGTATTTATAATACCTATGTGTCATGTACTCAATGTCAAAACAACAATAAAGCAATAAAAATTGATCAACACATAGACTATGTAGACACACAAAACAAATATAAGAGCCAGACTAAATTATGATTATTTTTATTTTAAAAATATCAAGATGAAAGAGAAGCAATCAGGATCAGGACCATAGCATCTCATATTTCCTTCATATCTCAAAAGGACATTGGCATTCAGGTTTTGTTAGTATGCAAAAGAATTTAAATGTAGTTGATTTAGGATTGTAAGGATTAATTAATTGAATAAAAGTTCTGTAATCTTTTGTGATACCCTAAGGAAAAAGTTGGAATCATGCAGCCGTCCACATGTTGTTGAACTGTAACTCCCAGCATCCCTTACCAGTGGCTCAATGGAGACAGCTGCTAGGACATGCAGTCCAACAACTTCTGGAGGATCATGTGATTCCTACTCCAGCTGTAAGAAATAATTGCATGGCCAGCCCAAGATATTTTGCTGCCTGAGTACCAAATGATACCTATACTGTCAAGCTGCATTGTACTAAAGGCAGCAAAGTTATTGGCACATGAGACATAAATTAATCCCTGCATACATCCATATCTTTAGCAGTAATTTTTTTAAAAAAATCTAACCATTTTCTTCATTTCCTGACACCTAAAATTTGCTGTTTGGAATGACTATCTCTCTGTACCCTAATAACTGCACTTGTATCCCTCAGAGACAAAGTATGTTGTGGTCTATATCTGCTACAATCTTAAAATCAGTGTTCATGTTGTATGCCACATCTTAATATATTATCTCCTTATTCAACTGGGCCTGCCGCAAAATTTCATTCAGACCATGGCTAGATTTCTAAAAAATACAACCTGTGTGTATGGATAGCTTTGTGTCTCACGCTCTGATGCTTCTGGTATCAGAGGAGCTTCAGAAGCACCTTGATGATCCTAGTATTCACCATGTCACTTGAAAACACCAAAGTGGAGAGAGTCATAGCCAGGTGGGTTGTCAGAGCTGAAGTCCAAAAATTAAAATTTCCAGGTTCTAATAATTCCTTCCTAGCTGATTAGAGGTTCCATGTAAATATTGCTTGGACTGTTTCTAGACCTTTGGCATGATCATGTCTTTGTTTGACATTGTTGTTATTAAAATAAGAATTTTCTCTATGAATATGGATAATATCTCTTCACTCACTGTAACAGAATAATGGGAGCCAATACTTCATTCAGTTTCCCTCATTTTGGGAAAGATATAGACATGTTGGAGGAGGTTCAGAGAAGGGCAACAAGGATGATAAGAGGTATGGGGAACAAAAGACATGAGGAAAGATTGAGGGAGTTGGGCATGTTCAGCCTTATGAAGAGAAGACTGAGGACTTTATCAGACGACCCCTTTTATGACGTTCTTTTGCCAGCATAGAAAAACCCATTTCTATGCTGGCAAAAGAACGCTTCCCCCAGCACTTACCTTCCTCTCCTGGCAATAAAGAGGAAGTGAATGGAGCCCTGTTCACTTCCTTGCTTGAAATCCCACAAGACTTCATCATGCAGGAAATTTAAGAACAAAAACAAAATATACACATAAAAAGTTACGCTAAGCACCCAGTCATACTTTAAAAGTCCCAAGTAACCTGGGGAGGGTCATAAAAAGAGCGAAACTTATCTGGATGTCCTGCTCTCAGCTGGAAGTGTTCGTGCTGGACCGGCCACTCTCGCTGCAGTGATGAGAGTTAAATGGCCTGAGGTTTTGCATGCCATCAATGCCTGCACAAAAGCAGCAGGGGGATCTATTGATGGCTTAAGCTATCAAGTAAAAACTGTGGAATTTTGACAGGGCATAACTGTGAAAGGGCAATGTTGTCTGCTATGCGTGTCCTTTTGCGGTTATGTGGCATTGTTATGACACTGGATTTTGTCTATCTGATAAAGTCCTGAGTGTCCTCTTTAAATACTTCAAGGGCATTTGCAGAGAGGAAAGTGTAGATTTGGTCTCTGCTGGCCCAATGGGTAGGACCAGGTCTAATGATTTAAATTACAGGAGTGTAGATTTCATTTGATCATTACAAGGAATTTCTTGACAATGAGAGCTGTTTGACAATGGAACCAATTACTTAGAGAACTGGTGGGGCCTCTTTCCCTGGACATCTTTAAAATGAGGCTACATACACAGCTAGCCACTGGAGATGCTCTAGATGGTCTGGCATTGAGCGGGGAGGGTGGACTAATTTGATGGCCTATGGGGCCTCCTCCAACCTTATGATTCTATGAACACGGAGACATTGGCATTTCTGGGGAAGACAATTCAGGGGGTTGACAACATGAAAGGACGTGCAGTGCACAGAGGCTCATAACTGGGCATTTGAATCAACACCCAGTTGTCTCCACGATTTACTAAAAAAAAAAAGTTGCCTGTGAAGCGATGCATGGTGAAGAAGTCAGATGTGCCCCTTCCTGTGAATCAAAATGGCAGCTTTGAGTACAGGCCACTATTCCCCCCCCCACAATAATTGTCACTGCACTTTTTAAACTCTTTCTTTAAACCGGCAGAAGGGATACCTTCTGCTTGTAAAAAGTATCTTTTTTTCCCACCCTTGCACTGTGATACAGTGCACACTCGGCCTTCCAGAAGGCCAAAATGGTGCTTCCTGACTGAGTAAGAGGAAAGCCCGCCCCTGCTTGCATGATGGACCAATTACCTTTCAACTTCCTCCAGGCTCAGAATGTGCAGCACTGCAAATTGGTCATTCAGATGATTTGTAATGTGCAGCGCTGCACTGTAAAAAAAAAAAAAAAAAAAAAAAGCAACTTCACGGAAAACTGTGAAGTACCCTAACATGTGGTAAACAAAGTGCCCCCCTCCCTCTGAAAATGCTGAATCTTCAGCACAGCTCATTGGGACATCAGGTACTCTCTGTGAATTCTCTGATGGGTAGTTTCATCCTTTAGACAACCCCCAGGTAAGACAATATGGCCTCAGGGCAGTCTAAAACTGAAGAACATTTAGGAGATAACCCACAATTGAAACAGTATGTACTAAGCATATTTGGTTCTGTAGTCAGAAAAGCTAGGTGTAGGTGACTGTGAAAGAGAAAGTAAAAGTGAAGTGGAAGAAAAACTTTGTCTGAGCTCAGTACAGGATAAACACTCGAGTTCATTTTATAGTTCTCTTTGTATTCTATCTGATGTAATATCTCTCTCTATAATTTTCTTGGGTATGTTGCCATTTCCAGTGTGCTGATTGGCTGCTTTAGGGAACTGACCAACCAATCACAGGTCTGTTGGGCAGCCAATCAGCACACTGGGTGCAGGACCATGTAGATCTTAAACATGGGCTGGAGCCAGAGAGTGAGTAACATGGGGATATGGTGTGTGTGTGTTCTGGAGTGCAGGGGGTGGGAGGGCAGAACAAGTGGGGGGAGGGCAGAATGAGTGGGGGGGCAGAATGAATAGGGGGAGGGGCAGAATGTGTGGTGAGGGGGTAGAAGGAGTGCAGGGAGGGGCAGAAAGAGTGGGGAGAGGGGCAGAATGAGTGGGGGGAGGGTGGAATGAGTGGGAGGAGGGGCAGAACAAGTGGAGGAGGGGGAAGAACAAGTGGGGGGAAGGGCAGAACAAGTGGGGGGCGGGGAAGAATGAGTGGGGAGAGGGGCAGAATGAGTGGTGGAGGGCAGAACGAGTGGTGGGGGCAGCAGGGGGCAGAACGAGCAGTGGGGGGGGCGGCAGGGGGCAGAATGAGCTGAGGGTGCAAGTTAAACCCACCAGCCTACCTCAAATGATTGTCATGAGGTCTCCAAGGCATTTTGGAGGGGAGTTTTTAAATGGCATATGGTATGCCAGGTCTAGCTAGTTTGCATTGATTTCTCTTATTTGGATCCTTGCATCTTTCTTTTGGTCTCAGCCATTTTGTGTTCTTCCTAATATTTCTCAACCCCTCTCTGGATCAGCTCCTGATTATAAAAAAGTTGCTCCCCACCTTTTCTCTAGGAGGTTCTCAGGTTTTGCCACAGTGAGCTGAAAGTTGTACCATGAACTCACAGGCCAGAGTTACTCCACTGGCTCATCATATATGCCATTCCATCTGCACCAATCTTTTCATTTTTGATTTAATTCCAGGCATCATCTATATGAGCCAAAAAACAAAAACAAAAAAACCCACCCAGATTGCTCTGCAGTAATGTCAAATTGCAGCAGTGGTGATATATATATATATATATATTGGCAGGCATAAGCTTTGTATGCCTGACAGTCAAGATGACGGCTGTGAGTGATATCCCCCCGTTTAACCTACATTAATTTGCCACCGCTGAACTTTAATTTTTTAAAAAACTATTTCCAATGTGCACTGGTATGATATTTTGCCTTTACCAAAACAAAAAATACCAATTTTTTCATATTAGCTCTTGCTAGATATGGTGAAAATCCAACATGGTGGTGCTGCGCACTTGCCCTGTTAGCAAGCCTCTCCCCCACACTCATCCAGCCAATCATCTTTACGCTTCCTCTTGTATGGGAAAATGATTCATATTGAATTGCTTGTCCCAATGGGGGAGAATGCACCCCCCCTTGCTTTTTTTTTTTAACTCCAGGAAAAGCTGCAAAGGCTTTTCCTGCATAGTTTTTGGCATTTTGGGCCCCCTCCTTCACAATACGGTGGAATGACATGGAAGATAGGCAGGATTCTCGTTGCATTTTGTGAAGAGTATTTTTGCTGTTTAGACAATCCCTCAGACCTTGGGAAAGTTACCTTTGGGGACTATAACTCCTATACAGTAGACCAAGTAGTCTGTGGGGTTCTGGGAGCTGTAGTCTGAGAAGTAACTTTTCAGGCTGTGAATTTTACTTGTATTAGTTGGCCCAGTTCTTTCCCCTGCACAATGATGGTGGTTAGATAAGTTAACACAAAGTGGCTTTAGCTCTTCCTATGGCTGGAAGCTCTTCCTAATAAATTGACGGATTTGCATATACAGTATTGATTTCAATTTTCTTTCTATACTTTTAAAGGATTTTAAATGTGAACTGTGTTATGCTTTTATTTAATTTTCTATTTGTACATTGCCTAGATAATTAATTTTATTAGATAGCTTATAAATAAAATTAATAAACAGTTCAATATCAATGGAGAAGCTGTGTTTTTACTTATTGAGCCATTTCACTGTAGCTATTTTTAGCGCTAGTTTTTTTAAAGCAATGATTTAATGTATCACTTTTCATATCACTCCTCGTCCTTCCAAATTCTGCAAAGTGTGCTATATCTCAGCCAAATGAGGAGATAAGCCATGTGCTTTAAGTATCCACCCTCCATCTCTCAAAACAAGAAATGTAGGAAATTGAAGAACTATAACTGGCAAATGAGTCATAATGTTTGTGACACACACACAAACACACACTAAAACACACACATACAAACACACACTAAAACACACACACACACAGCCACATTGGTTTCATGTTCACCCTGCACTTGATCTCTACCAGCACAAAAGCTTCTGGTTATCTAACACCACAGCATTCCCACAGCTGTGTTGAAGTCACTGCATGCAACCATCATTACTCAAAAGCGCTTTGGCATAAGGAGCTATATAATTTGAAGTTGTCGTTAAACACAAACTTGTATTTTAATTTCAATCTCCAGCTAAACACAAGGGGAATGAGCTTTCATTTGCTAAATGGAAAGCAAATTGATAGTTCCCTTTTCTACAAAATGTATATATTTTCCTTGGAGACCAGGATAAACATGAGGTGGAGTAAAAGCTATAAAGCTCTTACATCCCACTTCTAGGAAAATTACCCTGAAAACAAAATAAACAGGCACAAATAAATTTTAACTTGGAGGAGGCATCTATTGGGTGGCTCTTTCTCTTTTCCTCCCTCTTTTCTCCTTCTGGTGGTTACAGAAGGATCACTATCATTTCAGTGTTGTCCTTGTTAGGTTCTCATGCTTGTAGCAGCACTGTGACACATAAAAATTTAGACCTGCAGTATTGTGTGTGAGCATGTGTATGTATGGGCTCATCTACACAAGCCAGGATGCATCGACTCCTTGACAGCATATCCTGACTATGGGGCTGGTCTGTTCTTCCCCTGTTCCCTCCATGGAATGGGCCAGAGTCCAAACAGCCATGCCATCCCATTCCTGCAGCCTCTGCCTTTTTCTTTGCTGACTCAGAAGGCAGGAGGAGGGCCCTGCAACATGTAACTGAAGACCCCCTGCATGTGGCCAGCCTTGGTTACATGCTGAGGGACTCCTTCCTGGCTTCTGGGAGAGTCAAGTAGATGGCAGTAGGAGTGAGTGCTGGAGTGCTGGGTGGGTTCCTGTGGATACGCAGGGTCCAATCTGGTTTTTGCTGGTGGTAATGGTGGTAACAAAGTAACTGGGTCTTTTCCTATAATGTTTTATTGGGCCCTACCCTGCCTTCCCCCCATCTCAGCCCTGTATCTACCCCAGGGTGGCAAGTACTAGAAGAGCAGGGCAAATGCCCTGTGACATATGGGCTTCAGGGTTAAGTGAAATGGATGCTTAAAGGAACACATTTTGAGTCAACTGATGCAATAAAGAAGAAAGTGTTGATATAGCTGACAGAAACTGATTTGCTCCATGCCTTCGACCAATGGAAAACAAGACTGCATTTGTGTGTGAGTGTGAATGGGGAGTATATTGAAAGGGACAAGCATTAGAATTGTAATACATGTAAATAAAGATGGGTTATTGTTATCTGTCTTGTTATTTATTATACACACCTCATAAATGTAAATTTTATATGTGTTAAAGTTTAAGGAAAAATTGAACTGATTTATGACTGAATATATATGAAACTAAAAAGGATTGGAAACTATTTCCTTCATCCCTAGTACTGATCCAGCAGTTCTAAAACTCTATCAGCAGAATTGTAGAAATAATTCTTTGGAGGTAATGAATTAACACTTGTATATTAACTGTGAGGGCCTCAGAGGTTGGAAGTGTTATTACTCGTTACTTTAAAACATGTTTATGCATCAATGTTACACATGATTTTGGAAAATAACATAATTAGTATACTATTTTAAACATTTATTTAATTAAAAATATAAAAAATGTTCCTCTCCAAAGCCTTGAAATAACTTGTTGCAAACAACCATGGCACCATTTTTGTGATAACAAGGGCCTGATCTTGTGATAACAAGAGCAAGAGAATGACGTCCCTTTTTTGCTAGTTCATTATGGGTGTTGTTGGTATAATGATGACAAATCATGGCAACTAATTATTCCAAAAACATTTTAAAAGTCATTTTAATGTTTTTGGAATAATTAGTTGCCATGATTTGTCATCATTATACCAACAACACCCCATAATGAACTAGCAAAAAAGGGACGTCATTCTCTTGCTCTTGTTATCACAAGATCAGGCCCTTGTTATCACAAAAATGGTGCCATGGTTGTTTGCAACAAGTTATTTCAAGGCTCTGGAGAGGACCACTCAACCCTATCCAGGTATTCTAATCTTACACCTGGTTACAATCACATTAGTGAGGGTGGGGATGAGTCTGCTAGCAGAATCTGACTCCATTGCTATCCTTGTCACTCTCCATGAGATTGAAAGCAAATGGCTGAAGTCAGTCTCCCTGATTCATTGAGAACCCACACTCACCAAAGTCTCTTGAGGAAACTTAGCAGTCACAGGATTGGAAACTGGTTAAAAAGCAGCAGTAAGAGAATAGGAGTAAATGGTATGGTCTTGCAATGGCGGGATATAAGCAGTGGGAGCCTTTTTAACTTGTTCATAGTGGTCCTGGAGTTAGGGATGAGTAGTGCAGTGGCTGGGTTTGTGGAAGACACAACATTAGTTAGCAATCAGACTCCGTTTAAAATCTCCCAAAGAAGGAGACTCCACCCCTCTCCAAGGCAGCACATTCCTATGTAGTTGGACCTCCTCAGAAATTATCATTCAGATGTATACTAAATGATCAGATTTAGTAGTAAGATATGAACAGCTATTGTCATCAAACCCTACTAGGAATAATAAAGGCTATCTGCAATCTCTCCTATGCACACTTACCTGGGAGTAAGCTACACTGAACAGATGGAGGGCATTGTGCTTATAAGAATCTTCATATTTAAGGATGCCTGAATGAAAATGGTTTGGGAAGAATCATTTGCCCTCCCTCTTCATGTTCCTGCAAGTAGGCAAAAATAGTAAGTACAGACCTGGCAATATTGCATCCCACATATCTTAAAAACAGTTCTGGGATCCCTGAAAGCAAGTGTAATTGGGGCAAAAAAATCCCAACCTCACATATACATTGATATGATCAGAGGTAGCAGGAGCTGACCAAGAAAGAAATTGTTGACATTTTGGTGGATAGTTGGATGAAAATGTTTCCCTGCTGTGCAGCTGGTGTTTTTTTTTTTTTTTTAAAGGCCAAATTCCACATTGGATATAACTAGAAGAAGAATTTGAAATAAACATTGCTGATATTATACTGCCATTCTGCAAATCTGTGATATGTTCATTTCTAGAATACTATGTACAGTTCTGGTCACTGAACCCAAGAAAGGATATTGAACAGCTTGAAAATGTGCTGAAAAGAATAAACAAAATGACAAAGGGATTCACCTATGAGGAAAGGGTACACTTAGGGGCAAACAAGCAAATAAGTGGAGACATGGTAAAGATGTATAAAAGTAGGCACACTGTGGGAAAAGTGGATAAGGAGAACCTTTTCTTCTTCTCTTTAGTATTAGCATCTGGGGCTATCCACTGGAGCTAAATAATGGACATAAAAGAAATAAAAAGATAAAGGAGATAAAAAGAAGTACTTCTCCACATAGCACATGGTTAAACTGTGAAATTCATGCCAGAAGAACTAGTGATGGCTGCCAACTTGGACAATTTTCATAGGAATGTGGATAAATTAATGGCTGATGGGTCTATGCATGGTTACTATTCATGATGGATATATACCAGTACCAGAGAAAGTATGCTCCTGTATTTCCTTTTCTGGGGAGTATGGGTAGGAGGGTGCTGTTGCACTCATGTGCTGCTTGAAAGCCTTTCATAGGCAAATAATTGGCTGCTGTATGAACTGGACATGGTAAGCCTTTGGTCCACCATGGCACCTCTGATGTTCTTAGAATCTTAATGACAGCAGATGGATCCCATGGAATCTTATGGATAGCCCTCATCCACAGAGGAGGCTCCTGACTTCAGAATTCCTTCCCCACTCTCCTAGGGAAGCTGATGAAATCTGTGAGGGAGGAGAAAAGGCTAAAACTGCAGTATGTTTTGCTAGGACATGTGAGAAATAATACTGGATCTCTCAGGCAGAGTAACTGGCAAGGCACAACCATGTGCACCCTGCAACAGGTCTCAAGAGAGAAAGAAACACGCTTAGTCTTTTGTAAAACATACAAAGACCACTGTACTTACAACCAATGGTACATAATCAAATACATGGTGTAATAGAGGAGAAAGAGAGAAGAGAAAATGTCTGCAGGTTAGAGTGAAGCAGAAAGGGAGAGGGTGTGGTAAACAAGCAGGAAGTATTCATAAATACTGTATATGCTTTGCATAAACTTCTATAAAGTAACGTGCAAAATAGCAATTAGTAACTATAGCATGCTTTTATTCTCATGTGCTAGTAATGTATGTGGCAGTACACAAAAATAGAGCTGAGGCATTGATCTATTCATTTCCCACACATAATAATACCATTGCAGGAACGAGAACCTGAAGTAACATGCTGATAATAGTCATCATTCCGTGACTACCTTCATTTTGACAAAGATTGAGATAATGGAATGGCAATAGAAAGAGTGAATGAAGTACATAGAATCATAGAATCATAGAATTTTAGAGCTGGAAGAGACAACAAGGGCCATCCAGTCCAACAGCCTACCATGCAGGAATCACAATCAAAGCATCCCCGACAGATGGCCATCCAGCCTCTGTTTAAAGACCTCCAAGGAAGGAGACCCAACCACGCTCTGAGGGAGTGTGTTCCACTGCAGAACAGCTCTTTCTGTCAGAAAGTTCCTGCTAATGTTGAGGTGGAATCTCTGTTCCTGGATCTTGCATCCATTGTTCCGTGTTCTAGTCTCTGGAGCAGCAGAAAACAAGCTTGCTCTATCCTCAACGTGACACCCCTTCAAATACTTAAACAGGGCTATCACATCGGCCCTTAACTGTCTTTTTTCCAGGCTAAACATACCCAGCTCCCTAAGTCTTTCCTCATAAGGCATGATTTCCAGACCTTTCACCATTTTAGTTGCCCTTCTCTGGACACGCTCCAATTTGTCAATATCCTTTTTGAATTGTGGTGCCCAGAACTGGACACAGTATTCAACGTGACACCCCTTCAAATACTTAAACAGAGCTATCATATCGCCCCTTAACCCTAGATTTTGTCTAGGATTGGGAGCTGCAATAAACAGTGACTGTGGTGAAAGTAGGGATGTAAAGAATATTCACAATTTTTTTCATCTTCAATGTGAAAGTGTCGACATGTTGAGACATCCTGTCAGAAACTGCCATTCTCTACAAGACTTCTTATTCCTTTACAAGAGTCATAAGACCATTCTTTCTTTTCCTTTTCTTCTTTGTAAAAAAAATATTCTTTTGCTGTAAATGCATTGCAGTTTGTTCAAATTATGAAATTGATTGCATAAAAAAAACCTTATCAAAATTTATGGACAAACTCCCAAAATATGAAAAGCACTCACAAAACATTCTTGTGATTGTGCTCAAAGGGAAGAAAACTTTTGAAATTTTTCATTTTCACATGCAAAAATCAAAGATTGATATCCAAAGTTGATGTTCAGGAGAGGGAAACACAGGGTAATCAGATTTAAACAAATGTCAGCTTACATTTTGCAAATTAAATCCCAATGCATTGTTAGCCCTCTCAAGATAATAGCCTTGCATATAAATGATCTCTTTCTGTTATAGTTATTCTTTTAAAATGTCCTTTTCCCAAGTCTTCAGCCCTCCCCTTACACTTTAGAGCCCTCACCATATATTTCTGAGACATTTTCTATCCTGTAATCACAAGGGATTCTGAACTAGACCTTCAGCCCTATTTTTTTCAGCCTCATTGATAGAGTTTTCCCTATGACCCCATGTTTGGGATGCCTGGCTTTGAAGAGGGGCTAAGTTCACCCATTTTGTTGATGCCAGGACTATCTTACAGTGCTTTCTTCCAGCCCCATACTGTGATAGGCTTGACATTCAGCACAGCATGAGAAGAGTTGTCCTATTGCATGTCTTATTGCATCTGCTTCTACGCTGTGCTGAAACTTATTTTTTCCCATGATTATTAGGTATGTGAACACCCAAAGCTGCAAATTTAAAGGTATGGTTTTGGGTGAGTGTGCATGTGTGTGATATGTCATGCACCACATTTTGCTCCTTTTGTTCCAAAGTGTTGCAGACATAGTGAAGATTTACTTGGAGAATCACAAGGGCCATGAGGGCTGAACCCTAAACTTCCTCCCATGCCAAACACACCCACACACCCAAATGAAACTATGGCATATAAAAACAGATGGGCAAGGGGAAAATCTTAAGAAGTATGGACAATGGTTTTAGATGTATTGGAATACCTTTTTATTGACAAGTTTCCTAGCACACAAGCTACATCAGAATATTGTGCCTGTGGTAAGCAAAACTATATCATGAGATGTAATGCTGTGCTGTTTGGGGAAACAGGCACAGTAAAACAGTTTTATGAGAGAAACAATGCCATGAAAGTTCATCGAACATATTTATAGTCCACTGTTAGACAACTCTGTTGAATGCATAGTAAAAAATGAATAAATTGCAATGGTCTAAATTCAGTTGCTAGTAGGGAACTTGATACTTTATTTCAGTGATTCCCAAACTTTGATCCTCAAGGTGTTTTGGACTTCAACTTCCAGAAGCCCTAGCTGACTTGGCCAACAGTCAGGAATTCTGGGAGATGACATCTAAAATATCTGGAAGACCAAAGTTTGAGAACCACTGCTTTATTTGAAGGATCTCATCTCCTTATGTACACCTGCCCAAGTTTTGAAGTCTGATGGATGGGCCCTCATCTGTGTCCCATCAAGACATTATGCTGTGGAGGAAAGTGGGAGAAGACCTTCCCTGCTGTGGCACCCCAGCTATGGAAAACCCTACCCTTAGAGACTAAGGGGCAGCAATGCTGCTATCATTCTGTCATGAAGCAAAAATATAGTTGTTTCCAAAACCTTTGGATTCTAATTGCTTTTGCATAGATCCACACATGTGCATGGTTTAAAATTATTTTAATCTATTTGAACCATGCATTTGATCTGTTACCTTTTAACTACTTATATTGTTTAATATGTTTTTAGCTTTTTAAAATCATTTTTGTTGCTTACATTGTTTTAAATTGACCAAGTTGATTTTATTGTATGCAGTCCTGAAACCTTTACACAAAGGACATGGTGTAAATCTTTTAACAAATAAATAATAAATAATCTCATCTAGAAGACACCCATTTTATCAATTGGATTTATATACGTGTGGACTTACCATTCAGCAGTGAACTTGACGTTTTGTTTGACATTTATTTTTAAATTTCCTGCATGATTGTTCTCTCATGAGAATGGGTTGGATTTCATTTCCGGGTCATAAATGCGGCCTTACGATGGCTGCATTTACTCCCGGCCAATGAGGGGAGGGGGAGGACGTTCCTGCCGTGAGATCAAGGTCAGTGTCTGAAATATTTTTCTTGGTTCCATGGCAGGAACGGGAGTGGGGATAGCGAGGCAGGAATGGGACAAAAGCCCCCATCTGAAAATCTCCTAGATGTGGAGAGAAACCACTCATTCTCATTATACTCATACTTCCCCTAGGGGCAGCTTGGAAATGCTCATTGACTTCACATTCAAGAGCTGTCTTTGATCAGGTCTTTTTCTTAAAAAGTTTTTTTCTAAGCCCATTTTTTACATTTTTTAAACAAACAAACAAACAGTGTGAAGCATTTTAGTTATTCTGAACTCATTGCAGAAAGTGCATTTCCTGGCTTTGACTAATGGTGTTGCTAGGTTTGATTTATGATATCTTTTCTGACAGTGCAACACAAAGTCAGGGCCTTCTCAGTGGCTGCCTCTAGGTTCTGGAGCTTCCTTCCTAGGAAGGCTGGAACAACCCCTTCCTTGCAGTCCTTCCATCAAAATTCCAACAGGTTTTGTGTTTGTTTGTTTGTTTTTGGGGAGAATTTAAAGTTTCTAAAGGGTTGTTAAGAGTATACTGTATTGTTTTAAGAGTACTGTTTTTGAATGACTTGTTTTAACTATATTCTCTCTCTCTCTGGCTTTTCTTTGCAAATGAAGATTCAGGAAGGACTCATCCTGCACTTTCTGAAAGCACGCTGATGGCTAAAAAGGCCAATCTGAGATAAACAAGTCCAGTTGCAGAAGCACAGCAGAAGGTCTCCTTGGGTGATGTTTCCAGGTTGTGATTCTTTCTGCGTTGTCATTTCTCTTCAAGACTTGTTCGGCGTGAGTTCTCAAATAAGGCTGCAGCATTGTGGAGAGTGTGTCTCCATGCCTCCCGATGTGAGGCCAGGGTGGACCATTGTTGGTGATCAGTGTCTCCAAGCCTGAGATGTTATTTCAGGGAGTCCTTGTATTGTTGTTTTTTTTAGCGCCCTTCTTATGCTGACCTGTGGCGAGTTCACCATAGAGTACTATTTTTGGGAGGCGATGGTCCTCCATCCTAGAAATGTGCCCTGCCCAGCGCAGCTGTGTTCTCAATATCATGGCCTCAATGCTGGTGATCCCTGCTTGCTCAAGGACAGCAACATTTGTCACATAGTCAGTCCAGTGTATATTTAGGACTGTGCATATACAACACTGATGAAAGCGTTTGAGGAGTCGTAAGTGGTGATGATAGGTGACCCATGTTTGTATTATACCTTTTTTAATTTGTAAGTTGACTTGAGTTTTGGATTTGGGGAAAAGGCAGGGCATAAATAAAGTTACCACCACCACTGCAACATGCAGCTCTTCTAAGCAAAGGTGTACACTGACCCTTTAGTTTATTTCTATGCCAAATACTTGTGGGAAAAGTCTGTACCAGTCTTTACAAAGCCACTGCAACAGAGAAGATTAACTGTTTCATTTAGAGCTTATGCCTCCCAGTGGAGGATAGAAATATCTTTAAAGAGACACAGAGGTGACCTTTTCTCCCAGTGCTCCACAGAACTGAGTGTGAGAGCATGGAGTCCTTCTAAGACAAGGAAGGGGACCCTGCTACATTTTATTTCTGTGCCAAATATTTGTAATGGATTACTTGTGTCTTTTCCATGTTTGGGGACAGGAGGTGTTGGGCGAAATTAACCCTGCCCTGTGCCCCCCTTGCCCCCATCTCCTTGACCCTTTGGACTTATTCTGTGATTCCTTGCCCCACCTCTCTATACCTTCCGTTCTCACACCAGTTTCACCAGACACTAGCTGCCACTGGCCACATACAATTAATGATTTTTTAAAAATTCTATATTGTTTTGCCAAGATTGGTCAGACTGAGGTCTTGCTCAATAGGAAATCCGTGGAGCAGAAACCAATATATAGGTGTGATGCTTCTTCAACAAAACCATGAATCAACACACTGCAAGTTAATTTTTGAATATAACTTCCAGCATTCCCATCAGCATCACCACTGGTACTTGACATGCTGGCTAGGGAATATTGGAAGTTGTAATCCCCATAAGTACTTTGATCCAGGCTCTGTTTTCTCTATCAGGTTAATTCCTACATCTTTCAAAAACTTCTTTTTGAAAGACACCAGACAGCAGCCACAAGGACTCCAAGCCTGAAGCAGCCTTTCACCCCACTCCATCAGGCCCTGAGGACTTCTTGGAGCAGGGCAGCAGCAGGAGGGGGTATGGCCAGGAGTGGCTGGCATTTTAAGCCACTCCCACCCCTTCAGGAACACCAGCCATCAGCCAGAAGGACTCTAAGCCTGCAATTGGAGTCAGCTAAGGCCGGGAATGGAGTGGGGGCAGAAATTGGAGTTGTGCTGGGGAAAGGGAGGTATGGTTGGAACAGAGTGAACAGATGTTACGAAAGAAGGTGGGATCGCTGTTTGTTAGCTATCCCACCATCAGTTCACCCTGTTCCCCGGAATGGATTGGAGAGCGTACCTACCATTCCAAAGAACCTTACTATGCTCCTCTGCAATGCCAGGTCAGTTAAGAATAAAACTCACATTATTTACGATCTTCTTTTGGATGAGGATGCTGACCTGGCTTGCTTCACAGAAACCTGGCTGGGAGAGGATAGCGCTGTCACGTGGGCACAGGCCCTCCCAGCCAAGTATTTTGTCAGTGAGCAGGTGAGGGGAAGTGGGTGGGTGGTGGTGGAGTGGCTCTAGTTTATAAGGACAATCTGACCTTGACCAGGATACCTGTCCGAAACACAGTCCACTTTGAGTGTATGTACCTTAGTCTGAGGACCAGGGATAGTTTGGGGATTCTGCTAGTATACTGACCACCCTGTTGTCTAGCAGACTCCCTATCCGAGCTGACACAGCTGGTCTCAGAGTTGCTGTTGGAGTCGCCTAGACTTTTAGTTCTGGGTGACTTCAATATTCCACTCAAGACCAGCTTGAGTGGGCCTATCCCAATTGGTCATTGCGCCCACACATTGTGCAGGTCATACTCTCGATGCAGTCTTTAGTACGGAACAGGAATATCCGTGGGCGGAGGTTATTAAAACTACCATATTGTCATGGACGGATTATTTCCTTGTCAAGACTGAACTAAGAGTCTCTTCCCACCCCACCGGGGGTGGTGGACCCATTAGAATGGTCCGCCCCCGAAGGCAAATGGAACCAATAGGATTCCAGAAAGCCTTGGAGGGTTTAATGGTTGGTAACGCCGGTGACCCTGTCGAAGCTTTGGTTAATACCTGGAACACCGATCTTAACACGATTGCTCCCAAGCATCCTTTCCAACCTGCTTCTAACCATAAGCCATGGTATACTTCAGAGCTTAGGAAAATGAAGTGGGTTGGACAACGACTAGAGCGCAACTGGTGGAAAACTCGACTCTTATCTGACAGGACTCATCATAGGAATTTTCTTCGGTCCTCTCAAGAGGCAAATTGTGCAGCACAGAGATCCTTCTCCTCTGCACATATTGCGTCTGCAGAGTCCCGTCCAGCAGAGCTGTTTAGGGTGGTAAGGGAGATGACACAGGTTATACCTGTGCAGAAACCATTGCTTAACCCAACAACGTCCTGCTGTGATGCATTTAACAACTACTTTGCAGATAAAATCATTCGGATAAGAGCCGACTTAGATGCCAGCATTTTGACAGATACAATTGACGAGGTGTCCAACAACTCCGTTGATGTAAGTTTACTGGATCAATTTCAATCCGTGAGTACTGAGGACATGGACAAGCTACTTGGTAGAGTGAGGAAGACGACCTGCCCTCTTGATCCTTGCCTGAGGGTGCGGCTCGGGGACAGCTGCTCCAGCAGAAAGGAGCTTTCTTGTGGTGTTCTACAGGGTGCCATCCTGTCCCTGATGCTGTTTAACATCTGTATGAAGCCGCTGGGTGAGATTATTCAGAGTTACGTGGCTGGGTGTTATCAGTACGCTGATGACACCCAGATCTATTTCTCCTTGCCCAATCATCAGCCTTGAATTCCAATGGCATCTCTCCTCTTAACAACTGTCTTAAGGCAGTAATGGGCTGGATGAGGAAAAACAGATTGAGATTAAATCCGGACAAAACGGAGGTGCTCAAGGTAGCGGCCCCGAAACCAGGAGTTGGGTTGCAACCGCCAGTCCTAAACGGGGTCACGCTCTCTGTTAAGGACTGTGTTTGCAGTCTGGGGGTGCTCCTTGATTCATCGCTTCAGATGACGAGTCAAGTGTATGCAACGGTCAGGAGCACTTGTTATTAGCTTCGGCTGATACGCCAGCTGAACCCTTTCCTGGAGGTAAGGGACCTCGAGACTGTGGTGCACGCGCTGGTAACCTTTCGTCTAGATTTCTGCAATGTGCTCTACATGGGGCTACCCTCGTGCTTGGTCCGGAAACTTCAGTTGGTACAAAATACGGCAGCCAGAGTGGTCTCGGGAACACCTCGGAGAGATCATATAACTCCAATATTAAAATCTCTCCACTGGCTGCCTATCAATTTCTGGGTCCAGTATAAGGTGTTGGTTATTACCTTTAAAGCCCTAAATGACTTGGGTCCAACTTATCTCTGGAACTGCCTCCTCCCATACAATCCTCCCCGTGCACTCCAGTCCTCTGGGAGGAATTTGCTTCAGCCACAAAAATCTAGGCTGTCTGCAACCTCCCAGAGGGCCTTTTTGGTAATCACCCCCAATTTATGGAATGGCCTGCCGAACGAGATCCGTCAGTTGACAAGCTTGAGTAGCTTTTAAAAAGCACTAAAGACGGATCTCTTTCGCCAGGCCTTTCCTGATTAGATCCCAGCCTCAGGAGCTGCGTCTCGTGGCTTTTTAAAATTATGTATATATTTGTTTTTAATGTTTTTTTTTAGTTAGAAGGTTTTAATTTTACACTGTTTAATGTCTTTTTATGGGGGTGGGTGGGGGTGGGTGGTGTTTATAGTCATTATTATAATGTTTTAATTGTTGGAAGCCGACCCGATTGTTTTTAGCAGAGGGGCGGGGTATTCATAAATAAATAAATAATTATTATATCTCATTCATTAACTCATTAATTAATTCTCTCATTCGATTAGGGTAAGAAATAGTCATTCGTGCAAGGCTTCATGGCTGAGCAGAACTTTGAACCCTGGACTTCCATGTCAAAATCCACATGACAGTAGGATCCACGTATCCACTGATTCAGCATCTGCTGATTAAGTTATCTGTGGTTGGTGAGGGCTGCGGTAACAGCGGGGGTGAACTGGGAAGGGAGAGGAGGAGAAAAGAACTCTCCTCCCTTCTTCCTTCTCTGTGAGGGCAGTGGTGGTGGTGGTGGTGGTGGGTGGGTGGGAATGACAGCCACCCTCCTCCCTTCCCCATCCCCAATGCCATGGACAAGAGACACCTTCCCCCAGGATGCTCGAGGAAGAATCAGGGTGAACAAGTGGTGGCGGTGATGACAGGTCTTGGTGCGAAGACCAAGAGGTACTTCTTGGGGCTGCTGCCAGCGGGTGGGGTGGGTGTGAGGAACTGTCTTTTCCCTCCTCAGGTGTTAGTGTTTTGGAGGGGGAGAGAAGGAGAAGAGTGTGATGTGGGGTGAAGGAGCGGGGTTAGGGTCCGGTGTCTGCTGTTATTCACAGATCTCAGTAACTGTGGGGGGAAGGGAACTAATCCCCCACAGATACAGGGGTCCTACAATATAAAGTCTGTGCAAATAATACACTTGCAAATAATACCTGGAGGGCCTTTTTGGCTATCGCTTCCAGATTATGGAACGGCCTGATGGATGAGATCCGTCATATCGCCACCCTAAATAGCTTTTAAAAAGCTCTTAAGATGGATATCTTCTGGCAGGCCTTTCCTGAATAGATACCCTGTCATAAAAAAGAAATCTAGCTTGTCTCGATCTCGCCAAATCCACTGTCCATTGTTCATTTTTTTTATTTTGTATTTTTTAAGTTTGTTTTAATTCCTAAATTATTTAATTGTATTTTAAGGGGTGGGTGGGATTGAGGGTTTGGATATATATTTTAATTGTAAGCTGCCCTGATTGCGTTTCATAGAGTGGCGGGATATAAATAAATATTATTATTATTATTATTATTATTATTACTTGTAGCAGTTCTTAGTGCCTTCTTATACACGCTGAAATCTATGGTTTAAATATTACAATCTGGATTTAGTATGAGTAACCACTGGCAGACCTTGCAAGGAACCACAAAGCCAGTCAGAGAATATTAAAAGCATTACTTCTATGCTGCTTTTCTCATGGAATCCCTATCTCAGAAGGAACAATAAAGAAAAATGTTTGGTGAAACGTTTCAGACTGTGGTCTGTTGAAATTTGTCTAATTTATGGGAAAATCCTGTCTGCGATATTTAAAGGGTTTTGGCCTTTAAACTCAAAGAGAGAGAAATTAGAAGAGAAGTAAAACCATTCTAATAATCAAAACTGCAAAATCAACAGAAAGGGTGTTTTACTAATCATCTCAAAGATTGCCTAAAGGCACAGAGCCCAATTTTCCCTGCTCCTGCCCTGTTATAAGTCCCATAAAGGGCAGCCTTTGTTTAATAGTGGCACCTGACATTTACTATCAAGCTTCAGACAGATAGTATCCCATTCAATTTATGGAGTTATCAGTGTGCCATCTCCTTCTTTTTCTTTCTAAAAGAGAACAATTGTTGCCATTGGCATCTTAAGTAGTTCTGGTTTTCCATATACCTGTATTAGATTCCCCAATACAAATATAGAATCATAGAATCATAGAATTGCAGAGTTGGAAGAGACCATGAAGGCCATCCAGTCCAACTCCCTGCCACACAGGAAATCACGATCAAAGCATCCCCGACAGATGGCAATCCAGCCTCTGTTTAAAAACCTCCAAGGAAGGAGACCCCACCACGCTCCGAGGGAGTGTGTTCCACTGCCGAACAGCTCTGACTGTCAAAAAGTTCGTCCTAATGTTGAGGTGGAATCTCTGTTCCTGGAGCTTGCATCCATTGCTCCGTGTTCCAGTCTCTGGAGCAGCAGAAAACAAGCCTGCTCCATCCTCAATGTGACATCCCTTCAAATACTTAAACAGGGCTATCATATTGCCTCTTAACTGTCTTTTTTCCAGGCTAAACATACCCAGCTCCCTAAGTCTCTCCTCATAAGGCATCATTTCCAGACCTTTCACCATTTTAGTCGCCCATCTTTGGACACGCTCCAATTTGTCAATATCCTTTTTGAATTGTGGTGCCCAGAACTGGACACAGTATTCTAGGTGAGGTCTGACCAAGGCAGAATAGAGTGGCACTATTACTTCCCTTGATCTGGACACAATATTTCTATTGATGCAGCCCAAAATTGCATTGGCCTTTTTAGCTGCTGCATCACACTGTTGACTCATGTTCAACTTGTGGTCTACTAGGACTCCTAGATCCCTTTCACATGTAGTCTCATTCAGCCAGGTCTCTCCCATCCTATATCGATGCATTTCATATTTTCGCCCTAAGTGCAGTACCTTACACTTCTCCATATTGAATTTCATTTTGTTAGCTTTGGCCCAGCTCTCCAGCCTATCCAGGTCATTTTGAATTTTGATCCTGTCCTCTAGGGTATTAGCTACTCCTCCCGATTTAGTGTCATCTGCAAATTTGATAAGTATGCCCCAAATTCCCTCATCCAAGTCATTGATAAATATGTTGAATAGCACTGGGCCCAAGACAAAACCTTGGGGCACCTCACTGGTCACATCTTTCCAAGACGAAGAGGAGCCACTGCTGAGCACCCTTTGAGTTCAGCCAGTCAACCAATTACAAATCCATTGAACAGTTAAGTTGTGTAGCCCACATTTTACAAGCTTGTTTGCAAGAATGTCATGGGGAACCTTGTCAAAGGCCTTACTGAAATCAAGGTATACGATATCCACAGCATTCCCTTCATCTACCAAGCTGGTCATTTTATCAAAAAAAGAGATCAGATTAGTCTGGCATGACTTGTTTCTCTGAAACCCGTGTTGACTTTTTGTGATTATGGTATTGCCTTCTAAATGTTCACAGACTCTCTGTTTAATGATCTGCTCCAGAATCTTCCCTGGTATTGATGTCAGACTAACTGGATGATAATTGTTGGGATCCTCTTTTCCCCCCTTTTTGAAGTTGGGGACAACGTTTGCCCTCCTCCAGTCTGCTGGGACTTCTCCTGTTCTCCAGGAGTTCTCAAAGATTATAGCCAATGGCTCTGAGATTATATTTGCAAGCTCTTTTAATACCCTTGGATGTAGTTCATCTGGTCCTGGAGATTTAAATTCATTTAGTTTAAGACGGTATTCCTGTACTAGCTCTTTGCTTATTCTGTGCTGGATTTTCCCTATTGTGTCCTCTGTTCCTTTATCCTCAGGTTGGTCACCCTTTTCCTTTTCTGAAAACACTGAGGCAAAGAAGGTGTTGAGTAATTTTGCCTTTTCTCTGCCCCCTGTTAGCATTTTGCCATCTTCTCCGCATAGTGGCCCTACCATTTCCTTCTTCTTCCTTTGGCTGCAGACATACCCAAAAAACACCTTTTTATTGTTCTTAACCTCTCTAGCAAGCCTGAGCTCATTCTGCGGTTTAGCTTTTCTGACTTTACTCCTACACGTGTTTGCTATCTGTTTGAATTCTTCTTTGGTGATTTCCCCATTTTTCCATTTCCTATACATGTTCCGTTTAAAACTTAGCTCCATTGAAAGTTCTTTAGTCATCTATCCTGGTTTCTTGAGACACCTCCCATTTTTCTTCCTCAATGGTACTGTTTGAAATTGTGCCTTCAGTATCTCCCTTTTGAGAAAGTCCCATCCATCTTGACGTCTCTTCTCTTTTAGTATTCCTGACCATGGGATCACCCCCAGTGTTTTCCTGAGTTTATTGAAATCAGCTCTCCTAAAGTCGAGAATGCGTGTCTGACTATGCCTGGCTTCTCCTTTCCATTGTATAACAAACTCCAGGAGAACATGATCAATCTCACCTAAGGATCCCACCACTTGCACCCCATTTACCAGGTCATCCCTGTTGGTTAGGATCAGATCTAAAATAGCTGACCCCCTTGTTGCCTCTTCCACCTTTTGGACCATGAAATTGTCTTCCAGGCAAGTAAGGAATTTGCTAGACCTTGAAGTTTTCGTTGAGATAGATTGCCAGCAAATATCAGGATAGTTGAAGTCACCCATCACTACTACATCTCTCCTTTCTGTGTGTGTGTTCATCTGTTATAGAAAGGCATCATCCAGTTCCTCCATCTGACTTGGGGGTCTGTAGTAGAGTCCCACAATAACATCCCTGTTGTTTCACTCCCCTTCAATTTTTATCCAGATGCTCTCCACCTGGCTTCCAGTATTGATGTCATGGATCTCTTCACTGGTGTAAATATCCCTGACATATAATGCTATTCCTCCTCCTTTCCTGTTTGGCCTGTTTCTCTTATAAAGGTTATACCCCTCTAATCCTATATTACAATCATGAGACTCATCCCACCAGGTTTCAGTAATGCCTATTATATCATACTTGCTTTGTAGTGCTAGGAGTTCAAGTTCATCTTGCTTATTTTCCATGCTCTGTGCATTAGTGTAGAGACATCTAAGACCGTGTGTTCCCTTTACTTGCTGCCTGTGCAAGTTTTTTTGCCTCCCACTGTTGGGTCCTTGCACTGTTTGCCTTGTTCCCTCTATGACAGTTTGACTCTTTTCTCCAGCCATTTTGCCTTCCAGAATACTGTCTCCCTCCCCCATGTGACTCAGTTTAAAGCCCTCCTGATCAAATTCTTGAGACTGTAGGCAAAAATGTTTCTGCCAACTGTCATGAGATGCACCCCATCTCTTGCCAGAAGTCCCCCCTCATGGAAGCGCAGCCCATGATCCAAGAATCCAAATCGTTCTCGGTGACACCATCTATGGAGCCAGTTGTTTACATCGGCTATTTTCCTCTCCCTTCCTGGACCATGCCCTTCAACTGGCAGAAGAGGCGAGATAACCTGTGCATCCATTTCTTTCAGCTTTCCTCCCCAGAGCCTCATAATCTCTTCTGATCTTCAGAAAGCTGTGCCTTGCAGTATCGTTGGTTCCCACATGGGCCAAAAGGAAGGGGTAATGATCTGTAGGCTTGACGAGTCTTGTCAGCCTCTTGGTCACATCACGGATCTTTGCCCCAGGGAGACAACACACCTCCCGAGACATCTTGTCAGGCCCACAAACCACTGCTTCTGTACCCCGCAGCAAGGAGTCCTCCTCCACCACCACACGCTTCCCCTGAGGCTTCGCAGCTGCTGTTCTATTGCAGTGGTACTCTCAAGGTCCCCTGCTCTGCCCCTGAAGTCTGTCCATGCTGTTCTTCCTCATTGTCCTTGTTAGGGAGAGGGCTTCGAATCGATTCTGTAGCTGCAAGCTGCTCGAAGAATTCCTGGATTTTCTTGTTCTGTGTGTGACATTCCTCCAGCTATCAACCTCCTGTGTCTGTGGAGTGACCCTCTCCTCCCCAGCCAGTTCCTCTGTGTGGTCCCCGCCCAAGACTGTTCGTTCTGTTCTGTCAAGGAAAACCTCTTGCTCCCGAATCTGTTGAAGTGTAGCTACCCTTGTCTCCAGCTGCTGGACTTTCTCCTCTAAGAGGGCTACCAACTTGCACTTGGTGCATGTGAAGTTCCCCATGTCTGTAGCCAAGAAGACAAACATCCCACAAGTGTTGCAGGTGACCGCAGCAGCCCCCTCTGTGTCCATGGTGAGAGCTTTTTAGAACTCTTAGTTAATGCTGAGAACTCTAAGCTGTACTTACATAAACTGTAAGAGGCCAGATTTTTTTTAAAAAAATTGCATACCAGTATTTCCAGTTTGCTAAGACTTAAATCGGATGTTCATGCATTAGAGTGGAAAAGGAGTCCTAAGAATTCAGTAGAACGTCCTTTGGTGAAATAAGGGATTCTTAGCATTTAGTGATTTCAAAGTCAAAACCAGCCTCTTGCACTTGATCTTGGAAACAGGTATCCAAGAAAGGTGTCAAGAATATGCATCTTTTGTTCTAGAAGGAGTCTTGAGGAAAGCAACAATGATACAATAAAAAGTTTCCAAACTGTTCCTCAGGCTCTCTTGTATATGCCACAATAGCAATGCTCCAATAGAATGGTCACCATAAAGTGAAAATCAGTCACCAAGTCCTTTGCTCTTTGGCAATATATTAGCCAAAGCAGGGAGAAGAAATGGCCACTTGGAAATGAGTTCTGCATGATTAAAATATGGCAAAGCTTATCTCTAAAAATATATTAAAAAACTTTTCTTCTTTTTTCCTCCCTCCTTTTCTGGATCAGCTTGGTGCCTTCACCACAATCAGAGCAACAGAGAAAACTTGCTTGAAAACCCCACCTCTCTCTTTGGGTAGTATCCATGCTAGATAGTTATAGCACTGATACAACTTTAACTGTCATGGCCCAACCTTATAGAATTCTGAGATCTGTAGTTTCATGTGGTTTTTAGAAAGCACTAATGCTGTAGTTGAAGGGAGAGCACCAGGGAACCTTACCAAATCAGAAATCCCAGCATGTCATAGGATGGAGCTATGCAATAAAAGTCATATCAAAGTGCTATAATGGTGCAGTGTGGACATACCCTTTCTTTTTCTGTGTAACTAACTCTCTTTATCCTTGGATCAGGTCAGAGGATCAAGGCAGGAATAGTAGCAGCAGAAGAACCAGAGCTGGCCAAGCATGAAAGTGCCTGCTGGTGCTTCCCACACTCTTAGGTCAGTAGAATGCAGCAGCGGAGTGTGGACATACATTTCCTTCCAATTTCTGTGTCATCTGGGCAAGGTACAAAGCATTGGTTGTTACCTTTAAAGCCCTGCATGGTTTGGATCCAGGTTACCTATGGGATCACCTTCTCCCATATAATTTGCCCCGTACACTCAGGTCCTCTGGGGGACATTTACTCCAGTAAGCCAGGACTAGGCTGGCAACAGTCACCCAGAGGACTTTTCTTCAGCTGCCCCTAGGCTCTGGAATAGTCTGCCAGATGAGATTTGACAGTTGCATTTGGCAGTTGTTTGAATTAAAAAGAGAATTAAAGACAAATCTCTTCTGGCAGGCCTATCCAGATGATTTTTAAACTGTGAATTTTAACTGTTTTAATATGTACTGGTTTTATTTGTCCTTTTAAATTGATATTGTATGTTTTGAGGTATTTATGTATTTTTAACCAAGATGTATTTTAATTGATATTGTTTTGTGTGGATGTGTTGTTCCCCAGGCAGAGATGGGTAGGAAATAAATATTATTGTTGTTAGGCACCTAGTTCCAAAACTGAACAGCAACAACAAAATTTAGACAAAGAGAAGAAGAACTTATTGAAACACGGGATCAGGAAGAGGAGGAGGAATGAGAAGAAGAGCAGGAACAAGAAGAGGGAAAAGATATAGAGGAGGACAAAGAACAACAAAGCCAAGAAGAGGACTCAGAAGAGGAGGGATTATAAAAGAAACACAAAACGGAAGATTTGACAGAATACAAAAATAGCGATAAGGATAAGATCATGGAACATTAAAGGCCTAAATGGCCCTCAAAAAAGAAATCAGATTTTTCAACGACTAGAAAAGAGTGAAGCAGAAATCATTTGTCTACAAGAAACAAGAATAAGAGAAAAGGACAATAAATTACTAATCAGACAAAAATTAGGTCAGGTTTTCTCCTCATGTTCAAATAAAAAGAAAAAAGGAGTAGTGATTTATGTCAACAATGGACTGGAAGCTACTGAAGTTATAAACAACAGAGAAGGACATTATGTCGACATAGAATTAAATTTGGTTAATAGGAAAATAAACTTAATTGCAATTTACTCCCCAATTCAAAAGAAAGATCAGTTCTATAGAAAATTATACCAAGAACTTGAAAAGCTAGAAGAAGGCAGTGAAAATGAAATGACAATATCTGGAGACTTTAATGGAGTGTTGAAAGTGAAATGAAATAGATCATCCCCATCTGAGAAAACTAACAGTGGAAACCTACCAAAAATCTGTGGAAATATTTTAGAAGACTTTAACCTAGAAGACGTTTGGATTTCAAAATACAAGGAAAAAAAAGGCTTCACGTTTTATTCGGACATACGTAAATCAATGTCCAGAATAGATATGTTCTGGGTTTCATCAAGTCTACTAACAAAAATTCAAGAAATGGAAATATGTGAGAGAGTATTATCAGATCACAATGCTATAGAAATCAAACTAATAATCTGGAAAACAGAATACACATGGAGACTCAAAGCGGATATGTTGAAGGATGAAAACTTTGTAAACAGATTAAAGGAAGAAATACAACAATTTTTCAGGATAAATAAAGAATCAGAAACATCATATAAAGTAAGATGGGACGCATTCAAGGCAACATTAAGGGGCGTATTCTTACAAAGAGGAGCTGAAATAAAAAGAACTAAAGAAGAAAAAGATAAAAAATTAACACAAGTGTTGAAAAAGAAAGAAGAAGAACTAAGGGAAAATCCAAAAAATAAAAAAATTCAAAGAGACATAAAATTGATTCAAGATGAGTTAAAAGCGGACATGATTGAGAAAGTAGCAAAAAAATTGAAATGGGCAAAACAAAGATACTTTGAAAACACTAACAAAACAGGAAAATGGTTGGCACATCATTGAAGAGGGAAAGAGAGAAGAAATTAATCACAGAAATAAAAATCAGGAATATGAAATATAATACACAGAAAGAAATCAAAGAAATCTTTTTAGAATATTACAAATTATTATATGCCAGACCAAAGGTGATTGAAAATCAAGAAAGGACAATAAATGAATATATACAAGAAAATTTAAATATGAAAATATCAGAAGAAATAAAAAAGGAATTATCATTGCCCATAAGTAAAGAGGAAATAATACAAGCAATCAATCAAAAAAAGACAGGGAAATCTCTAGGCCAAGATGGATATATCACAGAATTTTATAAAAAGTTTCAAGAATTAGTAATCCCACTTCAACAAGTTATAAACAACATCTCAAAAGAAGGAATTCCAAATACTTGGCAAACAGCGAACATTATTTTGATCCCGAAAGAAGGTAAAGATAGATCAAACCCAGCAAATTATCGACCGATATCACTCCTCAATACAGACTACAAGATCTACACAACAATATTGGCGAACAGGTTAAATAAAATATTAAAGGAAATAATACATGATGACCAAACAGGATTTGTAAAGGGAAGACACATGCAAGACAATATAAGGATAATGGTCGATGCCATAGAATACTATGAAAGGGTAATAAATAAGAAAGCCGCTCTGATATTTATTGATGCTGAAAAGGCCTTTGACAATATAAATTGGACATTTATGATAAAACTACTGGAAAAATTGGAACTGGGTGAAGTTATTGTCAAAGGCATAAAAGCAACATATGAACTACAAAAAGCACAACTGATAATAAATGGAGAAAAATCAGAAGCATTCAACATACATAAAGGAACTCGGCAGGGATGCCCACTATCCCCATTGCTTTTCATAATGGTCTTAGAGTGTTTAAATAACAAATTAAGGAGTGAAAAACAAATACCAGGTCTAAAGATAAGAGGTCAAGAATAAATTAAAAGCCTTCGCTGATGACCTGGGAATGATATTAGAAAACCCTATAGAAAATATTACAACTTTGCTGGAACAAATCAAAATATTTGGAGATATGGCCGGGTTTAAACTGAACAAGGAGAAAACAGTAATCATAACAAAAAATTTAACAGTAAAAGAAGAGGAGAAATTAAAAGAAATATCGGGTTGCAGAATTGAAAAGAAAGTGAAGTACTTGGGAATCTGGCTGAGTAAAAGGAATATTGACTTATATGATAACAACTATAAGAATTTGTGTGGAGAAATTAAATCGGATGTGAAGAAATGGGATAATTTAGACCTATCTTTATTTGGAAGAATAAACACAATTAAAATGAACATATTGCCAAAAGTTATGTTTATATTTCAAAATTTGCCAATACTTAAAAATGACAAGATATTGCAACAATGGACTTTCGAATTGAACAAATTTATCTGGAGGGGGAGAAAAGCAAGGATCAAGTGGTCTATATTAACAGCCAATAAAGAGAACGGAGGAGCATCTTTACCAAATCTGAAACTCTACTATATAGCTTGCGGGCTTAACTGGATATTAACATGGATTAAATTGAACAATGATAGAACGTTAATGTTGGAAGGATATGGACTACGCTACGGATGGCATGCTTACCTGGGCTATGATAAAGTACAAGTCAATAAAGATTTCGAAAACCATATAATTAGAAAAGCTTTGTATAGGATATGGAATAAGATTAAAAAACAATTTTATTTCAGACTCCCATCTGGTTATCCCCACACAAAAGCCTTTCTGGGAAGATGGGAGAACACAAAGAACTGGCTGAACTATAGAGATTTAATTGATGAGGCAGCATGGAAAAGAGGAGAAGGAATTAAATTGCAACCGTGCGAAGAATTGGAAAGGAAAGGCATTGAGATGAACTGGTTTAAATATTTGCAGATTAAAAAAAAAGATTTCAAAGTGATAAAGAAAAATACGGATTTGAGATATTTGATACAGAGATAGATAAAATAATCTGGAACAAGGAAAATTAAAAAAAATCAAAGTTTTATAAACTACTATTAGAAGGAGAAAGGATTATGGACGCAATGACAAAATGGGCTCAGGAGATAGGAGAAATAATAACCTTGGAAGAATGGGAGATAGCGTGGAAAAACACAAGTACCTTCACAGCATGTTTACCATTAAAAGAAAACCATTTTAAGCTGACAAACAGATGGTATTTAACCCTGGCAAGAATTAGTAAGATTTACAAGACAAAAAACAACTATTGCTGGCAGTGTGAGAAAGACGTTGGCACGATGCACCATATATAGTGGGGGTGTCCAAAAATTCAGAAATTTTGGATGAAAATTCATAAGACAATTCAAAATATTTACAACATTCAACTGGTTATGAGCCCAAAATTATATTTATTTAATAGAACATCTGAATTGGAAACAAAATTCAAACAAAAATATTGGAGAACATTACTACACGCGGTAACAGCGGTGAGATTAATAATAGCGGCCAAATGGAAAAATAAAGAAATCCCATCGATAGAAGACTGGTTGATGAAACTCAGAGAAATGCATGAAAATGACAAATTAACATATATGTTAAATAAAGCAAACACGGCAAAACTTGAAGAAGAGTGGTCACCGATCTGAGAATTTTGGGAGAAAAGATGGAATAGAAAGATAAACTAAAATATGGGATACAAGGCCAGCACACTAACAAGAGATAACTTTGTAAGTACAGTCGTCCCTTCACATTCGCGGGGGTTCCGTTCCATGGATCCCCGCGAATGTGAAAAAACCGCGAATAACGACACCCCTCCCCCCTCCCTCCCCAGGCCTTTGCGGGGCCTTCCTAGGCCCCACGAAGGTCTCCCCGGCCCTCCCTCCCTCCCTCCCCAAGCCTTCGCGGGGCCTTGCTAGGCCCCGCGGAGGTCTCCAAGGCCCTCCCTCCCTCCCCAGGCCTTTGCGGGGCCTTCCTAGGCCCCGCGGAGGTCTCCCCGGCCCTTCCTCCCGCCCTCCCCAGGCCTTCGCGTCCGGAGGCCCCAGGATCGCCTCCCCAGCCCTCCCCACCCCGTCCCCAGGCCTTTCTGGGGCCTCCGGAGACGCTCCGGAGGCCCCAGGATCGCCTCCCCAACCCTCCCCACCCCATCCCCAGGCCTTCCTGGGGCCTCCGGAGCGTCTCCGGAGGCCCCAGGATCGCCTCCCCAGCCCTCCCCACCCCGTCCCCAAGCCTTCCTGGGGCCTCCGGAGCGTCTCCGGAGGCCCCAGGATCGCCTCCCCAGCCCTACCCACCGCGTCCCCAGGCCTTCCTGGGGCCTCCGGAGCGTCTCCGGAGGCCCCAGGATCGCCTCCCCAGCCCTCCCCACCCCGTCCCCAGGCCTTCCTGGGGCCTCCGGAGACGCTCCGGAGGCCCCAGGATCGCCTCCCCAGCCCTCCCCAGGCCTTCCTGGGGCCTCCGGAGCGCCTCCGGAGGCCCCAGGATCGCCTCCCCAGCCCTCCCCACCCCGTCCCCAGGCCTTTCTGGGGCCTCCGGAGATGCTCCGGAGGCCCCAGGATCGCCTCCCCAGCCCTCCCCACCCCGTCCCCAGGCCTTTCTGGGGCCTCTGGAGATGCTCCGGAGGCCCCAGGATCGCCTCCCCAGCCCTCCCCACCCCGTCCCCAAGCCTTCCTGGGGCCTCCGGAGATGCTCCGGAGGCCCCAGGATCGCCTCCTCAGCCCTCCCCACCCCGTCCCCAAGCCTTCCTGGGGCCTCCGGAGCGTCTCCGGAGGCCCCAGGATCGCCTCCCCAGCCCTCCCCACCCCGTCCCCAGGCCTTCCTGGGGCCTCCGGAGCGTCTCCGGAGGCCCCAGGATCGCCTCCCCAGCCCTCCCCAGGCCTTCCTGGGGCCTCCGGAGCGCCTCCGGAGGCCCCAGGATCGCCTCCCCAGCCCTCCCCACCCCGTCCCCAGGCCTTTCTGGGGCCTCCGGAGATGCTCCGGAGGCCCCAGGATCGCCTCCCCAGCCCTCCCCACCCCGTCCCCAGGCCTTTCTGGGGCCTCCGGAGATGCTCCGGAGGCCCCAGGATCGCCTCCCCAGACCTCCCCACCCCGTCCCCAGGCCTTTCTGGGGCCTCCGGAGATGCTCCGGAGGCCCCAGGATCGCCTCCCCAGCCCTCCCCACCCCGTCCCCAAGCCTTCCTGGGGCCTCCGGAGACGCTCCAGAGGCCCCAGGATCGCCTCCCCAGCCCTCCCCAGGCCTTCCTGGGGCCTCCGGAGCGTCTCCGGAGGCCCCAGGATCGCCTCCCCAGCCCTCCCCAGGCCTTCCTGGGGCCTCCGGAGCGCCTCCGGAGGCCCCAGGATCGCCTCCCCAGCCCTCCCCACCGCGTCCCCAGGCCTTCCTGGGGCCTCCGGAGCGTCTCCGGAGGCCCCAGGATCGCCTCCCCAGCCCTCCCCACCCCGTCCCCAGGCCTTCCTGGGGCCTCCGGAGCACCTCCGGAGGCCCCAGTATCGCCTCCCCAGCCCTCCCCACCCCGTCCCCAGGCCTTTCTGCGGCCTCCGGAGATGCTCCGGAGGCCCCAGGATCGCCTCCCCAGCCCTCCCCACCCCGTCCCCAGGCCTTTCTGGGGCCTCCGGAGATGCTCCGGAGGCCCCAGGATCGCCTCCCCAGCCCTCCCCACCCCGTCCCCAGGCCTTCCTGGGGCCTCCGGAGCGTCTCCGTAGGCCCCAGGATCGCCTCCCCAGCCCTCCCCAGGCCTTCCTGGGGCCTCCGGAGCGTCTCCGGAGGCCCCAGGATCGCCTCCCCAGCCCTCCCCACCCCGTCCCCAGGCCTTTCTGGGGCCTCCGGAGATGCTCCGGAGGCCCCAGGATCGCCTCCCCAGCCCTCCCCACCCCGTCCCCAGGCCTTCCTGGGGCCTCCGGAGCGTCTCCGGAGGCCCCAGGATCGCCTCCCCAGCCCTCCCCAGGCCTTCCTGGGGCCTCCGGAGCGTCTCCGGAGGCCCCAGGATCGCCTCCCCAGCCCTCCCCACCCCATCCCCAGGCCTTTCTGGGGCCTCCGGAGATGCTCCGGAGGCCCCAGGATCGCCTCCCCAGCCCTCCCCACCCCGTCCCCAGGCATTTCTGGGGCCTCCGGAGATGCTCCGGAGGCCCCAGGATCGCCTCCCCAGCCCTCCCCACCCCGTCCCCAGGCCTTTCTGGGGCCTCCGGAGATGCTCCGGAGGCCCCAGGATCGCCTCCCCAGCCCTCCCCACCCCTTCCCCAGGCCTTTCTGGGGCCTCCGGAGATGCTCCGGAGGCCTCAGGATCGCCTCCCCAGCCCTCCCCACCCCGTCCCCAGGCCTTCCTGGGGCCTCCGGAGCGTCTCCGGAGGCCCCAGGATCGCCTCCCCAGCCCTCCCCACCGCGTCCCCAGGCCTTCCTGGGGCCTCCGGAGTGTCTCCGGAGGCCCCAGGATCGCCTCCCCACCCCTCCCCAAGCCTTCATGCGGCCTCCGGAGCGCCTCCGGGGCCCCCGTGGACGCCTCCCTGGGCCTCCCCGCTCCCTCTATGTCTTTCACGGGGCCTCTGGAGGCCCCGTGTCGCGGTTTTGGGGGGGCCCGGGGGGGCCCTCCCAAAACCGCGAATAACCGAAACCGCGAATGTGAAGTTCGCGAATGTGTAGGGACAACTGTATAACAAATCAAGAAAGAAGAGACTGAACTTTAAAGCATAAGCTACAGGTTTATTAAAGGACATGATGATAGTAATAAGACAGGGAGGATAAAATGAAGAGACAAACACTCAAAATATCTCATACAGGTGAGCTTTAAAGGAAGTTAGTAGAGTGAAGGAAGGAAGGAAGGAAGAAAAGATAGAAGCAAACAAATGAATAAATTGAGGGAGGGAATAGAAAAGAAAGGGGTAATAAAAGATTGAAGAGTTAGGGTGGAGGGAGGAAAGGACAGTGAATGGAAATTGGAAAAAGGAACTGGAATCAAAAAGATGGAATGAAGATTGTACTAATTTGAATATATTTTTCCAAAATATGTATATTTCGTATGTATATTTTGTGTACTTTGTATATTAAGATACTGTCGTAAATAAAAATATTTAAATTGATATTGTATGTTTTGAGGTATTTATGTATTTTTAACCAAGATGTATTTTAATTGATATTGTTTTGTGTGGATGTGTTGTTCCCCAGGCAGAGATGGGTAGGAAATAAATATTGTTGTTGTTAGGCACCTAGTTCCAAAACTGAACAGCAACAACAACATTTAGCCATATTAGCTCCAGAATGGTGCAAATGTACCATGCTCCTGATGCTCTCCTTTGTGCATTCTGAGCTGCTTGAGGGGAGGGAGTTGGAAACTTACCCAATATAGGATTGCTTGCACAGGGTGTGCAAGTTTCCCCCATACTGACTTGTATGCTCAAGATGTCTGAGTTCTCACTAGAAGCCAATATGACTAAACTAAGGTTATCAAATTTTGTACACATCATGAGATGACTCATTGGAAAAGAAATAATTCTGGATGAAGCAAAAGGCTGTAGGAAAAGAGGGAGCCATACAACAGGTGGATTGACTCAATCAGGGAAGCCACTGCCCTGAGTTTGCAAGACAGGGCTATTGATTAATAGGGGTTAGGAAACCATAAGGTCACCATAGGTTGAAGCTGATTTGACAGTAAATCACAACAGCAAGGCATGGGGGCACTTCCACTTTGTCATTTCTGTTGCTCCTACCCTTTGTGTCCATGTTCTCATAAATTCCAAATTGTTTGATTTGCTCCTGTGTGTCTTTAGCATATGCTGAGAAGTCACTTGAGGGTAACTCTACCAGAATTCTAAAGCTAATCTTCCAGGAGGCATTGAGAATGACACACATGCTCAGAATAAGTAAAATATGGCTAAAATGAGTCTGGAGAGGACAACAGTGTAAGGAGGATTAATACTTGATCTGAGTGGGTTGGGGAGTGTGGTGTATCATAGCCATCATCCTGCATATAGCACTGAATATAGAACCATGATAAGTGGGAAAGCAGAAAGCTAGGTTGTCTCCTTTTTAAAATCAAATACTGTATTATGTTCTGTTTAAAATAATTATGACTTCCCAAGATGCATGGGTAATCGCTTTTATGAATAGTGTAACCGGGGAGAAGAGCACTTACAGAAGATAATGGAGAATCAGCTGTGAGTCAGGATTTCTGTATCTTAGGGCTTGTCTAGACAGGCAATTTATTCTGCCTTGCCCCCATCTAAGAACAATACAGTCCAGATGGCACAGGGCTTTTCCTCCTTTTTGACCCTGGGCAGTCCTCACAACCCCCAGGGCAAAGATGAGGGGGGGAAAGAGAGGGTAAGCCCTCTTAAACTATTTTTGAAAATACCTGTTTAAATCTGCTCCCACTGGCAAAAAAATGAATTGGGCCATATGTGACCACAGGGATCCATTCTAGCATACCGGCATGCCAGCCCATTGCTGCAGCTGCTGGCTGCCTCACTCTTCCAGATTCAGGAAGGAGTCTGTAGCATGTGACCAAGGAGATTATCAGACACAGCAAAAGTGGTGTTACAGCAATGCCAGGAGATCACAAAAGGGCTCCCTTATCACAATGCCATCCCCCCTCATTATGCACCCATTCTGCTCCCGTTCTGCCAGTCCTGCTTTTTATTGATGGAAGAAGCCGTCAATAGATCCCCCCCATTCTGTTTCTGTCATGGATGTTCCTGCGTGCGACAAGGTGCCCCATTATGTAGGCGAGATCCCAGCGCCAATGGGAGGTCCCTACCAGAACACTTTCGGGTGAGATCGGGACATCCAGGTAAGTGACACCCTTTTTATGACCCTCCCTGGGTTACTTGAACATTTTAAAGTGTGTTTTTGTGCTTGCTGTGACTTTTTTTGCTTATTTTTCTTTTTACTTTTGAATTTTCCGCGCTTGCGTCTTCTCGCGAGAATTCGCGGGATTTTGATCCAGGAACTGAATGGAGCTCTGTTAGAGTTCCTTTCACTCCTGGGCTGCCCTGTTGACATGAGACAAGGTAAGTGCAGTGGGGAGGGTGATTGTGGTGGGACTGGGACAGGACAGGGGAGGAAGTGGAGGTTGTAGGACAGGAACACTTTTTTCATTCCTGTCTGATAATCTCCCAAGTCTTGTCACATGCAAGGGTCTTGGTCACATGCTGCGGACCTGGTTGCAGAGAGTGGGATGTGGGCAGTGGTGGTTGTGGCTGCAGAGACTGGCTGGCATTGCTGGTCTGGACTCCATCTTGTTCTGTATAGTTAACAGGGGATTTGCAATTTGCACAAATGTAGAAAATCCATTATCGTTCTCTCTCTCTTTCTCTTTTTTTTTCCTGGAAAGATACATAAATGGTCAAGAAGCTGAAGGACCCACTTTGCATTTCTATGCAAATTCCAGGTTGACTCAGCCACATGTTGGATGTATGACCAGGCCATTGATTCATCACTTAGAATTTCTCTCTCTGGGAGCCTCACAGTCTCCCCAAAGGAATCCTTATGGTTGCAAAAGACCTTTGTCTTTACATGAAGAAGGAGCAGATAAGAATGACCTAAAACTATAGCAGGGAGGCCTGAGGTCTTCATCTCCAGAAAGCAACTAGGGTAGGAATACAATTAGCTAACTAACTACTCATTTTACTGTAAATAAATATACTGTTCCTTTCACTGTTTTTGAACTTCTCTCTGTTTTGTTCTTTAATAAAAAAATTGGTTAGGAAAGTTGATTGGATTTGAATCTCTTTCCTAGTCTATGCTAATGTACTTGATGAGAGGTTGACTTCAAAAAGCTTAAAATCAGTTTAATGTTGTTAATAAGTGGAGTCCTGTGGATCTAGGATATGAGCGGTTTACAAAAAGCATAACCAAAACACTTCTTCTGAGATATCAAGAAGGCCTGACAGCTTACTCCAAAGCTTGGAAAAGTTACACTTTTTCCTCTATATCTCCCAGAATCCCACAAATGATGAAGGCCAGCATCCATGCTGTTTGAGAGATTCTGACAGCTGTAGCCCCAAAGAATGCCTTGGTCCTACCTCACAGAACAAGAAATGCATCCACACTGGTTTGTCACCCTGATTATTCTTACATACAAACTGGAAGTATTTGCGGGGTCTTTTCCATGGATATGGTGTGCATGGTGGCACCTGTCAAAAAGGTGAGAGATGCAAGCCATGCTGCCAAAGTTGTCTTCAGTGGAACCATTCCTACTCAACAGAGGTCATATACTCAGCAATGCATGACTAGATCAGTCCTTGTCTCTAGGAACAGCACTTGACAGGAGAGGGGAAGGAATCATGCTCTTCATTGTTCAGTACAAAAAGCATTTGTTCTTTTTTGTTTTAGAGTTGATGGTGCCATGTCGATGGGTGCCTCATTTCCTTTGAAATAACAACTTCTAAGCAGTGGTGATTGGTGTCTCCCATGTTGTTGGGGCAGTGAATCCCATCTGGGTTTTAGTGCTGTCCCCTATTCCCAAAATAGGCTTAGCACCTTGGATAGCTCCTTTAAAGTTGGATGAAAGCCCAGAGAGAACCATCCCATTGATATGGGAGCCACCAGCCATCATTGTGCCCCATAACAAAGTCTGCTATTTTTAATCCCTTAGCTGGATACTGAAATTCTTCCTACGGTAATGAAATATATTTTAAATTTTGATTAAAGCATTAGGATTTGATTCAATGCCTGCATTTAAATAACACCATAAAATTTGTTATTAACTTGAGATGATTTGGGGCATCACCAAGGCTGACTTTTCTGCCCAGCTCACCACTGATGACATGAAATGCTTCCTGTAAAGGGTTCGCACAAGTATATTTAATCTATATGGGCTATGTATCTAGAAAATGGTTCACACAAATATATTTAAAATAGATAGACTAGGACAAATGTTAATCTCTGCTGTTTCTGAATCTTCATTATATGATGGTTATACTTTTCGGGATCCTGATAAAAGCACTCATATGTTCTCATCTTCTTTAGATTATTCAGAGTGTTTCATATATATTACCCTCTTGATCTTCTGACAACACTTATGCAAGGAAGGTATACATATGTGTGTCCACAGTGTGGATGCTTAGCAAAAGAAAAACAGTAACTCCAGAAATGTGTGGAAAAATATGGCCACAGTTTTATTGATTGCAGCTGTAGATGGGTTGGTATCCACATGGGTCCAGGTCCAGTCATTGACCAACCCACCTGTTAATCGATCAGCCCCAAACTCTGGCCCACTGTTAGAATCAGGAAGCAAAGAGGGGGATCCCCCTTGGCAGTAGCTTTAAACTCATTAGATGTGCTCCCTTCCTTCTTCCCATAGTGAGATGTGGCCATGCAGTGCCCTGGGAAGAAGAAACCGGCCATGCTGCCATGCTGGGTGACCCCCGGAGCTGCACACCACATCCTAGACCACAAAGCAGTTGCAGGCTAAGTCCTGCAGCTCAATTATAATTATGTCCAAAGATGGAAAGCTCTTTCATTTTCACCCCCACTCCTTGTTCTTCTTCTTATTATTATATATTTGGTACTCTTAATAATGCAGAATAGATGCCACCATTGACATCATGGTCACCACCACTGCTTCTAGTGTAGATACTGAGAGAGCATTGCTTAAGAGAGGGGTGAAAGAAGGGGAGATAATATAATAAAGTAGTTATAGCAACTACTGCTGTGTTGGGGCAGTAGGGGGAGACAAAATCATCTTGAAAAATAAATAAAGACCTTACCCAAATAAGAGTTTAGTGGGAACGCAGGCGGGGACTTTCTCAGTGGCTTCTAGAAGGCTTTGGAAATCCCTCCCTAGGCAGGCTAGGATAGCTCCCTCCTTGCTGTCCCTGTTAAAACTTTTCCATTCTGACAAGCTTTTAGAAATTAATGGCAGCAGGCCGTTAATTGTGTACTTTTTATATGATGTGTTGTTTTGGAGATGTTCATCATTGGTCTTTCAAAGGGTGTGTTTTAAGATGAGTTTAATAGCACTTCAACAATAACTTATAATATGCTTTTCATATAAGTTTTTGCAAATGCTTTTAGCTGCATTTGTTTTCAAGTTTGTATGCTGTTTTGAGCTTCAGTTATGGGGTGAAGGTGAGATATAAAGGAAACAACAACAACAGCATCTATGTTACATAGAGATTAGGAGTACAATTGCTAAAGCTTCAGAGAATCTATGAGAGATATTGTTGACTAATTCTTGTTTTGGCAGTCACGTTGCACAGATTAGAAATGTTGCATTTGAGATTGTAACTTCCAGAATCCCATGACCAGGCTGGCTAGGTGACTCTTTGTAGTCCAAAAAGTAACTTTTCCAAACTCTGCTTCTGGTTCTTTAATATATTTTTTATATTGGTATGTAAGCGTTTTCTATTGTGATAACTTCCTCTCTAAAGGGAACTGGGATAACCTTCAATGGATGCAGTGCTGTATGAGCCGTGTGTAGCAAATAGTGTATTTTTAAAATAGTTGTAACTCAGAATCATAGAGTTGGAAGAGACCACAAGGGCCATCTAATTCAGCCTCCTGCTATGCAATCAACGCACTCCCAACAGGTGGCTATCCAGCCATGTTTAAAAACCTCCAAAGAAGGAGACTCCACCACACTCTGAGGCAGTGCATTCCACAGCTGAACAGCTTTTACTATCAGGAAGTTCTTCCTAATGTTTAGGTGGAATCTCTTTTCCTGTAGTTTGGCTGTGTTTGTGTCCCAGAAGTAGCTAAAGAGAAGGTATATATCAACACAATAATTGCATCATTTTGTGTTCTCCTTTCTTGAACAATGAAGGTTTATAGAGAGCAGACAGGGTTCACAGGGCTTTCTTTAAGGGGATCACAGTTGCCTAACTAGTTTGTTTTAAAAACTAAACAGGAATTGCTAGTTTGTTTTAAAAACTAAACAGGAATTTTTGATTTTGCATTCTATAAAGGTTTTGATTTTTCAAATGAAAAATCAAAACCTATGTAGAATGCAAAATCAAAAAGTATCAAAGATGTTTCTGGATAAAACTGAGAAAGGCACCACTGTCCATATTGGATGTGGGTATGATACCTGGGCCTTAGGCAGATACCATATTTTTTAGGGTACATTCCATGTTGAAACAGCTTGAAGCAAGTTGAAGTGGTCCTGTTTGATCCAATTAGCTGTTGAACAGCTATGAGCTATTTTACCATCAAGTTCAGCCATGTTGCATCCAGAACTCTCCAATCTCCATCTTGCCAGACAATTAAAATAATATGTTTAATTTTTTATTTTTTTTATTTAGTTAGTTATTTATACCCCGCTCTTCAGCCACAAGGCTATCAGAGCGGCTTACAAATTGTTTTAAGCAATAGCTATTTACACATCTACACTGCATTAAACAGTTTCCAATGTGTGTTAGCTAATTGCCCCCACAAGCTGGGTACTCATTTTACTGACCTACGAAAGGATGGAAGGCTGAGTGAACCTTGGAGCCTGCTGGAATCGAACTTGCAACGTGGTGACTTCCTTGTCAATAACCAACTTATATGGTTGGCACTAAATGTACAATAATGAGATGCAGCATTTTGTGCAAAATTTGCATCTTTTTTTTGGCTTTCTTCAAGAATGAAATTGCATCCCTACTCAGTACAGTACCCAGGTTAGATACCTGCTCTATGTGGGGCTGCCTGTAAAGATGATTCAGATATTTCAGTTCCTGAAGAATGCAGCCACCCTGATGTTGTGAGGGCTAGAGAAGGATCGTTCTAAAATTTCTGGGTTTTGATGAAAGATAGGAACAGCAGCTGAGAAATTGTCAGCCCCTGTGAGAGCTCCTACCTCCAGTATAAGAATGAGAGAAATAGCACATTATTGTTGAGGTTCAGTCATTTGCAAAAAAATTGTACCTGCACAAAACTATTTCTCCTTTTGTGAAGCAACATACATATCAAACAGAGGACAGGATGATGGATGGAAAAAGCACATATCATCCAGAGCTTCTAATTTTTAAAAGCCCATGCAAGAAGTGTTGTGTTTTTGCACTGCTGTTGTAGTTTTGTGCCTCTGTGCAGTTGTGCAACTTGTATTATGATAACAAATTCAGTAACTCTTGCCAAAAAAGGCAGGAAAATTTCACTGTCTCTAAGGTGAGGAGAAGAATTATGCAGTTTTTTTGTTGTTGTCACATCTGACAACAAGGTAAACAAGGCATTGCATGAGAGGAGAAGGTGGCCAGAGCATTTAAAACTGAAATTGAACAATGCTATACTGGTTGCCAGTGTGTTTTCAGGCCAATTCCAAGGAATCTTTACAACCTTTAGAGATCAAAATAGTTTGAAAATATGCTATTCAAAGTATCACACCACTAATATCACCCTTCAGTCAGTTAAAATTCCTATATGGAGACTATAGTTGTGTGCAATGAGAACAATTGGGTTGTTGTAACTGGACCTTTTGGGCATGCCCCTTTGTGGACTTCTAGTGCAGTGAGGAGTCATACAGATTCATGTTGGCCCTTCATTTCCAGCTTTCAAACAAGCGTTATAAACCTATTTCCCTCTCATTGCTATTTCCTGATAAAGACATTCATTGCTGTTAATTGATTTGCATTAGTTTTAATTGTACTGTGGACGTCTGGATGTTGCTGTGTATTTATTTATAGCTCACTCTTCAGGCTTATCCTTGTGAGGTGGCTCACAGCATATTAAAGCACACTGTTTAAAGTCCTAACATAAAGCATAACACATCTAAAAAACCTAAATAGCAGCCACTATGGTAACAGTGCAATTCTAGGATGATTTAAAAACTTATTTTACCCTGCCACCAAATCAATAGAAAGCACTGAATCCAGAAGCATTAGAAGCAGCATGACTGAATATTCTGCAAAGTCCAAAACTAGTTGTTAATGCTAAGTTCATGTTCCATTGTAATTGTCACTCTGCCGGACTGCTGTTCCACCCTCAGATCCAAGTCTGAGTCTTTACTTGCTGCACAAACCTCTGCTCTTCAGGACTGTTAAATATAACCCATTCTCCCTGAATCTATACCTCAAACCCAATATTTCTGCCTTGACTCTTTGTTAGCCTTGTGTGGTTGTCTTCTGAGTGTGTATACATGAGTGAATGCATATGTGATTATTTTCCAATAAATGTTTATTTTATTTTATTTTTGCTTGGAGTCTCATCAGTGAGTACTTGTATACAGAGGTGCAAAGTTCCCATAAGTTACCCGGCCTCTCACAGCCATACCTTTGAGCTAATTAAAAAAATTCCCACATGTAATATCATATTTTTAGTGTTTGTAGTGGGTCCCATAGACCTCAGCAATTCAGGTAACAAGGGGACTCATTTTTTTTTTTGATGGGGGAGGTTACAATGATAAAAATAGGAGCAGAAAGTTTTGTTCTGTTCTTCTTTTCTTCTTTTTTCAATCACAATGTTCCTATTACTCCAGTCCAGAGTAGAATACCAAGTAGCATTCTGGCATGTTCCTATATCACAATCTGTAGAAATGATGTTACAATATAAAGTAGACCAGTGATTCTTTGGCTAGCTATGTGGGGGGCTGGCAATTATTTTTTTCCAGTGTGCCAGGAGGACTGGCATGAAATTTATGCCCATTTGGTACAATTGCTTCTTTCTTTCCTGTAAACTTGCCAGGGACAACCAGCCAATGACTCAGGGATTGGGATTTGTGGAGAAGGGGGGATTTCCACCTCCTGCCCTGTCACCACTTTGCAAAGCACGGCCTCAACATCACAGCCAATCTACATCTTCCAGTGGTATAGCACAAGAACTCAGGTGTAGCTATGTATTCCTGGCTGTGTCTCCTTCCCTGAGATTCACTCACGCCAGGCTGGATGTTTCTCGTTAACAGAAGAATGTTTATTGTTAAACAAATAAACTGTGTAACTGTATAACCAAGTTATTGGGCCTGCACAAACATTCACTTTCTCTAAGCCTCTAACTTCCAAGGATGATAAACTGTCTAGAATCACTCAAAGCCCCATCTCAACTCTTTCCTAAACTCTCTCACTTCCCCCCTTTCCTATCCAGAATAGCCATCAGGTCCTGGTGTTTTATTTAATTTCAAACCTCTTATAGCTTCTATGATTTCCGTCATTGAGATCGATGCATTCAAGATTTTCCTCTGTTCTTCACTCACTTTAGGTAGATTTTGTTTATCTAGATATTCTTCCATTTTTTCCATATTTCCTTCTGTTCCTTCTTTTTGATCAAATAGTTTAGCATAAAATTATTTAAATGGTTGTTTTATTTCTTCCTGTCTTGTTGTTTTGCCCTTATTCTTTATTTCCATAATAATTTTCTTTTCCATTTCTTTTCTTAACTTATACACTAACCATTTGCCTGATTTATTTGCATATTCAAAATGTATTTGTCGTGTTCTTTCCAACTTTCTTTCTATCACAGACATTGTTTCCCAACTTAATTGTTTTTAAATTAACTTTATTTGCCTATTTTTTCATTATTTGGATTTGCTCTTAATTTTTCTTCTTTCTTTTAAAATTCATTTACTAAGAAGTTGAATCTATCTGGGTTTTGTCTTTTCTTTTCCGCTCCTTTTTTATTAGTATATTTTTATACCTCTAAAGACCGCCTTCCCAGTGTCCCAGATAGTCTTCATTTGACAATCCTCTGTGTCATTTTCCAAGAAATATTGTTTTACTTCCTTTTTCAAATCTTTTCTTAAAAAATCATCTTTTAGTAAGTTTTCATTTAATCCCCAATTGTAACATTTTTTCTTTGTCTTCAGTGAAATTTTGATTGGGAAATGGTCGGATGTTATTTTCTCAAGAATTTCCATGTCTTGAATTTGTGTTAAGAGATTCTTTGAAACTAAACACATATTGATTCTTGACATGGATTTATAACATTCAGAATGAAAAGTATAGCCTTTTTCTTTTCCCTTTTTTGACGTCAAAACATCTTCTAGTGTCAAATCTTCTATCAATTCAAAAAACTTTTTGGAACTTTCCCTTGCATTTTTAATTTCCTCTGGGTTCTGAATTGTTGTCTGTGATTTTCTGGCATTAAACCAAACCTTTGCTTAACTCTTTCCTCATAAAGCTCATAATCCTGCACTTCCTCTAATCTCATTTCACCATAAATCCCAGCTAGCCCACCACATATTTATGATCTTAAATATGCCATTCTTTCCTCATCTTTAATTCTCATGTCAACACATGCTCTTTCAAAAGTAATAAAGAAGGTATCAGTGTTATCCCCCTTATAATATTGAGGAAGTCTTTTTACATCTATAGTAGGTTCATTAGGGTTGTTATTGTTATTATTTGCATTTGCTTGGTTTTCTAATTCCATTTCTCTTACTCTGAGCCTATACATTTCTATCTCTCTCCTTTTCCTTTCTCTAATTCTAGCAAATTCCTTTTCGTTCTCTCTCTCCTTTTTCCTTTCTCTTTCTCTAATTCTAGCCCATTTCTTTTCTGTTTCTTGTTGTTTTAATTTTTTTCTATTTCTTTTTCTCTAATTCTTGCTATTTCCTCTTCTGTTTCTTGTTGTTTTAATTCTTTTTCTCTTTCTCTTTCTCTAACTTCTTTTTCAGTCTGCAGTTCTCTTTCTCTTACTTCCTTTTCAGTCTGCAGTTCTCTTTCTCTTACTTCCTTTTCAGCTTGTATTCTAGCCATTTCAATTCTTTCTTTTGTTTTCCATACTTCCAAATTATCTGCATTTGCAGAGATAATAGATTCTGTGCTTTCAGCTCTGGAGATAACTTCCTCAGTTTCCTCTTCTCCTTTAGCCACATCAGCTTTAGCTGCTTGTTTAACCTTTTTGGGCATTTTGAAAGGTGTTTTCTTACATTACCCACAAATGTTTACCTCAGGAAACACTAATACCTTGCTGGTACAGGTGATTTTTTATGTTACCTGACAACTTTTACCTCAGAAATCACTTGTATTTCCAATTTCAAACTGCCCAGCCCTTGTTTTGCTGGATAAACCACCAATATTTTAATGATCTAGATGATTTTTTACTTTACTCTGAGACTGTTGCCTCAGAAATCACCTTTGTTTCAAATGTCAGACAGCCCAGCCCTTAGTTTGCTGGCTAACTCTCCTTCTCTTTTGCTTTTAAAATGGCTCTAGAGGCGTGAGTCATTTTTTTTTCTTTTGTCTTGTATCCCTTACTTTATACCCAAGTCTTTTTACCTCAGGGATACAGGTAATTCTTTTTAATGTGCAGGTCTGTGCTTAATGTCACTTTATTTAGAGGCTTTTCTCTTAGTGAATCTCTTACGATTACCTTTGACTGATACCTCAGGGATTGCTGTGTCCATACACTCCAGTATCCCCTTACTTTACCTGGTCTTTTTACCTCAAGGGTATACTGTTCTTAGTTTAAACTGACAGCACTTTACCTGTCAGCACTTTATTTTGAGGCTTGATGTTCAGCAACCCTTACATTTACCTTGGACGTCAGGGTTTGCTGTTACCTCTCACTCCAGTATCCCCTTACGTTACCCAAATTTTGTTACCTCAGGGATATACTCTACTTTTTCAAGTCATAAGAATTCCTTACTTTACCACGGGACAATTACCTCAGGAATTACTTGTGCTTTTCCTTTTACCACACACACCTGTGCTATCCACACACACACAAACTTATATTTGGTTCTTCCTAACCAAATATATTATCTGAAATCCTTCTCTGGCCACTGGATCTTTCTCTCCCATCACTAGATCTCTCTTAGACCCTTCTGTACTGGCGTTCTTAGATCACCTATGCCAGAGTCACCAAAGATTCAATCCTGGATTCTCAGTCCCTAACTGGATCTTTTGAATCCCTTCACTGGAATCCCTTCACTGGATTCTTTCTTCCTGGAAAGATCCAACCCTTCACTGGGTCTTTCAAATCCCAATGCTGCCACCACTTTGTGTAGAAGGGGGATTTCCACCTCCCGCCCTGTCACCACTTTGCAATGCACGGCCTCCACATCACAGCCAAACTACGTTTCCCAGTGGTATAGCACAAGCACTCAGGTGTGGCTATGTATTCCTGCCTGTGTCTCCTTCCCTGAGAATCACTCAGGCTAGGCTGGATGTTTCTTGTCAACAGAAGAATGTCTATTCTCAAACGAATAACCCATGTAACTGTATAACCAAGTTATTGGGCCTGCACAAACATTCACTCTTTCTCTAAGCCTCTAACTTCCAAGGATGTTAAACTGTCTAGAATCACTCAAAGCCTCATCTCAACTCTTCCCTTAAACTCTTTCCCTCCCTCCTTTCCCCTCCAGAAGCCCCTCCTTCTTCCACCTCTTCACAGTGGATTGGCTCCTGGAGTCCACCATTCTCATTGGCTCACTAGATGTTGTTTGAACAGAGTTTAAGGGCTTTATCAGATGAGGGTCTTATCACAACAAAACTGTCATTTAGGATATGACGATAACACAAAGGGTGAAATTATCAGATGCACTCGCAATTCAGCCATTCCAGGGCATTGTGTTGGCACAGATAAGATGTCACTTTTTTATTGATGAGCTAAGCCATCAATAAAAAGTGACACCTTATTCATGCCCATGCTACACCCCCTGAACAGCTGAATGACATCGTCATCTGATAATTTCGCCTGTCGGTGTTATCATCACATCCTTATGATTTGGTTTTTACCGCATCTGATAAAGTCCAAAGTTGAAAGTGTGGGGGAATTATTCTCTACTACCTCTTATTTTTATGTCAAGTCTTAACCCCTATTGATTTTTCAATCTGGCTTTTCTTCGCAAACGAAGATTCAGGAAGGACTCATCCCGCGCTTTCTGCAAGCACGCTGATGACTAAAAAGGCCAATCCGAGATAAACAAGTCCGGTTGCAAAAAGCACAGCAGAAGGTCTCCTTGGGTGATGTTTTTGGGTTGTAATTCTTTCTGCGTTGTCGTTTCTCTTCAAGACTTGTTCGTCGTGAGTTCTCAAATAAGGCTGCAGCATTGTGGATAGTACGTCTCCATGCCTCCCGATGTGAGGCCAGGGCGGACCACTGTTGGTGATCAATTTGGCCAAGCCTGAGATGTTGTTTCAGGGAGTCTTTGTATCGCTTTTTTGGAGCGCCCCTCTTACGCTGACCTGTGGTGAGTTCACCGTAGAGTAGTATTTTTGGGAGGCGATGGTCCTCCATCCTAGAAAAGTGCCCTGCCCAGCGCAGCTGTGTTCTCAATATCATGGCCTCAATGCTGGTGATGGGAGAAAACATTTGAAAATGCTGCCCAACAGTTATGGCTTCCCAATGGCTTGTGAACGTGTAGGAGGTGTATTTTCAGCACTGCTTTGGAGTACATGCTGGATCAGCAAGTGCAGTAGTATCGTAAGAAATCAGGCTTAAAACATCTAGTTCTCCTAATTGGCCATATTAGATTATGTTTTTTTTTCTTGTCAGCTTTTTTTTTTAAATGGGATTATAAAGAGACAGACATCTAAATTCCTTGAAATTTTATTTAATTTGTCTTGAATTGTGTCAAAAGATATTTAATTATTTGATCTTTTCCTAAGGGAAAAGTCATTATCACCAGCATAAGCAAAGAGAGAGACACACAGAGAGATTTATCAAGAAATAGGCATTTTATAGCATAAGAGAATGTATAAAGCATGATTCAAGTTATATTGTCCAACTGTGGGATAATGAATATTCAGTATCATTTCCAGCATAGCTGCAAGTAACCTTTGATTTTTTTAAAGCTTATACAGAATAAAATTATACTTCTTCAGAGCATATTATCCATTTTCTGCCTATAGCAAAAAGAGATCACATCTCTGCAATTTTTCTAAAGTAAAAGCCATTACAGTAGTGAACACTGTAAAATGGCCTCCTTAACCCTACTTATGCCACCAGAAGTGTGCAAATGTAATAGTCCATTAGTATGTGAAGAACTTGTTTTGAAGCAACAAATCCAGAATAATCTCACTCATGGTTTCCTTTCTTTTCATTTCCTTTCTTTCACTGATTGAAATAAAAGTCTCTTTGCATTACATTGCATGAGCACAACTATAGCACTGCACTGGCAAAAGTATGAAGGTATCATTTTAATACAGAAGAGTGTGGTTTAATATTATCAAACAATTTTACTGCCTTCCTAACTCTTTTTAATAAAGGGAGGAAATCATAGTCTTTGGAACATTCCCCAAGAAGGAATTTAATCACCCGTTTCTTTCTCTATTAATCCTACCTATCTCTTACTTTCAGTTCAAAACAGTTTTAAGCTGTGGGGGCAGGAACCATGGTTTCAGTTAAGTTGAACACATATGGGACCAACTGCAGAAAGCAGGTTCATCTGTATTAAACACCTCCCAGAATATTGTTGCTTAATGGAGGCCAAAATGAACCTGGTCAACTGCTTGACAGTTAGGGTATACACTTCTACTCTTGTAGGAATGATCAGAGTTACTTATAAATATATGTGGACATTGTCAAAATTCTAGTTTTAAGCTACATCAGTCAAATTTCCTAGCAATGATGTTTGCCATGGTTAGAGTGTGTGAGAGAACGGAGATTCAATAAGCTACTTGTGTGGGCAATTGCAGGCCAATGACTGTGAAAATCTGCATGTGCAATCAAAGGCATAATGCCTTTATGCCAGTTTAATGTCTGTTATTACAAATTGGGCCTTCCAGCTGCTCATTATACCTCCCATAATCACTACTCCAAAGAGTCATTATTTATTCAATAAAATGAATTTATTACCAATTACTGCAATTAATAAAGCAGTTTATAAGATGCTGTAAATATACATAGTTCTTCACAAACCACAAATATTTGTTTCAAAATATTTGCTTCTTTTCCTAAGACAACAGTTAGTTTTCCACTCACAGTGATGCAGTTTTATGGATGTTATTTGGCCTATAGGTCTCTGTATAGCATTATTTTTCTAAGTGCATTTAGTTCCACATAAATAAATATGTGAGATTTAGGTGTCAGTAAATAAGACAAATGGATGTTTTTGAATAGGGAGAAATTATGTAGTAAATTATAATGAGAAAATGGGAAGAACAATAAACCAGCAGACAAACAAACATCATATTTCCATCAGAATTGTTTCCACCTTCCAATAAGTCTGACTGCTGACACATGGCTCCTGGGGAGGTACTACCCCAATCCCCCTCCATCAGGTGCAGTCGCGTGGAGGGGGGTTGGCATTTACTGCCCATGAGGGAGCGGAGACCAGCTTCTAGATGTCTGGTGTGCATGCTAACGTCAGGGCTGCGGCTAGGTGGGGCTGGCAGTCTATTTAAGGCTGCGCCGCCCGCCCAGTCCTTCTTCGGCACTCATTTTTCAATGTAGAAGGATCCTTTGCCTGTGTAGAAGGATCCTTTGCTGGCGAGGCATCTTACCTTCCTGGCAGCTCTTGCGTAATAAGGATGACAAAGGAGCGGCAGCAGTAGCAGCAATTTGGCAGCAGCCTCCCTTGACCCATGGTGTCTTCGCAGGGAGTAATCGTGGGGGCCACAGGGGCCCAGGCCTCTGGCCCATCAGTGGGGGGGTGGGTTAACAAGGGCTTCTCTGGTTGCAGCACAAGCGGGCAGCTAGGCAGAGCCGTGCACCAAGCCCATTGTCCAGTTCCCTCCCTTTATCGACGGTCATTTTGCCTGCTCATGGATGTTTTTTTCTGGGCAAACGAGTGGCCGTGACCGCAGGGGAGCATGATGGTAGCAGCCATTGGGCTGGGTTTTCTGCTGCAGCATTAAGCATGCGGTATCGTCCAGCTCCTTGCAGTCCATTTTCGGGGGATGCGGACTGGGTGGCGTTTGGGACCAGAGCATGTGGCACAGCCTATTAGGCCCAGGCAGGGCACAGTGGGGTTTCAAGCCCAATCTTGTCTAGGCCTAGGCAGTGGCAAGTGAGGTTTCAGGCCCAATCTTTTCTAGGCCTAGTGCATGTGGCGCAGCCTATTAGGACCAGACAGGGCCCAGTGGGGTTTCAGGCCCAATATTTTTCTCAGGCCTAGCGCATGTGGCATGGCCTAACTAGGCCCAGGCAGGGCCTAGTGAGGGTTTCAGGCCCATTTTTCTCAGGCCTTTCAGGTCTAAAGCATGAGGCATGACCTAGTTGGGCTTAGGCAGGCCCTGATTCCGGGCCAGTGCGGGGGTGTACCACATGGTGTGGCCGTTAGTGTGGCCTGGGTAGCCCACCAACCCAACCATTGGTGCTTGTCCTTAGTGGTGATAGCAGCTAAAGGGGGGGTAGCTATACCTGGGTTATTCCAGCCTGGTATTGATCTAGGCCAAAAACAACAACAACAATAATAATATAGGGCAGTTTGTATTTGGTCATTCGTCATGCCTCCCAAGAAGGGTAACATGGGATCTAAGGGCAAAGCCCCTGCACCTAAGCCAACACCAAAACCCCATCATACACCAGGGCTTGCATCATCCAGCGACAGCGATGATTAATTCCCTTGGCCTGCTATTTTAGACAGGATTAAGAAATTAGAGGAGGTTAATGGGCCCCTGACTGCTCCGGCAATCCCCGGGGCCAGGTTGCAGGGTAAACAACACAACTTAGGTAACAAGATTCTTGCCCATTTGGATGCTTTTAGAGATGAAGATCCAGCCAGATGGGGCATTGGGATCCAAGTATAATGTGGAGGAGGATGTGCCTGAACCTTCCACCATGTCAAACCAGGACCAGCCTGTGGAACAGTTGGGAGTCCCGGTTCTTGGAGGTAGGTTGACAGATTACAACACATCTTATACTTCCGGCCCATTCTGGCCAGGGGCGGGATACCTTCTCCCTCACAAGGTGATTCCAGTCAGGCCACCGGTGGCACCTCGGCAGCACATTTGGGGTGGCCTATGTCTCAGCCTGTTCTTAATTGGATGCTGCCTCAATGGTCCCCATGGACTCCCTGCAGGGTTGGCGGGTTCCCTATGGGCTGGGCAGGTGGCCAGCCTTGGCCGGGCTCCTTGCAGACAATGGGTTACGAGTCTGTCTCATACGGGGCCATCCCATTCAGGGAAATGGCGTTACCCTTGGGTGACCACCTTTTACAAGCCACACAGGGAGGCATAGATCTTGTTGTACACCTTGGCACCTATTTTGGAGAAGGGAGGGTCTCTAGAATGACCAATAAAGTCATGGGACTTAGTGGAAGGGAAGGAGACCTCCCTTGGGGCTGACCCAAGGGATAATCCCCCAACTTAATCCATGGGGATTGGGTGGGGGACTTTTGGGTTGGTCTTTCAGATGCGGGCTAGCTTGGGAGCAACCCCAGCATTGGGGTTCCGCTTGAGGGTTCAGGTGTTCACCCAGGGAAGCTGGGGAGTAAGGTCTCGGATAGACCTGCTGCCTCAGCTGCTCCTTCTCTACGTTACCTCCCCCCACTGAAGATCTTAAAGAGCTTTAAATAGGTAGGGTTAAATAAAGTCCCATTTTATTCACCCCATTTCTTGTGTCTGGGCTCTTTATTTCCCTGAGTTGGTCGGCAATATGACTTACACTGCTCTACAACAAGGGTTAGCATCTACCCCCAGTATGAAGGCTACATATGCTTCTGTTAGACCTGTGGGGGCTATGTCTGCTCCATGCTACCACCTATCCAAATTTAAAAAAAAAATTGTTGAAAAAGCCCACTCCACTGCAGGGTCTAAGGGACACAATTTCCCCACAGTTTTGAAGGCCCCTGGCTTTCTTTAGATTGAGGAAAGTCCTGTGGGCCCCATTCTGCTTATTCTTATTCTGCAGTATTAATGAATAATTATGCCTAACATCTGTCCAGATAGTGTTTGTTTCCTTTGATATATGTCTCTGGATGGATGATAAACACATTTGATTTTTTAAAACAGAGCCTAAATAGGCTGGATTAGGAATAAGATGTCATATGAGAGGTCTACAAGGAAGGCATCTTTACATTCACAGCACAGGATTTACTCAATGTTTAAAACTAGATTTATTTGTTCTAAAGGATAGAGTCAGGGTTTATTGACAGAAACCAAGTTTCAAAACAATACTCCAGAGCAAAAGAAACACAACTTCAGTTGCCCCTCCACAATTCGCGACTTACACATTCGCGGTTTTGATTATTCGCGGAAAGCCGCCTTCCCCCCCTCTCTCCACCCCATCCCTTCCCAAGGCAGTGAAGGGTTTCCCACAAAGCCCTTCACTGCCTTGGAAAGGGAGATGGAAAGCCTCCATCTCTCCACCCCAGTCCCTTCCCAAGGCAGCGAGGGGCCCCGTTGCCACTTTGGGAATGGCGGCGGGGGGGGGTGCGAGTGAGTGGCGAAGGGGGCTTCTTAAGCCCCCCTCGCCACTTTGGGAAGGGTGGGGGGATGGGAGAGAGTGGTGAGAGGGGCTTCTTAAAGAGAGAGTGGTGAGGGAGGCTGCCCGTGATTGAAATATGACGCGGAGCCGTCCCAAGCTTCACGGAAGTGACACGGACGGCTTCGCTAGAGGCACAGCGTCGTCCGAAAAAGAGCCTTGCCGCGCAGCAGTTTCGGGAGGCTGCTCGCGCGGCAAGGGGCGATTTTTGCCTGTCTGAAAATCTCCATAGACACAAGCACAGAAAACAGTTAAAAATTACAAGTAAACTGAGGAGGTTCATAAAACGAGCATCCCCTACCTGGCTGTTACAATCTCACCCAGAAGTGTTCTGTCATTGACACTGTATTCACTTGAGCACAATGGCATGAAGTTTCAAACACCAGTAATGTCAGCAAAAAAGTGGAACGCAAGATCTATTGATGGCTTGGCCTGTCAATAAAATACAATGGCTTTTGGACTTGACATGATTGTGAAAGGATGACATCATCTGATATGTGCACCCTTTCACATTAATTAGGCATCATTATGATGCCATATTTGCCTGGTTTGATAAAGTCCTAGAACACAAACCATTGCACTCGAGTTACAAGAAAAGAGATTCCTTCTCAACAACAGGAAGAACATCTTGAGTGTAGGAGATGTTCACCAATGGAATACAGTGCTTTAGAGAGTGGTGGACTTCTTTTGAGGTTTTTAAAGAGAGGTTACATGCTATAACTTGAATGTGGTTACAGAATAGGGATGGAAAAAATATTTGTAAATATTCAAATTGCAGATGAAAAATGGGTTCCTTGAGTGTAGGAAATTCTGCTGAAGAATATCCTGAACAGATGAGAACTTTTGCAGATTTACATTTATTCTGGGGGGAGAATCCACATGGGGAATCCACATGTAGGGAAAGAGGTGCACAGAAAATGACATTTTCTAAAAAACTAAAATAAAATTATTTTCTACACAGAAAGCAATTTTACTGTGTAGAAAACATGTTTTTCTGGTTATACCTTAAGTCCAGGGCACCAAACCTGATTTTCTTCACAGAAACCAGCATTTCTGAAAAGACAATAAAATGTTCTGCACGTGCACACACACACACACACATACACACACACAACATGTATGGATTTAAAATTTTCATTCTTGATGGTAAGAATGAGATCTACAAAGATTTACATCTCTTTTACAGAGTTCCAGGAATGCTCAATGGCCCTGGACTGCTGGTTGTGTATTGCAGTGTGGGGGAGTGGAACATCAGGGTCAGAAGTAAATGGAGTCTTCTAAAAGAGGTTGGGAGGTTGTCTGGAATACTATGCAGCAGCAGTCAACTCAGCAATCTTTTGTGGCAGATTTCATTTGTCTTGAGTACTGGACAACATGTGTCACTTAAATATTTTTCAAGCTCTTTGGTGGCCCATTACAAAAAGAAGAAATCTAATCCTTAGAGTCCTAATCCCATAGTGTTTCCAGTCATACCAGTTTTACTAGTCCCCAATCCAAGTATGCAATTTCCCAGGTATACAGATAAATTTGAAAACGTAATGGCAAGAATTTTAATCTGATTTTAATTCTCATTGGTAAAATGTTGCCATCTTTGGCACCCCGGACTTAAGGTATAACTAGGAATAGAAGTGAGATGACAAGTGTTATTATGGAGAACACAAAAGAAAAGACTCAAGGAGAATAGAAAAGCAGGCATTATGCAATGACAGCTATGTTCACTGAGTTGTGTGTAACTCAGAACAGAAGCAAGATAATACCATTTAGTATGTTTACGGAGAGTGAGAAAATGGACTTTTAAAATTATTAATCAGAGTTCTATATAGATTTTATTTTTAAAACATTGTTAAGGGCTTTTTCTTGGAAATATTGTTTTGATTCAGCTACTTCATGTGGAAAATTGGTAAGTTTTAAAATATAATCTAAGCTTCCCTTAAATTTCAAGGTTGTTCTTCCATGGCTGCGCTTGGAATATCCATGATTATTGATCCATGGGTGTATTGATTATTATACCCCTTGTGGACTGTTACTACTGTAGTACTGTACTCTTAAAAATAATAATAAACCACATGCCCTCACACCATACATGACTGTTTTTTACATCTAGTAGCTCCCATGCAGCTTGGCTGAAAATGTGTATGGAAGCACCACCAATACTCTTCCCAGGTGGAAGTGTGGGTTCATACAACTGGCACTTTCCCAGACTATAATTCTATCCTTTCCATAAATTAAAGGTATGAGCTGGAGATTAAGTCATTATATTGGGTATGTGAAGCATGTCTTTTCCATTCCTCTTCCATACTACAGACCTATGTCAACACAATTTCAAATTCCACACAGTCTAATCGAGGTCAGTTGTGGTCTATATTTAGCAAAAAGAGATGAACAATGCAGGCGATGCAAACTATCAGGCGCTGCATTCAGAGAGACAGAGAGAGAAATTAGGTTGCAGATGGTTTGTAGATTAATATTTTATTTACTTGCATTTTATTTGCTAATTACCACTCATTATACTTTGCTCAGTAGTCTTAGGGAATCATTATTTAAGAATGGCATAGAACTATTTTCAGCAGCCTGTTGTTCAATTATATGGCTCTATAACAATGAAATAGATACTTCTGAATTGACAACAAAACATCTGTGAGCAAATAATGCCTCATATCAATCTTTTCATTGTACTTTATATAGCCTTATGTTTATTGATCTTATTCAGGCCACCAATGATCTTATGGAAGGAAGGGTACAGGAGGTTTGAGCCCACTGACATCCTCCCTCCCCTCCTCTGCATTCATCTGAGCTTTTTGCATTTTCAGGGTACCAATAAGTGTATAGAGATCCTGCATGTATACAACACTGGTTAATGCATGTAGACTCTGAAAAGAAGAATCTAATGTACATGTGAAGGTTGGGTGACAGCAATGGTGCAATACCACATCTTGATCTAGGAGTTGTTTCTTCTTCTTCTTCTTCTTCTTATTATTATTATTATTATTATTGGTAAATGTCTGAATGTTCTGCATTACTCTCTTATACATGGTATTATTTGTTACAAAATATGCCTTTTAGCATGACAAACATACAACAGAGTGCATATTTGCAAAGCATCACCTGTTTATATCAGCATACTCTGTAATTAAATTCCTCTGTATAGGGAACACTTAACTATTATAAGTTTTCCATTCTAAATATTGCAACTATAGTTCAAGCATAGATGTGAAATATCATGGTTTAAAGTGGGTGTGTGAATTATTGGCTAATCTACCATAGTTAAAGAATACATTCACATTGAAGAAATGGTTCCGACAGTGTTCCAGCATTTCTGCTTGCAAGGTCACATGCAGGTTTTGTTAGGTCCTCTGTGCATGTACCTGCTGGGAGAGGAAACAAAACTGAACCATGGTTCCACAATTCATCTGGGATTTCCACTAGGGGCAAATTTACCAGCTATAATATGTTTCTTTTTAGCCAATATAGCAAACACATTTCCAAAAATCCCATATGTGCAGTAAAAAAATGATAAAAAGAGAAGACAGTCAGCCATCAAATGATGATCCTTTATTACAATGTTGCTAGCCCATGCTGCAAAAAAGGAGACCAGATGCAAGGTTTTGGGTTGAATAGGGTCACTTTATTTTAGCAATTAAACTTTTCAAAATGTGAGCTGTAGTGCTGGTGGGTACTTAGTATGGGACTTTGCTGAGCCAGAGGTCCCTTCTCAATGTTCTCCTCAGTCACCCTTGGCAAGGTGCCTCAGAGCAATTCAAGTATTTTTCAGATGGGCTAAAAAAATAATCCATAGAGTTTGGGAGGAGGACAGTGCTGTCCCGCTTCCAGGGATCAAGTTCACATGACGGCGTCCTCCTCCTATCCTTCCTCCGTGCTTCCTCCATGTTGGAGGGATGGGAAAGGCGCCACTTTGCGCAATGCCTTTCTCAACCCTCTAGCATGGATAAAGCATGGACAAAGGACAGGAGGAGGATGGCGTCGTGTGAAATTGATCGCTGGAAGCGGGACAGCATTGGCCTCCTCCTGAACTCCACGGGGTTTTTAGCCTGTTTGAAAAAGTCCTGTGTTTCTACCTAACCACTCCCTTTTGCTGGGCTTCCTTCCTAAGAACCCCCCATTCAAGAACCATGATTTAAAGGGGAAGACCCATGTGCAATCTCCTTCATCACTCTCTGAAGGGGTAACCCATTTCACCAAATGAGTTCCTAATATGAGTGCTCACCATATTACATTTTCTTTTCCTACCCTCTATCTGCAAACAGGCGGCATATTTATAAAAGCACCCAATGCCAATAATCCATACACCATGACCCCTGCTTCTGTGTGGGGTAAGAAGAAAAAGGAAGGGGAAGAAAATTCATACTCTGCCCAGATATAATCACAGAAGCCTACTTTCATCTAGAGACAGATGGGTTAGACCAAGGGGCTCACTGCACTGTGAAGAAAAGCAGCAAGGCAGCAGGAAAATTCCATCTTCTCTGGTGCCTTACTGCATGATGTCATCATTCTTCCAGTGTTCTTTCATTCTGGTCCCATGGGGGACTGAGCTAAAACCATGTCTTTTTGCTAACTGGTTTTTCTGGTTAGCAAAAAGATACAGTTTTACCTCAGTCCCTCACAGGACCTGAACGAAAAAATGATGCCATGCGTAAGGCCTCATGGAAGATGGAACGTTCTGCTTCCTTGCCACTTTTCTTCAGATTACAGTAAACTCCCAAGCATAAGAAGTCAAAGAGGAAATGTCCAGGTCTTAAATAAGCACTACTGCTCCAGCCCTACCTCTCCATTATGGTGCCTAGTGCCAGGATGCTTTCACTTCCTTCTGGGCTCTTTTCCCCTTGGGGTCAGTAAAGACCACCTTCCCAATGGCACACTAGTGCTTGCAAGTGTGGGGCTAAATTGTCAGTGGAATGTTGGAAAAATATTCTCTGAGACAATACAAAAGTTTTCAAATGAGAATTTGTGATTTGAGATGTTGTTGCATAAGGAATTGGATATAACAACTCAACAGGAAAAGCTTTTAGTATTGTCCATGACCCTATGAATTGTACATGGATATCCAGTATTTTTATAATTACTGTATAGCAGAAAGGTGGTATCGTCATGTGCATGTGATTTTACAACACTTTTACCATAGATTTGACTGCACATCTCTACTTTCTGATATCTTAAGAAGATGATAAAGATGCCCACCTGGTCTCATCGTGGGAGTTTAATATTTAGTCCTCAGTTAGGGGCTAAATTACTGTTTAGCCATCAATTGGGACTCAAATTATACCTACCCTGACACCCCCAGTCCCATATCTATATTAATAACTGGCAATATTTAGATCAACATGTGGCCTTTCACACAGTGTGGCCATTAATAAAAACCTGGGAGGTTCCCCAACTAGGAAACCCAAAGGCAAAACGTTGCTTAGTCAGGAATGCACTTAGGGAGGGGCCACCTAAATTCTAAAGAAATGCTAATTTGCAAGGCAACGGAAGGCGTGCACATCTGGCTAATCCCATCTGCCAAGGCTGGCAGACTCAAACCTGTAAACAACCCTCATTAGTTTACTCTTACCCAAACAAAGGAAGTTGCTTCCTGCCTTTCATTTGCAAAGTATTCAACCACAAGGTATTGTCTTCTACTCAAAATTCCATCCCCAGAAGGCAAATATTGATTATAAAAACCCTTCCAAAACATCATTCAAATGCTCACAGATCCCCTTCCTGAGGACACTACATCCATCTGTGCAGCCGTTACAGATCAGGACCCCCTGCCCTGCTGGTTTCTTCCACAACCTCATATCTACAGGAAAAGGTGTTGATCACCCACTGAAAACTCCTTTCACTGTTCCTCTACCTCAATACCTCCCCACCTTATCCATTAGTCTTGAGAGAATGCTTGATGCCTGAATGTGTGCATGAATGTTATTATTATTTTTCCCAAATAAAGATCATCTGTTGTACTATCTAGCTTATGTCTCCTCCTTAGTACTGGTATAGTTGGTCACAAGGTCCTGCCATTACCCACCTCTTGTATTGCCAAGTTGAGTACATTAAATTCCTCAATTTAATATTGATATCCAGAGGGTCTTCATGACCCCCGAGTGTTTAGGGTAACACAAAGATTTATACGCGTGGAACCTGTTCATCTCCAGAGAAGGTACTAGGAAAGTTAATTGTTCATCAAAATGACTGATAAATCCCTTACTGGATATTTTTTCAGATTTCTAGTAAATTTCATATGTTCAGCATCAATATTGCTATTAGAAAGTCAGTAGCTGTGGTGGGAGTCAGCATGGTGTACTGGTTTGAGCATTGGAGTAGACACTGGGATACCGGGGTTTGAATTCCCACTCAGTCATGAAAGCCTGCTGGGTGACCTTGGCAAGTCACACTATCTCATCATAGAAGGAAGCCAAGGGCACCACTCCTGACAAATTCTGCAAAGAAAACCCAGTGATTGGTTTGCCCTAGAGTCACCATAAGTCAGAAATTACCTGAAGGCACACAACAACAAACTGTGATAGGCAACTGCAGTGGAGATAGAACCTAATTTATACCCTGCAACCCACAGGCAGGATGCATAATCACTTTCTTAACTGAAAATTGGTTGAAAATGTGACCTAGAAGTCCTCTTTACTTTTTATGTCTGAGGTGGGTGGCATTTTGGAGCTTTCTTTTGGCCAATTAAAATAAGTTTTGAAATTAATCAATGCTGTGAATGTTTACCACCCCAGGTAACATTTTGAAAGATTTTGTGTGCAATCTTCCCCAAATTAAAACAATTAGTGGGTTTTCTACATTATTTGGTTTTAGTCAGATGAAAATCTGATGAACTTTAGATGGAAGAAGAATGCATAGATTGGATTATTCATGTTACCAAATTGAGGAAATGAACTATAATCCAGCTTGATCTAGGTCAAATATTAATGACATAACTAGTGTTTGATTTTTAAATGAGAACACATAATGCTTGACACTTGATTGTTAATATTCAGCTCCAGAATTAGCTGCCATTAATTCTTGGGGTAGGGGCCATGGATTATATTGTTTCTACTGCTAATTGGAAATGTTTCAGTGACTTGACACAGCTCTATCTCATCACTTGCTGGTGCTTTTTGAAAGTGAAAAAGAATGTTTTGTAAAGACAGTGTTGTACCTGACATTCTGCACCAAACATATCTATGGATAAAAGGCAGAATGAGTACTTCCCTGGTTTTCTTCTAGGCCACTGGTTATGATTTAAGAGATTATCAGACAGGGACAAAAATAGTGTCCCTGTCTCACAATCTTCTCTCCTGCTCCTGACCCAGCACAATAACTCAAAGTTAAACACTTACCTTATTTGCTCGATCCTCCCCTCCCCTTGGCAGCCCAGGAGTGAATGCAGCTCAAACAGAGCTGCATTCACTTCCTGGAATGAAAATCCTGGCTGTTCTTGCAAAAGGACGATCACATGGAAAATTCAAAAGTAAAAAGCCAAATACACTTTGAAAAGTTAAAAAAAAAAACATCTAAACACACTTTAAAAATTACAGGTAACCTGGGGAGGGTACAAAAAAGTGAGTCACTAACCTCATTGTCCCAATCGCATCCGGAAGTGTTCTGGAACGGACGTCCCACTCACGCTGGCATCGTGCCAGCATAACGGGGCACCTTTTCAGTCTCCCATCATTCCTTGACAAAACAGAATGGGCGATCTATTCACATCTTAGGCTGTGAATAAAAAGGAGCACAGCAGCACAGGAGCATAACGAGACAGGGACGTCGTCATCTGATATTCAAGCCCTTTAGCGATCTCCTGGCATCGTTGTCATACCCTATTTAGCCCCTCTGATAATCTCCTTACCCTGACATGATATTTAGAAGAAGGTAGCAATTTCTCTTTCTACAAAAAAAACCACCCCTGTACTCATACATATTGCTGTAGCAGTAATGTGACAATAATGTAGCAATGCTCCAGTAGGCCCTTTCTTCCTTCAAGAGCCATTGTAAAAATGGGCTTGACTCAGGAGCGAGCCACATTCATGAGCCAACATTCATTTCCCCTTGAGGAAGACTCTTCTTTCTTTTTTAAGAGTGAGGCCTACAGACAGAAGGATAAAGCTTCTTTATTCATATTTCCTTTCTTCCCTCCATGACAGTGATTGCAGTCCTAGCTTCACTCCTCTGTTCTTCTACATGGCTGCTTCAACTTATTTATTTACTCTGGTCTAGAAAGTAATTCCACAACACCCCCTGCATAGAAAATGTGTATTGAATTTTAATTTTTCACTTGTTAGTTCTGTCAGAAGCAGTTGGATAGAATTTTTCTTAAGTCAGGTAAAAAGTTTCATCTTGTCACAATCCAGATAGAAAGAAAGAGCCCAAAGCTCAAAGGGGCCTTCCCCACAGTTAAAGTGTTTAAAGCAGCAACTATTACAGAAAGTGTTTCTTTATTTTCCAAGTTCGAGTGAGAAGTCAAACCAGCCCATCCAAAACTGTTTCTGTGTCAAAGTGGGAGGTTGGGTGAAATAATAAAAATAAATAAAGCTGTCTTATCAGGCTGTCAGGAAAGACAGACAACTGAAACAACAGCAGAGCTCAGTAGACACACTGTTACTCATGCATTATTCTTGTAAAATAGGAATGTACCACTCAAGCCTGAAGCCCTTTAGGGAGAGAGAGATCCTTTGCCATTCTTTTGTTTGCACGTGAAATAATGAAATACACACAAGTGTACATCCCTCATTTGAAGGGGGAAATCTGTTGATGTCAAAGTCCTTCTCTGACAAGCACTTGGTTCCCACTCCATTCATGTACCTGAGAAAAAGTGGGTTTGGAAAGAGATATTTGCTGAAATAGTGCATTGTCCTGACCTTAGTCCTGCAGGCCACAGAATACTAACAATGAACTGCATTGATTGCTGTTTCTGTCAATATATAATTGTTTTCAATTTTGGAATTAGATGTCCCTGACATTAAATTTATCAGCTCCCTTGGCACGAGGCTGTATCAAATATTGGTCAACAACCTGTAAGAATGTTTTAATTTCAACACAATCTGAAGTGCTTCACAGGTCAGAAGAAAAAGCTGAATATATATTAAGTATCTATCTACAGGGGAAAAAAGTTGTTCTTTACTTGATATAAAATCTAAACATTTCTCCTAGAGAACCTTGAAAAATCAATAGATCATTTCATAAGATGATTATGAGATTCTGTATCATTGGGAGTTCTTAAATTAACATTTATTGATGTTCTGTTATCCTTGTAAATGAAATGAAATGCTCTGTGAAACATTTCTCTTAGTTGCTCCCCCTTTCCACCAACTAGTAAACCCAATGATATTTATTAAATTGAATTCTTGGTTTTATTATTATGGTTCTAAAGAGCATACAAATCAATGTATTTAAGGTGACTTAAATATCACTTTTATAGGGTAAAAGCTGCAAACCAAATTGGATTTTTACTGCACTGTGTTTTAACAAGCTGCTAATTATCTTTCTAATGGGTTTTCTAAAATATCTCACATGCCCTATTTGATCTGTAGCTCAGGGTTCTATGGAAGGCACAGGGTATATCATGCATAAGTGAAATATGAGGGACAAATTAAGCCACAGTATAAAGTCATGTTTTTAGTATTATCCATGCAATATATCCTGTCTTGTATTTATAGCCTTATGAACAATGTTTCTAAAGTAAGTAAAAACAGCCGGGGACCTTGAGGCATATCAGTCCTCTGAGAGGTGTGACTAGGCAACATGCTATGTTAGGCACAAGTCGGTCAACTTTCCTACTCCAAAGTAAGCACATGTGGGTCCATCCTGATATTTGTTTGAGTAAGAGAGTCTTAAACCTCCCTACCCAGCTGTTTGTTTCCTTGCCCACTTTTTTGTGTTTGTTTACCTTCATTGCATTGTATGTTTTGTGGTGTTAAGGCCCAGAAGTAGGCATCCTCACCTATTTTAAGCAATGGATAGACTCTTTCTGATCTTGTGCAAGGCAGCAAGTAGGACTTTTTACTCCTTCAACTTGCAACACTAGAAAAGCATAGAAAAAAATGATGTACTTGAGGTTAATGCATGTAGTCCTTTGTATGGAAACTCCACTCGAACAAAATGTGGGATCCTTTCACAGTGCACAATTCTAACACTACAATTCTACTTTAACTGCCAACACTACTTCCTATGGAATCCTGGAATTTACAGGAATTCTCTCCAGCTGAAAATTCTAAAGAAAACCCCACCCTCCTTAAACTGAAAATTCCAGGATTCCATAAGATGCCATCTTGACAGTTAAAGCGGAATCATAGTGCTATAATTATGTGATGTTAAAGGGGGGATGTTAAAATCATAAGGTCTAAATGATGTAAGAGCCATGTTGAAGAAAACAATTTGCTTAGACATAGAAAATGTGATAAGTTCCTAGTGATTTCAAATTAAGTTAAACATGCACAAAACATTCTGAACCATGCTCCAAAATATCTTGACCTGCTCTGCTGATATGATACCAGCAAGAACACCTAAATAAGATAAAAAGAACAAGTGTAGTTTGGAAACAGTGTTTGCTTCCTATTGCTGCATGCCATAACCTTTGTTGCTTAGTTGCTGACACCACAGAGATTATCAGACATGGCATAAAAACATGTCAGAAGATAGCAACGAGAACAACAATGGGTGAGATTATCAGACGATGATGTCCTTCAGCATTCCGGGGCATAGCACTGGCATGAGTAAAGCATCCCTTTTTGTTGGCAGCCCGTCAATGTGCCCGTCAATGAAAATGAGAAGCCTCATCCATGGCAGTGGTACACCCTGGGAACAGCTGAGGACATGGGTGTCTGACATTGTTGCCCTTTCTGTGCCCATTGCGTCCTTCTGACATGGATTGGAATGTGGCTTTTTGCCAAGTTTCACTGTGTCTGATAATCTCCCACATATGTTTTTGTACAAATTCTATATAAAGTTGGTTTTATCACTTGTTTGGGGTAGAACTCTGGGCTACCAAGCCAGAATCTACCCAGTACTGTATCATTAAATAAACAGCTGAGTTCAATCTACTATTGGACTCCATTCGTGAACCTTTACTTTTTTTTTTTTTTTTTTTACAAATCACCTTCAGTCTGAAATGGTCCCATATGAAAGAACATTCAACATGACAGGCTATTTTCATAAGAACATTACAGGCTGAACTTCCCTTATCTGAAATGCTTGGGACCAGAGGTGTTTTGTATTTTGGATTTTTTCCCAGATTTTGGAATACTTGTATTTGCATATACATATACGAGTACATAGTGAATGAGGGATGTGGGGGGAAGGTTAGTCATATGTCCAGCACCCACTGAGTTTTTCCTCAAGGAGCCCTTTATCCACAACTGTCAGAAATTTTGCAGGGAAAAAGAAGATGGGAAAGAGATGAGGTCTCTGGTTCCTGCAGCTCCACTCACACAAAGAGCCTGTAAAATGCAAACTCAGATGTCTCAGGCTCTTCCCACGCTGTCAGAACACTTTCTGCCCTTTTAGGAAAGTATCCCTCATTGCTGGGAAGGGAGGGAAAAGCCCAAGCAGATTCAGCTGCTTCTAGAAATGAATACTTAATTTGACCACCCTAGTCCTCATGGGTGGAAAGGGAGGGGAAATTCCAAGTGGATTCAGCTACAAATGGGTGCTTCACTGATCTGCCATAGTCCTTATAGCTGGGAAAGGAAGGGAAGGTCCGAGCGGATTTAGCTACTCCCACAAATGGACACATCACTCAGCTGCTGTAGTCCTCTTAGCTAGGAAGGGAGGGAAAAGTCCAAAAGTATTTGGCTGCCACCTCAAATGGGTGCTTAAGTCAGCCACCATAGTCCTTGTAGCTGGGAAGGGAGGGGAAAGTTGAAGTGGATTTGGGTGCTGCCACAAACGGGTCACACTACATTGTTCTAGTGCTATTATTGCACTTTAACTGCTACGGCTGAATCCTGTGGAATCCTGGGGTTTGCAGTTTAGGGAGGGCATTTAGAACTCTCAGCCTCACTAAACTATGAACCCCAAAATTCCATAGGAGGCAGCCATAGCAGTTAAAGTAGAATAATAGCACTAGAACAGTGTAGTGTGATAAAGTCCTCAGTGGTATCTGGAGCCACCTGGACTTTCCCCTCCCCTCCCAACTACAAGGACTACAGTGGCCAAGTGAAGCACCCATTTGTGGCAGTGGCCAAATCTGCTTGGACTTTTCCCTCCCTTCCCAGCTATGAGGGCTACTTTCCAAAAAGGTTAGAAATTGTGCTGACAGCTAGGGAAATGTCTGGGATGTCTGCATTTTACAGGGACCTTGTGATAGCAGAGTCACTGGCACTGGAACCCTCCCCCCTTTCCCCCCATCAAATTTCTGACAGTGGTGGGGCAAGGGCTCCTTGAGGTAAAACTCAGCAGGCACTGAATGTGTGACTAACTCCATTTCCTTGAAGGTGGAAGTGCGTGGCTGGCAGCAAAAAGTTTCAATTTTTGGATTTCAGTTTTCCAGATAAGGGAGGTTCAACCTGTATTAGGAAGCTTGAGTACATTTTTCATGTGTCCACCTAGTCCTTTTCCAACTGTTCAACTTAGGAATGAAAGACACCAGTTCGTATTTCTCAATAAAGAAAACTCAGTGGGATTGTGGGTGATAAAGTGCTTGAACTGGCTTACTTTTTAAAGAAGGACAGAAACTAACATTATGTGCTTGTCTTACTCTGTGCATCTGTTTAAAAAAAGGCATCAGCATTTATCTTGGCATTTATTTTGGAATAAGTCCCATTGAATTCAGTGGGGCTTACTTCTGAATAGACATGTACAGAACTGAAATACAAGTGTTGCACTTTTAAAATGGCCTGCTGAGTGTAGGAGGATGAGGAAGACACACTTTGTTTAGATTCTATATATCTTTAATTTTGATACAGAAAAAAAAATGAAAGGGAAATACAGGGGAGCCTTAATAAAAACTGTAGTTTCTATTGCCAGGAAAACAAAAGTTGCAGTGTCAGTGAAGTAGTTTTGCATACAGTTTTTAGAAGATACAGGATTATGAACTGTGGGCGGCAGTGTCCCTATGGGGCACATTGGTGAAGCTTGTGGGCAAATGGCCCAGAAACAAAGCATAGAAATGCCCTCCAAACACCTACTGCTGCCAGCAGCACCCAATAAAGCCCTGCTCTTTTTAAAATAGAACACTGTTATGACCACTGTCCATTGTTGGCAAGCCTCCCTGTGATGACTTAGATACACACAGGCACATCACTCTGCCTGTTCATCATCCTTTCCATGGAAGAAGGAAAAATGGCAGGAATGACCAAGTCCTTCTCCTTCAGAATGCAAGGGCTGCTAGAGCAGATGTTGTTGTTGTTCTCTCCTCTTCCTTCTTCCATGGAAGGTACATATGTGAGAGAGCCAGTGTGGTGTAGTCGTCTGAGCATTGGACTATGACTCTAGAGACCAGGAATCAAATCCCCCTTTGGCCGTGGAAACTCACTGGGTGACCTTGGGCAAGTCACACTCTCTCTACTTCAGAGGAAGGCAAACCCCATCTGAACAAATCTTGTCAAGAAAACCCGCTACAAGTCAAAAACAACTTGAAGGCACACAACAACAACAATGTGTGCATAGGGCTGGCTTCTGGTGGCTCTGATTGGCAGCCCAGGAGCCTTTCCCTCCCTAATCCAGCCTATTTACATATTTGATGGAGTGAGTTCTGGACAATAAGTAGCAAGGTTAACTAAACAAAGATAGCAGTAGACCTTTAATAGCATTAGCCCTCTTTTAATGGCCTGTATTTGCATTTACATTTTTGGATAGCTGTGATTCAATTAACAGGAGTGCTGTTGAGATGTATGAATGTATAATTACAAAGCCTGTAATGGGTATTCTAGACTTTTCATTGTATTTTTATATTGATCCTCTCATAAATGCAGAAACTCATCAATAGAACCCAGTTGTTGATTAATATGTTCACTCTGTCTAATCAATTGGCTGCTAACAATTAACTGTTTAATGTTCATAGAAACTCTTTAGCAGAAATAGAATCAGTATTGGAAAACTGTTCATTTTAGCCCTGATACCTTTCACGATGAACGGGTATGAAAAGCTATTAAAGGAGTTTATAAACTTTTAGCTCCCAGCTGCAGATTTGACTTATGTGCAAACAAGGCCAGCATGGACAGATTAAGGATAGATGAATCCAGTCTTTATCATTTCTGCACATATTCAAATGTAAGTTAATTTGACCCAATTTCTGTACCAATGTGTGATTTCTAAACACACTCAAATGAATTCTCATTTATTTTGGTATGCACCTTTCCAAGGTATTCATTCTTTTGTATGTATTCTTCTGTAATATTTATATTTTTATACAATTTGAGTAGAGAACATAACTTGGCCATTTTTGAGTTTATATTTTTATACCTTTTATTGAACTGAGAATACAACTGTAACAATTGGGGAACTATGAAATCTGAAGCATGACCTTGTCCCAATCTGTATATTAATTTGACAATTCTTTTTTATAGACAACAATTTTTATTCATGACAACCATATACAGGTTATAGCCATTGAATTACAATCTTACAAAAAATATTAAAACTATTTAAAACTTTTAAATTCACTGTTTGCTCTATAATATATACAGTGCTAAACATTTAATACAAAGATTACAAAAGTGTTTAATATTAATCATGGCACAGTGTTACATAATCCATTCAAATCAGTATAAACATATTTATCACAAGTTCCCACCTAAACCATTATCCTCAAAATCTAATCTGAGTTTGGCTGCTTTCACTGCAAATCTGGCAGTATGTAACATGACAGACTTGGCTGTAATGGATAACAAATATATGATTTTCTCCAGATCATTTTGGTTAGCTACTAGTTCTAAACTTCTCTTCAGAAACTTATCTCTTGGGGTTTTATATATCCTACAACGTAACATATAATGTGTGGTGTCTTCAATGTCTCCACTTCCACATATGCAAACACACTGCTCCCTGGCGATCTTTTTATATTTCCCTTCAATAAAATTGGTTTTCATTGTCTGAAATCATAGGGCTATAAGAGCCCTGCAAAGGAGAGGTTGAATAATTTCCGATAGATGTTTCTCCTCGCCAAAGCATACCTTTACAAAGGGGAAACTGGAAGAGACCTTTGAAACTCTAATAGCCTCATTATCCTGCAAAGCATAATATTCTTGCATCCTTTCTTTAATAAATTTCCTACTGTGTTGAATATCAGAAGATTTTAGAACTATAGGGTCCAGGTCAAATTTATTTAATTTTTCCTCACATATTAATAGCCATGAAATTTTATAACTAGAATCTCTTTGTTCATTTACAATGCAATTTACCAATTCATTAACTTAATATTTCAATTTTATAAAATAAAGGAATGACGCATACAGGATAAAATAAGTTATTGTCATTAATCCAACTTCTGCTTGCATATAGCTGACAGGTACGCCTGGTGGAAGACCTAGTATCACTCTTAAAAATTTATTCTGTAAGGTTTCTATTTGTCTTAGTATTTCCTTATACCTCTGCTCCATATGTAACCTGTGATATGACCTTTGCCACAAAACCCTTTACAGCTGAAACAACTGCTTTTCCACCTTTCTATCTAGCAAATTTTAAGACAGTTTGCATAGATCTTCAAGCTTTTTCAAATGTATAGCTGCCAAATGACTGTTCCATGAGCCATTTTGAGAAAAGCAGACCCCTACATAATTGAATTGCTTAACCTGTTCCAGCTGAAACTCATTCAATAAACATTTGTGTTGGGGTGGGCATTTGGCAAATACCATAGCTTTGGTTTCTGTATAATTCACACAAAGTTGTTCTTTATTACATACTTCCCCAAAAGCTTTCAGTAGTCTTCTCATACCTATTAAATTTTGTGACAAAAGGACCATATCATCTGTATATAGTAAGATATTAATTTTATGACTCCCCTAGGACACATGAAAGTTGGAATCATTGGCCAATTGAGCAATTATATCATTAACATAAATATTAAACAAAAATGGGTCAAGCAGACAACCTTGTCTCACACCCTTTGATGTTTTGATCTGTTCTGATAATTGTTCATTTTTGCCTACTCTTACTTGAATTTTCGTATCTGAATATAAATTCTCAGTTAAAATCAGCAAGTGCCTATCCATCCCCATCCTCCATAATTTGTGCAATAATCTTTCCCTATTTATTATGTCAAAGTCTGAAGTTAAGTCTAGAAAGATGGCATATAAATACTTTTTTGGGGGACTTGTATATTTCTCTCTTAAGTGGTTCAATATAAACAATGGTCAGTAGCTGATTTGCCCTGTCGAAAAACAGTGTGTTCCGCACCAATTACATTATTTTGATCTGCCCAGGCTTCTGCCTTAGACAGAAGATAACGTGTATATAATTTAGAGGCGACATCCAGCAAACTAACAGGGCAATAATTGGCTGGTGAGGCTTTATCTCCTTTTTTGAAAATAGGAACCACAATACTTTGTCTCCACCCACTGGGAAATTTCCCAACTGAGTTGATAAAAGTAAAGAGCTTTGCTAATATAGGAGCCCACCAGTACAAATTATCCAGGAATATCTCTGGTGGGAGCATATCCTCTCCAGGTGCCTTCTGCCTATGTAGACTTAAGATTAGGTGCTTTATGTATATTAATTCAGAAAGTGTGAATTAACGTAATTGGCTATGGCCATCTCCAAACACAACTTCCAATATTAGTTTATTCACAGTCAACACACTTAAGGAAAGGGCTTCTAAGAGGGTGCTGTATTATATTTAATTACACTGTTTTAACTGCTTTTTATCATTTTAAGTGTATGTTTTAAACTGTTTTAATGTTTTTTGCTGACCCACAATAGGAATAAAAAGACTGGGTTGAATAACGGACACTTTATTGACCTATTAACCTATTTTAAATAAAATGTAAACCCTGTGAGAAGCAATAGGGGGGAGCAATCTTGTGAAGGAGCAATTGAGGTAAGGCGTCTTCCCTAGACCCCTCTTCAGCTTCCCCTGGGCAAACACCAAAGTCCCAAGGAGAACCCAATATCTAGGTTGTTCCCTGGCCAGCCTTGCAATGGAAGGCAAACCCAGGGAACCCCCCCCCCCAGGTCCCATGACTTAAAGTGAGGCACAGCCCTTGAGCCAGCCCTAAGGTAGTCTCCTTCCCCACCCCCTGGTCACATAACATAAAGAGGTTGCTAGAGGCCATCCCTTCACCAAATGGGTGCCATAGGTGTTAACCATAATCTTACTTTCCAGAGTTATCACCACCAAGGTGAATGACCAGAATGTGTGGCAGAGGCCCCTTGTGCTCCCTAAAAAACACAGGAGGCAAATCATACCAGCACAGGCCACTCTTTCCCAGGCACTTGACTATAGCTTGGTCACTCAGGCTCAGCTGTGAACCGAAATAGCAGGTCCATGCCTGTCGTGCTGCCCAATACACCATACTATGTCCGCAGATCAGTAACTAGAATCTCTCCAAGGAGAATCTAGAATCTGAAACACAACATTAGTAAACAAACAACTTTAATACTTGAGAGTGCAAATATACCTCTTGTAAGCTGAAGACCTCCATCGCCCCAGCTTCTGAATAACACCTCTATCCAAGCCCATTGCAGATGCCATTGAGGCAGCTCTGATTCTAAAGAAATGTGTCCCAAACCAAACAATGCTTTAGTAGCAATCACACAAAATTGATATATCCATTGAGTGAGAGGAGAATTATTTGCATGGCAGAATATGTCAAGGTGATGGGATATACAATTACTGGAAATTTATACTGTAAAGAGCTGGCATGGTATGATATGCTACAGCTTGCAGGGGCCAGCAATGAGCAGGCTAAATGCAGCTGGCGAGCATATCTAGATTGTGTCTGAGAGACAGCTGTGGGAAGGAAATGTGAAGGCTAAAGCCTTATCTATATGGGAAAATGTGTGAGGACCACTAACTGTATAACCCGTGACTGTACTGTATAACTAGATCACCCCACTTACTGTCTCCGCACTTGACTTGGATTTTGCTCTCAGACTGTGTGCTTTCAGTCTGGGCTGTATAGTGCAGGACTGTGCTGTACATTGTGCTATGTTATGTAGTCTGTATACTAGGAGTCTCAGACTCTTTGTAAATAATATTCCAACATGCTTTAGTAAAGAGAAATAGTTGAGACACATGTCTGTGACTGTGTGCTCATTTCTTTGCCTGATTATTGCAACTCTGCTACAGCTACTTTTACTGCCTGGTCCTCTTGATATGCTCAGAGGTACCAGCATGCTACCATGACAGAATAGTGGACCAGCCTGAGTTTGGCCCTGTATAGGTTTGGTCTTGAAAAATCAATATTGGCCTGATATATAACCTCCATTTTATTGGGCTTTTAGCAGGTGGCTGCTTTGAACTCTCAATGCCACTTTTAGGACTCATACCACACCTAATTAGGATAATAGTTCGAGTCCCACACTCAAACCTGAATATAAATTTAACAACCTACTGAGTGCCTATGCAACCTGTTCTTTTGTAACATAGATATGGCTAAAGAGTGGGACACATACATTGCTACATTCAGAGTACATTGGTATATCTTTTCTGGACATCATTTGGAAATTTATTTTAAATATTCCCAATCTGCCTTTCAGCTCTGAAAAGGCTCACAAAGTGGTTTCCAAGTTAAAGTCCAGAAATCCAATTCTCTAAAAAATGATACAGTCAATGTTTCAAGAATAGCTCAGGCCATAAAGCAATTTCTGGCAGGAGAAAGCATGAAAACAGATCAGTTTAATCTAATATAGAAATACTGCAGAGATGTAAAGCATTCAGAGTACATTAAAAACAAGTCAAACAAAAGGCCTTCAGTGTTCTCCTAAAGCCTAAAAACAAGAGAGCCGAGTCTCTGTATGATGAGAGTTTAAGTGTTGTAGTGCCATAACTAAACAAGGCACCTAATTCTTCTTCTCAATGAACGGCATGTCACAATGGGGGTAGAGAACAATATCTCAGATGAACAACACAATGCAGAATCACTGCACATTATGCAGTTGGAGACAGAGTTTCAAATAACCTTCACCTCCATTAATTTAAACTTCTTACAGTAGAGAATCATCACTATCATTTCGAAATGCATGTAGAAATTAACTGGAGCCAAATGTGAAAAACCATACTAATAAGATTCAGATACCATAAACCAGTCTGGCTGCTGAATTTTGTACCACAGAAGATTCGGAATGCTTTTCAGAGGCAAACGCTATTTTTTAAAATTTATTTTTATTTGTTAGTTATTTATAACCCGCTCTTCAGCCACAAGGTTATCAGAGTGGCTTACGAATTGTTTTAAGCAATAGCAATTTATACATCTACACTGCATTAAGCAGTTTCCAATGTGTGTTAGCTAATTGCCCCCACAAGCGGGGTACTCATTTTACCGACCTACGAAAGGATGGAAGGCTGAGTGAACCTTGGAGCTCTCTGGAATCGAACTTGCAATGTGGTGACTTGCAGTACTGGCATTTAACCACTGTGCCACCAGGGCCCCTAAATTTCTAATGCTAAACTTCTACTGCTGCCATTAATTTTATACTTGTTGATAATCAACTTGCAACTCATGACTTTAGAGTGGAGGCTTTGAAGCAGAACTGTTGCTCCAGCCCAGCTGATTCCAAAGAGATTACGTCTAGCCATGGTTGCAGATGGGATATATACCCACACTACTGTTAAGATAGGCATGAGACTCTGGTGAGCATCACAATGCAAATAGTACGTGCAGACAAACCTATATTTCCTGTCCTTACACAGATCTCCTTTCTTGGTAATTGACACTTAATACAGTCAGACCTCCATATCTGCACAGGCAGTATCTGTTGCTTCAGTTATCCATAGAATCACAATGGAAAATGGCTAGAGAGGCCTCTCTAGACATCTTCTTGGTCCTCCAGTGCAACACTATGGTATGTTTTTACCAAAAGTCCTTTATTTTAATAGGGCTTGCTGTTATCTGTGGTTTCCAGTATCCACAGTAAGTCTGAGAACTGAACCCTTGCAGATATGTGGGTCCGACTGTATAAAAACTAGTAGAATGCAAATTAAAACAGTTATCTATGACTAGGCTTTCAAAGAAGATGAGCAAATAAAGAATAAATTACAAGCATATGAAAAGAGATACTGGATCTGGAGACTAACTAGGCCAAAGGTGAGTGGACATAATTGTACTGAGAAATATTGGACCTTTGTACAGCTAGCAAACGGTCTACAAACAGAAAAAGAAGAGTCAGTGGTCATAACCAATGAGATTCTGAAAATCATGAAATTGTGGTATTAGATTTTGAGAGAAAGTGATATAAGGATGCCTCAGATAGGGTCTTTCCCATCTGAGAGGATCCACTGGCAGCAATATGCTGTGATAAAAAAAAAAATTGCCTGCTTTATAATACAAGTTAGAATTGTGAAGCATTCCAGATATTGTTGAACTGGAACTTTCAGCAGCAATAGCAAATGTAGCTGATGGTAAAGAATGGAAGAGGAAATTACTGTTCAACGATATCTGGAAGGTCACACAATTCCAACTCTTGCTCTAACACAACTTGCCACAGAAGGTAGGTGGAGGATGATAGTGGTGGTGGTGATGAAACAAGGATAAATCAAAATGATTCACGGTAATTAAAAGCCTAATTGGACATGTAAGACTTCTTCAGATGGTACTTACCACGCTAGGAGATCTCACGAGAGGCACGGCGCTGTTGCATTGCAGGGTCTGTTTCAGATGCCGTGAAGGATTGGAAGTGGACGTGCCATATTTTAATCACAGGCAACTTCTGTGTATAAAATCTGGCAAAATATGGCGCGGCTGCTTCCAATCCTTCATGGAAGTGAAACAGATGATTTTGGAAGAGGGACGGCGGCATCCAAAATGGACCCCCTGCAGTGCAACAGTGCTGTGCCTCTTGCGAGAACTCCTAGCGCGGTAAGTACTGTCTGAAAAAGTCCACACTCATTGTATTGAAAATGTTTACCTGTAACAGCTCTTTAACCACTGAATTCAGTTCACTGCAAAACAGGAAACCCACACATCACTGCAGAGTGATACTACAACATGAAACACTTTTTTTACCATCTATGGAAATAATGCATTAATATGGAATGAATTTCCCTCATCTTCTGCTTCATTTTATAGTATGGAGTTAATTTCAAATATGTCCCAAAGGAATGTAAATAAAGGAAACTACAGAACCATTATTTAATCATTACAAATGCACAACATTATCTTCCTACTTTATATTTATTTAGATAACAGAAATATTTCAAGCTGTTGTCATTCTTAACTTGAATAAGTGTGTCACCCTGGAGGACTAAGTATGCAAAAGTGCTTCTACGATGATGAACTAACATATCATGAAATATACATGCTGAGCAGAGAGAGACAGAAAGAGAAGTCATATTGCATTCTTTTATCATCATGCTGTTAAAATCCTGCTTTTCTTCCTCAATGTTTTATCTAAAGTTTGCCTTAGGCCTAAAATTCTTTTTTAAAAAAGACACCAAGAAAAACATCAGGTATGACATTATTTATCTTGCTAAAAATTCTACTTATTAAAATATGCTCTTGCGATATATTATTGTACACATTGACAATTTGCATAACACCTCTGACTACAGGACTTCTTAGTGATAAAGTTGAATTCCACTCCCCCTCCATCCATATTTAGTGAGGAAGATCTGACGAGAAATTATTGAACATACCGCAGTGCAAAGAGTGGCAGTGAATTAACATTCAAAAGATTGCTCTGTAAAGAAAAAATACAATGAAAGTGTACCAAAGTTCATTCCCACTGAACACCAAACTTGGCATATGTAACCTGGTGGTACAGTGGTTAAATGCCAGCACTGCAAGTCACCACAATGCAAGTTCAATTCCAGAAGGCTCCAAGTTTCACTTAGCCTTCCATCCTTTCTTAGGTCGGTAAAATGAGTACCCCACACCATTAACCAGGTATTCCTCATTGGTTAGGATCAGTTCAGACCAATAGCTGATCCCCTTGTTGCCTCTTCCACCTTCTGGACAATGAAATTGTCTGCAAGGCAAGTGAGGAATTTGTTGGACCTTCTATTCTTGGCAGAGTTGGACTTCCAACAAATATCAGGATAGTTGAAATCCCCCATTACTACTACGTCTCTCCTTTCTGAGTGTGTGGTCATCTGTTCCAGGAAGGCATCATCCAAGTCCTCAGTTAGGCTTGGAGGCCTGTTGTAGACCCACACAATGACACCCCTGCTGTTTCTCTCTCCCTTAATTTTTACCCAGATGCCCTCAACCTGGCTCCCAGGATTTAAGTCATGGATCTGTTCACAGGTTTATTTATTTATTTCATAGAATCATAGAATTGCAGAGTTGGAAGAGACCACGAGGGCCATCCGCTCCAAACCCCTGCCACGCAGGAAATCTTGGTCAAAGCATCCCCGACAGATGGCCATCCAGCCTCTGTTTAAAGACCTCCAAGGAAGGAGACCCCACCACGCTCCGAGGGAGCGTGTTCCACTGCCGAACAGCTCTTACTGTCAAAAAGTTCCTCCTCATGTTGAGGTGGAATCTCTGTTCCTGGAGCTTGCATCCATTGCTCCGTGTTCCAGTCTCTGGAGCAGCAGAAAACAAGCCTGTTCCATCCTCAGCATGACATCCCCTCAAATACTTAAACAGGGCTATCATATCGCCTCTCAACCGTCTTTTTCCCAGGCTAAACATACCCAGCTCCCTAAGTCTCTCCTTATAAGGCATCGTTTCCAGACCTTTCACCATTTTAGTTGCCCTTCTCTGGACACGCTCCAATTTGTCAATATCCTTTTTTAATTGTGGTGCCCAGAACTGGACACAGTATTCTAAGTGAGGTCTGACCAAGGCAGAATAGAGTGGCACTATTACTTCTCTTGATCTAGACACTATACTTCGATTGATACAGCCCAAAATCGCATTGGCCTTTCGATTGATACAGCCCAAAATCACATTGGCCATTTATTTATTTATACCCCGCTCTTCAGCCACAAGGCTATCAGAGTGGCTTACAAATTGTTTTTAAGCAATAGCTATTTACACATCTACACTGCATTAAACAGTTTCCAATGTGTGTTAGCTAATTGCCCCCCACAAGCTGGGTACTCATTTTACTGACCTACGAAAGGATGGAAGGCTGAATGAACCTTGGAGCCAGCTGGAATCGAACTTGCAACGTGGTGACACTGCATGTACACATCCTTAACATATAATGCTACTCCACCACCCTTCCTGTTTGGTCTATTTTTCTGAAATAGGCTATACCCCAATATTGGTATATTCCAATCATGAGACTCATCCCACCACATTTCAGTGATGCTATGATATCATATTTGTTTTGTTGTGGTAAGAGTTCAAGTTCATCCTGTTTATTTCCCATGTTCTGTACATTTGTATAGAGACATCTGAGACATCTGAGACCATGGGCCATTTCCCCTATCCACCTTTTAAAGGCTTTATTCCCCCCATTGTTGGGTTGTTGTGTTATTTGCCTTGTTCTCTGTATAACATTTGGGCTATTATCTCTAGCACTTGATTAACTCATGCCTTCATGAGTACTATCTCCCTTCCCCATTCAACTCAGGTTAAAGCCCTCCTGATGAGATCTTTCAGACTCTTTGCAAAAACATTCCTACCAACTGCTGTGTGGTACAGCCCATCTAATGCCAGAAGTCCACTTCCCTGAAACCACATCCCATGGTCCAGGAAGCCAAATTGTTCCCAACGGCATCATCTGCATAGGCAGTTGTTCACCTCCACTATTCTTCTCTCCCTTCCTGGGCCATACCCTTCCACTGGAAGGTCAGATGAAATGACTATCTGCACATCCAGATTCTTCAGCTTCCTACTCAAAGCCTCATAATCCCTTGTGATCTTCTCGAGGCTATGCCTTGCAGTATCATTGGTTCCCACATGGACCAAAAGGAAGGGATAATGACCAGAAGGCTTGATGAGTCTTGTCAGCCTCTCTGTTACATCTTGAATTTTTGTCCCAGATAAACAGCAATCCTCCCAAGACATTTTGTCAAGTCTGCAGACAGACTTCTGCTTCTGTTCCTCGCAACAGGGAATCCCCTACCACAACCACCCTCCTCCTCCTTCAAGTCTTGGCAGAGGGCACTTCTACCAAGTTTTTCTGTACATTCCCCGAGGCCTTGTACTGCTGCTCTTCCTCTTCTTCTTTGGAAGAGAGACAGCTTCAAATTGATTCTGTAGCTTCAAGCTGGCCGAAGGAGCCCTGGCCTTTCTACTTCTCTGCGTCACATTCCTCCAAGTGTTCATTTCCTGTGTATGGGTAATGGCCTCCTCTGTAGACACCTCCCTGTTGTGTTCTGCTTCCAAGATGGTCTTCTCCACTCTTTCCAAGAAAACTTCTCACTCCTTAATATTCAGAAGAGTAGATACCCTGTCCTCAAGATGCTTGACCTTCTCTTCCAGCAGGGACATCAACTTCACTTACTGCAGATATAGCTCTCCACCTCCTCTGGCAAGAAGACGAATATCCCATAGGTGTTGCAGGTGACTGCAGCAGCTCCCTCACTGGCCATATTCAGTCTTCTTAAGTAGTCACTGAAATATAACTTTAGGCTTCTCTGTCCAAACTCCTGTTGTATCCCTTCCCTTGACCCAATGCCTGTTGACCTTGTTTCTCAGAAGAGCTCCTATGCCCCTGTTATGTCAGAACTGCACATGCCACATGGCACTTGCCACTGATTTTCTAAGATTAACATGGAAAGATTACAGCAGCAGTTATATAGAGCTAGTGGCTGCTAACTCCACCCCCAGGCAGTTCAGCAGCTCAGCAGAAGCCCTTCTCCTTCAGAAAAGAACTGTGCCTCCCCCTCAAACTCCCCAGCTAAACACCCATGCCAAACACCCCTGTTGTCCTCGCTTTTGTACGCCGAGCTCCAGAGACTGAAGCTGCTGTTATAGAGAGAGTGAGAGCTACTGACTTCTAGCTCCTCCCTCTGCCTCTGATGTACTTTTCTTTCAGCAGTCTCTATGACTCACTTGCTTTCAAGAGAAGCAGCTCAACAAACAAATGCTAATGAACCCCTCCTCCAGGCAAGCCTGCACTCAGCCCACACAAACACTCAGCCTTGACCCATGCAAGCACACTAGCATTAGCCCAAGAAGCTCTTTGGGGCTGAAGAAGTTTAATTCAACAGCTACAAGCATACCTTATGCTGCCTCTTCTACTACACCCATGCCAAACACCCCTGTTGTCCTCTCGCCTGTACGCCGAGCTCCAGAGACTGAAGCTGCAGTTATAGAGAGAGCGAGAGCTACAGTTGGCACACGTCAGAATCCCTTCTAGGAGCATGAGCCCCAAGGAGTTTCTAACCAGGCTAGGAAAGAAGATCAGGCTCAGACCTATGACCCCCTCTAGCTCTGGGCAGGGGCATTTCCCAAGGATGCAAGCTATTTCTCTTTGGCAGGAAAGCACTTGCTGGATGCTCCACAGTAGAAACAAACACCTGTCTGTCACTAGCAGTTCTTTTCTTCCACTGTTAATCATGGGGTTCATGCACATATTACCTTAGGGAACATAAAAGATCATGAGGAGGACTGGGAGCTTATTGCTTCTTCCTGGGACCTGCTTATTAAGGCAGCAAGCTCAGCCAATACTCAGATTCCAGGCAGAATTTAGGGAGTGTGTTTCACATCTGTGCTCTCCCTGAATACAGCCTTATGTTCTTTCGGGGGGGGGGGTCTGAGCCAAATGCTGAAGCCTCTGTCTTTCTTAGGGATCTTGGGAGGAGCTCTCTTCTAACTCCTCTTCCTGCACTGAAGTCAACCCAACCTGCTGAACCAAGGGAGGACTTGGCTGGCTATCAGGTCTACTTCATCTTCTGAGGGAGACAACTGTCAAGGGGGTTGTATGACAGCTTTTTCTCTCCCTCCACTTAATACTTTTTAAGTTTGTATCAACTTTTCCTGTGTGATAAACTCCTTTGAGCTCATTTCATCCCAGTGGTTTTCTCTCTTTCTATTGCTTTCCCCCTTTTTCTTTTGACTCTCTCCAACTTTGTGCGGGACCAATAAAAAGAAACGGAACTTTTGACATGTAAATATCAATCACGGGATTTCCTAAAGAGTGAAAAAAATTGTCTAAACAGTGTGGGACCAATCCAGGATCAGGAAGTCACGGTAAGCCCCGTGACAAAAATTGCCGTGTAACTGGCACCCAGGAATTTCCATTCAGGCTTATAGGTGGCAACAGGAGGGGCACCAGTCTTCATTCCTAAATGGGCTGACATTCTGAAAGACTGTAGCCCAACAAGAGGGCCTCTTCATATATGTAAGATTTATACTGCCTCAGTGGAATGTGTGCTTTTTCAAGAGTAAAATACAACATCTTTTTCTGATCCAGAGATGCCTTTGTCAGTATTTAAGAGTGATTATAACAAAATACTTTAGCAGAAAACACTTTCCCCACAATCATCTAGCAACTCTGCTTCTTCTGGGCCCAGAAGACATTAGCAAGGCCTAGTATTCAAGATCAATAAGCGGTTAATAGCTCTTGATTTTTTTTGCATAATTTCTTTCTTTCCATATTGTCAATTCTATACCACTCCTTTCTACAATTGTTCATAATTAGGGTTAAACCCCCTGTTAAGTCAGGGATAGAAAACATATGGCCCTCCATTTGTTTTTAGACTTCAGCTCCCATCACCCCTACCGACTATGATAAAAGGTGAGGGATGGAGGAAATTATGGCATACCCACAAGCCATCAGACACCTCAGATTAAGGAAAGAAAAAGTGGAACAAATAAGGTCCATGGAGCTTGCTCTTGGGAGGTAGCTTTATTCCTCCAGAAAAATAGGGCATTGCCTTTAACTAGCAGTTGGTGTAATTTTTTATTTTTTATTATTTGCTTGCTCTATATTTATTCTTTTGGAAAAACTTCAAGGAACAAAAGGGCTCAACTTGAAATGCTTTCTTTTTCTTTTTTTCTTTTTTTTGTATTTTGCCTTTTTCTTCTTTGCTCTAAGTCTTTTTTGCGTGCATATTTAAGTGTGTACTTTTTTAGTTTATATGTTTTATATATCTTCTTTTTTCTTTTTTTCTCTTTTTTCTTATAGGTTGGGATTGTTGTTATTATTATTATTATTTGAATATTATCACTTTTTACTTTTAAAGTTTTGGTGGTTTTGAAGCCTTTGTTGTTTATATGAGTGAGGTTGCTTGTTATTTTTCTTTTCCCCTTCTTTCTACTCTTTTTCCTTTGTTTTTTATTTTTTTACTTCGGTTGCTCTCTAAGCTTTATTGCTGAGTCACGACTGCTAATGGAAATCTAATGAAAACCTGAAATATAAAGTGTCCTTGAAAAAGCTGAAATCAGATCACTATTGCCACATGGTTGGAAGACTGCTAACACACCTGGTTATGGCTTATTCAAAAAGCCATAGATTTTTTTTTAATAAATACCGAATAAGTCCAGCAACTGTTTGATTTCACTTCTTTTCCAGCTCCTCTTTACTCATATATATATAAATACATTTTTTGAATCTGGAAACTGTCTCTTAGACACCTGTTTTAAGAATATAAATACTTAAAATTCTTTCTCCCTCCCTCTCCTTGATTTTGAGGTAATATTGTTATTTTTTTCTTTTCTTTTTTTTCTTCTTCTTTTCTTCCCTCCCTCTTTTTTATATATTTATAGATAGATAGATAGATAGATAGATATTTCTTTTTCTCTTTCCTTATCAAAACTGTCTGGTTTTCAGTACAGCTTTGAAATTCCTTTTTTAATTTTTTTTTCTAAGTATACACCCCCCCTCTTTTTTCTTATTCTGTTAATTGGAAATTTTTCTTTTCTTTTGTTTTTTTTTAAGCTTTTTGAATTTTTTGAATATTTTGAACCCCCCTTGAGTTGGGGAGTGACACCAACTCCTCCCTGTCCCAATGTGTGTGTGTATGTGTTTTTAAGAAAGAGAGGAGGAAATAAAAATTAGGGAAGAAGAAGAAGTAGGAAAAAATAAGGAAGTAGCTAAAGAACGATAAAGGAAGTAGAGGGTGTGAGTAAGTGGATTAGGAAGTGATAGAGGGAAAGCAAGAAAGAAGGAAGGAAGGGAAATAGGAGAGAGGAAGGGGAAGGGAAGTAGGGAAGGGAGAGAGGAGAGGAAAGAGATAGGAGAGAAATTACCTAAAGTCATGCTGGTTTTCACTCACGGAAGTTGTCCGTGAGTAAAAAATAGTGCGGCCACCTCCAATGCTGGCCGCAAGAGTCATGGATGACGCCGAGAAAGAAACGGCATCGTCCAAAATGGACCCCTTGCCACGCAGCAGCCTTGTTACTGCTCCGGAGGCTGCTTGCGCTGCAAGATGCTGAAAGAGGTGTCTGAAAATCTCCTTTGTCTTAGTTTTGCTTTATCTTTTGAATTTGCCACACTCACATCTTCTTGTGAGAATCAGCAAGATCTCAGACCAGGAACTAAATGGAGCTCCGTTCATGCTCCATTTATGCTGGGGCTACCTCTTTAATGTAAGTTTGATCAAGGGGCTTCTTTTGCCGGCATAAAAATGGTTCAAAATATACTGGCAAAAGAACGTTTCTGGAGGGCGGTCCCTAGTCCCTTTAAACACAGAAAAAAGACAAAGGAATCCAGTAACAACTTTGAGATTAAATAGGAAAACCATTTTTTTCCAGTGGACTATAGCTGTATCTGAAGAAGTGGATTGTGGTCCACAAAAGCTTCTGCTAGAAATTTCTTTTCCCCTGTTAGTCTCAAATGTGCTACTGTCTGCCTTGGGTTCCATACTGGAACAAAGGTGGGATAAAAAATAAAATAAAATAAATAAATAAATAAATAAATAAATAAATAAAATACATGCATTCTAGATTCCTTTGTAGCTTTTTATGTTCTTTAAAAAGCCCCCTTAAATCATCCACTTTCATTTTGAAAACAAATAGACAAACAAACATGGGAGCTGTTTCAGAATACACTCCTGCCTGAGTTCCCCTTTCCCACTTGCTGTTATTTGCATTTGAAATGGCTGTTTGCTGTAAAAAAAAAGTGCCATGAGGTGATAGTAAGGAAAGTGATTTCGAGCATGAAATTGGTGTGGCCCCCTTGTTTGTATTGGAAGCATTTTCTACACTGAGCATTTGCATCTGCTTTTCCCTCCCTTCAAAATGACTGCAATCAGTTTCAGTATCCCCTTTAAAACTGTGAATAATGTAACATGCAGTTTGGCCTTTAAGCTAAGTGGTGCCATTGAAATACACACTCCAACACTATGATAGCTAAAATGAAGAGCTAGATGATGCCATTTCAGCTTTAACAGATTATTGGGCTGATAACCATGCACATTTGCTGAACATCCACAAATAATCATGCAGTATAGATTAGCATAGCTGCATGCATCATGTCTGATAAACAAATACAGGATATCGCCTCTTCCCCATTCTGACTTTTACTCTTGAAATGATGCCAGTTAATATAGTTGACTGGTGTCAGGATGCTGATAAAAAGGCAGACTAATTCAAGCCAATCTAAGTCAAAGGCAATGAGAAAAGGGTTTTTTAGATAGCTGACAGTTGTAAAAATATGATGCACCAAGAAATATCATCCACGTTGTCCATGTTTGTTGATGATTTTGCTGATAACTTGAGTGAAACAAATATTTGTATAGTTGACACTTACAAGGGTGAATGCAAAGAAAACCAGTACTAGTAATAATCCTACCTCCCAAAAAACAAAACAAAACAAAGTTTGTCAATGTTTAGGATGCCAAACTAAATGTAAATACCAAGTTTGGCCAAATGTAGTTCATAAATATGCATTCTAGAGCAAACCAAAAGAAAACAAAAAAACCCACACAGAAATCCAAAGTGTTTATTCAGGAAGTTCCTGAAGTAGTTGTTACTTCAAAATTTTTATTATTGTCTTTGTTTTTGTCCCATGACAAAAGGCAACACCATGTGATCAAGCATTTGGATTGGTACAGCAAAATAGATAGATAAACAATAATACAATCATAGAGTTGGAAAAGACCACAAGAGCCATCCAGTCCAACCCCTGCCATGCAGGAATAAACAATCAAAGCATTCCTGACAGAAGGCCATCTAGACTCTGTTTAAAAAACTCCAAAGAAGGAGACTCTACCACACTCCGAGGCAGTGCATTCTACTGCTAAATAGCTGTTACTGTCAGGAAGTTCCTAATGTTTAGATGGAATCACTTTTCTTATAGTTTGAATCCATTGCTCTATGTCTGAGTCTGGAGTTGCAGAAAACAAGCTTGCTCCATCCTCTGTATGACATCCCTTCAAATATTTAAACATGGCTATCATGTCTCTTCTTAACCTTCTCTTCCCCAGGCTAAACATACCCAGCTTCCTAAGCCGCTCCTCATAGGACATGGCTTCCAAACCTCCTACCATTTTGGTCATCTCCTCTGGACCTGTTCGAACTTCTCAATATCCTTCTGGAATTGTGATGCCCAGAACAGGCCACAGTAATCCAGGTGAAGTCTGACTAAAGCAGAATAGAGTGGTACTATTATTTCCCTTGATCTAGACACTATACTCCTATTGATGCAGCCTAGAATCACATTGGCTTTTTTAGCTGCCATATCACACTGCTGAATCATGTTCAGTTTGTGGTCCTCTAAGACTCCTAGATCCCTTTCGTATGTACTGCTCTGAAGCCATGTGTCATCTATCCTATATCTGTGCATTTCATTTTTACTACCCAAGTGTAGTATCCTACATTTTCCCCTGTTGAAATTCAATTTGTTAGTTTTGGCCCAGCTTTATAATCTGTTGAGGTCTTTTTGGATTCTGACTGTGTCCTCTGGGGTATTAGCTACCCCAGCTAATTTGGTGTCATCAGCAAACTTGATAAGCATGCCCTCTATTCTCTCATCCAAGTCATTGATAAAGACGTTGAATAGCACTGTGCCCAGGATGGAACCCTGTAGCACCCCACTGATCACTTCTCTGCAGGAAGAAGAGGATCCATTGTTGACTACCCTTTGGATTCAGCCCATCAACTAATTACAAATCCACCTAACAGTTGCATTGTTTAGCCTGCATGTACTAACATTTTGAAAGAATATCATGGGGGACTTTGTCAACAGCCTTACTGAAATCAAGATACACTACATCCACAGCATTCCCTTCATCTACCAATTATGTAACTCTGTTAAAAAAAGATATAAGATTAGTCTGGCATGACTAGGAAAGATTCTAGAGCAGATAATTAGTCTGTAAGCACTTTGAAAGGAATGCTGTGATCACTAAAAGTCAACATGGGTTTTTGAAAAACAAGTCATGCTAGACTTGATTTTAAAAAACCCATGTTGACTTGTAGTGATCACAGCATTCCTTTCGAAGTGCTTACAGACTAATTATCTGATCTAGAATCTTTCCTAGTATTGATGTCAGGCTGACTGGGCAATAATTATTTGGGTCTTCTTCCCCTTCCCCCCTTTTTTAAAGATGGAGACAACATTTGCCCTCTTCCAGTCTTCTGGGACCTCTCCTGTTCTTCAAGATTTCTCAAAGGTTATTACCTGTGGTTCTGAGATTACTTCTGCCAGTTCTTTTTGTACCCTTGGATGTAGTTCATCTGGACCTGGTCACTTGAATTTATTTATACCTGCCAGGTATTCCTGAACAACCTCTGTACCTATTCTATGCTGCATTTCCCCTACTGCATCCTTTGCTCCATTTTCTCCAGGCTGAGCACTGTTCTCCTTTTGGGAGAAAACCGAGGCAAAGAAGGTGCTGAGCAGCTCTGTCTTTTCTCTGTCCTGTGTTAGCATTTCACCATGTTCTCCCTGCAGTGGTCCTACCATTTCTTTGTTCTTTCTTTTGCTACAGGCATATCCAAAAAGCCCTCTTTATTGTTTTTATCCTCCCTAGCAAGTCTGAGCTCCACCTGTGCTTTTGCTTTTCTGATTTTTCCCCTACATGAGTTGGCTATTTGTTTGAATTCTTCTTTGGTAATTTCTCCCTTTTTCCATTTCTTGTACATGTTCCTTTTAAGTCTTAGCTCAGTTGAAAGTTCATCCATACTGGTTTCTTTAGGCACCTCCCATTTTTTTCTCCTCATTGGAACTGTTTGATGTTGTGCCTTCAATATCTCACTTTTAAGAAATTCCCATCCATAATGTACTGCCTTCTCTTTTAGTATTCTTGACCATGGGATCACCCCCAGTAATTCCCTGAGTTTTCTGAAATCAGATTTCTTAAAGTCTAGAACACATCCTTAATGTATAATGCTATTCCACCATCCTTCCTGTTTAGTCTATTTCTCTGAAATAGGTTATACTCCTCTATTACTACTGTCCAGTCATGAGACTCATCCCACCAGGTTTCAGCAATGCCTATTATATCACATTTATTTTGCTTTGCTAAGAGTTCAAGTTTATCTTTGTATTTCCCATGCTCTGTGCATTAGTATAGATACATCTATGACCATGGACCATTCCCCCTATCTGCCTTTTACAGGTTTTATTCCTCCCACTGTTGTGTTCTTGAACTGTTTACCTTGTTCTCTGTATAACATTTGGGACATTATCTCCAGCACTTGATGAACTGCCCTCAAGAATACTGTCTCCCTCACCCACACAACTCAGTTTAAAGCCCTCCTGATAAGATCTTTCAGACTCTTAGCAAAAACATTCCTGCCAACTGCTGTGAGGTGCAACCCATCCCTTGCCAGAAGTCCACCTCCCTGGATCCCACAGTCCAGGAAGCCAAACTGTTCCCAGTGGCACCATCTGCGCAGCCAGTTGTTTATCTCCACTATCTTTGTCTCCCTTCCTGGGCTATGCCCTTCCACTGGAAGAACAGACAAAATGACTACTATGCATCCAGGTTCTTCCTACCCAGAGCCTCACAATCCCTTTTGATATTCTGAAGGCTATGCCTTGCAGTATCATTGGTTCCCACATTGACCAAAAGGAAGGGATAATGGTCAGTAGGCTTCACAAGTCTCATCTGCCTCTCTGTTACATCATGGATTTTTGCACCTGTGTGGCAGAACACCTCTTGAGAGATCTTATCAGGCCCACAAACTACTGATTCTGTACCCCTCAGCAAAGAATCTCCTACTACCACCACATGCCTCCTCTGAGGATTGGCAGCGGCCAGTGTGTGGAACCTTCCAAGGTCTCATGCACATTCTCTGAGCCCTGGCTCTGCTGCTCTCCTCCCATTCCTTGTCATCATTGATAAGGGAGAGAGTTTCAAACTGGTTCTGTAGTGCCAAACTCATACAATGGCCCCTGCTCCTTCTATTTCTATGAGTTACATTCTTCCAAACATCGACCTCCTGTGTATCAGAACTAACCTCCTCCACAGAGACATCTCCTGCATGTTTTTGAACCAGGACCTTCTTCTCTGCTTTGTCTAAGAAAACTTCCTGCTCCCTAATATGCTGTATAGTGGCTAATCAGGCCTCAAGTTGCTGGACCTTCTTTTCCAACAGCACAACTAACTTACACTTGCAGCAGGTATAGCTCTGCACATCCACAGTCAAGAAGATAAACATACCATAGCTATTGCAGGTGATTACAGCAGTTCATTCACTGTCCATATTGGTATACTCTAAAGTAGGCACTAGAGCAAAACTTTGTGCCTCTCCCTCAAACTCCCCCACTAAACACTCATGCCAACTACCCCTGTTGGCCTCATTCCTGTATGCCAAGCTCCAGGGATTGAGGCTGCAGCTACATATAGAGCTACTGGCTGTTAGCTCCTCCCTCTACCTCTCACCCACTTCCTCTCACCAGTCTCTGACTCACTTTCTCTCAACACAGGCAGCTCACCAAACAAATGCTAATAAGCCCCCCCCCCCCGGCAAGCCTACACTCAACTCACACAAACAAACAGCCTTGACTCTAGCAAGCACAGTAGTGTTACCCCAACAAACACTCTGAGGCGATAATATAGACACTTTAAATTATTGTATAGATGTCACTGTTGGGCTTTTTTCTAATGCACTTGTTCGTTTGTTTGTACTTTTTCACAGGCCCTGTAACTGAAGGTAGCTTAAAGAAATTAAAATAGATACAAATAAAAGCTCACATCACTAAAAAGATATAATTTTTTTATGTCTAAAAAGACATATATTTAAGCTATCACTAAAATTAAAAGTAATTTAAAAATTAAAAGCAACTAGGACAGACATAGCATACTATTAAACTCCCTTCTAGCATAACAGTCAGTTCCCAAAGGCCTTTGAACTGAAAAAGCCCTCACTATCCACCAGAAGAAGAACAAGGAAGGAACCAGCCTAGCTTCTCTGGGAATAGTGTTCCAGAGCCTGGGAGTCTATTGCTCCTTCCCAGAACCTTTTTTTAAACTTTTCCCTGTAAATCATAGTTGAGCATCTTTTCACTTATCAAAAGGTAGGGAGCATCAGTCTTTTTCCTCACACAGGCCAGTAGGTGGAGGTAGGGGGAAATTCAAATCCTTCAGCACTAAAGGGCCTGATCTTCTGAAATGACCATGGCTACCTGAGGGACTCTTTCTGACCCAACAAATCCTCCTCATGACTCCACACCTTCCATTCTTCCATTCCAGGTAAGACTTCACCATTGTCATGCTTCATTAGAACAACAACCCAGCTATGACAGAATCATGTGATGCATTTTCTCCCATCCTAATCCTTCGTCTCTAGTTGTAGAACTTATAGTTACAAAGGATTCCTCAATTTTAAGCCTTAAGTAAGCCACAATCCTCCATTGCTGCATTTTTTAATTTCAAAAAATTAGGGTCACATTTCTCTTCCTTTAGTTCTTCTTCAAAACTTAACTTTTATGTAGACTGTATGGAGACTATCAGACAGGAACACATACACATTCCTGTTCTGCTACAAAAAAAACCCCTGTCTCTGTCCTGGCACAATAACCAAGGATCTTCTTCGTGGTCTCTGTGAATCACACAGTTGGATTATTCCTGTGCCTGCACAGAGCGTTTGGAACCTTCTGGAATTGCTAGGCAGAATGTGCATTGATACATTTTTGGTGGTAACTCCGCCCACCCTACCGGTCCCTTATAAAGTGCTCCTGCCTAATTCCCCTCAGTTCCTTTCCTTCCACCGTGTTAGCAGCCTAAAGGAATCTTCATTCGTTAGTTTTTTCTCTTTCACTTTCAACTTATCCCAATTGGTTGTCGGGCCTACTCAATGTGCAGGTCATACCCTCGATGCGGCCTTTAGTACGGAACAGGAATATCTATGGGCGGAGGTTATTAAAACCTCTGCATTGTCATGGACGGATCATTTCCTGGTCAAGATGGAGCTAAGAGCCACTGTCTGCCCCACCGGGGGTGGTGGACCTATTAGAATGGTCCGCCCTCGAAGGCTAATGGAACCAATTGGATTCCAGAAAGCCTTGGAGGGTTTAATGGTTGGTAACGCCGGTGATTCTGTTGAAGCTTTGGTTAATATTTGGAACACCGACCTCACCAAGGCTATCGACACAATCGCTCCCAAACGTCCTTTCCAGCCTGCTCCTAACCGTAAGCCCTGGTATTCAGAGGAGCTTAGGAAGATGAAGCAGGCTGGACAACGACTAGAGCGCACCTGGCGGAAGACTCGACTCTTGTCCGACAAGACTCGTCATAGGAATTTCCTTGATTCTTATCGAGAGGCGATACGTGCAGCGCAGAAGTCTTTCTCCTCTGCACGTATTGCGTCTGCAGAGTCCTGTCCAGCAGAACTGTTTAGGGTGGTGGGGGAGCTGACGGAGATTCCACCTGTGCAGAACCCCTTACTCAACCCGACAACGGCCTGCTGTGATGCGTTTAACATCCACTTTGCAGATAAAATCTCTCGGATAAGAGCCGACTTAGATGCCAGTGTTATGACAGAATCTATAGACGAGGTGTCCAGCAACTCCGTTGATAAAATTTTATTGGATCAGCTTCAATCTGTGAGTACCGATGACGTGGACAAACTCCTTGGTAGAGTGAGAAAGACGACCTGTCCCCTCGATCCCTGTCCATCTTGGCTGGCCACCCAAGGGGGTGACGCATCGAGAGTACTCCTCAGGGATATTATCAATGCGTCCTTCAGGGAGGGGTCCCTTCCACCCTGTCTGAAGGAAGCGGCGGTTAAGCCGCTCCTGAAAAAGCCTTCCCTGGACCCCTTGGACAGGAACAACTATAGACCAGTCTCCTTGCTGCCTTTTCTAAGCAAGGTGATTGAGAGGGCGGTCGCTTCCCAACTCCAAGCTGTCTTGGATGAAACCGATTATCTAGATCCATTTCAAACTGGCTTTAGGACGGGATATGGAGTGGAGACTGCCATGGTTGCTCTGGCTGATGACCTCCGCTTGGGTATCGACAGGGGTAGTATGACCCTGTTGGTGCTCTTGAACCTCTCAGCGGCCTTTGACACAATAGATCATTCCATCCTCCTGGATCGCCTGAGGGGGTTAGGAATTGGAGGCACTGCTTTGCAGTGGTTCCGTTCCTTCCTCTCGGGCAGATCTCAGAGGGTGAGGCTCGGGGACAGCTGCTCTACCAGAATAGAGCTTAACTGTGGCGTTCCTCAGGGTGCCATCCTGTCCCCGATGCTATTTAACATCTATATGAAGCCGCTGGGAGAGATCATTCGGAGGCATGGAGTGTGTTGTCATCAGTATGCTGATGACACCCAGATATACTTCTCCATGTCTCGGTCATCAGCTTCGACTTCAGATGGCATCTCTCCTCTCAATGATTGTCTTAAAGCAGTAATGGACTGGATGAGGAAAAACAAATTGAGACTGAATCCAGACAAAACGGAGGTACTAACAGTTACAGGCCCGAAACCAGGTCTGGGAATACAACTTCCAGTCCTGGATGGAACTACACTCTCCTCCAAAGACTGTGTTCGCAGTCTGGGGGTGCTCCTGGACCCAACGCTCCAGATGTCTAATCAGGTAAATGCGACGGTCAGGAGTGCCTGTTATCAACTTCGGCTGATACACCAGCTGCGCCCTTGCCTGGAAACTAGGGACCTCGAAACTGTGGTACATGCACTGGTAACCTCCCGTCTGGATTTCTGTAATGCGCTCTACATGGGGCTACCCTTGTGCTTAACTTGGAAACTTCAACTAGTTCAGAACATGGCAGCCAGGTTGATTTCTGGTGTTTCCAGAAGAGAGCATATAACACCTGTGCTAAAAGCTCTCCACTGGCTGCCTATTCGTTTCCGGGCACAGTACAAGGTGTTGGTTATAACCTTTAAAGCCCTGCATGGCTTGGGTCCAACTTATCTCCGGGACCGCCTCCTTCCGTACGACCCTCCCCGCGCACTTCGGTCCTCTGGGAGGAATCTGTTACAGCCTATGAAAACAAGGCTGTCGGTGACCTCCCAGAGGGCCTTCTCCGCTGTTGCTCCCAGATTATGGAATGGCCTGCCGGATGAGATCCGTCTTATTAACACCTTAGATGGCTTTAAAAAAGCTATCAAGATGGATCTTTTCCGGCAGGCCTTTCCTGAATAACTATCCCGGCCCAAGACTCGGTTGTCCTCCCTGAGCTGTAATCACTTTTTTTAAATCATTTTTTTAAAAAAAACTATTGTATGTTTTAATATTTTTCTAATTTACTGTATGTTTTTAATCTTTTATAGTTTAATATTATTTTAAGGGGGGGGTGGGCTAGGGTACTGGGACTATGGAGTTTTTATATTGTAAGCCGCCCCGATTGCGTTGCAGAGGGGCGGGATAGAAATAAAATTTTATTATTATATTATTATATAACTTCACTGGATTTTTGACTTGGCTTAGATTTTTTACTATGATTTTCTCTCACTCCTCTGGATTTGGCATTCTCTCTCTGATTTTGGTGCTGCCTTGAACTGTCTATCTCTACTCTTCACATTTTCTCCCTTGGATTTGGTGACTCCGTGAGTAAGATGTCTGCGAGAGAGGGCTTTAAAAGATGTGTCATCTGTCAGGTTAAACTCCCGAGTGCAGATGGCCATTCCTGCTGCCTGATTTGCCTTGGAGAGACCCATAATGTTGACTCCTGTGTGCACTGTAGGGCCTTCACACCTCAGACACATAAGCATAGGATGTCCAGTTTAAAGTCCGTCTTGTACAAGAGGGCTTTAATTCCGGCCTCTACCTCGACTCTGGCCTCTACTTCGGCATCCACACCACCTAAATGGGGATGTTTGCTTTCCCCAAAGACCATGACCGAGATGTGTCATCAGTCCCGTAGCCAGTCCCGACATCGTTCAGTTGCCTCGGATCCGGAGGCTGTGTGCAGTTCGCACAAACATGCTTCCTCCACAGATTCAGCTCGGGATCGAGCTCACTCGACGCCTTCAACATTGGCATGGGACCAAGAACCCTCCACTTTGGAGGTTGCCTCTCGGGACCAGGTGCCTTCTGAAACTACTAGTCTGGTTGGTACCTCTGGAGATACTGTGCAGTCCTTAAAGAGGAAGAAAAAGGACAACCACTCCTCTCGGTATGAGGACAGCTCTAAATCTAAGAGCAAGTCCAATGATACTTCAAAGAAGTCAAAGCCAACGGCCATTCCACCTGCGGTCTCTACTGATAAGGCTGCAAGGCCTATCGTTACTGTTGAGCCGCCATCTGCCGTCGAAGCTGAGGCTGTTCCCACCCGACCATCCCCAGCGTCAGCTGCTGAGGGAAGTGTGCCATGCTGTGCCCCAACTCCTTTGGGTTCGGTGGAGATCGTGACAGTGGAGGTGCCATTGGGTGTCGACACGGATGTGTCCCCCCAACAGAAGGGTCAGTCACTGATCCTGGCGGTCTCAAGAGCCCAACTTCTCGAGCGCGCCTCCTCAGACATCAACATCGAGGTCATCGAATCTGAGGATGCTACACGAACCCAACCATTCCCGTTCAGGATTCATGATGATGAGCCTGCCTACTTGGCATACGACCTCGCAGCATGCTCAGTGTACCGGGCTGACTTCATGTCTCCTATGGGTTCTCATGTTTTGACCACTTGAGCTGTTGACCTGAAAGACATGGGTACTGGTCAGAGTGTTCGCTGTTCCCTGTGATGCCTAGGATCCTAGGAATCACGGGCCGTACCTACAAAAGATGTGGAGACCCAGGTATCCCCACATTGGGATCAATGTCCATTGCCACCAACCCCACCTACTCCACCACCTCGCACTACCTCTCTGCTACGAGGAGATCGCAGTCCGTCACCCACTGCTTCATCTTCAGTTTCGTCAGATTGGTGGGATCCTTACCGGTCCTACCTACCATCTCCACAGCCTGATTTGGTAGAAGATGACTCTGTGTTTCCAACTGATGATATACGGGCCTTCTCTGAACAAATGGTCTGTATGTTCCATGCCCTGGATCTCAAGGTGGTCGAGAAAGAAATGGAACCAGTGGATCCAATCTTCAACCGTATTCAATCTAAAGTGGCTCCTGTTGCCACTTTCCTGGTGTTGCCGTCCCTTCTGAAACTCACGCAGGGCTCATGGGAAAACCCTTCCTCGATCCAGCCTACTTCAAAAAAGATTGACAAGCTGTATCGGGTTGGAGGTGACCACATCGAATGGATTCAAGCCCATCCCTGCCCGAATTCGGTAGTGGTGAAGCTTCCCAAAACAGGAAACAACGTTACCTGCAATCAATGCCACCTGACCCAGAATGATGGAAACTAGACATACTTGGGAAGAAAATTTACTCTGCTGCTGACCTGATTTTCCTTGTGGCTAATTACTCTGCAGGTATGAGGGCATACCAGCAGGTACTCTAGGAAAGGATGCTGCCTCTGATCCAAGATTTCCCAGATGAGAGACGACGGATGGCTGAAGTGATTCAATCAGAGGCACAACTACTGTCGGGGCAACAAATGAATTTGGCCCGGCATGTTGCGGACTGCGCCACTAAGACGATAGCCGGATCCATCACTCTGCGCCGTCATGCATGGCTCCGGTCCTTGGGCCTCACCCTTCAAGCCTCAGCTACCATAGAGGATTTGCCATTTGATGAGTCAGGCCTGTTCAACGGCTCCACGGATGAGAAACTGGAGTTTACTCAGAAGATGAGGACCACCACCAAGAAATATGGTATGACCACCATTTTCTCTTTATCACTCCAGGAGCCGAACCAACTGGCAGGCCTCTACATCTGGCCATCAGTTTAGGCGTGGGTATACTACCCAATCATACAGATGCATCCGATACATGCCATCCCCTTCATTGACTTCATCGGTGAGGAGCGAGGGGTCAACGTCACGGTACTGATCCCCAACAAAGCAGAGGTCCAAGGATCAGGCCAGGAGAAAATTTTGAGTATCCGCCTCATTCTGTCTTTCTCTTCCCTTTAGACTCCTCTGTTCAGAGATCGTCTCTCGATTTTCCAAGAAGCCTGGTCTTCAATAACATCAGACCGCTGGATACTCCAAATCATCCAGAATGGCTATTGGATCGAATTTGACTCACTACCTCCAACAGGTCGGGTTCGATCAATACCGCCCTCCCTTCCCCTCCTCGAGGAGGTGCAGATGCTGCTGCAGAAGGGGGCCGTTGAACCCGTGGACTCCACATATCACCACCTCTGCATATACTCGAGGTACTTTCTGGTCACAAAAAAGGATGGCAGTCTCCGTCCTATTCGTGACCTCCGTGGAGTGAACTGGTATATAGTACCAAAGAAGTTCAGGATGGTCACTCTGGCTTCCATCCTACTGCTCCTACAGAAAATTACTGGTTTGCCTCCATAGACCTCAAAGATGCCTACTTCCACATTAGGATCCATCTTGCCCACGGGCGGTTCCTGGCGTTCCAATTTGGGACCAATGTGTTCCACTTCTGGGTCCTGCCATTTGGACTTTCAACAGCTCCGAGAGTCTTCACAAAATGCATGGCGGTGGTAGCGGCTTTCCTACGGCAGCGTGGAGTAGTAGTTTTCCCCTACATCGACAACTGGCTGATTGTGGTGAATTCTCAATGTCAGCTCAAACAAGACATTGACCTCACCTTACATGTGTTAGACACCCTGGGACTTGTTGTCAACATGGAGAAATCACAACTGCAACCAGTCCAATCCATCCAGTTCATCAGGGCTTGATTGGATTTGATCATGGCCGCAGCCTACCTATCTTGAGACCGATTCGACACTCTTCGGTCCCTGAACTGCTCCCTTCAGGAAGTCACCTAAACTGTTTGTTTCCTATGCCAATTCGAGACTTGGAGAACCTATTTCTCCACAACATCTGTCCAAGTGGGTGACATCGACCATAGCTCTCTGCTATGAACTGGCGAAAAAGCCATTGCCTCCATGAATTCGAGGACACTCGACAAGGGCTGTCTCCACCTCGACAGCTTTCCTCTCTGGTGTGCCTCTAGAGGACATCTGCAGAGCAGCAGCGAATATGTTATACTAGCTATATACCTGGTGTAGCATACACTATTCCCCCTGCCACCCTCCCTACCCCCTCATGCACATGCGCACACACACTGCTCCCACCCACCCCACACTGCCTCCCTCCCCCCATGCAGCCCCTGCCCCCCCACAGTGGCCATCCTTCCCCCTGCTACCCTCCCCACCCCCCATGCACACACATGCTCTCCCTCCCTCCCCAACCACCCACCTGCCACCTCCCTCCCCCCACAGGGCACCTGTCCCCTCACCATGGCCCTCCCTCCCCCTGCCTCCCTCCCCACCCCTCCGCGCGCACACACACACACACACACTGCTCCCACCCCACCCCTCCCTCTTCCCACTGTGGCCGTCCCACCCCCTGCCACCCTTCCTTCCCCCCCACATGCACACACACACTTATTGCATCCCACCCCATGCTGCCTCCCTCCTCCCATGTGGCACCTGCCCCCACCGCTGCTCTCCTGTCCCCTGCCACTCTCCCTGCCTGCATGCATGTGTGCGCACACACTGCTCCCACCCTCCCTCCCCCTGCAGCCCTCCCACCCCCTGTGCACACACACATGCACACACACACATGCTGCTCCCTCCCCCCACCCCACCCCTCACATGGCACCTGGCCCCCACCCCACCCCACCGCAGCCCTTGCCACCCCCTGCCGCCCTCCCCCAGCCCTGCACACACACCATGACACACACACACGCAGCCTCCAGTGTGCTGATTGGCTGTCCAACCACAAGGTAAGCAGCCAATCAGCACAATGGAAATGGCAACATACCCAGGAGAATTATATATATATATATATATATATATATATAAATGAATGTAGTGTATGTAAATGAATAAAATGAGAAATTGATTTCATTTATGACAACCTTTTGATATTATGCATTGAATTGGGCTAAACTGGAAGCATAAGAAAACAGTTTTTAAAAATTTAAACTCTTTGAATGGAGAAGGGAAGATTTTCAAATATAGCCATGTTTCAGTACAAGTGTCCTGGGAATTCACTCGTGCTGAGTCTTATCTCAACATGTAACCCAATCACCAATTAGTGTCAAAGTTACCAGACCCATCAGTTTCCAATTGCATTAACCTCATGGTCTGATTCAGGGGAAATGCAATCAATCCAGTTCTACCCTAATTGCTAATTTTAACATTATCATTAAATAACTTGAACCCCCCAAAGTGGCATTAAGTCAGAGGACTACATATCAAATAGGTTATCAGGAAAGGAGGGATGACAAAATGGGGTGGGGTGGGGGGTAAGAGGAGAGAATATGTTAATCTGAGATCATGTCATCCACCTGATTTTATTGTATCTGCTTGCTCTGAGTATTTGAGAGGTCATAATTTTAACTTTGCATAGATCAGAGCTATTGGAAAATTATTCCTTTCAGAGAAGGCCAGCTATAATTCTCCTAATTCTTTGGCATATTAATTGACAGCAATGAGTGAACCCCCTTAAGTGTCTCATTTATTGTTTTAAATATGAAAATGTTTTAAAGATTAGAAAGGAAATTGTTTGAATTAATTAACTGAACTGGCACTCTAGGGATCTTGTACAAGATTTTTTAGACAAAAGCAGGGAATTTACAATAATGGCATTTCTTTCATGGTTAAAAAATATAGCTACTGTGAGACTCTGAGGCACTCTTAACATTTTAGTTGATGTCTGTTGGGGGTTTGAGATTCCTCTGAAAGCATTCATTTGATTCATTGGAGATTCTTCTCAATTACAGTATGAAAAGGCATCGCATTAAAATAGCCAGACGGCCCACATATTTCACTGTTTAAATGGAACTGGATAACTGGTACAATGAAAACTCAGAATGTAAATGGAAGCTATTAGAATAATGGCATCATTTAAGGGGAGGGAGATCTCATTTTTTTGATCAAGAGGCAATGTGTAAAAGATAAAACACAGCGTTGTGTTGAACATGACCAATTTAATCACTTTCCTTTTGCTTTGCATCCTGTCTCTTACACAAAACACCCTTGTACAGAAATGTAAGCCTGAATTTCTATACTACCAAAGCTTGGGAGTAACTACTTATAGATTATTAGTTACTTGCAATTAATACCTTTCCCAAATAACGAGCGTTTAACTACATTACATCACAACTGTAATCTAATGAGGGATAAATGTCTTCCATTGGTAGAACTGTAATTTTTAATTACTTTTATAATTGTATGCAACCTTATTAAATTATGGAGGAGGAACATCATGTGGTTCAAGTGGTGGTTTGTGTTGATACCAATATTGCTGCATTCAGGTGTTTTTAAAGTTATTAGAAGTAATTATTTTAGTTACTTCAGAGAAATGCAAAAGCAAATAGTTACTTTTAAAATTATAACTATAACGGTGAAAAACTACTTTGGACTTTGGAATTATGGGCTAAATCAGGTGGGAATTGTGTAACCCCTGTTGGATAGCAACTCTCAGCATTCACAACATTAGTTATACTGGCTAGACTGCTCGGACATACAGTCCACTAAATTCTGGACAATGGCATGATTTCTACCTCAGGCTAAATCTATCATTCAGTCTATTGAAGGTAGACTCATTGCCATAAATGGATCTAAGTTAGATGTGATTAACAAGTCCCATTGATTCCAGTAGGTGTATTCTAGGGAGAAGTAACATTGCATTTAGACTTGTAACTGTACCAATTAGTTGTTAAATGTTACTTCACAAGCTCTGGTGCGGTCTGTCAGCTGAATACAGCCACACATGGAAACATTTGCAAGTTGTAGACTTGTTTGTTGTTAATTGTTGTCAAATCAGTTTAAACTTATAGTGACCGTACGAATGAGAAACCTCCAAGACACCTTGGTGCCATTTACACGATGAAAATGTCCAGGGAAGAATTTGTGTCGATCCCTGGGAGTTTATATGTACATCGGGTCGGGTACGTGATTTTTGGAAGGGGGGCCACCTTTTATCCCTCAACCTGCGGGACTTCCAGTCCTGTGGTTTGTGCCGGTTTTTAAAAAAGTCACGGGAGGATTTGGAAAATCGGAAATGTAAACAGCCTGGGACAAAATATCTCGGTACTAGGGGATGAACGGAAATGGTGACTGGGGGTGGGCTTAGAGATCAGCGACCAGAAAAGGAGGGGTCAGTCACCCGTTCAACAGATCCAGCCTCACCAGCAGAAAACAAAGGCATCCCTTCCAGGTGCACAAAGGTTGATGTGTGTGTGCGCGCACGTGTACTCAATCACCTTTTTAAATGAATTTCTACACTGCAAACCCTTCAGCTTTAACCTCTTCCTCAACTGCATGTTACAAAGAGATCGTGGTGGGCAGAGGGTTGCCCATTCATCCCCTGCCTTGATCACCTCCCTGTGTCTGAATGGGCACAGTAAAATATTCCAGCCTCTGAGCAAACGAACACCCTTTAATTCCCCCTCTCTGTGTCTGTGTCTTTCAAAATGCCTGTCTGTCGCTGGCTTGCTGTAAGGGTTAACATTTTAAAGAGGCAAGGGGAAACCCAACCCCCCCACCTCACTCGGCTTGATCTCCCTACGTCTGAGCGAAAGATCTCAGTCTGGGTCTTTCAAAATGCCTTCTAAATTCCAAGCCTCTACTAGGCTTGATTTCAAAAGGAAAGGACATGGTTTAATTGTTCCTCCGTCTGAGGTCTTTCAAAATGCCTTCTGCCTCTGCTTAAAGGGTTAACATTTTAAAGAGGCAAGGGGAATACCAAACCTCTGCCCCCTCTCTCCCCCCCCAGCCAGCCAATAGCATCGCTCGTGGTGTGGAACTCTAAAGGAAGTGTGTCACCAAGGTTGTGAAAACACGAGTAATCGCATCCTTGATTGACAGCCAAAAAAAAAAAAAAATCCCAGTAAGCTAAACATGTGTAAACAGCAAAAGCACAGGATATAAGAGTGCGGGACCAATAAAGACTTTTGTCGTGTAAATATCAATCATGGGATCTTCCAGGATTTCCTAAAGAGTGACAAAAATCGTATAAACAGCGAAGGGCGGATACGGGATCAGGAAATCACGATAAGCCCCGCAACAGTTTTTGTCGTGTAACTGGCACCCTTGTTTTTCATAGCCCTGTTAAAATCTTCAGGCTGTGGTTTCCTTGATCAAGTCTATCCACCTGTAACTTCATTGGATTTCTTTTTTGGATTTCTTGTCTACAGTCTCCATTTTGATTTATGACTGAGCCAGTGTGCAAACCTTTAACTAGTTTTTATGTTTTTACCATCCACTTAATGTAAATAATCTATGGCCATTATTTGTGACAACTCTTTCTGCCTTCCCTGACAGGGCTCCATGGCTTTAACAGCAACATGACCCAATAGAAGTAAAAGAAACTCTCCTGACAGAGATCAAAGGTTCTTTCCATCCAGTATCCTGTTTCCTGCTGAGGGGAACCCAACAACTGTTAAAGTTACTTTAATACAAATGAGAACTATTCCAAGTTCTGGGTAAACCAGATGCTTTTGGAAAACCTACAGTTAGGGCTTGAGGACAACAGTCCTTTCACAGCTGCATTCCAGCAAGTGGTATTGAAAGTAGGGATGGGGAAGAAATTTATTTGGTTCACATTTTTATGATAATTTACCCAATTTCACACTATCAAATTAATGCAAGAACTGAAATTCAGTTACCATTATCCTATTTTTAAAAAACATACAAAAATGCTTATATTCATGGAAAATGCACACAAAACATATACATGCTAATGAAAACAACATTAAAATGAATTATATTAGGAAAATATGTTCGTAAACCAATATATTATACAAAATTGTATGCAAACCTATTAGAAAAACTGAGCACAGAAGCACCTACCCATTTTTAAGCAGTGTTAAAATAATCTCAAAGTTCTTAATGAACTGAATTTAAGTTGGAAAACTGAACGAAACTGAAAGAGATGTATCCCTCCCTCTTCAGAATATGGACATTACATATCAACTTGTGGTCATTGACAGAGTCCATTAATTTGGCTAATCTTCTTCTAAAGGCAATCTAGGCTAGTACCCAATACATTCACTATTTATTTTAGAACTGAATATCAGAAGTAAATTATATGTTGTGTGAAGAAGTACTTTCTTTTATCTGTCCTAGGGTAGACAGAAATCCACCATGTGCTGTCTTAAGACAGAGAGCTAACCTTTCCAAAACTGAAGGACGGCATAGCCAAGTGGTGCGGGTATGACAGAGAGAGTTGTCCAGTGAGAATGCCCCCATTGTCTCCATTATACAGTACTGATTATGTGTGTGTACTAAACATTTGATGAATTACTATTATAAAAAGACTTGATTGATATCTCCCAAGCTAATGTGCAGATCAGAACAAAGTGATGATCCTCAGGGTTGCCTGACATGTTGCGCTTCTCTGAATTTTGTAACACAGTTCTCAGGTCTGAAAAGTATTCAGATATCCTTTCAAATATATAAGATGAAACATGTGTAGAAATAGATATTTTGAAATGAAATATACTCAAAATATGTATTTTAAGTGAGACTTTTCATGCATAAAATTGTGCTGATTTCAACATTAGACAAAACAGCCTATAACTAGACATACAGTTCCAGTGACATAGACTAGAAATAGTCTGTCACATTTACCTCAGGTGGGAACTTGGACAAAAAGGAGGCAATTATATGGTGGGCCATTGGTAGATGATAGGGTTTGGTTCCAGGAGCCCCCATGGATAGCAAAATCCATGGATGTTGAAGTCCCATTATGTCATCTCCAGACTCAGTGACCAGCAGTTTCAGAGTTCAAAACAGAAAACTTCATTGTTACAATAATCCAAACAGCTATCCCTACAAGTTTGTTAGTCAGAATGAAACCTAACTGACAAACAGTATACTAAAAGCATATTCCTAACTACAAATCTGGCAGGCTATACATCATTGACTATCCTCATCCCCACTCCCATTTCCCATGGTACCAGAGCTTGTTGGGAACACTGTGCCTTTAAATCAAAGTAGAAAAATAGTTTGTATGGCTGTAAAGGGTGTGGAGCACCAGGTGCTAGCCCAGCATAATCACCACTATATAGCAATCTTCTGAAACCCAGAGTTTGTGTGGGTTGTAGAGTGTGGATGTGTAGTGGTGGATTGTGTATGTTTATTGAGAGTAGTTACTATATATTGTTGGAGATAGTCAAAAGAAAGTTTGTATATCTTGTATATATCTTGCAACAACAAGATAAAGAGCCTCCAAAGACTTTGGAAGAATTCACCAGTGTCTTTTATGTTTGAATTTTTCTGGTGGGCTTGTAAGATTGGGCCAGAAGAAAGGGAATTTACCTGTTATAAATCTGGTTATACTCCCCCCCCCAAAAAAAGGGCAAAGGAAAAGAAAAAGGAGAATACAGTTGTTGCAATCTAATACTGCACTTACCTATTTGGAGTTATTGCACATATATTCCTATTTGGACTGTGTATGTGGACATTCTTCTCATCTGAATAACAGCAGATGATAAGACCTCTTTGTGTCTTTACATCCAGGTGTTGTAATTGACACAAGGATATGTGTGTACAACAGGATTACAGCAACCTTTTATATGGACAGTTATAAGTAACAAGACTACGCAAATATTTTTGTAAAATATTTATTTGTCATAATTATTATATGTATTGTTGCAAAGAATTGCGTTTCTGTTTGTATGTTGGTTCTGGTCCACAATAGGTGTTTTGGTGGATGCAAGTCGCATTGGGAAATTTTCAGCCTGCAAAAAAAAATTGCAATAGATTAACAGCATTTAATATAATTAACAATACAATTTATATATTTTGCATATATCACTTTCAATTGGTCATTAATTTTTACCTTGACATTATATACACTGGCATAATAAAATATTATTTCTTATATAAAATGGCAAAATCAAGGTTTGCTTTTTGGATTTTTTCCTTTTTTGAATATTGTCAAGCTGTGGATAGTTGAATCACACTGCCAGATTTACCCGGCAGCCTCTTTGTGGCCTGCCCGGTCTTCTCCCAACCCTTCTGGGCTCTTTGTGGCCCCCTCGGCCCATGTGGTGGCTGGCATGGGGGCCGCCATTGTTGGTTCTCCTTCCTGGCTTGCCCTGCATGCCGGGAAGGAGCGTGAAACTGGGAGAACCAATCAGGGCAGGCCACTCCTGCCCTGATTGGTTGATCCTGGAGGGTTGCAGGCTCTGCTGCATTTTGCAGCAATTTATGATGTTTTTGTAATGTTTTACGGCAGTCATTTACAGCTGCCTGTTTTATGGCCCTGAGGCTGGGTATATAACCCGGCCTCAGTGCTGAAGTCATCAGTGAGTCTCTGGGAGCCAAAGACCCACCCTCCCTCCCTTTAATTGACTTGGTATTGTCTGTTATTTGTTGCTTGTATTCTTTCTCTGTCACAACTTTAGGGGCAGTTGGCATGGGTCGTGATGGGAGGGGGTCTCCGTCAAGTTTTTGTTTAAGGGGGGTGGGAATGAGAGTAGGAAAGGTGGTGTTAGGCATGCGTAGCCTGGCCAGGATTCCTCCCCCTTTCCTCAGTGGTTGTGTCGGTGGTTAGCTGACTGCAGTATCATTGATCAGCATTTGGGTTGGTCGATATCTGGATCTGGACCCATGCAATTTGAGCAAACCATTTGCAGCTATTATCAATAAAGTTGTGGCCTTTATTGCCCCCCCACACACATCATTTTCAATATATCTTTCGAAATGTTATCATATGTCTGTCATTTTTAAGGGAAAGGGGGGAGGGAAAAGAATTTCTGGCCTGGGACACAATCCATAGATGCAGAATCTGGGATACAGAAGGCCAGTTGTAACAATAGAAAACACTGGATTTGATATATTAGTTTTCAAAATCCAATTGAAAGTCAAAATACAATTTCCTTTTGTAGATTCATATGGTCCCAATATCATGGAAAATCTCTTATAATTTGCCAGTAATAACAATGTTACCTTTTGTGTTTTGCACAGATGAGATATTCAAAAAAGCATGTGCTTGTGTGAAAGACAGGAAAATAACCTCCTTTTGAGCTATAATTCCCTCAACATCAAGGAGATGCTCTTAGGGTAACACCACCATGTTTATCCATTCTTGGTCTTGGATGCAGGTCATGACCCCTGCTAGGCCCACCACCATGGAAAGATGAGACATTTCGTTCAGACTAATAAGGGCAGCATGGCTGTGCACTCTAGTTATGAATTCTTTTTTCCAGACTCACAAAAACACTACTGTAGCAAATATATTGTATCAGATATTAATTTCAAAGTTTTACCCCCTTCCCCAGGATATTTTCTTCAGTTATCTCTTATTCAATCTTAAGCCATTCCCTCCTCTTTCACACTACACAAATCCAACAATGTGCTATTCTATTAATATCCATGCTGCATTATGCAGGAGGAAAGTATAAACTTTCCAGTATCCATGCTTTGTAAACACTGGTTTGACACATTCTGCTGCTTGCTTTCTTTGTAATGGGTAAGAAGAAATAGATATTATCTGCTTTCACCCCCACCCCTCAATTTCCTCTTAGCTAACAGGGCATAAGATGTATCATAATGTAACCTCCCAGATTTGGATGAAGTGTGTTTCTAGTATTACTGTGGTAATAATTTTAGCTGATCTAGAAATTCATTTTTGTCACTATTAAGCTCTAATAATGCACACATTTACATGAGAATGAAACTTATGGACATTTTCTCCTGGATATAGATATGCATAGAATTGTCTTCCACATGACTTTTGATGTTATTATTATTTTGACATGAAAGAGTGATTGCAAGACATCTTATCCTTTTCTCAGGATGAGTAGTCCTTATTAACATACTCTATGATAAGAGTTCTCCTAAGATTACTTTATCTACTATATTTTTCCTTCTTGGTTTGTGGCCACTCAATGTGTATGTTATGTGATCCTTGCAATTACAGGAGTTGATCTGATGATTTCCAGCTACTTTCTGCTGACTGGAGAGCAAATGAACCTGAGCATATGATATGCTGCAATGCACGGGCAATCTTTTGTGACATGCCCTTATGTTCTCATGAGTTTTCTGGCCCCAACATTGGTAGTCTAGTGGTCAGAGATCTAGCTCTTTTCTTGAAGTGGTTGGCATGCAGTGTTACTGCTGAAGAGCTTGGCTTCCAGTACATATAAAATACAGTATTATACAACTGCTGTGCCTGTGTGTGTGTGTGTGTGTGTGTGTGTGACAGAGAAAGAGAGAGAGAGAGAGTCTGTGACTCTGAAGCTGAAGCTTAAACTTGCTTGTTGTTTAATTTCAAATCCTTGTATGAAGGACAGTCTTACTTGATACGTTCCCTTTGTGTGAGGGAGTAGAAACAAACAAACAAAACAAAAAACAAAAACAAAAACAAAAAACCTCTCATATGCCAGCAAGTTTTTATATTCTTGGTTGTGTAGTAGTTGTACAGCTGAATGATTGTTGGCCCTTCATGAATGAAAGGGTTCCTTCTGTTGGGGAGTGAACTAGGATCTTGCAGAGATTGCCCACTGGAGGAATTATGATAATTCCACACATTCCTCTTTCATCCTGCAGACTTCAGAAGCATTCCATGCACAGCTTGGAGGGGCTCCCAACCTTCCAGAGTGGATTTTCTTAGGCAAAGAGGGCTGCTGAGGGAAGGGAAAGTGGCAAAAATCCGCCCCTTCCCTTTGTGGGATCATATAGTTTGTAGAATTTGGATCTTCTTCGTGGTCTCTGTGAATCACACAGTTGGGTTATTCCTGTGCTTGTGCAGAGTGTTCAGAACCTTCTGGAATTGCTAGGCAGAATGTGCTTTGATACATTTTTGGTGGTAACTCCACCCACCCTAACGGTCCCTTTTAAGGCGCTCCTGCCTAATTCCCCTCAGTTCCTTTCCTTCTGCCTTTCTTCGGATCCAGAGGCAGTGTGTGCTTTGCACAAGCATATCTCTTCCTCAGATTCAGCTCGGGATTGAGCACACTCGACACCTTCAACATCAGCTCAGAACTAAGAACCCTCCACTTTGAAGGCTGTCCTTTGGGACCGGGCACCTTCTGAAACCACCAGTTGAGTTGGTGCTTCTGGAGAGACGGTACAGTCCTTAAAGAAGAAGAAAAAGGACAAACACTCATCTAAGCATGAGGACGGTTCAAAGGCAAAGAGCAAGCCAAAGGATGCTTCGAAAAAGTCAAAGCCGACGACCGTCCCACCTGCAGTCTCTACTGATAAGGGTGCAAGGCCTGTTGATACCACTGAGTTGCAACCCGCCGTTGAAGCCGAGGCTGCCACCCAACCATCCCCAGTGGCAGGTACTGAAGGAAATGTGCCATGCCGTGCCCCAACCCCTATGGGCTCAGTGGAGATTGTGGCAATGGAAGTACCATTGGGTGCCGACACAGATGTGTCACTCCAGCAGAAGGGCCAATCACCAACCCTTGTCATCTCAAGAGCCCAACTTCTTGAACATTCCATCTCAGACATCGAAGTTGAGGTCCTCAAAACCGAGGATGCCACTCGAACCTGACCGTTCCAGTCCAGCATCCATGAGGATGAACCTGCTTACATGGCCTACAACCTGGCACGCTCTGTCTACCGGGCTGGATTCATATCACCTACTGGCTCTCAAATTCTGACCTCCCGAGCATTTGACTTCATGTAAATGTATGCGGCTGGGAGTGTATGCCATTCCCCGCAGGGCCTCCATCCCAAGGAGCCACGGAACATTCTGAAAAAGGATGCGGAGAGTCAGGTATCTCCACGTCCTGACCGACACCCTCTGCCACCAACTCCACCCACACTACCACCATGTACCACCTCTCTGCTCCATGGTGATCGCAGTCCATCACCTGATTTGGCATCATCCTCATCGGGCTGATGGGATCCATACCTGCCCTATCTGCCATCTCCATGGCCTGATTTGGTGGAGGATGACTCGGCGTCGCCAACAGATGCTTTTTCTGAGCAGATGGTCTGTATGTCCCATGCTTTGGATCTCAAAGTCATTAAGAAAGAGTCAGAACCAATGGACCCCATTGCAGATGGACTCAGCCATTCCAGCCTCTCCACTCACGAATGGATGCTACACAGGTCAGTAATGTCAGACCTCTTTCAACAATGGGGGACTCCTCAGGTCAACATCTTTGCATCTCCAGAAAACAGTCAGTGCCGCCAGTTCTGCTCCAGATGATGTGCCCCTGGCTCGAGGGGTGATGCATTCCTCTTCCATTGGAAGGGACCCCTTCTCTACCTCTTCCCTCTGTTTCCACTACTGACGAGGGTAATTGCCAAACTGCGTCGCGACCGAATGGATGCCATCATCATCACCCCGTGGTGTCCCCGTCAACCTTGGTATGCACCCCTCCTGCATCTAGCCAGGCACCGGTTCATCCAACTTCCGATTTGTCCCGATCTTCTCATGCTTCAGGATGGGAGAGTCAGACACCCAGACATAGACGCTCTATGACTGACAGCATGGGCACTGTGGCCTTGAATCCATCCACTGTTCAGAGGACCACTGTCACTATGGCCTCCGGTTCGTCCTTGGCTTCGACAGGCCAGATCTCTCCATCTCTTCCTCCAGAGGTTCAGGCTGTCATCAACACTGCCTGATGACCTGCTACCCATAAATCGTATCACTACAAGTGGAAAAAGTTCGAGGCCTTTCTGGCTGATCGGAGACTGACTACCGAACCATACTCCATCCCAACGGTATTGGAATTCCTTCTCTGCCTGTCTGCCACAGGACTTTCGCTTTCGTCAATCCGGTGCTACTTGGCAGCCGTGTCTGTTGAATTCCAGGCTAGAGGTCACTAGTCTCCTCTTACGGATCCAACGGTGAAGAAGTTCTTAAAAGGCTACGCCAACCTTCATCTTCTGGTACTCGAGCTGACTCTAACGTGGAGCCTCGAACTGGTCCTCTCACAACTGGTTCGATGTCCCTTCGAACCAAAGGCATCTACTGATCTGAGACTCCTGTCTTGGAAAGCTACTTTTCTTGTTGCTATTACTTTGGCGCATCAAGGTGGAGGACTCTATGCCTTGGGCTCAGACCTGCCATACACTGCCTTCCACAAACATAAGCTCCGTCCTGACATCTCCTTCCTCCCGAAGGTGGTGTCGAGCTTCCATCTGAATCAGTCTATCACTCTCCCTGCTCTGATGCAGGATCCGAAGGACGAATTTGAGCATACCCTACACTCCATGGACGTCAGGAGGGCGCTCGCCTTCTACATCCAGAGAACTGCTCCCTTCAGGAAGTCACCTAAACTGTTTGTTTCCTATGCCGATTTGAGACTTGGAGAACCTATTTCTCCACAATGTCTGTCGAAGTGGGTGACATCGACCATAGCGAAAAAGCCATTGCCTCCACGAATTCGAGGACACTCGACAAGGGCTGTCTCCACCTCAACAGCTTTCCTCTCTGGTGTGCCTCTAGAGGACATCTGCAGAGCAGCAACTTGGTCATCACCTTTGACTTTCATTTCCCATTACAGACTTGACACTTGTTCTAGGAACGATGCTATCTTTGGGAAAGCTGTGTTTTTGTCTTCTATTGAATCAGTGAGTGTTAATGTGTTGCCATGTCAATTTATTGATATGCTGATTAGATATGTTTGATCTGTTTTTCTTATGCTAAGAATGTGCTGTCAAAAAAAAAATCTAATTACAAATTTGACTGTGCAGCTTGGTCCTGGTGTCAGCATGTATAGGACATACCCTCCCCCTGGAGTGAAGCTTGCCAGTCTACCCAACTGTGTGATTCACAGAGACCACGAAGAAGATGGACAGGTTGCTTACCTGTAATCATAGATCTTCGAGTGGTCTTCTGTGAATTCACACAGACCCGCTCATCCTCCCCTCTATGTCCTACTACATCATATAAACATGCTTAATGTTCCTGATGCTGCTGGTTGCAGCGTCATTCAAGGAACTGAGGGGAATTAGGCAGGAGCACCTTAAAAGGGACCTTTAGGGTGGGCGGAGTTACTGCCAAAAATATATCAAAGCACATTCTGCCTAGCGATTCCAGAAGGTTCTGAATGCTCTGCGTAGGTGCAGGAATAACCCAACTGTGTGAATTCACAGAAGACCACTTGAAGATCTATGGTTACAGGTAAGCAACCTGTCCTTCTCTCCAGCTTTGAACCCAGTCAATTGTTTGTGATGTCAACAATTTAGGTCCACACACATGGGTTCTGTTTTGAAGATGGTACAGTAGGACCCCCGTATCCATGGGGGATTGGTTCCAGGGCTCCCCGTGGATAATGAAATCCATGAATAATAGCGAATACTCCCCATCGCCATTCCCGCTGCAGGAGCGATCCCTGGGGGCAATCCCAGAGGTGAAGGGAGAAGGGAGGCAGATCTACTCCTCCCATACTTTTACCCCCACATTGCCATTCTCCTCACCAGAGTGATCCTGGCTGGTGATCCCAGGGGCAAAACAAGAAGGGAGGCAGATCTACTCCTTCCCTCCCTTCACCCCCGCATTGCCATTCTCCTCACCAGAGCAATCCTGGCTGGTGGTCCCAGGGGCAAAGGGAGAAGGGAGGCAGATCTACTCCTCTCCTCCCTTTGCCTCTGCATCACCATTCCCCCCATGGGAGTGATCCTGGGGGGCAATCCTGGAGGTGAAGGGAGAAGGGAAGCAGATCTCCTCCTCCTCCCCTCCCCCAATCCACCACCACCACCCACTGCCACCATCCACAGATAATTGAATCAGCGGATGGCAAATCAGCAGATGTGGGTGTGCTACTGTACTTAATTTTGTTAATAACATTTTGGAGGGACAGAAGAACATTGGTACAAATAGCAATCATGATGCTATACTAAGGTGAGAAATCCAACTTCTTCGGGCTAAAGAAGAATGACTAGCTCATTTTTCCTTTCTCTACCACAGATAACCTTGTGAACTTTTTATGAGGTTTTACACAATACAGCTCAAGTGACTTGCAATGAGGAATCATAGAATCATAGAATTGGAGAGTTGGAAGAGACCACAAGGGCCATCCAGTCCAACCCCCTGACATGCAAGGAAATCATGATCAAAGCATCCCTGACAGATGGCCATCCAGCCTCTGTTTAAAGACCTCCATGGAAGGAGACCCCACCACGCTCTGAGGGAGTGTGTTCCACTGCCGAACAGCTCTTACTGTCAAAAAGTTCCTCCTAATGTTGAGGTGGAATTTCTGTTCCTGGAGCTTGCATCCATTGCTCTGTGTTCTAATCTCTGGAGCAGCAGAAAACAAGCTTGCTCCATCCTCAATGTGACACCCCTTCAAGTATTTAAACAGGGCTATCATATTGCCCCTTAACCATCTTTTTTCCAGGCTAAATATACCCAGCTCCCTAAGTCTTTCCTCTTAAGGCATAGTTTCCAGACTTTCACCATTTTAGTCCTCCTCCTCTGCACACGCTCCAATTTGTCAATATCCTTTTTGAATTCTGGTGCCCAGAACTGGACAGAGTATTCTAGGTGAGGCCTGACCAAGGCAGAATAGAGTGGCAATATTACTTCCTTTGATCTAGACAATATACTTCTATTGATGCAGCCCAAAATCACATTGGCCTTCTTAGCTGCCGCATCACACTGTTGACTCATGTTCAACTTGTGGTCTACTAGGACTCCTAGATCCATTTTGCACATAGTCTCATTCAGCCAGGTCTCCCCCATCCTATCTCTCTGCATTTCGTTTTTCTGCCCTAAGTGCAGTACCTTGCATTTCTCTGTATTAAATTTCATTTTGTTAGCTTTGGCCCAGCTTTCTAGTTTATTCAGGTCATTTTGAATTTTGATCCTGTCCTCTAGGGTATTAGCTACACCTCCTAATTTGGTGTCATCTGCAAACCTGATAAGCATACCCTCTATTCCCTCATCCAAGTCATTGATAAAGATGTTGAATAGCACCGGGCCCAGGACAGAACCCTGTGGCATCCCACTGGTCACATCTTTCCAAGACGAAGAGGAGCCACTGAGGAGCACCTTTTGGGTTCAGCCGGTCAACCAATTACAAATCCATTGAACAGTTAACTTGTCTAGCCCACATTTTACTACCTTGTTTGCAAGAATGTCATGGGGAACTGAAATCAAGGTATGCGATATCCACAGCGTTCCCTTCATCTACTAAGCTGGTAATTTTATCAAAAAAAAAAAAAAAAGAGAGAGAGAGAGAGATCGGATTAGTCTGGCATGACTTGTTTCTCTGAAACCCATGTTGACTTTTTGTGATTATGGCATTGCCTTCTAAATGTTCACAGACTCTCTGTTTAATGATCTGCTCTAGAATCTTCCCTGGTATTGATGTCAGACTAACTGGATGATAATTTTTGGGATCCTCTTTTTTTCCCTTTTTGAAGATGGGGACAATGTTCGCTCTCCTCCAGTATGCTGCGACTTCTCCTTTTCTCCAGGAGTTCTTAAAGATTACTGCCAATGGCTCTGAGATTTCATTTGCCAGCTCTTTTAATACTCTTGGATGTAGTTCATCTGGTCCTGGAGATTTAAATTCATTTAGATTAAGAAGGTATTCCTGTACTACCTCTTTGCTTATTCTGTGCTGGATTTCCCCTATTGTGTTCTCTGTTCCTTTATCCTCAGGTTGATCACCCTTTTCCTTTTCTGAAAACACTCAGGTAAAGAAGGTGTTGAGTAATTCTGCCTTTTCTCTGTCCCCCGTTACCATTTTGCCATCTTCTCCATGTAGCGGTCCTACAATTTCCTTCTTCTTCCTTTTGTTGCAGACATACCCCAAAAAACCCTTTTAATGTTCTTAACCTCTCTAGTGAGCTTGAGCTCATTCTGCACTTTAGCTTTTCTAACTTTACTCCTATCTGTTTGAATTCTTCTTTGGTGATTTCCCCTTTTTCCATTTGCTATACATGTTTCGTTTAAAACTTAGCTCCATCAAAAGTTCTGTAGTCATCCATCTTGGTTTCTTGAGACACCTCCCATTTTTCTTCCATAGGCATTAATTCACATTAGTGACACTACAATGCTATGGTTAATGAGATTTTGCCTGTATAACTACACTTTGGTCCATCTTGCCCACTCATGCAAATTTGGCCAAAGGACAAGATCAGCCTATGAAAGTTTATTATAAATAATGCTTATATAAATTCTACTGTGTGAATGACACATTAGCTTTACTGCTTCATGTTTTGGAACTTTAAAATAACATTTTGTGCTTATAAAAACAGACCACCTATCCTTAAAATAGAAAAACTAACAGTATAACACAAGGTGCTACAGCTGTCAAAATTCAGTTCTGACATACCAGTTTGAGTCCAATCATTGGTGCTAAAATTAAATTTACAACAATATGTCCTTCACACCCTAGTAGGAGTTTAATTAATATATGAAACAACAATCTGTGAAAATACGATATGCTTTGTCTTCCACACCATGTAAGAAACACTGGGGGGAAAGCTCTTGTTCCAAGATTGAAGATATAAGTGATAATGGGCTCTCTCCCATTATCTGGCCAGAACACAGGTGTTGAGGTAAAGTTACATTTTATTATGGGTCAGCATCATGTAGGAGTCACAGGTCAGCTGACCAATTAAGGATGTCCAGAGAAGGAACCTTCTTGGGAGAAGAGGTAATAAATACAGCCTTGGGAGGCTATGAGCCAAGGGAGAACTTGCCTTGGGGGATGCTTATCGAGAGTAAGCTGTCTAGGCTCTCAATTCCCTGAAGCCAGCACACTGAACTACAGACTATAAAAAAATGTTTAGCTTAGTAGCATTGGGGACTTTATGTTCTTTTATGACTTGGCTGGATGACTACCTTTTTGATGACCAACAGATGAAATAACGAGGCCAGACACAAAGCTTGGGTTAAAACAGGGGTCACTTTATTTATTCTATCACCTATTTAATCTTGATTCCTTGGGATATGCAAATTAGGGGGGAGACCCTATGCGGGAAAAGCTGGAACCAATGGTCTCACCCAGACCTACCTCCCAGATTCCCTGGGTGAAATACATGAGCCTGGGGGAGGGGATTCCTATTAATTGGGCTACCACCCCATGGGCACCATCTGTTGGAAAGCAAAACCCCAGGATGAGACATCTCAAGTCACATGATTTCTGGTGAGCTTTCAACCCTCAGGCTGCCCTCAAGGATAGTCTACTCCCCACCTCCAAGTCACGTGACCTACAATCACAGTCACAGCAATGTAGCTTTCACAGCAATATCAATTTCATTTGTGTTAACCAGAGTGTAAAATGTTTTTACAATTTTTTTTCCTGTTTTGACTGTTACCTTTTCCTTCTTTTTATTTACCTGTTCTGGAGTGTATTGTGTGGGTATCAAGCAGGTCAAATTGTATGGTACTTTAGAGCAGTGAAGAAATGACTGAAAAGGGCCAATGATGGCTTTGGGAATCATTAAACCTTCCTAGATTTTGTTTCTTTGAATGACAAGAGAGCTGCTTGGTATGTTTTCCCTGCCCCCAGGTCTGTTCTGTTATCCTGGAGAAAACTGACTCCTGGGTCTAGAGCCATACTTTTATTATCCCACTCCTTGTTGCTGAAATGATCCTTACTGGACCATGTTGTTGAGGAATCATAAAACTGTTTTGTGGCACCATCTTTGACTAATTTCTCATTTTCTGCTCACCAATACCCTAAGTCTACATTTCAAAGTCTCTACCAGTTGTTGGAAGTACGAATGAGAAAATCAAGCATTGCTAACATTCAAAAATGGAATCAAATGGAAATCAAATCATCCCACAAAATCCATTTGGTACTTATTTATAGAGCCAACTGTAAGCTTATTGAAACTTATGAATAAAGGATTTTCCCACTCCCCTCAAATGGAAACTGAATAGGTATTTGCCAGACCACCCACGCATCTCTTGTGGCAAGTGTATTTTGAAAATGCTAGATAAGGGGTTCATAATTTACATTGCTTCTCCTCCTAGAGAGAAAAAAAATCTATTTAGCACTTAAGGGAAAAACAGGATTACTGTTCACTTTTCTTGCTTATTTGCTTCAGGCTTGGCAGGCTTTCACAAAACCTTGCCAAATGTAACTGGCTTGGCAAGCTTTCCCTGAGGCATTCAACGCTTACTACTGTTTAAGCTGGCATAGACTTCTTGAATCAATGAATAGGTGACCAGCTGGTTTCTGGTCAAGATGGATCTTGATTTAATGCATCCCATTTTAAACAGTTTTACAACAAAGAAAATAGGAGGAAACTCTCTAGGTGTTGTCTTATGTTCGAGGCTAGATTAAGTAGTTGGCTTTAATAAAGGATTAGAGGCAGAATAAAGGTGCATTCACATTTTTTTTTTAAAAAAAAAGCTTCATGAGAAGCAACCAGAATTACTATGGGTGAGTCAGGGAGAAATCATTTCAAAAGCCCTCCAGCTGCTCTGTACAGTGTATACTGAGTCATGGCGAGGGGAAGGAAAGAAGCAAGACACTAAATACAGTATTTTAGTTCGCAGTTATCTAACCCTGCTGGATGAAAACTTGTTGCCTACCAAGAGCAGGGGTTCTAAAGAGATTGCTAGGAATCCTGGGAAAATTATGAAGAAAAAAATACCCTTGTTGTTGTTGTTGTTGATGATGTAATACTTTTTTTTCAGGGATTCCTTGAGACTTGGAAATTATTTCAAAGGTTTTTCCTGAATACAATGACTGAAAAAGGCTGCACTAGAGGGTGTATCAAAGTCTCCATCTCATACATTTTTTCATTGTGAAGGCATGATGAGATTTTGCATTTCACTCTAGGTACAAACATTCACACATCACACTGAAACATAATTTACACTAACAGCACATGCATGCATAGTGAAGCTGCTCTCTCTCTCTCTCTGGCTTTTCTTCGCAAACAAATATTGAGGAAGGACACATCCCGCGCTTTCTGCAAGGACGCTGATGACTAAAAAGGCCAATCCAAGATAAATAAGTCCAGTTGCAGAAAGCACAGCAGAAGGTCTCCTTGGGTGATGTTTCCAGTTTCTGGGTTGTGATTCTTTCTGCGTTGTCATTTCTCTTCAAGACTTGTTCAGCGTGAGTTCTCAAATAAGGCTGCAGCATTGTGGATAGTGTATCTCCATGCCTCCTGATGTGAGGCCAGGGCGGACCATTGTTGGTGATCAATTTGACCAAGCCTGAGATGTTGTTTCAGGGAATCCTTGTATTGCTTTTTTGGAGCGCCCCTCTTACACTGACCCGTGGCAAGTTCACCATAGAGTACTATTTTTGGGAGGCGATGGTCCTCCATCCTAGAAACATGCCGCTAATGTCATATATATGTGGATAGGGGCCTTAGTTGCTCATGAGTGGTCAAGAAAAATCTTGAGATTATGATGGGTAGCTCAATAAATGTCTGACATATCTTACTTGGAAGACATCTTTATCATCATCATCATCATCGTTTATTTATATAGCATCATCTATGTACATGATCCTTTACATTAAAACAAGCAAAAAACCAAAACAAAGCATTGGGTCCTGCCAAAGGCATACAATCTAACATAAGTGTATACATAAACACACAGAGTAAAGGAAGGAATAATAAACAAAGCCTATACAATACAATTGCTAAACAGTTACCAGATAACTACAAAAAACAACAACAATATAGTATGAAACAGCAAGAAAATATAAAAATAAAACAAACTGGCCAATACATGTGATCAAATATAAAACAGCAATATAGACGCATATATAATATATAATATAGAACAAACTGACTAATACATGTAATCAAAATATACAAGATTACAAGATTTCATCTCTGATGAAAAAGGGGAAGATGAGAGCTCAGATAAGAGGTTCCAATTGAAGCCAGAGGAAGCTGGCAGCCCTGCCTTGGAAGCTGAGTTTGAACCATCCCATTAGATCCTGAAGACAGGAGTCAGAGCCACTGCACCTGCCTGAACAACAGAGACTAAAGTGGCAGCAACAAAAGAGTAGGAAACACCTTACCTGCTTTAAAAAGGAAACATTGAGATAATTAGGTTGGCTGTGCTGATTTACAGCTAGCTATACATTAGGACAGCAAAGAGTGTCTCTTTATTTCAAGACAATAGCTCTATTAGTTGTATTAAGCTCTCTTGGTTTCTGAACTTCTGCTTGCTCCTTGGACTATTCTCTGTGGTGACATCTTGATTCTAGGACTGCTTTTCATGTTCAGACCCTTCTGCTTTTAAAGACACTCTGTGTATGATCCTTAACTTTCTAGGTTTGTCCATTTCTTGTTCTTTTGAACTATGGGTACGCTGTCCTGAGCACTCAGCTCTCTGAAAAAGGGCAGTGTTGACCCAATGCATCATGTTTGTTAAAAAGGCAAATTACATGTTTGGAATCATTTGGAAATGAATAAAAAAATTTAAAAATGACTATCACAATATTATGAAGTAATCATCAATTGCATTTTGCAATTAAGGAAGTAGTGGTAAATTATAATTACATTTGCCCAGCCTATCATCCACGTGCATTGAAATCATACACATTTGTGCTGTTATTTCCTATGTAGAAGAAAAGTGCTTTCAGTTGGGGAAGCATCTTAATATATGGGGTGGCCTTTGGCCTGCGTTATGGTTTTATTTGCACTAAAGAAGAATGCAATCTTCTGAATTTTACCTGAATATCAACCCTTCATCATAGGTATTACACAGCTGCCAGTAAGAGCTTGTGTTTGTTTTGACCTTTAAAATTATAATTACAACCCAGAGTTAGAGAGTATCATAGTTGTGGCAGGTTAAATGATTCAAGGTGTCCAAAGAAAATTACAGCAGTTTATCTAAGACTTCATTATCTTTTATTGCCATTTTTGGATGGCTGTCAACCATAACATATCACATTACTTCCAATGTAAAAGATTACAGGTTCAAGAAAGAAAACAGAGATTTTGATTTAAATATCTGTTCTGTGCACATTTTGTTGAGGGAAATGAACACAAAACAGCAAACAATGTTACATATATTCCAGTGTCCTCTTCTTCAGTGATGATTTAATGCCAATAGAATTTTATCAGTTCAAATTAATATTGGTTTCCCCAAATAGTCAACACTAGTGACTGAATTCTCTTTATTGACTGCTTCAAACAGGGACACTTGATGATGGTTGAATGTAGTTGTTTTCTAGTGTGAAGGTTAGAAAACAAGAAACTGGGTTTTTGATGAAGCTGTTTGGTTCACTGCAGGGCAGCCAAAGGGTTTGGTGTAAAACAGCTACAATAAAACATAGCCTCACAGTTAGCCTCCTCAGTGTGAGATTATTGCTATTATCTTGGCTGTCCACCTGTATGATTAATCTGTTCCTTTTCTTTCCTCCCACTTAATGGGGGAATAATACTATCCTTCCCCAAAAGACATCTTCTCAAATTAGTTTTATGCAGAGTGGCACTAATAGTGGAGTCTAAAGTACAGGTGGCAGAAGGGGGCATTGGTCCCGTCCCCTCCAGTGTGGAATGATGGCTGAGATTAGATGCTTCTTGCCTTGTTGTTTTTTGTTCCTTCACCACCATCAAGACAATGATGGCAGAATAGGCAAGGCCCTGTGTCTGTTTGTGCTATTTGTTCTGTATGTTGTGCACCTGAGATCATAATCCTGTATGTGTTTACTCAGAAATAAGTTCTGCTGAGCACAGTATAAGCTAGAAAGCAGTCTTATACTGAGTCAGACTGCTAGATCCTCTAGCTCAGTACTGTTGACAATAACTACAAGTGGCTCTCCTGGTTTCAATAGGGTTTTTTCCCCCCTGCCCTACTGGGACAGACTGGGATTGAACCGCAGACCTTCCGTGTGTAATGCAATGCTCTGCTACTGAGCTATGCTTTTAATGATAGACGCATGAAATAACGAGACCAGACACAGAAGATTGGGTTGCAATACGGGCCACTTTATTGATATCTTTCCTATTTATGTAGCTTTCTTGGGGTATGCCAATGTATGACAGGGGGAGATCCCTTGCGGGGGCGTCTAGGCAGTTGGTCACAACTGACCTAACCCCTAGAGTCCCTGGGCGACTCACCTGAGCCCCAATGGGGATCCCGGTAACGTCCGGGGTTCCCTTTGGGCGCCATCTGCTGGAGGGCCCTGCCCCAGGATGAAATCCTTAAGCCGAGTGGCTTCTGGGAAGGATCGCAACCCGAAGCCGGCCCTAAGGGTAGCCTACCTTGCTGCACCCCATCCATTCGGATTCCGGTGCAGTTCAGTGAGGGCTATCCTTCCACTCAATTTGAGGTTGCCATAGGTGAACGCCATATCATTATCTCCCCACTCCCCGCCACTGATAGGGGCAAGTGTCGACTTAGCCCCTATCCCCCACACAGGAGGCCAAGACGGCCCTCACCCCTTCCTGCATACCCTCAAGAAATAACTGGATCCCCAGGTCTGATAAGTGGACGCCGTCAACCCTATACAGTTCCGGGCGTTTATATGAAATGCCCGGGTACTGGATGAAATGGCCAAGGCCACCATCCATGGCTTTATGCACAGCTTTGTTTACTTTCCTGCGGGCGATGTCCAACAACTTAGGCGGGCCCTCGCCTGGATACGAGAGTCGTGGAATGATATCAGACCAAATCAAAATGACCTGCGGCCAAGCCGCCTTAATACGTCGCATGTCAGCAAGAGCCTGTAGCGCCAATGCCCGGCCTTTCAGTAGGCCCAGATCGTTGCCTCCGAGATGGATCACCAAGACATGCGGGGGAGGGCCACGCCGCTCCTGAAACAGCAAAGAGATTAGACCATTCCACCTCAAACCCCGTCTGCCAAGCCATTCGAAAGAGGCGGTGTCTCCGAGTCCCAGCTGCGGACCCAAATGGCTCCTCCTGGCATGACGTGCCGCCCAATACACAAAGCTGTGGCCACAAATCAGTACCCGGTATCTCATATCTGGAAGAGAAAGCACAGACAATCACAGGACAAGGCGACAGACATAGTCAATTGCAAATCGGACGGACATAGCCCTTATACGCAGCTGATTTCCAGCGCCCTAACCTCTTAATGGCCTCCGGCTGCATCCCCATCGCGGCGGCCGTAGAAGCTGCCCCAATTCTAAAGGAGTGAGAGCAAAAACGAACACCACCCAAACCCAGGCGTGCCAGGGCTTTGTTTGTGACAGCCCAAAATTGATACCGTGTGAGGGGAGACCCATCAGCGTGACAAAAGAGGGGGCCTGACTTCAGAGGCCTCAATTTCAAATACTCCCTAAGAGCAACCACCGGGCAGAGAGACCGGTCGTGGCACTCACGTAATAGAATGCTCGAGCCTTTTCCCATCTGGTCGGTCTTTGACCGTCTAATCGTTATAGTTACTGACTTGGGACGCATGGTGATGTCACCGACCTCGAGGGCCAGTCCAGCCGAATCCTTTTTGGACGCCACCACCAGCTCGCTGATGCGTAAGGCGCCGAAAAAGGCCGTCAGTGCCGCCGCGTGAAGCAAGGCCACCTCAAATGGTGATGTACAAAGACTGGGCCACAGCTGGGAAAGGCCCTTAAGAATAGCCGGGGAGAGGGGTTGCCTATCGTCCGTTGCCTTGCCGCGCTGTCTGGCCCATCCCTCCAGTGCCTTCCTAATTCTAAAATCAGAAGTGTTGTCCCGGAAACCTTGAGCCTTGCTCCAAAAGGCCAAGGCAGCCAGCCTGGATCAGATCGATTGGGGGGCAAGGCCCTTCTCCTTAAGGGAGACACAGAAATGAAGAAGGTGAGGAACTGGTACCGGCCAGGAGTTAGGTAGACGTTCAGAGGCCCGAAACTCAAAGAAATCCTGAATGGCTCGCTTATATACCCGTCTGGTGCTGGGGGCGATGGAGAGGCTGATAGCCTTAACTATTTCTCTAGTCCAAGCTCCCACAACTCCTCCGGCATCGGGTCCGGCATCTCGGCAGCGCCTGGAGCCAATTGCCTGAAGCGATCCATCTGCATACGGGAGAGAGCATCGGCGATGCCGTTGTCCACTCCCGCCACATGGGATGCCGTAAAAAGAATGTTATACTGCAAGCATTGGAGTGTAAATGCTCTAACTACTGTCATGACCCGTTTGGACTTGGAAGTGAGGGAATTGACTACTTGAACAGTGGCCATGTTATCGCACCAAAAGCGGACTGTGGAATTTGCAAAATCAAGAGGCCACAGCTTAACAGCGACTAGTATGGGAAAAAACTCCAGGAAGGTAAGGTCAGCGGTGACGCCCGTACCAATCCAGGAGCGTGGCCAGCGTTCGGCGCACCATCTGCCAGCAAAGTAAACTCCGCAAATTAATTAAACCAAAATTACTAACCAAATTAATTGAATCAAAATTCGATTAATCAATCAAGGAGAGAATGGTCAACCAGGAGAGAAAAAGGGGGGGGGAGTAGGGGAGGAGAGACCACGTGGCAAGAGAACAAAGAGAACTCCAAGTAAAATCAATCAAAGTTAAAACAACAAGCACACAATCACCCATACATTCAAATAACACAACCACACAGCTGGGCTGCTTGCAATCACACAGAAAACCCCGAACACAGCCCAGCCAACTTAGCTCTTCCTCCTGGCTGAAGCGAGTAGGGAAGACCGACATTCCTCCTTCCTTTCGATCCAGTGGAAAAAGAGGAGGAAGCCAGGGGCGGCAAGGGGTAAAATAGACCCTGCATCTGCCCCGCCCCTGACTCCTCCTGACCAGGGCGTATCCACGCCCTGGCCAACCCCTGCGCTCGTCTCCATGCCCATCATTAAAACACCTCCCCCAGATCAACCATTCTTCCAGATCCGGGGGGGTGTCTGTTCCCTTAAGGGAGTTAATTAAATGAGTGTGAGATTTCAGTCTGTGTTAACATTGTGATGGTCTAATAGTCATTCAGATGTTCACTGGTTCTGTGGAGATTTTCAGACACGGAAAAATCGTCCCTTGCCGCGCGAGCAGCCTCCCGAAACTGCTGCGCGGCAAGGGTATTTTTCGGACGACGCTGTGCCTCTTGCGAAGCCGTCCGTGTCACTTCCGTGAAGCTTGGGACGGCTCCGCGCCATATTTCAAGCACGGGCAGCCTCCGTGATTGAAATATGATGCGGAGCCGTCCCAAGCTTCACGGAAGTGACACGGACGGCTTCGCAAGAGGCACAGCGTCGTCCGAAAAATACCCTTGCCGCGCAGCAGTTTCGGGAGGCTGCTCGCGCGGCAAGGGACGATTTTTCCGTGTCTGAAAATCTCCTGTGTTTCTTACTGTCCCACTATTTTTTTTTTTGAAAGGTTATATTAAAAATACACTTCCTAAATTTCCATTCTCTAGGCCACCATCACTGTCTCTAGTTATCATTTATTTTTGCAATAGTTGGGTATCTCTCTCTCTCTCTGGCTTTTCTTCACAAACGAAGATTCAGGAAGGACTCATCCTGCGCTTTCTGCAAGCGCGCTGATGACTAAAAAGGCCAATCCGAGATAAACAAGTCCGGTTGCAGAAAGCACAGCGGAAGGTCTCCTTGGGTGATGTTTCTGGGTTGTGATTCTTTCTGCGTTGTCATTTCTCTTCAAGACTTGTTCGATATGAGTTCTCAAATAAGGCTGCAGCATTGTGGATAGTTGTGAGAGGAGAGAGAGATTGTGGATAGTGCGTCTCCATGCCTCCTGATGTGAGGCCAGGGCGGATCATTGTTGGTGATCAATTTGGCCAAGCTTGAGATGTTGTTTCAGGGAGTCCTTGTATTGCTTTTTTGGAGCGCCCCTCTTACGCTGCTGATCCATGGCAAGTTCACCGTAGAGTACTTTTTTGGGGGAAGTGATGGTTCTCCATCCTAGAAACGTGCCCTGCCCAGTGCAGCTGTGTTCTCAATATCATGGCCTCAATGCTGGTGATCCCTGCTTGCTCAAGGACAGCAACATTCGTCACATACTCAGTCCAGTGTATATTTAGGATTGTGCATATACAGCACTAATGAAAGCGTTGAAGGACTCGTAAGTGATGGTGATAAGTGACCCATGTTTCAGAACCATACAGAAGAATAGACAGTACAATGGCTCTATACACACTGATTTTTGTGCTTCGCCTCAGGTGCTTATTACTCCAGACCCTTTTGTAAAGTCTTCCAAATGTACTATATGCCTTTGCTAATCTGTGATTGATCTCTTTGTCAATCTTGGCATCTGAGGAGATGATGCTTCCCAGGCAGGTGAACTGCTGAACCGATTTAAGCACAGAATTGCTGACGGCAATGTGGGGATGGTGGTATTCGTCCTGTGGTACAGGCTGGTAAAGAACTTCTGGAGACACACTATCCACAATGCTGCAGCCTTATTTGAGAACTCACGCCGAACAAGTCCCGAAGAGAAATGACAACGCAGAAAGAATCACAACGCGGAAACATCACCCAAGGATACCTTCTGCTGTGCTTTCTGCAACGGGACTTGTCTATCTCGGATTGGCCTTTTTAGTCATCAGTGCTCTTGCAGAAAATGCAGGATGAGTCCTTCCTAAATCTTTGTTTGCAAAGAAAAACCAGAGAGAGAGAGAGAGAGAGAGAGAGAGAGAGAGAGAGAGTTGTCATGACCAAATGGATGTATACAATCAACATCTCTTGCTTGCTCCACATACACACAGTGGCTGTGATCATACTTGTCAAGCATAGGAAGAGAGCCCTGATGCTGTCACTGATAGGAGGAAGGGGGAGAGGTGGGAGATGATTTAGACCATAGAGGAGCAGCTGGCCTCAGTTCATTTTTGAGGGAAGAAATTAGAGTGTGCTTTCAAATGGAGGGAACCTGCATTTTCCTTTTCCTAGGAGCTCAGAGCAGCTGGATCTTCATGGTCTGAATTGGCTAACCCCTTCCCTTCCTTCTCCACTGATAAGAAGGAGCAGCAGCAGCAGCCCCTTGCCAGGGCTTAACTTCTCTGGCCATGAGAGGTTTTTGGACAGAACACAAGGGCAAGACAATAGCTCTCTGTATCCCATCAAAAAAGGAACCTAGGTATGCATAAGCTGCACTTACATGCATATCAGTCACTAACAGGATGCCATATGTGTATGTGAACCTTGCCACAGACATAATCACAACTATTTAACTAACATTGTTCATTCTAGTACTAAAACGTAACCATACCAACCAAAAGATGTGTGTTGATTTATGATCAGACAAGGCTATTCTTGTTTCCCATAAGAAAACCTACCCACTAGTCAACTTAAAAAAAACCCAAAACACCCCAGGACAGGAGGCTTTCTATTATATAGAAAAAGGACATATTTGATGTGTGACTTCCTTCAGAGCCAGCAGCACTAGAAGGAACTGACACAGATGAAGAAAGGGGTTTTGAAATCTGTGGGAGAGAGGCCCAGTTAACAATCTTTTTTCCACACCTGCAGTCTGCTATTCCTGGGGCGAAAATCAGTCAACTTTTCCATGAAAGGGAGGCAGCTGCTACAACAGGATACCAGAATCATTGCTTTTTCTTTGGATGCTTGTTGAGAAATCTGCCAGGTTTCTTCCAAAGGGATATAGAAAAAATAAAAGAGGAAAAAAACAAGAATGCTCAAGCTTGGGGGTTAAGGAGCAAACACTCTTTAAATTGTGTTCAAACTGAGGGTGAAGTTAATGTTCCTGTTAAATAACTGGATTTATTTTTCTTCTGTTGTGCGAACCAACACTGATAAGCCTTGACATGAGATTTGATATCAAACCACTTTCTTTTGAAGGTACGTTTTTGGCATTGACATAGTGTAAGGTATCTTGAAGTGCTGACTTCAACAGTGTGAAAAGTGTTGATTTCCACCCCACCCCCCATTCCCAGGGCTGTGAAGATAGTTGAACCCATGCAAAGACAACCTGTCTTTACCAGTATAAAAACAACATGTTCTGTTTTTCGTTTGTGCTTGAAAGTTTTGGCACATGTCTGACTTACAGTTCTGGCTAATAAACGTTCTCCTGTGATGTCATATGAAATACAAGAAGAAAGAATTGGAACAATAAAAAAAGCCCCTGAAGCATCCAGTGGGTCTTTGAAATATAAACTGCAGCTCAGAAGCCCTCTTATTTTTATATTAAACCTGTCAGTGTTACTCAGTAGTTCAAAGCTGTACATTCCACCAGCTAAGTTGAAATAAAAAGAGCTTTCCATTTTTGTTTTCAATTTCCAATATAAAGTTGCTCTTACTCAAGAATCTTGTATTCAGATTTCTTCTGAGGAGATTATCAGACAGGAACATAAAAAATGTTCCTGTCCCACAATCTCCAATCCTGCCTCTGTCCCAAAACAATAACCCTCCCCACCACACTTACCTTCTCTCCTGCTGTTGAGGCAGCCCAGCTCACTTCTTGGAGTGAAATCCCGCCCGTTCTTGCAAGAAGACATGAGTGTGGGAAATTCAAAAAGAAAAAGAAAAAGAAAGCATTAAAAGTTACACAAAGCACCTAAACACAATTTAAAAGTCCAAAGTAACCCAAGAGGGTCATAAAAAGAGTGAAAGTTACCTGGATGTCCCAATCTCACCTGGAAGTATTCGCAGCAGACTGGCCATTTCCGTTGCAGTGACTGGGTTTAAATGGCCCGAGGTTTTGTATGCTGACAATGCCGGCACCAAAACAGAATGGGGATCTATTGACAGCTTCAGCCAACAATAAAAAAGATGGCAACATAATGTCAAAGGATGACATCATCTGATATTGACATCCTTTTGTGTTATGTTGGCATTATGCTGTCGCCACATTAGCCACATCTGATAATCTCCTGAGTCCAGGTGTTTTACTATTGTCTGAAACCACCAGTGATCTATGAATTCTGATGTTGATTTATTTTAATAGTTCTGTGAACTGATATATCAGCTGCCTTCTTTGATACCATTAGTAGCATTGCTAGCTGGTTATTTTTTAAACAGCTCTTGTACTTTTAATAGCAGCTTGACCTGTGGACATTAGCATATAATAATGCTTAGCATTCTGGTTAACCTGAGAGACTGCCTTTTTTCCATTCAGTTCTTGGGTTGTCTGGAGAATCTGTTGTGATGGTATCACATGATCCTGAAGTCTGTTTCATGGTTGTTTGGAGCAATAATATGTGGAATATTTTACCTTCTGAAATTTGAGGTGCTGTAACAATTGATACATATGATTATGGGCTGAAAACTTGATCTTTTTTTTCAAGCTTTCTGTGTATAGTCCAACATACAATTTATTTCACAGACAATAAAATTATTGAATTCATCTCAGATTTAAGATGAGACTTTCCCTGGTCAGAGATAAGTTGGATACAGTAGTGCATGCACTACTGCATTAGACTACTGCATGCATTCTGTGTAGGGATGCCCTGGAAGATGAAGAAGACAAAACCTGCAACTAGTACAACATGCAGAAGCCAGAATAATGACAGGAACAACTTAAAGGAAATGTACTATGCACTGAATCACCATCATCCTGACCATCATCACCACCATCATCATAATTTATATCCCACCTTTTACCCATACTGAGACACAAAACAGCTTACATACAAAAACATCATGTGTGTGTGTGATTTTAAAAAGTGATTAAACAATAGAAGGGATTAAGCCTATTTAAAAATCAATTAAAAAGCCAACAAAACAACACACCATCAAAACCCCATTTCAATCAGTTTCTAAAAGCCTGCAAGAAATAGGAAAGTTTTCACTTGCTGATGGAAGGGCATCAAGGAGGGAGCCATCCTAGCCTCCACATGGAGGAAGTTCCAATGTCTGCATCACATACTGATCTGCTGTAGCAGCCCTTTAGTTCAACCAGCTCTAGGAGCTCCCAAGACCAGAAATCGGATAAAATTGTGCATTGGCAATGAATAGAAGTACCCCAGTCATAGAGAAGGGAAATATCTGAGCATTACTTAAACATCAGGGTCTGTAAAACAAATTACATGATGACTTTTAAATGCTGAAATTCTATATTGTTTCAAGCAGTTCAAGCATGTGCTTTTGATCATATGTTTCACTATAATACAAAGCAAGTAAGGAAAAAGGAGAGAGTGACTTTGGCAGAGAGCATGTGCAATGAACAGCAAGAGTTTGCCTATTTTTGAAAACCAACAGGGGGGAGTTGCACTGATACTGACAGTTCATACTTAACCTTAGTGGTTTGCTTGTCTGCCATATGCCAACAGGGCTAACACAAGAGTGCCAGAAATGATCATTGATCAATAGTTTGAAATTGCAAAACTTGAACTCTCACCTTCAGTTTTGCAGTGTTGTACTAGGCATTGGTACATCTTGAAGAGCAATTCATCCTTGCTTTGGATCAGCAAGCAGTTCCAGAAAACTACAGTATGCTATGCATGTATTTTTAAGTTCACTTAATAGTTGTGTCAGTGCTCACACAGAGCAGGTTAAACCAGGAAAGGATCAATAACTATGGAAACATCTAAATGGGTACACTGAAGAACCTAAGTACTAGGTCTCAAAGATTCTTCAGAACACAATGACACAAATTGACTTTGTTGATCTTCCTTCCATCTTTCCTTCATTTTTAAAAACCATGATGGCTCCTTACCTGCTATAGCACTAAAAATTTATAAGACTGGTATGACCTTAATTTTTATGTGGACGCTAGATAATGAAACATCTAGTAGTTACCTAGCAACTTTTTTTTTCTATTGACAGTTGGTACATTTGATAAGACCAAAAGAAATATTTAAGGGAGAGGACCTCAAAAGTGGCAAAACCACATTGTTAGGCACTACATTATCCCAAATGTCAGATTTTTGGCAAGTCTAAATTTGATAAATATAAAATGAGGTCCTGCTCCTCTACTCCTTTCCCCTATGCTACCCCACTTCACCAGAATTCTCCCTCTCCCACTCACAGGCTGAATGGGTAGTTGCTCAAATGGATCAAAGTAGGCTCTGTAGAAAGGCTTTTGTTTCTCAGAAAAGCCCCCACCATCAGAATGGATAAGGGTAGTGAGAAACCAAAATAAATGCTGCTAATCCTGCCCCATGAAAGGAAATAGGTGATAGAGGCTATTAGAGAAACTAAAAACAGTGGCTTAAAATAGTTTATTGACTACATTCCAAATCCAAAACTGTATTACACACTCTCTCCTATCAACAATAGATGGGTATGAAGTGATGAGAACTGCTACCAGCCCTGCTGTTTAGGATTTCTGCTCTCCTTGGCTCCATGCCTTATACCCCCATACGCCTTACCCTGAATTCCCTTCATAACTGCCTTAGTTTTCAGCCAATTTTTAAATTCAGTTTTTAACATCATGTTTCTTCTTTCTCATTCTGCTACCATCCTTTTCACTATGATATCTTTTCTCTCAGTTTATTCACCTCATTTTCTTTTGATGCATTGCCTTGCTGGAGACTTCTAGGAAGCATTTCTTTCATTTAACAAGAACAGCAAAAACCAACTGTCCCTAACATTATGTGGTGCATAGTGGAGTACTTCCTCAATACTGAATTTAGGGATGTTTGGTTCAGAAGATAACGCTTGACTACCATCCTATGACTCAGATCATAAGTCCACCAGAACTTCTGTCTCCAACCTTGAAGATGTCAATGGCTGCCCATTTAACAAGCTGGTTAGAAACCTTTCAGTGGTCAAAACTAGCCACAATATAGTACTTGACAGCCTACATAAAGGTTCTGTTGGCTTTTTCTCTGGGCTGAGACAGTACGCTGTGCCTCAATGTAATAGCAGGAGACAGCTTCAATCAGAAGGGCTCACTTAGAGCTGTCCAAGATTTATTTGCCTCTATGTATGAAAATGATTCCCTTTAACTTTTAACCATCATGATTGGGATTTCCCTACCTGATCTGATCTGGCCTACCACCTTCAACAGAGCTGACCATGATTTTACTCCAGCAGATAATACCACTTCCCTTGCAATCCTCAAGTGCTCACAGAATGGGACACTATACAGACAATACCATCTACTTGCAGACATCTCTTACTTTTTCCCCCTTTTGACCACATACAATATCCAATAACAATAATGATAAGGATAATTTATTTATTACTTGCCTGTCCCTATGGATCAAGGCATGGAACAACAGATTAAAATACAACAACAAATCACCTCCCTCAAATACCCTAATACAATGCTTTTCCTGGAATAATGTCTAGTGTTTTTTATTTTTTTCCTCCATATACTTATTGTATCAGGGAAGTATATTCATTCAGGACATACTTGCATACTTGCTGGAATTCAAACCCTACTGTGTACGCAGGGAAACATATTAGTGAGATTTGTCATATTAGATTTTTTTTGGCAGTTCAATAGTTTTTTTTTCCAACAAAGAATCATGAAGTCTGTTGCATAGCAGTTCATGCTAGACTGAGCAAGAACAGACAGAAGAAGTCATTAATGGTGCCAATCACAGAACCCATTAGGCTGGTCTTACTCTGCCTGCCGCTTGACAATGCTGACTGTTTTAATAGGAGTCAGCATGCTCCTTGAAATATCAGTGCTTGGAAAATTCATATTTTAAGAACAGGGAACCTCTTCGCTTTTCTAACAAGATTACATTTAGAGAATTATGATGGACACTTGAACTAATGTGCAGTAATTTTGTAAGTGAGGGAGTGAGTGTGGAGAACAGAGAGAGATAATACACAACAGAGCTTGGAAAAATTAAATGTTTAACTGCCATTCACAGAAACCTCCATCCACCATGGCTCCTGAGCATGTCAGTTGGGTGATTCTGGGAGTTGTAGTGCAAAAAGTAATATTTCAGGACTCAGTAACACTGGTGTGATAATCCCGCTCATGCCACCATCCAGTGACTATGAACTAAGCTCCACCCAGTTAACAAAGAGTTAAACTAACCATGTTAGAAACAGAAATACATAAAACCAAAGGACATACCCTTTGTCAAGCATTGTATGAGTTAGAGGAGAGTCCTATGTCCTCCATTTCCTGCTCTGGTACTGGTTGTTGGCATGATCTTGAAGAAGGAATGGCAGAGGCTGGAACCCTGAAGGGCCAGATGCCTAGTTTCCCTAGCCATGGAAAACTTAAGAACAGAATGTTAATTTATTATTTTTATTTATTTTAGAGTATTTATAACTTTTTCTTCAGCCACAAAGGCTCTCTGAGTGGCTTACAAATTGTTAGCAATAGCACTTACAGTTCTACACAGTTTTATAGTGCTAGGCACTTTCTATGCGGTTTACAATGTGTGTTAGCTAATTGCCCCTGCCAGCTGGGTACTCATTTTACTGACCTAGGAAAGGATGGAAGGCTGAGCCAACCTTGGAACCTGGCAGGATCGAACTCACAATGTTGTTGGTGTAGTACTGGCATTTAACCACTGTGCCACTAGGGCTCCTAATGGCTACGTCTGTGTAAAGGACAAGGGACTTTTTAATTTAGAGGTATTTTTAGGTTTTTTTTTAATTAAGTTCTCTAACCAGTTGTCAATTCCAAAGCTTAGTAGATGTAACTTATATTTGTAACACTGCAACTTCTTAAGCTAACTACCTTCAGACAAGTGCGCCATGCTGTATGATACTATACTAGCCTGCTGTAATCCATCTTACTGCCATAAAGTCTTTCTATTTATAAAGTACTATTGTCCATGTTCTACCTACTTCATGTGCTTACAAGGTTTCTTTCCTCTTGCAGGAGAGAGCAGAAGGGCCTGGGAAAAGCCAGAGTTGTATAAATGGGATGGGGGAATAGACCCTTTGGTAACAAATAGCCATATCACCAACTTGTGGTGACAGAAGGGGAGAGTCCAAGGTTTTAATTTCTCTTATATAAGACCACACAAAGCCCACAAAGAGAACTATGCTCTTTTTTTTTGGCACCCTCACCCTTTTCATAATCAACCCCTTGAGTCTGGAGACTAACCAAAGCCTGCTCCAGCTTGGTACCATTCCTTCTGGGTCATCTGCTATGATATTTCAACTGGATGTGGGTATCTATGTCTGCTCATCACATGTAACCTCTACTCCTTTCAAGAACAAATGGAATGGAGAACTGTGAATCCAACCTTGCAGAACAGAAATGGGCAAAGTGTGGTCTATGAGACACAGAGTTTCCTCAAGGCCTTTTGTTTTTTTGTGGCTTTCAGGGTCATCCTGGAACTTCCAAAGCCAAAGCCTCCCAACTAAGACCCAAATGAGCACTGTTGATCATACATTATTACAATGCTGGTGCTTCAGCATAAAACCTCATCCCAACCCCAAGATATTAAATCACAACCAGATGTAGTTTCATTGAATTCTGGGTGCATTTTCTAGCTATCTTCAGCTTGTCTTAGAAGCCAATATGGACAATGCAAATTCCTTGGGGGGGGGGTAAAATTGGCTTATCCAGTTACCTACTTCTTCTCTAGAACTTTCTACATAATGGGGTCCATAACAGAAACATTTCCCATATATCTGACTAAACAGAGAACCCATTCAAGGAGCAAAAGTTTCATATAACTATGTCTGTTTTACAGTTCAAATCAGTCATGGTCTGAAAGCTAAATACTTGAAAATACTGTTTGCAAATGGTTTCTTTAGGAAGTGTGATAGATCCAGAAGAACATAGTCACTCATTTAGGAAGGGATTTAATCATCCATCACAAATATTGTGGTTGAAAAATCAAAGACAGTTGGTGATGAATGTTCTGTATCTCCATGTGAGCATTTTAATCTGTTATGACAGGGACCATTGGTTGTCCAACTTTGTTACAGACTTAAAATGATGATGCTTCAGTGTCCTTCCCAATGGTGTATAAACAAGATGATTTCCAATATTACACTATTTTGATACTTATATAAGACACTTCAGCACTTTAAATGTAGAAGAGAAGTATAGAGCAAACCATCATTACATCTGTTTGAACCCACCTTGTCCCAATTAGCCAGAGAGGCACTGCCCAGGTGCTCACAAATATGATCTATTAGGTTGGTAAGCTCAGGAGACACAGCCTTCTATGTGGCTGCATCCTAATGGAATAGTGTATCATATGATGCCTGTGTGGCTTATTTCCTAATTTTTTTTACACAGGGCTTTAAAAATCTGTAGATTTCAGCCTACTGTTGAATGCATAGATATCCATCTTTATTTTGTAAACTCAAATTTTAATATTTGCTGTTATTTTAAATTAATTAGTTTGCTTTTTTATTTAATTGTATTACATTTAGTTGTTTTTTCCCCTTGAAAACTGCCTTAAGCAGGCTTCACCTCAAAAGGTGGGAGATAAGTATTTTAAATAAATAAATATTATAGGGACACCAGGGAGAGGCAATCATGTGTCAGGGACTGTGGGATGGATGCACATCCCACAGGAGCTTGAATCTAAAGAGCACATTTCTCAGTAGTCCTGTTTACCATCACCATCACCATCACCATCACCACCACCACCACCTTCTCCTCCTCCAGCTACTTAGCACATGGTATCGCTTGGGAGAGCAGTGAAAGAGCAAGTGGCCTATGGTAGCTGTGGTGTCAGTGAGGCAGTTTATTTTGAATTATCCAAGGTGCTGAAATCTACCAAAAATAGGTTCAGCACTTTGGATAGCTTATTTAAAGTTCAGACTTTAAAACTCATGGGGCTGAGTGCTATCAAAGAAATGTTGACTGAAAAAGTAGTGGGGCAAACAACTAGACTAAAAAGGGTGACATATACAGCCATGGTACTGGCTCGTTGGTTCTCCATCTCTCCCCTTATACTCAGTCAACTCTACAAGCATGCTGATGTCATTGCCAGCTATACACGCATGTTTTTTTCCCCTGTGCACAGTCATTTGAAATGAATGGGAGCAATGCAAGTTCATAGTAGTCTCCAAGCAGACAACAGTTTTCTACGCTTCTGACAGAAGTAAATTTGATAGAGAAATGTTAGGAGGATATTATCATAGGAAGGAGAAGGGCACCTTTGCACTTCCCTTATCAAATAACAGACTTCAGAAGCAAAGGTGAAGTCCATGGGCTGAATGCTTGATGAGCCACATATATCGATCCATTTTTGCAGGAAGGCAGTAATAATCGACAATTGAAAACACTGGAAATGTTGCTGCATTTGCTGTGTTAATAACACGTACATTTAAACTTTTAGTGACTTGTATTTTCCCCACTATATTTGACTAATGCCATTGATTCAGCATTCACTGTTACCTGTTAATTTTGATCAGCAAGCCATAGGCTTGCACAGAGATAATTTCTGCATTGAAAGCACTCTAAAATAAAATAAAGACCTTTTTATTTAACAAGGCATTCGGTTCTTAGTACGTTGCAGCAGATAGGGGTTTTAATGGGTATGTGTGTGTGTTCTTCTTCTTCTTTTTTTACTTCATTCTGTTTTAATGCTGTTTTGATATTTTTAAATGCTGTTTTTAACTTGTAGTTTTAACTTGTGTTTTAACATCAAATTTAGTTTAATTGTGTTTTAACTTTTGTATTTAGATAATTTGCAATAGTACTGGTTTTTTTTTAAGATGCTGTACACTACCTTGAATCCCATGATGGGAGAAAGTAGGGATATAAATTAAATTAAATTGATAAAGGTGCCCCTTATGCCATCTGCACCAAGATATTAGACAAGCTGTGCACATAAATCCCAGTAAATTTATACTAAAATTCCAGGTACTCGTATTTGAGTAGAAATGCTATCCAGAGTTAAACAAAATCCACCCAAAGCATTACTTAAGTCCTTAATTTTCCCTTTTCAAATTTATAACTTTATTTTTATTTGATAGATAATTTATATTCATCAGATGTACAGTATTAGATCACTATCTAGATTTCAAGCAGTGCTAGGACAGTGGGGAACCTATGGCCATCTTGATGTTGTTGGACTCTAGTTTTTTCCAGCATGGTCAATGGCCAGAGTGATGGGTGGAAATTATAGTTGAAAAACATCAGGAAGATCACAGGTTCTCTACCACAGATAAAGGTTTGTGTGTTTTCTGTTTTCCAGCATTTGTCTTCTTCCTCCATCAGGACAGGAAGCCATCATAGATGCCACCTCTATGGAAGAATGCCTCAAGTTGGATTGGAGTGCCACAAACGGAATGAACAGGGTAGTGCATTGTGTTTCAGTCTAAGGACATCCAGTTCCTTAATAGAAATAACAATTTTTCAGTCTCAAAAACTGAAATAGTAGAGGTAGAAGGAAGAGCTAGATATTTTTATTGCATTTCACTGGATGAAGTAGGCTGGAACAGACTAACATGAGTAATCACCCAGAAATTCTTACATGGGGTCCTTTTACACTATTGCATACTGTTTACTTCTACATAGGAGAGATGGAGGTAGTTTTCCTGGCTCAGGCTTTGGCCACACTTGTTGCTAGGGAGGGAGCAATTAACCCAGAGCTCTTCCAGATAAGAACAGCTATGGCAAGGCTGGGGGAGAAGTCAAGCCAGATCATAGTTCTGTAAGCCAAACAAGGTCATCAGCTGGTCCAAGGGTTGAAGAGTCAAGCAGGCTGGTCAGCCAGTCCAGTGGTCAGGGTTCAGGAGTCTAGAGCAGGAATATCAAGCTAGAGCCAGAAAGAAGACAATTGTTTCCAGCTGGAAACAGAGGTCATTACCATCTATTAAATTGGCTGCAGCCAGCTGTCTGTGATTAAGAGTGCTTCGCCGGTTGTTTGGCAAGAAGTCTCCTAGAATGTCATTGTTCTCCTCTGTTCTCTGCTCACCAGGTCTGAGGGCTTGGGGGCAGTGCTTCATCCTCTAAGTGGTCTAGCTGTTCAGATGGAGCCTGTGCTGGATCAACTTCAGGTAAGTCCTGATTCTGTGGACTTTTTCAGATGCATGAAATATACTGCAAGCAGCCTTGTCACGTTGCGAGGCTGCTGCGCTGCAGAGCGTCCATTTCGTATGATGCTCGCCCCTAGCGGTACTGTTGCGGTACCGTGGGGAGAGTTGAGCGTCATATTTCCTCGAATTTTAAGCACGAAAGTTTATCGTGATTAAAAATCGAGGAAATATGACGCTCAACTCTCCCCGCGGTACCACAACAGTACTTCCAGGGGCAAGCGTCATACGAAATGGACGCTCTGCAGCGCAGCAGCCTCGCAACGCGACGAGGCTGCGTGCAGTATATTTCATGCATCTGAAAAAGTCCTAAATCTCCTGAGGCTGCCATTCTACAGAGTAGGCTTCAGGATTCTCTTCATCCTAGTCCATGACAGTAATTTTATAATGCTGAAATCCATCTCAGGGGTATGCATACATGTCTTAAGTGAGCCTGCCTCATTTCCCCCCTCATTTGTTTAGAGCACAATACCCTACTTTTTAATCTTTAGGCCTTCCAAAGGGGTTATGATAAAATAAACAAAATGAAATGAAATAGCCATATATGAGACCCATAAATCAGCTTCTTATCAGCTAGGTTTATTTCTTGCCCTGGATATAATTGTTATTGGAAATTATAAACGAATGCTGTACCAAATAGTATGAACCAGCTGGGGCTGCTGAACAGATATTCAAGTGGGCTTGAGCAATTTGTCCCCCTTTGATCTTTCTATGTAACCAATTATTTGACATATAGATGTTTTTACTCTCAGGTTTATTTCCTTCTTTGTTCTTAACAGTTAGTTGGTCTTTGCTGTTCTTTTGTTATAATAGGATAGTCTCACATGGTGTTTCCTCTGCATGATGGCTACCAACAGACCTGCATGCATAGAAACCATCTTTATTGGCTCCTGTGACCAAACATAGGTTTTCATCGTGAACTATCCCCTGAATGGTTTTCTTAAAACAGTAAAATGGACACTTTCCCTTCTCATCTAACTACAAAGGTGCAAAGTTATTTCTCCTCTTTTATAGCCCTAAGCTCAACACCACCCCACTCTTCTGGGCTAAATTTGATATTAAAATGTCCAATATTCTTACAATTGTCATTTCCTAACAAGAGGAATACTGAGTGGGAGAAAAATCTGTGGGTTCTTCATTCTAAGTAAGAAGGCTGAAATGGTAGTGACTGCAATGATCAGGAAAAGAGACTAAGGATAATGTAAGGTGTCCATATTTTTACTGAAATGTATTTTTAGAAACACATTTAATGTGGAAAGAAAAATGAGCAGGAGGATTTATTGAAGGGCACCTGGAGAGGGTGGTGGGAGGGCGTGTGATATAAACCTATTTATCAGGACTCCTATAAATTGGAAAGAGATCCATAGGATGTTTCTAACAGACTCAAAAAATTAGGAAAGCTGTGAGATTGATCTCAGTCAGTTTCTCATAACAAAAGAAAATATGAGATTGACCTTGGCATTGCAAAATGCTAACATGCTTCCTGTTCTGGGGTAGAGAAGAAACATCACTAGTTGACAGGGACCATTTTTTATTTTGTTTTACTGCATTTCATCATCAAGTGTTTAAAGGAGAGGCTTTTCTGTTGCGAGAGGCTGCTATGGTTTATAGCTTACTTTTAGTGCTATTAAGATCTAATCTATCACTCGTTCAGTCGATTGTATTTGACAAGCTGCTTCTTAAACTTGAACTTTGTCATTTGGTGACAGATAACCCTGCCTGTTTGCTCAATTTCCTTTCCTTCTTCTGCAGCCATTTTTTTTTTTTTTGGCACAGCCTTTGCTGTGAGGTGTCTCATTATTAATCACCACCTTTAGGTGTGATTTATTGTACCATATAGTCTTGAGAAAGAAAGAAAAGAAAACAATGATGAGATGGTGAAGGAAGGCAAGCATGTAGCATTACCTTGAACAGGTGGCAAACATTATTCTTTACCCCCACCCCACCCCATATCATAAGATAAATATTAGCTTTCAAGAGATATAGATCCAGAAAAATAAAATATCCATTGCTTATTGGGGAGCCAGTGTGCAGTAATTATTAAGAGAATTTGACAAGGCCTTAGGGAACCAAGTCATAGTCCCTACTGAGCCATGAAACCCACTGAGTGACCTTGATACAGTAACTTTAGTTAGCCTTGTTCCATTGTCCTTGTTTTTGTTTTGGGCTTTAAAACATTTTTCTCTGTAAGGATTTTTTAGAATATGCAGCTGTGACAACATTTACATATATTTGGATCCAACAGAAAATGTGCAGAATGATTTTAAAAAGAGAGATTCTACATTAAAAATTATAAGGAACAACAACAACAACAACAACAAATTGTGTCAGTTAGAAATTCTTGCATTTCTATTACTTTGTTGATTTTATGCTCCAAAAGCACATGTCCAGAATTTCTCCTGATCACCAGGAGGCTTGTCATGAAACAAATCTAAATGCCAACATACCATTTTTTAAAAATGTATTTTTGTCCCCTGTGCTTAAAGATGTGAAAAGTGGGGCATGCACTCATGTATGGAGGATAATGGGCCTGAAGCAGAGGACCTCACTATTTATGGAGGTTTTCATGTGAATTCAAACCAGAAGTGTAGCTGGGGAGGGAGACAAACTGGGAATATTGCTCCACTCAAATAACAATTCTGCTCTCTTCAATGAAATTTTCCTTTAGTCCCCAAATATCTAGCATTGCAGTAACTTCAGTTGAGCATATAGAAATACAACTTAGGCATCCAAACAAAAGGACCAGCCAAAGTTACTAAAAGGAATGTAAACACAGCAAATCTGAGTCCTGGCTGTGAACAATATTTGCTAGAAATTTGGCAACTGAAGGAAAATTTCATGAGGGGTGTGTCTTATTTGGGAGAGCAATGCCCTCATTCCCCCCCCCCCCCGCTACATTCTTGATTCAAACACTCATCTTTCAGGAATGACTGAATAGGACTTCTCTCGTAGCCAAACCTACCTCACAGGGTTGTTGTAAGGATAAAGTGTGGGAGAGCTTCATTAATCTTTTTGAACTGGAAGAAAGATTGGATACTATATACCATGTAAATATTGAATAAGCAATAAATACATAGACAAAGGTAAATACATTTCTGCTGCATGCTGATTGTTGTAGCAAATAACATAGACATCTCTAAAAGGCTTCTGGTTAATGAATTAATCCAATTTGCTTTGGGGGTGATCGGCACATCTGTGGGAGTGGAGAACTTGTTTTATCCTGAGTCAGTCTGATTCCCCTGTAGAGTGTGCTGAACCAAACTGTTCCCTTGCTTGATAGTAATGTCTGGCTTGCCACATCTTCATCATTGCCATTGTCTAGCAACATCTATTCTCTCCTTGGAATATAATCATCCCCTTGATGCAGGCTACTTTGGGTACAGAATTATGCCATAGAGGGTCAATTCCATTTTAGTGGCTGTAGTGTAAGAGCTGTTCGGAAATGGAATACACTGCCTTGGAACATGGTGGAATCTCCTTCTTTGGAGGTTTTTTAAACAGACACTGGATGGCTATTTGTTGGGAATGATTTGATTGTGTATTCCTGCATGTCAGGGGGTTGGACTGGATGACCCTTGTGGTCTCTTCCAACTGTATGATTCTATGATCATGCATTTGCTGTAGTATTCAGTGGATTCAGTGGATTAACCCAGTGAAGTGGTTTATTGAGAACAAGTTGATAGGTCAATGTTAACAGCCAAGTTCTTCTGGCTATTGGCTCTGCTGCCATTTTCCACTTGCCACATATAAGTGGCTTTGACAACTGGGAAGTATAGAAATGCAGTAAAGAAAAATAAATCAATTCATGTATGAATTGCAAATCTTCATTAAAATGCATCTTTTCAATGTATTTTGAATCATGAATTTACAGTTAGATTGTTACGGTGGATCGGACCAATCTCATGTCATACTCTTAGTGATACATATTGTACTCCTATACCGCTACTACATGTGTGAACTAAATAGTAGGAAATTGCCCTAAAGAAGCTAGTAAATCTATGCTAATCTGTAAGTACTATTAATAAGGGAGGGGCAAACAGATCAAACGGGAAAAGATGCCAAGGAAATCTGCCTATAGATGGGTATGCTGCCAGGCAATGACATAACATGACACCACAACCTCAGTCTCCCTGCCTCCTCCTGCAGTGAGTGAAAATACCAGTTCTAGCTCACAGATAGACTGAGCAACCTTGGAGCTAAAATTACTATAATCCCTTTATTATTAAATCATGTTCTTATCAAGGACTTGTTTTTCACACAATCACACCTCTATTAAAATAAATAGAAGTTGATCATTGATTTGAGCTAAGTTTTTTTAACAGAAGTATGGTGAACTAAAGTGACAGGAAGGCCATGAAAATGTGTGATGCGTCAATCTTGCTGAAGCTCAGTAGGGCTTGGAATAGTCACTGCTTGGATAGGAGATTATCTGGGAACTGTCTTTGCTGCCTTAATTCAGCTGAAGAAAGAGAGAGGGACTTCATACAATCGATAGTGTGAGCTACAGCAGACCCATTAGATCAATGGGATTTATATAAGTATTGATTCAATGGGTCTTCATGGCCTGGGACCAGCAATTGTATTTAGATCTATATATCTAATAAGTTAATTTTACAGTCTTATTTTAGGGAATGGAGGGAAGGGGAAGTGATTGAGACCATAGAGAAGCAGCTGGTCTCAGCTTGGCTGGAGGGACGAAATGAGAGTACAGCCACTTTTTCCTTTTCCCCAGGAGCTCATAACAGCTGGACCTTTGTACATGAAAGCTTTTCTTCTCCCTCCCCTTCCCTCTGGTAAGATGGAGCAGCAACAGGCTCTCCCAGGGCTTGACACTGCTGGGCATGGGAGGTTTTAGCACTGAACACAAGATTCAGCCAATAGCCCTTTGTGCTCTATACAAAAAGGGACTTCTGCAGGTGTAAACTCTACATACGTATGGCTCAGTCACTAAAGGGATGCTGGCCATCGTCAGTTTTGAAATTTTCCTCCTGTGTAAACAAAGAAGCAAAATTGTACACATCCAACTTTATGGTGAATCTTCTTGGATGAAAGGTGTTGCTTCACAGTGATCCATGTTCTGAGATGCACTGTGCTGGAAGAATGTATTATGACTGTTTTGTATTGTGACTATTTTGTTGGAGGGACCAATTTTGTCCAGAGACTGTGTAGAGTTTCTGTTTTGTTCTTGTTTTTTGTTTAATTGAGGATCTAGGACTAGCCATTTGTTTTCATATACTCGAAACAAAGGTAGAATTTTCTGTGTTGATGAAACCTCTATGCATCTTACTACAAGGTCAGCATCTACTGCATTCCAGAAGTTCATCTTCCACCTCTGCATTCCTGGAGTGGAGAGAAACTTCACTGCTGACGTTTCCAGAGCCAAATAATGAAGGTGGCTGGTTTTTCTGTTATATTGAGGATTTTTATTAAGTGAAGAAAGAAAGAAAGAAAGAAAGAAAGAAATAAATAAATAAATAAATAAATTAATTTCCTCCAATATGCTTTTTGGGGGGGGTGAGAGGGGGAGTCCAGCAATGGATCAGATAGCCAGTTTAAGCAAGAGGATAGCTACATTGTGGGAGGAATTAGTCTAAAAATAAAAATATATTAAAAATTCCAGGGATCTAGCCCTTTTAAAAAGCAATAAAAATTTCTTCTTTAAAAGGAGTTAAAAACTCACTTACTTTCAAATTCATGCAGAGTGGCTTAAGAATGCAGACAAGCTCAATTAACATTTAAAAGTGTATTCTGAGGTCTGTGGTCTGAGATCACCCAGTTAAATTAGACTCATTACAAAAACAAAGGAGTCAGTTTAAAAATGCAAATCAAAAGTTTACTGAGGGTATATCAATCTCAATCTACATACTAAAACAAACTTTAAAAAGGGTTCCTAACTAACTAGGAGGATTTATGGTAGAAAGACTCAACCCAGCCTTTAGCGGTGGAAGGCTGCATGGTGAATATCATGGCATAGCATCATAGCAGCAGCATGGCATCCATGGCTAGATGGCAAAGACAAAAGATGGCTAGGCTTCATAAGATGGCTACATAAGACAAGATAAAGATGACAACATCTGCATGGAGACTCTAACTTAAAAGAGTCTCACAAGAGCAATAAAATTTAAATTAGGTCATGTGTTGAATGACCTAGCACTCCAGTTGTCTGGAAGTGCCCAGTGAAATAAGAGAAAGGGAGTTTGGGAGAACAGAAGCATGCAGGGAAAATTTCTACACTTATCTTAGGATGTGAATGGAGTACACAAGATTGTTTTTACATTACAATAATTATTTCCCCACATACTACATACATAGCCATGATAATGTTGGCGGGGGAACAGAATAATCAGTGGATGGAATGAAAACAGTTCTCCATGACACTTACACGTGTTTATTCTTATACAGGGAAGAACAAATAGCTTGTAGTTAGACTATGGCATTTGCTACCAGAAAATGGACACCTTTAAAAGGCGATAAGGTATATTCAAGGAGGTATAGTAAGTATGGCTATATAACACCTCTGGTATAACAGGCAGTATGGCTCTGTTCCTTAGGAGCACAAGACAAAGGATTGCATTCATGTCCTGCTTCCCATGGGCAACTGGCTGACCACTGTATGAATAAAATTTTGGATTAAGTGGCCCTTTACTTTGAACCAGCATGGCTTTTCTTATATTCATTTCCTTCCTCTGTCAGTTAAAGCAGAAAGTGCATAAATCCAGAGGTTTAAACAGTTATGCATTCAGCAAAGTTCTGAAACCATCTCATTTATAATGCTTAATAAGTCAGAAGTCTCTTAGTGGTTTTTGCAACAATAATGGTTATATATTATCTAACACCCCCCCCCCATGTCATGTGGAAGCTTGACAGGTTAGGACTTTTCCAAGCCCTGAGAATTCAGGGCCAAATGCTGAGATTCTGATATCACAGGAGGTGTGTCCTCATGATGTTACATAGGTGATGTTACAAAGGGCAGCCCCTGACACATTGAGTGTCAACCACAGTTCAGATAAAAAAACCACAAAGCCTAACAAAGTAAGAAAATAGATAGACTGGCACAATTTGAAGGCAGTGCTCATGTCCTGAGATTCTTCCTCCTTACTCTGAGAACCAGAGAAAAGGGGCCAGACCCCAAGATCTGGGAACCCTAGTCACATGTTTGTATCAAGATGATATCTATACTGGGTACAATACAAAAAGACTGGAAGAGGATGTTGGAAAATTAACCACCTCAGTGTCTGCCTTCCTAACTCCACTCTCAAACTTCCTGTTATCTCATGGGAAATCATATACAGCTGTTCCGACCTCCTGTGGTGAAGATCAGTATTCTGTACTGTAACTGCCTCTTCAATTCTGTTTGAGAAACAGCCACAGATTGCTGAAGGTTTGGCTCTTCCACACCATTCTTTTCTAAAAGAGTTAAGACCTGAATCTCCATTACTGATTCAAGTTCAATTATTGTTCCATAACCGAAGCAAGTCTTGGGATGAATCCTGCTCCTGCTTAGTAACCTAAATTAACTGTTTAAGCCTTAGAGCCAAGACTGTAGCAATATCAGAATGATCAATCCTAGATTCTGAATAACTTTTATAATAAGGATTATAGCAAACCCCATTTCTTTCCTGTTTGTTTTTTTGTTGGCATTTTTTTATAAGCTATTGCATTTGTACATAAAAAAAGCACTGAGAGCTAATTAGCATTTTTGGTGACTGTTCATGAAACTGAGAGGACACAATATAACAGTCATTTTCTTTGTTGTTGTTGTTGGGGTTTCTTTGGTAAAATTAGTCTAACAAAATTCTTTGGTAACAATATTGACCATATCTAATAACATCTGGGATTGATAGCAATTGGCTTTGAAAGTATTTTATTTCATATTTCATCTGCCTAATTTGAAGATTATTTGCAGTGGAAAGAAACTAATTTTCTTTATTTTTCTATTATATGTTGGCAGGCAAAGTGAAATCGTTAGGTATTTGTTTCTAAAATGAGCAATTACCCCCGCCCCCCCATGATAGCCAGAATTAACAATAGCCAGAATACCATTAGAATACATGGGATGCTTGCACTATTTGATGTTTACCCATAAACCATTAAAGACCAGTAAAGCAAATGGGTCCTTTCTAATGAGCCATTTTTGTTTGTTTGTTTCTTGGAGTCACATATTCTTTTCCCAAGACCCTCATTCTCCTTGACTACAGAGAAGCTATCACCTTGGCATTGGGATGACAGTATCACATCTCTTGAGGTTTTGTCCACCTGCCTTTTGGAGTTTAACAACTATGGTTTCAAGGAAAGAAGTGAGGGCCTGGAGCTCATTGTACCAAGCACACAACCAGAACTTCTATCCAGTAGGTGGGTAATCATATATGTGACACTTAATACTGTACTGAATAGCTTGCATATCCTTGCTGGCTTTCTACTGGCATATCTGGTCTTTTATTATTATTGGATTGGTGTACCTGAAAAGCTGAGTTAATAGTTAACATAAGGCAGGGAAGAGACAAGAAGCTGTCCTCTTTGCCATGTTGCAAAGTTGTAAATTCACACTAATGCTTAACTTGCACCTATGCTTCATTTACATTTGTTGTTATTGTGTGCCTTCAAGTCATTTCTGACTTATAGTGACTTTAAGGTGAACTTATCACAGGATTTTCTTGTCAAGATTTGTTCAGAAGAGGCTTGCCTTTGCCTTTGTCTGAGGCTGAGAGTGTGATTTGCTCAGAGTCACCCCAGTGGTTTTCCATGGCTGAGTGGGGATTTAAATTGTGATTTCCAGAGTTGTGATCCAATGCTCAAACCACACTGGTGCATTCATTTCCTTTTATCTGACACTTTTTCCTATCAGTTGAGATGCTTCATCCTTGTGCTCAATGAGACTGGTCTATCTGGGTGCCTTAAACTGATGTCTACAATCTATGTTCCTGGAGAAATTAATAGGCCAATCTAGGACTGGTAATTTAAAATCTGCCATTTCATCCAGACCTGAAATCTGCCATTTCATCCAGACCTGAAATCTGCCATTTCATCCAGTATGTAGGAATGCTAATATTTGACTGTTTTGCCCTCTTGAGTGAGGGCAAATAATTCTCACAGTTTCCTCCCCACTGCAAGAAAAAACAAATATTTCTGCACAATTCTTGCCTGACAGCCACACATCCCAAATTGTTTCAGGAAATTGTGATGTGCAGAAATACACATGGGCATTTGGTGAGTTGTTGATGTTGTTGTTTTGCACAACTCCCCTACTATTTACAGATAGCTTAGTGTGATTTTTCATTCAAGATTGTGGTTTTCTATGCTAAGTGATAATCTTGGACAACAAAAATATTGGACAACAAATTTTTTTTATTTTTTTGCTCAGAAGGCATCAGTCCTGCACAACAAAACCATGTAGTTATTATTGCTCTTTTCTGCACAAGTTTTTTTGTGTAAGATTTTTATTGTGCAACATTGCTGTTTTCTACACAAAAACCAGCAGTGTTGCACACAGACCACACATGGCTGCCTGGAAATAATTTTCACATGAACGACACCATGTATTTCTGTTCAGAAAAGTTTCCTGAAACACTCTGGGATTTTGAATACTGTGAGAAAACTGCAAAAGTTTTGCTACTGTATTATTCTTCCCAACCACATTTCTTAAGAGACTTTTTTTTTTGGCCAAAGAGTAACAGTGAATATTCTTTCCATCTCTAATGTGATGCTTTATAAGGCAGGTTTTTGAGTTATGTCTTCATTAAGCATTTGATTTCTTCACTGTTAGATTTGTCTCTTGCAAGCCATATAATAAAGTTTTGGCCCATTTAACCTAAAGAAGTTTTGCATGCTTGTCCTTCTGGCTGTCCTGGTAATGAGAGAAATTAATTAAGACCCTGCTCCTACTAAACCTGCTGGAGCCAGTGAGGATGTGAAAGTTTCCTCTTGATTTACAAGGTCATTATGGTTGAACTCAATACTTGATGAGATTATGCTAATTAAAATTAAGGATAGCTGATCACAGATGAAATCAATGTAAGGTGAAGTATACAAATTGTTATGTGCACAACAAAAACTATTTCAATATTATGCATTAGTCCTTGCTGCAAACTCTGGCTAGAATCCAAGAGACGACCTTGTTAATGGGGTGCAAGTGGTGGGATCCTTAGGTGAGAGTGATCATGTTCTCCTGGAGTTTGTTATACAATGGAAAGGAGAAGCCAGGCATAGTCAGACACGCATTCTTGACTTTAGGAGAGCTGATTTCAATAAACTCAGGGAAATACTGGGGATGATCCCATGGTCAAGAATACTAAAAGAGAAGGGACCTCAAGACGGTTTTGACTTTCTCAAAAGGGAGATACTGAAGGCACAATTTCAAACAGTACCATTGAGGAAGAAAAATGGGAGGTGTCTCAAGAAACCAGGATGGATGACTAAAGAACTTTCAATGGAGCTAAGTTTTAAACGGAACATGTATAGGAAATGGAAAAGGGAGGAAATCACCAAAGAAGAATTCAAACAGATAGCGAACACGTGTAGGAGTAAAGTCAGAAAAGCTAAAGTGCAGAATGAGCTCAGGCTTGCTAGGGAGGTTAAGAACAATAAAAAGGGTTTTTTTGGGTATGTCCGCAGCAAAAGGAGGAAGCAGGAAATGATAGGGCCACTACGTGGAGAAGATGGCAAAATGCTAACAGGGGACAGAGAAAAGGCAGAATTACTCAACACCTTCTTTGCCTCAGTGTTTTCAGAAAAGGAAAAGGAGGACCAACCTGAGGAAAATGGAACAGAGGACACAATAGGGGAAATCCAGCTGAAAATAAGTAAAGAGGTGGTACAGGAATACCTTCTTAATCTAAATGAATTTAAATCTCCAGGACCAGATGAACTACATCCAAGAGTATTAAAAGAGCTGGCAAATATAATCTCAGAGCCATTGGCAATAATATTTGAGAACTCCTGGAGAACAGGAGAAGTCCCAGCAGACTGGAGGAGGGCAAACGTTGTTCCCATCTTCAAAAAGGGGAAAAAAGAGGATCCCAACAACTATCGTCCAGTTAGTCTGACATCAATACCAGGGAAGATTCTAGAACAGATCATTAAACAGAGAGTCTGTGAACATTTAGAAGGCAATGCCATAATCACAAAAAGTCAGCATGGGTTTCAGAGAAACAAGTCATGCCAGACTAATCTGATCTCTTTTTTTGATAAAGTTACCAGCTTGGTAGATGAAGGGAATGCTGTGGACATTGCATACCTTGATTTCAGTAAGGCCTTTGACAAGGTTCCCCATGACATTCTTGCAAACAAGCTTGTAGAATGTGGGCTAGACAAGTTAACTGTTCAATGGATTTGTAATTGGTTGACCGGCCGAACCCAAAGGGTGCTCAGCAGTGGCTCCTCTTCGTCTTGGAAAGATGTGACCAGTGGGGTGCCACAGGGTTCTGTCCTGGGCCCAGTGCTATTCAACATCTTTATCAATGACTTAGATGAGGGAATTAGGGACATACTTATCAAATTTGCAGATGACACCAAATTGGGAGGAGTAGCTAATACCCTAGAGGACAGGATCAAAATTCAGAATGACCTGGATAGACTGGAGAGCTGGGCCAAAGCTAACAAAATGAAATTCAATACGGAGAAATGTAAAGTACTGCATTTAGGGCGGAAAAATGAAATGCATAAATATAGGATGGGAGAGACCTGGCTGAATGAGACTATGTGCGAAAGGGATCTAGGAGTCCTAGTAGACCACAAGTTGAACATGAGCCAACAGTGTGATGCGGCAGCTAAAAAGGCCAATGCAATTTTGGGCTGTATCAATAGAGGTATGGTGTCTAGATCAAGGGAAGTAATAGTGCCACTCTATTCTGCCTTGGTCAGACCTCACTTAGAATACTGTGTCCAGTTCTGGGCACCACAATTCAGAAAGGATATTGACAAATTGGAGCGTGTCCAGGGAAGGGCAACTAAGATGGTGAAAGGTCTGGAAACAATGCCTTATGAGGAGAGACTTAGGGAGCTGGGTATGTTTAGCCTGGAAAAAAGACGGTTTAGAGGCGATATGATAGCCCTGTTTAAGTATTTGAAGGGATGTCACGCTGAGGATGGAGCAGGCTTGTTTTCTGCTGCTCCAGAGACTGGAACACGGAGCAATGGGTGCAAGCTCCAGGAACAGAGATTCCACCTCAACATGAGGAGGAACTTTTTGACAGTCAGAGCTGTTCGGCAGTGGAACACACTCCCTCGGAGCGTGGTGTGGTCTCCTTCCTTGGAGGTCTTTAAACAGAGGCTGGATGGCCATCTGTCGGGGATGCTTTGATTGTGATTTCCTGCGTGGCAGGGGGTTGGACTGGATGGCCCTCGTGGTCTCTTCCAACTCTGCAATTCTATGATTCTATGATTCTATGACTGTACATACATCACACACTTTACTTCAGCTCCTCCTTTTTAATGAAACACTTCCTATGCAATTTATCCAGAACAGAACAATGTTCAGTACAGTAGAAGAGGTTAGCAGGCCAGAAAAGAAAATCAGGATCATCAATGCCATTGAGCCTTGGTTGGCCCTTGCAGTTTGTTCCATGTAGTGAAATAGTAGCAGTGGTAGCGGTAGCATATTGGCAATTGCAATCATAATCTAGAAGAGAAGACACCACTTTTTGTCACCTACATTTATTTCCTAGCTAAAACCACTTACCTTTGGCAGTAATATAAGAGAAGCTAATGTTAGCATCCAAGCAACATAATGGATTTGTACACCTATCCCTTTTCCCAATGTGATATATGAAGTACTCTTCTACATTCTACACTGTACAAACAGACCCATTTCTATGTATAAGAATAACCAGACATAAATCTAGTATTAAAAATATTGAAAAACAGTAAAAAAAAACTCAGAAGCATCTGTTGTTGACTTCAAGGTGGACATGTTGAATATAGGTATTTAAATAAAGACCTTGAAAGGCATTTCTGAAGAGGCCCAATTCAAAAGCTTAGAAGGTTAGGTTTGAAAATTAATTTGATAATGTTAAATGTTAAAAAATAGGAAATTAATCCATTACCATTATTACTGATTATTGTTATAGTCTATAGTAATCTGGCTGAAACACCTGTCACCCCATTGATTGCCAGGGTTGATTCGGATGATCTGGCTGGCTAGGCAGGTGTCCCCTACCTCCATCATCACTCCATGTGCATCCTTCCTGAAACTGTGCACTTGGTGGAAGAGGACAACCATCCCAGATAGAAGGAATGTACCGTTCTTTGGTCAAAGGTATATGATAGCGGTGTTCCCCTCCAAACAAACTCAAGATATAGTCTATTGAAATTAGTTCAGTTATCAGTAGCTAATTAGCAATTTAAAATGTTAATTTGGGACACCCCATGGGCTGTACAGAGAATATCATGGAGTTTAAGGAAGCAAGGGGCTCTTGTAGAAGATTTGAGAGAAATAAATTGTAACATAAACTTTTGTAGACTTGGACTATTTCCTCAAATGCATGGATGCATCTGAGATGCATGTCTTTGAATTCTACCATGTGGGTTGCCATTGTTGACTCTAGAATACATTTATTATAAGATTCTTCAAAGGGATTTCATCTGTGCTACATGGACTATATTATATGATTGTTGCCTAAGAATGGTGGAAGTCAAACATGTTGAGAAAGGCTTTCTAATAGTGTGGGATCTCATCCTACAATCTCTTCAATTAAGTGTGCCACTGATCTGCCTCTCTTTTTTTCTCTCTACCCCATCTTTCTTTTTTTTCTATCCCCATAAACATACATACTTAATCACTCATCAAATGCCTTGTTTAAGATTAATAAGGAACGAGGTAGTAGTTTGTTAAAGATTAATAAGGAATAACGTAGTTCTGTTAGAGGACACTGATCCTCTGCAAGTGCAGCAATGATAGTCAGTGACTCAAAGGTGAAGAATTCTTCATCAGAAATGCTTTGAGATATTTAATAGTATTTATTAGTTTTCCTGTGGTGGCAGAAATCCTCCTCCATCAGGGAAATGGGATGCATGAAGGGGGAGTGACCCCCGTTGGAAGATTATTGGTGCCACCTTAAGAAAGTGGGGTCAAAACTTGTCACAAAGAAACAAGGGGGAAAGTTTTCATAAAAGAAGATTCTGACTGTGCCTTCGGAGATTATCAGAGGATCCCCTTTTCAACATTCTTTTGTTGGCATAATAAAAAATCATTTTCATGCCAGCAAAAGAGTACTCCCTCCCGCACTTACCTTCCTTTCCTAGCAAAGGAAGCCCCGGCAATAAAGAGGAAGTGAACAGAGCCCCATTCACGTCCTTGTCCAAAATCCTGCAAGACTTCATTGCACAGGAAATTAAAAAATAAAACCAAAAATAAAGCCTGAAAAGTTACACCAAACAGCTAGACACACTTAAAAAGTCCCCGGTAACCAGGGGAGTGTCATAAAAAAAGCGAAACTAACCTGAGTGTCCTGATCTCACCCAGACGTGTTTGTGCCCAACTGGTCTTTGACACTGCATTCATGAGAGTTAAATGGCCCAAGGTTTTGCACATCGGCAATCCCAGCACCAAATCACAACAGGGGATCCATTGATGGCTACAGCTGTCAATAAAAAGAAATTCCAGAATAATGCCAGCAGAATACAAAAGGACGTTGTCGTCTGGTAATGGCGTCCTTTTGCATTCCGCTGGCATCATTATCATACCACATTTGCTGATCTCCTTGTCTCTGAGGAATAAAAATATAAGATCCCATTGTACCCATGAGTCATCTAAAATGGAAGCGGACCACTGCTCCCAGTAGCAGGTGTGACTTCCATGTCAATGGTTAGTAAATTCACTTCAGGTTTACATCTGAACTTTAAAGGCAGTATCCAATATGCTGAACTCACTTTTCAAGGTTCAGTACCTTGGATAGCTCTCTTAAAGTTGAAACTAAAACCTGGAGTGAATTTGGCCTCCAACTAATGAGGAAGTCACCAGCCATCATTAATTGCTGCTGTGGAAAAATAACACCAACAACAGTTGAAATCAGCCTTCCACATTCTGGCACCTTTCACTTCTTTTAGACTAAAGGGTCCAGTATTCCCTCACCATTTGCTGAACAGGTTGGGACTTTGAGTGTTGTAGTCTAAAACAACATCAGGGTACCAAGTTGTGGCAGGCTAGTTTAAAGCGAGAAAATGAAAAGAACATTAAAAGAAGACTCTAACTGTGTTGCTTTATGTTCTAAAAGTTTAAGTCTCCAACCTGAGAAAGTCATCTGAAATTTCTTGACCCCCCCCCACCCTCGAAGGTACAGAAAGTGCCCTGCTACTTTGATAGCCTGAGGCACTTCTGTAGCAACCAAGGACCTTCTTCCAAGTAACAGGTATATTTGAAACTGATAATGGGGGAAGGGGGAGGGAAGAAAGTGTCTCTATTACTTCGAAAAACAAAAACAAAACAAAAAACAAAACCGTTTGGGAATGAGATTTTTAAAGATAAAATAGAAAAAATTGACCCTTGTTTTATTTCTGTGCTTCATCAGTCCATTGGTTCTGGACATATATTGGGATGTTTCTTCATATGTTGAGATATTTCTTCATTCTTGGGCAAAATATGTGTGAATTACTGATTTTTTTAAAAAGCTGGCTACCTCATATGTAAGGTGAACTGCATGTAGTAAACTGGGAAATTATATACAACCAATGGAGACATAGTCCTTCCTCCATCTTAACCAGGAATAGAAACTGGCTTGATGGCAGTACATGTGAAAGGGATCTAGGAGTCTTAGCATGAGTCAGCAGTGTGATGCAGCAGCTAAAAGAGACAATGCGATTCTAGGCTGCATTAATAGGAGTATAGTGCCTAGATCAATGGAATTCTATTCTGCCTTGGTCAGACCTCACCTGGAATATTGTGTCCAGTTCTGGGCACTACAGTTCAAGAAGGATATTGAGAAGCCGGAACGTGTTCGTAGGAGGTCAACCAAAATGGTTAAAGGTCTGGAAGCCCTGCTCTATGAGGAATGGCTTAGGGAGCTGGGTATGCTTAGTCTGGAGAAGAGAAGGTTGAGAGGGGACATGAGAGCCATATTTAAATATTTGAAGGGATGTCATACTGACGATGGAGCAAGCTTGTTTTCTGCTGCTCCAGAAACTAGGACACAGAGCAATGGGTTCAAACCACAGGAAAAGAGATTCCACCTAAACATTAGGAAGAACTTCCTGACAGTAAGAGCTGTTCGGAAGTGGAAATACACTGTCTCAGAGTGTGGACAGCTCTTACTGTCAAGATGTCTCCTTCTTTGGAGGTTTTTAAACAGAGGCTGGATGGCCATCTGTCAGGAATGATTTGATTGTGTATTCCTGCATGGCAGGGGGTTGGACTGGATGGCCCTTGTGGTCTCTTCCAACTCTATGATTCTATGATCATGGGATTGTGTCTTCTCCTTCCCAGATTATTCTTCTACAAAAAACCCCTCTATCCAGTCAGCTTCATCTGTGATTTTATTTTCGTATCAGTACACATTTTAATGATGTCTGCTCTTAACTAGGAAAACAGACTCTTATTCTTGTTTCAGTTTTGAATAACAGAGAAACCTGGTTAACACTGGCAGGAGAAAGCTGGGCCAAAAGAGAAAAAAAGTGTGCAATCACTATTTCAGGTGTTAGTGCTCAGTGTGTACCTAAACAGGTCCAGGCAGCAAAAATTTAACAGCAGAGTGTTGTTCCTTCAGGCTTAAGAATAAAGGCACAGACCCAGGCTTGTGTCCAAAATAGACTTCTCTTTACTTGAGCATAACGAAGTATATTTACAGACATATACAGCATTCAGAAGAAAAACATCTTGCCACTGTGAGATCATAAACAGGACAACTTCACACAGTGAGATCCAAAAGAGGACTGCTTAGCTCTCAGTCAAGCCCAGCTCTGTTCAGCTCTGCTCCAGGACTGTGAGCTACTCAGTATTGATACATTTACCTAGCTAGCTTCTGCAAACTGCTGCTAGCTTACAGCATTGCAAACTGCAGATGGTTTGCTACATCTCAGCTCTTTACAGAATAAATCTACTGCATGTCCCAATATCCTTACACACTCCAATGACAAAAAGATTTTTTGGGGGGCTGCTGGTATGAGAGCCAGTATGTGGTAGTGGTTTGAGCATTGGACTACAACTCTGGAAGTAAGGGTTTGAAACCCCGCTTGGCCATGGAAACCCACTGGGGTGAACCTTGGGCAAGTCGCACTCTCTCAGACTCAAAGAAATGCAAAGGACCCCACTCCAAACAAATCTTGCCAAGAAAACCCCATGATAGCTTCACCTTAAGGTTGTCATAAGTTGGAAATAACTTGAAGGCACACAACAACAACAATGTGATCTACTACTTTAAAAGTAGCCATTGGTTAAACTTAATTTCAGTTTTGTTTGTTGGGTGTTAAATTATAGCTTTTATTTTGAGTTTGTACAGTTTTGCTTTTAGGCAATGCTTTTATCTTACTTTGTAAAGAGCTGGTTTGATATAAATTGCCAATATGTACCTTTGTGCAAAGGTGGTATACGCATTCATGAATAATAATTACATAGAGGGAAGCAACAAGGTTTTGTTTTGTCAGCTACTGAACTTTCTCAAATAGATCCATCCAGACATCTTAAATTGCCACCAAATTAGCCCCCCTCCCCGCAAAATTGCAAGGTGATTTTAAAGTTTCTTCCTTGCCAGGACATCTCAGAAATTTAAAGGGGAGCTAAAAGAGTTCTGATTGACTAATTTAATGTCTCAGGGTGAGTTACACTAGCTTATGAAGCTCTTATTTACATTTCAGCTGTCAGAGAGCCCCAATGTTTACATACAGCTAAATGCAGACTTTTGGTTTTTCTGCGTGTTTGTTGAAATGAATGGGCCTCAGTCCTTTCAGAGCAGAGATGAAAATATTTGACTATTTCATCCTTACATGCAATAATGAAGAATCTGTGAAATTTTCTCCCTAGTGCAGGAGAAGCAAATATTTCTGCACAGTTTCCATCTGGTATTCATACAACCCAAAGTATTTTAGGAAATTAACTTGCACAGAAATACACATGGGGTTTTGTGCAAAGATTGCTGGCTGCAATTATGGAAAAAAATACCTGTCAGTTTTTCACACAAAAACTTTCCCTACAAATTCATGTGTTTTTTAATCCAAAATTGGTAGCTTTTTATGGAATAATAATAATAATAATAATAGCAGCTTTGCTTCTGGACGTTGTGCTTGCACTTCTAGAAATAGCTTTTTGCACAAAAATGTGTATTTTATACATGAGAAAATCCATGTGTATTTCTGTGTATAATAATTTTCCCAAATACTTTGAGATGTGCAAATACCAGGTGAAAATTACAAAAGAAGAAATCTCATCTCTGTATTATTCTTCCTGACTGGGTTTCCTAAAGATCAAGAAACCCCCTTTTCACCTGGGAGACAGTTAATATTCTTTCACTTCTGCCTCTTTCTGAGAAGGTTCCGGACACAGCTATGTTGTATGTGTGTTAGGGGAGTGGCTCAGCACAGAGGCAAGCTGAGGGCATCTGTCAGAGCTACCTCAACTGTCCATGCTGAGCAATCACCGTCCATAGAAAAGAAAAGCTGGAAACACAGTGTAGATACTGGAAAAAAATGATTGATACTCCTTTTAGAAGATGTCCTTGACAGCTCCAAGACTTGCCCTTGATTCCTGTGACATTTGGGAATGGATCCTGACTATTCTTAGACATAGCCCTCTATCTAGTTTGTTTCCTTGGAGTATGACAGACTTTCTCCATTACTTGACCATAAATTATAATATGGTTTACTGTGCCACCCTGTAATTTATTATACTGTGTATGCCTAATAGGGTTGCTTCTATATCTTTCAGAGAGTTAGGGATAGGTCTTGTGCAAGGCTAATGTGAATGGTTGCAAACCAGAGATGAAGAAATCTAGTTTCATTGTTGTTGTTTTTTGTTTCTGAGAATCCCATCAACATTCTTGCCTTATCTAGGTTTTGTACTTGGTTTCAGGACTTGCCTCCACTCATATGGAAATATATGCATGTTTAGGAATACACTTTCTCTAGGGTAAACAGTTGTTTCCAAGGTGAACCTATCAAGGGGTTTTTGTGGCAAGATTTGTTCAGAAGAAGATTTGCCTTCCTTTGAGGCTGAGAGTGTGTGACTTTTGCAAAGTCATCCAGTGGATTTCCATGCTTGAACAGGGATTTGAACTCTGTTCTCCAGAACTGTAGTCCAACACTCAAACCACTACAGCATGCTGGCTCTTCTGCTGTATTCTTCTAATGCACTATACATAATTTTTTTCTGTGCATATTTAGTTGCATATCATTCATAAAAGAAAAAGAGAGCATCTGATGCTTCTAGTTTTCTGCTGATGAGGGGAAAGTGAAAGACAGACATGTTCATTATTAGTCTTACAGATCTTCTTGGTTAATGCAATATTTCTCCATACCCATTTTAAACACTACTTTTCACATACACGCCATGGCCTAAATCCTATTACTAGTCTCGGCTAGAGTGGACCCAGCAATTTCAATGGATCTTCCCTAGTTGGCATTAACCAACAAGATTCAGGTCTACATATGTGTATCTGCACGTATAAGTGGGTATGATTTGTTTCATAGCCAGCACTGATGTGGTGACAAGATTTTAAAGGTCATGGATGCAGAAGTGATGAGGGTAAGCAGACAAAGATCTCATCACTCTCACGACGAGGGAAACATACTGGTTCTCAGGCACCCTATTTCTGCAATGTTTGGTTTCCAGGTGGAACTTTAAAACCAGGGTGTTCTGGGAAGACTGGCTTGGAAAACCACCTGTCCCAGAAGCCAAGCTGTGTAGAAACAGTTTGCTTGGGAGCTAGTAGTCTTTCTTCTTGCTAGAAAGGACAAAAAGGTTCTTTGTCTTTCCTTGACTGCTACACAACCCTGAAAAAAGTGCACACACTAGTGGAACAGACAATTACATACCATTAATGCACCAAGAAGATCCTGGCAAATATTTCCACCAGACTTTACATTCCATTGTGTCTACCAATGGAGTTTTACTGTTAGAGATTAAAGCATGTATCCTGCATGGCTGATTTTATGCTTGGTAATCTGTACTTATTGTGCATTTTCATCAGTTAATGCTTATTATTTGTATACAACAATTACCAACTCATAAATCAAGCAGAACAGTTCTATTCAAAATTGATTGGTGAATTATACAAATTTCTATATAAATACTTGTTTGCAGCACACTGAATAAAAGAAATAATAGAAGACATTGCAGTATCCAGCCACACAATCTTAATGCAAGTAATGACCCTCTTGATCTGATATCTACTACTCTTAGAAGGATACAGAAAACCATTCCTGTATAGCATTTGCAATACTTAATGTCAACAGCACCTTCATCATGAACAAGTGTAATGTTCATAATGTAATGTTTGTTTCTGCTAGAAAACCAAACTGAGTACATAAGACCACTGGTCCAATCAGGGCAGTACTTGGGAGCAGAGATTGAGGGTCTGACTCAAGCAAATGAGCAGAAAGGCCTCCAACTGCAGCAGGACAGGGTTACCCCAGTTTGAAGTGAGTAATGTAAAACACACCATCATGTCAAGAGTGAAACACTCACACCCAGATCATAAGACCATTATGGACAAATTCTAAATTAATTAACTGCATCATTGGATTGACAAATCAGGGGTTAGGAATGTATGACCCTCCAGTACCTGACAAAAAATATTGCAGATTGAAAAAAATGTGTCCAACAAGGTTAAAAATACATTTAACAATGAAGTAGTGTGGGTGTTATTTCTCCAAAATGGCCCATAAGCCTTGTAGATGCATGAATTTTTATTATGCGATGGGTTTCATCTTACAAAGACTTGAGAGGTACAAAAAGACTACTGTCATCAAGACTGTCAAATCCAACAACATGCTTTTCCATCCCAGATTAGATGTCAGATTAGAGACTCATCCTTAAAATTTGCTGGTGCTTACCCTTTTGCTATTTGGTCTCATTACTGCTGTTGGATGAATGCTGGATTTGGTGGCATCTCTGGACTTTTTCAAATGGGGGGGGGGAATCGCAAGGAAGTCGGAAGAAAAACGGGGCTGCTACACTTACAGAGCCCCATTTCAGACAGCCCCGTCCTTCTCTGTCCTCCTCCCGACCTTGCCTTGTGCTGCGGGTGTTAAGGTTTTCTGTCAATAAAAAGTGGTACCCACAGCATGGGGGAAGGTCTGGAGGAGGATGGAGAAGGACGGGGCTGTCTGAAACAGGGCTGTGTAAGTGCAACAGCCCTGTTCTTCTCCCGACCTCCTCAGGGGTCCCCCCCACACTTGAAAAAGTCCTATATCCTTCTCTCTCTTTTCTCTTTGGTACATTATCCACTTACTTTCCCTGCAATCTCTTTCTCCTCTTAATTGGAGAGTATTGGGAGTACCTTTGCTGGACCTTTTTAAACAGAAATTAGAAAGCCATCTGGATACCTGTGGGTTTCCTACTTTCCTAAGTGTTGGAAATAGAAAATTTTGAGGCTTATAGTGATGGAACCCCTCTTTTTGGTGACTCAGCTGAATGGACAATTTAATTCCTTGTCACCTATGTTGCTGATAAATATTCCCTAAGAACTCAATCCTCTGAGTGGCAATCCAAAGGCAGCTAAAGCAGCAACAACCATGAAAAAGCTGAAGGTATCACCAAGCTCGGGGGAACGCTAAGTCTTGAAAAGGGGCAATATATCAAAGGGGAAATATAGCAAAGGATTTCTGTATGCTAAGTGGGCATAGCTGAATGGGGTTTGCATCTGCTTAGTGGGCACCAAATGCTGACCGATTGGTGTGTGTGTGTGTATCTCTCTCAGATAACCTGTATCACTTCCACCTTGGCTATGAATATCTTGGATCCATCTGTATTCAGTGTCATGAGGTTGATGCTGGGGAGGGATAGAGTTCAAAACGGCTATTCAAACCAATTCCCCTTTCCTCTTTACCTGCTAATAGCATGGACAAGACTGGCTGGTGAGTATAGCAAGACAGTACTTTGAACTTTTTCTCAGGTGCCTCAAGAGATATTGCCCCCAGTGCTAGACGGAAACATCATATGGAGGTGGTGGTCACGGTTTCTCCAATTTTTGCAAAACATACATTACATAACACTCCTGTCTCCATGAAAACACTGCTGCCTTGTCCCCTTTGCAAAGCTAGACATGCTCACATAGAAAGAACAATGTATTAGACTGCAATATTACAAAGACATGAACAATCCACCCAGTGGTGGTGGTGGTGCTGCTGCTACTACTATTACAAAGCAACAATTGTCATATTTTTAGCAGATTAGAAACCACTTGGAGAAATAAGCAAATTTTCCCTGAGAAACCCCCCCCCCCATTGGCTATCTTGGGGTAGCTTGCATGAAGAAGAACATTGCTTCCAGTTGTCTCATTTACCACACAAGGATGAAGGAAGCCAGGGTTTACCATTGGTAATTGGCATCCACCAATTGCACTATTTTGGCCAAATAGCCAGCCCATCCCATTTTTTGGTGTTGCTGTTCTTGCATGCTCCACACTGAACCACCAAGGCGTTAGATGCACAGCTGTGCTTCTGTGTAGGTTTTCTGCCTTCCCAAATAAAATTTTCCTTCTGTCCCCAAATTTCTAGCATTGCAGTAACTTAAAAAGTTTTGGCATCCAAAGGACATGGGCAGGCGACATTACCAAGGGAATGTAAACACAGTAAATAGAAGGGCCTGTCTACACTGCAGAAATACAGCAGTTTGACATCACTTTACCCACCATAATTCTATCCTATGGTATCCTGATATTTGTAGTTTGGTGAGGAACCAGATTCCTCTGATATAAAAGGCTAAATACCTCACAAACCTACAGATGCCCAGATTCCATAGGATAGAACTGTGGTGGATAAAGTGGTGTCAAACTGCTGTGTTTCTGCAGTGTAGACAGGCCCCTAGATATGAAAGACTTTCACTGTCTCAGACTTTGCCATGCTAGAAATTGGAGACAGAAGGAAAAACATGTGCATGTATAATTCTTATTTTAAGGGTCAATGCTCTGATTTTAAAAACCCCACCCAATAGCTTTACCTCATGTGTGTAATTAATTGGTCAGAACCAGTTGGGCATGGGGGAGTGGTAAGGGCTTCTTGTCTACCATCCTCCTTTCTCACAAAGATACAAAGGTAAGAATATTTTTACAACTATGTTATAGCTGTATTTGGCTACTTAGATATTATGGTTGAATTGGGCAGAATACTTGAGAAAGCCTTCTCTGGCATCAACCCAATTATGGAATTTTCTGGAGATTCAATTGGTGCCCTTTACCTATATTCCATTACTTTAAAAACTATTTAGACATGATTAGATTTAAAACCTATTTAGACACTTATCTCTAAAAACTATTTAGACACAATTAGATTTTTGCCTCGCTGATCCTGATATTTTAGACTATTGTTGCTACATGCTTCATTTGTGTTGTTTTAAATCCTTTGTTGATAGGTTGCATTTAAATCATTTCCCTGAGTGGTGCTTTTAATCATCGTCATCATCATCATCATCATCATCATCCAGAGTGGCAGGATAATAATTTTCTTCAAACCTCATGCTAGTTTTTGAGAGAAGCATTAGCATATGTTGTGCACTGAATGGACAATGATCCCAGGAAACCCAAAAGCCTATAATAGTGGGTTCTTTAGCAACCTGTGGCATCACTAAGGCTAGTGTCACCCCTCCCTCCGTGTCACCTGGTGTGGTTCAGAATCTCTGCAACCCCCTAGCGGCACCACTGCTAGCAGCATCAAGTAAAATAGCAGGTATGTGGAAACAAATACACTAAAGTACTGAAATGCATCTCTGACCAACAAATGAATTCTATACTGGCTAGACCTGTGCAAAGAAGTATTCAGAGGAGGGTGACCAAAATAGCGGGAGGTCTGGAAGCCATGTCCAATGAGGAGTGGCTTAGGGAGCTGGGCATGTTTACTCTGGAGAAGAGAAGGTTGAGAGGTGACATGACAGCCATGTTTAAATATTTGAAGGAATGTCATACTGAGGATGGGGCAAGCTTGTTTTCTGCTGCTCCAGAGACTAGGACACGGAGCAATGGGTTCAAACTACAGGAAAAGAGATCCCACCTAAACATTAGGAAGAACTTTCTGACAGTAAGAGCTGTTCGGGAGCGGAATACACTGCCTCAGAGTGTGGTGGAATCTCCTTCTTTGGAGGTTTCTAAGCAGAGGCTGGATTGCCATCTGTCGGGGATGCTTTGATTGTGTATACCTGCATGGCAGGGGGTTGGACTGGATGGCCCTCGTGGTCTCTTCTAGCTCTATTACTGTATGATTCTATCCTGCTTCTTCTACTTTTTGCATATATCCCTTGAAAAAGACTTGCCATGTTATCTAAAAAAAGGAGGCCACTTAAATAAACTTAAATCAGATTTTCACTTTCTTGACCTCCTCTTGACCTTTTCATTTTTATTTAATAAGAGTTTCTCTGTGTGTATTAATCAACTGACAATGATAAGATTACTACGATGTCTGTATTACTCAAAAGCCTATGGAACATATTATTCGGTTCCCTGACTCCACAGCTACTATCACTAATTCTATGAGACACACATTCTTCAGTCTGGAATTAAAATGTTCTTTAAGCATCTTACTCCTTTGACCTTAATGTAAGTTCATGCAGTCTATCAAGCCTGACTGTGCTTTCTTTTTCCCAGAACAAAAATTTAATACCTGTATAAAGTTTCTGTGGAACAGCCTTTTTGTGAAGGCAATAGGCATCATGTGACAATGTTCTGCATATACAAACAAATCAAGACTGTGATTAGATAATGAGATACTTGCATTGTAGTACCTATTACATTTCTTACAATTAACTATTCTGTATACTGATGGCTTGTACATTGGGTTTCCTTTATGTTAATAATAAGAGGATTCTATTTCTGAGGGGAAAGATGTAATTGTTTATCAGAGCTTGGAGATTAACTTTAAAAAGTAATTAGGTTCAGTTACAGTGCCCCCAAATTAGTTAGCTACTGTTAAGTAAATCTTTAATTTTTAATTAGACAAAGGTAACAAAAATAGTAACTTTTAAGTAACTTAAGTTGCTTAAAAAAATACCATCAGAATGCTAGGAGACACTAGCTTGTGGTAAAAAAACATGTCTAAACTAGTGAGGTCACACACACAATGTAAATATAGAAATATCTAAAACAGTCACATAGCAAAACACTGCTGTCATCCCTTATTAAATTACAATCATAATATAACAGTTATTTCAAAAAGGAATTGATTAGAAACAACATGCTATTTTAAAGGAGTTATTCTTGAGCTTTCCTGTATATATGGAAGTTTTAGATTGGAGAACCCTGTCTTCAATTTTTGTTTTAGCTATAAAGTTCATGTGATGAAAAGGCTGGTCTTTTAGCTAATCTCACAGCAGCAGGTGCCCAGCCAATAGGAAGGCAGCTGGGCACGGCTATAAAAGGGGCCTGACAGAGAGTGAGAGGGGGTTAATTGTTTTGAGGTTTGACTGGAAAGAGAGAGTTACACCGAAGGGAGGGTGGGCTCTTAGAGTTCCTGAGGGAACTTTTCAGTCTGATGACCACAGAAGGGTCTTAAGGGTCCAGAGAGGGAATGAATAGACTTGGAGAGTATAATAGGGAGAGGCTCAGAGCATGTCAAGTATATAAAGGGGATTAGGACTTTGTTCCTGAGTTAGTAGTGCTGGGGCGGCTAGATAGATGTTATTACGTCAAAAGGAATTTGATGTAACTAAGCCTTAAGAAGATTAACAACTTTAACACTCAACTACAGTTTGTTTTATATTTTTCAATAAACTTTCATTAGAGTTTAAAGCTGCTTGGCCTCCGTTTAATTTAAACCACGCTACCTGATATCAGGGACAAAGGGACAATTTCTGCCCCAATACAAAGTGGTTGGTGCTTCACACATACTTTGGGGGGCAATAGTGGATGCAAGGGAACCCACAGGACTGCCATCCTAAAGTAAGAGTGTTAAGATGGTAGGTTGACCGTGTACGGGTCACCACAGTTCATTGTGTGTGGACTTGGAGAAATTACTGTCCCAGCCTAGCTTATCTCTTATTATGAGGATAACTTGGAAGAGCAACACTGCTTTCAGTGTAGTGTTACCCTAAGAGGAGGGGGGTGCTTTAGAGACCTACCTGTGATACCAAAATCTCTATTATTAGCTGGGGGAATTATTAGCTCAAATAGAAGACAGTGAAAGGTGGGTAACTGTGGGGATTTTTTTTACCTATGTCTCTCTCTGGCTTTTCTTCGCAAACAAAGATTCAGGAAGGACTCATCCTGCGCTTTCTGCAAGTGCGCTGATGACTGAAAAGGCCAATCCAAGATAAACAAGTCCAGTTGCAGAAAGCACAGCAGAGGGTCTCCTTGGGTGATGTTTCTGGGTTGTGATTCTTTCTGCATTGTCGTTTCTCTTCAAGAGTTGTTCAGCGTGAGTTCTCAAATAAGCAGCACTATCCACGATGCAGCATTGTGGATAGTGCGTCTCCATGCCTCCCGATGTGAAGCCAGGGCGGATCATTGTTGGTGATCAATTTGGCCAAGCCTGAGACGTTGTTTCGTGGAATCCTTGTATCGCATTTTTGGAGCACCCCTCTTACACTGACCCATGGCGAGTTCACTGTAGAGTACTATTTTTGGGAGGTGATGGTCCTCCATCCTAGAAATGTGCCCTGCCCAGCACAGCTGTGTTCTCAATATCATGGCCTCAATGCTGGTGATCCCTGCTTGCTCAAGGACAGCAACATTCATCACATACTCAGTCCAGTGTATTGTACGTGCACAACACTGATGAAAACGTTAGAGGAATCGTAAGTGTTGGTGATATGTGACTCATGTTTCAGACCCGTAAAGGAGAATAGACAGTACAATGGCTCTATACACACTGATTTTTGTGCTTCGCCTCAGGTGTTTGTTACTCCAGACTCTTTTGTAAAGTCTTCCAAATGCACTATATGCCTTTGCTAATCTGTGATCAATCTCTTTGTCAATCTTGGCATCTGAGGAGATGATGCTTCCCAGGTAGGTGAACTGCTGAATGGACTTAAGCACAGATGTGTCTACGGCAAAGTGGGGATGGTGGTGTTTGTCCTGTGGTGCAGGCTGGTAGAAAACTTCTGTTTTCATCAAGGTTGACTTCTGGCCCAAACAGCTCTGCAGCTGTTGCAAAGCAGGATGTTAGACTCTGCAGAGCTGCTTTTGTGTGGGCGACAAGGGCAGCATCATCAGCGAAGAGCAGCTCACAAACTAGATAATTTAGAGTCTTAGTGAGAGCCCTCAGACAGCTTAAGTTAAACAAGCTACCATTAATACGGTAACGTATATAGAAGCTGTCTTCTTCTTCTTCGAGCTCTGCCGTAGCCGTTTGGGACATCATACTGAAGAAGATTGTAAATAAAGTTGGAGCAAGAACACAACCTTGCTTCACTCCATTAGTTATTAGAAAGGGCTCTGAAAGAGCAGCTCCATATCTGACTTGACCGTGCTGGCCCTCATGTAGCAAGATAATCATTTTAAGAAATTTGGGGGGACATCCTAATCTTTCCAGGGTCTGCTACAGACCTTTTCTATTCACAGTGTCGAAGGCTTTGGTGAGGTCGACAAATTTAACATAGAGTCCCTTGTTCTGCTCTCTACATTTCTCTTGCAGTTGTCAAGGGCAAATACCATATCTGTAGTACTCCTATTGGCTCTGAGTATCCTTGCAAGGATTTTTCCAGCAATAGAGAGCAGTGTTATACTTGATAGTTTGAGCAATCGGATTTTGCTCCTTTTTTCTTGTACAAGGTGATGATGACTGAATCTCGGCGATCTGATGGCAGTTCCCCCTTTTCCCAGCAATTCACAAGGAGTTTGTGGAATTTAACATGGAGTACATAGAATCATAGAATCATAGAATCATAGAATTGCAGAGTTGGAAGAGACCACGAGGGCCATCCAGTCCAACCCCCTGCCATGCAGGAAATCACAATCAAAGCATCCCCGACAGATGGCCATCGAGCCTCTGTTTAAAGACCTCCAAGGAAGGAGACCCCACCACACTCTGAGGGAGTGCGTTCCACTGCCGAACAGCTCTTACTGTCAAAAAGTTCCTCCTAATGTTGAGGTGGAATCTCGGTTCCTGGAGCTTGCACCCATTGCTCCGTGTTCCAGTCTCTGGAGCAGCAGAAAACAAGCCTGCTCCATCCTCAGCGTGACATCCCTTCAAATACTTAAACAGGGCTATCATATCGCCTCTAAACCGTCTTTTTTCCAGGCTAAACATACCCAGCTCCCTAAGTCTCTCCTCATAAGGCATTGTTTCCAGACCTTTCACCATTTTAGTTGCCCTTCTCTGGACACGCTCCAATTTGTCAATATCCTTTCTGAATTGTGCTGCCCAGAACTGGACACAGTATTCTAGGTGAGGTCTGACCAAGGCAGAATAGAGTGGCACTATTACTTCCCTTGATCTAGACACTATACTTCTATTGATACAGCCCAAAATTGCATTGGCCTTTTTAGCTGCCGCATCATACTGTTGGCTCATGTTCAACTTGTGGTCTACTAGGACTCCTAGATCCCTTTCGCACGTAGTCTCATTCAGCCAGGTCTCTCCCATCCTATATTTATGCATTTCATTTTTCCGCCCTAAATGCAGTACTTTACATTTCTCCGTATTGAATTTCATTTTGTTAGCTTTGGCCCAGCTCTCCAGTCTATCCAGGTCATTCTGAATTTTGATCCTGTCCTCTAGGGTATTAGCTACTCCTCCCAATTTGGTGTCATCTGCAAATTTGATAAGTATGCCCCTAATTCCCTCATCTAAGTCATTGATAAAGATGTTGAATAGCACTGGGCCCAGGACAGAACCCTGTGGCACCCCACTGGTCACATCTTTCCAAGACGAAGAGGAGCCACTGCTGAGCACCCTTTGGGTTCGGCCGGTCAACCAATTACAAATCCATTGAACAGTTAACTTGTCTAGCCCACATTCTACAAGCTTATTTGCAAGAATGTCATGGGGAACCTTGTCAAAGGCCTTACTGAAATCAAGGTATGCAATGTCCACAGCATTCCCTTCATCTACCAAGCTGGTAACTTTATCAAAAAAAGAGATCAGATTAGTCTGGCATGACTTGTTTCTCTGAAACCCATGCTGACTTTTTGTGATTATGGCATTGCCTTCTAAATGTTCACAGACTCTCTGTTTAATGATCTGTTCTAGAATCTTCCCTGGTATTGATGTCAGACTAACTGGACGATAGTTGTTGGGATCCTCTTTTTTCCCCTTTTTGAAGATGGGAACAACGTTTGCCCTCCTCCAGTCTGCTGGGACTTCTCCTGACCTCCGTGTTTCCAAACTTCAGGTGGGATTCCATCAATCTCAGCTGCCTTGCCGTATTTCATCTGCTGTATGGCCTTAAGGGTCTCTTCCAAAGTGGGAGCTATGTCCAGTTCTTTTTTCATCGGTTTTTGTATCATATGTTGGATAGCTGAGCCTTGGACTACACGGTTGGCACTAGACTTTGAAACTGTTCAGCCCATCGATTTAGGGTGGAGGCTTTATCAGTAATTAGTGTTTGACCATCTGTACTGTATAAGGAGCTTTGGACCTGATAAGTAGGTCCTAACACTGCTTTAAGAGCTTCATAAAATCCTCTAGGATCACCCAGATCTGCACAGTGTTGTGTCTTTTCTGCTATATTGATCCACCACTTGTTCTGCATGTCTTGGAGTTTTTGTTGAAGTTTACTACATGTGAAGCGGAAAGCTGCTTTTCTTACATGGCAAGTTGGCTGGGCGAGGTATGCCTGGTGAGCAGTTCTCTTCTTTGCCAACAGCTCCTGGATCTCTTGGTTATTTTCATCAAACCAGTCTTGATTTTTCTTGTGGGAGAACCCAAGGGATTCTTCTGCAGAGTGGAAGATACTGTTTTTGATATGTTGCCAAAGCACTGTAGGAGAAGGATCTGTAGGGTGGTCTTCAAGTTTTGTTTGCAAATTTACCTGGAAGTTGTCTCTCATGGTAGCTTGTTGAAGATAATAATAATAATAATAATAATAATAATAATAATTTATTTCTATCCCACCCCTCTGCAATGCAATTGGGGCGGCTTACAATATAAAAACTCCATAGTCACAGTACCCTAGCCCTCCCACCCCTTAAAATAATATTAAATTATAAAAGATTAAAAACATACAATAAGTAAAAATATATAAATTAGAAAGAAAAAAATTAAAACATACAAATATCTGATTGCAGCTCAGAGAGGACAGCCGAGTCTTGGGCCGGGATAGTTATTCAGGAAAGGCCTGAATAACTTGGAAGATTGTTGACTTGGAGTCTCCTCTTTCAGATGCCACCCCTCTTAGGTTTGAGCTTAAGATGAAGATTTAATTTACATCTTACAAGGTGATGATCTGTTTGGCATTCTGAACTGGGCATCACTCAAGTATGATGGACATCGTGAATGTTTCTCTGGCGGACTAGAACATAGTCAATGAGGTGCCAATGTTTAGATCAGAGATGCATCCAGGTTGTCTTCAAGCTATCTTTCTGCTGAAAGATACTGTTTGTAATAGTCAGCTGTTGTTCCGCACAGAACTCTAGCAAGAGGCGTCCGTTATCACTGCAGTTTCCAACACCATGCTTGCCTAAAACACCTTTCCAGGCTTCGGAGTTCTTTCTGACTCTGGCATTGAAGTCACCAAGGATAATAATTTTATCTTCTACATGGACTTTTTGTATGAGGTGGCATAGGTCTGTGTAGAATTTGTATTTCTCTACAGGGTTGGCTTGCATAGTTGGGGCATACATACTGAAGAGAACAATATGTGGGAGGCATAAGGAAATAATGCGATCAGAGTGTCTTGCTGGCAAGATTTCGAGTTTGGAGGCAATGGAGTTTTTAATCATAAAGCCTACTCCTGAAAGATGTTTTTCAGTTTTGGCTTTACCAGACCAGTAAAGTGTGTAGCCAGCACTGTGTTCTTTAAGGCTGCCTTCCTCATGGAGACGAACTTCACTAAGAGCAGCAATGTCAATATTAAGTCATGATAGTTCATGGGCTATTAGAGCAGAGCAATGCTCAGGCCGTCCACTATCTTCAGAGTCTCGCATGGTTCTGATGTTCTAGCATGCAAGCGTCAGTTTATTTACACCTTTGGAGGCCGGTGTGTGCCTTTGTTTCTTTGCCTTTGTTTGACCGCATCAGAAGATGTGCATTGGCTGCGGCTAGCCAACCAGGTAGATGGGGATGAGCTTTCATTAGGCCACCTTTTCTAGGCCCCTCTCCATATGGAGCAAGCAGTGCTCTCCTTTAAAAAGGCTGTTTGGTCTTTCAGCATGCTGCTGAACAAGATTGTCATCTCCCGGGTCAGCCTTGAACAACCAAAGTCCTGAGCTGCCTGCATGCAGGGTTGGGTCTGCGGCTTCCAGTGCATCTTTTCACTTGCTATTTCATCCCTCACCTATTGCTACAGGGCTTTTTCAGAATTGGATTTATCGTTCGAGCCTGTGCAATGGATTTTTGTTGAGGAGTGCAGCGTGCACAGAACTGGCCTCACCCTTTAAGCCAAAGCTTCATCTGCTGTGGCCTTGCAAGCATGGACGGTAGGAACAAGGTCCTCAGGTCGTAGGTTTGATTAGAGTTTCCTTCTCTTAGATGGTTGGCCTTAGAGGGTTGGATGAGCACCATCTGCCCAGGTTTGGGATTAGAGTTTTCCTTCACCTAGGATGGTTGCCATAAGGCTACCATCCTGCCCTTTGACGCTCTTCGGTTTGGACCTGTCTGGCATGGGAGGCCCTACCGGTGCCTATTATGCCATCACCAGCATAACTCAAAAATTCATTAGGGTATGCAAGCCTCTCCCCCATGACACGGGGGTGTCAATGGGGAGATTCACCTATGTAGACCAGTTCTAATTGCAGAGGACACTCCAGCTTAAAGTGAAAAAAAATATTTTTATTAGAAATACGTAACACAAAATGTATTCACGCACACAACACACATTCCTAAGAACCATACAAGGCTATCGAGGAGTAAGGCAGAAAAATTGGATGGAGGGAGAGATTTGGCGATATAGGGCAATTGTTGTCAGTCTTGGGACTTTATCAGAAGAGTTAAAAAAAAGACACCAAAAATAGGTGATAATGACATTACAGGTTTTCATTATCAGATGACATCATTCTTCTCCCATTGCCTGTCTGTCAATTAGCCAGTAATAGGGCGCCAACCTGACCCCCAAAAGTGTCCAGTATTTCCAGTAATAAGATATTGTGGGGAGGGAATTGTAGGGCATCCTAACAAATTTATTGGGAAAAAAATATTGTTGTTATGTATCTTCAAGTTGACTCTGATTTATAGCAACCCTTTCTCACGGTTCTCGTGACAAGCTATATTCAGAGGCAGTTTGCCAGAAGAAGTTTGCTACTGTCTTCCTCTTAGGTTGAGAGAGTGAGATTTACCAAAGGTCACCTGGTGGTTTTGCATGGCTGATTAGGGAGTCAAACTCTCTCTTCCTGGAATCTTAGACCAACGCTTAGACTACTATACCATTCTCGTTCTCAATTGGAAAATGAAATACCTTAAATATTTCATCATAGTACTTCCCTAGGCTATGTAACTGAGTTCCTTTGTGAAGTGAAGTTGAAGATTTTCATGGCCGGCATCCATAGGTTTTCTGTGCTTTTCCCTCCAGGCTGTGAGGCCATGTTCTGGAAGAGTTTCTTTCTGACGTATCACCTGCATCTGTGGCTGGCATCTTCAGAGAATGGTTGGGTAGGAGTGTGTGGGGGGTTATATACTATGAGCCCCTGTTGTGGAGGATATGTAAATTTGTGTATTTGAATGGCTAGTTTCCAGGTGGAGATATGCAAGGATCCAGCTCTTACTGTTAGGAAGTTCTTCCTAATGTTTAGGTGGAATCTCTTTTCCTGTACATTGAACCCATTGCTCCATGTCCTAGTCTCTGGAGCAGCAGAAAACAAGCTTACTCCATCCTCAGTATGACATCCCTTCAAATATTTAAACATGGCTATCATGTCCCCTCTCAACCTTCTCTTCTCCAGACATCCTTATTCATTATAGGCCAAAGTAGCTGTATCCTCACCTATTTTCAGAGGATTTTGTTGATGCATGTGGACTTTAATGTTTCATTTCTATGGAGCCATTTGAAGGATTCTATTAAATCTTTTAATTTCACCTATTAACACAAGCAGAAGTGTACTGTGCTTCCTCATTCAAATTTCTGTGAAACCCACATACGCTATGTTTTAATGACTATTATTTCATTGCATAATTGGAACATAATGTTAATTGGATGTTTTGGGGTGTTTTTTAAAAAATAAAGAGCCTAATATTTGCAAAATATAATCTAGATTTTAAAAAATGTAGCAGTGTTCTAAACTTTTAGACTCCATTATCCAGAAATCAGATACATATTATAAAATAATATTCAAGATAAATCTGTTTTATTCATATATCTTGATTTTTCTGTTAACCATGGATAATTCTTACATATTCTAAGTGAACCTCATATATTGCTTTAGTTTCTATGACTATCATTGTAAAAGTCAATTAAAATAATTTGACTGTAATAGTAGTGCATCCCTCTGTGCTTTTGCAATTATGAGCATTGCAAATTTGCAGTAATCATCCCTCACACACAAACTCTTCAATTACATTTTTCTTCTCCCCACAAAAATCTGTTTTCCCCCATAAGGACAACAGAGGATGCTGGAAATAAAACAACTTCCTTGTTCCTGCCAGTATTGCTTTGATAACCATTTCAATAACACAATCATCACAGTTGTCAGTCTCTTGATCCATTATGCTCCCAAGAAATACATCAAGAGATGACACTGGCTTAGACATCTCAGAGACTTGATTGCACCTTGTAAATTTTATTACAGCAGCACTGCTATAGTAAAGTTGTGCCAGCACTTTCATTATAATCCCAATTTTGAAGGGGCGATAACTCAGCTGTAAATATTGGCAAGGAGTTCAGTTTTGGCAGTACACAAGGTCACATCTTCTGGTGCAATTTTAAAAAAAACATTTTGAAGAAATAGTTTTAAAGTAAAAAATATGACAAGAAATTAAAATACCATCTTCCTTCTACATATTTGATCATCTATGATATGGCAACAAGATAATAGTTTGAAAGAGTAATATACAACAGGGTAAACATAGTGTATATTTTCAGTGAAATAACTTACAATATTCTTACACTCTTTTCCACTAGTTTGTGCATTTAAAAAAAAGAGTAAGTTTCAAAACAGCTGCTTATTTATTCTGTGTCCTCACAAAACTTGTCTGGGTTGGTGGTACAAGTGAGAGAAAGCCCTACCTTTCTTAGGTATGGTCTTAGAACTTGGGCAGGATCATATTGGGAGACATGGTCTTTCAGATAGCAAGAACTGAGCTGTATAGGGCTTTAGAGGTCATAACCACCACTTTGAATTGTTCCTGGAACAGATTGGTAGCCAGTGGAGATTTTGTAACATGGGATTTATAGTTTCCCTGTAACTAGGCCTGGTCAGTAATTTTGGTGCAGCTTTTTGGACATGGTGAAGTTTCCAAACATTTTTCAAAGTTAGGTTAGGCATGTGTCACCATGGCCTGGACTGATATCTCCAGGAATGGGTACAGTTGGCACACTAGCTTTAACTGTCCTATCTCAGTCCAAAGCTTAATCCACTGGAGGCCTATAAACCATGGCATCTAAGTCAGAGTGGATCTGAGTAATTTTATCTGCAAAGTGTTGTGCAGATTCTTCATAGCAGGCTGCTGACCACTGTCCCTGACCATTTCAGACAACTCTGCTGGATGACTCTGTGTGGACACAATGGTGGCAGAAATGGCAGGCACAATGGTGGCACAATCATGGCAGAAAAATAAGATTTCTTCACTGCCACTATTGCCATGGAGTACACCTTCCAACAGTGTTTGGTGTGGTCAGTATTGAGTAGGACCCATCTGGAGTTTTCTGCCATTGAGACTGTAGTCGCTGTCCCACTCATTTCCTCATTGCCAGCCTTTCTCACTGCTAGTGCTACACACATCCCCTTGGTGACAGGAGAGTCTACTCAGTGGCTCACTTTCTCTCAGCAATAACTCCACCTCTTGAGACCATGAGATCTAGAACTGCACACACTGAAACATAACGATAAGCAGAATTCACAGATCCAAGCAAACATAAGAATTAACAGAGCAAAACCCTAAAAACTTAAAGCAGCATTGTCACACTAAAGCAAACAAAAAAGCTCTGAAGTAGGCCTTCAAGCAGCTCATCCAAGTAGAGCTCACAAGCCAGATACTTGGTGGAGTATTATGGAATTAATGCATTCAGTATAAACTGAGGAAAGACTAAGATAATGATTTTCTCAAAAGGGAAACCTTAATATAAATGGCAGTTAAATGGATAAGCTATTGAATACATTTGCTAATACAGTATAAATATTTGGGTTTATGCTTCCAATCTATTCAGTTGGCTTGACTCACAGGAAATATTCACTTGATAGAGTAAAGCATTGCCTGATTATAATTCTCTGTTTTCATTATAGTAAAGGAGGAACATGTGCTATAACTTCTATCCAGGTTTATCAAGCTAATGCGCTGGTTCAGATTCTATATGGAGTACTGATATGGTATATAGATTGTCTGAATGCATGAAAGAAATTGAAGGCATGTTTCCTAGGCACCAGAATTTCCAAGATTATTAAACATAGGGCTTATCTACAGTGGGGATAAAAATCTGGATGAAATTCAGACTACTTTGGCCCAGAGCTATGGTGCCTGAAATTCAGAATACGCTGGCCCAGATTTAAGTGCCACACTTTACCAATCTGAATTCAGAATTTTACCCCCAGTGAAGCTGCAGGTCTGCTGCTTCTGTTAGCCAGGCACCTCCATGGTGCAGCTGGTGCTGCCCTGGGCTGGGAGAGCAACAAGTTTCTGCCATTCCAGTACATAATCACCTGCTCTGAGGTTAGAACGACTGGCCAGCCCCACTCCTTCTGACCTCAGGGACAGTGACTAGCACCAGGGCTCTGCCTTTGAAATGAGGAGGTGGCAGTGAGGAGGAGGAAAATTGATGGCTCCTCTGGCAATGTTTGTCCTTCCTCTCCTCACCACCTCCCATGGGCAAATGCATTGTTCACCACTAGTTTTCTGCAGAGTTTCAAGCAAACTCCAAAGAAAACTGTGAGTTTTCTAAAACCTGGATTAAGGTGGTATCCCCAAGTCCGGTGTGGATATGGCCGTATGTCGTGTGGCATTATTGCACCAGATTCAGTGAAAAGGCTGCATGTCCTGAGGTATTATTGGGTCAGATTTTGGGGGGAGGGGTTTGGGTTTTTTTCACTAGTGTAGACAAGGCCTTAGAATCAGGGTTACGTACCATATCAGGGAACCAATGCTTTGTTACTGGTTGAACAAGTGGCCCAACCAGCCCATTTGTCTACTTAATGTTTACGGAGTCTCACAAATTACAGTTGAAACAAATATTTTTCAGTTTCTGCATTGAATTCCTTCTCTTTAATGGTGAATGCACAAGCTAAACAACTAATTAAACAAAGTTTCAAGGACACAGAGAAACATAATCTGCCAAGCTTTTAGAAACTGACTGGGGATAGGCTTTTATGATTTGTTTGTGTGTGTATGCATTTTAATGTTTTTTTTTTACTTTAGAAATTGTTTGTTTGAAATAACTTATGCTTCTATTGAAGTTTTTGTATAGTTTTAACCTGTATTGTTTTCACATATGTTGTTAGCTGCATTGAGTCTCATTATTGGGAGAAAGATGTGATATAAATGAAAATGATGATGATGATGATCATCATCATCATCCATTGACACAAGCAAACCACATCCATTTATCTTTGCTTCATCATTTAACATTCCCTAACATTATGCAAAGAGTTAAATATTTACAGAACTTAAGTGCTTAACTCCAATTATTGTGTAGCTTTTCCATTAGCAAGATACAATATAATGTAGACTCAGTTGCAGCCAGGAAGATGAAGAGGGATTCCTATTGCCTTTAGTCTCTGCTCTACTGTTGATGCAGAAATATTGGCACACATCCATTTGTATTGGAAATTTTTATCGAAGGGCTAGAGGAACACTGATCTACCTGTTTCTAGCATCCTTTCAGACAATTCTGAAAACTGCTACTTTTAATATGTATGGAGGTACACAATACCAAAATTATCCAGAAAGCTGTAATATTTTATAATATGGATTTGGAGATGAGAACAAAGATGGTAAGAAATCACTAAGTATAAATTTGACCTTTACTGTCATCATGAGTTGATATTTTACATTTTATTTTTCTATAATTAGACATCATTAAGATTGTACTGTGCATGGTAGGTGATCTGTGGTTTAAACTGAGAAAATTAATTCATTCACTACATTGTGTAATTTATTTTACCTTATAGACCAGGGGCTGAGAAAGTTCAGCCTACAGGCTGGATGTGCTCCCCCGCCAGGTGGTGTGAAATCCCAAAGCACCCCCACGCACTTGCTCCCCAGTTTTGTTTTGTTTAAAAAATATTCAAAATTCCTTCGGGGCAATTTTGCCACATTTTTAGATTCCCATTTTAAGCCCAGAAGAGACCTGGGGCTCACCTACATGGGCCAGAATATGCTGGCCCCCTGTCAGCTTATTCTACCCATGGATCTGGCACATGCCTCCCCCATTACCAGCATGAAATGGGCTGGTGTCCAGGTGAGAATGCCAGCCCATCCCTATAGCCACTGCTATTGCCCTCCATGTCATACTCTCTGACATCAGGAAACAGGCCTGCAGCATGTGAGCAAGGCCCCCTGCATGTGACCAGCCTTAATCACATGCTTTAGGCCCCCTTCCTGGCTATAGAAGAACATGGAAGAGGGCAGCTGCAGCGACATTCCCACAAGCTGGAACAGGCTCCTGTGGTCACATGTGGCCCAATCAATTTTTTTCTGGCTGGAATGTTTTTAAACAGGTATTTTTGTACAAAAGTTGTAATGGGCCCTACCCCATCTTCTCCCTGTCTTAGCCCCATCTTTTCCCCAGGGGTCATGAGGACTGCCATGGGGAAGAACGGAAGGAAAGTCCTGTGTTGTCCGGACTGCAGGGCTCCAAGACGAGGGAAGATAAGGTAAATTGCCCATGTAGACAAGCCCTGGGTTTCTGTGTTTTGTTTTGACCAGGGACCCTAAAATGTGATGATTTTTAGAGCAACAAAAAAGAAACAAGTTTTAAAAATTCAAGGGTCATGGCAGGGAGCAGTCTTCCAAAGTTACATGGAGGCAATGTGGCACCCAGGAAGTTTATTTTTATTTATTTTATTTATTTATTTATTTATACCCCGCTCTTCAGCCACAAGGCTATCAGAGCGGCTTACAAATTGTTTTAAGCAATAGCTATTTACACATCTAACTGCATTAAACAGTTTCCAATGTGTGTTAGCTAATTGCCCCCCACAAGCTGGGTACTCAATTTACCGACCTACGAAAGGATGGAAGGCTGAGTAAACCTTGGAGCCGGCTGGAATCGAACTTGCGCTAGTCCAATGCCTTGTTTCCAACAGTTGACATCCAAGTATGACACATTGGTTCTAGGACTGAAAAAACTTCATTTCAGATTCATTATCAACCAAGAAGGTTACCTTTCATCAGCTTTAGCAAAGGCATCCAGAAACACCTTTAGCATTCAAGCAGCATTGCTGATGAAGGGGTTTCCGATGGTTGGGTGCTATAATACCTTTGTACTGATGTATTTTTTAGTTGTCTTTTAAATATTTTTATGCTTTCACTCTATTTCTTTTGTTTAAATTTTAGCATGAGGGGGAAGAATTTAAGGAAATAGAATGGATGGAGGGAATATAAAAACCCCACCTACCCACATATAGTGGGTGAAATCCATGTTGGAGGCTCATATGCTCACTTGTCAGTAAGGAAAGAAAATATGTTTCAAACATACATTACACATTTAATCTACTTACAATGGAAATGTGCCTGTTCTCTACTAACTCTGCACAGACCTGGGGTCATTTCACACTACACAATTATTGCACTATGATTCCACTTTAACTGCCATGGCAACATTTTATAAATTCCCAGGGTTTGTAATTAAGCAATAGCAATAGCATTGATATTTCTATACCACTTATCAGTGCCAAAGCACTCCCTGAGCGGTTTACAATGTGTTATTAGCTAATTGCCCCCAAACAAGCTGAGTACTCATTTTACCAACCTACGGAAGGATAGAGGGCTGAGTCAACTTTGGAACCCCCTGGAATCGACCTCACAACCTTGTGGCTTGCAGTACTGACATTTAACCACTGTGCCACCAGGGCTCCCTAAGGGAGCCATCCAGAGAACACTAGCACCTCACCAAATTACAAACCACAGGATTCCATAGAATGTAGCCATGGGAATTAAAGTGGAATCATATTGCTATATTTGTGTAGTGTGTAATTCCTTTGATTAATTTGTCATACTTTGGTCTTTATACCAATGAGCTTAAGGCAGCACATGTGGATTTGCTTCTCCCAGTTTAATTAAAATAATAAATAAATAATACAGACTTAGCTGTTATTAAGTTATAAAATGTCTAGAGAGGGGCCAACCCCCCCCCTGTAATGCCTTTCTTGGATTTTAAAGATAGGGAAGGTAGCAAGCCACAGGTGGAAATGTTGACTGGGATAATAGTCAACCCCTGATTGAACCCTCATTATATAGCAGGTACCAGTGTAATGCGATCATCAATATGATGAAGCAATCAGTCTACTAGTCCTTAAGATACCTCTAATCTCTTTGTTGTTTTTGTTGCACAAACCCACTTAACTATCCTCAATTCCAGCTGTTAATCTTTTATGTCACACTAAGCTAAATGCCAGGACTATATGAGTATAAAAATGTGGATTATGCTATTACTTTATGTATGTGAAACTATGACTACATTCCTTAATTGTTGCCTTTAGAGTCATCCCATTGAGTGGAAAGGGACTACCATTGAATAAATGACTTTAGAACTATAGCTGTAGGGGATTAATAAACTACAGCTCTGTCCAGTTTCATAAGCAATAATACAATCTGGAATGGACCGATAATGCAAGAGGATGAAGGATTAAGTAATTTAATCCTATTAGGCAATCATAGTATAGCTGATAAACTCCCAGTACATATCCCTACTATTATTACAGTTCAGTCAGCTTAATTGGCACACACTTAGCAGCCAAATGAAGATTACATGAAATTAAAAAAACGGATAAAGCTATAATGCTATACATATATATTAAGCATAGCATGCTGACATAAGTCCAGTTATATGAAGTCATCAGAGAATAATTTGTGCCCTATCTCCTAATAATTGACTTTATATCAGTAAAATGCCATACCTTCACTGCAATGGCTTGGCTGTGATTCATAACGGGTGACATTTGAATGTAAGCAAATTGAATTGTTCCCTTGTTGATGTGCACATTTCTAAATATATTACATAGAAGCAAATCCTATTTAGTTATTTAATCACAATGAAGTCCCATGTATTGTGCTGAGAATCATGTCCAAAAAATATACTGTAGTTTCACTAAGTGCTTTTATTTCTCTGGTTTGTGAGTCAAAGTTGGAATAGTCTGAATCAAATTTTCTAACTTTATTTGCACTGGTAGAAAATAAAAGATCAAAATATTATAACGTATTTCAAGTCTAAAGGTATTTTACGATGTTTCAGTGGATCACTATCTAAAATCTTCAAAATGCTCTTCTGTTCAAAAGTATCTGCTCTTTTTCAGTTTATCTGCTTTGGTAGTTGAATTTTAAGCTCTTCAGAACATAGCAATAACTACTTACATATAACAAGTTACTTCAGATTAATTATTATCCTGCCAAATTAAGGTACAGTAGGCCCTTTGGATCTGCGATGGTTTGGTTCCTGGACCCTGCATGGATACCAAAAACCATGGATGATTGCACCCCATATTATTAAATGGTAGCAACATGAATGTGTACACTCCAGTGTATCCAAGTTCATGTCACCATAATTTAATATGGGGTGTAAAAATCCACACTCAGTTGAATTCACAGATCTTGAGCCTGTGGATCTGGAGTGCCCATTATATAACTAAATTACACTGCAATTGTAACTCAGTGAGGGATAATCTTTTCTTCTTTCTAGTCTAAGTGTTAAATTTTAATTAGTTATATGGGTTTAATTATATAGTTATATGGGTGTGGTCTCACTAAATGATCATGCATGGACACCACATGTTTCCAGTACTAGCTTGTGCTGTGCCTCATGCTGGTGCCTCAGATTTTGGGATATTGACAGAGTGAATGGGAGAACACTGTGTTTTGTACCACAGACTTTCTAGAAAATATGGAACATATTACTAGATATAGATTTAAAACATAACTAAAGTAACTTTTAGTTAATTTTGATAACTGGGAAAATAACTGTTAAAATTATAACCATGGCGTTAGCTAATGACTTTCTGGGCCTCCAAACTGTAATCTACATATATACTACTCTTGGGTATGTACAATGGCCTTAGGTATGTAGGTATGTTGCCTCTTGGGTATGTACAATGGGTTTAGGTATATTGCCTCTTTCAATGTGCTGATTGGCTGCTCCTGTCACTCCCTCAGCCAATCACCACCCACATGCAAATTCTCTCTCCACCTCACAATCTGCTCCTGGTACTCATGGCCATATCTGCATACTGGGAGTGACCAAACACTGTAGCACCAAATGTGCTACAGTGTTGGCTATAGTTACTAAGGCTGCAGGCCTTTCCAGTTCAACCATATCTCAGGGCTGCACAATTCCCACTTATGATTTGCCACTGTGACAGGACCCAGGCAGTGAACTGTCAGCGGTGGCAGCGGGACACCAATGCTACCAGTGCGATGGGACCCAGGCAACCAGGTGTGAGATCTACTAGGTGGTTTTTTTTGGGGGGGGGGTTAACAGCATATGGTATGCCAGGTCCAGCTAGTAGTACATTAATTAGCAGGGAGCTCTGGTGGTGCAGTGGTTAAATGCCAGTACTGCAGCTGCAATGGTACACCAGGTCCATCATTGCCACCCCACACTACTGATGCTGCCCAGTAACTCTCTGGTACATTTAGGGCTTATCTACATGGGCAATTTATCCTGGCTTGCCCCTATTCCAGAACCCTGCAGTCTAAACAATCCATGACATTTACCCCCATCTTCCCCCAGGCAGTCCAAATGACTCCTGGGGCAGATATGGGACAGGAATGAGAACAAGCTGTGATAGGGTCCAATAAACCATTCTAATATAAAACCTGGTTCACCCAGCAAAAAAATGGATTGGGCCCTGCATGTCTCTGGGAACCCATCCAGCACTCTGCTCCTGTCACCAGCTCTCTGGCTCTCCTGGAAGCCAGGCAGGGGTCCCTCAGGATGTTCACATGTAACGGGTCAGTAGTCATATGTTGCAAGACCCCTGATGGCATCTGAGACAGCAGAGAAAGTGGCAATGGCGATGGCTTCAGCAATGGGTTGGCATCCCGTTTGGACTCTGGCCTGTTTTCTCCACGTAACAGCTGGGGCAGGGAATGGACCAACAGGATATGTTGCCTAGTGTAGATGAGCCCCTAGTCTGACTCCTTAGGAAGCCCCTCTGATGTGGGAGACTCTACCAGAAGCAATGCTATCATCAGCATGGCCTCTTGCATCACAGGAGCCCATAATCTCAGCACCATGGCAAAGTAGTGCCATAGTAGGGGATGAAAGCTGCCTAAGCTGCCATTAATTTCTCATTACTGTTCTGGGTACTCCTTAATAAACAGAACCATTTCCTGGATGACATTTAATATATAACTCTAAGATTGTTTCTCTGTAGAATTTGTTTCAGTTACTATTAGTATCTTGGAGCTACTGGAGATACTTGGATTTTTCAGAGTCCATATCTATCTAGGCTGTTATGTAAAAGTAAGGCCTAGCTTTTGACAGTTTGGTTTGTAGGAGCTTATGGGAGCTCCTATGTGGGAGCCTGGAAAGATGTTATATTGTGATATTAGCATCACTTTGGGGATTTGGGGGAAAGCAAAAAGTGTAGTCAGCAATAGCAGGAAAGCCACAGATGTGTCGGTAAGTTTTGACTTTCACCACCCAAAATTGGTCCCACAACTGATGACAGATAAAAGTTTTCCAATCTACTGTGTCCCACAGAGTGATTAACTGGGGGGGGGGGAGTGTGTAATTTTGATCTAGCACTCAAATGTCCATGAAACAGAAGGAATTGGTTGGATTAAAGAGACGTCACACCTGTCCTGTTCACAAACTTTGAAAAGTACTGGACTTGCCTATATAAGTTCCTATAAATTTAGCAGTCAAATCATTTGTTTGGGATATAAAGGGATATTGTGATAACACTACAGCACTTAATTTAACAGTGGCTCTTGTAATTTAAATAATTTTGCTCTCTTCTTGTGTTTTCTGTGCTGAAAACTAGTTTTATGTGTTTCTGTACTTTCATTACCAATAATTAAGTTTAATATTTTATGGGGTGCCCACCAACATCTGCTCATTTTATATCTTTGCATACAAAGCATCTCACAAGCTCATTCAGGTCAACAAGTACAAGACACATAAACATTACAGACACACATAATATTTAAAGCAAAATTCATTCTGTCTTGCTTCCTGTATAGGATTTGGTGTCTGAAGGTATTGAAATATTAAGTGGTTTAATTTTTAACTGCCCGTCCTTTTTTTTGGTTTGTTTGTTTGTTTGTTATCACTTTGTTTAGATTCTGCTAAGAAAAACACACCAGAAAAACAAGATGCAATTAGGCAACGTGGTTCTGTTTAATGAATGTAAATGGGTTAATTGTTCAAGTATAATGGATTCCCACTCAATCCTCATGGATTTCTCATCAAGTGGTAATATTTAAAAAGGTTCTACACGAACAATCTCAAGTCTAACACATGTTGCATTAATTTAACATTTTGAGAAGCAGAACTAGCTGGTATTCTTCTGCATTGTGTCCTTTGATGTTGATGTCAATCTGAGATATTTTGTATTTTTAAATATAGTTTGGTTTCAGCTGTTCCATTTTTTGAATGATAAGTATGACAATTTAATTACAGTTTAAAATCTAGGAGCTGTTGAAAATCGTACATAATCCAATTACATTTTATTCAATTAGTTTAATAGCAAACCACTTTTCTATAATTAAGATAATCCCTTGATTTTTTCATCTCAGCTGTTTATCATTGGCCTCAGTTATCTTTGAGGAAATCATACTGGGATATAATTATATCAGCAGTCCTCAATGGAATTAACAAACTAAATAACACTTGGTGAGGAATTCTCTTTTGTTGTGCTTGTTATGTTAAAGGAAGGTAGAGAAAAAAATAGTTTGAAATTTTTTGACGGAGCTATTTCTGGAGACAGGGCCTCTTCATAACTCCCACATCTAATTTCTGTACTTCTAATCCTTTGATACACATACTAAATTTCTATAACAATATACTAAACCACAGAGATGTAGCAAAATATCAACTAGAGTATCATAACCTGATATTGCAAGATAACTAGCATCTAGAATAGCAACTTGCATTTCCTATCAATAATATCTGCTTGACTGCTAAATCGAACTTTTGCAGTTGCAGAGCCTCATGAGTTTAAGATAGTAATACTATATAATCAATAACCTGTGTCTTACAGAGGGTTGGAAAGTGAGGGTTTAAATTGTAATGACTAAAAATGGGAAAGTCTGACTTTCATTTCAGCCTGCTCAACAAGGCTTTAATATGCCTCTCTTCCTTCTTGGCACGCAGAGTTGATATTTGGTTTGTCCATGCCAATAGACTCCTCCTCATTATGTCAGTTTTACAGACAAAGCTTTATAAATGTTTGACCAAGTCCTGTGCAAAGACAAAGTGTCTTCAAGATTGAGTTAACTGTTAAGACTCTACCAAGAAAATAGAAAGGCTGATTCTAGGTTCCATTCTCCTGTCACCTGCATCAGAAATTACATGCCTGTGTTTGGTACCCACAACATTTCTTGTTTATTTGACTTGACTGCAATGCTATGTTCTGTATTTTTTTGTTAATAAATCAGATTATTTTGTTAAAGCACTGCTGATGTGGTTTAGTCCAAGGGGATTCTTTGACAGTGCTGCAAAAATCTTCTTAGGGCTAGTCTATATGAGGTAAGAAAATGTGGAATGGTGTGCAGTAGTGCCAATTTGAAGCAGCATCCATTTGTCTCCATATTTTTTTTGTACACAAAGCTATCCATGTTTGATGTTCATGTGGGCATGCCTGCAAATCAAGATGGTGGGTGCGGGTGAATTACTTGAGTTTTTATTCTCCCCAAGTAGCTGCTGTCAAACAGTATTTTTTCTTAAAAAAAGTAACTCCAAGGTGTGTGACTTTCTGCTTAAACAAGCTTTTAAAAAAAACCCATTTCATTCCCTTAGCACATGTTCATTATCACAAACACTCAACATGGTGGTTCCAGCCACTTCTTTATCAGCAAACTCCATTCCCTGTGCATGTCTGACCAATCAGCAATCCACTTCTGTCCTCACTGAAAATGCACTGTAATCCAAATTGGTTGTCCCAGCAAGTAGGAATGCACATTTCCCTCACAGTTTTTAAAAAAAAAAAAAAAAAAAAACTCAGGAAAAACCTTTGAGGCTTTTCCCACACAGCATATGGGATTTCTGCCCCTCCTCCTTCTGAATACATCAAATTGCCATGGGATCTCATTTAGACAAAAGATATTCTTGAATTCTATGAGGAGTATTTTCACCATTTAGACAAGCCCTTAGCAAAGGTACTAGACTCCTACAGCTCTATAATCTCTAGGGTTGGAGCCACACTAGCCAAATAATTTGACTTTACCTCAGTCCCGATCTTGTTGGAATACATAAAGTCAATCCATTTTCATAGCAAACACAGATTTTTTTTTTGTGCCCGGGGGCTTAAACACAGTTTTTTAAAATTCCCTTTTTACTCTGCATTAGCAGGGAAAATCCAGGTTTTAGCAATGTGTGTCAATTGCTCTGAATTGGATCCATGGTGGAATCAGAGTGAGGGGAACTTGGAGGGCAGGATAGGTTTGTGGAAGGTCATGTAAGCCAGATGGTCACCTGACCATTCCTGCCACAGAAGAAGGTAAGAAGGAGGAGGAGGAGGCGGCAACCTCCATTATTTGAATCTTTGGACTTGATCAAATGCACAGAATAAGGTGTTATAATGACACCACATAACTGCAAAAAGGTGTGCGTACCACACGATGTCGCCATTTCGTGGTTATGTCCCCTTAAAAACCCACACTTTTTAATTGATGGCTTAAGCCATCAATTGTTCCCCCCTGCTATTTTTTTACTGGCATAGCCAGTGTGTGAAATCTCACATCTTTTCCCCCCATACTTACCCCATCAGTGGCTGGGCCGGAGTGAACACTTCCAGGTGAGATCACGACATCCAGGTAAGTGACATGCTTTTTATGACCTTCCCTGGGTTATTTATAAATTTTAAAATGTGTTTTTGTGCTTTAAAAAATAGTGTTATTTTTGGTTTTTTAAAATTTCCCAATGAAGTCTCAAGATATTCTGTGGGATTTCAAAGGAGGAAGTGAATGGAGCTCCATTCACTTCCTCTTTCATTGCTGGAGCTGCCTTTGCTAGAATTAGAGGTAAGTGCAGGGGAGAGTGTTCATTTGCTAGCATAAAAATTGATATATTTTTTTTTATGCCAGCAAAAGAACACTTCAAAGGAATAATCTGTTAAAGTCCTATGTCTGGCAAGAAAGCATGGTCTCACCATTTTACTTTTAAAAAACTTGATAATTTCTCTGCACATGTGCATATAAAGCATAGCATGTGTTCAAAAATTGGCATTAAAACTTGTTTGGCTTGCATTGTATAATGGCAGATCTATTGTGCTGAGGAAAAAAAAGGAAGAAGTGACACCATTTTTTCATGTGCAGTCGCTTCACCAGCCCCAGGAATGGTGGCATCTCTGTGGACATTCGAATAGACTGTAGTATAAAAACAATTTTTGCAGTGCTTGGAGGAGTGTGTGTGAGACAGATACTTGTGCATATAAGCATGTGTGACACAGTGGGCCATTGTGGTGGCAGCTCTGGAGTTGCCCTAAAGGCCATCCTGCTGCCCATGCTGGGACAGGTATATGAATGCAGGGCCTCTCCAGGTGAGGAGGGGATGGTGGCAGCTGTTGCAGCAGCAGCAACAACAGAGGAAATGGGAGGCAGAAGGGGGGGGATGATCTTGCTTTTGCTAACTTATGAGTAAACTGATCTTCCCCACTATGAGCAACCCAGAAGGGAAGGAGCAGGATTTTGTGTTTTTTTTATGTGCATCTGCTTCACCAGCTGCAGCCCCAGGAAAGTCCATGAAGGGCAGAAGAAAGAGGGAGGTTGAAATACGGTGTGTGTGGGGGGGAATAGATCAAAAGGTGGGGGCACTTTCTGCTTTCCTCTCAGCCCTCTTTCCCCCTCCATGCACTGCAAAAAAAAAAAAAAGTTCTGTATACCTGGGGGTGGGGATTTGAGGGGGAAGCCTCTCCCATAAGAAAAAGGGTAAAAAATTGGTCACAAAAGAGAGGTGTTAAAATCCAGGCAAAGACATTATACTTTAGAACAGCATCCCCTTCAACCACAACCTATTTATACCATTCCTGCTTCATGTGTGGAGCTGGTCCAGTCCTGAGCCATACATGCAAACCCAGGAAAAGATTCCTACTTTGAACCTATAACATAAGCAGTAAGATACAACCATAGAAGTAGTTTCTCAAGTAAACAATGTTTAACCCAAATGAACTGTCTGTGGTGGTTTGGATTAGAAGGTTGAACACCACAGAAAGTACAAAAAAAAAAAAAAGGGGGGGGGGAGTCTGTTTCACAGGCCCAGTTCATACATCACCTCAGCTGAAGAACCTCAGCCTTAGGTTTGGACCTACAACATTTTGGAAGTTATTTTTGTTCAAAAAGGTTATTGCATAAGAGCCAGGTGTTATCTAGATGGTCCAAAAATTCAGATGCCTTTTGTCCAGATGAGCTCCTTCAGCAATTCACCATATTCAAAAGGAAGGGACCTGAAAACTCCAAGTACTTTGTGATAACAACCTTTGCTGTTTATCACAAAGTTTTTTAAATATATATATATGCAGAAATATGCATTCCAGCCCATTTGAACATCAGGTTCGAACTGGAGCACATCCTGGAAGTCAAAATGTGATTGGTCAGATGTGCATGAGGGCGGGCTTGCCAGCGACAAAGTGGTCAGATCAGAGCTGCCATTGTTCATTTTCACAGAAGTGATGGTGTGCTATTTTTGAGTGGCAGAGGAAAAAAAAAGCAGAAGATCACTCTTCTGCATCTCTGATTTAACAAGGGGGGGTAGGGAGAAAAGGGAAAGGGAGGGAGCTTTGGGGGAGTAATTCACTTGTGGCCACCATCTTTACTCACGGGCATGTTCTGTGTGCACTTCAAACATGGATAGCTTCCCATTCCCATTCCCATGCAATCTTGTGAATGCATTGTAGAGACAAATGAACGCTGCTGTGATGGTGAGTTAATGTGCTATTTTCCACAATGAATTCTTCCATCTAGCTGAGCCCCCAGTGTCGTGAGGTGATAGGGCTCCACAGAAGACAATTCCTGCTCAGCTGAGGGAATCCACTGGGTGACCTTGGGCAAGTTACATTCTTTCAGTCTAAGAGGAAGGCAAGGGCAAACTTCTACTAAATACATCTTACCAAGAAAATCCTATGACAAGGTTGCCATAAGTTGGAGTCAACTTGAAGGTGCAGAAAAACAAATGCAAAGAAGATTAGGGCAATGGCAGAGGGAACATTAGGGAGGAAAAAGTTAACTGCCCAGAAAGGTATACACCTTCCCAGGTATACACACCATCAAATGGGATTGAAGGTGAATGGTACAAGACAAGTTCACTGACAATGAACTTCAAATGTCATCTCACTAGCTAATTTCACCATTTGTATGACAACATTCCCTACCCTTCCCTTTGCCATGAAATTTTCACAAAACATTGATTTTAATATGAGTGTTCTGTATTTCCTCAGCTATGTTCTTTTTTGTTATGTTCCTTCAAGTCAACTTCAACTCATGGTGACCTTATTGTCATTGACAGTGAACTCCAAAGGTGCCTATCTGCTATTGTCCACTTCCATATCAGCTTTCTATTTCCACCCTTGCCGAGAATGTGCTGCAATGCGAATCGGATGATCAAATGAGCGGTAATGCACATTTCCACACATTATTTTAAAAAACCTCAGGAAAAGCTGTGAAGGCTTTTCCCATGCAGTAAATGGAGTTCCAAAAAACATGAATCATGGTCGGATCTCATTGGGACAAAAGGTATTCTCTGAAGATTCTATTAGGTTTATTTTCACCATCGAGATAACCACAATGATAATGTCCACGAAGTTCATACAATAACTATGAATCTAAAATCTAGCACAGACCAAGAGATACCAAAAAACCTATTTATTGCAATTAGGTTAAAAGATCATAAGCAGTTCTTTGCTAGATGGCAGCTTGCCTTCTTTTGACTAAGCACAACTATCATTCAGAAGTCTATGCTGTTCTGTGCAATTTGGGGACACAAAGTTAATCTGAACAAAATGTCACTGGCAATGTATTTCAAAATGATAAAGAATAAAATTTAATCTCTGTGTGTGTGTGTGTGTGTGTGAGAGAGAGAGAGAGAGAGAGAGAGAGAGAGAATCCTTAGCATTAAGTTGAGTAACTGAGAGAGTTTCATTATCAATTGAAAACTGTTATACTCTGGGAAGCTTTTAGGACTTCAGTTTTATGGATTTATCTTTTCTATTTTATGGATTTGCTTTAAATGGTTTTAACTCTATGGATAGTTTAATTTCATTTTAACAATCACTTCTTGGCTGGCATCCTGTTAGTGACATACTCAGAAGAAAGTCAGACTTATGTCTGGTTATGTGTTTTGTCTTGTTTGTTTTTTGATTACTGTAGGGGTTGGCATTCCCTTCCTCTCTCCACAATGACCAAGCCCTCCCTGGTCTTACCACAGGGGTGTTGAAGGACCTTCCTCACAACCATTCTGTGCCTGGTAGAGAACAGGAGGAATCAGAGAAGCTAGTAACTTGATTCCAGAAAGTCCAGAAGTCCTTGCAGCTAGGTAACTGCTTTTCCCTATTGTTTCGTCTAGATAGACTTCTAGTCAGTTCAAGCACAGCTGTTCTTGTGTTCTCTAGTTTGGTGCTACAAGATATTAGGATGGCTACAGGCTTAATTGGGAATTAGACACATATATGGAGAGGAAGTCAATTAATCACTATTAGTCCAGATGGCAAGGTGGTACCACAGTTAAAACCAATGTGCCTCTGAATACAAGCTGCCTATCTATTCTATCATATTGTTCCAACAGTGGTCAATCAGCTGCATGTGGGAAGTCCACAAGCAGGACAAGACTGTCTTAACATTCTCCTCCTTATGACCTTAAGCAACTGGTATTCAGTACCAGCTGAATGCTGCTGCTTACACGGGAGACAGTCTATGGTGATCATGGCCAGGAGCTACTCACTTTTAACTCCCACCCCAAGTATATTGATAATGCTTTTTATTATTTGGTTTACCTGGAATATTATGTGAATAAATGTAATTGTATATCCTTTTGTTATAGAACTATAAGAGGGGGAAGGGGGATATTCTCTCTGTTTACATCGTTCACATTTTTACAAACCTTGAATAAAAACTATTGCTGTGTATTTAAAAGATCAGAAATAAGACAGTACCTGCTCACAAGCTTACAAGCAAAAAGTCATGACTCAGAGACACACAGAGAAAAAGGAATTCAGGGTGGGGGGCAGGAGAGAAAAGTTGCAAAGTTCATAAGTCATGGACCTTCCACTTCCTCTGGTGGCCTCAGCTCAAACAAAAGGAGAAAGGCTAGGCTAAAGTATTAACTGGAGCTAAGTCCTGGAACCCTTTTACATGATACAGTTATAGTACGATAGGCTGCCTTAACTGCCATAGCAATATCGTATGGAATCCTGAGATCTGCAGTTTAGGGGGGGGGGTGTCATTTAGACTTCTCAGCCATTGAGCTCTGGTGGCTTGCTAAACTAAAAACCCTAGGATTCCATAGGATGTTGCCATAGATGTTAAAGTGTCATATAACACTATATTTAGGTATTGTGAATGGGCCCCAGGCACTATCAATCAATACCCCTTAGTCTTCATTTGTTTTCCTCTAACCCCAAATGCTCCAGAAGGTTTTAGATTATTCTCATAGTGAAGATGGACATTTTTTAAAAAAAAAATCTGGAGTGCAGGGAATGGGGATTTACAGAGGATGGGAAATGCAGTTCTGGCAGATGCAGTCCTGGTTCCTTGATGGGAGCTGCAGTCACTCCATCATGACAGCTTGCTTTTTTCCTTTTTTGTGGCTTTTTAAATGGGATGATCAGAACTGTACAGAGTGTTCCAAGTGCAGTCTTGTCTTTCCTATTACTTTTATCTGTTGGTAAGAGTAATAGATAGTAGTGGATCTCTCAAACAAAGTTATGCATTGGGAAGGCAGAAGCTGAACAACAACCAGCCCTATGCCCATCCACCCATACACAGGGTCTGGCAGGGACAGAAGCAAGCTGAGTCTTCTTATTAAAAACATTAAAAGTAGCTGTGAAGTTGAAGGCTTTCACAGCCAGCATCCATAGGTTTTTTTGTGGTTTTATTCCCGGGCTGTCAGGCCATGTTCTGGAAGAGTTTTTTCCTGACGTTTCGCCTCCATCTGTGGCTGGTATCTTTAGAGAATGGTTGGGTAGGGGTGTGGGGAGTTTATATACTGTGAGTCCCTGTTGGAGAGGATATGTAAATTTGTGTATTTGAATTGCTAGTTCCTGGGGGGAGATATGCAAGGAGGATCAGTGTCTGTTTGGCTAATGGTCCATTGTCTGCTAGAAGTCCCCCTGTCCCTGGGTGAAGTTAATTTGCATGTGTTGAGTTTTGATTTTGGTGTTTTTTGGGACTGCCTACTGGGCCAGCCAGAAAAATCAGCAGTAGCAGAAGATGTTATAAACCAACTTGGACACAAAATGTTATTTAGAAAGACTGAAATTCTGGACCAGGCCAACAACTATCATGTCACAACGCACAGAGAAGCTATTGAAATCCACAAACACCTGAAGAACTTCAACAGGAAAGAAGAAACCTTAAAAGTAAACAAAATCTGGCTTCCAGATTTGAAAAACAATAGAATAAAAACTCAGCATTTACAAAAGAATTCCACCCAGGGACAGGGGGATTTCCAGCAGACAATGGACCATTAGCCAAACAGATACTAATCCTCCTCTCATATCTCCCCCCAGGAACTAGCAATTCAAATACACAAATTTACATATCCTTTCCAATAGGAACTGACATTATATAAATCCCACAAACCCCTATGCCCCCATTCTCTGAAGATGCCAGCCACAGATGCAGGGAAAACGTCAGGAAAAAACTTTTCCAGAACACAGCCTCACAGACCGGAAAAAAACCCATGAAAAACCTATAAAAAGTAGCTGTCCATATAATATTTGGCCATAATCACACAACACTATTATAGTGTTATTATTCCACTTTAACTGCTATGGCTGCCTCCTGTGGAATTCTGCAGTTTGTATTTTAGTGAGGCCTATGAGCTCTCTGGCTGAAAGTTCTAAATGCCCCTTCCTAAACTAAAAACCCCAGGGTGACAGTTACACGACAGAAATTGTTGCGGTGCTTACCGTGATTTTGTGATCACGAATCCGTCCCTCGCTGTTTGTACGATTTATGTCACTGATCTGGATATCCCGGGTGGTCCCGTGTCATATATTTACACATCCAAAGTTCTGGGGTTTTTTTAGGTTTTAGGGGGGAGGTTGGCTGTCAATCAAGGATGTGATTACTCGTGTTTTCACAACCTCGGTGACCACTTCCTTTAAAGTTCTGTGCCACGAGCGATGCTATTGGCTGGCTAGGGGGGAGACAGGGGGGCAGAGGTTTGGTATTCCCCTTGCTTCTTTAAAATGTTAACCCTTGAAGCAGAGGCAGAAGGCACTTTTCAAAGACCTCAGACGGAGGAACAATTAAACCATCTCCTTTCCTTTTGAAATCAAGCCGAGTAGAGGTTTGGAATTTCTTTCACTTTAAGCAGAGGTGGCGTGGGAGACTTGGTATTTATTCCCTTTGCCTCTTTAAAATGTTAACCCTTACAGCAGAGATTCAGCAGAGATTTCAAGCCAGCTACAGACAGGCATTTTGAAAGGCACAGACACAGAGGGGGAATTAAAGGGTGTTCATTCGCTCAGAGGCTGGAATACCAGGGAGGTGATCAAGGCAGGGGATGAATGGGCGACACTCTGCCCATCACAATCTCTCTGTAACATGCAGTTGAGGAAGATGTTAAAGCTGAAGGCTTTGCAGTGTAGAAATCCATTTAAAAAGGTGATTGAGTACACACGCGCGTGCACACACACATCAACCTTCGTGCAGCTGGAAGGGATGCCTTTGTTTTCTGCTGGTGAGGCTGGATCTGTTGAACGGGTGACTGACCCCTCCTTTTCTGGTCGCTGATCTCTAAGCCTACCCCCAGTCACCATTTCCGGTCATCCCTAGTACCGAGACATTTTGTCCCAGGCTGTTTACATTTCTGATTTTCCGAATCCTCCAGTGACTTTTTAAAAAACAGACACAAACCGCGGGACTGGAAGTCCTACAGTTTGAGGGATAAAAGGTGGCCCCCCTTCCGAAAATCATGTACCCAACCCAATGTGCGTGTAAACTGCCAGGGATCAACACAAATTCTTCCCACTACATTTTCATTGTGTAAACGGCATCCAGGATTCCACAGGAGGCAGCCACAGCAGTTAAAGTGAAATAATAGCACTAGAACAGTGTAGTGTGATCATCTCCCCAGTCTAATAGAGGAAACAGAGGAAGTTAAAGAGATGCTGGAAGAGCGAGTGTGGAAAAGGAAACAAAGGAAATCAGCAAACATGCAAACTAGCATGTGTGAGAGGGACTGAAGAGGAAAATTTAGGTACTGGAGTTTGCTGTTGAGGGCTGTGGCTGAAAGGTATTACAACCTTCCTCTGGAGTGAAAAAGGGTCTTGAAGGGAATTGACCCTTGCCCCCCCCCAACACAGTTTCCACCCCTGCCCTAGGACATAATGGAAGACCAAAATTCAGCCACCTGAAGGGTAAGTCCATGCAAGATCATACTCAAGTTCCAGCATGGTTAAACCTATGTAGGATGGTAAGTCTACATGGCTAAAGCAGCAGGTAGTTGTGAAAGAACAAGCCAAGATTGGATTAAAGCCCATAAGTCTTTATCCTTTATATCATTTTTTAAAAATTGTCATGTATTTGACATCTTCCAAGATTCAAGACACAAGGGATTCTCCTTTTATTAAACCACCCAAAGATTATGAAAGAGTTTACATAGCTTCCATGGTTTGCTCCCATTCAAAGCACTTTTAAAAAATGTAAATGCAACCCCCACCCGCATATTATGGCAGCTTCAGCCTTTTCCCTATGATCTAGGCATAAAATAAAATATACAGCAAATCACTAATTCATTTGCTGCACACTGTCAAGCTCAAAGATAAATTATTTCTTTTGATGCTTATTGCATCTGAATTATCCTGCTCCTCAGCTGACAGGAATGATTTCTTCCAGACACCACTCTCCTCATCCCTTTTGATCAGATCTAAGACTTTACTAAAGCTTTCCTAGTCAATATACAAATCTGATTAGTAACCGTGGAATTTGTATGTCAGACACACAAACAATGAGTCATTTCCAGAAAATTTAACTTTAGAAAAGCATGAAAGACATTTCAAGTTTATGACCTTTAATTGAGGCGGGTTAACCTGACAAATAGTATTAAAAGCCTAATTCCTTTCTTTGAGCTGTTTTGGAGATCTTTTATTTCTGTCTGCATGGACTCAAAAGGCCCATTAATGCTCTATCTCATGTAATATTTACAGCTTCTGCATTGAGTGGGACAAGTTGTTAGACTAAGTTAGCCCATTGCCAAGCACATCAGTGACTTCCAGGTCAGCGAACAAGAGTAAATCTGTCAACTGCCACTCCCTGGTATTTCTTTAGTAACTTCATCCAATATCAAAAAGAGGATCTTATGCTTCCTCCCTGTGAAGATTAACCATGAAAATGATAAAGGCTTTTTCAAATGATGACTTCATGGACCAGATCACAAGGAACCACACAGAAAATCATCTGAATCCATGGGTCATTTAGACTAAAAAATGGCACTATATAAATAAACAACAAAATGCTTCTCTCCCAAGTGCTATAATGAAACACAAGTTGCTTCCAAAAGGTATTGTGTCAATGGCGAATGTTTATAATAAATGGGAGAAATTGGGAGTTTTAGTCCAAAAAAGTAACTTTTCCAGTTGTCTTTTTTTTTTATCAAAGGGAAATCAACAATCACAAACAAGAGCCTTTGAGCATGGGCCTTTTCACATGACACAATCACAAAACTGCAACTACCATTAGCTTGATACAAATAAAATTTGTTTTGATTTGAGTGTATTTAGAACTCCATTTTGTTGTAGGGTGACATCAACTCCCCAAAATAGTACTCTATGGTGAACTCGCCACGGGTCAGCGTAAGAGGGGCGCTCCAAAAAAGTGATACAAGGACTCCCTGAAACAACATCTCAGGCTCGGCCAAAGTGATAACCAACAATGGTCCGCCATGGCCTCACATCGGGAGGCATGGAGACACACTATCCACAATGCTGCAGCCTTATTTGAGAGCTCACACCGAACAAGTCTTGCAGAGAAATGACAACGCAGAAAGAATCACAACCTGGAATCATCAACCAAAGAGACCTTCTGCTGTGCTTTCTGCAACCGGACATGGTTATCTCAGATTGGCTTTTTCAGTCATCAGCACGCTTGCAGAAAGCATGGAATGAATCCTTCCTGAATCTTCGTTTGCAAAGAAAAGTCAGAAAGAGAGAGAGAGAGAGAGAGAGAGAGTAGGGTGAGATGTGGGTTGGCAGCATCAATTCTTCCATCTGTAACTTAGGCTGCTGACACACTGCAGAAATAATTCAGATTGGCACTGCTTTAACTGCCATCTCTCAATGCTATGGAGTTCTGGGGTAATTAGATCTGTCAGATATTTAACCTTCTCTGTCAGAGAGCTCTAGTACCACAACAAACTACAAATCCCAGGATTCCTTAGGATGGAATCATGATAGTTAAAGCGGTGTCAAACTGCATTATTTCTGCAGTGTGTCAGCAGCCCTTGTTTGCTCTAAATAGTAAGAGGTACAAAGGGACCTTTCACACTACACAATTATAGCACTATGATTCCACTTTAACTGCCATGATTCTATCCTATGGAGTGCTCGGATTTGCAGTATAGGGAGGGGTAGATAGAATTTTCAGCTAGAGTATTCTGGTTCCCCCCCTCCCAAACTACAAACCCCAGCTAAAGAGGTATTATGGTACTACTATGGTTGTGTTGTATGGAAAGGTCCGCACATAAAACAGCTTTTGTGTTCTAAGTATTGTGGCGCTGCATAATGGGGAGGTGTATACAATAGAAAAGCAAAGCTTTGTTGTGGACATGTCTGTGGTAAACAGGGGAAGCCAAGAATTCAGCCAATAATGCTGAGTTAAAGCATATGACTCCCTATGCTAAAAATACAGGAAGCACTGGAAAAAAAATCCTCCTACTGTTCTAGTTAGTGCTGTCTCAAATAGTAATGGGTGACATTTCTATGTCAGTTTTGTTTTTATGAGAATTTACAAAAAAGCACCCTTTTCTTCATGTTTAGGATGGAAAGAACTGAGGCTCTTATCTACTGCTAGAATTTTACAAACACATTTTACAATGTATGAGAATATTCTGTAATTTGTATCTTTATATTATAGCCACTATAGGTGTGGAAGTGTGTATTACACTCAGCCTTTCATGTCCATGGATTCTGCATCCACAGATTCAACTATCCATGGCTTTATATGGATATCCATGGTTTTATATGGATATATATATATATATATATATATACCCTCCCTAAAGTAAACCTTGATTTTTGCCATTTTATATAAGGGGCGCCATACTATGCTATTGTATATAATATGATTTGAGCAGCCACAGATTATGATATTCACTGGAGGTCCTGAAATTCTAGCAGATACCAAGGGCCCACTGTATTGCAAATACAAAGATTAGTGCAAATGTAACAAATGCCAAATTGAAAAATAGCATCTGCAGTTTCCATGCACTTAGTAGTAGGCTGTGTTGAATTCAGTGAGACTCAATAAACATTTGAACACAGGGAAAGAAAGAAAGAAAAAACTCAATTTTGTTTTGTCATATGTAATGGAGGGAGATTGGACTTGCAGGTTGGGAATATCCATCCCTTTCTAAGTGGAGAAAGAAAAATAGAGGGTTCTGAAATGATTATGCTTGCTTTTGAAATGTGTCATTTGAAACCTTCCCTCCAGTTTCCAAGGTCAGAGAATTTGAGGTGTTTTTTTTTAAAAAAAAATATGAATGTATTTTAAATGAATCGATGAGGTACTGAGACTGGGCTAAATACCCTAAAGGCGCCAGATCCCATTTGATCTTAAATCCTAAGCAGGGGAAGCCCTGGTTGGTACTTGGATGGGAAACCACCACTGAATACCAGGTGCTGTAGGCTATATTTCAGAGGAAGGAAATGGGGAAAAAAAACACCTCTGAGTATTCTTTGCCTAAGAAAACCCTATGGAATTCATAGGGTTGCCATAAGTTGACAAGAGACTTGAAGGTGCACAATAAAAGGAATTGACACTGACAGATCCATCCATCCACACCTAGGGCCTTGAGTGCTTAACTCTTCATGTATGCAACCATGTTAGTGCCTATATAGAATTACCCATGTTGTAAATGCTATGATTTATAAGCCCTATGCAATGTTTGAAACTCTATCTCCCTATTTGAGCTTGTTCAAGCTCTAAGCCATTGTCTCTGTCATACTACCTTCTCATGCTTGTTTGGTAGGAACAAGGGAGAGGGCTGTCTTGATTCTTAATGCCAGACTTTGGCTGCATATTTCTTCTCCTTCTACCAACAAGTAAAAGCTTTCCCAGTCCATCAGCCTTTTAGAAACTGACTGCAATGGACTTTTAATAGTGTGCAGTAGTGTTTTGTCAATTTTGTTTTTAAAATATTATCTTTAATAAATTTTAAATGTTTTAACTCCATAGATAGTTTAATTTTTTTAAAAAAAAATTACACACACACTGACATTTTTGTATGGTTTTTACCTGTATTGGTTTTAAATAATTTGTCCCATTACTGGGAAATAGTCAGGATATAAATTAATTAGAGTATGAATACAACTTGGATCTAGGCTGTCTGAAGGACCATATTCTCCTATATGTATCTGGCCAAATTTTGAGATCTTTGGGAGGCCACATTTGGTGAAGATGTGGCAATGAGCTTTTTTAGGACTTCTTCAAACGGGGGGGGGGGGGAAACCTTGAGGAGGTCGGGAGAAGAACGGGGCTGTCACATTTACAGAGCCCCGTTTCAGACAGCCCCATCCTCCTCCGTCCTCCTCCCGAACTTCCCCTGTGCTGTGGGTGCTGCTTTTTATTGATGGAGGTTTTCCATCAATAAAGAGTGGTGCTGCAGCACTGGGAAAGGTCAGGAGGAAGACTGTGTTGTCTGAAATGGGGCTCTGTAAGCGTGACAGCCCCCTTCCTCCCCCCACCTCCTCAGGTTTTTTCCCTGTTTGAAAAAGTCCTTAGTGGCTACTCCCAGGTGTGGAACTTAATTTTTTTTTGGGGGGGGAGCACTGGTCTGTCCCTGTTCATCATCTTCCTTCTGGTGTTCTTTCATTCTGGCCCCATGGGGGACCAAGGTAAAAACACATATTTTTGTTAATGGGTTTTTCTGGTTTTCCACGATTTTGCATGGGTGAGATTCCAGCTATTCTCATGAGAAGACATGAGACTTTGCTCTAAAACACTAAAAACAAATAAATAGCCAAAGAAATTCACAAACAAACACTCAAACAAACAATGTGAAGTCGAAGGCTTTCACGGCCGGCATCCATAGATTTTCCTTAGATTTTTTCCGGGCTGTGAGGCCGTGTTCTGGAAGAGTTTGCTTCTGACATTTTGCCTGCATCTGTGGCTGGCATCTTCAGAGAATGGATGGGTAGGAGTGCGTGTGGGATTTATATATTGTGAACCCCTGTTGGGGAGGATTTGTGTATTTGAATGGTTAGTTTCTGGGTGTAGAAATGCAAGGAGGATTAGTGTCTGTTTGGCTAATGTTTGGTTGATGGCCCATTAACTGCTGGAAATCCCCCTGTCCCTGGAAGGAATTCCTTTGTAAGTGTTGATTTTTTATTCTATTGTTTTTCAAAATTGGCAGACAGATTTTGTTTACTTTTAGGGTTTCTTCTTTCCTGTTGAAATTGTCCAGGTGTTTGTGGATTTCAATAACTTCTCTGTGCATTCTGACATGATAGTTGTTGGCCTAGTCCAGAATTTCAGTGTTTGTTTTTAAATAACATTTTGTGTCCAGGTTGGTTTATAACATGTTCTGCTACTGCTGATTTTTCTGGCTGGCCTAGTTGCAACAAACAGTTGATTAAAAGACCATCCTGTAGGCCCTCTTCATGTACTCCCACGGAGGTTTAGTTATGCCTTCTCATTGGGAAAGGGGAGGGGGAGAAGAGGACTTTCCAATTCATGCTGTAAACATGTGATTATAGCAGGATGTGATCACTGCATGCTCATCAGTACTGTGCAAAGAGCGACATTGAGGGCTATTGACAGTTTTGCCTGTAAGTTAAAAGTTACGCTTAATTAACTTGTGGAGCACACACAGACCATGAGACAACGATGACATCATGCAATAAGGGGAACCCATTTGGGATACTATCGTCTGATAAAAAGTTTGCTGCTCTTTCTTATCCAAAGGCTTTTTGTTTTTTAGGGTATGATGATCCAATGGGAACTGGGGCATGAACTGGTTGTATACATAATGCAGAATCAAAAAGTTTCCCAAACGTGATTTTGTAAGAGGGATATTTGATTTTTGTGTCACCCTATCAAAAGACTTTTGTACTGTTATTCCAACAAGACAAAGTCATGACCCAAACTGAGGAGCCTGTCATTGTCACACATTTACAAAACTGAGAGAATGACATCAGAATTTCATATACTTATGATGCTCTATGTTTTAGGTACATTTCATTATCATTCTTTAGCAGCAGGAGAAGTGATGTTCTTGTGTTTACTGGTTCATCCAAGCATGAGACGTGGCATTCTCAATGTTCTTATTGATCTACAAACTCCAGTAGAAGTGTAATGCATTTTATGACCAAAATGTCTGGCATTCCAATCATTTGGCAAAAAGGATGTTCTTAAAAATTATATTTCTTATTTGAGCAAATCAATAATACATTATTGGGGAAAAACAGTATTTTCCATGGAGTTTAATTTAATTTCAGAAATAAATAAAAGTTATTGCTGCCATTTGAAATGAGTGGCAACCACTTACTGCAAGTGGTTTTGTATTTCATTCTTTTAAAATTCAGTATAAATGGTTGTTACTTTTATTGGATGTTCATAGCTCCTTTGCACTGTTTACATATTTCTGTTTTGTTTCTGTAAGAGCATGTGCAAATGTTACTGTTACTTGATTGACCTCAATTAACTGATTTAATTTCATTCTGCACTTTTTTAACATTCCTATATAAAACTGGGTAACATATGATTACAAACAAATTTGCAGTGATCTGAGCTGTTAGGCAAATGGGGAAATAAACGTAACACTGGTGACAGGGATTTATTTTGAAGTGGGAATAAAAGCAAATTTTCTTCCAATAATGGACACTGAAGTGGTAGGGATACTATTACAGCAAGAGAAGATGCATTAGCTGGTTGACAATACTGCAGTTTAAATTGGTCATGACAATGTTGCATTAACAGGGCAGCAAATGTATCCACATAGAATGTGGCTGCATAGAGATGATATGGCAATATGATGCTTTTGAAGCACCAGGTTGTCAGAAAATGGGTGGTGGGTTCTAATGAGACTTCATTTCTTATTCTTAAAGAAAAACAGAATTCATGCTCATGTGTGCTTGAGATAGCTGAATATCCAACTTTCCCCTTCATTTTATATGAGACAAATCAAATCCTTCCTCTTTTTCCCAGGCCAGTCTCTTTAATCACTTATATAGTTGTCCCTTCATATTCACTGGGGTTTGGTTCCAGGACCCCCCGTGGATACCAAAATCCATGAATACTCAAGTCTCATTATATGCAGTGGCATAGCAAAATGGTGTCCCTTATATAAAATGGCAAAATCAAGGTATGCTTTTTTGGTTATTTTTTAAAGAATATTTTCAAGCTGTGAATATTTAAATCTGTGGATACCAAATCCGTGGATATGGAGTGATGAATGTATTAGCTTTATTTAAAAAATGGGTTAATAACATCAAGCCTATATATACAAGGGAAACTCGTAGCTTCCATGTCAGCCTCAGTAGCTCTAGAAGAAATGAGGGTGGGTGTGTGGTGTTTGGAAGCTTGTATAGAATCATAGATTCATAGAATTGCAGAGTTGGAAGAGACCATGAGGGCCATCCAGTCCAACCCCCTGCCATGCAGGAAATCACAATCAAAGCATCCCCGACAGATGGCCATCCAGCCTCTGTTTAAAGACCTCCAAGGAAGGAGACCCCACCACGCTCCGAGGGAGTGCGTTCCACTGCCGAACAGCTCTTACTGTCAAAAAGTTCCTCCTAATGTTGAGGTGGAATCTCTGTTCCTGGAGCTTGCATCCATTGCTCCGTATTCCAATCTCTGGAGCAGCAGAAAACAAGCTTGCTCCATCCTCAACGTGACACCCCTTCAAATACTTAAACAGGGCTATCATATCATATTGCCTTTTAACCGTCTTATGTGTTGCCTGTATTGCTGGACAAAGACAAAGGATCCATTCAAACTACATAAACATAGCATTATATTTCACTTTAACTGCTAGTTAAAGCTCTCTGGCTGAGAATTCTCAATGCTCCTCCCTAAACTGGCAGTCTGGATTCCATGAGATGTTGCTGTGCCAGGTAAACTGGAGTACAGTGCTATATATGTGTAATGTGAATGAGTCCATGACATCTCACTTACAGAAGCTACCAGTATGGAAAAGCAGAAAGTTACAGGTAGCTCCCTGTTTCTAACAGCTGAGTTAATGGATGAGGGAAATGAAAGCTATCTTATCTGTAAAAAATTGAACTATAGGCTAAATAGTTGAGCATGGCCTAATTGCTATATTGTCTGTTCCAATGTATCTCAAGCTATCTGATGTGGGTGACTGACAATTACTTTCTCAATGTGCCAAGATTGTTTTCGAGCCAGTGTGGTGTAGTGGTTTGAGTGATGGACTAGTACTTGGGGAGGCCAGGGTTCAAATCTCTGTTCAGTCATGTAAACCCACCAGGTGACCTTGGGCAAGTCACACTTTCTCAGCCTCAGAGGAAGGCAGTGACAAACCACCTCTGAATATATCTTGCCTCCCCATGAAAACCTCCAACAATAACCCAACACTATGAGTTAGAGTTGAATTGAAGGAGCATAACAACAATAACAAAATAATAATTAATCCACACTGGCTTTTATGCCAGGGATGAGTTACTATATTTGTGTCCATTGGCTTAAAATGGTTTCTCTCTTTTCTGGAAACTTCCCAGGGACCAGCAGACAATGACATGGGGAACATGTCCATGGACCACTACCATGAGTAGCATTGTTCTTGTTTGTTTTGTCTATTATAGGTGCTCATGCATGTTTCTCCATTGTCTTCTACATGCATGTTTCTCCACTGTAGTGTGTGATCACTACAATGTCATAGTCATAATTATTGAGTAAAATAATCCCCTTCCTTTGTGGTTGAATTCATTTTTATTGGGTTGAGAAAGAGTTCTAATCAGAAGCTTTCCCTGCAAATGTGCAATGAATGTTAAAAACTAATTTAATGTTCCCTTCCATGTACATCACATCACATTTGTCTGCCAGGAATTTCACACATCGACCTGCTGTCTAATGCCCTGGATTTGGTTTTCTTTAGATTAATCTATCATGTTTAAATGATTTTTCATTTGGTCCCATGTTCCAGATCACTCTTCAGTGTAGCGAACCTAACAAAACAGAAGGGTTTAATTGAAGGGTTCTTACTGTGATGCTTTTGGATTGTTCATTCCACTGTCTACTCATTAGCCTCTTTACTCACTGAGAATTGACCACTTATTCTCCTACTTTATCTTTGTTTCTTTCTATTAGTTATTTCCCTATTCTCATCAGTACAGGACAATTTAGACTGAACATGTCTCTAAGCTTTTACAGTTGTCCCTTCACATTCACATGTTTAACATTTGCGGTTTGGCATATTCACAGTTTGTAGCTGCTGCTCAACTAGCTCAAATTCCAAGACCCCACCCTCCTCCTAGTCTTTCCCTATCCTCCTGTCCTGGCAACAAAACACTCCAGCTTGCTTTCTTACCTAGCACCAAAACAGCACTGCCCATTTAAAACACTCAGTAAGGTGCTGTTGTTGGCAGGGCAGAGGGAGGGAGAGCTGGGGGGAGGTGAGTGTGGGTGAAGGGTATGATTTGTGCATCCAGGGGGTGGGTGCTGCTACAATTGTAACTTTTAGCTTCAGTTTGGGAAAGGAGCAACCTTACTGTTTTAAATGGGCAGCACTGTTTTGGTGCAAAGTAAGAAAGCAAGATGGAGTTGTATTGTTGGCAGGGCAGAGGGAGGGAGAGCTGGCAGGGAAGTGAGTGTGGGTAAGGAGCATGGTTTGTGTGCCCGGAGCGCAGTGGCAGTTATCGGCAGTCGTGTTGGCAGAAGAGGAGTCTACAATACTGTAGTGTTGTATGTATGTTGGGGTGGGGCTTAACTTATTTGTGCTTTTTTCACTTTCATGGTGGTGCTCCACCCCTAACCCCAGCAAATGTGAAGGGTCAACTGTATTTGCAAACAGTGTTCTAAAAGCCTTTAACTACAGTCACATTTTTGCCTTACTGATGTCCTGACTAAGAATTCCATGTACAAACCAATTCACAGACCAAGCTTTTGGCATTCATTAAGAGAATAAATTCAAGAATTCATGGATTCATTTCTATGAAGGCAGAAGATTAGCATGCATACCAATCTGATTAACTGCTAATCACTGATGTAGCATTCAGTAGCAAATCTTTATTTATTTTATTCTTGCATGCAAGAACAAGTAATTTCAAAAGGTTTCTCCTTGCTGGGTAAGATATTTCAATTTTTAAGTTTTTTTTTCTTTTGTGTTTCAGGATATCTTTGGAAAAATCCATTTTGCAACAAAGCCAAAAACTAATGTTGTCCTATGTGCAAAAACCATAATTTTTATTCAAAAGATTTTGCAATGCAAAATACACTAATTTTATTTTATTTTTTGTTTGCAAAGAACTGTTGAAATGCAAAAAAATTCTAATGGGATTGACTTTTCTTCAGTGAGGTGTCTCAATGCATTGAGCCATGCTTTCTTGTGGAGGACAAAAACATTTCCATGTATCATACACTCCAACATTTATTTCATAGATGAAAACCAGGACACACATGGCCAAGCAACATCAGAGAGTGAGGAAGATAGAAAAAAGTTATTAATGAGGAAGAACACGCGAGGACAGACTGCAGCAGTTTGCTTTTGCCTGAGGATATTGGGAAGGGCAAAATTCACCCTTACTCTGCTGAGTTAGTTGAATGAAAACTCCTTTTGCACTTTGAACTCAATGTGCTGCAACAACTGGGGCAAGCTGAGGGTGAAGTGAGAATGTGAGAGGAGGAGGAGAGAGAAATTGGGACATTTTAAATACAGCTGCAAAAGTACGACATCAGACAGGCTGGGGCTGTCCTGGTCAAACCAGGGTAACCAGAAGGTATGAAGTATTCTTTGCATTGCTATTGCAGCAGAACCGAGGTTTGCAGTGTCAAAGTGCTGACATTTTCTGATCCGTAGGATCACAGTGTCATTACTATCACAACCACAAGTCTTCCCAGCTCCCCTCCATGCTTAACTGTAAACCTCAGCGTAGCTGGGGAGGAAAGCATTCCAAGCATGAAAATAAAGTTTTGTGAACTACCCATATTGTAATGCAACATATTTTGGATAGGGCTGTCCAACTACTTCAGATTAATCAAGAATGCCAAATGGAATTGGGCCTATCCAGTCCAATTTGGATCAGGTCCAAACTGAGTTGGATTTGTCTAATTTAGATCTGGAATGGACTGGCCCAGTTTGAAGCAACTGGGAGTGTTTTGTACTGATCCTAGAACTGGGGGAAAGAGGCAGGGGGACAAAGAGTGTGTCTTAAACAGCATCATTTAGGAAAGCCCCATTGTTGAATGATGATACAGGGGTGGAGGAACTGGACGTCTGCACTCTCCAACCACAGCACTTCTAAGAAGGAGGGTGTGACGCAACTGAATTGTATATAGTCAATTATTTTGTGGACATTTGTGCTGTTTGGATAGATCTAGCTGTAAGCAGCAGATCTTGGCCTGCTTGCCCACCCACTTTTGCAAGTACTGTTGCTGCCTATCTGCCTACCACACTTGTCAGTACAGCATATTACTTCTGTCCATTAGTCCTTCCCTCTTTCTTTTCCCTCTTGTGTTTGTCTGCATCACATGTGTGTCCCATGAAGTTCATCTTTTACTGTACAAGCAGCACACAAACCTCACAAACACTAGAACAGAGTACATGAACTGGATAAGGGGGCTTACCGGTTTGACTGGTGGGCCATTTGTGGCCCAGCCGGCACCCCGAGGTCCGTCACAGGTGGCCCATCACAGGCGAAGATGGGGCCATCATTTTTGCCTCCTTCTTACCGGCATGCTGTGATGCCAGGAAGAAGGGCGTAAAGTCTTCGACCAATCGGGGCAAGGCTGGCTTGCCCCAATTGGCTGCAGGCATGGAAAGGGTGGGGCTTCCTGCCGCATTTCTGGCATGGCTGGATGACATGGGCTCTGCATCGGGGGCCTGTATATTATCCAGCCCTGACGCAGACCCCGCAGATGGCTCACCAGGAGCTGAAGACCCACCCACCCTTTGTGAAAGCTGGATTCTTCAACTTTGCACATTTTGTCGGAATGTGCTGGGCGGATGGCATGGCCCCTGATCCAAGTAATTGGGGTAACAGGGGTCTCCGTCAAGTTCAAGTCCAAGTCCAAGTCCAAGTTCACAGAGACCCCACCCCTTACTTATGTTTAACAATTTTGTTTTGCAGGGGAGGAGAGAGTGTAGAGCAGGAGTGAGTTGGTAGTGACCGACTGAGGTCCATTGGCCAACACAGGGTTAGGCAATGAAGGGAACCAGACCCATGCGACAGTGCCAACCATTTGCAGCCATTAGCATGTTGCAGCCTTTTTATTTCATATATATATATATATATATATATACACACACTAGGTAACCTATACCTAAATTCTCATGTTTTTCATGTATCCCATGCAATATATTAAGTCAACTTGGTGTGTATATGTCTTCCTTGGGACGGGAGCAGGGAACATCTGGTCTGGGTCCCCAAGTGGAGCACCATTCAGACTTTGATTTGGGAATTTGGGAACAACCCTTTTTGCTAAGAATTATGTCTTTGTTTCCAAACATGAAAATCTGGGTGTGGGGTTGAATTGACAAGAAACAAGCAACTGTAATTGGTACATAATGCTTAATGACATCACCAGAGGCTTTCTCTAGGTCCCAGATTTTGTCCTGGAAACCTCAAGGCCTGAGATGAAAGGAAGAAGATAAGCAAGCAAATGCATATATCCCCAGTGAGTCTTTGCAAGTTGCTACCCAAAATATAAATAAATAAATAAATAAATAAATAAATAAATAAATCACTTAAGCCTTACATGTTGTAGCAAGCTGCTACTCTGCTAGCTGAGCTGGAGATCTGCACAGAGCCTTTTCCTTTTGTCTGAGGCTGAGCATCCTTCTCTCCCACCTGGAGATGACCCATGAAAACTGGAGACTCAGGGCAGGTCCTGATATCTGGCAACCCACATTACTATAGGTTGATAAATTGTGCTACAGAGTGGCAAGTAGCATGGGCTAGCAATTTATGCCATGAATCAAGGCCTTGACAATTTGGTTCTTTGTCTTGACTATTTTTCAAAAATGCAAATATATGCAACAGAAAGTGAGGAGAGTGAATAATTATTCTGCCAAATTCTCTGCATGTGGTTTTACCACAGGTGCTAACCTTTTCTTGTTGTTTATTTTAATGAAGCCCTCTTGCAAAATGAAACATTGCAGAACATATGGTGCCACTGTTATATAAGAAGTTGCTGCATGTCAAAAATAGACACAGAGGCGGCTGTTGATACTCTTAATCAGATGCTTACTCTCTGTTTTCTGAGAATATAGGCCTGTGTGCACCACATTTTAGGAAAGCAACAGTTTTTTAAAGCAATAAATAGTATAACCTCATAAGACAGTAACTAGTATGAGATTATGAGATTTCAAGAGGCAAATTTGTAACCAAATAAGAGGATACAAAAAGCAACAAGAGGCTTGTAGTTCAAGATCAGGCTTAATATTTCAAACCCAACTAAATCCTCACTTCTGATGCTCTTAGCCATGTGTAGCTCTTCCTTTTCTGAGTTTCCCTCCCATTATGTTCTATTTTTTTGCCCCCAACTTTTCTCTAACCCCCTCACTCACCTAGACAATTTCATTGCCCTTCCCCTTCATTCTTTTGGAAAACTTTAAGCAATCTCCATTTTCTCAGTCTGTGTTTTGTGGAGTCACAGACTTTTGACTACCAGATGTTGCTTTTGTTCTACTCTAGGCCATTTTGCTTGCTTTGTGTCCCTCCATTATCTGAGCAGTTTAGCCAACGAAAGCCAAAGAGACCTTCCTACCTACTTACCTTCCCTCTCTTTGATGCTGCCTGATTTTTCATCACCCTCACAAAATCTCTTTCTGCATTACAATAGCAATATCAAGGCATATCCTTGGGATTTTCAGATATATCTTTCACTGGTTTACATGTAAGATTTATCAGGATGGCTTTATAATCTTCAGAGAACTTTTGGTCTGAATTGTTTAAATTATTTGAGGGGCTTATTTTCATACAGAAATTTTTCTATTCCCACACTTCACTTGCTAAAGATGATTTTGACAGGCAATCAATAAAAGGTATGAATGTGCTTAGTAAGAATAATTGCACTAGTGATGGTTTATCACATGTTGAGTTGCAAAAGATTCCATTTTCTTAGATTGCAAAGAAAAGAATGAAAATCTTCCCTGAGCTGTTGACAGTTGGCTTGCAGTTAAAGGCATTGCTGTCTTGAATGCTCAAAACTCAAGAATCCTTAAAAAGTAATTAGATTGTATCTAGATCACTATTTCTCATTATCTAGATAGATGAGTTTTGAACAGTAATGCATTTCCAATAACTTTGAGTAGCACAACAAGTTACTTTCTAATCCATGCTTTCCTTGAATGAAAAAGGCCATAGATGGCAAAGTCATAGGGATTTTCCATAATTAAGAGATCAGACTGCAGGTGTCAGGATCTGCCCGTAAAAGTGGCCTCCCTGCCAGCAAACTTGTATGTGTTAAGTTACTGTATGCAGTCATGATGGAGAATTTTTTTTAAAAAAAATATTCTTTATTGAATATTTTACAAACTGTTACATAATAAATCATTTTTAATTTGCTCCCTTCCCTTCCTCCCACCACCTACTATCTTAAACGTCTTCACAGAGGATATCTCTACATGACTTCATGATGCATTTTCCATGATATGGGTAATAGTTTCAATTACATTGGTTATTTCTCTACTCTCCCCTTGTTCATTAACTGTTTAAATCATCATTTTCCACTTATTGTTCCAAGTTTCTTCCTTTATCTATCTAATATATTTCAATCTTCTTTCTCTAAAAAGTCAAATAATAGAAATTCTACTATATATTTTTTTCAGATTAGATTTACACCATTTAGATTTTTCCTTCCAACCCAGGACAATTCTCCTCCATTTTACGAATCCATATTTATCCTCATCTATTAAATTTTGTAGGAACTTTTCTAATCTATTAACTAAGGGGTAGTCCAGATGGTGGGGGAAAAACCCTCTTAGAATCTGTGGGGAATCCCATATGTCCAAATAGGATCCTGCAGTGGCCCATCATTTTCAGAAGGAGGGGGAGCAAAAGTCAGGGAAAGTCCACAGCAAAAGCCTCTGGGATTTTTCCTGAGTTTTTTTTTTTAAAAACCCTGATGGAAATGTGCACCCTCACATGTTAGGACAACTGAATTGCATTGTTGAAGAGGATAGCTGATTGGTCGGATGTGCACAGGGGGCAGAGCTTTCTATAAAGTCAGATCCTGGAACCACCGTGTTGGAATGTCACCATAGTGATTGTTCACTCATGTGATGAAACAGACTTTCTCCCCACCCCCATTATATCAGCAGAAGAGCACTCTTCCACACCTTGGGATTAATTTTTTTTTACGAAAATAATGTTTGGGGAGGGCAAGTTGGGAAGTACAAAACCACAAGTAATTCACTAGCAGCCACCATCTTGATTCACTGGTATGCCTCCATGTAAACAGCAAACATGAATAGCTTCGCACACCAGCAATCTTGCAAAAAAGTTGTTGAGACTGATGACAGCTGCTGTGAATTTGTGTTTCTGTGCACCAATCCACATTTTATTCTCTCACCTAGATTGGCCCTAAGATTTTTGTAAAAGAAAATATAGTCCTGATTACGTAGTGTTATGGGGTAACATGATTCTGGATTTGCTGGTTCTTTATTGGATTTTAATATTAGATTAATTTCCAACAGTTTCCATGTTTTAGGCATTTCTCTCATTTTGATTATTTTATTGAATATCCTTGCCATATGAGTACGTAATTCCTTTTTTTGAATGTTCTGTAAAAAATAGTTGTGAACCCAAAGAGATTGCTTGACGTTTGCATTCTTTGCAGTTGAAACAATGTAGTGGCTGAGAATAGATATGGGAGTGTAGTGTCTTCCTGGTAATGGCAAACATGGCATTGCACCTCCAGGTGTTATGAGAATCAATAGGTGGAATGACAACTGGGTGAAAATGGGGAGTGTGGTTGATGCATAACCAGAGTGCCCAACAAATTTTGACTGATTGTAAACTACTTTTTATTTTACCATGTTTCCTGTGAGCTTCATTCAAAGCAACAGTTTTGTATACTTAGCTCTTTAGTTTACTGTGCCAATAAAGCTTACTTTTTAACCCTGAAGCTACTTTCCACTGACTAAAGAAGTGGTTACACGATAGCAGCTTAATTGTAACTGTGTTTCCACAGAAGTAAGTCCCATTTATTTCAAAAGGGTTTTACTTCTAATTATTGAAAATTGCAATGTAGGATACTACCAACTGAACTGTAGACCCAATTGTACAACTGTAGACCCAATTGTACAACTGTAGAAACGTTGTATTGACAGGGCTAGACAAATGCATCTATATTACATGCCACACATTAATCTCTTCTCTGTAATTATCATAGTTCATGCATAACATCCATTGTGAAAAGAACTAACTAATGCAAGCTCCCAGGTCATCTGAGGCCATGATCCCTTTATTTTGTTGTTACAATATTTGCTTGTGATCTCAATTTCAAACACCTCAGTTTAGGAACACTTTTGACCAAGTACAAAATTCACCTTAGCATTATCAGTTATGAGTGGTGCATACATTTTTGAAATATGGTTTTTCATTTAACATGGAAGAGTGGATAATCTGTCCTGAGTATTTTAAAGGGGAAAATCATTTTCAAAACTCATATCTATCCTCCTTAACTGATGTCATATTCTTGCAGTGCATGGTGTGCTTCTATATGCTTCCTACAAAAATTATTAAGGATCCCTTGGAAAATATGCAGATGGTAAGCTGCATTGCCCTTAGCAGAGGGATGAGCAAAGGAAATGAGGTGGGGAATCTCTGGGGACTGAACCTCTAGAGGACCTGGGCAGTAAAAAACAAATCAAAACAAAACAAGCAATACAGTACAAACCCCCCCCCCATCTTAACAGACCAAGAGTGGCTGTAATCTATGTTGTTAAATTTAAGAATATCCCAGGCTATATCTACACTGTAGAAATAATTCAGTTTGAAATCACTTGAACTTGCATGACTCCATCCTATTGAATCCTGGGATTTATAGTTTTGTGAGGCACCAACACTCTTTGGCACAGAAGGCAAAAGACTTTGTAAAACTACATATCCCAGGATTCCGTAGAATGGAGCTATGGCACTTAAAGTGGTGTTAAACTCCTATTATTCTGCAGTGTGGATACAACCTAAGTCACTTTAAAATGTGCTTACAGAGTAGCAACTTTTGTTTTGTAGAATGATTTAGGGAGGAGCACTCTATCATGTCCTGGGTCTAGTGCCAGCTCTCAGAGGTCCTGACCTTCTCCTCTCTAACTGTTCACATCTGATCACTCATCCTTTCCCAGTGCATTTTTGGCAGCAGCAGTGAGAAAATATGCCAACATTTGTTCACCTTCTTTCTCTAACAGACATTGACCAAAACCCTGTTGATTCCTCATATAAGTGTAACCTCCCCTACAATGGTGGTTGGTATTTTTGTCTGACGCAGGACATCTGAATCATAGAATCAGAAGATACCACAAGGGCCATCCAGTCCAACCCCCTGCCATGCAGGAAAACACAATCAAATCATTCCCAACAGAGCCATTCAGCCTCTGCTTAAAAACCTCCAAAAAAAGGAGACTCCACCACACTCCCAGGTGGTGCATTCCACTTCCAAACAGCTCTTACTGTCAGGAAGTTCCTCCTAATGTTTAGGTGGAATCTCTTTTCCTCTAGTTTGAACCCATTGCTCCATGTCCTAGTCTCTGGATCAGCAGAAAACAAGCTTGCCCCATCCTCAGTATGACATTGCTTCAAATATTTAAACATGGCTATCATGTTCCCTCTCAATCTTTTCTTCTCCAGCTCCCGAAGCCACTCCTCATAGGACATAGCTTCCAGAACTTTAACCATTTTGGTCACCCTCCTCCAGCCACATTGCAGCTTCTCGTATCCTTCCTGAATTGTGGTGCCCAGAACTGAACACAGTATTCCAGGTGAGGTCTGACCAAAGCGGAATACAGTGGCACTATTATTTCCCTTGATCTAGACACTATACTCCTATTAATGCAGCCTAGAATCACATTGGCTTTTTTAGCTGCTGCATCACACTGCTGACTCATGTTCAGCTTGTGGTCCACTAAGATCCCTTTTGGATATACTGCCATCAAGCAAGATTTCACCCATCTGTAATGAAAATGAAAAAAATGAAATGTGTACACTGCCCAAGTGTAGTATCCTACATTTCTCCCTGTTGAAATTCATTTTGTTAGTTTTGGCCTAGCTTTCTAATCTGTTGAAGTCATTTTGGATTCTGATCTTGTCCCCTGAGGTATTCACTACCCCTCCTAATTTGGTGTCATCGGCAAATTTGATAAGCATGCCCTCTATTTCCTCATCCAAGTCATCTGCATTCAGTTCAGGTTTGTGGACATAGAGTTCTGCATGCAGTTCTATTGTGTATGCATATGTGGACATGCAAGCACATTAGGTCACCCATCTGGTTTGCTGTTCAGTTGTGCCACATTGTCATTAAATTCAGGGGCTGTATAGCACAGTCAGTGTTTAACTCCACATGCCGAGATTTATACTATTCATCCTGTATGTAGGGAGCTCACTCACCTGCCAGCATGGAAGGTGATGCAATATTTGGAATGGAAAGTATATTCAAAAATATTTGAAAGTGGTGGGAAAAGTGGACGTCATGAATGCCAGCAAAATGGGGGTCTTGAATGCCAGGGAACATTCAGATGGGTGAAAATCTTTGCCGTTTGGGGCTTACACTGTGAAAATTAAATTAAGTTAAATAAATAAATAAATAAATAAATAAATACATTTTTCTTACCTGAGAGAAAAATTATGATTTACATCCGTATCCAACATACTTTGCTGCCTGAGGTAGCAGAAATCAACAGGAATGCTCCCTCAACATTGAAAATGGGATTGTATTCTTGGCCACACCTCAGGGCAGATGTAGGACTTTATCAGACCATCCCCCTTAAACCCACTTTTTGCCAGCATAACTTTGCCATTTTTATGCTGGCAAAAGAACTCCCCATGCCACACTTACCTTCAACAGTCCCATGTAAACTGGGGAGGGTCATAAAAAGTGTGTTATCTACCTGGATGTTGCAATCTCACCCAGACCTATTCTTGCCAGACCAGCCATTGATGATGCATTCATGTGAGTACAGTGGTGTGAAGTTTCAAGTGCTGGCAATGCCAGCACAAAAGCACCATGGGGATCAATTGATGGCTTGAGTCATCAATAAAAAAGTATGATTTTTTTAACAGGACATGGTTGCTAAAGGGCAACATCGTATGGTACATGCACCCTTTCACAATCATTAGGTGTCCTTACAATGCCTTACTTGCCCTATCTGACAACATCTCTACAGTTTAGTAAGTGCATGATATGCCAGATGATAAAGAGCTCTGACCTCAAAGAGAAGGAAATAACTGAGGAGAAGGAAGGGCCAGAGTGCTGCAGCTGGTACACCATTATTTCTGTCTAAGGGCTTGTCTAGATGGGTAATACACCCCATCTTGCCCCTGTCTCATAGCCCTGCAGTCCATATGATGAAGGACATTTGCCCATTCTGCTCCTGGATGGTCCTCACCATCCCTCGGGCAGATATGGGACTGAGATGGGGAAGGCAGGGTAGGGCCAGATACAACATTTCAGAATGATACCTGTTTAAATCCCTTTCTGCCAGAAGGAAATGAATCAGGCATTGCAAGACCACAGGAGCCTGTCCTGCTGCTGTGGTCTCCCTGGCTTTCTTGGAAGGAAGGAAGGAGTCCCGCAGCATGTGACCAAGGCTGTTCACATGTAGGAGGCCTTGGTCAAATGTTGGGGGGGGGGCCTTCTGAGACATTGAGGGAAATGGTGGACATGGCTGTAGTGATGAGTTGGTGTGCCCATCTGTACTTCCTCCTGTTCTGTGGAAGGAACAGCAGAGCAACAAGCCTGATCTGTGGCCAGGATAAGCTAGCAGGGAGCTGGTTTGTCTTGGCTCATGTTAATGAGCCCTAAGACAATTGCCTTATACTCCCTAACTGTGAGCAATTGAGTGGCAGCAATAATCATGGCCCATGGAGAAAATCCCTCTCAAATCCCAAGAGCCAGTAGGGAGAGCCAACCACAGAAAATATGAATCCTGGTCTTGAGGTTGCTCACAGAACCTTTGCATATAAATCTTCTGCATAACTCTGAAAGAGCATCTCAAGTAGGATGCTCATTTTGTTCGTGGGCATAATTATTTCCCATCCCTTTACTTTTTCCCCACTGAATAGCAGTTTATTGATTTTAGGCCCTTTCTTTTAAGATTATGTATTTTAAGCTTTGTTTTCTCCAAGGCATTTGTCTTCCCTCCCAGCCTTTTATCATCTACAAATTGCATCAGCCATAGACTCCATACTTCATTTCCTAAGTTGCTAATGAATATATTAAATTATGTTGGTTCCAGCATAGCGTCCTGGGGAACACTGTTCACTGGCATTTGGTTCCTTTTTTAAAAAAACACTCTGTCATTTATAATTACTCTGTTTGGTTTTTCATTAATTATATTTCCCTGTTGTTGGTCTTTCCCATCTGAGTAAAAATAAATGTAGTACTAAGAGATAATATAATTTATTTTCCCTCCATTGGCATGTCTGTAGACATTATTTGCCCCCAACATTTCTCTCAGTGAAAATGCTGTTTTCTAGGCCACACTTGGTAAGTCTTACCTATGATAACACCAAATAGCACACCATTTTGGAGATGAAAATAGATGATTGCCATTGCTTTTCAGTTTATAACATTCCAGCAGATTTATAGAGCTGGGTGAGTATATTTTCTTGGTCTATATTTCTCTAGGCGCTTTGTGATCATGTCACTGATTAATGGCTCTGAATGTTTGAACCTCTCCAGACATGCTCACAAACTGACAGTCTCTCTTTTCTAATAAAATGTGCAGTGAAGATAATTTTAAAACAGAATCCCCCAGAGACAGGAAATGTAGGGACTGACCAGAATTCTTCATGATATTACCAAAGGCCATGCTGTATTTTCTCCTTTATATCTAAACTATCTGTTGAGTTGCCTTTTTACTGCAGGGTGGTTAAAATAATAATTAAAAAGTCCCAAGCCAGTGAAACAGATAAGGATACTTGATTATTTGGGTTATAACACCTGGGCATGTTTAGCCTGGAGAAGAGAAGGTTGAGAGGTGACATGATAGTCGTGTTTTACTTTTTGAAGGGATATCATACTGAGGATGGAGCAAGCTTGTTTTCTGCTGCTCCAGATACAAGGACACAGAGCAATGGACTCAAGCTGCAGGAAAAGAGACTCCACCTAAATATTAGGAAGAACTTCCTGACAGTAAGAGCTGTTTGGAAGTGGAATGTGCTGTGTCAGAGTGCGGTGGAGTCTCCTTCTTTGGAGGTTTTTAAATAGAGGCTGGATGGCCATCTGTTGGGAATGCTTTGATTGTTTATTCCTGTATGGCAGGGGGTTGGACTGGATGGCCCTTGTGGTCTCTTCCAGCTCTATGATTCTTACATAGTACCAGTAAAAATATTGAACTATTTCATCGTATGATCCTTTTTAGGAAAACAAAAGATTTATAAAATGGATTTTGAATATTATATTCTTTTCTTTTTATTGGCTTGAATCCAATTCTTAGTCCAAACTAAAGTAGACTCATTGGATCAATGAGATTAAGCATCTGTTGACTTCAGGCCAATGTACTAGTGGTTAGAATCACAAAATCATAGTATGGAAAGCAATGCAACTGGTGCTTCCCTGTCATTGGGGCAATGACTCTGTTCTGTGTTGTAGTCTGAACTTTAAAGGAGCTATCCAAAGTGCTGAACTTATTTTGGAGATAGGGTTTGAAACTGTAAGGATCCAGTCATACTCCAACTCACTCAGACAACAACCATGAGTGAAAGTATTTTATTGAAGAGGCAGTGAAGTGAACAGGTCCAGAATATTGGCAGATCTGGCCCCCAAAACAAAAGGTGTAGCTTTTAAAATGCAGTTTGGTGGGCAAAAATCCCCCTCCCTCCTGCTTCCAACCGGCCAGCCAGATGTGACCTTGGATGCCAGGCACCAGCTGACGAAGCTCCTGGGAACCACAGCTCACTCACATTCCACTCCCCCTCCCAACATTAAGCAGTTCGCTCACCACCAATTGCTGCTGGATGAGCATGGCAGGGAATTGACTGCAGTCAGGCCCAGCCAGTTTACCTTGCTACAGTAAAATCCTGACATTCTGCCCCTCCTGAATTAGCCTCCCTCCCTGCAAAACCTGTACACCAACAGCAATGACAGGACCCTCAATGTAGCTTGTTTGGAAAGTGCTTGAGAAAGACCTGGACCAGGTGAGGAGCCCTCAGATGTTCACAGTCCACCCAATCCGCATGTCCCATAGGCAAATGACTCCACTGCACAAAATACTGCAGTCGACCCTGATGCAGCCTTAAATCCAGGATCTGCTGGACCTCAAAATGTTCATGTTCCTCAATCATCAGGGGAAGGGGTGCCTCCATGGCAGGGTGCCATCTTTTCTAATGAGGAGCAGGTTTCAGTAGACTGCAATGAAAAACAGGGTGGGCACTGCAATGTCTTTAGCAAGTCAAGCTCTACTGCCACAGGGTTGATTATGTGTGTTATTTTAAAGGGCCCCACATATTTGGGCCCCAGCTTTTTTGATGGCTGATGACATTCAAAAATCTGGTGGACAAATATACCAGGTCTACCACAGCATAGCTAGGTGCAGGTGTCCTCTTTTTGTCAGCCTGTTTCTTGTATGCTGCTTTAGCAAAGTCTAGGGCAGAGACTATCTGGGGCCATGCAGCTTTGATTTTATCACTCCATTTTACCAAAGATACAGGATCAGATGCAGAGCTCTCCCAAATTGGCCCAGGCTCCAACTCCCTCCCATAAACTACTTTAAAGGGCAAATGTCCAGTACTCTGGTGCACCATATTGTTATAGGCCACCTCAGCAAAAGGTAATAAGTCCACCCAGTCATTTTGTTGGAAGTTATAACACCTAAGGTACTGCTCTAGCACTGAGTTCAATTTCTCCATTTGTCCATCACTCTGTGGTGGTGGTGGGGAGTTAAGTCCTAACTCCACTCCCAGCAACTTGGTGAAAGCCTGCCAGAATTGTGATGTAAATTGATTTCCCCTATCAGACACAATGTTGGTGAGAGCACCATGTAAACTAAAGATGTGTTGCACAATCACTTTGGCCAGCTGCTGAGCAGTGGGAACACTCTTGTGAAAGCCACAAAATGTGCCTATTTAGAAAACATGTTCATTTTTACCCATATGACAGTCTTTTTCTTGCTTTCAGGCAAGTGCACAATAAAGTCCATACTAAACATTCCCCAGGGTCTCGAAGTAATAGGGAGGGGCTGCAGCAGCCCTTGGGGCTCCCCTCCGCCCCTCTTGAATGTAGCACACAGGTGGGGCAACTTTTTCATATTCTTCCACATCTTTTAGTAACCTAGGCCACCAGAATTGTCTCCTAACCAAATGCAACGTCTTTATGTAGCCAAAATGTCCTGCCATTTTGGCATTGTGGCTTTGGTTAAGCACCTGGGCTCTTAAGACTCCCGGTACATAGATTTTGTCACCCCTGAAAGGCAACCTCTCCCTCAGAGTCATTTGCCCAGCATGTACCTTGAACCAAGAGTCTGTGAGAACAGCTTTCTCTAGCTGTTCCTTCCTGTGATTAACAAGTCATGTTTTGATGTGGGGTCAATTTCCTCTTGGACTCCAGCATAGAATATTTTAATTTATTCTTCTTCTGCCTCTGTAGTTGGAGCATAAACATGAAGTAAGGTTATATTGATGGGTTCTCCCTGATATGTTATTGAAATTATTCAGTCAAACTTTGCATTATATCCTTTGTTCTTGCTACATCTCTTCTCACTATTAATGCCATCCCATTTCTTCTTAGATTTTCATTCCCTGAGTAAAACAGTATAATTATTTGACTCAAAACATCCCATTCCTTTCCACTTTAGCTTGTTCATCCCATGTAATGCAACATTTATACATTCCATTTCTTGTTTTACCATTTCTAGCACCCCCTGATTCATGCTCCTGACATTCCATGTTACTATAATATGTGTTTTGCAGCTTTGAACTTTCACCTCTGAGCACATCAACAGATGAACGTCCTTTTGGTTTCAGTCCAGTTGCACCATTAGCCCCAGCACTATTTGTAGTTGTCCTCTGCTGTACCCCTTTAACTTGTTGAGTTCCATCCAACCTGGAGTTTCTGGTTGGCATACAAGAGCTGTTGGATCATTAATCCAGGTCAGGTCACTCACAGGTTATCCAGCAAGATGAAGGTAGAAACAAGAGGGTGGTCATTAGCTGGTCCAGAAATGTTTACAGCAAGTCAATTGTCCAGATAAATGAAACCATCAAGGAGTAAAACAGAGTTGTCAATCATAGCCAGTCCAAGGTCAAGAAAACACTTACGGTGAAGAGTACTGGCAGTTACCAAGACAGAACAGGTGCAAGCAAGAAAGATGCCAGGGAGCTGCTGGGAGATTTATAGGCAGCTGTCTCAAGACACCAGGTGCTTAATGAGTCAGTATCTCCTAGTTAAAAACTGTTGGGATTGGCATAGTCTCTCCTTTTCTCTTTGATGATCTTCAAAGGCTGGCAGCATGTCTTCAGCATCTGCCACATCATGCTAGGGACTAGCCCCCACCCAACTTCCTCAGTCCCTAGTTCCACAGATTCAGAGAGGCCACTGTCATTAGGAACTGTAAATTCCTGGAAATCTGACTCCTCTGTGTCTGATTCTTCCAGCCCCATAGGATAAGGTATGATAGTTTCATCTTCTGGAACTAGTTCTTGTTTCATTTTGGATTATTTAATCATTGTGGTAAAAGATATTCAAAAGGGGTTTATCATGCCTCCTTCTGTGCAGTCTAAAAAATGTTAGCTATGGTGCCACTGCCATTGTCTCTGAGAGATCTCCACCAGTGTCACCCACCCCCACCCCAGAACTGCTGCTGCCCAGTAGCTGTTTGACACATTTAGTCTGGCTGCTCAGCAAAAGTATATCTGACATGGGAGACCCTACCAGCAGCACTGCTGCCATCATATATCAGCATATAGCAAAATTGAAATCTTGCAGTTACTAACAGCTGGAGGGAAAAATAAAGAGGAGGCCATTTCTGGAATCAGATCATTAATATAAAAAGTAAATTAAAAATGTGCCAGAATACAGCCCTGTTTCACTCCCTGGTTGATGAGAACAGGTTGTGTTAAAGCACCATTTAAACCCATTCTCACCTGTAGAGAATTAGTTTGATGTAACAGCTGAATAAGCTACAACAGTCTTTTATCCATGTTTATTTTAGCCAATTTATGCCATAAATACCAGCTGTCTATCAAATCAAATGCTGATGAAAAGTCTACAAAAACTGTATAAATAAACTTATTTGAGCCTCTGGTAAATTTACATATAAGATGAAGCACTGTTAAGGCCTGGTCCAGAGTACATTTTTCCTTCTAAATACAGGGTGGGGGCCAGGTAGAAAACTGTTACAGCCCATAAACACCTTAGGGGAAAACTTTAAATGGGTTAATGCCCAGGAACCATCTACTACAAGACAGATGAAAACCACAAAATGATTGAACATCCCTAGTGGTCACCTACAGTTCCCAGCTGAGACTACTCAAATACATAATCAATGAACCAAAATCAATTTTGGAGAATAACAGAGCCCTCTCATAAGATCTGGGAGGTAAGCCTTTATTGGCCTATAGACAGCATCCAAATATTGAACAATGACTCACTTAAAACAGGATCTATACCATGGATGGCAGTACAGGGACAAGATCTGTATTATGTACTAGGGCTGTGCAATCATCCTAAATTCAGTGATATAACCCACATAGGTGATAGAAATTTAGGTCTGATTTGGTTTAGACTTGTTTGAACCTCATACAACCCAATTCAAACCCAAATCTGAATCAAAATTCAGAAATATACATTTCTGTGCTGCCAATTGATTTGAATTAGGAAAAAATGGTCATAAAATCTTTATTTAAATTACACACACACACACACACACACACACACACGGAATTTGGAGACATGGTAGCCACTCTATGGTAAAGTGTATTTTATTGATTTCATATAAGAAAGAAAACAGAAAAAAAAAACCCCACAACAGATATACAACAACATACAATCACTCCTCCCTGGTTTCCTGCTCTCCGCTGACTGCTTCTAAAAATAATAATAATAATAATAATTCACCTCTATGGTAGCCACTATATAGAGTATGAATTCTGCCCAGCTGCAGATAAATATGTTTTTTGTGAGCTACCTTAATTTTTTTATTGCACTGTTTTTCAAGTTTAATAATGTGTCTGGTTTTCTACATTATAATATTATCTGTGGTTCATGTGTGTTGCTTGTGCCCTCTAATATTTCAACATTGAAAGCCAGGACATGTGTGTTTCCAAGCACCAGAGTGTGCTCAAGATGGCAGAAGTTATTAATGAAAAAGAACACACAAGCTAGGGGATGCTGTAGCATTTTGCTTTCCTCTGAGCCGATGGAGAAGGGCAAGACTCTGTTTTCTTGTTATCTGGCCTTACACCCCCTGATGGAAATTGAGGGAACATGGCAAACTCACTGCTAACCCTCCTTCCTAATCAGTGCTCTTTGCAGACATTGGGTGGTGGTCACTCATTGTTCAAAAGTGAAATTCATACTATGTATGAATTCCATTGAGGGGATTGTTACCTGGTCTTACACCCTCTCCTTCCAATAATTTATAATTTGGCTTATTAGATGCTTCATGTGGTTTTCAGTAGACCAGGGCAACCCAAACATTAGGGCTAGTGAAGGTTACTTGAAGCCTATGAAGAGGTCTTGGAAATCCCCCCAAAACAGACACTCTCAGGATGTGATTAAGTGAAGCCCCTTCAAACAGTTGTTAAGGAGGAATCTGCTAATCTCTCCTGGATGCACCTGACAGCGAGTCATACTCCAAACAACTGACCGAAACACCCATTATCCTGCAAAATTCTTCCTTCACACCTCTGCCAACCCTCAATGCAAAGGTTGCCTTAAACCCACGAGTCTAATGCCACAACCATTAGTTGCAATCAACAAAGCCAGAGCTTCCATTGTTTAACTCTGGGAAACTCACTCAAGGATTGTTCTACCCTCAAAACACCCCTTAAGGGTATGATATTGGGTATAAATATCACCCCAAATCATAACCAAAGTGTGTACAGTTCTTCAGATGCTGTTACTCTGCTGGTTCACTGTTGCACCCTCAGATCCAAATCTGAGTCTTTCTATGCTACACAAATCTCTGCTCTCCAGACAGGTAATTATAGCCCATTCCCCAAGTATATCCCCCTATCCAAATACTTCCTTCTAATTTTTCACTAGCCTTGTGTGATTGCCTGTGAACGTGAGTGCATGTGTTTCCAAACAACAGAGTGTGGTCAAGATGGCAAAAGTTATTAATGAAAAAGAACACACAAGCTAGGGGAGGCTGTAGCATTTTGCTTTCCTCTGAGCCTATGGAGAAGGGCAAAACTCTGTTCTTGTTATCTGGCCTTACACCCCCTGATGGAAACTGAGAGAACATGTTTCCATGATTATTTTCCATTCTGGCTTGGAGTCTCATTGGATAGTACTGGTATATAAAGGTGTAAAGATCCCGAAGTTACCCAATCTCTCACAGTCATACCTTTGAGCTAATTAAAATTCCCCAATATAATATCATAACTCCAAGGTCATGAGTGGGTCCTACATACCCCACACAATTTGGGTAACACTCTCTCCTCTCCTCTCCTCTTCTTTCTCCCTGGTGATTTAATTGAGTGCAAACGTCTTTTGCTCTTTGAACTCAGTTTGCAGTAACTGAAGTCAGCTGAGGACAAAGGGGAAAAAGTGGGAGGAGGTGAGAGAAATTGGGGTATTTTAAACTGAAAAAGTGGGATAACAGAAGATTAATCAATACTGTCCTTTGCAAATCAGGTCAGTTGGAGGGTATTGTAACAGCAAATGGAAAACTACCACCAAGCTCTAAAAGAGTTCCTCCTAAAGCTTCTCACCTACTAATAGAAAACTACTGAAAGAGCAAAGGGTGTCCCTCCCCACAACCATTGAGGTTTGAGAATGCCCCTGAAAATGTTGCCCCACATTGGAAGCTAGAGCTGTCAATGAGCAAAGTCTATCTTCTATTGCCTTCTATTGCTACCTTTTAATGCTTTGTTTCAGTGTGTTTGTGTGTGTGTTTAATTTTTGTTGATATGTAATAGTTTCAATAACAACATAATTACAAATATCCCAACAAGGTTATTTAATTGCATATGAGATTATATTGTATCTATGATATTATATCTTTATCTATATATCTCTATCCATCTCTCCATCCATCAGAAATATAATGATGTAGCCTGGGTATTTGGTTATAATCATGGAAATATTAATGTCTAGTTACACAGGCTTATTGGGGTATATGGCTCTGAGTGTATATGTGTGTGTGTAACTGTGAGTAAAATGCATTTTAAAGCCTTGGTTCACAGCATAGTATTATTAACCTGTTATCTGGTGCCCCACATGTGCTCCGTTATCAGAGTAACCACAGTATGGTGATTAAGTTTAAGAATTTAATTAAAAAGTAATTAATTTTATGCCTAGCTTGTTTAGCAGATATTCAATGAAAATAAGCCATTAGATCAAATTTGTTTTAACCAGTTTTATGCCATCCTATTAAATAGTCTGTAGCTCCCTGCCACCATCCTTTGTTGGCAATTAGCGGAAGCATCCTGAGTGTGTCTAAAATATGATAGAGAAGCCAAGAAGAGTCTCATTAAATCAATAGTATTACTGAATGACTAAAATTCCCAGACAAGAGAAAAAATTGTCCTTTGTCTAATCTTACAATCTTAGTGGGTTTTCAACTTTGTCTGTTAATTTAGACAGTCATCTCTCATGATAAATGAAACAATTTGATTCTGCCTTTCATCATAGATATAATGGGAAATTCAGGGCCTGCTCTTATCCCTAAAAATCTCCTACAATATTCCCCCCCCAACATGAATTCTAACCCTATCGTCTTGGCAAAATTCCAGTTTTGGTTAATTACTTTCTACCAGCTAAGATAATTAGTGTACTCAGCTAAGCATGGTAATGCTACATGCTTTCCACAGCATTTCTTTAAAAAGTTACCTAATTAGAGAAGTTTATGTAGAACTGTTTGGGAAAAAAAACCCAGAGAGTAAGTAGACTTAAAGCAGAAATGCTAAACACTAAAGATGATTCTCACAAGCCAGAAAAAAAAATATATAGACAATATCCTGAGTCAAACCATACTATGGAGGAGCTATAACTTAATGACAGAAAACTACCTTTGCATGTGAAAAGTTCCAGCATCAGTGTACCCCATTTCCAAGTAGAGCTTGGAAAGACCTGTGTCTCAAACTCTCGAGAATATTTGCTTATCAGTGTAGATGATATTGAGCTAGTTTGATAGACCAATAGCCTGATTCAGTCTACCATCCACTTTAGGTAGTTTAGGATGGAGGTTTCCTAATGTATGTATGTTTTTTGCTCAGTTTTTCTTGACCTACACATTTTCCCCATTGACTAATGTGTATGTGTGCACATCCCACCCACCCCCAAATATCCACATTTTTAAGTTTTGCAGATTTACTTGTGCATAATTTGAAAGTGCCATATGGTAGAAGTCTCTGGGACTCTTGGTTTCCTATGAGTGGTGGGAAATAGAAACATATTATTGTTAATAGTCTTGAAGTTCATGAATTTGATAAATTGGTAACCAAGTACTGATTGAGGGATCATGGGGACATATCAGCCTTCTTTCACATTTTGTAATTTGAGAGGGAAATGGAAATAGCCCAACAAGAATTTCATCTGGAAACTCACTAAAGTAATTCCAAGTGACCTTTCTATAGAATTGTTAAGGTGTCAACAGCTGATCCCTCCCCTATTTTTGTCTGCTTTTATGAGTCCACCCCTCCCACATTTGAATAATATTGTAGGAAAAAGTGAGCTTTTGTGTGCTGCCTATTTAACAAGCAAGTCCAAAAAGTGTCAGTGTTTGCAGGCCATTTAGGGGTCACAGAAAGTTTTTGGTTTGGAGCAGAAGCCAGCAGGACCAGTTGACACCTCCATCACTGACTCAGAGGGCAGGACAACATTAGGCCTATATGGCTGTACCCTTGTCCTTTATGTAGGGACTGAATAAGTCATGCAGCTTGAAATAAATGCATTCGGGACCTATATCTTCCCATATGGTCTTGACATGGTCTAGGCATTTAGAATGGTAGAGTTAACGGTACCATTGGCATGACCAATGGTCCATTCATGCTAAAGGAATGTGAGAATACACATTCCTCCATATCCATGGACTTGGTATCCATGGATTTAAATATTCACGGCTTGAAAATATTCTTTAAAAAATAATCCAAAAAGCAAACCTTGGTTTTGCCATCTTATATAACGGTACCCATTTTGCTATGCTATTGCATATAATGGGACTTGAGTATTCATGGATTTTGGTATTCACGGGGGGGTCCTGGAACCAAACCTCAGCAAATATGAAGGGACAACTGTATACTCTCTGTGTGTGGATGGGTGTATTCTGATCCATGCTTCATGTATCTATGACAGCATTTAACATAAAACAATTAACTGCCTTGTTTTATCACTTGAAATGTTTCACTGCATTCTCAGTAGATCCATAGTGAAAGAATTATCTCATTTAATACTAAAAAAAGTAGTGTTTTCCTACATATGGCCATGAGCTGAGACCTTCTGAGATCATGGGAAATCTGTACTGTTTTTAACAAATCCTTTAGGGATTTGACACATTTTAAACCCTGCTGGTGCAACGCACCTATGCTTGTTGATTCAGCACTTTAAATCAATTACATCTTTGGATGTGATCCACAGTTCCCTGAAACACTATAGTTGGACCAGATAGTCTAAAGGGTACTTTTGTTGCAAAGTTCATTCTGATTCTTCATTCCTATACTCAATCCTGGTTGGGGGAGGGGTGGACATTACTTAATATTAAAATATGTCTTTACTGAAAGTAAACTGCTACTTTTACAATTGCTGAGAACCTTTCTTTAATAAAAGCAGGATAAATTATATTTTATGAAAGTGATGCAACTTAATTACCATCCTTATTTTAAAGTCTATCAATTAAAGCTTCTTTATAATGTTAGGTTTCTCTTCAGATTATATTGTGTCTGCTCGGAGATTCTTTTTGAGCCTTCTGTATTAATCATAGTTGCCCAATTCCCTGTTAAATCTTTCAGAGTCGAATCAATTGAAGCTATCATCTTCTGCACTGAAAGAGATTTCAGAGGTAATGAAAATTTTCAACCTCATCTTAACAGAGTGAAATTCTCCCCCCCCCCACCTACATGGTCTTTATGGCACATGTTACAACTCATTTCTATAATTCTAATATGATTAATTAAAGCTCTGCTCGCATTCTTTTTTTACTGCTAATGTTTTTCAGATTTTTGTTTATCTGACATCATATTACTTTGCTAGAGTAGTGTCATTCTTATTTCCATACTGTATCAGAGATGTCATAAAATTAATCATAAAACTTTTTTGAACAATAATGTGTCTAAGCGTGGAATGTAGCCGCTCAGTTATTCATCATTAATTATGTGCTTACTGGGTATGAATATTAAACTCCTGTTTTTCCATTCTTCAGCATTGCTATACTTTAGAAGCATCTTGTGGTGGGTGAAAGCAATAGTGGAGAGTAGTGATATTATCATAACTATTTACTTTGGCAGTAATTCTCATTCATCAGTGTACATCAGTGATGAGCTTGGGTCCTGGGGTAATTTAACTTAAAGACTTTCATGGAAGGAGAGACCCCAGACTTTGCCTTCCTGCGGCCATCTTTAGAAATATCTCTGGAGATCTGGGCTGAACAATATAGGCTTGGAGGTGGGATGCTGTTGGCAGGAAGGAGAAGACATGGAAAACCTTTTCTTATCAGAACTTTCTTTAATTAACTTTGCTTTGAATACAGGCTCTTGTTTCAGATTGCCTGTTTTATGTGGGTGACTCATCGTGACAAAGTGCAATTTGAACAACTATTGACTGATCAGAGGTGTACACTTTAATTGTGTGCCAACCAAAGAGGGCTTAGTGGTGCCGTTTGTAGTTTGGGACCACACAGAGATGCATACAGTTGCATTTCAAGCAGCCAGTTATGTGAGAAGTCATGAAGCCACTAAACTCCTCATACTTTGGTTTCTTGCTTCTTCATAAGCAGCTGCTAGTGGATAAAGAAGAGAGAGACGCAACACATACATGGGGAAGATGTGGAATAGGGCCATAACTTTTTATCTCTTTAAAAGGATGGATCAGGGCCTAAAAACTGTGTGAGACTGAATTCAGGCAGGGCTCCTACCGAAAGGTTTCTCCCTTAGTTGATTATTGACAGCCCCTGAATAAAAGCCATATTTCCTACAATTTGAGTCAACTTTGAATTCATTTCCAGCTGCCTAAGGTTATTTTGGCTTGCAATTCCCGCCTCCAACCCCCACGATTTTGAATGTGGTTTGGGAAACTCTCAAAGGACGGTGCTTTTCTTATGAGTCAAGGACTCCTCAGCCTGAGGACAAACCCTGGGGATCTTGTTTCACCATTATGGTGACTCACCAAAGACTTCTGAAAAAAATGTAGCAATCAGACAGAAAAAGTAATCTTATGGGTCAAACCCTACGTAAAGAACAGAAGGCAGAGAGTAGGAATAAATGGTTAGTTATCCTATTGAAGGTGTATATGCAGTGGGATACTTCAGGGATCTGTACTGGGACCAATACTTTTTAAGTTTTCATAATTTTTTTTTTGGAGTTAAGGGTGAGTAGTGATTGCATTTGTTGCTGTTGTTGTTGTGTGCCTTCAAGTCATTTGTGACTTATGGTGAAACTAAGGCAAACTTATCACAGGGTTTTCTTGGTAGAATTTGTTCAGAGGGAGTTTGCTCTTGTCCTCCTATGAGGCTGAGAGAATGTGACTTGCCCAAAGTCACCCAGTGGGTTTCCATGATCAAGGGGGGATTCAAACCCTGTTCTCCCAGTGTCCTGGTCCAATGCTCAAACCACTACACCACACTGGCTCTCAACGTGTGTGTGTGTGTGTGTGTGTGTGTATTAGAAATCAGCAGTACTTCCTGATCAGCGTAAGTACTCTATAAATTGCTCATAATCATATTTTCCTGAGCAGTTCATTACTTATCAGTTATAAAAGTTTTATCTTACAGTTTTTGAGGTATTTCCTTTGCATCTTAAATCCATCATATGTCAATTTCTGTGAAATACCATAGTTCTACCATTTCTTCAAAGAGAGGTACAGTTGTCCCTCCACATTCGCAGCTTTGTCTTTCGCGGTTTTGAATACTCGTGGTTTCTCCTCCTTCTCCACACCCTCTCTGGGAGGGACCTCCATCCACCTCAGGGGCATGCCTCCATTTGAACTGGAGAGCCAAAGCCCCAGAGAGAGCAGGGAGGTGGATGCTTTAGACCCAATCTCCCTACTTTCTGGGGGCTTTGGCTCTCCATTTCAAACAGAGCCAAGCCCAGGGAGAGAGGGAGATCGGGTCTAAAGCGCCCCTCCTGCTCTCCTGGGGCTTGCCTCCGTTTAAACTGGAGAGCCAAAGCCCGGAGAGAGCAGGGAGGTGGGTGCTTTAGACCCGATCTCCCTGCTCTCTCGGGGCTTGGCTCTCTTTTGAGAGCAGCTTTGGTAAGGTGGGTGTGGCGGCTGAGAAGTGTCTAGGAGGCTTCAAAAGCCCGGTCACCACCTTGGGTGGGTGGGTGGGGGGAGGTGTATCTTATTCGTGGTTTTTTCACATTCGTGGGATTTTTGCGCCCTTAACCCGCGCAGATGTGGAGGGACAACTGTATATGTATTTGGTACAAAGAATTTGTGGAACTTTACATATTACAGTTTCACAGTGCTAGGGAATCATAGAATCATAGAATTGTAGAGTTGGAAGAGACCACAAGGGCCATCCAGTCCAACCTCCTGCCATGCAGGAAATCACAATCAAAGCATCCCTGACAGATGGCCACCCAGCCTCTGTTTAAAGACCACTGGGCTAGAGAATGCTGGAAAAGGAACAATGCAACCAGACCTTGAGAAGGGTGCTGGCAGGGGGATTCTGAGAGGTGTAATCCAAAAGTAACTTTCCCAGGCTCTGAATGCAGCCTAGAATCATAGGGCTGGAAGGGACCCCAACAGCCATCCCATCCAATTAGCTTCTGCCCTGCAGGAACACATAATCAAAGCCCTCATAACAGTTGGCCATCCAGCTTTTCTTAAAAACCTCAGAAGAAGGAGACTCCACCACACTCCCAGGCAGTGCATTCCACTTCTGAACAGCTCTTACCATCAGGAACTTCTTCCTAATGTTTAGGTGGAACCTCTTTTCCTGGAGTTTGGAAGAGTGCTGAAGAGACAAAAGGAATGTAGAGATATATTGAAGAGTTATATAGAATTTAATACTGATCAGATCAGTAGGATCTGATGAATATTTAATCAGGTTGTAGAGAAATGCAGACTAAAACACATTAGATTTTGACATAGAATGATATATTTGGTATACACTTGGTTTTAGCTGCTCTCTTGCATTCCGTACTGAGGGTACAATGCAGTGAATGTTGGGTGTGCCTTGTCATCATTGAAATCAATACGTCTTAAGCATTTAACTGAAGGTTTAAGTCTCATTGATTTCTCTAGGACTAAACCTAGATTCTCTGTATCTAAGGATAGACTTGCTTGAGTACCAAGGCAACCCATATGAAGGACATCCTCTTCTCTCTCTTTCTGTGTCTATCATACAAATATACACATAGATATATATTTATGTTTATTTTTTTGCAAAGATTTTTTCTCACTTTAAGGATTATACTTTTATGTGGATATGAAGTGGTTTGTGAAGTTTGCATTGTTTTCTTTTAAGAAACACAAACATATTTCACTGGTTTCTTTTACATAATGCTGCCCTTTAGAAACCTTTTCTGAATACTTTTTGCATGTTGACTCATTAGAGTCATGGGGATTATAGTAATAAACTGAGATCTGGAGGGATGATTGTCTTGTCTGTCTATCTATCTGTCTATCTATCACCAGGGAGCTCCGGTGGCGCAGTAGTTAAATGCCAGTACTACAAGCTACAACATTATGAGTTTGATCCCAGAGGGCTCCAAGGTTGACTCATGCTTCCATCCTTCCGTAGGCTGGCAAAATGAGTACCCAGATTGTTGGGGGTTATTAGCTAAAAAACATTTTAAACCGTTCAGGGAGTGCTTTGCTATTGCTATTGCTGCTATCTTTCCATTTGTGTATTTGCCTTGGCCAGTGGTAATCCAATGATAAAGTTCAAACTAAGGAGATTATTAGATGCAACTAATGTGGTGCCATAATGATGCCAGAGGAACACAAAAGGACCCCAATATCATATGACAATGTCCTTTGGTGCTCCACTGGTGTCATTATTGCATTACATTTTATTGATGGGCTGAGCTGTCAATAGATCCCCCGTTGCGATTGGGTGCCAGCATTGCCAGCGTGTGAAACCTCGGGCCATTTAACTCTCGTGAATGCAGCGTCAATGGTCAGTCCTGCCAGAATACTTCTGGGTGAGATCAGGATATCCAGGTAAATGACACACATTTTAAAAACTTCCCTGGTTTACTTGGAAGTTTTAAAGTGTGTTTATGTGCTTTTTGTAACTTTTTTTGGTGTATTTTTGTTTTTATCTTTGAATTTCCCATGCTCGCATCTTCTTGCAAGAACGGGCAGGATTTCAGTCCAGGAAGTGAACAGAGCTCTGTTAGAGCTCCATTCAATCTTGGGATGCCTGTCGACATGAGAGAAGGTAAGTACAGTGAGGAGGGTTATTGTGCTGGGACTGGGGTGGGATTGGAGATTGTGGGACAGGAACACTGTTGCTTGACAGCTCGCCCTTTTCCTTTCTGTCCCCCCTTGCCTTTTTTAGAAGCCATGGTCAACCACAGTGACATGAACAAACTTCACAAAGCAATGCTGTTTTATTGCAAACAAATTGAACCCGGGCACTGGTGCTGCTGAGTAGTTCTATTATTATCATCATCATCATCATCATCATCATCAAGTAAGGGCAATCAATCACAGATGCAGCACTTCAAACGCCTAAAATAGTTGACCCCTTATACAAAATGGCTGCCTTATGACTGAAGTCTTCAAAATGGCCCTTGACTTAATCCAAAAAGCGGGGGGGGGGGAGAGGGAACCCCTGGTGGCCCGCCAAAAAACTGCAGGCAACTATGCTAATAAGGCAGCAACAGTCTGCAACCAACTCCCCCTGGTGGCCCGCCTAAGAACCTGCAGGCAACAATAGTAAAGTCAGTGGCTCGCCCAGGAAACCCAACAGCCGTTGAGAATGGCCCCCTATAGGCCCGCCAAAATACCAGTTAGAGATACAAACTAAGAACCACAGGCAACAATAGTAAAGTCAGTGGCTCGTCCAGGGAACCCAACAGCCATTGAAAATGGCCCCCTATAGGCCCGCCAAAATACCAGTTAGAGATACAAACTAATATATGCAATAAACAAGTTAATAACAATCAAGACAAGAACAACAAACCCACAAGAAAGAGTGATTATACAACAAGTAAATGGTGTCACCGTTCAATGCCCATATAAGGAGCCCATTCCTGCCCGAGCACCCCCCTCCACCGGGGAGAAAATGCCCCCCCCGTGGGAACAAGTCACCCCTGCCAAATCAGAACAGCTGCTCTTCCTCAGTACTCCCTGTAAGCAGAAAGGAAACCGCTGCCAAGCGCAGAGAGGACTCTGCAGGTGGGGCTATAAGGCTCCAGCCAGCTCAGTTCAAACCACGGGGTGAAGAACACCCGCAGTGATGAGGGGGCCAGGCAGGGCCCTGACGCTCAAGCCGCCGCCTGATCCGCCGCTCCGATCAGTCACCCCGTGGGGCGAAGGCCACCCGCAGCGACGGTTGGGCCAGGCTGGGCGATCAAGCCGCCGCCTGCTCCGTCCCTCAGCAACAACTGCGAACCGCAAAGATCTAAACTGCGATCAAAGATCGCCGAGGCAAGAAGGAGGAGGTGAGGGGTGGCAGGGCCCTTTATAGCCTCTGGCCCCGCCCCTCATCCTCCGTCGCAGGCGTGTACGCACCTGCGACACAGAGATGGTCTCCGCGCCGCAAACAGCGCGGCAAAGTGCGGCTCCCCATGCCGAGCGGCTCTGCTGCATGGCAGGGAGCCGGATTGTGCTGGGACAGGGGTGGCATTGGAGATTGTGGGACAGGAACACTTTTTGCGTTCCTATCTGATAATCTCCTAAAACTCTGATTGAGCCAGGATTATAGAATTCAGCTTGGGCCTGGGAGGTCTAGGTTCAAATTCCAACTTAGCCACATATAGCCCTGTATTACCAAATGGATTACCCCAAATAATGATGGCCCAATAAGCTAGGAAATCACTGGGACTGCATTTTGTCACAAACAATTTGTCTCCTCATTTTTAGACTTCTTCTATTCAGAAGTACATCACCTTGAGTTCAGAGCAGGATCAGACTGCAGCTTCAGTGCCATCAATACAATCAGCATTGGTTTTATTCCTGACTTTAAAGGCGCTATCCAAGGTACTGAACCCTATTGCCAAAATAGAATAAAACCCAGAGTGGGTCTACTATACCACTTACTTGAAAGCCTCCAGGATTTACTGTCCACTAAGTGATTATGGGATTGCAGCTTTCAGCAGAACTAACTTTCTGAGGACTGGGTCCTGAGTCTACACCCCCTCTCTTTGTCAGGAATACTCTTCATCTTCAACACCTGTGTAGAAGGCATGGCATAATGTGGTCTCCTACCTATTGAACTTGGCAAGACTAAACAATTGTGGATTTTGTTTCACTTTAAAAAAATAACATGCGTTCATAAATTTCTTCATATTCAAGCTAGACTAGGGTTGCCAGGATGAATATGGAACATGGCTTCCTAACCCATAATGTTAATAGATCCAGGAGAAGGGGGACATAGCATAAAGTTGCAGCAAGTGGGATTATGTGCCTACCTAAACCCAGCTTCTAGAGGCTGTATCATCCCTTTACTGGCTGGTGGCGAGTGAGGTGGTGGTGGTGATGGAGAAGCTCAGATCACTGACATCATCCTACACTTCTGTGTGTCTGTTCTCCATCATCCTGTAAATGGCCAAGTTGGGAGTAGGGTCACAGACACTAAGGATGGGTTTTGGTCAGGATGAAGAGGAGGTCATCTTGTAGTCCCACCGGGCAGAAGGTTACATTGTGTTTAATTTCTACAGGAGCTGCTATCTATTAAAGATATGGGAGCTCTGTCCTGCATTCTATTCTAGATGGGAAAAAAACTTAAGATTTTAAAAATTAAAATGTAGAGGAAAGAAAAGGTGTAGATTTCCCCATCCCTCAAAAACAAACAAACAAACAAACAAACGATACAAGGACTCCCTGAAACAACATCTCAGGCTCTGCCAAATTGATCACCAACAATGGTCTGTCCTGGCCTCACATCGGGACGCATGGGGACGCGCTATCCACAATGCTCCAGCCTTATTTGAGAACTCACACCGAACACATTTTGAAGAGAAATGACAACGCAGAAAGAATCACAACCCGGAAACATCACCCAAGGAGATCTTCTGCTGTGCTTTCTGCAACTGGACTTGTTTATCTTGGATTGGCCTTTTTAGTCATCAGCGCACTTGCAGAAAGCACGGGATGAGTCCTTCCTGAATCTTTGTTTGCGAAGAAAAGCCAGAGAAAGAGAACAATGTTTCACTTTGGACATTTAGGTGACACACCATTTGAGAGAAATTCTAGAAAAGACTTCAAATATTACCTTTTCACTCTAAGGTTTCTCTCCCCACACACAAAATAAATTATATATATTTACATATGCTGACTTATTTATCACACATATGACTTTTCCTAATTCGATCAATGTAATGATGACACTTACTGAGAGACTTGCATTTATGATTTCTGAAAAATACCACATAGTACTGAGGTTAATAATGGAAAGAACTATGTTAGTAAATTTCCATGTTAATGACTTTTCAGAAAATCTTGAAAAATATGAAAGTAATTCTTGTAGTTGTTTTGACATCCCTGTCTCCCTAATTACTTAATCCAGCATGGTTGTTATATGTTTTACAGGGAAACTATGCTTACCATTATGCAGGCAGATAAAAACAAAGAAACAAAAACATCCATTAAATGACTTCTGGAAAATGCAAAAGAGCTATTGGGAAAACTTTTGTCTTCATTTTTTTCTGATCTTTTAAAAAACTCTGGCAGCTGAACAAATACCAGGAATAAAATGGCTAAAATATCAAGATTTAGTGGTATGGAGTAAAGATCAACCAATAAGAAAAACTCAGGATCAGTTAAATCAGGAAGGTATAAAATGCCATTGGTGGCTATACAGGCAGGTATGGGAAAATTAAAAGCTAACATTAAAATATATGGTATTAAACAAAAGAAATAAAAAATAGAAGAGATATTGACATCAGAGAACTCTAAAGATTTATCCAGAATATACAAATTGTTGTTAGAATGGGACTGTGAAGAGGAGATCATCAAAGAACCCATGATTAAATGGGCCCAAAATATTAAAAAACCAATAATGTTGGAAAGCTGGGAGAAATTGTGGAACAAAACAATGAATCTCATAGCCTCCCAAGACTTAAAGGAAAATTGCTAGAAAATTATATATAGATGGTATCTAACACCAGATAAATTACCATGGATATATAAACATTCTAACAACAAGTGTTGGAAATGTAAAACTGAAGTTGGTACCTTCTTTCATTGTTGGTGGTCTTGCAAAGTGGCATATAAATACTGGTCATGGATCCATAAAGAAATAGAAAAGATAATAAAAAATAAATTTCAGATGTGCCCAGAAATATATTTATTATGTATATTTGGTGATAACTTTGGAAAAACTCAGGAAAAATATTATTTAATTTAATTTTACCAACCAGAATAGTGTTTGCAAGGTTCTGGAAAATGGAAGGTGTCTCAACAAAAGAGGAATGGTCCTTTAAAGTAGTTGAACTAATATATTTAGGTAAGCTTACACAAGTTATAAGAGAAAACAAAATAGAGAAATTTGAAGAATGGAATGAAATTAAAGAATACCTCACTGAGGTATGGGGCAAATGGATGAAAGTGGGGTTTCTTATAAAAGATCAATTAAAATAAGTTGTACCTGTTGCTAATTTATTTATATAAAAAGTTGTTGATATATAAAATTCTGCAACCTAGAAAGACAAAAATATAGTTGTTTAATAGAAGGTTAAACTTAATGGGAAGTAGCGACTGAAGGAAGTGAGAATGGCTGTTTGAATGAAGATGAGAAAGGATGAGAGTTTATGTAGAAGTATGGAGAAGTAAGGATGAGAAGGAAGGTTTTTTTATTGTTATTATTTTAATTTTTAATTTGTTTAAATGTAAGAATGTAAATGTGTGCTAATATTTTGTATGATAATGTTGTGTATCAATAAAAAATATTAAATAAAAAAATAAAAACTCTGGCAGCTGGCTGAAATTCAGGGACATTGTTTACAACTCTTCAGGTGGCTATGCTATAAAATACCAACTTGGTAGGCCCAGTCCAGTGTGAATTCTGCAACAAAACACCACCCTACAGGATTAAATAGCCTTTCAAACTGGATGAGGGTTAATAGCCTATTATCTTGCTTATTATAATACATATTAATATTCAGAATATGATCAGATCATTCTATTTATCATCCCCATCCCTCTCCCCAGTGATAGACCCTTATGAACACAACAGTCACATGTTACCTACATGTACACTGTCTTTGTCATAGCCATCTCCACAATGGAGGAGCCCTTGAACTAACAAATTTCTGTTCAGCTTACATCTCTGTCTTTGTCTCCAACTTTCTGGGCTGTCAGCTGGGAGTCTTGCATTTAAAGATTTTGCATAAAGCCTTGGAGAGAAGTACCACTTCAGATTTGGGGCTATTGTAGGAAATTCAATATGGTAGCATTCCAGGGTTTGGTATAAAAAGGAGAGGGAAGAGCACAACAGATATCAAGGATCCTTTCATACTACATAATTACAGCACTGCTACTCCATTTCAACTGCCACAGTTCCATGCTATAAAATTCAGGGATATGCAGTTTAGAGAGGGGTATGTAGAATTCTCAGCCATGGATTTTGTGATTTTGGATCCAGGACCCATTCCCACCACCAACCACCCCTTTGAAGTTGTGACAAAAGAAATATATAACCCATGAAATGAATTAATAACTGAAGGGTGGGTGGGTTGGCTCACAAAGAGCCACTGGCTGGTAAACCGAGGCAGCTGGGAATTTCTTGATGGAGGTAGCTTCCCTCACTCCAGAAATCAGCTTCAAGCTGCATGCTCTGTTCCGATTGGCTGAAATCAAACTCCCCCCAGCCAATCAGAGCCAGCCAGGCTAAGCCCTGATTGGCTGCCGCTCTGTCCTCAACCCAGCCAGCCTGAAGCCTGCCAGGATGAGGACGACCATGCTTTTCCTAGTGGGGTGTTGGGGGCCCTTTTCCGGACCACAAAACGGCTGCCGGGTGAGTCCGGCAGCCTGCTTCGGTCTCACCAGATACAAACCCCAGTATTCCATAGGATATAGCCATATAGTAGAATTATTGTGCTGGAATTGTATGTTATGAAAGGGCCATAGATGTTGGGTTCTATCAAAGTACTGTTCTCAGGGAACTATTGGAAGGCAGCTTCTGCTGGTGCTGAGGACCAGCTGTATATAATGTTATTAGGGGAATGACAGGATACAATACAAACACAATATGGAGAAATATATCGTGGCAAGACACAATATAGGCAAACAGAATGGTTTCCTGTTGGCAAGGGACTCAGGCAAGGCTGTATTTTATCACCCTATCTGTTTAATTTATATGCAGAACATATCATATGGAAAGCAGGATTAGACTCAGAGGAAGCAGGCATGGAAATTAGATTTAAAAAAGAGTAACCATTTAAGATAGGCAGATGATTACTTGCAGAAAATAGCAAACACTTGGAAGGACTAATGAAAATTAAGGAAGAAAGCAAAAATGTAGAGTTATACTTAAATATAAAGAAGAAAAATAATGACCACAGACCATTTTTCTATATATATAATTCTCTTGGGTATGTTGCCATTCCCAGTGTCCTGATTGGCTGGTTAGGAAGCATACCCAACCAATTGTAGTGGTCTGTTGGCTGGCCAATCAGCAGCTTGAGGGCATTTTTCAGCACCACCTCCTTTGCCTACAGCCACATCTTTGCCTGCTGAGCTCCAGTAACTAAATACTCAGCTAGCTCCCCTTACTGTCTTAATAAACATGCATGGAGAAAAATAATGTTGCTTTCTATTGGTCCCCCACCATCTTCTTTCTTCTTTTTCCTCCTGTACTACCTTGCAGGGTAGGTTTTCCCCCCCTTCTCCACTCTTCACCCCTTTTGCCCTTAAAACCTTGAGCCTTTTCCCTCCTCCTTTGTCAGGGTAATATTCCTTTAAGTGCAAAAGGAAAAATGTTGGAGCAACAGACCACAGACTAGCACAGCTGAAGTGGATTTGTTCACATCTGTGGCTAGGCAGAGGGCTATAGCCAAAGCACACAATGCATTGTGTGTGGTTTGGTGTTGTAGAGAAAGAGGAGTGTTGCTGTTGAATTTGTTAATGAGGTTTGCTGTGTATATACTGTGTGTTTGTTTATACTGAAACTGAAGATAAAGACCTCCAGATATTTTTGGATAACTTTCACTGTCTTTAAGGCTTTTTGTGTGTAAAAGTGTGAAAGTGGGTCAGAGCTGTGGAACAGCTGCTAGCTGAAGCCTTTATTTTTGTGCCCTTTCTGCTGCACAGTTCTGCTGTTTTGGCTACTCCTGGGTTAGTCTGTCCCCAGGCTATGCCTGGTGCCTCTCAGTGAGCCTATACTGAGTGGACACCTTCTGTCCTAAGGAACTTACAGGCTGAAAGGGGTGGGAAGCCACCCTGGGGTTCCAGGCCCTCTTTTTCCTCCTTGGGGGACCCCTTGGGGTCATCTGGCCACCCCTGGCACTGCTTCCCATGGGGAGAAAGGCTTTCTTTGCAAATACTTCACCGGATGGGCTGCTGCCTACTAAAAAAACAAAACAAAAACAAAACCCTCCAGCCAGTGGGAAGAGCCAAAGCCAGTGAGGGAGGGGGAACAGAATGGAGTAAAGTGGCCTCTCATTGGCCCCCAGCCTCGCCTCAATGGGAATCCAGCATGCTGCCCTCAAAGGGAAGCTGGTGTTGGAGTGGAAGGGTGAGACTCTGCAGTCTGTCGGCAGGGGAAATGCGAGCCCAAAGACTCACAAAAAAGTGAGAGATGACCATTCCATCCCTTGCCCGAGAGACACCTTTGCTCCTTTTCTATTCATTTCTATTTTAACAAGTGGTAGACAAGGGTCCCTGGACCCACTCTTCTCTAAAAGAGGCAGAGCTTTTGCATGCTACTTTTGCCAAGTATCTAAACCAGTGGTTCTTAACCTGGGGTCTGGGGACCCCCAGGGGTCCTCAATGTCCTCACAGGGGGTCCATGAAGGATTGAAGGCTGCTCAGACCACCTCCTGCCTGCAGTGGAGTGGCTATGTGACAGGACCCAAAGCAAAGGCTGGCTGGCTGGCTTGGCCTTGTGCATTGCCATTCCATCTACTCCAGCCAGAAACTTGAAGGAAGAAGCAGGAGAAAAGCCTTCCCTCCTACTCCAGTGTCTCTGAAGGAAGATTTCATGGATGGTGTAACTATATTATTATTATTATTATTATTATTATTATTATTTTAAATATAAAGTCTTGGGGGTCCATGACAACAAAAGATATTTTAAAGGGCCACTGGAAAAGAAAAGGTTAAGAGGCACTGTTGTAACTGTATTATTATTGTTGTTATCAGGTATTATTGTTATTACTAGCTGGACCTGGCATACCATACGCCATTGAAAAACTGCCCCCCAAATGCCCAGGAGACCTCATGACAACCCTTTGAAGTAGGCTGGTGGGTTTAACTTGCCCACTTGCCATTTGTTCTGCCCCCTGCCACCCCCACCGCTTGTTCTGCCCCTTGCCACCCCCACTGCTTGTTCTGCCCCCCACTTGTTCTGCCCCTACCACCACTTCCTTTGTTATATATATTGTTAGGGTTTTAAATCTTGAGTTAAGTCTTGGGGGTTCATGGGAACAAAAGTTCTTTAAAGGGGGTCCCTGGTAAAGAAAAGATTAACAGCCACTGGTGTAATTGTATTAGTATTAGTATAGGTGTGCCCGGTGTAACATACACCGTTATGGGCCTTGCTGGGGTTTCAAGCACTGGTTGCAGCGTGGAGCTTGGAGTGGCAGTGTTCCTTCCACATGGTCCAGATACATGTTATTATTTTAGGGGAAAATGCATTTTTTTAACATGTGGCTGGTGAGTGGCTGAGGGACTGAGACAAGGGAGAGGCCTTGTGAGGCTGAGGGTGTAGATGCAGATTGAGTAGCAGGAGTGGATTATGAGGTGGACAGGGAATTTGCATGTGGTTGGTGATTGGCTGAGGGAGTGAAGGGATTCTTTGGGTATGTTTCATAAGCCACCATTGAATACCCTGGGAAAGGAAACATGGTTTGATGTGAAGTTGAAGGCTTTTACGGCTGGCATTCATAGGTTTTCTGTGGGTTTTTTCTGGGCTGTGAGGCCGTGTTCTGGAAGAGATTATTCCTGACGTTTTGCCTGCATCTATGGCTGGCATCTTCAGAGAATGGTTGGGTAGGGGCGTGGGGGGTTTATATACTATGAGACCCTCAAGGGTTGGTAGTTAAGTTGTTTCATGCTCCTGCCATGGCATTTTCACCATAGCCAAGGTCTTGTTGTCATTCTATCCTCACAGCACACGCCCTCACAGCCCAGGAAAAAAACCCACAGAAAACCTGTTATATGGCTTATTTTTGTCAGAACTGAGTCAGTGAAGATGAACCTCCCAGCTAATTAATTGGAGTTTTGGATAGTAGACATTATTTACTCTGTTATAGAACTAGACCAACTTTTGATATGAGTTTTGATATTTCCAAGGGGTCACCCCACTGCCCTTGATGCTGCTGCGAGAGGACCCAGGCAGTTAACTGGTGATGGCAGCAGCAGGGGCAGGGCAACTCACCCTTAATGCACCACCGGCGTATGTTACATTGGGTACAGCTAGTATAATGTTAAAGAGGTTAATGAATGATTCAAAACAATTAAAGATTTTCTGTACCTCGGCTCAGCCACAAATCAAAATTGAGACTTTATTCAAGAAATCAAAGAAAAGTAAAACTTGGAAGGGCAGCTATGAAAGAAGTAGATAAGATCCTTAAGTGTAAAGATACATAGTTAAATATCAAGGTCAGAATCTTCTAGGCCATAGATTCTTTGATTTCTGTGTGTGGTTGTGAAACCCAGACAGTGAAGAAAGCTGACAGGAAGAAAATAAACTCATTTAAAATGTCATGCTAGAGGAGAGTTAGTTCTACAGATACCATGGACTGCAAAAAAAAAAAAAAAAGACAAATGGATGCTAGAGCAAATCCAGCATGAACTCACATTAGAAGCCAATGTGACTAAACTGAGGCTGTCATACTTTGGGCATATCATACGACAGAGTAACTCATTGGAACAGACAATAATGCTTGGTAAAAGTGGAAAGAAGTAGGAAAAGAGGAAGACTGTACTACAAGGTGTATTGATCCAGTCAAGGAAGCCACAGCCCTGATTTTGTGAGACCTGAGCAAAGGTGCTGATGACAGGGTGTCTTCTGGTTTCTCAATCATAGGGTCACCATATATTGAGGTCGACATGATGGCAAATAATAACAAATAACAAGCGGGAAGGCAAGGATAAAAAGAACCATTTTCACCTCCACTTGACTTTGTCTTCAGGTTCATTTCATCGGACGTCTGCAGTTTCGGCCCTTAGACAACTGCAAGAAAAATGTAGGGAGCAGAACAAGGGTCTCTATGTAACATTTGTCAACCTCACCAAAGCCTTCGACACTGTAAGTAGAAAAGGTCTGTGGCAGATCCTGGAAAGACTAGGATGTCCCCCCAAATTCCTTAAAATGATTATCTTGCTACACGGGGGGCAGCGTGGTCAAGTCAGCTATGGCGATGCTCTTTCAGAGCCCTTTCTAATAACTAATGGAGTGAAGCAAGGTTGTGTTCTTGCACCAACTTTATTTACAATCTTCTTTAGCACGATGCTCCAAAGGGCTATGGCAGAGCTTGAAGAAGACGACGGCATCTATATACGTTACCGTACTGATGGTAGGTTTTAACTTAAGCCGTCTGAGGGCTCACACTAAGACTCTAAACTATCTAGTCTGTGAGCTGCTCTTCACCGATGATGCTGCCCTTGTTGCCCACAGAGAAGCAGCTCTGCAGCGCCTAACGTCCTGCTTTGCAACAGCTGCAGAGCTGTTTGGGCTAGAAGTCAACCTGAAGAAAACAGAAGTTCTTTACCAGCCTGCACCACAGGACGAACACCACCATCCCCACATTGCCATCGGCAAATCTGTGCTCAAGTCCATTCAGCAGTTCACCTACCTGGGAAGCATCATCTCCTCAGATGCCAAGATTGACAAAGAGATCGATCACAGATTAGCAAAGGCATATAGTGCATTTGGAAGACTTCACAAAAGAGTCTGGAGCAATAAACACCTGAGGCAAAGCACAAAAATCAGTGTGTATAGAGCCATCGTACTGTCTATCCTCCTTTATGGATCTGAAATATGGGTCACCTATCGCCACCACCTACGACTCCTCGAGCGCTTTCATCAGCGCTGTCTACGCACAATCCTAAATATACACTGGACTATGTGGCGAATGTTGCTGTCCTTGAGCAAGCAGGGATCACCAGCATGGAGGCCATGATATTGAAAACGCAGCTGCGCTGGGCAGGGCACGTTTCTAGGATGGAGGACCATCGCCTCCCAAAAATACTACTCAACGGTGAACTCACCACGGGTCAGCGTAAGAGGGGCGCTCCAAAAAACCGATACAAAGACTCCCTGAAACAACATCTCAGGCTCAGCCAAATTGATCACCAACAGTGGTCCACCCTGGCCTCACATCGGGAGGCATGGAGATGCACTATCCACAATGCTGCAGCCTTATTTGAGAACTCACGCTGAACAAGTCATGAAGAAAAATGACAACGCAGAAAGAATCACACCCCAAAAACATCACCAAGGAGACCTTCTGCTGTGCTTTTTGCAACCGGGCTTGTTTATCTCGGATTGGCCTTTTTAGTCATCAGCGCGCTTGCAGAAAGCGCGGGATGAGTCCTTCTTGAATCTTCGTTTGCGAAGAAAAGCCAGAGAGAGAGAGGCAGTTTCGGAATTTTGGTAAATTCTTCAAATGCAATGGAAGTTCAATTGTTCCCCTCATGCCCTGGCAAAGATTAGTAAGTAAAACCATGCTCAGCATGAAAGGACCATGCTGTAACCTGCTTAGTGTAGGTATTAATGATGAGGTGTATATGGGGGTGGGGGAGAGACATGGCAAACCCAATGCACACTCACTTGGATGAACCTAGGGAAGTAATTCTTTGCTATTTTTCTTCTTGAAGGAAGGAAAGATTTGTTCTAGCAATCTTCTTTCCACTGTGAGAAAATATTTGAGAACAGTGCAGTTTTTAAATGACATTTGCAGTTAGAGGTTTATTTTGCATCAAAAATTGCATGTGGTGGTTTTCACAGAGAACCACATTTTCTGTTCAGGAAAAGAATTTTCTGTGAAAAAAATGGGCTGCTGGGGGCTGGCCGGGACAGTAAAGGGTCCAGCAGAAGAGCTACAAGGCCAAGCGGGGTGCAACAGCCAGTAAAGGGTTCGGCAGAAGAGCTGCGAGGCTGGCGGACGGCAAGTGCCATGCAAAAGACAAAAAAAGGGGGGTGCCACGCCCGACAAGGGCTGGCCAGGCCAGCAAATGGACCCTGCGAGGCCAAGCAGGACGCAAAGACGCATTAAGGGCTCTGGCCGATGAAGGGGGGGCCACCCGATGAGGGCTGTCCAAACCAGTAACAGGATCCAGCGGAAAGCCGCGAGGCCAACGAGGGTGCAAAGGCCCTGTAAGGGTGCCGGCCTATAAGGGGGGGGACCGCAGAGAGCCGCGAGGCCATCGAGGGCACAAAAGCCCTGTAAGAGGGTGCAAACGTCCTGCAAAGAGAAACACAGCGCTGCCTAAGGCCACGAGGGCCGTGAGGGCAAAAAGGAAAAAATGCCGCAAATGTAGGTAGGGTGTGGAGAGTAACGCAGGATTTGATAAATTTTAAAAGGTGCAGTGCAACACAATCACACGTTTGCTACACTCACATGCGCACGCATACACACATGACCCAGCAAGCACCACCTGTCAGCAACTTAGCTTCCTGTGATACAGTAGCTCCTTGTGATGCCAGTCAGTGAAGCTGATTGACCCTTCTGCCTGCCACATTGTCAAGAGGAAAAGAGGAGGCGGCCAGGGGTGGCAAGGAGCTAAATAGGCCAGGCTAAGCTCTGCCCCTGCCTCATCCCAGTCATGATATAGTCACGCCATGGCCAATCCTGTGCTCTCCTCCATGCCTTCATTAAAACACCTTCCCCGACTCAACCATTCCTGCTGATTCGTGTGTGTGTGTGTGTGTGTGTGTGTGTGGCTGTTCTGTGAAAAAAATAGTCTTCATTTTTGTGCACTGTAGGCTGTGTAGAAAATTTTTGTTTTCTGTTGGGTTTTTTTGTTTTTTTAAATTTCTTTTTGTTTTCATAGTAGGCTGTGTAGAAAAATTGTATTTTCTATGCCAAATAACCACATGCAGATTTTGCATAGAATATGTCCTGAACTACAAAGATTCTCATCAGGGCTTTGCAACAGTCAAGAAACAGGTTTTCTAAAACCATTTCTAGCTATTTTTGAATATTCTTCCCATCCCTAGTGAGCACACAAGAATCCAAGCCCAAACATGTAACAGTTAAGTTCCTAAATCTTAGCACAAGAATCGGTGAAACTACCAGTTTCAGTTTCTCCCACATTCAGTTTTTATACCTCACGTTCTTTCCATACCAAATATAAAGACATTTTTTGGCTGTGATATCCATTAACATTCTAATCATTTACCCATATATTATAGATGAGACCCAAGATGATGTAATGAAGAGAGTGTTGGATCTAGACCAAAGGGTCCAGGCTTTACTGTTTCATAATGAAGCTCATTGGATGAATTGGGTCATTTGCTATCTGAAACATGGAGCAATATTTCATTTTTGTGGACAGTAGACATGTTCATCTGCAGCAATGAGCCAGCACTTTTAGAGGTGAGGCAGTCTGTTGGTGCATGCTTCCAAATTGCTCAATAAAGTATAGATTTCCCATCCATGGTTTGCTTGTCATGGGACAGAGGCCAGAGAAACAAAGCAAGAACAAAAGGCAGACTACTTCACTGGTTTGTTGGTGAAGTAACAAAACAGATGGTCATATTTGGATATCACAGATGAAAGGTCTGTGGTTTGTTCAGCTACTCATTGTAGTCAGGCAGAGCATGTGTGTGTGCTGATTGATCCCTGAAAAAGCCAGAATTTTAAAGAAATAGGAATTCTAAAGAATTCTTGCTAATTATAGCCAAACATGGTCAGTGTTATGGAGCTCATGGCTGACTTTAAAATTTGTGAAGGAAAGGGGGAAATACAAGTTTTGTGGCACCTTTAAGATTAGTTAACTAATTTAGGACTTTATCAGATGAGCCTCTAAAAACGTTTCTTTGCCAGCATGTTTTAAATGTTTAAAAAAGAACCCTTTTTATCAGACGTCGATGTAATAGCATGAAAAAGCAGCCCACTACTCCCGCATTCTCCAGTGCGCATGATCTCAGTGGTTCTCACAAGACATGAGTGTGTTTAAAAGTCAGAAACCAGCTAACATAAAAAACAAAATGAACACACAAGCTCTGAAACACACTTAAAAACTTCCAAGTAAACTGGGGAGGTCCATAAAAAGAGTGTCTCATACCTACTTTTCTCATTCTGTCCCAGAAGTGTTCTGGTGGGGTCCGGCCATTGACTCTGGAATTGCGATGGCAGAATGGGACACGGTTTCATCCACAGGCAATTCTGCCAGAAAAAAAACCCATGACTGATTTATTGGCAGCTTGACCCATCAATAAAAAAGAACATCTTATTAACATAACATAATCACGAAAGAACGACATTGTGCAAAATGTGCACCCTTTCGCATTTATGCGGTGTCGCTATGATAGCATATTTGCTGAGTCTGATAAAGTCCTAAGACTACTTAGTCTCAAAGTTGCCACATGATCCCTGTTTATCCCTTTGCTTCCCTCCTTTTTATACAGCAGCAGACTAACATGGCTATCTCTTTGAAAATGACCAACTTAAGTTCCATTTATACCAGGGCAACTGTGCGAGCAGGCAACTAATATTCACCTCTACAACTCTCTTCCATGGACCAGCCCATGTGTTCCAGGTATACCAGAAGTGACATGTCACTTCCTGCTGCCATTTTGTGCTAATTTCAGCCATTTTAAAAGCATGGGGTCATGGGCTAGTTAAACAGCTGCATTTCGAGGTGATTATTGTGCATTTGGAGGTGATTGTGCTGCAGGGCCATTTTTGGTGATTTTTTTTAGAGAGTTCAGGGAATTTTGAGTGGCCCCAGTAGGGTTTGAGGGGGATTCAAAGATGGCATTGAGAGGATGCACTTTCCCTATCCCTGATTTATGTAGTATCAGTGGAACTTAACTCTCAGATTTTGTGTCTGCTATCAGTGTAGGAATGTAGGGAGAAACAATTTATAAAGCACACAGTTGTTGCAAGGTTAAAACAGAAGGACCTGACACAGGGTGTAGCTACGAGGAAGGGGGAATGAAGGCATTGCCCCAGATAATAATTATGCCCCCTCCAATATATTTTTTGTCAAATTTTTCTTGAATTTCTAGCACTGTAGAGAGTGAGACAATAAAATTTTCTCATGCCTAGAACTCTTACATTTGTTGTATTTCTTGGTAACTTTTCCTGCCTCTTTTCTTTGTATGCCTAATTTGTATTTCTAAATGCTCAACTAAAATTTCAAGCTACCCCAATGCTTAGAATTCTTATTGGGATCACTGTCCCTCTTAGCTGCACCGTGACCTGACATGTGTTTCTCTGAACTTTTGGAGACAGTATCAAGATACAAATATAGGCTGGCATTCTCTTGACAAACAGCATTCATAAGTGTTTGGTATTCATGTTTATGATTGTGGCACTATTGCCACAATCACAAATGCCCCCTCAAATTTAACTTTATAGCCAGCAGCCACACCAACTGACAGAGGCACAGTAAGGATGATGTTTTCAGTCCCCTCTCACCAGCAGGCCACGTTGTGATAATCAGAAGTAAAAGCTCTGTCACAACTCCTTATCACAGTGCAGATTGCTCTTGGGAGGTGACTCAAAACATCATGGTGCTGTGCTCTGATCACAGAAGAACAGACCTCCATCACTCAGTTCAGCTGCTAGGTTTGGGGGATCAAGTCAGGAGATGATACATATTAACTCATCGATTGATCAATTGATTTTATGCTGTGCCTTTCTCCTGAGGTGGGATCCAAGGAAGCTTACAAAACATATAAAGCAATAATACATTAAAAATTGTATTCTATAAAAGTTAAGAAGAATTAAATGCCAGGGTTACACAGTTGTGCATTCATAACTATATGTATGATGCAGAATCTCAGCCATAATAAATAAGTAAACAAACCTTCAAACCAACATTCAGTTCTTTAATTCCAACTCACATGATTTCCATGAAAAAGTAACAAATTATGGTCTACTCAAGCAAGTGCTACATAACTGGCACTTAAGTTTTATTTCTAGCTGTTATGAACTTGGACTATCCTTTGTAATGCTGTCTGAGCAAACACAGTTCTTCCATTTGCTTTTTTTTTCCTGGGCAAATTGATAAAAGATGCTCTGGGTATTGGCTTTGTGCCTGGTTTCCACAAATGCCAACGGCTCTTGCACACTGAGTTAATTAAAATTGACTGCTTGTTTTAGGTAGAACAGGCTGAATTCTGGGCTGTTCCAAAGAGGAGCTGAACAATGGAGGCAAACCAAAAGAACTGCTGAAAACTAAGGTAGAGAATAAAATGGTGGCGTGCTTTTGTCTAAAAAGCCATGTTAATTTCACCTTTGAAAATAAAAGAGTGTTCGTTACTTTGTGACATGATACTGTTCTATAATGTGTAGTAGAGCATGGGATCTGGTAATGAATCCTATGGTCATGACAAAGAACACTTTTTCATTTATCTTCAGCACAAAGCCTACTTTACTATTAGCAGTATGAGGTAGTTGGCTCAGCTGACAGAACCTGGATGGTACAGAGTGGGATTTCCTGCTTCCTTGTGTTCCTGAGTTTCAATGAGCAATTTATTTCTTTATTCCACTTCTCAGCCAAAAGGCTATCAGTTTGGCCTTCCTATCTATATCTATAAATATCACTCTCTACATATATACAAATACAGATACAGATAGATATGAGAATTGCTACGTACAGGCTTATGTCCTAATGAGGTACAACACCAAAGGAAAAGAGGGTTGATAATGAAAGAGGGGGGAAATATGGACTTAGACATCTGCAGGAAGATAGTACTTATCAAGCGTATACACATTTGAAATCTTTGGCAACCCCATTCATTTTGTTTTGCACTTATTTTTTTCTCATTCATTTTGTTTCACCTCATTACTCTTACATTTGTTCTTAATTTCTCATTCATTTCAGACCTTGTCTTCAATTTTCTGACACTAGTAGATGGTGGCTCTCATATGAAGCTACTTCAGATTTTAGTCCAAAGTTTAAGGGAACCATTCAAGGTGCTAAATCTCTTTGGGAGGTGTCCTCAGTGTCCTGGATACCTCCTTTGAAGTTCAGACTAAAACTCTGAACAAATTTACTTCCGCACTGGCATGAAAGCTCCAGCTGTTGAAGCAAATGTAGTATGAATGGTGAGACAAACTTTTCAGTATAAGCCTGAGAGAATGGATGTTGTTTTTAGTTTTCAAAGCAAACAAAGGTGGAGGTGGCCGCCAACCTCTCCTGAAGAAATTCAGTGGGATAGGGCCCACTGCTGAGAAGGCCCTTGCCCTGTTGCACACGATTCTCTCGTCTTAGAGATTGACAAGGAAGTAGGTTCTCAAAATGATTGTAAAAGCATGGGCAGGTTCACACAGTTGTCAGTTCTCCTTCAGTTAAGGAAGAGTACAGATTTATACCATCAGGTAGCACAGTCTCTCTAAAGAACAAAAACCTAAGAAAAGCTTCAGAGAAACTTGACTAAAAGGCAGGCAAGGCTAGACTCAAAAGCATTTCCTCTTGGCACTGTGGCAGAGTTGGCTTTAATAAGGCATAGACACTAAGAAACTTGTATTTTTGATGAGAGTAAACTCACAGCTGGTGTCCTTTTATTTTCTTACCATCAGTCATGGATGAATGTGTGTTGCTGACTCTCATCTCATTCAGCATGTCCCCACAAGATTTGGTTGAAAGTATACCATCAATATTTAGGACAAATCAATCAGTGCCACTTTCTTCCACATTTGAATTTGTAAAAGTTCTTTCTGTCAAACTTATCCAGAGCATTGCAAATTTCTTTAACTTGATATAAAAATGAATCAAATGAACCATTCCTGATTGTGTTAATGTTTCCTGGTTCTGTTTATTGATTATTACTACTGTAGAATGTATTACTAGGGGTTGTCTAGATGGTGAAAAATGCCTCTTAGAATTCAAGGAGAATACCTTTTGTCCCTATGAGATCCCACAGTGATTCACTATATTCAGAAGGAGGGGGCCAAAAACTACAGGGGAATACCTTTGGGGCTTTCCCCAAAAGTTTTAAAATAATGTGTGGAAATATGCATTAATGTTTGCATTGCAGTGCATTCCTCAATAAGAGTGGAAGTGGAAAGCTGATTGGTTGGACAAGCATGAGGGGAGGGCTTGCTGGCAATGAAGTGGCCAGAAGCACCATTTTGGAGTTTCGTGTTTTGTTTTGTTCGTGCACTTTTTTTTGGTACACTGAAACGACCAAAGAGCTTTTTTAAGTCCTCTGCACATATTGCATCTACAGAGTCCCATCCAGCAGAGCTGTATAGGGTGGTAAGGGAGATGACGCAGGTTATACCTGTGCAGAATCCATGCTTAACCCAACAATGGCCTGCTGTGATGCATTTAACAACTACTTTGCAGATAAAATCTCTCGGATAAGAGCTGACTTAGGTGCCAGTATTTTGACAGAAACAATTGATGAGGTGTCCAGCAACTCCGTTGATGTAAGTTTACTGGATCAGTTTCAATCCATGAGTACTGAGGATGTGGATAAGCTACTTGGTAGGGTGAGGAAGATGACCTGCCCTCTTGATCCTTGCCCTTCATGGCTGGCCATCCAGGGGGGAGGTGCCTTTATGGTGTTCCTTAAGGACATCATCAATGCATCCCTCAGAGCAGAGTGTGTTCCATCTTGTTTAAAGGAAGCAGCCGTTAGGCCGCTCCTGAAAAAACCTTCCCTAGACCCCCTGGACATGAACAACTATAAGCCAGTTTCAATGTTACCATTCTTGAGCAAAGTGATCGAGAGGGCAGTTGCTCTTCAACTCCAAGTGGTCTTGGACTGATTATCTAGACCCATTTCAAACTGGCTTCAGGACAGGATTTGGAGTTGAGACCGCCATGGTTGCCTTGACCGATGATCTGTGTCTAAGCATCGACAGGGATAATGTGTCCCTGTTAGTGCTTCTGGACCTCCCAGCTGCTTTCGATATGAGAGATCATAGCATTCTCCTGGATCGTCTGAGTGGGTTAGGAATCGGAGGCACTGCACTCCAGTGGTTCCGGTCCTTCCTCTCGGGCAGGTCCCAGAGGCTATGGCTCAGGGACAGCTGCTCCAGTAGAAAGGAGCTTACTTGTGGTGTTCCACAGGGCGCCATCCTGTCCCCGATGCTGTTTAACATCTATATGAAGCTGCTGGATGAGATTATTCGGAGTTAAGGGGCTGGGTGTTATCAGTACACTGATGACACCCAGATCTATTTCTCCTTGTCCTGATCATCGGCCTTGAATTCCAATGGCATCTCTCCTCTTAATGACTGTCTTAAAGCTGTAATGGGCTGGATGAGGAAAAACAGATTGAGATTAAATCTGGACAAAACGGAGGTGCTCATGGTAGCGGCCCCGAAACCAGGAGTTGGGTTGCAACCTCCAGTCCTGAATGAGGTCACACTCTCTGTTAAGGACTGTGTTCACAGTCTGGGAGTGCTCCTTGATTCATCGCTTCAGATGACGAGTCAAGTGAATGCGACAGTCAGGAGCGCTTGTTATCAGCTTCGGCTGATATGCCAGATGCACCCTTTCTTGGAAATAAGGGACCTTGAGACTGTGGTGCACGCGCTGGTAACCTCTCGTCTAGATTTCTGCAATGCGCTCTACATGGGGCTACCTTCGTGCTTGGTCAAGAAACTTCAGTTGGTACAAAATATGGCAGCCAGAGTGGTCTTGGGAACATCTCGAAGAGACCATATAACACCAGTATTGAAATCTCTCCACTGGCTGCCTATCAGTTTCCGGGCCCAGTATAAGGTGTTGGTTATTACCTTTAAAGCCCTAAATGACTTGGGTCCAACTTATCTCTGGAATTGCCTCCTCCCATACAACCCTCCTCACGTACTCCGGTCCTCTGGGAGCAATTTGCTTCAGCCACTAGGCTGTCTGCAACCTCCCAGAGGGCCTTTTTGGTAACCACCCCCAATTTATGGAATGGCCTGCCAAACAAGATCCATCAACTGACGAGCTTGAGTAGCTTTAAAAAAGCACTAAAGACGGATCTCTTTTGGCAGGCCTTTCCTGATTAGATACTGGCCTCAGGAGCTGCATTTCCTGGCTTTTTAAAATCATGTATATATTTGTTTTTAATGTGTTTTTAGTTAGATGGTTTTAATTTCATAGTGTTTAATGTCTTTTTATGGGGGAGGGTGGGGGTGGGTAGTGTTTTTAGTCATTATTATAATGTTTTAATTGTTGGAAGCCACCCCAATTGTTTTTAGCAGAAGGGCGGGGTATAAATAAATATTATTATTATTATTATTATTATTGTAACACTTATGCAGCTTAAATTTACAGATTTACAGGTAGAAAGACCAACAGATGAGACAGAGAGATAGGCTCAGGGAACCAAAAAATTACACTGGCATATCTATTTTTATATGATTTTTGCAAAACGTGCACAAACAAGTGTTAAAGTGTTATGAATGTTTGTCCTAATAGTAAATGTGAAACTTGTTGTAAATATAGAATTTGGAAAATTTCTGAGATCATCTTGGGGTGGTCTTGAGGAAAGGAGGGTATACAACTGTTATGAGTTTCAATGTCAATTTGCCCCTCCCCTATCATAGGTTTCACTCTGTGCAAGAGGAGGGGGTATGCACACGTAATAAAGCTTTCCTTTGCCTGATCCTTCACTGTGTCCTGTGTCCCTTAGAGTCCTGCCCTGATTCAGATCTTGAGAAAATCATAGGACCCAAGTTTTACTTGGGAACAAAATCTGATATATTTGCTTCACCCCCCCCCCATTTTCCTTTCCCCCAACATCTATCCTATCCTGCCAGGATTCAGATCTTGAGAACCTAGGACCCAGGTTTTGCTTAGGAACAAAATCTGATATATTTGCTTTTTTTTTTTTTTCATTTTCCTTTTTCCATTTCCAACATCTATCCTATCAATTTAGGGAGGGAAACTTGAATTCCCAGCCACAGAGCTCCAGTCCCTCACTAAACTATGTATCCCAAGATTACATAGGATTCAGTCATGGCAGTTAAAATGTAGTCATAGTACTCTAACAGTGTAGCGTGAAAGCATCTCAACTATGATTTACCTCCCATCAAAATACAAAGTTGGCAATTATTTCCTAAATTAGATCTGCAAACTGCTGAAACTTTTTACATCCTAGCACAAATATCAATTACAGGATGAGGGCGTGGGGGCTGTTCATTCCAGCATGTCTGAAGAACTTGATTCTTAAGCAAAATCCATTTACAGTCTTCAAAGTGACACTGAGTCTATTAGAGGCAGAGTGTAAGGTAAATGATCAAGTTTAACTGGAATGCTTAAAGACTCAGAAGTTCAGAATAGCTTGAGAGTAAGGGGATTATTAAGGTTAACTGTTGTGAGATAAGAGGGTGAGAAACCTGACACGGCAACAAGATTGTTATCACAGCTTTAAGGTAAAAATCATTACAGTAGGTGGGAATTTAATTTGTCTCTAAATAAAAAAGATTGATTCCCTTTTCTTTCTCTCTCTCTTTTTAAAAATTTACATTTTGCAAGATGCATTCTTTATTGCAGTAACCCTAGGCTAATAAGAAAGTAATGCTAAGATATTTATGTGTATGATTACATGTGAGTCTCAAAGATGATATGTATTCTGCATTTCAGTTTTTTTACATCACATTTCTCTACTTAGCTGGGCCAAGGTCTGCAATGGGTGGATGGGAAACCCATACCAGCAGCAGCAACAACAACAACATTGTTTGCTACTATACATTTTACCAAAAACCAAGTCCAACTTTCTTTTATTACCCTTTGGGGTCAGTGACAGAACTAGGACAAATAGATAAGTGGGAGGAAAAACCTGGATTGTTACTCAATACTCTGGCAGTGAACAAAGTAAGAATCATACTGTGACAACAGAGAAATATAACAGTTTGGGCTGCAGAGAAAATAAGTACCTGAGTTGCAGCCCCTAGGGTAACAGCTCAATTTAATAGCAGCCTGTGTGAAGAGATGTGAGACTCATGATCAAAAAGGAAATTAATCTTTTAATCACCAAGTGATGGATATGCCTTGAGAATCATTTCAAAGGACCTAGGGTGTAGAGGATGCAACCCATTGTCTTTCACTAGATTAGTATGCCTTGGGGATAATAAAATTGAAGTAAGATAGTGCACCAAAAGAAAGTCCTATTTTGCACAAGTGTTGCAAGAACAGGGCAATAACCTCATCCCATCTGTTGGGCTTACAGGTCTCAGGTGTTTATCACAGTTGAAGGTGATGTCTCATGATTGCATTTCTTTTGGATGAAATTTGCACTGTGTTTTTTTTAAGAACTCCACATAGAGATGTTTTATCTTTACCAGAGGGATCTCCTACTTGCACAGTGCAATGTAACACTTACAACAGAGAGTTTTAAGAGATTTACTAAAACAAATAACAGAATTTCCTAAGCCTGTGGGCAGACTAAAAAGTCAATAAGTGGATGCTATAGTGCCATCACTGCTATGTCACAGAACAGCTGAGTTTATTTAGATCCATATTAAAGTATTTTGCATAATGAGAGCCAACAGAGCTAGCACTAGTATTGCCCAGAGCAAGGCATCTACCTCAGGCAGAAGATACAGGAGGATGAATCAGAGTGGTGGCAAGGGTAGAGCTGTGGGTAGATCAGCAAGGTTGTTGAGAGAGCTCAGGTGGCTAGATTAGTAAGGAAGGGTGGAACTGTGCTTGTACATCACTCCAGCAACACCATTGCTGCACCATGCATGGAATGCTTGCATAAGGAGGTCTTGTAAACTTCCATACACACGCCATAAAATGTACATCTGCAAGCACACCCAGTCAGGTATGCCACTGGAAAGTGTCAAGGAAATTCTGGCCTCAGAATAGTGATAAGGGGAAAATATCATGTGAATTATCTCCATACATTCAGTGCCTCATTGCGAAAAGAATCCACACAGCTTGCATATGTGTAGTCCCTCTCCATTTGGGGCCCATTCACTCTGCATAACTATACTGTTATGATTCTACCTTAGATACCATATTATGAGTTATGCTCAATCAATATGAATTGCTAGTAGACTTTTGATGCTTAAGGCAGGAAACTGCCTCTTGCCAGAGTCTGTACAGATAATAAGAGGCATATGTTGAAAAGGGTAGGGCCAAAGCCTGGATCCCTGTCCATCTTGAAGAAGTCAATCCTCATTTTAAAGTACAAACGAGAATTTTCCTCCCCCCTTCTGCTGAGAAGGAAATTGTCCCATTGATATGTTCAGGAGAACCATAAATTCCTAAGCATTCTGCTTAAGGAGACATTCCCAAACTGATCAGACTGATATACACCTACCATTGTGAAGTATTCTACAATTCCCAGACACATTGGGCAACCCTGATTGGTTTTCAAAGAGGATAGCTGATTGGCATTCTCTCAAGGTATGCAACTCCATTGTTCATTTCTCCCAGGCCATCTAAGAGTCATTACCAGAGGGTGAACGGCAGAGGTCATGTTCACATCTGACCTTTCCACACATCACATTAGGCACATGGGCCTTTCAACCCTCCAAAAGAATGACATTCTGTGCCCATAGGTGTCTCCTCACTCCAGGAGACAGATCCCAAGTTAGAAAAGGGCTGTATATTAGCCAGAAATGGGGAGGGTTGTCCCTTTCCAGGCTCCCCTTTTCTGCTCTTTTTGTTTGTTTGTTTGCTTTTGTTCCCTTGACTCTTCTCCCTCTCTCTTTTTCCACCTCCCTTTTAGAAGTTCTGCCCAAGAAGACCTTGAATCTTCTTCACATCAAGAGGGTGAGAAATGTTGGGGCGTAGAAAGATGCTCTGTGTCCACCACGACCACCTGCAGAGTTGTTCCACGTCGACAGGACGCCAAGGAGAAGGTTTTCTGGAGAGACTTCTGCAAAAGACTTCAGGCTGAGAAGGAAAAATTCCTTCACCCCAGCACACTGCCTTGAGCTCTGGCTTGCCAAATAAAGACAGCAACAAGGCCAGCCTTCACTCAACTTGAGGGCTTTAATCTTTGTTTGCCATATATTTACAATATATATATATATATACAGAGTATAGGACAGCCGTCTCTAGTACTCATAAATCCCTCTCAAACCAACAAACTGCTTCGCCAACCACCATCCACAACAAACCCACACTGGAGATAATTCCCATCTCTTTTTTATAGGCAGTTAAACAATGCCTGTTACATCAGGCATCTCAAATGTGCATACTCTCAAGTGCTGACTCACACACACACCTGCCACTGGACCTTAACTACTGTCATTACTAAGCTTACAGCTCCATCTTGTGGTCACATCAATGTCATTTCCTGACATTCCCCTACAAATGACATGTGGTGTGTCCCATGTGTCCTTTACACCTATGCTTTTATATACCGTGACCTTATTCGCTGATACCTATAGAGTCTGAGACTCTGTTCCCATTATTTACAATGTCACAATGTTTTCCTAGACCTTGATAGCCCATGCTACTGACCCACCTGGCTCTGGCTTCCCTGGTGCTATTATTTGCCAATTAGCTTTTACTTACAGGCCTGACCATCCCACCAAACATATCCTGGCTATACTCTGCCACACAAACCAGATCTTTGGTTTTCTTCCACCCCTCTTGCTTAGTGCATGTTCTCCTGGCCCTTTCTGGAGTATTTTCATTTCTTTTTACTGCTGCCACAGAAGAGGCTTGTCCCTGCTTTACTACAAAGAACTTTCCTTTCTGAAACCTCATGGGAATCAGGAATGTACCTTGACCACCCTCAGTGCCATTGCTACTAACACAGGCCTGAGTGTCTTGACCATGAGTCTCAACTTGTTCTTGTTTCACAGTCACTATCTCTGGTTTTGGTTGCAAGTCTAATGAAGTGCTAGGTTCTTCAGGAGTACCAGGCACCTTCAAAGTGTCCTGTTTATTCGAAATTCCAGGCTGTTGCGACACACCTGCTTTCTCATCTAAGACATCCCTGGATGTACCCCTCCTTTTCCATTGTTCTTATCTACCACACTGGCTTTCTGTTCTACAACAACATTCTGGTCAGGGTACACTCTCTTCCACCCAGCATGAGTCGCAAACTTAGCACTCCTTGAATACAAAATCCTGTTCCCATCCATCAGGAACCTATATTTATTCCCCTCATAGCCCACGAAACGAAACCATTGGCTTTTGGGCTGATTCTTTTTCCTGAACAGAGGAGGAATGTACACTGATGCAAATTTTCCAAACCCTCTTAAGTACTTTAGGTTTGGTGCTCTTCCATACAATAAGTAGTATGGTGTTTGGTTTATCGCACTGCACCATGACCTATTTACAATATGACAAGCGGTTCTTGTTGCTTCTCCCCACAAATTAGCTGGCACTCCAGAATCCTCTAACATACAATCCCTTATTTGGTTTATCATCCCAATCCTACATTCAGCCAAACCATCCTCAGCTGGACATCCGGGATTTGTAGTTTTATGTTGGATCCCTTTCCGCCCAAACCACTACTGCAAATTACTACTTAAGAATCCCCCACCTCTGTCAGTCACAACAGTGCCAACCTTGTAGGGAAACTCCCTTTCAACAGAATTGACCCATTTTGTGATCTTATCAGCAGCCTCACTTTTGGTTTTGAGCATTGCCACATAGGTAAATCTGGTATGCCTATCTACTATCAATAGGGTAAACCTGCTACCCCCATATTCTTTAATTGATGTGGCCCTGATAAATCCACATGTATAACCTGAAAAGGCCTCTGGGTTATGCATTTGCTCACCTTCACTACAAGGTAACCCTTGACCTTTACTTTTTTTGCAAATAGCACAGTCCAGGTAACTTTTACAGTTCTCTACCTTGAACTCTGGCAAAACTTCTCTAGGTTTCTCAAACCTTTGAAGCTTATATGGCCCATAACTCTATGAAGCTAATGAGCATACCCATCATGCAGTGGCTTATTTGTGACATTCCCACACTGTACCTGTGCTACCATTTCATAAATGTGATTTTTCTTTATGGCTTTACCACATACTACTCCCTCCTCGGACACAATCCCCTCATCTCCTTTGAAAAGGATTTCATATCCATCACAGGTTAGGGATGCCACACTTACAAGGCTATTTTGTAGTTTTGGTGCACACAGTACATTATGAAATACCTTGTTTAAACCAGGAATTAAGACAGACCCTTGAATCTCTACACTGCCAGATTCACCATCTGCAAATACCATAGTGCCCACTGGTGCTGCCTTTGGGCTCTGTAGTTTTTCTCTATCAGGGGTCATATGGTGAGAACACCCACTGTCCAAAATCCAGACAGACTGGTCCTTTCTCTCATTTACAATTCCCTCTATAGTAGTAGCAAACCCCCTTCCATCTTGGGGCTTGTCTTTTCTTTTTCTTTGTGAGTTCTGTCCTTTCTTTGCTGCAGAGACCTTAGGACAGTTCTTTATCAAATGTCTGGTGTCTCCACAGGAAAAAAAAATCTCAGTGTTCTGCAAATAGCAACACTCCCTTCCATAGACAAGGATATGGATTGGTTGGTTGGTTGTCTCCTCCAGCTGGTCACTCCCTTGAAGCTCTCTTCTGAGTCTCTCCTCTGTGCCTCTTCCAATATTCTGGATGCCACGAGGTCGACATTTAAATCAGCTTCAGCTACTCCTTGGAGATTGTACATTAGAAACTCCCATTCACTGTTTAGACTACTCGGGGGTATAAAAGCTTTTTTGGGTTTCTTCTATTTGGATGCCATGCTCGCTGCACTCTGCAAAATTAACCTGCATCCTTTTTAAATGCACAAGCATGGATTCACCTTCCTGCTGTTTACAACAATACAGCTTTCTGCTGCACAGCATTTTTGACAAGGCTCCAGCTGGTTGGTTGACATTCTCAAGAGCTTTCCAGATTTCAAATGCTGACCTCTTATCTCTGATATTATTCAGCTGATTCGGTTCTACAGCTAGAATAATGGAAGCTCTAGCTTTTTCGTCACCTATTACTTGATCCTCATTAGCAGGGTCAGGTTGTTTCTTTACATAGTCCCATAAGTCCTGCTTTATTAGCAAAGCCTGCATGTAAATTTTCCAGGAAGCATAGTTCTTCTCAGACAGCTTTTCAAACCTGACTGCTGTTTCCATGTTTGCACTGAGTCTGCAACTTAAACAGATGCAAACAAACACACTGATAACAGTCCAAGCAGGCTGCCAAAAACAATTAGCTTTCCAAAGCAAACAGATAAGATCAGAGTCTGTGAGTAGACACACTTAACTCACTCCTATCCAGGACTTTTCTCTTCAGCCCTCCAGGAACACAAAACAGGTTACCAGTTGCAGAACTATTATCTCCCACAGCTTCTCAAGACTTTTCCACGTGGACACTGGGCCCATAACCCTTGTTGGGGCATAGAAAGACACGCTGTGTCCACCACGACCACCTGCAAAGTTGTTCCACGTCAACAGAATGCCAAGGAGAAGGTTTCTGGAGAGACTTCTGCGAAAGACTTCAGGCTGAGAAGGAAAAATTCCTTCACCTCAGCACACTGCCTTGAGCTCTGGCTTGCCAAATAAAGACAGCAGCAAGGCCAGCTTTCACTCAACTTGAGAGCTTTAATCTTTGTTTGCAATATATTTACTATATATATATATATATATATATATATATATATACACAGAGTATAGGACAGCTGTCTCTAATACTCATAAATCTCAAACCAACAAACTGCCCCCACTGGAGATAATTCCCATCTCCTTTGTATAGGCAGTTAAACAATGCCTGTTACATTAGGCATCTCAGATGTGCATACTCTCAAGTGCTAACTCACACACACACCTGCCACTGGAGCTTAACTACTTTCATTACTAAGCTTACAGCTCCATCTTGCGGTCACATCCATGCCATTTCCTGACAAGAAAATCCATGTCTCTGAGAGTGTAGGCCCTTCAGCTCAGCTATACCCCTCTAGCACCCCTTAGACTGGTTAGGAGTAGGATTTTAGCACCCGTGCTGTTTCCCCCCCCTCTTTTACATTGAAGAACAGCTTAGAAAAAGCTTGTATTGAATATAGACTTCTATTGGTTTCTACTGCTATCTTTTTCTGTCTGTTTAATAATTAATAAAGAATTATTAATAAAGAAATAATTGTTTTTGCTGCAAATCAACTTGTCTTTGACCTGATTTTTATCAATTGGAGTCATGGTAGTTAATTGTCTGTTTTTAAAACCTTTAGCCTGTTATGGCCTGCAGAGAGTTAGTGCCTGGGAGAGCTTCCCCCCTGCCAACCCAGTTAAACCCAGTGCATTGCTGTTAACAGCCATGGTTCCATTCTATGGAATCCTGGGATTTGCATTTTAGGGAACAGTACTTTGAATTCCCAGCCAGAGAGCTCAAGTGCCTCACCAATAGTGTTCTAATTGTGTATGTGTGTCGGGTTGCTGGTGCTGATTGCTATTTAGAATGCTGTTTGCTGTTTAGTGCTTAGGTAGCTGGGATATGCAGTAGTTAGCATTGCTAGGACTCTGTCTCATTATATGAGCAGAGGGAATTCTGGGAGCTGGGGCTGTTATGTATTGGAGAGTTGGTTCGCTGGCACACCAGGGTCACTTGCTGCTTGGGAATGTTTAAGGAGGCTTACATAAGTAGATAACTATAATGACCAGTTGGTGGTGGTGGGAGGCTGCTGTGCTTTCTGCAACTGGACTTATTTATTTCGGATTGGCTTTTTCAGTCATCAGCGCCCTTGCAGAAAGCATGGGATGACTCATTCCTGAATCTTCATTTGCGAAGAAAAGCTAGAGAGAGAGAGAGAGGTGGTGGGAGAAACTGAAACTGGCAGAATGTATTAACTAAGGGGTTTTGGTGCCAAAGCCTCAGAACTGTCTATGCAGTGTTCCCATATGCATCTATATCCTGACAATAAAGCAATCTTACACAGTGCCTGTTGTACGTGTGAGTAGGTGTTAACAGCGTTTACCACAATGTGAAAGGTCTGATTGAGAACAATGATAGGACTCCTCCTATCCATGTGCTTGAGTAGGAGAGGGGGACCACCCAATTCTATCAGCTGTCACCACCCACCAATTGCTCCCCAAAATTCAGTGACTTAGTGGGAAGTCATTGTAAAGTTTACTTTGCCCTCTTCCCACCTGACTTTGCAGAGAGTTTCCCTTCCCCTCCCATGGGAGATGGGAGTCCTAGACACATATGCACACACACTGAGCAAAGGTAAATGGAGAGAGGTGATCTTTTAAGAAAGGAGGCGATTTTAAAAGAAACCCTTTAATTTTTTTATCATTATTTATAAGAGTATTCCATTTATACTTCATCAAGGTATTTATATACAGTCATTCCCCCCACCCCAATATATAATATATACAACATTGAACTCCTTCGTTAGACCATCTCAAGAGTTTTCCTTAATTCCATTCCTCCTTTGATGTTCCTTCCTTTATCTTATTATGTCTTACTATATTTAACTAAATCTGTTAACTTTCTCCATTAATATGAGAGCATTCCACCGCTTCAACTACATTTCCTCCCTTTCTCACTTCCTATCCTTCCTCTTCATCACGTAATATATATATATATATATATATATATATATATATATATATATATAGTTTTGTTTACCTTAAGAATCATTTCTTATATTCCATCTCTTTTTACAAATATTAAATACTGGTTGCCATTCTTCTTCTACTTTATCTGTATTTTTCTTATTCAAGATATGAGTCAACAAATCGTTATCTCTTATTTCTATTACTCTATTTATCTATTCATCAACCTGCAGACATTCGCTACTTTTCCATTTAGATGCTATTTGCATCCTAGCTGCTGTAATTAAATATAACATGATTCTCCAGTTAACTCTTTCTATCTGTTTAGGTAGGACAGAAGTGATATTCAGTAAGTATAACCTTGGGTCCATAATAAATTGAATGTTTACCATTCTCTGAATTAAGTTATGTATCTTTTGCCAGAACTTCTTAACTATCGGGCAGTTCCACCATACATGGTACATAGAACCTGTTTGTTTGCCACATCTCCAACAGCTACAGTCTTTTAGTTTATATATTTTACTAATTTTTAATGGTGTCAAATACCATCTATTGAATACTTTTACATAGTTCTCTTTCAGGTTTTGAGAGGACATAAACTTATTAGTTTTAGACCAATTTCCTTCCCACTCTGCTAGTGTAATTTGTTCCCCTATATCTGTAGCCCATTTTATCATAATGGTTTTCACCACTTCCGTTTCTAACTTTCTTTCTAACAGTATATTGTAAAACTTTGCTATTCTCTTTTTATTCTCTTTCCAAATTACCTAGTCAAGTTCATTCCCCTCTAAATCAAAGTCATATTCTTTTTTATCTTCCTTATATCTACTTTGTAGTTGTTGGTATGTCAGCCAGTAAATATGCCATCCTCCTCTAACTAACTCTTCCTTTGTCTTGAGTGTTATCTTTCTTCCAATTGCATAGATCTTCATATTGTAGCCGTTTATCTACATTAGTCCATCTTCTTGTGAAGGCTTCCTGAGGCGAGATCCATTTAGGCATCTTATTGTAAAATTGTCATTTTACTTCTAATAGCAGTAATCTCTCATTGCTTATTCTTATCCATTCGATTGCCCAGATCATGCTACTGGCCGTGTAATAGGTTTGGAGGTCAGGAACCGCCAAGCCTCCCTTCTCCTTTTTATCAATCATAGTGGACCATTTGATTCTTGCCTTCCGTCCCCTCCATATAAAATCTCTCAAATCTTTCACCATCTCAGCAGTAATTTGTCATTTATTAGAATTGGAATCATTTGGAATAAGTAGAGAATTCTTGGTAAGATCAGCATTTTTATTACCTCCACTCTACCACGCAGCGTTAAATTTAATTTCTCCCATTTCCTCATATCAGATTTTAGTAATTCCCATAGTTTATTATAGTTATTTTCTACCAAGTCCATATTTTTGTTGGAAATCCAAATCCCTAAATATCTTGCTTTTTTCACCAATTTACATCCTGTCATTTTTCCTAGTTCTTCTTCTTTTCTTAGCATATTTTTAGTTATTATAATCGTCTTTTCTTTATTAATTTTAAATCCAGATAATCTACCAACATTTTCGACTATCTCCAATAACTTGTTAATATTCTGCACAGGGTTTTCTATGATTAATGCCAAATTGTCCACGTAAGCCTGAATTTTATATTCTTGATCTGAGATTCTCAATCCTAATACTTCCCCTTCTTTGCGGATCCTATGTATCAGGATTTCTAATGTAGCTATAAAAAGTAGCAGTGAAAGTGGGCAGCCCTGCTAGACTCCTTTTTGGATGATTATTGGCTTTGTTTTAGTTTCGTTTATTTTGAGAAAGGCCTCTTGCTTTTCATATATTCTTTTTAAATTATTAACCATAAATTGGCCCACACCCATTCTTTTGAATATCTGTATCAGGAAAGGCCATCTGATATTATCAAAAGCCTTTTCCGCGTCAGTGAAAACAAAGGCGGCCTTCCTTTCATTGTTTTTTTTCATAATATTCAAGGGCATTAATAATTGTTCTAGTATTACCTGAGATTGACCTTCCAGGTAAGAAGTCACTTTGATCAGGATGTATCACTTCTGCTAATATTGGTTTAATTATATTAGTTATCATTGTAGCATAAATGTTATAGTCTACACATAGCAGGGAGATTGGATGATAATTTTTTACATCTTTTTTATTCTTTCCTTCTTTCAGGATTACCCTAATGTCTGCGGAATTCCATGTTTCTGGGGTTCCTTCAATTGCTATTTGATTAATTGTTTGAAGGAGGTTAGTTGTTATTTCCTCTTCAAATATCTTGTAGAAAGAGGGAGTAAAGCTGTCGGGGCCTGGTGACTTTCCTACTTTAAGTTGTTTTATTGCTACCACGATCTCTTCCTTTGCGAATGGGTCATCAAGGTGTGCTCTTTGGTCTTGTGGGGTTTCAGCATATATGTTATCATCAATATAGTTTTTTAATTCTGCCTGGGTGTTTTCTTTATTTTGTTAGTTATATAATTTCTCATAATAAGTATGAAATGCTTTCTCAATGTCTACTTGTTTTGAAAGTATTTTTCCTTCATGTTCAATTTCTGCAATCGTATTCCTTCCTACTTCTTTCCTTAGTTTGTAGGATAGCCATCTCCCTGCTTTATTAGCCTGCTCAAAATATCTTTGTTTTATTCTTTGTAGCTTATTTCCCACTTCTTCTAATAATATTGCATCCAAATCTTTTTGTAGGAGTTTTATCTTATTATATATAATCTTATTATTCGGGTGGTGTCGTAATTCCATTTCTTGTACCTTTAATTCTTGATTTAATCTTTGTTCTTTTTCTTCTCTTTCTTTCTTTATCTCTGCTTCTCTCTTTAGAAACATACCTCTTATTGTGGCCTTGAATGTATCCCAAATTACCTTCTTCTTCATGTCTTCTGTGTTATTAGATTTGAAGAAAAAAATGATTTCTTTCTTAACTTTCTCAACAAACTCTTCATCTTTCAATATGGAATCTTTTAATCGCCAAGTATATACAGATTTCAGACCTTTAATATGCATTTTAATTGGGTTATGATCTGACATGACTTTTGGCAAAATTTCCATCTTTATAATTTTGGGCAGCAGGGGGATTGGAGTCCAGAACATGTCTATCCTGGACATACGTTTATGCACATCTGAGTAATAGGTATATCCTTTTTCAAACCCATATTTCCATGTCCATAAGTCAGCTAAATTAAATTCCTCCATGATATCTTCACACACATTAGGTAATTTACCTTCAGATCCTCTCTTCCGGTTGTTGTTTGATTTGTCTCTGCTTCCATTCAATACTCCATTAAAATCCCCGGCTATAATAAACATTTCTTCCTTCAAGGTCTCCAGATCCATTTGTAGTTTTTTATAAAAATAGTCTTTCTTTTCCAAAGGGGCATATATTGCAATCAAAATTATTTTAAGATTTCCCAATTTAATTTCTACCCCTATATAATGACCCTCATTATCGTTTAGAACTTCTTTAGCCTGATATTTTTTGTTCACATAGATTATGACACCTTTTTTCTTTTTGTTCGATGATGACACAAACTCTTGCCCTAACTTATAATTTTTCAGTAATTTCTTTTCTTGTGTACAAATCCTTGTTTCCTGCAAACAGATAATACTCAATTTTGTTCTTTCCAAATAATGAAACATCTTGTGTCTTTTTAAAGGGGTATTTAGCCCCTTAACATTCCAGGATAATATTGAATGTGTCATTCTTGCAAATCCAAATCCACTCTTCCCTCCTCTTCTTCCTCGTCAGCTCATCATACCCCATCCTCTTCTAAATTTCCTTCCTCTGACGACATTTCTTGTTGCAATTCTTTATCTTCCTCAATATCTTTGTTAACTTCCAAATCTCCATGAGAATTCCCATTGATTTCTCTCTCTCCTTGCTTCTTTTTGTGTCTTCTTTTCCTTTCATCATATTTATGTTCATCCTCTCTCATCCTTTTTAAGAAATTGTTCGCTTTCTCTACTGATGTTATTTTATATCTTCTTTGTTGGTAGGTAAAAGATAAGCCTTCTATCTCTCCCATCTGTAGTTCACACCAAGGCTGTTTAACTTCTATGTTAGCACGCTATATTCCTGTCTTTTTTAAAAAGACCTCCATTGGTGTACCTTTATAAACTTGTATTTCCTTCCCATCTATTATCAATTTTTCTGCATAGTTCCTTTGAATTAAATTATCTCTCATCTTAGTTTGAGTAAACGCAATTACAATATCACGAGGAAGATTTTTCTCTTTAGCAATTACCGAGTTTACTCTGAACATTTTATCTATTTCTCGCTCCATTTGCTTTTCCGTTGTTAGGTAAATATTAACTCCATTCCCGTCTCTTCCCGTCCCGTCTCTTCCTCTCCACTGCTGCTTTCCTCCTTGTCTTTGCTGCACCTTTGCCTTCCCTCACTGCCTCCACCTCCGCCTCTGTCTCCATCTCTCCCTCTCTACCATCTCCATCTCTTCCTCTCCACCGCTGCTTTCCTCTGCATCTCCACCTTCCCACACCCCCTCCGCCTCCATCACCGTCTGTCCCTCTCTATCATCTCTGTCTCTTCCTCTCCACACTACTTTCCTCTGTGTCTCGGTCTTCTCTCACTGCCTCCACCTCTGTCTCTTCCCCTCTACCGCATCACGGTCTTCCCTCACCACCTCCATTCTCATCTCCGTCTCCCACCTCTCTTTCTCTTTTTTCCTCTCTCTCCTCTCTCTCCTCTCTTTTTTATACTTCCGTTTCCCGTAAGGATAGCCAGTAATTTAGTAAGCATTAATGGTAACAAAAAATAAGTCGTTACTTCACGTCGGTGAAATAAAATACAGTGAAGGAATTACCGACCTCTTGGGATAGGCTTTGAAAGTTTCATCTTCTAATCCCAGCCGCTTGTAAGTGGGAGGCGTCCTGGACTATTGCCTTGCCTGGCAAAATTATGCTGCATTGGCTGCTTTCGGACTTTTCTGTAGAGCCCCCCTAAAAATTTTGGGTGAGCCTGGAGAGACTTCACAGCAAACCCCACTTGACTCCTACTTTCCCGGGTAAGAGATTCTGCAGAACCCAAGTTAGGGCTCTGTTTGCAGCGCTTGGACTGCTACAAACAGAGCCCCGCTGTAGCGTGTCCATCATCCATTACCTCCCACCAGAAGAAACCCTTTAATTCTAAATAAGTCGATCTCACATTAGCAAAGGTATTACACGAATGAACCTTCCTTTAGGTATTACTTAGTAGTAGTAAAAGGGTTACAAAATACTCTTAAATCCCATTCAGCTGAGGCTAGAAAGAAAGTATAAGCTCTACTGTGCCTAGGTATCACATTCCTGTTCTACTTATGATACAGAGGGTATTTGGGTTATTTGGATACTCATGGGAAGGAGTCCAGACATCCTTGTCCATGCTATGACCAGGCTTCCCTATGGATGGCAAGGCAGGCAGCACCTCTCCTACTCCTCCATTAGTCCCAAAACTCAAAGTTTATCTGGCACCACCTGGTGCTGTGTTTCATAACTTCTCATATTGGAAGCATCTCAGAGGTTTTACACTTCTCACAAGCTGGTCATTCCTACTGAGTCTCTCATGATCTCTGCTGCCCCTATGTGATGCTGGCCCTAATAAATGTATCCTAAGCCACCATACCACTAACTCTTTGTTTACCTAGAGAAGAAGCCACACCCTTGGCTGTGTCAGCCAGGTAATTGGAGAGGCTATGATCACAGGAACATAGAACCAATTTTGAACGTGGCTGATATAAGCCTTTATCCATCCTTAGAGAATGTTTTATTTCAGTTCATTTTTTGAAAGGATTTACCAATTTTAAAAATTTAAAGCTGCATTTGAATAGGTCAGACTCTTTTCCCCCCTGCTCCAGTGGACAATGTGTGGTCCTCCAGAAGTTGTGGGATTACAGATTCCACAATTCCTTACTGCAGCAGTGGGGAACAGCCATGGTTTAAAAGCCAAATATTCTGCCTCTGGGACCCTCTTAGGACTGCACATACTGCAAAATGCCATAGATCACAACCTGGAAAAAATGACAACAGCAATTGGAAGTTGCTAGAAGTCAATTTATGATTTGTTTGCATTTTATGTTTGCTTTCATTTTAAATGTTGAACAGTGAGTTGAAAAGTGACCTTAGCTGGCGGTACCGATCTGTGTTTGCCCTTTGATACCGAGATGGTATCATCCGCATGTGGTTTAGCGGTACTGTGTTCCTGGGTAGACATTGGGGTTTTCTTTGCAGCTCCTTTGGAAGAGGATGGTACCACTGCGGAACCATACTTATCGGGTTCCTTGGTCGGTTTTGGTGTGGTACCCAAACCAGACGTCTTAACAGGGGATGAGGTCACAGAGAGAGCATGCTTCTAGAGGAGGGCCTTCAACCTCTTATCCCTGTTGTGGCAGGCCTGGGGGGCAAAAGTCTTGCAATGCCTACAAGTTTTGACATGATGGAACTCCCTCAGACAGAGTAGGCACTTAGAATGACCTTCAGATTCAGTCATCTTCTCCCCACATTGGAAACAGGCCTTAAAGAAACCCATTACTGACATCTTAACAAGGGTAGGGCCTCACAAGGGCAAAGCACTGTACCATGATCAATAAGCAGTCCAAAATCTGAGTCCAAATTCCAAGCAGGGAAAGTAGTCAAACCAGAATCAGCAAGTGAAAGCGTAGTTCAAATTCAGTCCAAAAGTCAGCAACAAAGACAAGGAAAAGATCCAACAACAATAGAGAAAAGGTCTGATGTTTCCTTCAGTGTTCCTTCAGTGCTGCTCACACGGTGGAAAAAAAGGAACTGAGTAATTGGTGAGAGATGGGGGCTTATATAGGGCAGGGGTGAGGGGGGCAGAGCTGCTGTCCAAAAGTTTGAATTGAGGTTTCTGGAAGTTTCCGAAGTGCTTTGCACAGGTGCAGGATAACCATTGTGTTCATTCACAGAGACCACGAAGAAGAAAGGCAATTTTAAATAAAGAGTCTGGGAAGTCTGTAGGCACTGAGGGCCACAAATACAGCCTGAGGGGATGTACACAACCTCAGGATTTCATTTTGGGTTTTCCAATGCAAGTCAATGAGAGAGGACTAATTTGGATTCAGGGACTAGGTTGGCTCTGGATTTATCTAGACCAAATTGGGTCAGAATCAGAATTACTAAATCAGGTTTCAAGCTGAATTGGCAGCCCATGCACAGTCCTGTCAATTAAGAATGAACTGTACAAGCCTAGGCATGTCTACCTAATATGGAAGCATCACTGATTTCAATGGGAATAACTCCCAAATAAGTGCATTTAAAATTGGAGTAACAGAACAATTTTTATTAGACTACTATTTTTCATTTTTTTAATATCCCAGAAACGATTAAGTATTTTTAAAGATGTAAGAAATAACTGTATGCTCAGTATGTAGGATACGGTGTTGCCTCTAGTTCACATAATTAAAAAAAAGTTGGATGTCAATTCTTAGGACTTTATCAGACGTGGTAAATATGGCATCATAATGACATCTAATGAATGTGAAAGGGTGTGCATACCAGACAATGTCGTGCTTTAGTGATTATGTGTAGAAAATAAGGCATTCTTTTTTATTAACGGGCCAAGTCATCAATAGATATGCCCTGGTGTTTTTGTGCTGGTATTGCCTTCATCTGAAACTGCACACCATTTTCTTCTCATGATTACATCATCAATGGGCAGAATACTTCTGGTTGAGACTGAGAAAGCCAGGAACAGGTGCTCTTTTTATGAACCTCCTTGGTTTACTTTGGATTTGTGAGTGTGTTTCTGTGCTTTGTGTTTCTTTTGTTGTATTTTTAAATTAAATCATGCTCGTGTCTTCTCACAAGAACCACAGAGATCACGAACGTGGAAGTAAACAGTGCTAGCATTCGTGCTACGGTAATGCTGGGGCTTCCTTTTTAACACTATTACAGGTAAGCCTGATAAAAAGAGTTATTTGCTGGCAGAAAATGGTGCAAAATATGGTGGCAAAAGAGTGTTTGTAGAGGCTTGTCTGATAAAGTCCTTACTAAAGGGTCAATCATATACCTGAAGGTAAGATGCATGCCTATCTGTCTTCTTTATGAAGACGTTGATGCAGTCTTGGTAGTATTCATGATTAGTACAGATTAGGCATCAAAGGACAAACAGCAGGAAAAGTCACCAAGGGAATATGGAAACAGAAAATGTAAGGGTCCTTGGTGTGAAGGATATTCAATGTCTCACTCTCCAGAATGCTATAAAATTGGGGACTGAAGGAAAATTTCATTGAGGGGACAGAATTTTTATTTGAGGGGACATTACCTTCATTTTGTCACCAGCATAGTTACACCCCGGTGTAATTCAGCCCTGCTCTAACTCAATGTATAACTTAATGGTCTCTATACACACAGTATACCATCCCCTCCACTCTGGCCACAGAGCATAGTCCTACCAAAAGGTATTCCCACATTGACAGGAGATATTCAAGTGCCATGATTGAATGACATTTCACTAACTCCTTTTATCAGTGCTAGCACAAAAGCACTGGTTTTTTTCTCAAAAAAACAAAACAAAACACCAAAACAAAAAGGAGATGAATGAAAACTATAAGGAGAAAAGAGACGTAGTATGCAGTGGGACAATGACAGCTGGACAGGACACCTTTAAAAAACAAAAACAAAAACAAAACCACAGGTCCCCCGACCAGCATTGCTCATTAGGATTACCAGCATGAATACAGTTTCTTGTGCTAGCTTCAGTGTTCATATAGCTTGAGAGGCACTAAGGATTCAAAGAAAATTATTTCCAAGCAAATCAATAAAAGCTATTTGCATTTAGCTTTAACTTTGAATCAGAAGAATAAAGAAATTCTATAAAATAAGGGACTGCCAGGAGAAGGGGGATGGCTTGGTTATACAAAGATGAACACTGATTAAAGGTTGAATTCATCTAAAAAGCAATTAGTGTGCACAAAAAGCCACCTTGTGGGAGTCTTGGTTCCTGACAGAATTTACTGAGGCAGTCTTCTTCTCCCCCACCCCAATGTCTTTTTCCTTGGAAGAATGTAAACAAACAACAATTACATTTAGAAAGCATTTCTGTTCCTCAACAACAACAAAAACCTGATTTCCCAAACACATATAAACAAATGGTTAAATCTTATTTGCTCTAGAGCATCAAAGTTTTTAAAAAGCATACCAATTGACTGATGTAGCAAAATGAATTACAGTATGTTTTTTAACTGGAAAGTTGAGGAATGCTGATACTGCTAGCAAACTGTTAGTGTATTTGAAACCACTGCATTAAAGAACAAGGAGTGTGTGTGTATGTGTGAATCTAAAAATGTAGAAATGAGGAAAAAGGAGAAAGTTCAATTGGTGCCTGTGATGTTGTCAACCTCTCTTCACTGGAAAAGAGACAGCCACTAATAATTTTTTGAGTAAAGACCTTCCTATGCATACAGTGACTCTTCATTCTCAAACCTCTGTTCTTTATTCTGAACAGCTGTGTAAGCCAGGGTGATTGAAGCACAGTCCACAGACAGATTCTAGGACTATTGAAGTCCTAACTGATGATCAGGTGGATCTAATGCATAATAGTCACTGCACTCCATGACAATGCACACAGCTATGGTTAGAGGCAATGTATTGAAGACCACCCCCTTTCAAGAACAGCCCTCTTCAAACACAAACTGTCTGAAGGGAGTTTCATGAAATTAAAAAGGAGCCATTTGTTGAACTATTTCACAAGCTCCATATCCCATACACATTAAACTAAAAATGTAACATTCAGCAGGGCCTTCCAGTCAAATCAAGAATTTCATTATTTTCCCCCTGAATCTGTCTATCTGTCTCTCTCTCTCAATTTCTCTTCAGGCAAAATGAGAAAACTGCTTCCTTGGTGTAGGCAACCGCTGCCGGCACACAAAAATGGACCATATGGTATGCCGATAAAATCAAATCCCTTCTAAAAACTTAAGACTACTGCAAACCTGTAGCTAAATCTTTTAGTCTTCATCCAATACTGACTACACAACCATTGGCATGACACAGAAATACATGCATTCTGTTCATTTCAGGAGTGTGGCTATGGAGGGGAGCAAAATAACAACTTTGCTCCCCTAATAATAATTCTTTCCCCCAATAAATTTTCCTTTAGTCCTCAAATTTCTAGCATTGCAGTTCAGTTAAGCATTTAGAAACACCATTTAATATGACTGCTGTTACCATGCCCTATTCCTCCTCCCCACAAGGTTTACATAACTGTTTCATAAACTAGAAATATTGGACACATCCAAGGTCATGTTGGCTGGTAGACCAGGTATACTGTAGGACAGTTAAGGCTAGGATGAATGGAAGGTGTGTCTACCATATAAGGCATGAAAACCTGAGTTAGGATCACATGGAAAGCCCTTAGAATTAATGGACTATGCTAATAACCCAGTCCTCAAGGTTGTGGGCTTATGCTAATCCTCTTCTCACTGCCTGGAACATTTGGCACCTTAAACCAATCATGCAAACAAGTGGCTATCTCCCCTGGCATACCTTTCCTCATACCTCCTCCTGTCCAAACCCACAAGGTGGTCGCAAGCCCATCAATATATCAGTAATGCAATCACTTCGTTTTGGCTTCCTTTGTTTCCTGCTCAGAAGAGCCATCTAGCCATTTTTGTAGCCAGAATATCTTCAAGGCACACAATGGGTTATAAATACCCCAGCCCTCACTATAGCAAAGCGTGCAACAGAATACTGTCCAGGAACCCTGCCACTCTCTTCCTCGATGCACCATTGACCAGGGCTCTGCTGTGCCACCCTCAGACGCCAGTCAGAGTCTCCATGCTGCACAGAACTTTCTTCCTCCAGGACCAATAAAAACTGCCCTCCTTTCCCAGACCTCTGTCTCCAACCCTTCCCCCTTCCCTTTCATTTAGCCTTGCATGGTTTGTAAGAGTGTTTATTCTTGTGTGCTAGTTTAAGTATTTCCAATAAAATACTTTATTTCACTTTAAACCTGGAGTAGTCTCTACAGTTAGTACTGGTATACATATGTGAAAAGATCCTGAAGTTACCCACCTCTTGCAGGCCTCAGTTTGAGCTAATAATTTCCCCAATTGATGAGATTTTGGCATCATGGGTGGGCTCCACACAGACCCCCACCTCTTAGAGTAACAATGAAACTGTGCAGAGTATGGATTATTCTGTATATTTTTCTTGATTGTTTTACTTTTACATTTCAAAGACTTTTCTGTCCATCAGAATTAAAAGAGTGCTACTCATCCAAACACAGAACTCAGTCAAAATGCATGCATGAACAATGAGTTGCAGTGCTAAGAAAGGACAGTAAGATTTTTTGTTGGTGTATGCATTATATTATATTTGTTGCCAGGGTTCCACATGGGGATTTTCCATGTAGCCAGTGGTAAGCTAAGGAAATGAAACAAGAAAAGCCAAAAAAGAAAAAAAGAAGCAGGAGCATGGTCTTGAGTCATGTTCTTGTTGACCAAAGGAAGAGATGGGAACTGTTAGAGTTAGCAACCTTTGCACACTCATTAACTGGTAGTTTGCAGACCTCCTGTTTGTTTTCTTTTCCACAGTCACTCTCTTCCTGCATCACTCTAACTTGCGGGTATTTGCTCTGCCCTATTTCTTTTCCATTAGATCATTTGTTTGTGAACAAGTATTTGGTAAGTGAAGGTAATTTTAACTGTTTTACAAAGGAAATTAAGCTGTTTATTTTCTCTGCTAGACCTTGTAGTGGGAAAGCATGTGAGACTGTTCAGCTTCTGCCTTGCCAATGTAATGTTTATGCTTGAAAGGTCCATTACTATCTCTCACATTTCCCATTAATTGAAGAGGGCGTTAATCTGCTTGCTAGGTCTATAAGAACCAGATAGTTAGCAATTCTACAGAAGATACTATGAGATTAGAATCTCATAGAAATTAGAACAACCTATACAGAACATCCCTCTGTTCTGTGATACAAGGAATGAGTTTCATGTCAACTGAATTAAAAGAGTCAGAATGTACTATGAAATGTTTGAATTATATTGTCTATCCCCTAGCTAAGTGAGGGCTTTTGGGAATCAAAGTTCCAAACACCTGGAGAACCAAAGTTTGTGAACCACTGGCATAAGCTTCTTCCCTTCCTTCCTTCCTTCCTTCCTTCCTTCCTTCCCCTACCCCAAGGATTTTATCTCTGTCTTGTTGGCAACAGCTGTCAAAGGAATTGCTGTCCAATGCTCCAGTCAGTAAGAGGGTTACTAGAGGAAACAAGTGGTTAGAATGCACGCACTGCTGAGTAGCTGGTCCAGTCCAGATCAGTTCTGGAGTACACTGTTGTTTTGTACATAAAACAGCATTTATGTGTTAAAAAATAATAAAAATGCATAAAGTAATATTATTTCTGGGGCAGGGAGCTGTTCCCTGTGTTGAAAATACAATTTTATGTGTAAAACAACCATGTGCAAATTTTGCACACCATAATTCCTGAATAGGTTTGTTACCTGCCTTGACACCCCCTGTCCCTTAACCTTAATAATTGGCAATACTTAATAATTTGGCCAACAGTGGCCTTCCAAGAGTATGGCAAGTAAACTGGGAACTCCTCAAAACCAGGAATCCCAAGGACTTCTGATGAAACTAAGTCACATATGCACTAGGGAGGGGCCATTACATATTCCAAAGAAAGGTAACCTACAGGGCAACTTCCTAACCTAAACATCTGGCTAATCCAATCAGACCTAGCTGAGGTACTCAAGGTTTGTAAAGAGCTGTTTTTCTCTTACCTCCCCACAAACAAAAGGGTTGCATCCTTCATTCAATTTCAAAGTATTGACACATTCAGGGTCTTTAACATTTCCAGAGTATCTGTTGCCTTAATTTGAGAACCTCAGAGAAGCACTGTCTTTCACTTTAAAACCTATCCCCTGAAGGGAAATATTAGGCATAAAACCCCTTTCCAAATTCCACCGAAGTGCACACAGTTCATCTTCCTCTTGACTCCACATCAGACTGTGTAGCAATTGCTGCTTCTGGACCCTCCACTCTGCTGTTTTTCTCTGAGATTGCTGTCAGGAGTTAGAGACTGAACTCCAGAGAAAATGGCCAAACAACTGCTGAATCAGGCTGAGTCATGATGGCTGAGGCCAAGGAACTGCCAAGTCATGCCAAGTGATGCTAGCCTTGAAGCCACAGCTGCTGAAGAGGGTTACTAGAGGGCATAGCTTCTGGAGTGAAAGGTCTGATGTAATGCACCCATGTGGTTGAGTAAGCCAATTCCTGTAAATGTGTATGAAAGAAAGCTCAGCTCACAGCTCATTCTCTTCTTATGATTCCTAGATGTCTGGCAAAGCAGTTTGTCTGCTGAGTGTAAATACCTGTATATATTGCAACTTCTTGAACTTGAAGATAAAAGTGCCTCCTGTTTATTTGGACGTCAAATAAAAGTCCAAATGTGTGAGTAGTCATGGGAACGGGTTGTTGCTAAGTCTGCTTAGATATTTTTTGGCTTCTGCTGGAGACTGAGTGTCCTATCATCCCCTGACAATGGTTATGGGCCCAGTGATTGGTCTCAGATTAGATAAGGTGCACCTGGAAAAGTTTCCAGAAACTCTTTTGTTTTGAGTGCTTTTGGCTGTGAAACAATTAAGTTTCAGCCAAGTCTCTGCAGCAGATGCTATCTCTAATTAGGCTTGAAGAGCTGCCAGCTGCCAGCTGCCAGTTTTGTTTGTGTTTCATGGCCGGAGAAGAATTTTTTTTTACTCCTGGCAGCATGATTGCAGAGACAAGCCTTGTCCATTTTGAGAAATTGGCTAATGGCAATTATCCAGCCTGGAGGATGTATATGGAGGCTTTATTAATTAAGGACAATTTGTGGCACGTTTTGGAGAATGAAAGTGTAATTCCAGAAGGATCAGAGGATGAAATTGCAGGCTTTTGTCTAGTGGATCAGAAAACTAGAGCTGCCATCCTCTTTTCACTCAGCCCCTCCCAACTGATACATGCCTACCAAGCAAAAACTGTGTTCCAGCTTTGGGAAGCTCTGAGAGCAGTTCACCAGAGTTCATCTTGCCTCTCAAAGATGATGTGGACTAAGAGACTTTACAAATTTGTGTCCTGGGGGCTGCGTGAAAGCCCATTTGAATGAGATGAGGCAGCTGTTCCAGGTGGTGGCTAGTAGAGGGATGGATATCCCAGAGGCCCATAAGTGTTTTATATTATTGGGCAGTTTAACTAAAGATTGGGACTTCCTCATGTACAGTTTGCAGACTACCAGAGAATGTGATTTGTCCATGGATCTGGTAGCTGGGTGCATTCTGGAAGAAGTCCAATGCCAGCAATTTCACTCCCAGATGGAGGGGAGTAAACAGCCACAGATAACCAGATGGAATCAAGAGAGCACAGCAACACATCCAGAGGCATCTGAAGTGGAGGAGGGAGCCTGCAGCTATGTGAAATGCTGCTTCAGATACAAGAAACTCGGGCACTTTCAGAGGAACTGTAAGATGGCTGTACCAGACAGGAGGGGTGGTGGCACAGCTACAAGGCAAAGGAGGAGTGCATCCTCTCAGGCTGCTAGCCATGCTTTCATAGTAAAGCACTATCCTGAAGGTGCTGAGAGTGTGATATGGTTACTTGATAGGGGGACAATGCACAATATGGTTAATGATTTAAAACTGTTAAGGAATGTACAAAATGCTTCCATAACAAATATTACTCTTGCAGATGTTGCTCCCAGCAAGATGCAAAAAATGGGCACTGCATATGTGCCATCTTTTGGTAAAGAGTTTGAAAATGTGTTGTGTTAGCAATTTTGAGAACTGTATATTAAGTGTGTCCCAAATGACAACTAACAGTTATAAAGTGTTATTTGAGGAGGAATACTTTACAGTAACTGACAAACATAATGCCTGTGCAAAAGGGTTAAATACACAGGGATTGTACTACATGTTGCCTAAAGGGAAGATAGCATAAGTCAACCCTGCAGAGAATGTGCCCCTGCATGATAACTGTGTCCATTATTATCACAGGGTAATGGTCCATGCTAGCTACAAAAGGTTAAAAGAGCTAGCAAAAGTCTGCTCTGGTTTAAACATGAAAAACTGCCCAAGAGTTTTAGAATGTGCAGTGTGCAGGAAGGTAAAGGTGAAAGCTTTCCTAATTGCCCAAAAGACCCAGTGTGTCACCAAGAGACACTTCAAGGTTGTCCATGCAGATTTAGCAGGTCCCTACAAGCCCACTGAAGGGGGGAACTGCTGTTTCCTTGTGATTGTGGACAGACAGACCAGGTACACCTACATATACTTGTTAAAGGAGAAATGCCAGGCTGCAAACAGGTTCCTTGAGTGGGTGAACACAGTTGAATGAGAATTCCCTTCTTATCAGATTTCCAGCCTGGTGACAGATAGAGGAGGAGAATTCTTGTCTAACAGTCTGCAGACCTGGATCGTAGGAGGGGCATTAGACACAAAACCACAAACCCAGCATCTCCAGGAGAAGATGGGCTTGCAGAAAGAAAAATTGGGATGTTGAAGTGCATGATGGAATGCATGATGGAAGATGCACATGCCCCAGCTGGGCTATGGGGGGAGGCAGTGGTGACTGCTGCTTACCACATGAATAGATGATGGACACCTAGTCTCAACCAGACCCCATATTATCTATTATATGGTAGGGCACCAAATCTCAAACACCTGAGAATATTTGGACAGTATGCAAATGTACTGATACCTCCAAGCCTAAGGAATTATGGGCAGCCTAAAACCAGGAGGCTGAGTTTCCTTGGCTATGAGGGCAATAAGTACAGGTTTTCTCTTCATCCTGGAAAGATGATGTATTCCAGGAGTGCAAATTTTGAATTGCACACAGGATGGGACATATTGTATTGCAATCAGGAGGTGTTTGTTCCCTTGGGGAGGGATGTGCCAGCAATTCCCAAAAGTCCCACAAATGGAGGGGTGGTAATGTTTGATGATGATGGGGAGGCAGAGGAAGAAAAGCCTGATACTTCTCATGCCACTCCAACACACACACACACACACACACACACCACTACAAACAAGCATTGAGCTTGACATGTTTCTGAAAAGAGAGCCTGCCAGAGGGAGAGATAGTGAAGATGAGTCAGGCAGAACTAGAGTGCTCATTCCCAGGCCATCTATTAGGGTTAGAAAAGCTTCTGACAGATTTGTTGTTCAAGAGGCCAGATTGTGCATTGTCATGGCAGTGGAACCTGCAAGTTTTCAGGATCTCCTAAAGCTTTCCCAGGAAGAGCAGGAGAAGTGGAACTCAGCCATGGACTCTGAGTTCAAGTCACTGGTTGAGAGGAAAGTGTTCCAGGTAGTTGAGAGGCCCAAAGACAAAAAGGTTGTTGGTTGCAGGTGGGTGTACAAGCTGAAGGTCATGCCTGATGGGACACAAAATTGTAAGGCACACTTAGTTGCAAAAGGATTTTCACAAGAGTGCTACACCAATTTTGACAAAACCTTTTTTCCCACAGCAAAGCCAGAGAGTCTTAGGATGGTGTTAGCTGTAGCAGCGAAAAGGCAAATGGTAGTGTAGTACTTTGATTCTGAGATAGCGTATTTGAACGCTGACCTGGAGGAGACAGTGTTCATGTTGCAGGCCCCAGTGTATGATAGTGCAGGAGAGAGTAAGGTGTATTTTTGCATAAAGCACTTTATGTCTTGAAGCAAAGTGTGCGCTTTTGAACAAGTGCATTCATCAAGTTTTGGTGTTTCTTGGTTATACAAGAAGCGTTGCTGATGCTTGTATATATACCAAGGGGGCAGGTGACAGTGCTGTCATGTTAGTGATTTATGTGGATGATCTTTGTGTGGTAGCAAAGGGTGCCAATGATGTGAAGCAAGTGCAGGTGGAGTTGGAAAGATGGTTGAAGCTGAAGGATCTAAGCAGCCTAAAGTGTTATTTAGGTATAGAAGTAGAGAGAAAAGTTCTTTGTGAGTTTTACCTGAGCCAGAGGGAAAAGATAGACAATCTTGTCACCAAATGTGGGCTAAGTGAGGCCAAAGTAGTCAGAACCCCCATGACTATAGATTTTGTGAATGTGGAGGCAGAAAAGTGTTTTGAAAGGCCTGATTTGTATCACTCAGTGGTTGGCAGTTTCTTGTTCATTGCCAACAACACCAGACCTGACATAAGTTTTGCTATTGATGTGCTTAGTAGGAGAGTCTCCAAACCTAGGAGGGCAGATAGGAAAGCCCTGAAGAGAGTGATTAGATATCTCAAGGGGACCAGGAACATGTGTCTAAGGTTGGCAGGAAGCCAGATGACCTTTGAGTGCTATGTAGATAGCTCTTTTGCAGCAGAAACTTCTGACAGGAAGTCTGTGACTGGGTTGGTGGTCAGATATGCAGAGAGCCCCATAGTGTGAAGATCCAGAAAGTAGATTTGTGTGGCCATAAGTACAACAGAAGCTGAATTGTCTGAGATGGCAAATGAGGTACAATGGTTAAGACACATGCTTGTAGATCTTAGAGAGCCATGCCACATGCCTGTTGAAGTGCACAAGGACTCCCAAGCCTGCATAGCTATGGCAGAAGCAGAGAACTTGAAGTGTAGGACAAAATACATTGCGGTATGCTACCAAAACATGAGGCAGTTAATACAAGAAGGTGTCTTGTGTCTGCTTTACTGTCCATCTGAGGACAATGTTGCAGACCTGTTCACAAAAGCCCTTCCAGCAGGAAGGCACGGGGGATTGGTAAAGAGGCTGGGCCTTGTCACTAGGTGTCAAAAGGGAAGGTCAACTGACAGACGAATGGTAATAATAATAATAATAATATTTTATTTTTAACCCGCCCCTCTGCTCAGCAACTGGGGCAGCATACAGCAAGATTAAAACAACAAGCTAAAACAATCCTTCCCAATCCTAACCCTCCCACCCCTTAAAACTAAATTAAACTAATAGAGAATTAAAACAAAGATAAAATACAATAAATAAATAAATAAATAAATAAAATTAAAAATGGCAACGGCGGCAAGGGGCGGGCAAGCAATCAGCTCTACTGGAGCCGGGAAGTTATTCTGGGAAGACGGATCTCATCCGGCAGGCCATTCCAAAGTCTTGGAGCCATAGAAGAGAAGGCCCTCTGGGAGGTCTGCGACAGCCTAGTTTTCCTAGGCTGATGTCTAACAATGTATGTTGATGATGTTATGTTGTGATGATAACATGTGTCCTGCAAGGTAGTTTGACCATTTTGGAGGAGATTGTCAGGAGTTAGAGACTGAACTCCAGAGAAAATGGCCAAACAACTGCTGAATCAGGCTGAGTCATGATGGCTGAGGCCAAAGAATTGTGAAGCCATGCCAAGTCATGCTAGCCTAGGAGCCACAGCTGCTGAAGTGGGTTACTAGAGGGCATATCATCTGGAGTGCAAGATCTGATGTAATGCACCCATATGGTTGAGTAAGCCAATTCCTGTAAATGTGTATAAAAGAAAGCTCAGTTCAGAGCTCATTTTCTTCTTATGATTCCTGGATGTCTAGCAAAGCAGTTTGTCTGCCGTGTGTAAATACCTGTATATATTGCAACTGTTTGAACTTGAAGATAAAAGTGCCTCCTGTTTATTTGGATGTCAAAACACTCTGTGTGAGAGTATTCTTAGGAACGGGTTGCTGCTAAATCTGCTGAGATATTTTTTGGCTTCTGCCAGGAATTGCAACTCCCCTGATCAGTACACTGTCACCCCAAAACAACCCCTTACTGTATTCCTCTGTGCAAATACTTTCTACTTATTTCACTAGCCTTGTGTGAGTGCTTGACCCAGATGTGTGCATGAATGTTGTTATTATTATTTCCTTAATAAAGATAAATTAATTGTACTAGCTAGCTTAACATCTCCTCCTTAATACTGGTATACATAAGTCTCAAGGTCCTGCTTATTGCCCACCTTTTGCATTGCCAAGTTGAATATATTAATTCACCAAATTAATATCAATATTTTAGAGGGTCCCAATGGACCCAAGTATTTTGGGTAACAGGTTTCTAAAACTGTGTGTTTTTTGAAGTCTATCTTGCAGTGGGTAGAAAATTGCTAAAATTATTTATTGCTGCCTTCAAGAAGAAAATTAGTGTGGAATTACACCCGTATGTTCTACCGTGTGTCTGGGAAGGCCAGAACCGTTGCCCATTGGCTTTGAACAGGGAAATAACTACAAAGTTTGCTTGTTCCAAGTGCCTAAAGAGCCCTCATTCTTACTTCTGAGAACTTAGGCTTCTAAACACAACATGATATACAGCTAGACCTGAGTGGCAGTAGTTTCTTTTTGATAGCTGGTAGGTGGAGAGAGACTTGGCTAAAATTGTGTGGTGTTACTGACATGTTGTCGACATATGATTTGTGGACACAGGAGCTCCTGTGAAATTTCTCTGCCTGCTGAAATGTTAACAGTTCATTAGGGACTAAAGGTTGTGTGTCTTCCTGGTACATCCAAGAAACAATCCCAGTTTATCCAAGAAAACTTTTGATTAACTTTTATAAACCGCTGAAGTCTTGCTACCAGGCAAAGGCAAATGTTGTGAGGGGGGAAAATGCTAGATCTTATATACTTATTGTGCTTTTGTCCTTCCTTTTGTGCCCTTTTCCTATGAACCTTGGAATAATTGAGTTTTGCTTGCATGAATGCCTGCACACAGTCAGTTCAAAGCTTGGGAGTATGAATATTTACACTGGATGTGGCTTTCTATTTATAGCAGGAGTGGGCAGATTTCAAGCTACCACTGCAGCCAGGTACAAAACAATGGCTCAGGGTGACTGAATTATCCTAAGCATTAAGTAGAAGTGTGCTTCTGATTCACATGCTCAGCCCAGAGCCAAGCTCACATGTCCTTACCTAAAAACATTTCCACTCCTAGTCCACACGGCATATTCTTTCTCAGCAATCCAAGTTATTTCACAGTACACAGTGTATCCACTACCAAGATGCCACTTTAACTGCCATGGCTACATTCTATAGAATCGTGGGATTTGTAACTTTGACAAGTATTTAAAATTCTCTCCCAGAGAGCTCTAGTGACTCACTAGACAACAGATCTCAGGATTGCATTGGATTAAGCCATGAACATTAAAGTGATATCAAAGTGCTATAATTGTGCAGTGTGAATGGGTCCCCTAATCTATTATTGTCAAACAACTGCGAATGAGAAATACTTGCTGATCTACCACAAAACTCTATGTAGACTACAAGTAGAGTCTGGGTCTACATTTTGCCCATCTATAATTTATAGGACCAAATATGGCTTGAAGTAGGAACAAGCAGGCTTCCTTTAAATTCAATTCCTCTCTGACCTGGTCATGCTGCTCAGCCAACCGAACTGCTTTGGGTAGCCATGCAAAATAATATTGAACTGGGACTTGAATCATATGATCTACTCCATCTTACTATCATGCCTTTTTTTCCTTCAAAATGAGGCCTTTGGTTGAGTGTATATGACTCTGAAATAAATACGTTTGGCACTTCATGTTCCTCTAGTACTTGTTTTATCAGCTTGCAAAGGAGCAAAGTGAGACTGAATGATTTCACAATGTCAGTGAAGCAGTGCAAGAGCTCAAACAGAAAGCACTGCCAAGACTGACTGGTATATCTCATTTTTTTTTTTTTTATAATCAGTGGGTATAGTGGCAGTAGGTTAGGCCATTGGTAAACAGGTTGGCTCCTTGCAATGCTGAGGCCCTCCATGAGGTCCTCCCATTTGTACAGATGACCAAGATATTTTGATTCAAGATAAATCCAATGTGTGCTTTGTATAGGCATGACATTGTGCTGATTGTACCACAGGAGAAAAGGGCCCATTCTTCTCCTCCATGTATAGAAGCAAACTGGCTGGCAGCTGAATTATATTTCAGTGTTGGCAATAGGACAATGTCACTTTAAAAGGCTATGTGGCACACTAGGGATGTAATTCTTCACTACTTTCCTTCTCAAAGGAAACAACAAATTTTAGCAATTTTTTTCCTCCTGTGAGGTCTCAAACACTGTAGTTTTCAAATGCTATTCAGTTTGGGACTCGTCCTGCACAAAATGTACAGTACATTTATTTATTTTTTTGCCCAGTAACTGAAATTTTCTGTGCAGAAAACAGCAGAAAATCCTGTTTTCCTATGCAGAAATGCTGTTTCTTTTGCAAAAAGTGTGAATTTTGCACACAGTATGCCCCAAACTGTGAAGACACTTGTCAGTCCAATAGTGTCTTCATCATCGTTTCCCAACACTCAAGAAACACAGTTTTTTTCAGCCATTTCCCAACATTTTTAATATTCTTTCCATTCCTGTGGCACACACAGACCTGTCTTTTACAGAAGGGCATGGAAAAATGGTTGGTTGGGGAGAAGCCTTTCCTGCCCTCCCCTCCCCTCACCAGCATGTCTGCTAGGGTAGTTGCCTCCTTCTCCTTAGAAGTACAACTAGCCCTGTGAGAGTCATCTGGTGCCCACTGTAAATGGGAGAATATTTAATTTGGTTACCCTTTGCTGTGATCCAACATGGGTCTTCTCATGTTACTGAGTTTGTAAGACTGAATTTACAGCTTGTTCTCATTTCCACAAAAATCCCAGGGCCGTGAGTCATCCACTCTTTAGTTCACAGGGGAAAAAAAAAAACAATAATCAGAAACAAAATGTCTTTTTGCTGTCACCAAGATCTAATCTTTGGGGCAGGCTCTGCAGAACTTTAGGGATACCTTGCCATTTAAATGCCAGTTGCTTCCAATTATCTTACAGTTGAACTAAAAAAACAGGTCAGATTACAAAACCAGAGAAACTTCTTTTAAAAAAATGATAGAAGCCCTGGATGTAGAGCTGTGTGTACTTCATCTCGGGATTTGCTGATATAATTAATTCATCAAACAAACAAAAATCCCTATTAATTATCTGACTGAAAATAACAGCAAGATAGGAAACATACTTAACCCATGAATACACGGATTAACAGACATAGATTTAATAGTTAAATTGCATGAAAGCAAAAGCATATTTTATTTAATAGAAGAATGTGTTTTGCACAGAAATATATCAAATTAGCAAATGTTATTCCACATATAACTAATACAGTACAAGTAATTGATTATCATTACCAATTAGGTAACTTGTTCTTTCTACTCAGTGATAGTGATGGGTGACTCCCTCTTATTCTCCTTGAATAATCTCAAAATAAAAAGCTACCCACTCCTCTGCAAGCAATCAGGAAACAATTTGCTTATTCCAGACCAATTCAAGTGAAGTGAGACTCAAATTATGTTCCAAATCAACTGTACATCAGCTCCAATGTCTTCCCCAAACCACAAGAGTCACCCTTTGTTTCCTAGCTATTTGACCTTTGTGTTTATAACCAGTTTCAGAGGCAGCGGAAGGCAGGAAGAGATCTCTGTCTTTTCCTTTTCCTGTGTCTGATTCTGTGAGAGAGACTACATCCAACATTAGTCCTACCTAGAAAAGTCTCACTGTGAGTCATTAGTAACAAGTTCAATTGATTCCAATCCAACTACTCAAGGTAGGAGTAATACTTGATTTATCCTTAAGAGTTGTAGTCTGGCCAATATGGGCCATAGCTGTCTTAGGGCTGGGCAAGAATTTATTTTGTTTTGGATGAAAACTTTCCAAAAATTCACAAATTTTTCCATACAGATAGAAAAAGCTTGATTTTTTTTAAAAAAAATAACGTAGGAGAAAGCTGTACTGACAAATCTGACCATCCAGGGAGAGGGCTGCGAGTGCTTCCACTTGTTAAAAGCCTGAGTTAGAATTCTTGTGTATTCAATCATGTTTATAATACTGAATTATGGTTTCCATCACTTTCTTCACACACATTCTTTTTCTTTTCTTTTTAAAAATTTAATCTTATATTTGTAAACCATGAAGGTTAAAATGCACACAGCATATATATTAAACATCTCCACATTGATACACTTATATTCTTTGCATATATGATCTTCCAGTCGATATTTCCCATCTTTTCCCCTCGTTCTTATACTTTTTCCCTTTCACTCTTCTTACCATATTACCTAAGATGGAAGTTGCTAACATTTTGCACATTCAGATGAATTCTATATCTCCATTCTAGGTAGTATTCTTACCATCCATAGCCTTTCCCATCTTCAATTCTCCCCCAATTTCTCTCTTTTATATTCTCCCTCTTCTCTTCTTTCCTTCCTACACCTTCTCTTATCCTCACACTTACATTTCCTTCTATCACTATCATTCTTATTCCTTTCTTTTCCCTTCCTTTCCCTTATGCTGTATTCCCACATTCTTAACTTCTGTTCTTGTTCAACTTCCTTTCTTTCCCAGATTCCTTCGGTATTCTCTCCAACCTATTTTTTGACTTTGTATACCTGTCCTCTAATCTATGTTTCCTTCTTATGATCTCCTCTAGATTTATTTTCCTCATTCTTTTTTTTTGAACCTGTTATAATCTTTTCCCTCCAATAAAATCAAAATTCCTTGCACCTTGAGAGAATATCTATACAACCTTCTTATAATCCCCTCCCCTGTATCTTCCTTTGTCATTACCCTTATTCTTCTTATTTTCACCCCCTAGAATCCCTTCTTCCCCCATTTCTCTTTGCAGAATTTAAATACCGGAGCCCATTCATCTTCTTGAGCTTGTTTCTTCACACACTTTCTTCATCTTTAACACTAGATGACATGGAATTCCAAAATGAGATCCTCCATATTGGGAAGAACTATAAATGTAGAATTTGGCCAATGCACATGGGTGAGAATGCTATTTGCTTGCTTGTTGAGAAGATTTTAACACTATTTGCAAATTTCTTCCCAGTTGGAGAGGGGGTAAAAAAACTGAATGTGGAGAAAAGCAAATCTGGAAGATTGTCCATCCCTGATCAGCATATTGAAATTTTATTCGATTCCTAATTAAAACCTCAACAGTTATTTATCAAAAGTCATTTGATTGAAAGCTCAGTGGTAGCTTTTATGGTTGGAATCTTTTGGGACATTGTGCTAGCATAAATTGTCCCAGTGGTTGTGATTTATTTGAGATTTCATAAGTAAGATCACTAGTGCAGGCAATTGTTTTTCATGTGCACACATAGCCATTTCTTGAATTTTTGAGTTGGGGATCAACACTACTGGTCATGCAACTGTGGGGTCCTGTCTATGCTGGCATGAATACATGCTACACTAAACATGTATAGGATGTTGGCCATGATGTCTCTTTCTGTATTTTTTTTAAATAGCATTTATACGTTAAGAAAAAAACATCATTATTATGAAAAATCTTCACCTGTTGATCTTTTGCCTGTCTAGCAGTGCACTGAAACCATGATGCGGGAAAAAAAGCCCTACCCTATTATGATCATTGTAAAAGATATTAAGTGAGAGCTAGGAAAGGATGATACAGGTTAGCAGTTTAAAGAGAAGGGATCAGAGAGAGATTCTAATACAAGCTACTGTATGCAAATGGATATAGAGAAGCTGCTGAAGATTAATATTTAAGGTTATAAAAAGAATCATTGAACCATTGAAAGCAGCACATAGTCTAACTTTCCTCTTGCTAGGCCTATGGCTAAGCAAAATTATTGCTGTTAAACATACTGTGATAAAGCACGTGGAGAATTATTCATACAGCCATTCCAAAAAACCTCTCTCTCTCTCTCTCTCTCTCTCTCTCTCTTTCTCTCTCTGGCTTTTCTTCACAAACAAAGATTCAGGAAGGACTCATCCCACAATTTCTGAAAGCATGCTGAAGACTAAAAAGGCCAATCCAAGATAAACAAGTCCAGTTGCAGAAAGCACAGCAGAAGGTCTCCTTGGGTGATGTTTCCGGGTTGTGATTCTTTCTGCGTTGTCATTTCTCTTCAAAACTTGTTCGGTGTGAGTTCTCAAATAAGGCTGCAGCATTGTGGATAGTGCATCTCCATGCCTTCTGATGTGAGGCCATGGCAGACCACTGTTGGTGATCAATTTGGCCAAGCCTGAGATGTTGTTTCAGGGAGTCCTACTATTGCTTTTTTGGAGTGCTCCTCTTACGCTGACCCATGGCGAGTTCACCGTAGAGTACTATTTTTGGGAGGCGATGGTCCTCCATCCTAGAAACATGCCCTGCCCAGCGCAGCTGTGTTCTCAATATCATGGCCTCAATGCTGGTGATCCCTGCTTGCTAAAGGACAGCAACATTTGTCACATAGTTAGTCCAGTGTATATTTAGGCGTGTGCATATACAGCGCTGATGAAAGCATTTGAGGAGTTGTAAGTGTTGGCAATAGGTGACCCATGTTTCAAACCCGTAAAGGAGGATAGACAGTACAATGGCTCTATACAGACTAATTTTTCTGCTTCGCCTCAGGTGTTTGTTAATCCAGACTCTTTTGTAAAGTCTTCCAAATGTGCTATCTGTGATCGATCTCTTTGTCAATCTTGGCATCTGAGGAGATGATGCTTCCCAGGTAGGTGAACTGCTGAACAGACTTAAGCACAGATTTGCCTACGGCACTTTGGGGATGGTGGTGTTCGTCCTGTGGTGCAGGCTGGTAGAGAACTTCTGTTTTCTTCAGGTTGACTTCCAGCCCAAACAGCTCTGCAGCTGTTGCAAAGCAGGATGTTAGGTGCTGCAGAGCTGCTTCTGTGTGGGCAACAAGGGCAGCATCATCAGTGAAGAGCAGCTCATGGACTAGATAGTTTAGAGTCTTAGTGCGAGCCCTCAGATGGCTTAAATTAAACAAGCTACCATCAATACAGTAATGTATATATATGCGGTCTTCTTCTTCGAGCTCTGCCGTAGCCCTTTGGAGCATCATCAAAAAACCACACACACAAGAAAACAGGATATTGTGCAAAACAGGAAATTATATAGAAAATACCAACAATTACAAATGCTAATTTGTTCTTATAATGATACAATTATTATTTGCACAGCAACTAACTGTGCATCATATGCATTAGTTATATTCAACAATTATTGTTATTCTAGTCTTATGACAAGAACTTGTAACAAGATCATGTATAGTATGTCACTTCAGGGTAATCAGAACATAATCACATTACTTTGCAAATAGTGATTGCAACATAATATTTTCTGAAGTACTGTACTATTAACCTTTACTCCTTCCTTTCTTGGGGCCATGGATTCCCAGCACCACTACCAAATGAACCAAAAGTAATGGTAAAGTAATAAGTAGCATAAAAAGTAATGTAATTAAAAAAAATAATCCAAAAATAATCTCTAGTGATATTTTTGCCATGTTTGGGGACCCTGGTCATTTTTTTTTAAAAGGCTTTTCCTGGGCTTAAAATGGGTTTTGCTTGGATGGGAAGAAAGCTATTGAAATGCACTAGTTGTGTAGGTTTCTGTCTCTGCACTCTCCAAACCTCCAGTTCAAGAAAGAGAAAGAACAATATATGGAACTGACAGCTAGAGGCTATCATTTTCAGATTCTTGCCTTGAAAGAAGCTTGAGGTGGGATGGGAGTGAAGGATTGCCATACCAGAGAATTCCATTCAGTGAGTGAAGTCAGTTGAACAGTTTACAAATATTTTCCAGTACGAATTCGTACATTGCTGTAGAAATGTTTGGAGACATGGGTTCTAGTTATAACCAGTACCAATTGAGGTATGGAAAAGGAGGGATTTAGTTCAGGAGACAATTACTTTGGACTATTTTGTTATTACTGTCTCGTACATTTACTATTATCTGCTGAAACCTATCCTCTTTTTAATTCCCAGGGAACCCATGTTTGTCTTTGAGATATAGCTGTTCAAACACAAGTCAGAGTCCTGGCAGACAGTGTCACCTGGATGACATATCATCTATTTGGTTGCACCTAAGGGAAGCATCTAATTAACAAGACTTTATGGTCACTCTGCTTGTTAGAGTTTAGTTTTAAAATTGTGTTTTAGTTTTAGTTTAGTTTTTTTTTGTTTTTGTTTTTTACTTTGCCACTCAGCAGCAGGGCTTCTAGTCAAATAGAGAATGTCATTACTTTTTTTCCTGATGGCCTCTCTCTCTCTTCAGGAAAAATGAGACAAAGAGGGCTAGATGATTTTTCCATATCTTTCTATGCAATTGCTTCCTCAGTGTCGGCAACCACTGCTTTCACACAAATATGGACTGTATGGTATGCCAGTAAAAATCAAACTTCTCCTTAAAACCTAACACTTCTGCAAAGTCTCTAGCTTAACCTTTTAGTTTTTATCCAAGTACCAACCACACAATCATGGGCATGCTTATTCAGAAATATAGCCAGCCCCTTGCATCCATGGGTTTGGCATCCATGGATTCCACCATCCATGGTTTGAAAATATTCCAAAAAATAAATAATAAAAAATAAATTCTAAGCAGAAGACCTTGATTTTTCCATTTTATATAAGGGACATCATTTTACTACGCCATTGTTTATAATGGGACTTGAGCATCCATGAATTTTGGTATCAACAGGGTGTCCTGGAACAAAACCCCAGCAGATACCAAGGGCCCACTGCACATGAAATGTGTTCCATTCAGGATGTAGCTATCAGGGGAGAACAAAATAAAGGTATCCTCCCCCAAGAAACCCCCAAATTTCTCCCAAACCATCAAAATTTCTAGCATTGCAGTAATTTAAAACTTCAGTTGAACATTTAGAAATACAATTTATGCCTCCAAAGGGGTAGACATAGTTTACAATGGAATGTGAATGCAGCACATATAAGAATCCTAGTGGGTAATGATTTTCATTACCCACTTGCTTTCTGAAATGCTAGAAATTTGGGGACTGAAGGAATATTTCATGTGTGTGTTGAGGGAGGTTTCTTATTTGGAGGCAATGTCTTCATTTTGACTCCTGCACAAGGCTACCCCCCTGTTTCAGTTCACTGTTGAGGGATTTATACTCAGATAAGTGTGTATAGGAATGGTAGGAGGAAAAATTCTGTTGAGAAAATTCTCTTGGAATAATTTGTTGTGGACAAAGGCAACTAGTTCGGAATAGTCAGGTGGCAGAGACAGAGACAAAGACTGGCAGGAACTGCAACACTGCATGATACTCTCTTTCTTTTTCTGTGCCATCTCATTTGTGCAAACCTCCTGAAACTAGGCAAAGGTTGGTATGTAGCCTTTACTTCTCTGGTTCCCCATCTCAGTTATGTAGGATTGCAGCCTTTTACTGAGCATAGCAATGGGATCATTTTCAAGACTCAATTTCTTTGTATTTCTCCAAATCCCATCCGCATTCTCTTCCCATCCTTGTTTTATATGAGGTTTCAATACTTTGTGTGGTCTGGTGTTTTTTTCCTCACAGAAATCATGTATATTTTGGTGTGTATTTTTTTTTCTGATGTATATACTTTTTTATAAGGTGGGTCCTTGATATCTATGGGGAATTGGTTCCAGTACCCCTCCCAATACCCCAAAATGTAAAAGTTCAAATCCCTATTAAAAATGGCATAGGGCAGTAGTGGAGATGGCAGCAAGACCTGGCTGCTAGGCGTGCCATGAAGCATGCTTTCCTTGGGCTTGCCCACCTCTGGGGAGCCCGGCAGCCACCTGCCCACCACCTTAAAGCAGCTTCTGTGGGGACATGGCGAATGGCAGCAGTGCTCCCATCCACAGGTGAACAAATAAGCAAGAACACCGTGGCTGCTGCCACCACCAATCGCAGGATGATGAGCAACCTCTGCAGGGGCATGTGACTGGTGGTGACAGTGGTGCCCCCACCCATCCACAAGTGAGCAGGAGCACTGCCACCACCATCAATCACCACAATATTTTAAAATTTTTATTTTAAAGCCATGGTTAGGTTAAATTTATGGATCCAGAGCATGTGGATATGGCAGGCCCACTGTACAGTGTTCTTAAAGTATAGTTGGTCCTCTGTATCCATGGATTTAACCAACCACAACTTGAAAATATTCCAAATAAATAAATATATAATTCCAAAAAGCAAATCTTGCTGTTTAGTATTTAATATGAGGGACACCCATTTTACTATGCCATTGTATATAATGGGACTTGAGCATCCACAGATTTTGGTATTCATGGAGGTCCTGGAACCAAATCCTAGTGAATACTGAGGGCCCACTCATACATATTTTGTATGCATTTTTGCCATGTTAGTATGCCTGTTAGTATGCAGTTTTCAAAGTTGAGCATTTTGAGTTGTGCTCATTTATTTGAATATAATTTGCAAAGAAAAAAAAGAGGGATGCACATTCTTCCTAGTGATGGGACATCAAAAAATATGTGCATACATTTGATAATAGTCTTTCAGATCACAAATTTTATGAATCTGCAGGTTTTATAGTAATGTGAATTTTATCCATACCCAAGTAAACATATATTATTGCCTTGTTACCTTCATTGCCATCTTCCTCATGCAGGACTTTATCACATGAGGCTGTCATCTCGCAGCAATCCTGTTGAGGAAGCAAGTGGACACATAGCAGTAGGGGGACAATGATTATGACACCTCTGCTCCAATATTGGTATGGTGGTGCACACTCCCTTCCACACTGCCCATTTCCTCCCTGTTATTGCCCTATAGGACAGAGAGGGCAGGAGAAGCGAGATTGGACAGGGGAGGGGAGGGGAGGGTTGAAAGAGCAGCATGGGGAGGGCAGGAGAAGCAAGACCTGGCTTGGGAGGGGTGAGGGTGAGAGTGCAGCATGGAGATGAGAGGAGAAGTGAGATCAGACTTGGGAGGGTGAGATCAGTATGAGGAGGGCAGGAGAAGTGAGATTGGGCAGGATGGTTGAGGGGGATGAGAGATCAGCACGGGAGTGAAGGAGAAGTGAAATTGGGTAGGGGAGGGGGTTGAGAGAGTAGGACAGGGAGGGCAGGAGAAGCAGGACTGGGCTAGCAAATCAGTGCAGAAAAAAAGAATAAAAAATGGAAAGCATTGCTGACTTGCTTGACAACAGCATAAGGGAGGGGGAAGGGAGGGGAAGAGGAAGAGAATCCCACCCCCTTGTGCCACATGACAGCTGCCTCTTCCATTTCTGAAACAGAAGAGATTACTGCACAAGGGGAACTACCAAGGTAGCAGCATTATTGAGAATAATTGACAGGTTTTCCCTGTCAGTGATAAAGTGCACTTCGGAAATGACTGAAGCATACATCTCCAATGGGATAAAATCAATGGAGATTATCAGACGAGAATGAAGAAAGCATCCCCATCTCACTACATTCTGTCCCGCCCCCATCCCATCCCTGTAACAATATAAAAAGTAAAAAATTTAAGATGTACCTTTATTGTGATCCTCCCTCCCCCTTGGCAGCCCAGGAGTGAATGCAGCTCGAACAGAGCTGCATTCACTTCCTGGAATGGAAATCCCAGCTGTTCTCATGAGAGGACAACTGTGTGGGAAATTCAGAAAGAAAAAGAAGGGTTAAAAAGTTAAACTAAGCACAAAAACACTTTAAAAAATACATGTACCAGGGGAGGGTACAAAAAAGTGTGTCACTTATCTCCTTATCCTGATCACTGGGAGGTCCGTGTTCAGCACAGACCTCCCAGTGATGCTGGCATCGCGCCAGCATAACAGGGAACCTTTTCATTCACCTGTCATTTCATCATAGAAATGGAACAGGCGATCTATTCATGGCTTAAGCCATGAATAAAAAGGAGCGCTGCAGGAATGGAAGCAGCACGGGAGCATAACGTGATGGGGACAATGACATCTGATATTCAAGCCCTTTCTCGATCTCCTGGCATTTGTGTAATGCCATATTTAGGTCATCTGATAATTTCCAATGTCATGCAGTAAGTACTCCCCAATAATGCTACTATCCTTCTCTAGTCCTACAGTAGAACCCTTGTGTGATAAAGTCCTCACTCTGATGCCTCCTCTCCCCTCATAATAGACTCTTCATGACATATTGTAGCTTTATATAAACAAATAGTGAAACATTACTTATTCTTGTTGGGATACCTCTTAGGCTATGTTAGGGGAATTCTCCTCATGTAGAGGATGTTTCCCTTTCTCTGCTTGCTTCTGCAGACCTCTGCACCCCCTTTACATTTTTCAGGTCTGTCACAGAGGTTTACCCATTTGGCTGGGGGTTGTGGAAGTTGCTCATAGAGAAAACACTGTTGGATACAACACATTGTTATTGTTAACTATTTGGATTTACCTCTGGCTGGACCTCTGAGCTCCACACCCAAAGGGTTCCCCCCAGATTTCCCAATAATTTTGGTAAATGTCAGAGCTTTCTGTTCCAGGATTTTGTGTCTTGTAACAGAAGTTTCCAATCCTGCTTCCTTTCATGCCCTAAATATATATCAGGGTTTTGGTTGTCATTTGTTTGTAGATTTGCTTAATTCATTTAGTTTGTTGCTAGTTGGAACTGAGTTTAGCACAACCTTTTTGCTGCACATTTCTTTTTAACCACACTTTTCCCCATATGAGTTGTGGTTAAGCAATTCTATGGTGGTGGTTAACTCTAGCCCCTTGCTATCTTTTCCATGGACTCAATGCCTCCCCTCCCATGCTCTTCTCCAAGTAGCTACATTCCTTGTCTCACATTATTTTTTTCTAAAAAGTTATTATTTGCAGTGTTATAGTGCTATTATCACTATAACTGTAAAAGGAAGAAAAAGGTTCAGTCTAGTAACCAGAAATGTAATGAGGGAATGAAAGTCAGCAGAAAGCCTCCATAACAGTGGGAGTGTCCAAGAGAACAGCAGGAAAAACTGAGACAACGGATGTAGACATGTGACATTTTCCCAGCCTATACTGCAGACACCTGGGACAGGAAAAAACCAAAAACACCCACCCTGCAATTCATTTAAAACATTGTTTCTAATATTGGAAATCTGGAACAGGAAGAACACTGTATGATCCTTTCCTCCAATAACTGTAATTATAACTCTTATAAGATCCTGAGGCTTTTGTCCAGTCTGGAGGAACCCAAAGTGAAAACAGCATTTTCCATAACCTTTTATGTACCCAACCACTCCTGTTTCTTCACATTTGTTTGTAAGCTGAAGCATATATGATACTAAATAAAATAAGGAGGATGAAATGAAAAGGGAAGAATAGGAAGAAAAGTAAAGTTATGGATTGAAATTAATTGTGGGACAATTACAGTGGTCTCTGTATCCACTGGGGTGTGGTTCCAAGACACCCCATGGATACCAAAGTCAGTGGATGCTCAAGTCCCATTATATGCAATGGCATAGTAAAATGGTGTCCCTTATATAAAATGGCAATATTAATAAAATGGTGTCCCTTATATAAAATGACATTTATATTTCTATACTGCTTATCAGAGCAAAACACTCCCTAAGCAGTTTACAGTGTGTCAGCTAATTGTCCCCAACATGCTGGGTACTCATTTTACCCACCTAAGGAAGGATGGAAGACTGAGTCAACCTTGGAGCCCTGTAGGATTGAACTCACAATGTTGTAGCTGTAGTACCAGCATTTAACCACTGTGCCACCAGTGCTTCTGAACTATTTTTAAGCCATGGATGGTTGAATCTGTGGATTAAGAATCCATGGGTATGGAGGGCTGGCTGTACCCACACTTCTCCCCTTTTGATTTTCTTTCAAAAGTTCTTATTTAACCTTTCCCCTTACCCTCTTTCCAGATTCCCATTTTTTTGTATACTCTGTGATTCAAGTGCTAAACAATTTTTCTTTAAAGATTTGATTTTTAATGTAGCACTTGCCATTTGGATGCGGAGGAAGAAAAGGGAAAACACACCTACTTCATATGTTTTTCCAGTTTCTTCATGCTTACCCACACCAGTTATTTCCCTTACTTGCTGCTTCATTGGCACCACTTCTGTGTCACATGGTAGTTGTGCCCAGCAAGTTTCTTTTCAACCCTGCTCTAGCCAAACACAGTTACATGCACAGCAAGCTGAGAAGGTGTGCCTTCACAGACACATCTAAATGTCCATCACACCGAAAGCAATGAAAGATGGAGAGATGTACCTTTCCATGCATCTAGAGTCCTCTTCCATGCCTTCAGTGGACTATGGGACATGGGAGTATGTGATCAGAGAAATGTACCAGGGCTAAGGACATAGCATTACAGTACAGTCCTGCTCTTCCCTCAAGTAGTCTATGTGTGTGTGAATTTGGGTTATCAGGGAACACAGGGACTGGACAGGGAGTGGGGATAGGGGGGCTTATGCAGCCCAGGGAATACACTTTGCCCAGTCCTGCTGTAGAAGCATACCATGAGGCAAGAACTTATCCTCTCTAGGCAAGATCTAAGGAATAAGCAGAGCACTCAGTATCCCTGTATATCAGTGTCTTTCCTCTACCAGTATAGGCCTAATAAACCTTGATTGCTTGGGCATTTCACTTAGGGTGTAGTTTCACTACACAGTTATAGTAGTCAAATTCCACTTAAGCTGCCATGGCTTCATTGTATGGAATCCATGGAACTATTGCTTGGTGAGCTGGTCAAAATTCTCTGTTAGAGAGCTCTAGTGCTAGGGAGTAGGCTACAGCTTTCTAGCAGAGAAATCTACACGTTCTCTTAGAGGTTATTCCACTAAGCAACGGCATTCCAGTGTGATCTCCAGGAGCTTGCCTGTCATCTCAGTGGAATTATATGGAACTGGAAATGTATGCAAGAAATTTCAGAAATCTGCCATCTTGATATGTCAATAGGCAGTCACATTAACATGGCAAACTGCATTGCATTTCACATGATCAAAAGCGAATGCCCATTGGGTTATCACCAGATAAGTTGAGATAATTGCTCCGATATACAAGTTTTTTCCTGCTAATTGGCACTAGAGCTGGCAAGGTCAGCTGTCACCTTGTCTAAAAATCTTGTGAAGTTTTGGAAGGTTATAGGTTAGTTTCTAAACTACAGACTTAACAATATTTTCACACAATCTATTTTTAAAGCAGCCATAGTTTATCTATCTTGCAATAAATGGAAAGGAGACTGTCACTAAAGAAAATATTAAAGGTGGCAGGTAGAAATGATAGGCATTGAAATTCTTCTTTTAAAAAAAAACCTCTAAAAGAAAAGTGATTGACCTTTAGGGAATGAAATATATGCAAGGGAATAAACAGTTTTTCAGTTGTTTTCTCACATGGACCTCACATAGTTCATTTGTTTGTGTATCACTGTTTTAACTCACAACTTGGAAAAAAATCTCAAGTCATTCTGCTCAATAAGCAAATGCCTGCTTTATTCATTCCATTTCTAAATGAGGCTGGGACTTAGATGAGGGGTAAGTAGCTGAGGAAGGGTCCACCAAGAAAAAACCTCTAGAAATTTTTGCAAGCTGAATATGAGACTATGAGGAATGGGATTATATTACGCACCACTGAATTAGTCACAGCATATACTAATTTGGCATAAATCTGAAATTTGCTTAGCAAATGGAGGGGTAACAAATAACCACATAGCCAATGACACTGGCCTTGGCAAAATTGTACTTTGAGGCATTTGAATTTTGTCAAGTTTATATTACAAGAATATAGAGACAAAAATTGTGCTGCAGAGATAAAAACGGAGATATACATCTATAGGTGCTTCTTTCCAAGCAATTTCCACTTCTGTGATATTATCTTTTCTTTTCATATGCTGCCTATATATTTTGTGGTAATGGAAAAGCAGTTCTGTTATTGTCATGTGTTCATTTCTATTGGCCATAAAGACAACAGCTTGTCAAGCTTCACATTGTTCTCCCACATGCATGTGCTCCGGCCACCTGACTGTGCCAAGCTAAAATATTACATAGGAGTCAAAGCCAAACATCTTCTGGTCACATGATTTGCTGTATCTTTCCTTTGATGGAATGACACTGATTTGATTCTTTGCTGTAAATTGATGTTATATTGCTATAATAAATCTTAGTCCCTGAGGGGGGGGGAAAAATTCTTCCATTTTGAGCCAGCTTTTGACAAATGCCTGTTAATTCTCAACCCCCTTGAGATCTGCTGGATAAACTGGATGAGTACTCCCAATTCTAAGTTGCAGATCTGACAGAAACTTTTAGTACTTCTTTTTCTGATATACTTACAGACATATTTATATTTGTTCATTGCATCAGGAGCCCTTGTGGGCTGGGAGGCAGTACAGAAATACTTTAAATAAATGAAAATGAAGAAGCAATATGTGCACTTAACAACTGATTGAAAGATAGGATTGGCCTAGAGGAAGTGGTGAGAAGAGTACGGGCAGCAAAAGATGACAAGGGCAAATCTGCTGGGATAAAACAAATCACAGCTTTATTAGGTTACAGTTCTAGAGGTTTATCTCAGTATGGAATGGTAGATCCTAGCACTGGTCAATCCATCTGCCAATCAGTGACAACCCTCCCCTTCCTGACTGCTGGGGAGAATAACAGGAAGTGGAAATTACCTGGGTTTAGGCCACTGGGTGGTTCTTCCTGTCACCATGGAGTGATGTCAGCCCAACAGGTTCCAGCTATAGCCATACTCCTGGCAGCTTTTGCCCTCAAGATCCTATAAAGGAATCTTGAATAGGAATGATGGGTATGTAGGTCCTACCTGTCTCAGACTGGATTCAACCTCATACAAAAACCACCCTAAGTGCTGATAAAGCATGAGAGTGAGAAACCATGAAAAAACCAACAATTACAGTTCCAAGAGTGTCCACAGTAGCATCATTAGGGTTGATATCACTCAGTGAAGTAACTCATGGTGTCACACCCATGGGTCTCCTCTCATACCAGACCAGACAGAATCCTTAGTAATCCCAACAAACTATGCAATCTGTGTGAGTCTATGAAAACCTGTAAGCAGGAGAGGAATAAGAAGGAAGGCTTGCTTGGTTGGACACAGGGATATTTTTTTAATATAAATCTCTACTGAAACAGTGCACAAAAATATTATAGACAGTCATTTTGGTGTCGCCCCTTCTGATGGTATTGCCTAGTGTGGTCTGCACCCACTTCACCTCCTATTCCATTGTTCATTGTTCATTTTTATTCTTTATTTTTATTTTTATTTTGTATTTTTAAAGTTTGTTTTAATTCCTAAATTATTTAATTGTATTTTAAGGGGGGTTGAGGATTTGGATGTATATTTTAATTGTTGTAAGCCATCCTAATTGCATTTCGTAGAGGGCGGGATATAAATAATAATAATAATAATAATAATAATTATTATTATTATTACTAGCGATGCTATTGAGTGTCCAAATGCAGTTGTAGGAAAGGGGTAGAAAAGCAGCAGGAATGCCTTGACAAGCACACTGAAGGGAAGCTGTTTTAAATTCCTTAGGCAACTATATAGAAAACTTATTCTTTGATGTCCATCAGGGAAGGTCTCTCACCTTGCCATACCCCTCCAACAGATTCATCCAGATATCTGATTGGCTGGTTTCCCAGAGAAAGGGAAAGGAACCAGTGAAAACCACAGAGGATGCTGGGAAGACAGTTTACCATGGAAGATGGCAGTCATTGTATCTCCACTTCATTTGGCAAGCTATAAATGGGATTTGGGTGAGGATGGTACCTGTGCTTGCCAAAGGTATAGTGGAATCCACCCCCTTCCCTGCATTGCTCAGCGCAGGGTAAGGGAGATAATGCCATGTTTGTGTGTGTAGAGCTGGATTAGGCAAAATCAAACCTGATCCAGCTGTTCAGACAATAAAGAACCTGAGGTCACTCTGGAGTTTCTGGGAAACCATGAAGTTTACTCCAACTTTGCTTAGTTTGGAGGAAAGTCTGGTTATGGGCAAAAAAAATGTGGTTCTTCCCTGGAGGTAGCCATACATTGTCTAAACTGTCAGCATTGGATTCGGAGCGAGTCCACATTTTTTTGCCAGTGTAGACAAACCCTCGGTGACTTGGGGGGACGGAATGAATGGATGGATACTCCCCATGATGTGAAGGCGAAGGCTTTCATGGCCGGCATCCATAGATTTTCCTTGTTCTTTTTTTCCCAGGCTGTGAGGCTATGTTCTGGAAGAGGCCAACAACTATCATGTCAGAATGCACAGAGAAGCTATTGAAATCCCCAAACACCTGGACAACTTCAACCGGAAAGAAGAAACCCTAAAAGTAAACAAAATATGGCTGCCAGTTTTGAAAAACAATAGAATAAAAACTCAACACTTACAAAGGAATTCCACCCAGGGACAAGGGGATTTCCAGCAGATAATGGGACATCAACCAACCATTAGCCAAACAGACACTAATCCTCCTTGTATTTCTATACCCAGAAACTAACCATTCAAATACACAAATTTACATATACTCCTCAACAGGGGTTCACATACACACACTCCTACCCAACCATTCTCTGAAGATGTCAGCCATAGATGCAGGTGAAACGTCAGAAGTAAACTCTTCCAGAACATGGCCTGAAAAAATCCCAAGGAGAATCTATTCCCCATGATATTTCCATAGCCTAAATTGCTATTGTGGGTAACTTCTAAAACTGTTTTAAAATCTATCATCACCCAATAAATGCCATAAGAAATAAATACTTAACCACTCTTTTTCAAAACTTTCAATAAAGGTGAAGGTGGTTAGTGGCTTAACCCTGGTCTGGTGCTTTGATTTTCACCCTATGCCTGACTGATTTCCCACTGTATCTAATGCAGAGGGGGTAACTTCCAAGAGTTGGACACATTACCCCCAAGAGGACTGTGGTGGATGGCACTCACATTGTTCCCCATGTTCCCCCCACCTCAAAATGGAAGGAGAAATATTTTTGCCATAAAATGGCCAATGGGGTTGCTATATATTATTTCACTATATTTCAGGTGTTTTCATCCCACCTTCTTTTGGGGCATTTACTTGTATTTTTTAAATTGAAAAGGGACCAAGGACTTTTTTGGATGGCGATTTGTAAGACAAGAAGGCTCATCCCTCTTGCGAGGCTGCTGCGTGCAAGGTGGCCATTTCGGATGACGCCGTCCCCCTACCAATACTGTTCTGGAAGAGCTGGGAGGCTGCAGTGCCGTATTTGGCCATTTCCTAATCACGGTCAACTTCTGTGATTAGGAAATGGCCAAAAATGGTGCTGCAGCTTCCCAGCTCTTCCAGAACAGAATCAGCAGGGGGACGGCGTCATCCAAAACAGCCCCTCTGCTGTGCAGCAGTCTCGCAAGAGGGACGAGACTTCTTGCGTTACAAATCACCATCCAAAAAAGTCCCAAGTTTGGGGAGGGGAAAAGGTTTGTATTGTATATGTCTTGAATATGTGAGTCTCCTCCCAAGTGTGGCAAAATGGTCAATAATACCCTCTGGTTTCTATTGCTATTGCCAATATTTTTGTGGGGGAGGATTCACTTAGACCCAACTATTTGGGGATAGGAGGATCCTTAGAGTTTCACAAAATATCCTTGATGCACTAGATGAAAGCTGTTGGGGGCAGTTTGCCCTTTTCTGCTTTTTTTACAATACAGTATGAACCCCGTATTCATGGGCAATACATTCTTGGACTAACTGTGGATACGAGAAACCAGGGATTATAGCAAACCCTATTAAAATGAATGACTTCTGGCCCAAGCATGCCATAAAGTTGCACTGGAGGACCTAGAGAGTCCCAGAGAGAACACCTCTAGCATCTTCTAGGTCTTCCAGCATGACTCTATGGTCAGCTTCCATTGAGTCACACTGGAAGACCTATAAGATGCCTAGACAGACCATATTTTTTCATACACAGGTAAGTGAATCCACGGTACTTGTCCCATGGATATGAGGGTTGTACTGTATGTTGATTGAATCATAAAAGAAGTCCATATGAGACACTAAAGTTAGAAAGATGTTGCAAAGGAATCCAAATTACAGGTCTGTTTTAATGATGGCAGTAAAAAAAAAATCAGATATTCTTGATGGCAGTGGTGAAAATCACAGCTGGGGAAGGGCAAAGTAAGGCCTAAATTAGTTTGTTTGTTCATACTCACTCCTGCTCATGGCCATGCTTTGGCATAACTGCACAAAAGAGGAAAAAGGCTAGGAATGAATGGATGTCCTCTATGAAATCTCTTTACCATTACAGAGATTCTTTCTGCTCTACATCTTCTTCCCCTTCCCAAATCTGATAATCTAAAATAATTTCTTATTTCTAGGATTGGACCATGCGTAGTTCATTTCTATATTTTCCTGTGAAAATAGTGAAAGAGGTGTTAAGCCCCATTGAACATAGTGGGATCATAGTACAGAAATCAGTATAATATTCTAGTAGAATGTTACAATTCTATTCATGCTGATTTTAGAGTAAAAGGGGCACATGAGCCCTGCCTATAATAAGGTTATGCAGCAGTAGATATTTCTTTAGATGTTGTTTAATTCTACCCCCCCCCCGCAGAATCTTACAGCTTGGATTTAGACTTCACCTCCCATGGTTAGAAGGTCTTCTACTGTGAAAGGCTTCCAGTTCAACAGAGGAAGGAACAATTTTTGTTGATTCCTCCCCAAAATCTGTCCACAAGGTTGGGAGTCCTCTCGAATAGTGTGGGGAGGTGATAACTATGGTTTACAGAGAAAGGAAGAAAGTAGATGTTGCTTTTTAAAATTCACTTTCTGTCACTGTGAACCTGAACAGAACTCTACTTAGAGGATGTTACTGCTAGTAAGTCCAAAGAGTATATTTCCCCGCTTCCAAATCAAAGGAATTTTGACAGAAATTGAAATGTCTTCTTAGGGCTAAAGATTTTCATCAACTCTAGACTTTATCTAAATCTTCCAAGGTTTCAGCGCAAAGCAATTCATGCTGAAGTACTGCAGTCAAGAAAGAAGAAGAAAACCTTGAGACATTCTAGCAACTGAAAGCATGTCTTTCTTACATCATTCTAGTAATTCATTTTTATGATGACCCGAGCAGTGCTGGTACAATATTTCAGTGGCCCTTTCTGGGCCTCTTAATTAGGAATTGTCAGTCATGACTAATTCAATTACCTGATGGTCCTGGGGTTACATTTTATTTCATCTACAGCAAATCCCTGAAATTGAACCATACATAAAACCATTAGCACTGCTACCAATTGGGGCAGAAAAAGGTCTAGCTGACAAATGCCATGTCGCTGGCTGGGGGGAACCAGTACAAGCTGACAAATGCTTCTTGTATAATTCAACTATGGGCTTGTCTAAATAGTGAATATACTCCTCATAGAATTCAAGGAGAATACCTTTTGTTCAAATGGGATCCCAGAGTGATTTGCTATATTTGGAAGGAGGAGGCCCAAAACCGCTATATACTGCATGAGAAAAGCCTTTGCGACTTTTCCTGAAGTAATAATATGAGGGAAATTCTCATTCATTCTTGATGGGACAACCAATTTGGATCACAACACATTCCTGATAAGAGTGGAAATGAAACTTGATTGGTCGGACATGCGCAGGGGCAGAGCTTGTCAGCAACAAAGTGGCCAGAAGTGCCATGTTGGATTTTCATGGTAGTGATCATGTGCTGAGGTGGTGAAACAGCTTTTTTAAAGCTTGTTTAAGTGGAAGATTGTAATTCTGCACCTTCCATTTACTGTAAAAAAAAAATACTGTTCAGCAGCAGCAACTTGTGGAGAATAAAAATGCAAATAATACACTTGCAGCCACCATCTTGATTCACAGGCATGCCCGTGTGAACATCAAACATGGATAGCTTTGCATACCAGTGATCCTGCCAAAAAACTGTGGAGACAAATGAACACTCTTGCAAATTTGCAATGATGCACAGAAATCATGATTATATCACCTCATTTAGACAAGCCCTGTGTTAGAATGGTCCGAAGCTTTGCCCATGTCTAGTTTTGTAAGGTTACAACTAAGAAAACCGAAGTAACCAAGAAGTAATGAAATCATGTTCATAATATCAGAGCTTGGAAATTTTACTTTTTTTTTTAAACTATAAGTTGCCAATACCTGCATCCAACATGGCTACTTAATGTGCTTACTAGGGAATGTTTGTTATTATAATTAAAACATTTCCAAATTCTCTACACTACTTGCAGTAGAACAGTCATCCTTCTACCCCAAATGTTTGGATCACTTTTTGTGTAGGTCTGCTTCTAATCATACCTATATAGATAGTAGGTGTGGCTGGTGGGTTCCATGTTAGTTGCCTGAGGGAATCCCCTCCACCTTTCAATCTGAACTTTGATGGAGCTGCCCAGGCTGCTGAAATTGATTGACTCCCCCTAATAGTTTCAGCACATCACATAGCTCTTTTAAAGTCTGGAGTTAAACTCAGAGCCAAGTCCCCTTCCTACCAGCCTTGCATTGAATGACATCAGTGACATTTTAAAAATGATGGAAACCACTCATTTGTATTCTGATAACATATCTGTTGGGGTTTTTTTCTTGCTGCTTACAGCCATGGCTACATCAGTGTTAAGGAAGAAGCCTAAATATATAGTAAAATCCTTGGCTGGCAGATGTTAGAAGACACAAGCCAGCACAAAGGTCCATAGTATGGACACTCTGGGGTAGTTTGCATCAAGGCCTGTGCTGAAACAGCAGCCGTTTTGCAGGCACACATACATCAGGTTGTCAGTTAAGTAACCTCCTTTCTGTGACTTATATGGATGGTTTAGCAGTGTGCTTGGTGGACAGCACATTACTCTCAGCACAAAAGGTCACTGCATAAAGCATATTAAGAGATCAAAAACACACATCTTTGTTACAGCTTTAAATCCTAGATTCAAAGATACTATGTCAGTTGCTCTCCCAAGGGGTAAACCGAAGATTCTCATGGCTTAAGTTGCCAACTCCTTGTCAGAGAGGATTAATGAAGAAAGAAAGATAAAAAGAAGTGATTTCACTCAGAGGGAGTCAACAAGAGAGTATGGAAATGTGGCGGTAGAAGGCTACAGGTAATATGTAAGAGTTAAAGATGGACTAATGTGCCTAATATTAAAACATAAGATTAAACAATTTTTTACACAGAGGCTACTATGTTTTGTTGCATTCTGAATGAGACTTTCTAGATAGTCTAGAGGGTTGCCATGCAGGAATGCCAGGACTTTGGGGAAGATGTTTAGGCCTCAGCAGGAAAGTCCCAAATGTATCGGTGCAGCAAAGTTGGCTTATCATATTTTGAGGTGAAGCAATACTCACTACTATCTAAAGGGGACAAGATTGTCAGGATGAGACCATGAATTCCAAATGCTAAAATTACCTAGCTCATTACTGGCATCATTTTTAAAAAACAAAAAAAGTTTACATTAAATGTTGTGGGTTTGATTGGGAGCCCTGGTCCAATCTTCTAGCAGGCTAGTCACTCTGGTTAATTAAAAAGCCTTCTTCACAAGAATTGTGCATGTGTTCAGTAAACATGTGGGTGGACTATATCGACTCTGATGCATTCATTGGCATGGATGAAAGTGGCATACATGAAAGTAGCCCTTGGAGTCCTGGATATAGGCTTTCATGAGAGTGGGGTTTCTGACTGCATGGAAGAACCCACATGCATATTTTGCTGAATGTGTACATCCTCCTTTCATATATTTCACATATTCTGAATACATACATGGGTGTTAAAGAATTTTCCAGTGAAGAATGCTGGCACCATCACTTTGGGTTGCTAGTATGGCCCTAATTCTCATCTACACTGAAAGCTTTGATCACTTGCATATGATACTAAAGTGTCCTCAAGCAGTGGATGAGAGAACCTAATGTTCTTTCACTTAACAAGATAATGTATGGTCTATATTCAGCCGCTAGAATGCTATATTGGCTTTTATTTATGTATATTTAGCTATGTAGCAGAGGAACTAATAAACCCTATTAGTGAATTCTAAAGATGCATATTGGGACAATGGCAAGAGTGCCCAATGTGCATTGGTGCCTGATGTGCATCAGTCCCTTTGTGTATCAGTCCCATTGAGCAATGGTCACTTTGCCAGCTCTGCTATGTAGTAACGTAACAGCAACCCTCTACTGAATAAGGGTGTTACAAAACTGCCCAATGCTAATTCCCACATATGTAAGTGAACTTACAAAGATGTAACTAACATACAGGATTCCATCAGCTTTTCCATCTGTCTGATATACCTAAAACTCTGAATGTGACTAATCTAGCTGTATGTTTCCCTAGCAAAAATAGTAAGGTGCTCTTGTGAGTAACCACAATTGACTGATTTTTGCATCAGCAAAGCTGCTGTCTCAATCACTATGTCAAATATTCTTCTCCTTTCATTTTTATGTTGAAACCAGCAATTCCAGTGGGCTGAAAATTACTCTCTCAGAATGATTCACCTCTACAAACAGCTTTGTTTTCCTGAGCTTGCAATTGATACCTTGTTGTAGTCCCTTCGGGCTGCTGCTTTCATGCCACCTTCCTGGATTTAGTCATAAGAATGAATGTAATGAATGGGATGACTCCATATTATTTCTTTAAACTATGTGGGACTTTAATATGAGTAAAACATGGTTTTGATCATGCTGTAGAATATGTATTGCTGAATGAAAAATACATCATTGAAAACAATGGCTGGCATCGTGTTGATGCTTTTTGTACTGTATATGTGAGTTCCTTGGCATATGTGGTTATATTTTTTGACAATGGGGTAATGTCTATATTCACATCAAAGTTGTGTGAGTGGAGTTCCACAAGTGTTAACAATTTCATATGCAGTTGTGCATTCTTTGATGATGCATAACCACTTGTCAGTGCCTTTAGGATACTGCTGGGATTGCAGGAACAGCAAGTACATTTATAAATAGGCAATTGGCTGCACAATATTCAACAGGAGGTTGGTGCAGTGCAACCACCTCTTAACCATGTGAATGTAGATGTACACTTCATAAAGATGGTGTAGGAACTTCGCTAAAATTTGTTAAGCTGTATTTGATAGCTGGATATCTCCGTTCCATTCTCTGTTTTTGCATTTGTTTTTCTAGTGGCAATGGCTCTAATTGTTATGAATTGTCTGCCCATGTGCATTGCTTTCCTATTTGTAAAAGAATCTTTATTCTCCTCAGTTCAGTATTCTTCCTCACACACTACTGAACTGATCCCACCCTTGTAATGTGGCCCAGTCACTGAAAATGCAAGCACATTTTCCTGGTCAGTAATGTGATGGACCTAAGGTACAGCTTCCCTCTTGAAGCAACATTTAAAACAAACACAAAGGCTGATTGCTAGGTTGGTACAACACACCTCAACATGATTGACAAGGAAGGAATGAGGTAAACATAAAGGTGAGTTAACAAGCCTTTGAGAGATGGATATATAAATAAATGGTTTGTGGACTCTGGAGCAAAAAGGTCCTTTCAGGTGGCATGCCTGTAATTTGGAGATGTTGAATGTAAATGGATTTGTCAATTTCCTCCTGTCATGAGAACATGCTCTGGGCATCAAGGATAGAGAACTCTGTAAAAGGACTCAACTTGTTATCTGTAATGTGGTAATTAGGTCTCTTTCTTTCAAAGGTGTCTAATCAACAGAAATAGACAACCTTGGCTTCCTTTTTAAAAGGAGCTTTTTGTCTCTCTGCCTAGTTTCAGTTCTAGAGTTGTGTGTCTTTTGTGATGCCAGTCTCTGAAAAGGGTGGATGAGATGTTTTAACTAAATTTTATGACAATTATACATGAAAATCATTTAGAGGACTTCTATAATCCTGAATCATAAAGCACATCCAGGAATGATTAATTACTAACTGGAACCAATGTTTCAAAGTATTTTTTTGCATTTTTTTTAAAGAAAAGGTCACAGTCATACCCTTAACCCGTTTTGCAATAATTTGAAACAGTGTTTAGCATCCCCTGAATTTATGCAGTGATAGCGCACTAACCCTTGGATAGCCACTCCACAAGCAACACTGGGTTCACACTAAATAAAGATGAGGCTTTTTATTTATTCCTGATAAAATGCACAAACATCTTTTGATTCTTGTTCAGTTTTGAACTTTCCATCCTCTTTGGGTGGGGGTACCTCCAATTAGCATGCTCTTCTACCCCGTCCCTGTAATATCTCATAATTGGAAATATTGGACACTTTTCAGGTCAAGTTGGCTGGGGTGAGCCAAAAAGAGGTCAGGTGGAGGTCACATTGACCTGAGATGTGTCTTAGAAATATCTGGCAAAACAAGCCCATATTAGGAAGCCCCTTGGTAAATGAAGCCATTAAGGAGGAATGTGCTAATTCCTTCTTGGGCACCTCAGCACCTCAATCAAACAATTAAATTACCTTTCCCAATCCCAAGGAAATCTCGCCTTGGAACCCCCTCCTGTCCTGCATTGTGAGATTATTGTAAAACCATCAATTTCTATCTCCCAGCCATTAACACAATCAGTTAAGTTTGGGTTTCTTTTGTTTACCTGGTGGGACAATCATTCTGGCTTTGTCATAGGAGGGATTTTCAGATGCTATAAAAGACCTCCTGGGAGGTCGGGAAAGGTATGCAGCTATCCCACGGCAGGGGGTCAGTTTAGGATGACGACATCCCCCTCCCATCATCCTTCGTGTTGCTTCCATGCTTGATTGAAGGAAAAGGCACCACTTTTTACTCACAAAAAACTTCTGTGAGTAAAAAGTGGTGCCTTTTCCTTCGATCGAGCATGGAAGCAACATGAAGGATAACGGGAGGGGGATGGTGTCATCTGAAACTGACCTGCTGCTGCAAAGTAGCCGCGTATCTCTCCTAACTTCCCCGGAGGTCTTTTATAGCATCTGAAAATCTCCATAGCCAGAGTACCCCTTCAGGATATGAAGCAGGGTATAAATATTAGTCCCCCAACAATAGAAATGTGTGCCACTGTGGATGAACCTGGCCACTCTCTTTCTTGGCACACCTCTGGATTTGAACCTCCTGTGTCACCCTCGGCCTCCTCCCTGAGTACTTTGCTACTTAAAATCCTGCGCTTCGAGACTGGTAACTATAGCCCTATTTTCCTGAATCTTTCCCTCTATTCAGTCTTTCTGCCTTACTCCACAATAGCCTTGTCTGGTTCTTAGGAATGTATGTTGCATGTGTGGATGCTTTTGTGTTATTTCCAATGAAAATACTTTATTTCACTTTAAAGCTGGAGTGTTTTCTGTAGTTAGTACTGGTATACATAGGTGAAAAGATCACCACAGTTACCCTCCTCTCACAGACATACTGTTTGAGCTAAACATTCCTCCAGCTAATAATAGATCACAGGTGAGTCTCTAAAGCACCCCCATCTCTTAGGATAATGAAAAAAACAGGTGAGACAAAGAATAAGAATCAGTGACCTTGCTTGCTATAGCTGAGAATCCTGCTTGTCGTATCAATAATTGACTGTCACAAAGATTTGATACAGAAGTATGCTTTACCCCTTCTCTTCACTTTTTTTTATTAAGTTAGAAATACAGCTGGTTAGGTTCTTCTTGCTTTATGTCACTGTAAAAATTTCTTAGCAGACTGATCCTAAATATTTGAGGCATTGTGTTCAACATTGGTATTACTTTTCTAGAACGCAGCTGAGAGGAGAAGGCTGTGGCTTGTGGCATGCCATTGTACCACAGTGTATGCCATCATTTTGACAAATCTTTCTGATGCAACAAGACTTCAGACTTTATCACTCAAAATACGGTGTCATAACAATGCCACATAACCATGAAAAGGCATGCGGATCAGACAACATCGCCCTTCCATGGTTAAAATCAGCCCCAAACCAGTGCCTTTTAACTGATAGCTTAAGCCATCAATAGATCTCCCTGCTACTTTTGTGCTGGCCAGGGCTGGTTTAAGGAATTTTGAGCCCCCCCGCAACACTTTATTTTGGGGGCCCATGTCCTGCCTGCCGGGCCCAGCCAAGGTGGCCTCCCTCCCAGTGCTCCTCCTGCCCCAGCTCTGCTCGGCCACCGAGACCATGGCCCCTGCGCCGCCCCCTCGCTTCACCAAGCAGCCCATAAAGGTGCGCAGCTCCTGCAGGGCCTCCTCCCATGCCAGAAGGCTGCTGAGCTGGGACCCGAGCACAGCCCGCCTCCCTGCCCATGCGCCTGGCACCTCCCAGCAGATGTGCCACCGGTACTCCTTCCTCCTGCAGTGGAAGCAGCAGCAGCAGAGCCCTGAGGGCAGCCGCTGGCTCTTCCTCCTCCACTGCTGCCTCCTGCTGACTACCGCTGTCCCCGAGGCCGCCCCGTCTGCACTGCCTCCTCCTCTTCCTTCCCGGGATGGCGCCAGGAGAGCATGGCAGGCAGGCCTGAAGGAGGAGGAAGCGGAGTGGCCCCTTCATAGCAGGAGGGACCCACGAGGCCATCCAGCCTGCCCAGCAGTGGGACAGCGGTGGCCCCCCAGCACATCCAGAGGGACCGGTCTCCGCTAGGACTGGAGGAGGGTTACTCACTTCTCCAGCTAGCCCCGCAGCTCAGCCTTGGGCTCCAGATGGCAGCAGCATCAGCTCAGCTCCAGGCTCTGGGCCTGGCGGCCAGCACAGCACTTCCCACTCTCACTCAGCCTGGCCCCACCCCCGGGTTTGGAGCAGCTCAGCCCAAGCCTGGGTGCTGCTGCTGCTCCCGCCTCCGGGCATCTCCTCCTGCACTCTCCCCCCAGGAGCTTGTCCTGTTCGGTGGGGGTAGAGAGAGGAAAGGAAGAAGGAGATGGCTGGAGACGGTTAGGACGGGGTCCCATGTGGCTGGGCCACCCTGCCAATGCAGATTTGGTGGAATGATTAAATCGGCCCTGTTGCTGGCATTGCCAGCATGCAAATCCTTGGACCATTTAAATTTCATACTTCCCTGGCAATGGCTGGACTGGCCAGAACACTTCCGGGTGAGATCACAACATCCAGGTAAGTGCCAAACTTTTTACTACCCTCCCCATGTTACTTTGAGGTTTTTTAGTGTGTTTAGGTATTAAAATCTCTCCACTGGCTGCCAATCAGTTTCCGGGCCCAGTATAAGGTGTTGGTTATTACCTTTAAAGCCCTAAATGGCTTGGGTCCAACTTATCTCCGGAACCGCCTCCTCCCATACAATCCTCCCCGCGCACTCCGGTCCTCTGGGAGGAATTTGCTTCAGCCACAAAAATCTAGGCTGTCTGCAACCTCCCAGAGGGCCTTTTCGGTAATCGCCCCCAAATTGTGGAATGACCTGCCGAATGAGATCCGTCAGATAACAAGCCTGAGTGGCTTTAAAAAAGCACTAAAGACGGATCTCTTTCGGCAGGCCTTTCCTAATTAGATCCCGGCCTCAGGGGATCCTGGCCTCTTCTAGGCTGCTGGCCATTTATTATATTTATTGTATTTATAGTTTTAAAAGTGATTTTAGATTAGTTGTTTTAATTTATATTTGTTTAATGTATTTTTATGGGGGAGGGTGGGAGTGGGGGTGTTTAGGGATTTTATTTGTATTGTATTTTAAATTTTGTAAGCCGCCCCGATTGTTTTAACAAAGGGGCGGGGTATAAATAAATTTTATTATTATTATTATTATTATTATTATTAGGTGCTTAATGTAAATTTTACATGTTTATTTCTTTTCTTTTCTTTTCTTTTTTTACTTTTGAATTTGCCGCATGATGAAATTGCTGGAGCTATCTTTGCTGGGAAAGGTGGTAAGCGCCACAATTCAAAAAGGATATTGACAAATTGGAGCATGTCCAGAGAAGGGCAACTAAAATGGTGAAAGGTCTGGAAACCATGCCTTATGAGGAGAGACTTAGGGAGCTGGGTATGTTTAGCCTGGAAAAAAAGACGGTTAAGAGGTGATATGATAGCCCTGTTTAAGTATTTGAAGGGATGTCACTCTGAGGATGGAGCAGGCTTGTTTTCTGCTGCTCCAGAGACTGGAACACGGAGCAATGGGTGCAAGCTCCAGGAACAGAATTCCACCTCAACATTAGGAGGAACTTTCTGACAGTAAGAGCTGTTCGGCAGTGGAACATACTCCCTCAGAGCGTGGTGGGGTCTCCTTCCTTGGAGGTCTTTAAACAGAGGCTGGATTGCCATCTGTCGGGGATGCTTTTATCAAGATTTCCTGCGTGGCAGGGGGTTCGACTGGATGGCCTTCGTGGTCTCTTCCAACTCTATAATTCTATGATTCTATGATTCTACAGGGGGATTGTTCTTTTACTGGCATAAAAATGTTTTTGTATGTTGGCAAAAGAACATTTTCAGTGGCTAGTCTGATAGCGTCCTTATTATAAAGCCAACAGTAATCCAGTGGAAATTGCACTTAGCCCATATTTTGCCATGAATACAAAGAAATTTTTTTCTGAAGAATTTCTGAATATGTGACCCTTTAAGTCTCCTGAGATGAAAACAAATTTAATTATCCACATACAGAACACAATCCAAGACTAGAATTTCTGATTAGAGTGGCCATGCTAGTTAGGGAATTCTGAGAGTTTTAGTCTAAAAGTAATGTTTCCAAACTCTCTGTAAGCCCACTTTTAGAGATAGGTTGAGGGGAGTGTTGAAGACTTGCAGAGGCAGAGTGCAAACGTATATTCGGAATTCCAAGACATCTTTGAAACAGGAATTGCACAATTCAATTAAAATATCTTTATTCATTTAAACCCTAGTGGTCCATATAGCTCTTCATTAAAGCCCATTATGTACTTACCATAGGTTCATCAGTCCTTCTTACACCGTTTCAACCATTCAGGTGCCCTTTTCAGTTATACTTTTGAAATTCAGTTGTGCTTATTAAATATGAACTACCGAATATAGAAATAAAATACAGCCATGACATCTGACATTTCTTTTATAGGTTACTAAAGGTCATCAACCCAGCAATTAAAACAACAAAGTAAGAAAGAAGTGGCCATCAAAATGCAGAGTAATCATTTTGGAGCAGATGAGGTGCTCTTTATGTAGCTACCCAAATTGACAGTTGTTGTTTTTTTTGGTTTTTGTTTAGGCAAGTTATTATTCAAGGCTAATAGTTTGTTTTAAATTACTAAATAAAAAGCTCTCTGTGGTAGTAGGAAAGATGACCAACTAGGGTGGATGATTCTAAGCAGGGATCAGCAGATTGTGAGATGGAGACAAGTCTGTTTTGTGAACAATTTTGAGAGGCCAGTTATATCAGGCTTCTTCCTCCCCAGTTTGTGCACTCGAAATACTGTGCTGAAAAATTCTGTGTTTGGGGATGGTGGTGATGGCCTCCATGAACTGAGGCCCATGTAAAAGGAGGTGGAGCATGTGATGCCAGCCTTGAGCTCATGCAGAGGCTGGGGAGAGATATATAAAGCCAGGCCCGCCCCCTCGTCAGCTCTTTCAGCTTTGGATTGCAACTCGCCCTCCCATCCTCAGTGCAGTATGAGATTTTCTGGTTGCTTCAGGGTCAGGTAGGAATTTTGCCCCCTCTACATGGAGGGTTTTTTCCCCTGCCCCATACTGTATCTGTGGGGACTGGGATAATTGGCTAAGGATGGTGTCTTTAGATAGGTTCTCATTGCAGGTATTGGAGGGACAAGATATTAGTCAGTGTACTGTCTACAATGTGGCACTGTCAGGAAATGACATTGATGTGACCACAAGATGGAGTTGTAAGCTTAGTAATGAAAGTAGTTAAGCTCCAGTGGCAGGTGTGTGTGTGAGTCAGCACTTGAGAGTATGCACACTTGAGATGCCTGATGTAACAGGCATTGTTTAACTGACTATAAAAAGGAGATGGGAATCATCTCCAGTGGGGGCTTGTTGTGGATGGTGGTTAGCGAAGCAGTTTGTTGGTTTGAGAGAGATTTATGAGTATTAGAGATGGCTACCCTATACTCTGTACATATATTGTAAATATACTGCAAACAAAGATTAAAGCCCTCAAGCTGAGTGAAGGCTGGCCTTGTTGCTGTCTTTATTTGGCAAGCCAGAGCTCAAGGCAATGTACTCAGGTGAAGGAATTTTTCCTTCTTAGCCTGAAGTCTTTTGCAAAAGTGTCTCCAGAAACCTTCTCATTGGTGTCCTGTCAACATGGAACAACTGGGCAGGTGGTTGTGGTGGACACAGCGCATCTTTCTATGCCCCAACAAGGGTTTTGGGCCCAGTGTCCACATGGACAATGCTTGAGAAGCTGTGGGACATATAGTTCTGCAATTGTTGAGCTGTTTTGTGTTCCTAGAGGGCTGAAGAGAAAAGTCCTGGAAAAAAGTGAGTTAATTCTGTCTACTCACGGACTTTGCTCTTATCTGTTTCCTTTGGAAGCTAATTTTTTTTGGCAGTCTGTTATCAGTGTGTTTGTTTCCATCTGTTTAAGTCACAGACTCAGTGCAAACATAGAAACAGCAGTCAGGTTTGAAAAGCTGTCTGAGAAGAAGTATGCTTCCTGGAAAATTTACATGCAGGCTTTGATAATAAAGCAGGACTTATGGGACTATGTAAAGAAACAACCTGACCCTGCTAATGATGAATGGATGAATTAATGGTTACAAAAAAACTAGAGCTTCCATTATTCTAGCTGTAGAACCAAATCAGCTGAATAATATCAGAGTTAAGAGGTCAGCGTTTGAAGTCTGGAAAGCTCTTGAGAATGTCAACCAACCAGCTGGAGCCTTGTCAAAAATGCTGTGCAGCAGAAAGCTGTATTGTTGTAAACAGCAGGAAGGTGAATCCATGCTTGTGCATTTCAAAAGGAAGCAGGATAATTTTGCAGAGTGCAGTGAGTGTGGCATTCAAATAGAAGAAACCCAAAAAGCTTTTATACTCCTGAGTAGTGTAAACAGTGAATGGGAGTTTCTAATGTACAATCTCCAAGGAGTAGCCAAAGCTGATTTAAATGTCGACCTCATGGCATCCAGAATATTGGAAGAGGCACAGAGGAGAGTCTCAGAGGAGAGCTTCAAGGGAGTGACCAACTGGCTAGACAATTGCTAAAAGATCTAGGAGAAGAATGCAGTGGAACAACCGTGGTAAACGAAGACTCGCAAGCATGCATTGGCATGGCAGAGTCTGAAAATCTAAAATGTAGAACAAAGTATATTGCAGCGAGATACCAAAATGTGAGAGAACATGTACAAAGTGGAACACTGAAGCTACAATATGTTGGCACAGAGGACAATGTAGCAGACATTCTCACGAAACCTTTATCTGTGGAACGGCACACGAAATTAACTAACAGGTTAGGTATCAGCAAGTAAGGTCACAGTATATAAAAGGATAGGTGTAAATGACACATGGGACACACCACATGTCATTTGTAGGGGAATGTCAGGGAATGACATGGATGTGACCACAAGATGGAGCTGTAAGCTTAATAATGAAAGTAGTTAAGCTCCAGTGGCAGGTGTGTGTGTGAGTCAGCACTTGAGAGTATGCACACTTGAGATGCCTGATGTAACAGGCATTGTTTAACTGCCTATAAAAAGGAGATGGGAATTATCTCCAGTGGGGGCTTGTTGTGGATGGTGGTTAGCGAAGCAGTTTGTTGGTTTGAGAGAGATTTATGAGTATTAGAGATGGCTACCCTATACTCTGTACATATATTGTAAATATACTGCAAACAAAGATTAAAGCCCTCAAGCTGAGTGAAGGCTGGCCTTGTTGCTGTCTTTATTTGGCAAGCCAGAGCTCAAGGCAGTGTGCTGGGGTGAAGGAATTTTTCCTTCTCAGCCTGAAGCCTTTTGCAGAAGTCTCTCCAGAAACTTTCTCCTTGGTGTCCTGTCAACATGGAACAACTCTGCAGGTGGTCGTGGTGGACACAGCACGTTTTTCTATGCCCCAACAGGCACCACTTTTGGTGAAGGGTAGGGCTTTGGAATGGCCTCTTTGGGTCCTGGGGGTTGTGAAGGAGCTGCCCTTGGGGCTAACCTGGGGTTGGCTCTCTCTTATAAGGTACTGGGACTTGGGAGGGAGTGCCTTAGGTTTGCCTTCCAGTAAAGACTGGCCAGGTGAGCAACCCATAGTGTTGGATCACCCCTCAATGTCAGTCCAAGGGAAGGCTGGGGAGGTGGTCACAGATTGACACCTAGCCTCAGCCAGACCTGCATCAAGTTGACCTTCTCTTTTGCTCAGCCCCAGGAACAATTCATCAAATAGTGGCCTGTGACACCCATCTCTATGTGTCTGGTCTCATTATTTCATGGTTGGTCATCAAGTTACCTGTCTGCAGCCTATCCAATAGGAAGCAGCAGAAGAAAAGAAGGGAAGTAGGGTACTGCCTGAGTTCCATTCAGAGACTAGCCTCCTTTGGTTTCCCCACCATGTACTCTTTCCACCCCAGCTGGTTTTTACAAGAACTGTGCAACATTATGAACTGATGCCCGTGTTTGCTAACCTTCTTCTCTCTTCCTGATCCCTCTTTCCTTTTGTGCTGTGTCATTTCAACTGCAAGCCTAAAAGCAGAAACATTTTAATGTCTTTCTCATATTTCTGGAGTAGCATAGTCCAAGTCCCTGAAGGTTTCCCAGAATTAATACACCGAATGAAGGATACTTTTTTTTGAAACGTGGCTTCCAGATCTTGATTTATTAAAATATGCAAATTGCTTTAGCACTTTGTTTAATTGCTGTTTTGTTAAACCTATCAAATCTTCTTAATACAGCTCTTATGCATCCTTAATTAACACCCATTCCCAGTTGACTAACCTCAAAAGCCTTGGCTTGTAAAACTCCCATCATACTAAACTGAAGCAATGATCAACCAGCACTGGCAAGACATTTATCAGGAAAAGAAAATAGGCATCTAATTAATACTCTAAAAATACTATTTACTTTTTAATACTACTTGCCTACTATTTAAAGCTTTGATGTCTCAAAGCATACAATATCTTCAAATAGTTTGTCCTTTGGTGAAAAGAGTGTTATAAATAAACATCATCATCATCATTATCATCATTACAGACAGTGAAACTGACAAAATCTTAACTGATTAATCTGCATCTTTTTATTCTTCCTAATTTAGAACAAAATTTTAAAAAGTTCATCCTCATTCTCTTAAGAATTATTTTAAATGATTTATTATTAAATCTTCCTGAAAACACCTGGATTATAACTCTTGCTCTGAAGAACATTCATTTATTTAAAATGAACTACTTCCCAATGCAAAGTTGAGGGTCATGGCTGCATTCTAGTGCAGAGTCATATAAGTTCAAGCACCATTGATTTCCATTGGATTTAGCATTTATGAGTGTGAACAAATGAGAGAAACCAGGAACATGAGTATTTTAGCAAAACAGAGAGAATTTGTATATGCTGGCTGAAAGCCATCTTCTTTCACAGCTTGTTTCATGTGTCAGAAAGGGGTTTCATGAATCTATTGAGTTTCATGATTTAATACATGTTTACACATTTCTGAAATCCTCTACCTTTCATCAGTATTTTGAGTTTAAAGTGATGCAAAGTGATGCTGTTAGGAAAGGGGGTTCATTCACAGTCTCTGTGAATGGGCCAGTGCCTTTTACTAACTTCTGTATGTTTTCTAGAAAACATATGAGGCCCATTCTAGTCAGTCTCACTGTGTTCAAAAGTACAGTTGTTTTCAGTGAAACTTACTGCCAGATAATGGTGCTTAGGATGACAGCCATGCTGGGAGAGGGAGGTGATTTACAATGCAATCTAAAAAAAAAAAAATCTGCTTAGAAGTGAGTGCCATTGAATGCAAAGGAGCCACCTTCCCACTAAGTGAACATAGGATTGAGGAATTATTTGTTGAAACAATTAGAATCATTTTCTCCTGTTATGCAAGCATGTTGAATCAAAGCATGAAAAGGAAACATGCTAGCTCCACTCCTCTGTTTCTAGCTGTGCCACTTTTTTTGTGCACAGAGTGATGAGTCCATATAGGATAGCTTCCCTTATGAATTGTCCAGAAAGCGATTAGGAACCAGCAAAATATAAACAGCACTAATCAGGGAAGGACGCCAACTGTTAATTAGCTCACAGAAATACATATATAAATATAACTAAAACTTAAACTAAGCTAACCTAAACTAAAATAAGACTAAAACACAAAACTGAAGCACAATACTAAAATCCTAAGCTAATAAAATAAACAGAAACTTACTAAACACTAACTGACTAAAGCTCAAAAAAACTCTGATCCCCCCATCCAAACTGTAACGAAAAAGATAAACTGAGAAAAAGAATATATTATTCTACCATTACAGGTGCAACTAAATTAAACTTATTAGAATTTCTAGTAATCATAACCACTGATTATTACATTGGTAGTTTTCTTATTACTCAAAAAGTCCATAAATGGTATCCAATCTTTCAAAAGGTTTCAATTGGTTTATCTTTTAAAATCCATGTTAATTTGGGCAAACACAGCAACCTTAACAATCTATTCTTCAGTGTTTCAGCCCATTTCCAATTTTGAGAAATCAGCATTCTTGCAGTTGTTCTCATATATCAAAGAAGCAGTCCATATTTAATCTCTAATTCTTTATCCATAATATCCATCAAAACAATTCTGGTGACATTGCAAAATCTACCTTTACAGTTGTTTGAATTACATATAAATCTTAGACCAATAACTTTTTGCTTTTTTTGAAAGTCCACCACATATGAAAAAGGCCTTTCCTTATCCCGATGACCCCAACATTGATTTGAATCATTGTAGACATTTTGACAGCTTATTTGGAGTTAGATACCATCTGGTCCTGGAACATTTTCAACTTTAGACTTTTTAATTGCCTCAACAGGCTCCATAATTGTCTCTTCAAATGTTGCTTTTGTTCTAGATGCAGTTTATCCAATTGGAGTCTATCCAAATATCTTTTTTTCCTGAGGTCCTCCACCAAAAGTTTATATCCTCTGTATTTTTAATGTTCTTTCTGGTATGTCTTTGAACATAATTATTTCATGTTCTTTTTTTAAAAAAAGTTTTTTTTCTTAAGATGTGCTCTCAGTATTTCATCTCTGATACTTTTCCATGTATAATGGATTATCACATCTCTTGGAAGTTTTTTCCTCTGTGCATAGGTAGAATTTTGCCTGTGAGAATTTCAGCATCAGATGTTATAACCTCTTTAAACAGTCTTCCAAATGTTTATTTGTTTTGTGATCTATAATTTAACTTGCTCTGTAATCTCTAATTTTAAGGAGTTCAGTCTCACACCAAGTGTTTTCTTTGTATTGTCATTAGTTTGTGCTATTCATTGGTTCAGATCTTAAACCTGCTTAGACAACTCAGCTATTAAAGCATGAATTTAATGAGTACAGAGTCAGCACCATTTTGCTCTGCTCTAAAGCCTCTCCCTGTATCCATATTTATAATATCAAATAAATCATCCTCTACTTAAATTACAGCATCAGTGACAGTATTTATTTGCCCTTATTTTAAAAACAGTGAGTCTTTTCCTTATTGCTAGTCCAAATTGCCACTTCATGTATTTTTTCAGTTTTTGAGCTCTGGTCTGTCCATCTCATTCAACACTTTTGGTTTTACAGTACTTTTGGAGTAGAAGCTAGAAGCAGAGTTTTGAGTATTTCTGATGTAAATTGTTTGTACTCACTCAAGAGTAATAAATCATCAACTGAATGGAAGGGTTTCTCCCTCAATTATTTGGTGTGGACCATTCAAGGTCCTTTGATAGTATTGTAAATCCTTGTTTGGAGAAGCTTTCATGTGGATGATCTTATAAATATTTTGATGATTCTTCCACTTTGTAGTGAAAGAGAATGTAATTTCCAGAGCCCGCATCTTGACCAGACAGTTCTATAACCTACCAGGAGCTAACCAGGAGCCATTTAGGAGGCTGCGATATAGCCTTTGTGGAATCCTTCCTTATGTTTATAAACTTAAAGATACTAATAAATCCTGCAAAGCTGGAACAGCACAGAATTGTGTTGCTAACAGTTGGTCACCTTGACCAGAGTTCCCTTTAAATACATGTATCTTGATTAAAAATGTAACTGGATGAGTTGCTGTATTGACACACAAACAAGTACAATTAAACTCAGAATTATTATTTGTTTTAATAAAACTGAAAAAAGCACAGAAAAAAGAGGCTTTCCCAAACCTTTCTCACACATATTTTCAATCCAGTGGAGTCAATTCTTCCTTTTCATCAGCACCCAAGGTATTTAGTTTTTAAAGAGAAGTACTTCAGCTCAAGCCTCAAAGTCTTTTATGAGCTTATTCCTAAAGGCTCATGCTGTCAGAGGCACTATTTTTATTACTTCATAGAAACTTTTGATTTAAATCCTGAAAGTACACACAGGTATACCACTAAGCACTTCAGAAACAATGGGTTATATCCAGAGAAGTGCAGATATTTTCCAGGAGAAATACTAAGGATGAAACTCCAGGTAATGTGTTCCTATGCATACTACCATTGCTAATTTATAAGATATATCTTTCATAATTTGCCTGGTGAAATTCACCAGATTTTTAATATTTTGCAGATTTTTGTTGCAATCTTGGCTGGACCTATTACCATCTGGAAGCCCTGCTATTCTTAGCCCTCATAGTACTTTGTGCATAAAATCTGTTTTTGTAAAATCATAATGATGAAATATACTCAGATTCTTTCAATGTATGGTTTATACAACACCTGAGGAGAGAGATGGTGGCGCAGTAGTTAAATGCCAGTACTGCAAGCCACCACGTCGCAAGTTCGATTCCAGCCGGCTCCAAGGTTCACTCAGCCTTCCATCCTTTCGTAGGTCGGTAAAATGAGTACCCGGCTTGTGGGGGGCAATTAGCTAACACACATTGGAAACTGTTTAATGCAGTGTAGATGTGTAAATAGCTATTGCTTAAAACAATTTGTAAGCCACTCTGATAGCCTTGTGGCTGAAGAGTGGGGTATAAATAAATAATTTTTTTTATTTTATTTTTTTTGAGTTAGTGGTAATTCAAATATAGACCATTCTAATCAAACCTGATTTCAACCTGAGGGCAGAATACAGTATTTTATTATTTTTCTATTTAAATTTGCATGTATCAGGGAATTTTAAAAAGAAAAAAAGTTCAGGAAAGGCTATTTAAGATTTTCATTTGAAGATTCCAAACATTAAAGGTGACCTGAGGAGCTCAATTTTTAATTAAAACAGTTCTTTTTAAGATTATGACTGTTAACAAACAGGGGGAAATTCCTATAGCACTGGAAATGAGAAAATACTTTTAACATAGTTTTGTTCTTGCTACCTCTGGTAGCTTCGGCATACACATTTAAATAGGATCAAGGTTTTCAAGGCAGAACTATATGTCCTCTCTTCCCTACGAAGCTGGTTCCACAGCAAATTAGAGACACTTAGGTCTCACTGAAATCAATTAATCTTTAGTCATAGCTATTGTCCATATGCAAAGGGATCTTGCAGCACCCGGCTGCAGAGCTGGCCTATTCTTCCCCTGTTACCTCCATGGAATGGACCAGACAACAAGAACATAGTCCCATCCCTACAGCACCCACCACTGCCATTTTCCTCACTATCTCAGAAGCCAGGAAGGGGGCCCACAACATGTGCCTGAAGGCCTTGGTCACATGCTGAGGGATCCCTGTCTGGCTTCCAGGAGTGCTGAGGAGATGGTGGTCGCAGTAAGGGCTGGTGTGCCATATGGGATCCTGTGGACACATGAGGCCAATCTGGGTTTTGGTCAGCAGGAACAGATTAAACTGGTATTATTATGTAATGGTTTATTGGGTCCTATCCTGGCTTGCCCCCATCTCAGCCCCGTATCTGCCCCGGTAGTTGTAAGGAGTTCCCAGGGGTAGAACAGGGCAAATTCCTTGTATGATATGCAGGGTGCTGGATTGGGGGCAATTCAGGGTATTTAGCCCATGTAGATAAGCCCTAACTATGAGAAAGAACTTGGTAGCATAAGCTTTCATGTACTTAAGTCTACTTCATCAGATGTATGAAGTGCCTAGGTACAGGCATTTATACCCATTAATGAGCAGGTTGTTTGTGTGAATACCAATAGAAAACTTGTGGATATGGTGATGAGGTGAGAATGTCAGTTTTAGCAATGGTCATCAGGGGATAAAGGTGGGAGAAAAGATGTTGCCTAAAGCCAAGGTGGAGAGAGTTATTGGAATGTAGTGAAATGCTGGCTGAGAACTAGAAAGGAGAGGTGATAAATTGGCCAAGAGAGTCTTCATGAGGCTAGGCTGTTCAGTAGTGTTTTAATATGTGTAGTGTGCCAGGAAGCCATTGTCTCTGCTCAGCCCACTGTTGATGGACTGGTGTTTGTGAATATATTATGCTACCAACTTCCTTCAAGAGAAACAGTTGAACTGGAATATATCCATGAATGTTTTAAATATGTTTTAACTGTTTTTAACTGCCTTTAAGTATGTTTTTAATAATAGTGATATTTAATTCCTTTTTACTTTTTGTAAAGTAATGTTTTAGCACCTTCTTTTAAAAACGTTGTAAGCCATCATGAACCCAATTTTGAGAAAAAGGAGGGATATAAATCCAATAAATAAATAAGAAAACTCCAGTACATTGACAATGAATGGGTCAGAGACAATTATTTCCTGGCACACATCACATATCATAACACTAGCTAACATCCTAGCTATGCTACTAACTTCTTTCTCTCAATCTCAAAGATGCTACAAGATCTCTTTGCATACTGATCTAGACTAACACAGTTATGTCTCTGAATTCCTCACATTGTCTTCAGTGGGGACTAAGCATGATTGATTTGTTCTGGATCCACAGTAGAGATGTAAATCCTGGAAAATTTCATGTTTGTGGGCAAAAATGAAAAATGTAATATTTTTACATTGTAATATTTTTGTATTGTAATGTAATAGTTTTCTTTCCCTACAAGAAAGTACTAAAAAAACTGGGCAGCTTTGCTGTTTGTGAACAATCTACATGTGGAGTTTTTGTATACAAAACAGCATCTTCTTTGAAGAAACATTCTTTTTCTATGCAGGAAACATACTTTTTATGCAGAAATGTTGTTTTCTGCACACACACACTACACATACAGAACACATTTATAGATCTTTCACAGAATATGCCCTGAATTGTGAAGATCCATGTCCATCCAGGATTCTCCCAATCAATGGTTCCTGACACTTGGATGCCCCCTTTTCATCTGGTATTGTAATATTTATCAATATTTATCAATATTCTTTCCATACCTACTTAGAAGTCCCCATACACCACTTTGTTTTCATAATGTATTCTGATTGCCTTGCAGTTTCATCCTGAGTTCCACAGCAGCTGCTTTCATGGATGGTGAAAGAAATGGTGAATGGTCAAACTACAGGAAAAGAGATTCCACCTAAACGTTAGGAAGAACTTACTGACTGTAAGAGTTGTTTGGCAGGGGAATACACTCCCTCAGAGTGTGGTGGAGTCTCCTTCTTTAGAGGTTTTCAAATAGAGGTTGGATGGCCATCTGCTGGGAATGCTTTCATTGGGTGTTCCTGCACGGCAGGGGGTTGGACTGGATGTCCCTTGTGGTCTCTTCCAACTCTATGATTCTATGGATATTATCAGACAGGAACGAAAAAATCTCCTCTCCTGCCCCTGGAGTAAAATCCTGCAGATTCTTGTGAGAAGGCACGAGTGTGAGAAATTAAAAAATATAAAGCAAAATATAGCAAAAAAGTGACAGCAAGCAAAAACACACACACACACACACACACACACACACACACACTTTAAAGCTTCCAAGTAAGCCATGGAAGTTTTTAAAAAGTGTGTCACTTACCTTGATGTCCGATCTCACCAGGAAGTGTACTGGCAGGGACCTCCCATTGACACTGGAATCTTTCCAGTGAAACAGGGCATCTTTTCAGTCACTATCAAATCTGTGACAGAAACAGAACAGGGGATGTATTGATGGCTTCTCCCACCAACAAAAAGCAGCACTGGCAGAACGGTAGCAGAATGGGTGCATTAGATGTGGGGAGGGGATGACGTCATCTGAAAAAGGAGCCCTTTAGCAATTTCCTGGCATTTGTGTAACACCACTTTTAATGCACCTGATAATCTCCTATGATTCTACGAAGTTTTGGTTATCTTTGCTAGTTTCACATGATCAACTTACACGATGAGATAATTGCACCAAGATTTAAAACTTATTGAGCCTTTAACCAAAAGGTATTCCAATAGATAAACCATTTATATAGTATCACTGCTTGTGGATTTGGATTTTGTTGCATTTATATGAAGGTATCTTGTGAAAAACATGGGTTGAATCATCTTGACTTTACTGTTGGCTGTCTTTGCTAGCTATGTGTGTCTCTACACATGCCAATAAATTCTTATTCTGTGTTCAGAGAATAAAAAGTTCCAAAACATGAAATACTGAGGTCATTTTATCTCAGAAGGTCTAGGAAACTGTTACTGATGCTGGCTTTTTTTCTGCTAAAGAACAAACTTATGTGTGCCTAGTACAGTTGCTCCAGAAACAAGCACATGTTCCAAATAGACTTTAGGCAGAGTTTTAGTTCTCCTGAGTAAAGGTCACTTGAAACTTTGCGACTCTCTTTAACCAATTGATAGGTGGTGCAATGTTGATTTTATTAGGTTAGGAATATGAAGTGGGGGTAAATCAAGTATTTAATTCATCTAGGCAGTGCCACACAAGTGCACAAATCTTTCTAGTATTCAGTTTAAAAGGGAATTCTGGCAGGAAATTTTCAACTGCATTTTTTCATAGCGAGTTGTGAATGGAAGTCTATTGACATGTCAGATTTTCACAGGATCTATCATCTCTGCCACTTTCCTTTCCACTTAACATGCAAAACCTGAGATCTTACATGCTAGAGAATAGTGTAATACAGTGGGCCCTCAGTATTTGCTGGGGTTTGGTTCCAGGACTCCCACTCCGCCCCAACCATGGCTACAAAAATCCATGGACACTCAAGTCCCATTATATACAATGGTGTATTAAAATGATGTCCCTTATATAAAATGGTGAACAACAAGGATTGCTTTTTGTAATTTTGTTTTCTCAAAAATTTTTGAGCCGTGGTTGGTTTAATCCATGGGTGCAGAACCCATGGATATGGATTGCCTACTGTAGTTCTGCATATGGGATTCCACTATAGCTCCTCTATCACTACCCCAGATTCAAAGCCATAGTCCCCTCTGCAGCCTTCTATTGCCAGTGGAAAGTGGGGTGTCATGTCATGAACCAACTTGCTGAGGACTCAGAGGATGAGGAAGCAGAGAATGCAGACAAAGCAGACAGTGAAAGCCTGGTTCACCTTGAAGAGACTGCCCTGACTCCCTCTGAGAAGGCAGCTGAAGCAGATAGAGAAACATACATCACCCTGAATAACAGTCTGCAAGCCATTGATAGATGATCCAGATGACATGCCACCTTCTTTCTTTGAACACAGGAGGGAGAAACGCCATGCCCAGCATCATTTAAATACTAAGCACTGACCTGATTACTTGTTAATGAAGTCTATCTGGCTTGAGAAAATCTGGCTATGAATCTTCAAGCAGTTTTCCTTCAGGCCTCAGTCCTGACAACTGCTTATCTTAACTGTTCCTGTTTTGCCTTGGCTGCGGACTGACTTCATCCTCCGGACTGCTGCATTAACCCTTTGCTGCTCATGCACCTGGACCTCAGACCTGACACTATTGATCTCTGGACTGGCTATTGACTTCCCTGGCATCTGGTATGGACAACTGGTGACTGGCCTCTGGACTGGCTAATGACTTCTCTTGCATCTGGTATGAAGTGTTGACAACCTAGGACTGCACCCCTTGTTCTGTTGATCCTGCACACACACACACACACACACACCGCTGCTCCTCTGACACTGGCTATTGTGAGTTCAGGAAGGGGGGGGATCAAAGACGTTTCTGGCTATATCTCCAAATCCAGATGTAGACCGAGCACGTCTTCCACTGACATGTGCTGGGGTCCTCTGGAGGTCTCAGTGGATTATGCCATTGGTCTGCATCTCTTATCTCCTCTGTTTTCCACCAGCAATGTAATGGCCATGAGGGTGCTATCACCCGGCTTGTGTGGGGGGCAATTAGTTAACACACATTGGAAACTGCTTAATGCAGTGTAGATGTGTACATTGATATTGTTTAAAACAATTTGTAAGCCACTCTGATAGCCTTGTGGCTGAAGAGCAGGGTATAAATAAATAAATAAATAAATAAATCACAGTGTAATGGTGATTCTGAGGGGGGAACAACTAAAATACAGGGGAGGTTTCACTGTGAACAGTGCAAAATGGTTACAGAGGAAATATTACTGTATTATCTTCGAACTCAATAATAAAGAATTAATTTTCTATGAATCTCCAGTGTATATTGTGATTCTAAATGAAATAGTTTTAGTACATATATTATACCAAAGTGTCACATGCAATTAATAAATAAGTACATATAAATTTTTACACACACATCATCAAGTCCTTATGCAGGGTTTGGGAATACATTCACTTGTATGCAGTCACTTTCCTTTCATCATTCCAATTAGACAGGAGAAGTATCTTCTTTCAAACAAGATGTCCAAATATGAGATAGTACAGTGATGGATGGGGTAAGCCACGTGCTCCAATTACTCTCCAGAGTGCATTGCAGACGCCAACCTCCAGAGATTAATTCTAGTTGATGTTTCGTTTCCTTTTTCAATGCAATGCTAGGAGTCTATAATTAATTTACACAAAAACATTTAGTGCCAACATGCCCCATTATCTCTTTTAAACATTGAAGATTAAAGAGTACAAAGCCCATGGTTGCTTACCTCAACTGTACGTTTAACAATCACAATGATAATTTCCTTCCACCCCCTGTCTGTGCTGAACTAAATTCCCCCAAGTATTTAAACCCAATCCACAAAAGCCTGCAAGTTAACACATTATTGGAGATGTTAAGTATTCAATTAACCTTTGCTCTACTTCCTCAAAAGTAGGGAAACCCTGGTATGCATGGCTACAATCACATCATTCACAAAAACTAGTTCATTCATAAAAAACCAGTAAAATCAATTACTTCGTTAACTCCTGCTGGTTTCTTAGAATTTAACTTAAAGATCCACCATGCTTCTCTTTGTTGCAATTTGTTTTCAGCTAGTGAAATGAAATTAGAACTAGCAGTAACTCTCTATCACAAAAAATCTTAAAGACTCTGGGGGGTGTTTCATCTCTAAAAAATGCTCTACCAGAGGACATCCCAATGTCTGATTTCTTATTCGAGATTTGTGTTCAGTAACCCTGGTCTTAACTTCTCTTTTGGACATTCCTGTGTACAGAAGATTGCATGGGCACATGATTACATATATCACATTTTTTGAAACACAATTTGTAAAACCTCTTAGTACAAACTTTTGCTTTGTCTGAGGGTGTATAAAGTGCTTCATGTTTAGTGATTGATTGCAACAAGAGCAATTCCCACATTTATAATGACCAGTCACTGAAATGGGTTGTTTGTCAGATGTTACTATATCTGAGCGTACCAAGAAATCTTTTAGATTTCTTGTTCTCCTGAAACTAATTATAGGAGGCAGAGCACACCATGGAATATCTTGCACCAAATGCCAGTGATTGAAAATGATATTTCTTATTTTTTGAGATAGCTGGTTAAACTCCAAGGATGTAGTAATCCTACTAGTAGTTTTTTTTATCCTGACTCTTAAAAAGGGAATGTCTGTCCTTGTTCATGGCCCTAATTTTGGCAGCTGAAATCACTTTTTGTGGATAAAACCTATCTAATAGTTCTTGTTCATAAACATTTGTGGCAGACACGAAAGAGTCCTGATGTGTTGAATTTCTTTTTAAGCGAAGAAATTGTGAAAAGTTTAGATTGTTTTTTAAATGTCTAGGATGACAACTCTGATAGTGAAGGAGAGTGTTCCTATCCGTAGGTTTTTTAAAATTTGATACAGCAATTTTAGAATCTTTCACACAAACATTTACATCTAAAAAAGATAATTTCTCCAAGTCATGATGGCATACAAATTTAATATGCTCATTGAAAGAATTTGCCCATTCAAAAAAAGAATGTACTTGTTTCTGATCTGTAAATATAATAAAAATATCATCAATGAACCTGGTATAGGTTTTAAAGTATTTTACAAATGCATTTTGCATTGTATTGAAAATATAAGATTTTCCCAGATCCGCCATGAATAAATTGGCTAAGGAGGGGGCTAGAGGAGAGCCCATGGCCATGCCTTTGATCTGTAAATAATAATTGGTGTCATATCTAAAATAATTCTTATCAAGGACTACATCCAATATGTTCAAAAGGAAGTGGGGGGGAGGGAGGCTCTGTAATGTTCTGTTCAAAAAAGTTTTTTCAGCCACTGCCCTGGCTTCAGTGAGTGGTATGGATGTGTAAAGGGAATTAACATCCATAGTAACCAAACATGTATTACTTGTTATATGAATGCCCTCTACTTTCTGAATGAAATGTCCTGTGTCTTTGATATATGATTCAGTTGATGCCACAGCTGGTGATAAAAAAAGAATCAATATATTTTGCTAAAGGTTCCAACAGAGAGCCCGATCCTGTCACAATCGATCTGCCCTTGGGAGGGTGTCCTGGTTTGTGGATTTTTGGGAGGGTATAAAAAATAGGTACTCTTGGATTCTCAACAAGTAAATAATCCCTAATTGACTGATCAATATAACCTAGTATCACACCCTCCTGAACCATGACTTTAATGATATTCCTGATGGAGTCAGTGGGGTCTCTGGGTAATGGACGATAACTTTTCTTGTCATTTAGTTGTCTGTATATTTCTGATTCATAATCTTTCTTATTTTGGATTACCATCGCACCCCCCTTGTCTGCAGGTTTTATGACAAGCTCCTTTTGGGAAGCCAGCTTATTAAGAGTTTCATACTCACTAGAATTCAAATTGAACCAAGGACGATGTTCATTCGTTTCCAATTTTATAATATCTTTCAGGACTACTGTTTCAAAAGTGGAAATCATATGGTTTGAAGTACTGGGGATGAATTTAGATGGCTTTTTATACTTGTGTGTCAGCACTGAGGTATTTTCTCCAAAGAATTCTCTTAATTTTAGTTGTCTCACCAATTTAAATAAGTCTACTCTAGTACTAAAGGCATTGTATTTAGGAGTAGGGACAAAAGACAAACCCTTATTAAGGAGTCTGACTTCTTGGGAAGTCTGCAACTACTGCCAAAAAGATATGCAGGCATAAAGTGGACTGGATGCCAGCCATAGAAACCTTTTACATCTCAATTGTATGCATTTATCATAGACTACACATTTTGTATATCTTTGCCCCTAAAATGTTCATTTTTGAGCCTACAGCCACTGAAACACATGTAGAGAAATGTATGACCTAAAGGATAACTGTGTTCAGTCCACACAGTAGTCCAGAAGGTATGGATTTAGATTAGGTTGATGGTCACTGACATTACTGCAGAGGTAGGGGGTGGGGAGTATCACCAAATGGTAGTTCAGAGCTTTATGATTTTATGTTACCTTGGAGTGGAAAGTAGAGAGGAAAATGATTACTTGTGGCTATTTGTACAATGAAAGCTTTATCAGCTCACAAGGCCATCTGCAATGGCTAACAGAAATGTTTACACTTTTTAAACAATGTAATAAGGCAAGAACACTGGAATTTGTCAAAATATCAACAATACAGAAAAGCAAGGAAAGGTAGTCTTAAATTTATGAACCAGCATTTCTGTCCTTCTTGGTAATTTATCTGTATTAGAATAGTGGAAATGAGTGGCTATACCCACATGCTTTCATTAGCCATTCAAAACCAGCTGTGAATCTTCTCTGAACAAATCCTGATAAACCCTGTATCCCAGCACTTCCCACCACAGAGTGGAGAGAGGATAGGTTATCTTTACATGACATAATGTTCAGAATTATCCAGTTCCTTGCATCACTTCAGGACCAAACTATTTTTTACCTTAATATATAGCATGAGGCTGCATCATTTTTTTCTTTCCTTATTAAAAAGTAAGCCTAGGGATGCAATTTGAATTAACATTCCACAATGGAGGATTATGGGAAGATGTTATCATTGATTTCTACCTTGTACAATCTAGATTGTGTTACCTGCCCTAATGCCCCCTCCCTTTCAATGTTTCATCAATTGGTTATATTTCATAAATTAGTTTATTTATTGGCATTCCATGTGGTTGGTAGTAGACCAAGACCTCCCAAATGCAAGGCCTCAAGATTTACTCAGAAAGCTTAAAGAAGAGGCCACCCCAAATTGTTAAAAGATACAGCTGGATAGTAATCATGCAGACACCCCCCCCCCTTTGGACAATGAGTTAGGGTGGAAATGTACTAATTCTGGATGTACCTGGGAGTAAGTCATTCACTAATTCAATCAAGTGGCTGAAAAACTTATTACTCTGCAAACACTGGTTTTTCTTCACATCCCTCTCCTCAACAATAGAAGGTTGCCTGACACCCATCAGTTTTAATGTCTCAGCCATTAGTGATTGTTAACATTACTGGACCATTGTCTAACAGTAGGAAACTCCATTTCACTCATAACACTGCTTCATGGGGAATATTGAATATAAATATCACCCCAAAATACCACCAAAGTGTGCTCAGATTCCCTGGGGCCATCAGTCTGTTGGTTTGCTGTGTCACCCGGTGCACATAGTTGTACTTCTTCTCTGCACGAATCTCTATTCTTCAGACAGGTATAGTATAGCCCATCATCTTGAACTCTATTCCTCTATCGCAATACATGCTCCTATTCTTTGCTAGCCTTGTGTAATCACTTGAAGCCTGAGTGCTGGTGTGAATACTTCTGAGATTGTTTTTTAATAAGAAACATTTTTTATTTCATTTCCTGGCTGAGAATCTCATCTGTAACTATGGGTATACATAGGTCAAAAGATCCCATAGTTACCCTGCTTCATGCTGCCATATTGAGCTAATTAAAATTCCCCATATTAATATCTGATGTCAGTGGGATTCCCACAAACCACTAATAATTTAGGTAACAATTGTGGGCCTCACAATTGTGATGGGTGTGATTGGTATGGGGGTCTCTAGTCACTGCAGTGTTTAAAAAACACACATTTTTGAAAAATGCACATGAAAAATGTGCACAAACACAGCTTAGTTAATGGGCAAATGCATATAAAAATTGCCATTTGAAAAATGCATAAAATCTGATCATTTGGGTGAGGAAGGAGCATAGAAACATGTATAAATGTCTGTACAGAAATAGGATTACCCACTCTGATGTGGACCCAAGTTAGAACAAGCTTGGTGGTTCTAGAAGAATGAAAACTATGATGAGCTCATGCTTGACAAATTCACACATCTAGTTGTTTTTGAGGGTTGTTTGTAATTCTTACCATATAAATTCTGTACTCATAGTTAGGCCTGTCTACACGAGGGGCAAAAAATCCATACAGGGGGTAAAAAATCTGAAAAGGCAGGTGTTCGAATGTGAATGATCTGCCTACATGATTTTTTACCCCCATAAAGTCTGCATGACCCCATAAAGTCTGCATGATAAAGCCTGTGGTGGTGGCAGTGGGACTGAGAAGGGGTCTGGAGCCAGGGCCAGAGTCCTCCAGAGGAGGAGGACGGGGGATGGAGGAGCAGAGTGGCAGCAGCGGTTGGGTTGGGAAGAGGGTCAGGGTTCTCTGGAGGAGGAGGATGGAGGAGGAGAGCAGCAGAAGTGGTGGGGCTGGAAAGGGGGCCGGGGTCCTCTGGAGAAGGAGGACAGAGGATGGAGGACAAAAGAGGAGAGCAGCAGCAGCAGTGGGGCTGGGAAGGGAGCCAGGGTCCTCCAGAGGAGGAGGACGGAGGATGGAGGACAGAGGAGGAGAGTGGCAGCAGTGGTGGGGCTGGGAAGGGGGCCAGGGTCCTCTGGAGAAGGAGGACAGAGGATGGAGGACAAAAGAGGAGAGCAGCAGCAGCGGTGGGGCTGGGAAGGGAGCCAGGGTCCTCCAGAGGAGGAGGATGGAGGATGGAGGACAGAGGAGGAGAGTGGCAGCAGTGGTGGGGCTGGGAAGGGGGCCAGGGTCCTCCAGAGGAGGAGGATGGAGGAGGGGAGAAGGAGAGCAGTGGCAGTGGTGGGGCTGGTTCTACCTGGAGCTTCAATGAGGCTTACAAACCCTCCAGGTAGAGTGGGGCTCTCTTGGCTTTTCCTTTGCTTCCCTCCAGCTGTTCCACCCTATGGAGGATGAGGATGACAGCAGTGGCGCCATCATCGCATGCCTTTTAAAAAATGGCAACCACCACTGATTCCCTTCTTTCCAACCCCAGCCCCCTGTACCCAGCCAGCCAATCAGGTTGCACTCATGTTTGTACCTGTGCGAACAGGAGTGTTTAAACAGAGGCCCATTCAAACATTTTCTGGTTTAATCCCTGAGATCCAGAGGAAGCCCTAGATCAAAATGTGAGTTTTGCCACCACCACCACAAATGACATGTATTTATTCAAATGGTGGTCTGTACAAATTGGCAATCTTTCAAATAAATATGTGTCATTTTTCATTGTGTAGATGGCACCTTGGTGTTATATTAAATGTGATTGGAAAGCATCTGATTTCTGCTTTCTTTTATCTTACTAATACAGTTTTTGAGTGTTTTATTGAACATTTTCTCATTAATGAAGATGTGACATTCATTTTAGGCTTGAAAATGATCAGTAAGGAACCTTTCTATGCATAATATAGTTGTAGAGACCAGCTCATGATATGAACTAAACCAAAAGCTAGATTAAAAACATAATAAATCATTTTCTCTGTTTGGATGGATGGATCAATAGAATCCAGATAGCCAGTCATTATGTTCTTTTAACTATATTTCATTGGAAATTTATAACCAGCCTTATAACATATTCTTATTAAACTGTGTATCCTTTTAATAGTGTGCAATGGATTATTCTTTAGGTTTCATAACAATTCTCTTTCCTGCTACCCAATAAATAAATGATTGTAATAAAAATGATAGCAATAAAAACAGGGTATTGAATTCTTCTAAATTATTCCTTACAGAAGCATGGAAAAGACTTCCTCAGATAGAGAGATGGAACAGTTTCTTAATACAATGATTTACTCTTTTAATAAAAGAAACCATAGGAGTCTTTTGCCCGTGAAGAAGACAATTGCAAGAGAAAGTTTAGAATCTACATTCTGAATGCTTATGCCACAAATCTATTTGATCATCACACATTGAGTGCTAAATGTAATAAATTAATTCTGTCTTGTGATTTTAATTGCCATTCCTTAGCACAGGCTGGGCAACTGTCAGGGGCCACAGAGCAGTACTGGTCCCCAGAAGATCTCGGAGGGGTGCACCCACTCCCACTACACTCTGCACAAAAATCAATTCTTTTTTACACCCAAAGGCCCTCTAGGAGTGTAGGGGCAATTTTACCAGGAATTTGGGAACTTGGACCATCTTAAGCCTAGGAAAAGCCTTATTTATAACAGGAAGTGATGTAGAAGTCAACTGCTGTTTCACTTCCTGATAGAAAAGAAAGATCTCTGGAATGAAAAAGGTCCCAGGGGACAAAAATATGGTGACATTTCATTCATGCCCCCCCCGAGGAATTTTTTGGGGAAAACTTTTGCGAGAGGCCTGGAGGCCAAAAAATGGCTCTTTCCCCACCCCTGAAATTATTGTACTCTGTTGATTCCCATTAAATATTGTTTAAAATGTGTGGGCATAGGCTTCTTATTTGCGAATAAATAAATAAATAAATAATGGTAATTATACAGATAGTTTGGAACAACCTGTATTAACCTATCTACTTCAACTAATTTGAATGGTTTTTAATTATTTTAACTATGATGTGTAACAAATTCTTCTTTTAAGAATGTCTCAAAATGTCACCCCAAATAAAACAAACCATGAAAGAGGAAATTTTAAGACACTGCTCTTATATGGAGGTCTGATCAGGCACCATATCAAAACAGATTTGAAGATAACTAGGATGAGACAAAGACTTGTGCATAAAAGTTGTAAATAATGTATGCAGCAGGTATTTCATAGTTAAAAAAAGTTGTAACTGCCATTGACAGTGGAGGGCTCTGACCCACATGGAGTGCACCCTTTGGAGGCCATCATGTCCCCAGGCACATGTTCTCTCTGTGACCTGGGGTGAAGCCAACATGGTGTAGGAAACCTGGTGCTTTTAAGCTTCCAGAAACTCCTAGAATGAAGAAGCAGAACAGCAATCTCGGTAAAGTTCTGACTCGAAACATGACTCTCAGTATGCTGTCTCCTAGAATGTTTGGAAGTTAGGCTAAAGAGTTTACTTTAACCTGCCTGATTAGTATTCTTAATAACACAGCAATTTAGCCTGTTCCAATTCAAAACAGGCCATGCAATGACAATTTCTCCTCACGATAATATGCAGATCCACGACAACAGTCTAAGGACTGTATCCAATGGTAGTTTCCTGCTATCACAACAACTTGTGTCAGTGGAATGGAGTCTCTCTCCATCAGCTGGGTTAACCTCCCCGCCATCTTTTCTGGAAAACTCAGGATTCAAACCTGGAAGAATTGTATACCATCACTGGATGCAGATAGAATTGCTTATCACAAGTTAGTGTAAGAAGGGAATTATTCTCATGTAGCCTCCTCACATGTAGCCTCCTCTCATGAAAACTCCACTTGCATCCAGGAAGAACATGACATTTACCCTCCTCTTACTTCGAATCAATGCAGTCTGAGAAGGTCTGCAGCATAGGCTTTTTTTTTTTTACACTGAATGCATCAGCAGTTCTGAGTCTTATATTTAAAAGCTTGAACTAACCTAGTGGATCACCTAATTTATCTCCAAGTACTTTTTATACAGAGGGCCTAAATACCCTAAAGGCACCAGATCCTGTCTGATCTTGGAAGCTACTTGGATAGGAGACTGCCAAAGAATGTCAGGTGCTGCAGGCTATATTTTGGAGGAAGGAACTGGCAAAACCATCTCTAAGTATTCCTTGCCTAAGAAACCCTATAAAATTCATGGGATCATGGGATCACCATAAGTGAGCAGGTGATTTGAAGGCACATACAGACCCACTGTTTATATACAAATGTATGTAGGCGCTTCATACCTGGTCAAATTACTGGTTCACCCTGCCCCTCCACTATGCTCTCTGACCATCTGCAGAAATCCACGGTCATGAGAAAGGAAAACTTGTCAGCTCAGCTGGACATAATAGCAGTGGCAGCTAATGTAACTCCAGTGAATTGGTGAGGTGAATCTGCTCTGAGGTTTAGGCTGAACTTTAGAGAAGCTATCCAAGGTTCCGAATGTATTTTGTGGCTAGAGCTTAGCACCTTGGACAAACGACCTTGAACATGAATGCTACCACCCTAATCATTTACTGATTTATATTGTTTTGTTACAAATTGATGTTGAACCCTGAACCAAACAAGAATCCTTTACATTGGACAGATGCCTGATGAAAACATTGTAGATTTTGGTAAGACCTGGTGAAATATGGGCAAAAAGATCGGAAATGTTCATTAAGAGAGCTTCACCTTTTGACCCAAATTCACACTATATTTTATAGATGAAGTTTAACAGTAATCTTATTTCAGGTTTGGTAACTAATTTACATCAGATTTGGTATGGGAATTAGTGGGTCTGGATAGTCCTCTTAGTTTGTAGTATCCTATTTCAGCATTGCTATATTTGATAACCATCATGACCAGTCTACTGTTCATTATGTTCATTACCATGAAAGCAAAGCAGGAAGGAGTATGATACAATTTAAAATACAATTATTTGGGTTGGTGAGATGAGGTTATGAGCTGATCCAGTGAAATCAATGGAACTTTGGATAGTCATGAGACTTGTGTTAGTTATTTTAATGGGTCTACTGTAAGCATTGCTAAGTCTGGATCCAACTTACTGCATTTCTTTTAAGAAGTGAAGTAATGGAATCAGTATGTGCATCCAATTTTTTTACCTCTCAAGCAAAGATTTGCAGGCTGTATGCTCCAGGGTAGAAGTCATAAACCTCAGGGACTATCTTCAGCTACTTCCTCCCTTGGTTAAAGTGAAATCTAAATGGAAGAAATGTTCCAGTACAGATAATGCATAAAATGAAACTGCTATAGTAATGAATGTTGAATGCAATGTTTGAAGTTAATGCAAAAGTTGAAGGTAATTTATAAACCTTACAGGGTTTGGGTACTTTGGGAAATTAAAGTATATGATTTAATATCCCCTTCCTTGATTACTGCTTAAAATAAAATAGCTTGAACTGTGGCCTGTAGTTCGAGATTAGTAGGTTGGGTGATGAAAGAAAAGCCAGAATTGTGTGCAAGTCTATGAATATGAATACTTATCTACAGCTCTGGCCTTAGTTTAATGTAATGTTATCCCTGTGTAACCCAGGAACTTATCTTTAATTTATAATAAAAAATCATATAATCCTGTGCATAACTTTATTGCAAATAAAAGACAATGTTTAAAATGCCATTTTTAAGGACTGTTCTTCTTTATACCTTTACCATTAATTATCCCAATGCAGAGCAATGTATGTGAGGAGATCAGTAAGTGAAATAGAACTTTTACTAGGCTATGGTTAAAGCCTCTCTCCCTAGTGGTAGATAACAAAAATCTATGACCTTTTCCAAAATTCTAAGTACTGCTAGATCCCATCCAACTACTAGACCAGAAGTGGTGGCTGAAATATAAGATTTTGTGAATAAAACCAGGGCCCAACGCCTCCAGGGTCCTAATGGTTCTTCTGTAGAATATGTCAAGACTGCTACCTTATGTGATATACTGTATCACTGCAGCTTCTCAATAAAGAACCTTCTGGATACAGACCCTACCCAGTCTGCCCATTGGTTTCTCCTGAACAGCAAGATTATAAGAGGGCTTCCCATCTCAGTGCAACGGTATTTGAGCAATGATCCAGCTGACTTGTTTATAGTCTTGCTTTTTGTCCTGACTCTTAGCCTATTCTCTCACTAGTCTTCTGAATTGTCCTCTGATCCTGATTTCTGTTTAGACCTGACTTCTTACTCCTGACTGCCCACAACCCAGCCTTGATGGGATGGTACCTCATGTGCTCAGTGGTGTCTGGGTGTAGTGAGAGGGTGGCAAAACTTCTATGCTTCTATCCTCACTTTTCCTTCAAGATTTAGAAATATCTTCACAAATGCTGATTTTGGGGGGAATCCTCTCCTATTTTAAAATGGTCAAAAGTCATCGTGATGGTTGTTGTATAAAGGTGCTGTGATCTGGGAGCCCTTTGAGCTTCAGGGTCATCAGCTTGAGTTATGTGGTTCAAACCTAGCAGTGCCTTTTTTTTTTTTTACAAGTTCAGATTATTCGTTTTTCTAGTCCAGGACTGTCTGATTTTCTTAGGTCTCATCAAGAATCCATTCCAACTATGCACTGTCTGGTTCATATAAAAAAGGAAATATAATCCTTCTTTGGACTGCACATCAAGGGTGTTTTACTGTTAAAAGATGGAAAACAGATTATGTAGTAGGTGCTTTGAATGTGCATGCCTGTCATTTGGAAATAACTCACCATGGGCTATGGATGGCTTTCCTTTGCCTCATCAACAATGACAATAATTAATTAATTAATTAACATCCCACCTTTCTCCCAACCTAGGATCCAAGGTGGCATATAACATTTTAAAAGCACAATACATTTTTTTTAAAAGTTAAAACACAATTAAACTAAATTTCTGTTTTAAAAGCACAAGTTAAAAATATTTAAAATTGCATAAAAGGATATTTATAAACATAATAAAATTAAAAAGCACCCCCATTAAAAGCTTTATCTGCACTTACACTAAAAACCAAAACCTTCCTTAAATAAAAAGGTTTTTACCTGCCAGGGAAAAGACAGCAAGGAGGGGGCCAATTAGATCTCCTGGAGAAAGGAGTTACATAACTTAGCAGAAGCCACCAAGAAGGCTCTCATATCCTCACCAGACATACCTGGGATGGTGGTAGGACCAAGAGAAAGCCTTTTCCTGAAGCTCTTAGAGCATGGTCAGGTTCATATGGAGATACATTTTTTCAAATACTATGGGCCCAAGCCAGGCAGACCTTTAAAGGTCATAGCCAGCACTTTGAATTCTGCCCAGGAATGGACCAGCAGCTGGTGGAGTTGTTTTAGCAAGGGGGTTATATGATCTCTGTAACTTGTCCCAGCCAGCAACCTGGCCACAGTATTTTGGACCCACTGGAGTTTATGAACAGTTTCCAAAGGCAAGCATCACATAGAGTGCATTACAGTAATCCAAATGGGATGTAATTAAGCCATGTGTCACCACAGCCAGATCTGAAGTCGCAAGGAATGTGCACAGCTGGGGGTGCAAATGAACTCCTAGCTGCCACTGAAATCTGGGCATTCAGTCTCAGATCTGAATCCAGGAGCAGGCTCGAGCTGTGAACCTGAGATTTCAGAGCAAGTGTAACCCCATCCAACACAGGCTGAACCCCCTTTCCCCTAATCCACCTTTTGACTGAACAAGAGCAACTCTGTCTTGTTTGCATTAAGTTGCAATTTGTTTGCCCTCTTCCAGTCATTACTGACAGCAAACATTTAATACAGACAGCTTACTTAGAATTGGATGGAAAGGAGAGATAGAATTGGGTGTCACCATACATCCAGCTCTAAAACTCTGTATAATCTTCCAGCAGTTTTGTGTAGATTTTAAATAGCATGTAGGACAAAATTGAGTTCTGAGGGATGCTGCAGGTCAATATCCATGGATGTGAACAGGAATTGCCCAGCTGTGTCCCTTTTGAGTTTGCCCCTCCAAGAAGGACTGGAACCACTGCAGAACAATGCCCCCAAATCCCATCCCGGAGAGGCAGATCAGAAGGATACCATGGTTGATGGTATCAAAAGCCACTGAAAGATCCAGGAGAATGAACCCCCACACACCCATTTAATTCCTTGCATAGATCTTCCACCAAGGTGGCCAAAGCTGTCTCTGTCTCATAGCCAGGCCTGAAGTCAGAATGAAATGGATCCAGATAATCCATTTCATCTAGGAACCCCTGAAACTGACATTTCACCAGATGCTCTAGAACCTTGTCCCAGAAAAGAATATTGGAGACTAGCAGCTAGTTATCCAATGTAGTTGGTTCAGAGAATTTTTAAAATGTCAAGCCATTCTCTTATCAACCAAGGATTTTTCTTTTCAAGTAAAAATAACAGAAAGTACTAGAAAAGCCAGAAGCAATGCAATGAACATCATGTTTTTCATCATTGCAATGAGTAATATGAACAGATTACTTTTCAAACTCCATAAAGAAGAAAGGAACTGGTTAGCGTCATAAAGGAAACTTCTATGCTCTGATGCATGTGTTCCCCTCCATTTTTTCATACCCCTCTCTCTGGTTCATAACCATACTCATCATACTTATTCTTAGAATGATATAGAATCTTGAATTATTCAATTAATATCTTTGTACTGCTTTTTAGAGAGCACAGTGCTATACAGTTGGATTTGGATTGTATTCCAAATCATAATGAAAAGTATGTGAAAACTTTGCCTTTGGAGAAAAAAAAAATAGTAATCATTGTTTTCTGCTCCTAAAGCAATAAGACCTAAATTTTCAATGCAGAGCAAGATTTAAAATAAAAATGGCAACTAGAAAATAATGCTAGAAGAAAAAAAAATGTGTTTCTAGTCGAAGAAGAGAATATAATTCCCAGCTGATAGAAAAGCTTACAGGCTTTGGTGTTTTTAAATCACATCAAAAAACTTTGTGATTTTCCCCCTCATTCATTCATCAACCCCCACCTCTTCCATTGAAAAGCACACATTTTCAATACTTACTCCACAAGGCAGAAAGCTTTTAACCACCTGCACCCATTATTTGACTATTCTGAGCCATAGAATCATCCAGTGGCTGAACACCATACTCTGGGGTCATGGAGGAATAACACAAAATTCATCCCAACAGGAGAGAAAAGTGAAGAAAAGCTGTCACAGTTTGTTCCATTCCACATATAGAACAAAGTAAATCAAAGTGTATAATTTAGTAGAGAGATTTGGTAGAAGCAATATGTGGAAGAAATCTAATGTTGTGTAGTGGCTTGAATATTGGATTAGGAATATTTGACTAGGATACCAGGAGAACAGAGTTCCAAGTCCTGCTTAGCCATGGAAACACTGAGTGGCCTTGGATAAGTCACACACTCTCTCAGCCTCAGATCAAGGCAATGGCAAACACCTCTAAACAAATCTTACTAAGCAATCCCCATGATAGGTTTGCCTTAGAGTCACCATAAATTGGAAGTGACTTGAAGGCACCCAACAATGAGAACAAAATGTGAAAACAACCCTAGTCATAGTTCTTCTGAGGGGCCTGCTGAAGGTTCTAGCATCAGTTCTGCTCATGATCACTGTTACCATGATGTAAGGCACAGTAGAGAATGGAGCCAAATGACTCATGAGCAAAGCTCTAGAGATTTACGGGCCTATCCTGCAATAAGCTCATGTTCCAAACTGGGAAAAACATACTTACTCAGTTCTGAGTATAGATGCATTGTTAATGGGGAACTGGTTATCATTTTCTATATTCTCAGGTGTTAGCTAACATGGATTTATCTACAAGAAGAAACAAACATAATTTCTTGCACCATCTTGGTTTTGTTCTGTTAACACTATTTATGAGTGGCACTCATCATGCCTTAAACAGGTCTAGTTGTCGCACGTATTGTCATGACTGCTGGACTGTTTACTCACAGGGAGGCAAGAATGGGAAGGAACAATAGTTTGAACAAATAAAGTATATTTCACATTTAGAAATGGGTTAACTGATTTCTGCTTCAGATTTTGATTTTCTTTACAATTCTTTAACATCACTGAAGTAAAAGTATGAATTCCAGCCACTGTCTCAACATACACAGAAATAAGGGTTTTCTTAATAAATATTTAGGATAGCTTCTCTCTGCTAATCACCACTGATGCTGGAACTTCTCCAGTCTATGTCCATCCCACCTCCATAACATCAGGTCTTGTCTCCTACAACTTTTTGAAACAAATGGATGTTTGGATAAACAGAGCAGCCCAGAATCCACATGTAAATAGATCTTAATCTTACCTGTATGCTATACATTATTCACTGCACCAGTCTGCCTCACAGGTGAAAGTGTGAATTTGAGGGCCAATGAGCATTAGATTCGGTACACCATGTTTACAGAAACACCCATGCTTCAGCACTTTAACCTAACCAAGTGTGAAACATTGATAGTGTTCAACAGACCTAAACATTTCTCATTTTGTATCTATTCCATGATGGCCTAATGACCTGATGTTAGGCTGCACAGTGTGAAATATCTCTGGAAAGTGGTCCAGGACTTATCGAATCCAGACTCATATTGCTGCAGTTGGCACTGAATTGTCCCTTTGCCTTACTTTTATATAACCAAACCAGCTACTCCTTAAATATCACTGAGAAGCAGATTAATTTTTATTTACAGGTGAAAGATCTACATTTCTATTATGTGTTTGTTTATCTAAGATACTTGTATGCCTTCCATCATAAAATCTTAGTTCATAGGACAGTTGTAAAATGTAACAGTGCCATCTCAGTAAAATAATGCAATAAAATTCTAAACCAATGCTTACACAGTAAAATGGCAGGGAAGAAAGTGTCTAACAAAATGTTTAAAAGATGAAACCTTAAAATGGTTGAAAGAATGAAAATGTTTTAGCTAGAGATGAAAAAGAAATTGAGAAAGGCAATAACGTTGAAACTGACATATTTTCACACTATTAATTTTAACCTAGGACTTAATAGGTAGCAGAGTGACCCTATGGCAAACTTCATTGCAGGAAGATATTCCACAACTGGGATATAAGAAAAGAAACAGCAACAACCCTCTTCTTCATTGTCATCTAGCTCAGGAGGAAATAATCTATCTGACAGTTTTTCTTTTTTTCATATTTCATTGTTTTTCAATTCCTCTCATCCTGTTTATGAAGAAATTGGCATAACTTGGGAAATTATTATTTTAAGAATGAACAGAAGGCAGCTGGTGGGCTTGACGGGTGGCCGGTTTGTGGCCCAGCAGGCTCCTGGAGCCTGGCCAGTCTCCCCCTGGTCTCATGCAGTGGCATGTCAGCAGGCATGGGGGCCGCTATGTTGGGCCTCTTCTTCCTGGCCTGCCCCAATTGTCTGGCATGGCCCGGGGGTCTTCCGGTGGTGCGGCCAGATGATGCTGTCCTTCACAGCATTTTACAACGGCTGCTGACCAAGTGGGAAGGCCTTGTGTTAGTGGCTGTTAGGGTTGGTGGAAGGCTGGCCCCATTGGCAACCACCTTTTATGGTGGTTGGCATGGGTCCCAATCCAAATATTGGTTGGGGGAAAAGGTCTCCCTCAAGGTCTAGGTCATGTTCATGACCAAGTTCAACATCAAATTCAAGTTCACAGAGACTCCCTTTCTTTTGCCATAACCTTGCTTGTTTCACAGGGAAGGGGAGGGTCATCAGGTGGGTCGCCTGGCCAGGAATCCTCCCCTCCATGCTGAGTGGTGTCAGTAGTGACTGGCAGTGTCATTAGCCAACAATGGGTTGGCTAATGAAGGAATCCGGACCCATGTTGTGTACACCAACCATTATCAGCCATTATCAAAGTTGTGGCCTTTTATTGCCATATATACTCTACCTTATATATATTCTACCTCATATATATTCTACCTCATACTTATGCATATCATCTACTATGTTTAACCTCATTACGTATCTCAATGTATTTTCTGAAGATATACTGTATCAGTATCTTGTGTTATATGGGTGAGGAAACAGTCCAACTTGGGCACCCACAACTATATTATCACTTGCCTGCACTGGCCAAATTCAGTAGGTACAGCTGTGCCCAGTATAGAGAAGCTCCTGTCACACTTGCCATGTAGCCATTAAAGATGACAAGTTGGTCATGAAAATGTTTAAAAAAGACAAATACAGTTGAACACACGGGGATGTACATCCAGACTCTTGCAAAGCTATGCCTTGAAAGGCTTCCACCTGCATGGGTTAATCTGTTGGTTTCACTTTCTCCTGAATTTGGATTTTTTTTAATAAAAAGACAAACCCAGGTTCTTCTTATACAATTTATGATGAACTTTGCCAATTTGGGAAAATTGTTGTCCAAAAAACCCAAACCCAAATCAAATGAAAGTCTTACCAATTCCTATTGTGAAGGTGTGGTTGCTGAAAGGCAGTGTTCAGTGGAAGATTCGATCTTATTAGGCCCTAAAAGTGTCATTTCTATTCATGACATGATATGTTTTGAACAGAGCATAATGTGAGGGTTTTAACTGATGGAATTTGTGTGTGTGTGTGTGTGTGTGTGTGTGTGAGGGTGGTAGAATCAAGACCACTCTGTCCAAGGAAGAAGGTTTAACCAATCCCTCCCTACACTGCCTTGCAGACAAAAATGTCTGCATACTGCAGTTAGCAGCAAAACAGTGTTATTCTCTTTAGTGTCATGTGATAAACTTCCCCTCCATATGAGCAATAGTCCCAATTCAAAATCAGCCCACCATGACATGATGGTTTAGCCATCACATTTAATTTCACATGTACTTAGACCCCTGGTTTCTAAGAAACAACAAGGTCATAAAGCCCAACAAACTTCATTTTTTTGGAGCAAGACACATTTCTCATGAAGAAACTGGTCCCCCCACCAGCATATAAAGTATGATTTCTTAGAGAGCCATGAGGACATTAATCCAAAACTATGCCATTTTATAGATGGTGTTTTATATTTGAAAAGTAGTTTGTGAAGTGGACTGCAGAGTTACCACTTGTCAAGAGCAAAATGTCCACCACAGATGTTTCTGAGAATATACAGGAACAACTTATAACAATGGCCCATTGCTTAATATTTGCATTTATTTTGAAAATAGAGCCATCGGTGTATGCAGCTATAGAGATGACACTTCACTTGACCTAATGTGTCCCATAAATACTCTTTTGTGGTGAAGAATGGAATGGATACTGAAACCTTTTCCAAATTACTTGCAAATCATTCCAAATTTGGAACATAAGTTCAGTTCCCTCAAAACAGATCTTAACAGTTGTTTTTTCCCTCTGATTGGTGAAACAGAATGAAATGACTTGTTTTATACACAGATCAGCTTAACTGCATTTCCTTCCTGCCCAGAAAAAGCTATTCACTCCCTAACAAGGGCTTCCAGCAACCTCAAGATTCCCTGTGAAATAAGGTTTGTATTTTCTTTTTATATGTATAGTAGAGTTCAACCATGCTGCTGCACTAATGTCATAACCGAAGCCTCCTACAAGCATTTCAAACTGCTGAAACACTTTGAAACCGAGAGTGCTAAAGTGAGTTTTTAGCCCTTTTAAGCAAAGTACAGCTTCTCTGGGGCTGGGAGCAGGGGAGAAAGACAAAAGGAAAAGGGGAAGGGGAGAGAAAGGAGAGATGAGTGCAACTCCACAACTGATATAAAAGAAACAGTAAAACATTCAGACAGGTTAAGGGAGGGGGAACCTTCCAGACATGGAGAGAATGAGAATAAAGTTAAACCAAGACTTTTTCCATTTCTTTTTGTGCAACCACCCGTGGGGAATGCTTTGACGCCAAAACAGTGTGTAGATAACTAAAGTCTCTTCTTTCTTATAGACTGTAAAAATAGAAAGTTGTTCTAGGATTATTTTGCAGTTCAGGTGTTTTTGTGGCTAGCTTGAATTTCTATAGGAAATATGTTCAACCTACCTTGAACTATTCTCTTGTGGCTTTCTTTTAGAATAATATTCTACTCCTTTCATATTTTCCTCCTTCTGTTCCATTGTTTTCTCTTCAGCTTTGCTTTCCATTGAGAGATTAGGGATCATTCAAAATGGACATGCTTGACCTAGGTATATACTGCATTCTTGATGCCAAGCCAATCTTTGCTGTTCCTTTCAAAGGCCAGAGCACAGTACAGAGTACATCCCTGGGAGGTAGTATAAAATATTGTCTGCTACTGTCAATTAGTATTCACCTTTGAAGTGCAGTGGTTTTCATGCACTTCAAAGTGCTTCTTTATGGTGAAAGCTTTATCAAAAGTAAAGGTCATGTCCAGGACCTGAAGGATGACCCTGTCTAGGCTTTGTTCAAAAGCCCTTTAAAGGACCGAATGATGTAGATGAAGGCTGAACCATGGCAAAAGCACTGTGCTGGGATGGGCAGGTTGGGAAATTTTGCTGCCTGGTGCTTCCATTCCATGTACAAAAGCCACCAGGATTGGCAATGGGACCTTTTATCAGTTGCTTCAATATATGAGCCAGACCCTTGATTGTATTAAAACTGGCTACAATGTTATTGGCATAACCATTACATAGTGTGAAGGTGAGGAGAGGATGGAGACCTGTGTCTACATAGTTGGTTCAGCCACCATTACAAATTGTCTATATGTGGTGGACCAGCCTGTCTCATGCTTGAAGCCATCTGTTTCCTGATTATGGGAGAAAGGGGCTAGGCTCAAGAGGCTGCCCCACATTGCTCAAATATATAAGCCAGCCCCCTGTGTTCTCCCTCTGCTGCCCTTGCCCATATTAGTGAATGTATTAGTGTTCAGGTCTCCCCTCACTCACCTTAATCACCCTCATCACGACATAAGATACATCATCCAGAACACTGTCCATTCATATTTAGCAACACTTATACAGGTGTGCTCCAGCATCCTCCCACCTGTCCCTATTCTCTCATGAGAAGACCCTAGGGAACGGTTCCCCCCAGGGATACTCAAACTGAACTGGTGGGTGGGTGCTAGAAAGCTAACAGCCAAAAGAGGCTGGGCCTAAACTGAGGAGATCAATACATAGTCTGCTCAAGTCTCACAAGAAGAGACCCTCTTGCAAGATTACCCAGTCTCATGAGACTAACTGGTCTTGTGAAATTACAGCCTCTGTGAGATCTTGTGATGGCTGTATACTGCAGCTATCGCAAGATCTCCTCCTTCATATGCAGAGTGTCTGGCTGAGTAAGCAGCTTGGTGGGGCACAGAGTACAGGTGAGTTCACTGCAATAGGCCTACTTCTCTTGAGGTATGTTCAGGGGGCAAACTGATGATGTGACAATGTCATTCACTACACTTGAATACAATAGGCTAGATCAGGAGGTTTAGGCAAGGCCATGTGACATATGCTCACCCCTCTAACACCATACTTCTATTTCCACTGCTTCCCAGCATCACATTCCCTAATGGTAGGGCTTAAATGTTCACATTTAAAAACTCCTTCTAAAAAGGTAACTATGGTTATGTTTGAAGTAAAGTTGAGTGGAAACTAAAATCCTCCCACAAAATGGAAGGGGGAAAAAAGGAAGTGGTTGTCAGAATCAGTCCTGGATATGACCTTCTCCTGCCAGGTTTCAGTGCTGTTCTATTTCAGCTCTTATCATTTTGCAGCTAATTGTGTTTGCAGTCTTTGGTGCTTGCTAACAAGTTTCTACTCTACTGAGAGACAAGGGAGGATATATATGCGACTGTACGATTAAAATGTGCACCTGGGGCTGCTGTGGGAATAATGGGGTGTCTCCACTCTCCATGAGAAAGGGGGTGGGGTGATGGACAGCCAATGACTGCCAGATTTGTAGATTGCAAATAATTTTTATTCTAATGCTTTGTAAATAGTTTTTATTCTGAGCAATGATTTTGTAGGGCTTGCTCTTTAGATTAACATACGAATAAAGTTTATTGTTAACTGTGAAACTGCTGGTTACTGAATTTGAAGAAGCCAGTACGTGACAGTGGTGCAGTTACAATGGATAATGGTGAGCCCCATCCTTGAAAAGTGTAGGAGAATTTCTTCTCTTCCAAGAGAAATTCAGTGAAACCTCCAGTTTTCTGCCAGTTAATACTGGAATGTTAGTGTTCATTTGTGCACAGCTCTCATTTGATTATCATTTTTAAAAATCATCTGTATGCTAATTCTGTTTCTGGCCTCTCCACCCCCCAGTGTCACTGATGTGCCTCTGGGGACATGCCTCCTCCCCTATAATGCTGCTCCTTCACTCTCATGTCATGCATTTTAAAGATAGTATGAAGACTACCTAGTAACTAGGGTGAGGTGGGTGGGGTTGAATAATTCCCCTATTTTCCTATACCCTCCAACATTTCACAGATGAAAACTAAGCCATGTGTGGCCAAGCAACATCAGAGTGTACTGGTAAAAATGTTAATGGCAAAAATTAATGAAGGAGAACACACAAGCTCTCCTCTCCTCTCTCCTTTCTTCTCCCCATACTGTATTAATTAATAGAAAACTATTTTTACACTTTGAACTCAGTTTGCACCAATGAAAGTAAGCTGAAGGGAAAATGGAGGTGGAGAAAGCAACTGGGATTTTTTAATTTTTTTATAATATTTGATAATGTGGGACAACAGATAATTAACTGGGATTGTCCTTGCCAAATTGGGATGGTTGGAAGAAAAATAAGTATCATAAAAGCAAGACAAAAGGGAAGTGTTCAATTATTTCCCATTTTATTTGTGGTAGCAGTAATTATGCACAGCAAAATTCCAGCTGTCAAGACTGCCATCTTAATTTCCCAGAGTTCCTCTCTGGGCTCAGTGTGGGCTGAGAAATGAAAGGGTTGAGCAGGCATGTAGAGCTTTGCTCCACAGGCATATGTCCACTCTACAAAAAAGAAGGAGGCAGGGAGGGAAGGAAAGATGTTCCTACTGTAACTTAATGTTTCATGCATCCTGAAGTCCAGTTGCAGCAGCACTATTGCCCACACTGGCCTATGTAGATCATTGGCATGCCTCGGATTTGTTTGTAATTTGAAAGGTTAACGTCTAGACTTTTGCAGTTCAATTGTTTATGGAATTTAACCCACTCTTTCTCTCATAACCTCTGGCATATTGCACCTGGTTGTCCCCCCTTTACCTCACAATATCCCTGTTAGATACAGCAAACTGGGCTGGGTGGTTTAATGTATGGGCTTCATAACTGCTTGAAAGTCATAGCTGATTTTCCGTTGTTTATCCAGCCTTTCTGTTATGATGCCACTGCCTCTGTTGCGTACATAGCCACTAAAAACATCAACTCCTCGGGACAGGGGATTTCTCCATTCTGGGCATTTGTGGTCTGAAGGCTCTGAAATCTGTGAGTGTGCACTTCCCTGACTGTACAGTGAACAACGCTACAAGGAAGGGTGGTGGTGTGATGGCCTCCAGGAAGAGAGGCCAGAATCTTCTGTAGTTGGTATGTGATGCCAAGTGCTGGTCATGTGACAGGGGAGGAGACAGAGGTTATTTAATGCCTTACTTCCCCTTTGTGTATCCTCTTTGCTCTTCTTGCTACAGCCCACTCTCAGTGCAGTGTGAGCTAAGCTGGTCGCTTCTGGGCCAGGTAGGAATTTTTTCCCCTTTACTTTTTTTTTTTTTTTTTTTTACCTACCCCATATTGTTTCTGATGGAACTTGGAGAATTGGTTATGGGTGATGTTTAAAATAGGTTCTCACTTGGCTGGTTATGGGGGGGGGTATTAGATCAGTGTACACCTTGGCACCCTTTTGGTGAAGGGTTGGGCTCTGGAACAGCCTCTACAGGTTGTGAGACCTGGGGGGGATGGAGAAGGAGTCTGTCCTTGGGCCAACCTGGGGGTTTACACTCTCCTAAAATGTGATGGGGGGGGGGAATCCCCCTGGGTTTGCCTTCCAGTAAATGACTGTCCAGGGAGCAACCAATGGTTTTTGGATTGTCCCTGGCTGTCTGATGTTTCACTCAAGGGGAGGCTGGGGATGCTGGTTACAGGTTGATGCCTGGGCCTCAGCCAGACCCACATCAGGTTGCTCACCCCCTGCTTTGCTTATCCCCAGGCCCAAATTCAGTTAAATAGGGTATAGGTCAATAAAGTGGCATTTATTCAACCCATTTACTTGTGTCTGGTCTTGTTATTTCATGGTTGGTCATCAATAACCACAGTGCAGTAACAGAAGATTATTATTATTTTTTCAGTGTTATGTATGCAGTGGTTATTTCTGGTGTTTTGATCCTGAAGATATCTTAGAGAAACAGTGAGTGAAGGAAAGCAGAGTGGACACAGATATATTGGTTCAGTCCATGGGTTCTCCATTAACTTCCCTGTCATAATGATGTAATTTAGCTAGTGAAATAATAAGCTACACAAAAAATGATGACTCATTAACAATGATTGCCTTTCTCCCCTAATTATTGAGCAAAGTGAGTGAAAGTGGTCTTAAAGAAATCTTCTGTCTTCAAAGACTGTTAGAGTTTCTAAATAAGTGGCTAGAGTACAATCAAAATTAAATGGCTACCTGTTTAACTGAAGATTTCTACTCAATAATTCTTAATATTACATTGCCCAATTTTACTGCCAATTTGCCAGTCTTATTATATAAGGGAAATGTATATTTGTGGCCAGTTCCACTGAGACCCATGAAACCACTCAGGTGAAAACCAATTACTTACATGCAATTTGCAGGCCTGGGCTTTTTCATGGATCACAATTCCCTGGTATCCAGGGGCAAAGCAAATTTTACTGGATAGATGTCAGTCAGCTACACAGAGGTATTCTGAAAAGGATAGAAAGGGAAATGGGAACATTCTACTAGGTATAACTGATAGAGCCCTAAGTCATAATTTAAGTGTGTTGCAGGTCTGAGTGATCTAACATGGATCATCTTCATGGCTGGATGGATGAATGTTGGATCTATATACATTGTTCCATTTTTGTCCTCACCATCTGATACAGAGCTGCCCTCAGTGAACCATCTAACCTTTGGAAAAATGTGGCACTTTATTATTTCAAGGATGGGGGATGTTTGGCCTTTCAGAGGTTGTTGGATTGCAGTTCCCATTCTCTCTGACAATTGGCTATGTTAAAATCAGTAAAATAAGCATCACACTCTGTGAAATACAGTATATATTCTTGGTTCAGAGTTGGAAAGTTTACTTATTTGGATTTCAACTCCCAGAATCCCATATGGTCCCTGACTCTGCTGGCTGCTGGCACCAGTACAAAAAATAACTTTTCTAAGTTCTGGCACTAATGGAATAAAAGGTATTGACTCATGAGAATGCAAATACTGGGCACTTCTCACTGGTACAGTGATATTTCTTTGGCTAGAGACCTTGTATTATTTGATTGTACGATTCTGCTTCAGCTTTGCAAGATTCACAGAATATGAAATTTTCTGCTTGTTATTTAGTTTTGAACCTGCATGCTTTTTGCTCACAGGTTTTTTTTCCTCTTAGAATTTAATCTACCCAGTACTCTCCTTGGCATTCAATGTAGTGTACAATATCCTTAGCATACTTGGATGCTAACAGTAATAGGATATTAGGATTAATTCTAAACCATTCTGGTATAACTTCTGAATATGAACCCAAGTGTATAGCTTTAGGAAATGGCAGCAAATCATATTTTGTATGCTCTTACTGATCCTGCTACACAGGCTGCATGCTGCAAGTGTAAATTTGGCTCATACATTGTACGTCAAAAAGCTTGACAACAATGGATGGAGACAGGAAATCAAATTTAAAACCAATTTCCCCATTAAAATGGAAACAACAATTTAAAAGTAAAACATTGGTTAGCATCTTTGCAGGCACTTGCTGCTTATTATGACTGACATTTAAATATAACTGTGGTCAATCATGTTGTTTCATGTCAAATACTAAAGAGAAAAATGCCAAACAAAAAGTTTCTAACCAGTCATACAGCAACAAAACTAATGGGATATTCTTGCTTCCTGCTTTTCAAAGGATGGTATCCATTTGAGCATTGTTAAAATGAATGTGACTACAAACTGCTGAAGAAGACTAAATAGGCAAGTAGGCAGGTTAGCATTTATTTATTAATTAAAACATTTCTTAATTATGTTTCTGCCTACAAGGATCTTCAGGGTGATAATTTGTTTTTTTAGAACAGTGTCATACAAACAAAACTAAAAATAGAAAAAAACAAGGTCATCTTTAAATCCCATGCTTTGGAATTAGCTCCTATGCACAACTTGCATTGTGCAAATTATATGGTATTTTCTGATCCCAATGAGAATTTGGGTTTATTGTGTGGTATGCAAATGTCACACATCCAAAGGGAAAGTTTGTGTCTTTAGAATCAAGTGTATTCTTCTCAAGCACTCATATCTAGAAAACACAAGTAAAAAGATGGAGAAATAAAATCAAACTAACACTATCAAGGGCCCATAGCCAAGTGTGCAGCTGAAAGAACCAGGATTAAGCAGCAAACCAAGGTAGTTTATTGCATCTACTTCTATAAAGCTTATCCTTCTGTCTAGTTCTGGGCCAGGGGACTTTTGAACCTTACAATATGGTCTTGAACAAAGGGCAAAATCTTGACAAAAAAGCTATAAACAATCTCTGGCGGCAATAAACCAAGCCTGATTTAGGTGCTGGATTTTGATCTAGAGGCTTCACTTAATAATGCATGCACACACATGCACACACACACACATGCACATGCATGCACTCATGCTATAGGGTATATTTATTTACATAAGGTAGGGAAATAGAAATAGAATATATACTGAATCCATTTGGACTATATACACCAGGTAGAATATAAATCAAACTAACCAACCTAAATGTATATATGCACACTAAAAGCATAGACTTCACAGAAATAGGATCTCAGAACCAAAGTGACAAGAAGTTCATGCATCAACATGAAGAGAAGTTAAAGACTTGAAGGTGAAAACACAAGGGCTAAATCCATTACTGTGACAAAATCTTTTAGTAAGCAAGAGGAGCTCAATAACCAATCAGAGATTGCAGTCGCCTGTAGCATCTTGACATACATGTTCATTTCCACCAGAACTCAGATGATGACACACTTTCTCTTAGAAGCATGGCTCTGATTCATCCCGAGAAACAAAACAAGAGATAGCATGGGCATGTAAGATGTCATGTACTGGCATTCCCAGACTCAGTGACCAGCAGTCTCAGAGTTCAAAAACCAGAAAATTTTATTGGCACAGTAATCCAGAAAGCAAACCGTACAAGGTTGTTGCTCAGAATGAAACTTAACTGACAAACAGTATATTAAAAGCATATTCTAACCTACAGAATCTGGCAGGCTACACAGCCCCATAATCTCCACTCCCATTTCCCACCATACCAGGGTCAACCTCCTTTTCCCAGAGTTGAGACCCAGGTGCAGTGGTTATCAAACCATTCCCGTCATGGACCACATACTACCTTCTACAGTTAGGCTACATACTTGTTAACAAGCCCAGAAAAATGCAAACACAATTACCCACAAGGTTACACAGCAAAACTGAACTTGGCAGGGAAAGGACACATCTGGGACTCATCCTGATATAAGAACACTTCTTGATTTCAGGCTTTAGCAAATGGATTCCACAGGAAGACACAGTTAAGGAACTTGTGTTATTTACAAACACTTCTTGTTGTGTGCAAGCATTTCTTGACCCCAATGAATTTCCATTCCTCCATGAAAGAAACACCCCAGTATGTTACTTTTTAAAAGTACCTGAAAGGCAAAAAATAGGTTTTTTTGTCCCAACAGGCTTTTTCCCTCAAGAGGTATAAAACCATATATAGATGAAATATGATGAAATTGTTTACAACCTTTTAGGTGAGAATTGAATGGAATGCCTACATTGTCTATCTAGTTATGTGTGGATTCTGCAACAAAATATAAGTTGGAGGGACCAAAAATATCCCACCTATTACATGAGGGTAAAAATACACAAAACCCATCAAAAATCAGACCTAAAAATACACTTTTCATGTGCCACCTAATGCTTAGGCAAAAATGGAGCCAATCTTCCTAAAGTAGGAAATTCCACTGTTGGGTTGCAGCTACAAAACAGGCCACATCCCCACCAGCCTTACCAGCTCTTGGTAGAGTCTTTTACAGAAATAGTAGTTACATACAGGTTCATATTCTCATATGGTATTACAGATACCTTACCACAAGCATTTGAGGCTTTATATGTAAGAATTAGTACATTGAACTGGACCAGGAGAAGGAAGAAGGCAGGCCTAGAGGATCTCAGAGCCAGCTTCATGTAGACTGCTTATATCTCCCATAACAGGGCCTTGGGAAAGAATTCTGATGATTTCTATTATCTTAATATTGTTGACTGGACAGTAGTGGTGGACGAAGGGATGACAGTTCAGCAATGCAATTGCAATCAAATTTTATTTTATTGGATTATATTTTTCTCTAACTTAACCTTGCTCTTCCTTGTCAAAGAAGGCTCTCAAGGCAGTTTACAAAAATATATTTTAAAAAGCAATTTTAAATCAATTTTAAAAACTCCCAGGGATTAGAAATTTATTTTTAAAAATGTATTTTGATTTTAGTTGTGAGCCTGCTTTGAAGTATTTTATTCTGAAAAGAAGTATACAAATAATTGTAATAATATAATACATAAAGAAATATAATAATAATAATAATAATAATAATAAGTGTTTGCACCATGGACAAAATTTCAACCCAAACAGCTAAAATGGCCATCACAGAAATTCCTGGTAGCAAGTGTCTATTCATTTGAGTTTATTCCTAACAATACAGCCAAGTTCACTTTTGTATAAATTGTCTAATCAGCTACATCAGAGGTTCCCAAACTCTGATCCTCCAGATGCTTTGGACTTCAGGTCCCAGAATTCTTGACTGCTGTCCAAGCTTGCTGGTGCTTCTGGGAGGTGAAGTCCAAAACACTTGGAAGAACAATTTAAGAATCACTGCACTGCATTATTTTAAGAGAACCTATCTTCACATTGTAGAGCCATTATGGTTTAGTGGTTTGAGTGCTAGCCTAGGACTCTGGGAGAATAAGGGTTCAAATTCCTACTCAGGTATGGAAACCCATTGGGTGACCTTGGGCAAGTTACATTCTCTCAGCCTCAGAGGAAGTCAATGGCATGCCCCCTCTGAACAAATTCTGCCAAGAAAACCCCATGATAGGTTTGCCATACATCAGAAATAATTGAAGGAACACAACAACAAATCTTACCATTGCATCATTTTTTAAAACAAGGACCATGTGGTAAGTTCCACTGGAACTATCTTCCATGCAGTTGTTCATTATGAAACTGACTCTAATACCACCCCAGTTTGCAAGAAGATTTTCCCAGATTTTTGTCATTTCTTAGAGCAGCTAAAGATGCTGCAAATGAAACTTGTACCAGATCTTTTAACAAGTGTACTCTTTCTTACCAATTAATTTAAATATCTGAAAATCCTATTACACGTTAAAATTCCAGCATGTGTTACTATATAATCTAAAGATGACTCAGTTTGTGGGCATGATGGTTTGATTTCACTAGTTCCTTGGAGACACACTCTTATCAATATAATCAGCTTCTGTGTTAATGTTAAGTCTGTTAAATGTTCCAGTGATGAAAATGAAAGCAGTATAATTCACTTAATGCCAACTGTTCATTCTTTAACATCCAAAATATACCAGTCTATATTGCCAAAGTGGAAGTACTATTATGAAAAACTTAATGAATTGGCTGCCTTCTCAGATAGCCTTTACCACCTGAGGCATACGCCTTCTAGTAATTTGTACCTTTTACAGTTGCTGCTTTAGCACCTTTGTAGGTCATACATTATCTGCTGAAGTTGTGTTATCTAATATTTGCCTGATCAATACAAAGTGTTTGCACATATAAATGTACAAGGTGGATCAAATATAGTCTCCATAAAACATGCTGGGGTTTATTGTCTCACTCTTTTATGTATGCGTATTGTTGCTGTTGTTTTCAAATTTTGACATACACCCAAAACAAGGGTATTTAGAAAGCATTCTGATTAAGCCCCTTTAAAAGTTTGATAAGGATACCGTGCATGCTAGGATACAGGTGGACAATGTATGGCTATGCAGGCTAGATCCAAGGCCTTGGCTATGCAGGCTAGAGCCAAGGGCAGTTGCAGTAACTGGAAGGCCAGAGCCTTCCAGTTACTGCAACTGCCCTTGGCTCTAGCCTGCATAGCCAGTGATGCAGGATGATTGGAGTAGCAGTCTGGCCACAGCTGCAGGCAGTGTTAGATGGTTGCAGTCTAAATATTAAAGGAACTATCCAAGATGTTGAATCTTACTCCCAAATAAGGTTCAGCACCTTGGATAGCTCCTTTAAAGTTTGCAATGAAATGTGCAGCAGATTCAACACCCAGAGGTCACCAGCTCTCACTGTCTGTAAGGCCAAAAGTCACTCACTCCTGCTCCATAAAGATAAAAGTTTGCTATCTGAATTATTTTTAATGCAAAACAAAAAAAAAACATGTCTCTCCGTCTGGGTTCACCTCTGTTTCCAGCTTCATTGCCTTTCTAAGATCTCCCTGCTACATTTTCAGTGAGTGCTATAGCCGGTAATGGTAGTACTGTAGTGAAGAATGGAAAAAAAAATATTCATACTGAAATTACCAACTGTGCACCTCCTTGTACTTTGTGGCAAAACAAAGTAGACCTTGCCTAAGAAATCTGAACATCTGTAAACCTTGAAGTATGTTTCTTGTGTATAAAATCATATATAAGTTTTACATTTGTGAAGAGTTAAATTGCATACAATTAAAACAAAGCAGAGCAATGGGGGAAATGCACAGAAGTGTGTATGTGGAGAGAAGTACATAAAAAAATGTACATTACAGAAAATGAGAAAGGAAAAATGTATATGAATGTCCATGTAAGAAGAAAGATACAGTTGCAGAAAGAAAGAAAGAAAGAAAGAAAGAAAGAAAGAAAGAAAGAAAGATGGATTAGACAAGTAGGTTGGGTTCAGTAAAGGCTACACAATTGAAACTGAGGAGTTTTTTTTTTTTTCCATTCCCAAATGTGGCAGAGCACATGTTTTGAAGGCAAAATTTCACAAGTTTAACACCTGGCTTTATTATTTTGTTATGTTTTGTTTTGTTCTATATCCTGCTGTTCTTTCAGAACAGGACCCATCTTGTGGCTGGACAATGAAAGACCCTGGAGACAAGTTGGCAGTCAATGTAGAAAATGTCAAACTAAATGGACCTATAGTCCAATTTGGAGTAAGGCAGCTTCCTGTGCAGTAAGCTAGGATAGCAATTAGTCTACACTGATTCCCCATAACACCAATATAATGGGGAAGGCCAGCCTATATGTAAAGATACTCTGGTCGATGACCATAATAAAGATTGAATAGAATACATGTAAAGGCCAGTCTACTTTCTAGCAACAAGCACACAGTCCACAGGTAAAGAGTTCCTGTTTACTTCAGTACCATATGACAAAGCCTTTATTGTGTAAACCCGCTGTGCTTTTTGTTAATCTGGAAAAAAGAATTTGTACTTTGGCAGCCAAGTGGGGGTCAATTAAGCAGTAAAGCCTAACCAGTGGTAAGGATCACAGACTCTAGAGAAATGTATCCATTTGTTGATAAAAAAAAATGTTCAGTTCAGGAACAATAATATGAACAGAAACATGAAGGTAAATTCCTAATAAAGAAAGCAATGTGGTGTGACTAATAAAAGAGTCTGAAAAGTGCAATGTGCAAAATAGTACAAAATAGCAGCAATTCAAAATACAAATGAGTGCTCAAATAACAAGGAATACAATGGATTGAGTGACAAAGTAGGCATTACTGATGCAATTAAAACAGAATGACTGACAAAGCAAGTACCATTGAAACAATAGTTGCAATTGCCAATAAACCCATTTATAAATATTTGTAACTCTTCATCTTGTCTTTTCTAAGTTTAAAAAGCTTCTTAGCCATTTTCTAGCTATTAACTTCATGATATTAACTGCATAATAATAGTACATTATGCTACTCATGACAAAGTAACTCATTATTTTCTCCTTGTATATGTTTAGAAATTAGTTGCATTGCTGATTATTATTTTTTGGTTGTTTGGGAAGGAATGTGATTGAAAGTTTTTTTATAAGTGCCTGAAATTAGAAGAATCCCCTCAAAATGCCTTCAACTTGTAGATTTTACCCTTAAAACGTAATTAACAAAAGCCATAATGTTATCTTGCAAAAGAGACATTAATATGCCTTAGGGATGTAAATCCTTGATTAATTCAACCTTGCATTCAAGGAGTAATTACTGTAGTTTTCTCCCAACTTTAAGGCAAAACAAATATTTATATGCACTATTCCTACCATATTTGAGAATCTCAGAGTGCTCCAGAGGAATTTTCTGCCCAGAAAAAAACCAAATCACACACACACACACACACACAAAACATTTCCTGTACAATTAATTACAAATTGCAAAGAAAGACATTATGAACGTAGCCCTATGTGAAATTCCTCTGCCCTCTAGTCATACTTGGAATTTCTAGGAAAGATGTAAAAATCAGGATTTTTAGTAAGGACAGTGTTATCACATATCAGCATTCCAGCCTGCAACAAAACTGTGTATATTATGAGTCCATCAGATATTATACTATTTGTTCCATCATGCCACCCTGAATACACACCATCTTGTCTGATTTTTGAAGTTAAAGGATTTAGTCTAGTTAATACATGGATGAGAAATCATCAGGAAATATCTCCAGGTAGGGCTAGGGGAAAATCCTGCCTGAAACCTACAGTCAGAGTTGATGATATTGGGGTAGATGGACTAATGATCTAACTCACCATAAGGCAGCTCCTGTGTTCCTATTTTTTCTAACCAGTCACAAGAATGGAATGCACTTGTTAACAGGTTGTAAACAGTCTGCGACTTTTTCAATTGCTGTCATTCATTTTGGTTCATTATGAGTTCTCTTAGTGTTACCCAAAATGCTCCTTGGAAAATTCCAAGAAAATATTGTGTTTCTAATATGTTGGGGAAATTAACAGCAACTCGACTTTAGCTATGCAAAAGGGAGTAACAAGGGAATCTTGCAAACCTTTGTCTACCAGTACTAGTCTGGATGGAATACACTTAAGTATGGTTTTTATTAAAGAGTTCAAAAATAACACCAGACACACAAACATTCACACAGAAAAAACATTCATACAAGGCTATAGAAAGGCAGTAGGATAAACTTGGATAGAGAATAGCAAGAGGATTTGCCACCCGATTGCGGAATAAAGAGACCACACACATGAAATGGGGTGAAATAAAATGTATTTATTAACTCAACCTATTTGATTCCCTTCTAATATCTTCAGCAGGGGGAGGCAACCTGGTGAGGGACCAGTTGAGGGAGTAGGTTTATACCGTACCACACCCCTCAGCCTTCCCTGGCAAATACCTGGGCCCTGGAGAGGAACCCCAGTTGCCTGGGGTTGCTCCCCAGCCGCCCCCCATCTGGAAGGTGAACCCAAAAGTCCCTCACCCAAGCCCCATGGATTGGGGTGAAGGATTATCCTTTAGGCCAACCCCAAGGTGGGTCTCCTTCCGTCCCCCTAGGCCCCACGACCTGAAGTGGGCCTTCCAGAAACCCTACCTTCACCGAAAATTGGTGCCAAGGTGCCCACAGAAGCTACGCCTCCCCCTTCCCTGCCATTGAAAGGGGCAAGCATCCCCCACCAGCTCGCACAAAAGGTTCCTCATCCCCTGCTGAAGATCACTTAAGAATAACAAATTCCCAGGGTCTGAAAGGTGCACCCCGTCAGCTCTGTAGAGCTCAGGCCTTTTGGATACTATATCCGTGTGAGGCAAATAATATCCTAACCCCCGAAACATGGCATTCTTGATTTCATGGTTGGCTCCCCTACGGGCTTTATCAAGTGAACGGGGGTTGCCCTCCCCCCCTCCACTGCTGTCTTGGCAGCATGGCCAAACACATGATGATCACTTCAGGCCAACGTGCCCTAATCACCCGTATGTCATGGATCGCCTGAAGGACCAATGCCTTGCCCTTCAACAGCCCCAAATCATTCCCTCCTAAATGTATAATCAAAACATTAGGTGGAGGCCCTTGGCGCTCCTCAAAAAGCAGTGGCAACAGGCCACGCCAACGTAAGCCCCTCTTCCCCAACCACTCAACAAATACCCCATCCCCCAGACTCAGGTGAGGTCAAAAGTGGCAAAAATGGGCCTGTCGGGCTGCCCAGTAAGCCATACTGTGGCCACAGATCAGCACCCGCGTCCTCCCCAGCATCGACCTAGCATCTGGAAAACAAAAGGGGAAGATGACCCATTTGAAGGTGAGGGAACGCACGTAGTGCCGATAGGAGGAGGATCTCCATCAACCAATCCCCTGGATTGCTGTTGCTGGCATGCCCATAGCAGATGCTGTAGAAGCAGCTCCTATGCAGAAGGAGTGCGTCGCAAAGCGCACCTCTTGGAGACCCAACTTACCTAACACCTTGGTTGTCATGGTCCCAAACTGGTATTTCGTCAGAGGGGTCAAATCTGCATGAACAAACAGAGGCCCGGGTTGTGGACCCCGAACCCCCCAAAATTGTTGCAAGGCCTTAACTGGGCATAACTCTGGGTCGCTACAAGGCAGCAAGGGACATTGCTTACCCCTACCCCGCTGGTCTGTCTTCGAAAAACACAGAGTCAAGGTGACGCGGTGACTCTCTAACGTGACATCCCTGAATTCAAGGGCTCTATGGGAAGTATCCTTCTTGGATGCCTGCACAAGCTTGCTAATGCGCAATGCACCAAAAAAGGCAGTCAGTGCCGCCGCGTGAAAAAGCAGCACCTCATAAGGGGACACAAAAATACTAGACCAGACCTTAGCCAACCCTTTCAAAATGGCAGGAGAAAACGGAGCCCGCCTATCAACCCTACGACCCCGTTCCCTGGACCAACCTTCCAGGGCTTTCCGAATATGGAAATCCCCTGTAATATCGGGGATGCCCTGTGCTTTCAGCCAAAATGCAATTGCCGAAAGACGAATTTTTATCGATTGAGTGGACAACCCTTTACGATATAGAAACAAGCAAAACTGAAACAGGTGCTCAAAGGGAACCGGCACATTGGGTCTTAAGCCCAAACGTTCCCTAAACTGAAAATAATTCTTTCAAGGACCTAGTGTAACCCTTTTTTGTGCTCTCAGCCATTGACATACCTAGAGCCCTTACAAGCTCAACATCCCAAGCCTCCACAGGCTTGCTGGCATCAGATCGCCCTCGGGTGCTGCATCGGGGGCCAACTCTGTGAAGCGCTTCATCTGCATGCGGGAAAGAGCATCAGCAATCCCATTGTTAACGCCCACCACATGCCGAGTGACAAACAGAATATTGAACTTCAAACACTGTAACGTAAAAGCCCTGACGAGCACCATCACCCGAGGAGACTTTGAGGTGAAGGAGTTTATTACCTGGACGGTTGCCATATTATTGCACCAAAAGTGCACTGATGAATTTGCTAACTCCTCAGCCCAAATAGTGGCTGCCACCAAAATTGGAAAGAATTTGAGAAATGTCAGATCAGCCATGATGTTTGATACAGCCCAATCAGGAGGCCACTCACTTGCGCACCACCGTCCACCAAAATAAACTCCAAACCCCTTAGATCCAGCAGCATCGGAAGCTATCTGCAGGTTACCTTTTAGCTTGCGTTCCTTCCGCCAAAAGGATATGCCATTAAACTGCCCCAGGAACTTGTCCCACACCCGCAAGTCTTCCTTTAAGCCTCTCGTTATACAGATGAGAAAGTAGGGCTGACGAACGCGATTAATGGCATCACATAATTGGCGAAGGAAGGCCCTGCCAGGTGCTACCACCTTGCACGCAAAGTTCAAATGCCCAATGAGAGCCTGAAATTCATGCAAAGTAGCTTTGTTTTTTGTTAAGAACAAGGAAACTCTATACCTCAGATCAATGACCCAAGTAGTGGACAATCTGCATTGCTGGTTGACCGTGTCAATTTCCACTCCCAAATATGTCAGTACCTGAGCAGGGCCCTCAGTTTTTTCAGGTGCCAAAGGGACACCTAGTTCCCCTGCCAGTGCTTCGAATTGATGCAACAGGTACCCACACCTGCCCGATTGATAAGGTCCTATCAATAAAAAGTCATCTAAATAATGAACTACACCATTCAGGCCAGTCTTGGCCTTCAAGGCCCATTCAAGAAAGGTGTTGAAGGTTTCGAATGCATTGCACGAAACCCAACAGCCCATAGTGATAGCACGGTCCAAATAAAATTGCCCATCAAACTGGAAACCCAACAAATCAAAGTCATCTGGATGAACCAGCAGAAGACAAAAGGCCGATTTAATATCGCATTTTGCCAGCTCAGCTCCCCAACCTCAGGTCTCGTGCGATCGCACAGCTGTGCGATCGCACAGCCTTAATGGCCGCATCAAAAGATGTATATTTCACCGTGCACAACTCATGGGGAATAGAGTCATTCACTGAATCCCCTTTAGGGTATGATAAATGATGGATAAGCCTTCTTGGGGACAACACCCAGAGGTGAAACACGCAGGTTGGGAACCAGAGAACTGGCAAAAGGACCCAAAATGCAGCCCTCACTAACTTCCTTTCTAATTTTATCTCTAACCACATGCTCCATACCTAATACTGATTTTAAATTGTGTGCCAGAAATGGACGCCTAACACCTTGAAATGGAATCCTAAAACCGAACTGAAAACCGTCAAGTAAATATTTAGCTGCCTCCCTATCCAAGTAGGGTCTGAGCCATAATTGCAAAACTTCATTATTGATTGGGCTGGGTCCCTTTCTGAGGCTGATTGCTGGAGCCTCCACCTCTCCCAGCTTGATTGGCCCTACCCCCTCGGGGAGCCGTCTTACCACTGGGGCAGTTCCGAAAGGAATGCCCGCCACTGCAGAAGGAGCACTCATGGCTGAATCTGCAGGGCTTTCTGGCACAAAATCAATGGGAACTAAACTCCCAACACACCTGCTTGTTAGCTACAGGCATGCTCGCAGGGAAGCGAGCCAACAGGCTGCTAGATGACTTCACTAGGTGCCCGCTATGTGTCCTCTCCCTTTGAATTGGGCGAGCAGGAGTCATGAGTTGCATCCATAACTGAGGATGCATCAAGTCCCATCTTAACGAGGGGTAAATAGCCACCCTCATCCTAAAAGCCTTGTTGTATAAGAGCCAAGCCTGGCCTGCAAAATCCCCGTAGGCCCTGTGAATTATGTCTAAATATTGGAATAGGGCCGCAGCACAGTGAGGATGTGCCTTGACCACCACCCCTGCATAAATGAGAAATCTGGACAGCCAGTTGGTCCAATTCCTCTCCACCTTTCTCTTCTTCAATTTTTCCTTCTCCTTCTCATCCATTTCCTCCTTATCTTTCTTCTCCACTTCTCTATAATGAAGTGAAAAGAAATCCACGTATTCCCCCTTTACAATCTTTTCCTTAGTGCACTGGTGCAGATGATCACCCAGGGGAAAGGACATTTCGCCAAAAGGAATGGCGGTATATGCCACTGAATCATAGCCCATCCCTTGAGCCATGTTGGGCCAACTGTGGGCTGACCCAAAAGGGGGTGCCATTGACCCAAGCCCATAAGGCAACCTAGGGGACCAATGCGGCAGAGAGCAATTCAAGGCTCATTGCTGACATGGCCAGGATCCCAGCAAGGGCTGTGTGCCTGAACTGGTATTTTTCACACTCTGTGGCGTGGTGTTTTCCACATTCTAGGTTGTGGGGGGCAAAGCTCCCCAAGGCCAAGATATACCTGAACCAAGATTAGCTAGCTGAAACATAGACTCACCTGAAGTCCCTGGTATAATGGTGTTAGTGCCCGACTGTTCCACAGCAGTAGTTAAAAGCTGTTCAGTCCCAGCAAGATCATCAGCCCGCCCGGACCCAGAGGCCCCATCTGGGTGGATTTTGCACTCCACTGCATCTAAACAGAAAAGAATATCGTCAGCCATTTCCCTTTTTTTAACACGTCCCTGTGGTTCAACCACTTCCTCCTGCTGAACACCCTGTAACTTCTCCAGTTGCTGAATACTGGACATAATTGCTTTCCAAGGGATTGGAACCTCATCATCACTGGATGAATGAAGATCGGGCTCTACCGGGGCTGGTGTTTGCTGCTTAACAGCCTTCCCTTTACCTTTATGACCTCCCTTTCCTTTCTTCAAAGCCATCGTAATCAATTGAGAAAACACTGAATTCAGGGTCCAACAACCACCACAAAACAAACAAGGCGGTTGTCGTGATTCTGTAACTGCACAGCTGTGACGTGGTATAATAGTTATTATTATTATTATTATTATTATTATTATTATTCAATTGAGACGCACAGCAATTATCACTCAATTGAAGACAATCCGCAGCTTCGATCACTAACCATCAAACTGGTGATGGTATTATTATTATTATTATTATTATTATTATTATTGCTACTATCCTATGAATGAATATACAATGCGAAAGATCAGCAGTGCCAGTCACAAACCAAACAAGCCAGCCTAAAATGGCCGCCAAACTGTCAGTTAGCTGTAAAGAGGTCTTAAAATGGCCCCCAAGCCCTCAAAGGGAGAAAGGCCCCCTGGAAGCCCAGCCAAAGAACTGCAGGCAACAAAGCAAGGCAGGCGTACTGTCAGTTGGCAGCCAAATATGCTTTAAAATGGCCTCCAAACCCTCAAAGGGAGAGGGGCCCCCTAGAAGCCCGCCTAAGGAACTGCAGGCAGTAATGACTAAGCAGCCAATGCTGATCAAAATATGACAGAAAGGACAGCCCCCTGGTGGCCTGCCAAAAAACTAGGCTCTAAGCCAACAGGAGAGACAGGTCCACAATAGCAAAACCAAACAAGCCCCAAGGCTAAAACCAGCCCTCCCCTAACAAAACATATCACAACATATAAACATATAAAGGCAACAAGATTGGTTAACCCCCCCCCTGCCAAATGGTACTCCCTGCAAGGCGCGGAGGATGAGACACGTCTGAATCAGATGAGGCTGAGTGGAGAAACAACCAGCGAGGTTCCCCTGCCCCCGTCAGTGCCCAGAACGCGACTGGAAGGGGAGAGCCCAGGCGGTGTCAGCTAGGCAAACTGCCCAGTCGTGAGACCAGACGGCCTGAATTGCCGATCAGCTGGTCACCACCGAACCCACAGTCTCCACTCCCAATTCTGTAGCACGGATGAAAGAAACGAGAGAAATGCAGGAGAGAGCCCCAGGCGGTGTCAGCTGGGCAAACTGCCCAGTCATGAGACCAAACGTACTCCCTGCTCTTAACTAGCAAGGCTTCAAAACCCAGGACGCTTCTTGTGAATACGCAGCAATCTTCCAAGATCGCCAGAGCGAAGAGGAGGAGGTGAGGGGCAGGAACGCCTTTATACACTCCGGCCCCGCCCCTCACCCTCCATCGCAGGCTGTATTGACAGCCTGTGACCAGGAAGTGGTCTCAACCCAGCAGAAGGGAGGCAAAGGGCGACTCCCCACACTGAGCCGCTCCGCTGCCTGGCAGGGAGCTGGATTGTTGGGGGTGATACAACTTGTCCTGTAGTCAATCTGGCAGAGTGGATGGAGGAATCTGGGGTGGCCACACAGAGAGACAGAGTGTCCCCTGGAACTGAAGTCTGTGCACATTGGGAATATTTTTTTGGGGGGGGGTCATTTATACCTCCAAATACATCTGAGGGGAGTGGTGTTTCATGGGCTGAAACAATAGATTCCATGAGCCTTCATGGATTGCACAATGAGTTTCCTGGTCTTGACAAAAGGTGTAAAAAATGCTAAATGTGTTTCTTAATGTCCAGTGATTGGATTATGAAAGCTTTCTTCAGGTTTGGGGATTAAGGAAAGGAAGTGACAAAAATCAGCAAATACAAAGGTTTCATTTCATCCATTGTCTCCCTTTTCCTGTGAAATGTGTCCTTTTTGGCTTTAGCCTTAGGCTTCCCGAGGGTAAAAGATAGATGACCTTTTCTGAGACCATCCTGGGCTTTTTCCTTTATGGAAGGTCACATTGATGAACCAAAAGTCTAGAAATGGGCTGTCTGGATGTGGGGTATAAGCCATGCTTAACATTAGAATCATAGAGTTGGAAGAGACCACAATGACCATCCAGTCCAACCCCCTGCCATACACAAATACATAGTCAATGCACTCCCAACAGATGGCCATCCAGATTCTCTTTAAAAACCTCCAAAAGAAGGTGACTCCTCCACACTCCAAGGCAACGTACTCCAATGTCCAATATTTATTACCTTCAGGAAGTTTGTCCAAATGTTTAGGTGGATTCTTTCTTCCTGTAGTTTGAATCCATTGCTCCATGTCTCTGGAGCAGCAGAAAACAAGCTTGCTCCATTCTCAATATGACATCCTTGTCAGGGGATGACAGGACACTCAAACCCTTGCAGAAGCAAAAAAAAAAATGCTATCTCAGCTTACTCAGTAGCAACCCATTCCCAAGAATACTCACAAACAGTGTTTGACGTCCAAATAAGCAGAAGGCACTTTTATCATCAAATTCAAACAGTTGTGATATGTATAAAGATTTACAATTGAAGACCAGGCATCAGCATTCACAAGAAGAAGAGAGTGAGCTTTGGCCTAGCTCTCTCTCTCTCTCTCTCTCTCTCTCTCTCACACACACACACACACACAAACACATACACACATCTACCTACCTACCTATACATACATACATAAATACACAGGACATTTCCCTCTAGTGGCCTGACTTGGTAGTTCATGCAGTCAGCAATTATGACTCAGCATGATCTGTAGTTGTTTGGCCATTTTATAATGGAGTTTAGTCTCTAACTCCTGACAATGTCCTCCAAAATAGCTAAACTACTGTGCAGGACACATATTATAATCACAGCATAACATCATTAACATACATTGTTGGACATCAATTGTCTGTCGGTTGACTTTCCCTTTTGACACCTTTCACTTTACAGACTAGTGACAAGGCCCAGCCTCTTTACCATCTCCTCATGGCTTCCTGCTGGAAGGGCTTTTGTGAGCAGGTCTGCAATGTTGTCCTCAGATAGACAGTAACACAGACACAAGACACCTTCTTGTACTAACTGCCTCACATTTTGTAGCGTACCTCAATGTACTTGGTCCTACATTTCAGGTTTTCTGCTTCTGCCATAGCTATGCAGGCTTGTGAGTCCTTGTGCACCTCAACAGGCATTTGGCACAGCTCCCCAAGGTCTGCAAGCATCTGCCTTACCCACTGTACTTCACTTACCATCTCAGACAAGGCTGAGAATTCAGCTTCAGTGGTAGTAATGGCTACATAGTTCTGTTTCCTTGATCTCCACACTATGGGGCTCTCTGTATACCTGACCACCTACCCAGTCATTGACTTCCTGTCTGAAGTCTCAGCTGCAAAAGCGCTGTCCACATAGCATTCCAGGGTCACCTGACTTCCTGTCAGATTCAAACGCATGTCCCTGGTCCCCTTCAGAAATGTAACTACCCTCTTCAGGGCTTCCAAATCTGCCCTCCTTAGCTTGGAGACTCTTCTGCTGAGCACCCCAACTGCAAAACTGATGTCAGGCCTTGTGTTGTTTGCAATAAACAACAAACTGCCTACCACTGAGTGGTACAGATCTGGCCTTTCAAACTCCTTTTCTCCCTCTGCATTCAGTGGTCATTGATGTCCTGACCACTTTTGCCTCACTAAACCCACACTTGGCCACAAGACTGTCATTTTTTTTTCTTCTGACTTGGGAAAAATTCTCCAAGACTGGTTCTTTCTACCTCTTCTCCTAGATAACATCTCAGGCTACCTAAATCCTTTAACTTGAACTGGCTTTCTAACTCCACCTGCACTTTCTTGACATCACTGGCACTCTTTGCTGCCACACAAAGGTCATCCAGATAGATGACTAGCATGATAGCCCCCTTGGTATACACACAGGCATCTGTGACACTCTTTGTGTAATCTAGTGACACCAAAACTTGGTGTATGCACTTGTTCCAGCAATGTGCACATTGTTTGAAGACATAGAGTGCTTTGCATAACAAGTACACCTTACTCTCACCTACACTGTCATACCCTGGGGCCTGTTCCATGAACACTGTCGCTTCAAGATCATCATTCAGGTATGCTGTTTCAAAGTCAAAGTGCTGCACAACCATCTGCCTCTTGGCTGCTACAGCTAACACTAACCTAAAACTTTCTGGCTTTACTGTGGGTGAAAAGGTTTTGTCAAAATTGGTGTAGTGCTCCTGCGAAAAGCCTTTCGCAACTAAGTGTGCCTTACATTTTTGTGTCCCATCAGACATGACCTTCAGCTTGTACATCCACCTGCAACCAACAACCTTTTGGTCTTTGGGCCTCTCTACTATCCGGAACACTTTCCTCTCAACTAGTGACTCAAATTCAGAGTCCATGGCTGAGTTCCACTTCTCCTGCTCTTCCTGAAAACTTGTAGGCGCCTCTGCCATGACATTGCATAGCCTGGCTTCCTGAACAACAAATCTGTCAGGAGCCTTTCTGACCCTCGTTGACCTTCTGGTTCTGCCTGACTCATCCTCACTTGCACTGCTGCTGCTTTCTCTCCCTATGTCAGGTTTAATGCTTGTTTGTGGTGGTATGTGTGTTGGAGTGGCATTGGAAGTGTCAGGCTTTTCTTCCTGTGCCTCCCCTTCATCATCAGACATTACCACACCTCCATTTGTGGGGCTTTTGGGAGTTGTTGGCACATCCCTCCCAAAGGGAACAAATACCTCATGATTGCAAGGCAATCTGTCCCACTCTGAGTGCATTTCAAAGTTTGTACTCCTGGAGAACACCAATTTTCTAGGATGGAGAGAAAACACGTACTTATTACCCTCATAGCCTAGGAAACACAGCCTCCTGGTTTTAGGATGCCCAGGCTTCCTTAGGCTCAGGTGAATCAGTACATTTGCATACTGTCCAAAAATCCTCAGGTGCTTGAGGTTTGGTGCTCTACCATACAATAGACAATATGGGGTCTGGTTGATGCTAGATGTCCACAGTCTATTTAAATGGTAAGCAGCAGTCTTTACTGCTCCCCCCACAGCCCAGCTGGGGCTTGTGCATCTTTCATCATGCACTCCATTATGCACTTCAACATCCCAGTTTTCCATTCTGCAAGCCCATTTTCCCCTGGAGATGCTGGGTTTGTGGTCTTATGTCTAATACCCATCCTATGCATCCAAGTCTGCAGACTGTTGGATAAGAATTCCCCTCCCCTATCCATCACCAGACTGGAAACCTTATGATAAGGAAATTCCCATTCCACTGAGTTCACCCATTCACAGAACCTGTCTGCAGCCTTACTTTTCTCCATCAGTAAGTATACGTAGGTGTACCTAGTATGCCTGTCCACTATCATAAATAAATAGTGATTACCCCCTTCAGTGGGCTCATAGGGGCCTGCTAAATCAGCATGCACAACTTCAAAGGTCTATTGGTGACACATTGGGTCTTTTTGGCAATAGGGAAAGCCTTCACCTTTACTTTCCTGTACACAGCACATTCTAAGAATCTTGGGCAGTGTTTCATGCTTAAACCAGGGCACACGTTTGCTGGTTTCTTTAACCCTTTCTAACTAGCATTGCCCATTAGCCTGTGGTAGTAATGAACACACTTCTCATGTAGGGGCACATTGTCTGTAGGGTTCACATTTGCCACCTTTCCTTTAGGCAACATGTAATACAACCCATGTTTCTTTATCCCTTTTGCACAGTCATTACTTATATTATACTTTTCTGTTATTGTGTTCCCTCAAATATCACTTTATAACCATCAGTAGTCATTTGGACGCACTCAATATATAAGTCTCCAGTTGGCTAACACATAACACATTTTCAAAATCTTTTCCAAAAGATGGCACATATGCAGTGCCCATTTTCTGCACCTTGCTCGGAGCACCATCTACAAGGTAAATATTGGTTATAGAAGCATTTTTAATGTTGCTGAACAGCATTACATCATGTACTATATTGTGTGTCGTTCCACTATCAAGTAACCAAATTCTTCCCTCAGTATCATAAGGACGGTGTTTTGCTACCAAGGCATGGCTTGCAGCCTGAGAGGATGCACCACTCCTTTGCACTGTAGCTGTGCCACCCCTCCTATCCGGTGCAGGCATCTTATAGTCCTGAAAATATCTAGGCTTTTTGCATCTGAAACAGCGTTTCACATAACTACAGGCTCCCTCTTCCACATCAGATGCCTCTGGGAGTGTTTCAGTGCTCTCCCAATTGTGTCTGATAATTTGTGGCTGTTTATTCCCCTCTGTCCAGGAATCAAATTGCTTGCATTGAACTTCTTCCAGAATACACCAAGCTACCAACTCTACAGACAAATCATGCTCCCTGGTGGTCTGCAGACTGTACATTATGGAATCCCATTCCTTTGGCAAACTGCCTAATAAAATAAAACACTTATGGGCTTCTGGAATGTCCACCCCACTATTGGCCACCTCTTGAAAAAGCTGCCTCATTTCCTCCAAATGAGCTTTCATGCAGCCTCCAGTAAAGGCTTTGTGTTATAAAGTCTCTTAGTCCATATCTTCTTTGCAAGGCAGGCCGAATTCTGATGAACCATTTTCAAAGCTGTCCAAAGCTGAAAGGCTGTCTTTGCTGGGGCCATGTGTATTAACTGGAAGGGGCTGAGTGATCAGAGAATTGCAGCTCTAGCCTTCTGGTCTGCTAGCCTGAATGCTGTTTTTTCATCTTCTGAACCCTCTGGGATCACACTTTTCTTGATCACATTTTCTAAAACATGCCACAAATTGTCCTTAATTAATAAAGCCTCCATCTATAAACTCCAGGATGGATAATTTCCATCAGCCAATTTCTCAAAACGAACGTGGCTAGTATCTGCCATTGTGCTGTCTGAAAAAAAAATCTCCAGCTATGAAACACAAGCAGCTGGAAGCTGGCAGCTCTTCATGACTGCTTGACAGTAGCTCTAACACAGAGCCTGGCTGAAACGTAACTACAGTATTTCTCAGCCAACTAGCCCAAAACACTCAAAAACAAAACGATTCTGGGAACTTCTGGGAAAACCCATAAGTGTTTTATTATCTAATCTGAGATCAATCAGCTGGGCCCATAACCACTGTCAGGGTATTATAGGACACTCAATCCCTGGCAGAAGCAAAACAAACAAACAAAGAAACAAACAAAAACTATCTCAGCAGACTTAGTAGCAACCCATTCCCAAGAATACTCACACACAGATTGTTTGATGTCTAAATAAGCAGGAGGCACTTTTATTTTCAAAGTCAAACAGTTGCAATATGTAGAAATATTTACAGTTGAAAGACAAACTGCTTCACCAGGCATCAGCATTCACAAGAAGAAGAGAATGAGCTTTGGCCTAGCGCTCTCTCTCTCTCTCTCTCTCTCTCTCTCTCACACACACACACACACATATACAGGACATTGCCCTCTAGTGGCCTGACGAGGCATGACTTGGTAGTTCATGCAGTCAGCCATTATGACTCAGCGTGATTCTGCAGTTGTTCGGCCATTTTATAATGGAATTCAGTCTCTAACTCCTGACAATCCTTTCAAATATTTAAACATGGCTATTGTATCACCTCTTAACCTTCTCTTCTCCAGGCTAAATAGATCCAGATCCATAAGCCACTCCTCATAGGGCATGATTTCCAGACATTTTACCATTTTGGTCACCTTTCTCTGGACATGTTCCACCTTATCAATATCTTTCTTGAGTTGTACTGCCCAGAATTGGACACAGTAATCCGGGTGAGGTCTGACCAAAGCAGAATAGAATGGGTGCAGACTGTGGGTCAGGCGATACTTTGGCCCTTGTTCACTCCCAGTCTACATCTGTCTCTTAAAGAGGCAGAAGAAATACTTCTTGTGATATTCATGCAGCAAGATCTATTTCCAAACTGTGTCCCTTTAGAGATGGAAAAAAATGGAAAGAATATTCAAAAATATTTGGAAAAGGGTAAAAAAATGTGGTTTTTTAGTGCAGAAAAACCCTGATGAGGAGAGTCCTGGACTGACAATAATCTTTGCAGTTTGGAATTATTTGGCACAAAGTTCACATGTGGTTGTTTTGCCCAGAAAACATTTTCTGTGGAGATTCTATGTAGAAATAAAAATGTTTTCTGTGCAAAACATTCATGTGCAAATTTTGCACAGAATAAAATCCCAAATTGCAAATAGGCTTCAAAACCAGAATAGTTTTTGAAGACTTTCTTGCAGTAGGAAGAACATTACTTGTTGCTTCCCGTACGAAGGAAATTAGTGAAGAATTATAGCCACAATTGTAGATTAACTACTTAGTTATGCAACTACCTTAATTATGTAGCTAAGTAGTGTCTCTTGATCTCACCTTTCCAATCCTGACTTTCTGGGCAGCAGCCACTGTGAGTGACAGTGGTCTGTTCTCCTGTCAATTGGGATGTGGCAGACTGATGTTCCCACCCCCTGTCTCTAGTGATCTTCAATGTGGCAGACACTGTCACAATTCCTCCTCCTCCTACTGGAGGTCACTTTCAGAAGAGGGGTGGAGAAGTCACTCTGCTGAGTGATCAAGAGGAGAATGGAGTACTGTTGCATTCAGTGGCTGCTGCCTGGTAAATCCAAATTGGAAGACTTTCACAATCCCAACATATTCCTTACACTATTGGATATGTAGGAATCATGAATACAAACCAGTCCCAAATACATAATTCTAGGTTATGCATTTGTAATTGCAATTGTGAATTCCAGCAAACATCTTTTAGTCCCTTTCATGTGTGAGCACATGTGAGAACAAGTGAGCATAAATCTATTTTATCTCATTTTTGTGTTAATCCAGTGGTTAGCTATGTTCTCATCTGCACAATATCCCAAGAGATAGAAATCAGGTCAGTTCATATCAGATTTCATAAAAACTGAATTTCTCAAGCATTCCTAACACAACCTTACAAAGGTCATTTCACATTTTTGTGATGCTGAATTATCAGGGTATTAATGGAAATTGTCAAGTACTTTTCATCTTGAAAAAGAGTATGTAGGTTTTAGCTATAAAAACTGTCCATTAAGCAATTATTACATTCAAATTAAAAGAACCTTATGGTACCTGCCTATTTATGACATCCACAATAATAGGTAATGAACACATTATGATAAGTGTTATTAAAATTAATTCATAATAGTATCAGTAGGGATTAAAAACCTAAAATGGATGTCTCATAATGTAAAATGACTAATCATTATAAATTCATGCAGAATTGTCATAATAGTAGGCATCAAAGTGGTTTGTGACAAAATCTAAGTATAGCCTTGATAAATGCTTTTTAATTTGCTATACTATGAAGTATTATTGTTGTATAATAACTCTGCTAGCAGCTATTAACTATGACATTTCACTGTTCCTTAGAGATTAAATGGGTTATCAAGAAAATTATACAATGCATACATAGGAGGAAAAATACCTAAATGTGGGAGTAGAGAAGAGTAAATTTACAAATTTGGGGTTCATTGTTTTTTTTTTTTCCATTTTCCTGTTCATAAGCTTGTTTCATTTCACATTTACACCATTTTACAACCATGCCAAAATTTGATGAAACAAAGTTAGCTCCCAAATTTGTAGTATTTTTTGAAAGTCTTTTCCTTAATAGATACATTCTATGTACCTGGTCCCATGTGGTGAATGCCACTGTTTTCCCCATAGCCCAGCTGCATCTATATACCCTTGAGCATCAACTTTTTAAAAAATCTCAACGTACTTAAAAAAAAAAAACCCTTAAATCTTCTTTCACATGTTTTCATTTTCATTTGCCTAGTAAATGCTACTGAAGTTCCTTGTTGAGAAATTTAAACAGTCCTGACTTTCACTGAGGATGTACAGACCGTAAGTGCACAAGTACAGTTCACTTATTTATGATGTTAAGTGTACAGTATAATTACATGCTGTCCTCTGTTTTTTGTATAGCCTCCTAAAGAAGGCCTCAGAGTATCCATAGGCCATAGCTAAAAAGGCCATGTTCTGGCATCTCAAGCTGTACCTTCCTCATATCTCGTGGAGCAGTGGGAAAGGCTTGATCACCAATGGAGAGACACTGTAAGATGTCTTCTAGGTTCTGCTAGGGTACCAATAGAAATGGGCTGTTCTATGGTCACCTTGGATTTACTGGGAAATAAATAGATCAAAAGAGGGGGAAAGCAGAGAATAAACTGGAAAATCTAAGCTATTTTATTTGAGACAATATGAAACCTATGAGTATGGCCCATCTTTCAGTCTTCCATTGAGGAATATTGGTCTGTTATGTAGTATGGTCCAAGTAAAACATTGGCACACCAATGGGTATAAATGAACAAATCAGTGCATTTATGGTACTTATCTGATCTTGTGTATTCAATCATAGGTTAATTTTATTGACCGTCCATGTCAGTCAGGACTTCTTTTAACCCTCATGCACCACATACACTCCAATACTCCAACAGATGAAAACCCAGACATGTGTGGCCAAGCAACATCTGGGTATGGTCAAGATGGCAAAAGTTATGAATGAGGAAGAACACAACCTGGAAGAGGCTGTAGCAGTTGGCTTTTGCCAGAGCCTGCTGGGAAGGACAAGTTTTTGCCCCCTCCTCTCCTCTCTGCCATGCTGAGTTGAGTGCAAAGGACTTTGGCATTTTGAACTCAGTTTGCAGCAACTGAAGTCAGTGGAGGACGAAGGGGAAAAGTCGGAGGGGGTGAGACAAACTGGGATATTTTAAAAGGAGTTGAAAAAGTGGGATAACAGATGATTAATCAAGAGACTGTCCCTGGCCAATCAGGATAGTTGCAGGGTATTGTTGCAGCAAACAGAAAACTGCCATCAAGCTTTAAAAGAGTTCTTCCAAAATCTTCTCACCTACGAACAGAAAATTACTGAAAGAACAAAGGATATCCCTCCCCATAAGCACTGTGGTTTGAGAATGCCCCTGAAAATTTTGCCCCACATTGGAAGCTAGAAGTGTCCATGAGCAAAGTCTATCTCCTATTACCCTCTATTACTATTTTTATTGCCTTGTTTCAGTGTGTATGGGTGCCTAACTTTTGTTAAGATGTAATAGTTTCAATAACAACATAATTATAAAGGTTCCAACAAGATTATTAATTATATTTATGAAATTATGTTTATGATATACACATATGATCTGTATCATATATACAGATATGTATATATGGTACACATATCTATATATATGTATCTCTAGCTATCTATCCTGAAATATAATGATGTAGCCAGGGTATTTGTTTATGCTCATGGAAATATTAACATCCAATTACACAGGTTTATTGGGGTATATGATTATTTAAAATTCTCCCTGCCAAATTGAGACAGTTAGAGCTTATAACACAAGGATCAGAAAGTTTCAAACTATGAGCATACATAACTGACTCAGCAGGAGTAGAGAGTTAAAGGCTTTTTATATCTGGTTTCTACTCCTCATAAGTGCTGCTCCCACTGAATTGTATGTGTGGTATTGCAAGCCACTTAGAACTAGTGGGCTAATCAAAAGCAACTATTCATTCCATTCCATGACTTTCATCTGCCTCAGTGGCAAGAATATATAGAACAGGACCAATATAGGTAATGAGTGTGTCAATCTCTGAGGAGTCAACCCTGAAGGGCAGACAGGGCCACCATCTGCGGAGACACATGGTCAGAAGTATCACTCCTCATTATGGTTTGGAGGGGAAACAGACCTTGGGCAAGAGTTCTGTAGAACAGTATTACTTATAGAGGGTATTTGAACTGAGATCACTGGAATCTACCTCTGGGGGACTAAAATTTCTCATGCTAGTGCATGAAGGTTAGCCCATAAAAATAACGTTGAATATGGTATGCAATTTTCCATAAAATGCACATTTTGAATGCAGTTTTTCATAAAACATGCATTTTTTTTGTAGCTGTTCCCAATATAAACATTTTTGAATAATCTGAAAGACAACTGTGCTCCAAAGTGCTCCAAAGTACTCAAGGAAGTGCAAACTTGGTTGCTTTACTTACAAATGTAAACCAAACAAAGTTCTAACCAATACCTAGCCAGAACTGGGAGAAAAATAAATGTTCCTTGGAGAGTATTTTTGTTAGTCTTCAGCAGACCAAAACAGCTTCTGCAGAAGTATTTGAAGATCCCTGCTGGAAAAGGTTTGCACTGTCCTCATGGAAACTGATTTTTTAAAATCCACCTTGTATGTTAATCTAAGCCAGAGAAGAATTTGGGATATCTACAGGGAATCTCTCATTTGAAGTGGGATTATACAAGCCCTAGGAATTCTTTTGTTCAGATAACTTCATTAGCATATGTAGCTTTCAATTACTACACAATTAAGGAGTGGTGGTCTTTCAAACCTCTGTGGTTCTACTCAAGTGTTTTGAGCTTTCACACGGACCGGTTTAAGGTCCGAAGTCATAGACACCATCTCCATATTGGGTGAGTTGACCAGTTCTGTTGTACCTCATAAGTAGCAGAAAACATAGTGGAGAATGGAAGATTTTTTTAAAAAATAGAGTTAACATGCAAATGATGTATTTATGCAACATTCACATATTTCTGATTAGTTCTTCCAATGATTTTATGTTCTCTCAGCAAATGGAATAAAAAAAAAATCACCTTGTCTGCTTCATATGCTCTTCCCATCATGGCTGGTGCCAAATTGAGATGTTATTAATTTTAGCATCAGTACATAAAATCTACATCAATCTGTGGTTAATTTGGAATTCTGATGTCTATAGAGCCTCAGGTTTCTTTCTCAGGAAGTAATGGTGCTTTCTCACTTGAGATGCAGCTCAAGACATTTGTGTGCAATCCATCTTATCACCAGATAATTATTCACAAATAGTGAGTATGCAGCTTAAGAACTCAGGAATAGAGTTGCAGCAGGGACAATGAGTAATGCATACATTTTCTTAACTAAACATGCCCAGTTTAATTTTCATCTACTTTTTTTTTAAAAAAAAGAGCACTCAGATCTCCAGATATTCCACTACCTGAGAACATCAATTAAGTTATTTTTCTAAAATCCATCTCTTGTGTGCTCATGTCTGATCTACTATAGGTGCATTCGTGAGAAATGCCTTTTCCTACTTATCACAATCCAATTATGGCATTAAAAAAGTTTTTTAAAAAACATAGTTTTAATAAACCTTCCCATGTGGTTTTAAAAATTCTTATTTGTGAATTTCTGGTGTGATTTGTAAAAGAGAAAAAAAGAGTAAATTAACATGTTCTAGTATTCAAATTTTAATGATACCATTTCTGCTGGTTTTGCTGAGCTAACTACCTTATTCTGCTTTAGTCAGACATCACCTGGAATACTGTGTCCACCTCTGGGCACCACAATTCCAGAAGGATAAGGACAAGCTAGAATGTGTCCAGAGGAGAGCAACCAAAGTGGTGGGAGGTCTGGAAGCCATGCCCTATGAGAAGCAGCTTAGGGAGCTGGGTATGTTTAGCCTAGGGAAGAGAAGGTTAAGAGGGGACATGATAGTCATGGTTAAATATTTGAATTGGGATGTCGTACTGAGGATGGAGCAAGCTTGTTTTCTGCTGCTCCAGAGATTAGGACACAGAGCAATGGACTCAAACTACAGGAAAAGTGATTCCACCTAAACATTAGGAAGGACCTCTTGACAGTAAGAGCTGTACAGCAGTGGAATACGTTGCCTCAGAGTGTGGTAGAGTCTCCTTCTTTGAAGGTCTTTAAACAGATGCTTGGATGGCCATCTGTTGGTAATTATTCGATTGTTTATTCCTGCATGGCAGGGGTTTGGACTGAATGGCTCTTGTGGTCTCTTCCAACTCCATGATTCTATGAGTTAAAAAATAAGTTTCCATTTCATATTAGAAGGGAAGGATTCAATAAGACATTGATAATAAATATGAAAATGCAGGATTGTATATTAGTATGGCAATGCATTCTAAGTTTTAGAGTTCCTGAATTTTTAATTGTTTTTTCTTTTATTATAGTTTTATTGTATTTTTCATCTAATAACTGTGAGGAATTATGTATTTGTTGAGAGGATTTTTATTTTTAATTGCTGATGTAAAATTCGTTCCAGAAGCCATTTTTACAAACAGGTTAGTTTCACATAGTGCAGTGGTTCCGCTGGTAGCCCTCCATGAATATATCATGCTTGTGGAGTTAAGAATGGAACTATACCAACTGGCCCCCATCCCAATATCTCCATGCTCTCTTATTGTGCTCCCTATATCCCTGTATCCACGCACAAGCAGAAAAAAAAAATCTGTAGAGAGATCTTGTGTGCATATAGCTGATTGAAGGCCCTGCACATTCTGTGTATCAGACTGGGTAGACTATATTTGTATTTGTGTAACCTCTCATTTCTGTTTAGGGATGCATTACTAAACTGGACTTTTTCTTTAAGCCAGATTTACTCAATTTTGCATTCCTAGATAGCACAATGAACCAGATATCAGAAATCCATGCATATCTGGATGCAAAAATGTAAATTTTCTGTAAAAAAAAACAAAAAAATCTGCAAAGGCCTGATATAGCATCATAGAATCCTAGAGCTGGGAGAGACCATGAGGGCCACCCAGTCCAACCCCCTGCCTTCCAGGAGAAGTAGGGCCACAGGGTGTGTGGAAAATGGCAGCGGGGTTAGCAGGTGCAGATCTGATAGTGCTATCCTGATAGCCCTACACAGGCTACAGGCCAAAGGTAGAACTCAAATCCAAGAGATTGATTCAAGTGAGGAGTGGGAATTGTGTGACCTGCAGATTGCATTTGGGCCTTTGAGAGGTCCAGTGCAACCCTTTGAAGCTCCACTGATCCCTCAAAGGCCCCCCACATACCCCCCATATTAAAAACACTTCATAAATCTCAGAAGGCTGTTCTGGGGCTTTGAAATTCTGTTTCAGTGTGCCCATCCTGAAACAGCACTCACCAAAAAGCCTGAAATGCAACCATGAGTGAGTGAAACAATTTCTAGTAATTGTAAATTGTAAATGAACACTTATTAAAAGATGATAAGACAGTGGAAAAAGCAAGAAAGGAACTACATTTATACTTTAAAGAAAACATGAATAAGGAAACAAAATGAACATGGTATGGGATGTACATAAGACAGTTATGAGTTGTTTTTTTTTCTAAAACAAACCTTTGAATGGAAAAAAGGGAGGAAAATTACAGAAGATTATAGATCCAATAAAAAGAAAGGAAGATTAATTTAAAAAGGATAATTTTTAAAAGGAAACATTGCAAGAGTTTAAAATCTTGCAGAATCAGTTATCCATACTGACAATAGAAGAGATGGAAACTATGTTGAAATATATAAAACAAATAAATTTTGAACAAGCAAATAAACCAGGAAGATGGATGTCTTCTAAAATAAGGAAGGTTAAAGAAGAAAAATTGATCTTAGAAATAAAACAAGGGGAAAAGGTATACAATAATCAAAATGAGATTAAGAGGATATTTGAAAAATACTATTCTACTCTATTCCAAGGAAAATCTGAGTCTCTTCAAAGATTACAAGAAATAAAAAAATAGATAAACAAGATATACCAAAAATTACAGAAGAACAAAGACAGATGTTAAATCAACCAATAACAATCATGGAAGTGAATGAAGCAATAAAGAAATGTAAATTAGGAAAATCACCTGGCCCAGATGGTTTTACAGCATTCTATTTTTTAAAAATATAGTGATGAATTGATAATACTATTAAAAGAAACTGTAAATCAGATATTACTGGAAGATAAACCAAATACGTGGGGGGAAGCCAACATAGTGTTAAAACCAAAAGAAGGGGAACATTTACAAAATCCAGGTAGTTATAGACCTACATCATTGCTAAATATTGATTATAAGATCATTGCAGAGATACTTACAGAAAGATTTTCAATATTGTTAAATAAATGGATCCATGATGATCAAAATGGATTTCTGCCCAAACGAAAAATAAAACAAAATATAAGGACAGTAATTGACCTAATAGAGTATTACGATATAAATCCAGGGGAAGAGATGACATTTGTATTTGCAGATACCGAAAAAGCATTTGATAACATGAACTGGAATTTTATGATGGAAACCATGCAGAAAATAGATATAGGCCAAAACATTTTTAAATGGATATGAGCAATATATCAAAATCAATCTGCGCCGATTATAGTAAATGATCAAAAGTCCAAATGATGTAACATTACAAAGGGGACGTGTCAAGGTTGTCCATTATACTCATTATTATTTATAATGGTGTTAGAAATTATAAATAAGAAAATATGGGAAGAAGAACAAATATGAGCACCTAAGATAAAAGGACATGTATATAAGCTAAAGCCTTCGCAAATGACCTTGTAATATTGTGAGAAAATCCAAACGAAAGTGTACAAAATTAAAGGAAATTATTACTGAAATTGGCATATTTTCTGGATTTAAGATAAATAGAGAAAAAACAAAGCTAATAACAAAAATATAAAAAAAAAACTAGATCAGGAATTGGAAGAGAAATTGGGCTTTAAAATAACAGAAAATAAAATATTTGGGTATAATTATCTCAAATAAAAACTTGGAGTTATTTGATAACAATTATCAAAAAAGTTGGAAGGAGTTAAAGAAAAATTTAGAGAATTGGAAACATTTAAATCTGTCTTTCTTGGGTAAGATTGTGTTAATAAATATGAGCATTTTACCCAATTTCTATTTTTGTTTCAAAACTTGCCAATCATAAATAATGATAATCCATTGAAAATATGGCATAAAGAAATATCAAAATTCATTTGGTCAATTAAGAAACCAAAAATTAAATGGAACTTGTTGCAAGATAGTAAAGAAAGAGGAGGATTGGGTCTACCATTCTTCAGCTGTATTATCATGCTTGTTGCCTAACATGGACAAAAGACTGGATAGACTTGAAAGATATGAAGCTGTTACATCTAGAGAAGGAATAAATAAAAGTTATGTTTGGCATACATACATGTGGTACAATCAAACAGAAAAGAATAAAGGATTTGAAGACCACAGTATAAGGAAATCATTTATTAGAATTTGGGGAAAATATAACGAGTTAAGGTAACCCATTGAGTTAAGATGCCTCAATGGGTTTCCCCACATGAGGCTTTCACTAGAATGGAAATGAAAGAACAAGAGAAATAGTTGAAATACAAGGATTTAATACATTGGGAAGAAAATGGTTTAAGAATTAAGACATGGCAAGAACTGATTAATGAAAAAATATGAATATCACTAGTTTACCTACGAACAAATTCATGGAAAAGTAACAAAATATATCAAATTAATGGGGATAGAAAGAATAAATTCAGAATTAGATGAGATATTATTAAACAGTGATAATCATGTAATAACAAAACTATATAAATTGGTTCTGAAAAGGGAGATGGCACACGAAACAATTAAGGAACATATGATAAAATGGATGCAAAATTTGGCTATACAATTCAATTAGAAGATTGGGAAAAATCATGGAACACAAATATAAAATTTACCCTAAGCAATGAACTAAAAGAGAATTTCTACAAGATCTTATTTAGATGGTACATGACTCCAATCCAAATAGATAAAATTAATAAGAAATGAGGTGATGGAAAATGCTGGAAATGCCAAGAGCATCAAGGCATGTTATGGCATGTACAGTGGTCTTGTAAGAAAATTTAAAAATATTGGAAATTAATCCATGATCCAATAGTGCAAAGATTAAAGGAATTTAGGGAAATAAAACCAGAATTTTATTTGTTAAATATGATCAGGAAAAAATGGATAAAAATAAGAAAGAAAATGTACTTTATATGATAATAGTGGCAAGGATTGTATTGGCTAGATATTGGAAGATTAATAATATACCTGATACAGACAAATGGTTAAGAAAAATATTAGAAATGATACAAATGGATAAACTAACAATGTGTATGAAAGGGAAAACAAGAGCCAAGATCAACAGTAAATGGGAGGAAGTGATAAAGTTTATGAAGGAGAGATGGGGTAACGAGCAATTTCCTGATTTAGACTAAAGTGATAATAGATAAAACATAGGAAGTACAACTGTTATTTGTATAAAATAAATGAAGACTTAATACGACAAGTCACAGTAGATAAGAGAGTATAAAGAGAGTACAAATTATGACTAGTGGATAATGATGGAAGGTTATTATGTTACAAAAGGAAAGGTGGAAATATGGAAATATGGAAAATTCACTAAAATACAAGGATATAATAATATGAATATGCTAGATACTTCTTTATGTTTTTAATTCTTTTTTTGACGATAGAATATATGTATCATATATATACATGAGAATTTATGTGAGATGTATGTTGTATAAATGGTTGGAAATAAATAAATAAATAAACAGGAAATTGTAGCTGCAATGGCATACCGTGTCCACCAGAACTCTAGAGTAGGTGGATATGGAGTGGCATAGCCTTCTTGACTCTAGTATGTAAAACACTGATTTAAGTATTCTATTTGTCACAATGCAGTACACACTATCTAACCAGTTTTCATCTGAGAACATCTTTCAAAAATCTTCTAAGGGCTTGTCTACATAGACTAATTACCAAATCTTACCCCTGTCTCAGAGCTCTGCAGTCCATACAATGCAGAGTCTTGCCCTGTTCTGCTTCCAGGCAGTCCTCACCACCCCTAGGGCAGATATAGGGCTGAAATGAGGGTAGGGCCCAATAAACCATTTTTTAAAAAATACACAGGTCACTGTTACTGGCAGCAAAACAATGGATCAGGCTTGCCATGTTCACAGGAGCTCATCTGGCACACCAGCTCTTGCTACCGCCACCATGTCCTGGCTCTCCCAGAAGCCAGGAAGAAGTCCCACAGCATGTGACCAAGGCTGGTCATTGCAGGAAGCTTCAGTCACATGTTGTGCACCCCCTTCCTGGCTTCTGAGACAGCGAGGAAAATGGCAGCAGTGGCAGCTGCAGTGCTGGACCAGCATGCCTGTTGGGACTCCAGCCCATTCCAAACTGATATAAGGGGGAAAGAATGGAGAGCTGGCATATCCTGGCTTGTGTAGATAAGCACTGAGTCTTTCCCCCCTAAATATTGAAATGTTTGTATTTTTATGTCATTGCTTTGCATTTGGGTATACTATATTACAATGAATTATATTCAGTTGCTGAGAACCTAGGGGCACAACTGGGCTCAGATTACTAGGCAGAGCTTCTCACCTTTCCCTTAGTATCCCAGAATTCACAAAGCATGTTCCCCAATTCCAGCACTTCCCCCAAAATGCAGTATCTATCACATCTGATGAGTAACTAAGCCAGCAAAATTGCCTTGGGGCTCAGTTTACTACATTCTAGTAAAAGTGCCTGCCTTTCTGGTAACAATTCTGTGGTGGTACCAGCCAAAATGAGAAACAAGAAGGAGTCACTGTAAGTATAACCACAATTAAGGAAAGCTAATGGGAATAAAATGCTTATGTTTATTGCTATTCACAAAAACCATTTTGGAGAAAGCCTCTTTCTTCAAGGACACACTCATGGAAAGACATAGTTCTTCTGGGAGGGAATTCAAAATTTCTCTGAGTTCTCTCAGTTTTTTTTTTGTTTTTTTTTTAAGAGAAGTTGTCTCTGTATTTTCATGGCAAGAAGGGATAGGCCAGAAGTCAGGATTTTGCTTAATTCTGTACTGGGCAATGCATTTTCTGTGGCAAGGATGTTCTGTGTCATGCAGAGATAAATGATAACAAAAAGTATTTTGTAAATTAGATTTGAAACAGCAAGTAGCATTTTCTGGTATGTCTCTGTGCAACTGGGATGGACTTTAGAAATTCAGGTTGTGTGCACTTCAAAAATGGGGTGATGTAGCATGTGTCATTTATGACAAATACCTTTGTGTGGCCATCAAATGAAGAAAAGCTAAGCAAGAGAAACCACAATATCTAACACATTTGTTATTTGGAATGGTGATAAAGAAAAGTAGTGCCATCCCTAATTAAAAGAACTAAATGTTGCTGTGTAAATTTATCTAGCTCTTGTAATTTAATCACTGCTAAGTGGAGATCATCGTTTAATTAAAATGGAGACTAATTCATTGTTCCAATAGTTGTTTATAAGAAAGAGTCTATTTTCTTGACTTCTTAGATGAGGTAAGGAAACAATTCCCTGTGTTGCCTAGGGAATGTTTCTTCAAATTAAAACTTTTAAATAGTAACAAGAAGAGAAGATGATGTGCAGATATCCACTCTGGCTACAGAAACAATGAGTTTTTGTATCCATCTAAATGGCACATTATGGTGGGATTAAATCACTCCAATTAGTTTTCTAGGGAGTCATCAATGTTGTAGAATCTAAAGTGCATGCTGAGAATAGGGACATTTTCAGACAGCATTTTTTTGTGCCTATCGCGGGAGGAGCTTCTGGGAGAGGGACAGCGCTCTTGCGCGGCAGGGGGTCGTTTTCGGACGCCGCTGTCCCTCTCCCGAAATCATCTGTGACACTTCCGTGAAGCTTTGGAAGCCGCAGCACCATATTTTATTCACGGGCAACCTGGCTTCCGAAGCTTCATGGAAGTGACACGGATGATTTTGGGAGAGGGACGGTGGCATCTGAAAATGACCCCCTGCCATGCAAGAGCGCCGTCCCTCTCCCGGAAGCTCCTCCTGCAGTAGGCATGAAAAAACACTGTCTGAAAATGTCCTGGGTCCACAGGAAGAGAGAGCCTAATATATAAAACTACTGTTATTGCTGATGGAAACATCAAGGCAGAGAAAGTGAATTTCTTGTCAAGATCTTGCCAAGGCTGTAGCCTTTGCAAACATAGGGTTAACTTTGGTTTGATTAGCCCATACCAAAAACTGTAAAATAGTGCATATGTCAGTAGATTAAGAATGGGCACATCCACATTGATTAAAAAGATCAGAAAGTCCCACATTTTCTTCCTGTTCTCTCTGAGTTTATTTGTGAGCTCCATAAATATTTTGTTTATCCCAGAATATTTTCTGTCAGCTCTTGGTACAATCAGAGACTTTTTATACCTGTTCCCCAGTTTGGTTTATTTTAACCCAGTATAAAATTGGAAAGAACAGGAGCAAAATCTGGGGGTTGTCTAGATGGTGGGGGGAAAAAAAACTTCATAGAATGTGAGGATACCTTTTGTCCCAATGGGATCCTGTGGTGATTCAACGTATTGTGAAGGAGGGAGACCTCCAAGTACTCAGTGGGAAAAGCCTTCATTGGTGCAAATGTGAAGACATGCATAGTATTGTATTCATTGACTTGGGCTTTTTCTTCTCATTTTTTTTAAAAATGGTAGTTTAGTATGTTTTTCTTCTTTAATAACTTTTGTGCTCCTTTTTGCCTGGCAAAAAAGCTTTTGACCACACTCTGATGTTGCTTGGCCACACCTGTCCTTGTTTTTGTCTGTGAAATGTTGTAGGGTATGGATGTATTGTATATTGTCCCATGACAGTACATATCAGTTATAAAATCTCTAGACATAGTTGCCTTTGCTTATAGACAGAATATTAAATAGTGGATAGTACATTTACACACTTACCATATTCCATTGTTTGTAACTGGCTAAATTACTCCTGGCACTTTTGTGAACAATGTTTCCTATTGAAGGACAAATTCCTCTTGGCTTAATCTGGAACTGAGTTTAATAGACTATTTTCCTCAAAGTAGAAAAATAGCCTGGCTTGTCCTAAGTTCCATTTTGAACACAATTCATATCCTGTCACAACAGAACATCTCTTGCCCACATCTGCCCATGAATTTACAAGGTGCTGTCATTTGCCTTGCTACCTTTTCAACATGTCTGGACTGTCAGCAATAGCAACAGCGGCAGTAGTGGCAGAAGCAAAGACACATAGGACTTGTCTACAGCAGCTGCTTGATCTGGGCCCTGGATAGGCTACGATGGTGTACACATGCACCAGTGCGAGAGTGCATTGTTGTTCACACAGGTCAGCCAGGCTGACACCACATTGACTCTACTGGCCCGTCACCCTTGGTGCCACTGCCACTACCACCGCTACCTCACCCACCAGCCCAGCAGCTCTGTCTGAGAGCCTGGCATCTCCTGTTGCTGCTGGTGAGGTAACATAGGGTGCCCAGGCAAGTGATGAGAAAGGTGGAGAGTGACCAGAGGGCAATGGGCTAGTGGAGCTGATGTGCTGGGTTGGTGGCCATGTGGACAGCTGGGTCACTTTGGCCTAATCCAGTTATCCACATGCCAATACAGTCTGGAGCCACTCTAGGTTTTCCCACAAACACCAGACTTTTCCCTGACTTTGCACAGTGTGGGACAAAGTTGGGTTAAAGGCTAGAAAGTGCAGATTGTCCCCTGGAAGTAGCCATATGTCATCTGGACTGCAAGCTCCAGATTTGGGGTGAGTATGGCATTTTTGGCCTATGCAGAAAAGACCTTTGTTTCACTTTTCTCCAGGAGCCTCTTGTAGTCTCTGAGGCAAGAGGGAGTCTGGAAAATGTAGTGTATGTCACATGCCTCACAAACTATATGCCACATTAATTGTGGGACAAAGAGCAATTGGCCATATAGTTTCTAGGCTCTCTGATATCCTGAAGCTCTCTGATTGTACAGAACTCTGTTAATCATACCCTTCTTCAGAACTTTTAGTGCACAAAAATGAAAGACATTTCATCTACCCAAAAGTCAATTAGGTCCCACTTGTTTTTCCCTTCTGTAAAATGAGTATCCTAAACAATGATTTGTGAAAAGCAATGACAACATGCCTGAGCAGGATTTTGGTAACCAGGGGGAAGGCTCACTGGGAACCCTGGGGAATTTAACAAGATCCACTGATTGCACTTTGCCCACCCTTGCCTAGAGCAGTTTTCTTCTGTTATTCAAATGTCCTGAAGTGTTGTGGAGGAAATTATTTTGCAGAAAACACACATGGGATGTTTTCTGTACACACACAAAATGTCTGAACAGAAAATGGGTTTCCTGCACAGGAAACAGGTCTCTTTGCAGGGGAAGGGGAGGAGTGTTTTTCTTTGAAGAGTAATTCCTCTTCAACAGTTCAGGATAGCTGAATACTGGGAAAATATGATGGAGGAATATTTTTATTCTCCTGCAGTGGAGAAGAGAAAACTACCATAATTATTCATCCTCACAGTCAAGTATAAAATAACTAAAGATACACAACCCTGTTCTCCAAATACATAGTGATCTTCAACAATTTGATTTCTTTTCCTTGAATTATTTCCAGTGTGGATGGGAAAAGGTTCTACTCATTCTTTCTCAGAGCTTGGGAGAAATTACTGTTTTGGACTACAACTCTAGGAACTCCTCTGGTCAGCATGGGTGCTGGGTGTTGGAGTCCAAAAAATAAATAATCTTTGTTCTTTCTCTAGCCCAATATTCTTAACTTAGCAATGTTTACTTTCAGGATATCCTCTGTCAATTTGCCAGATAGTGTAAGAAGAGCATCTCCCCACCCCCATTCTTCTGCACTGTGGTGGTGAAGTAGCTGAGGTATTTTATTATGTATGTGAATTATATTAGAAACTCTTGTAAGTTTCATTGTTCTTGTAGCCTAATAGAATTCATGATAGATGAAACATACAGTCTACAAGTACATATCTATCAAATTATTAGGGTGTATCATATTCCTTTTTAATAACAAAAGGAAAGAAAAGAAAAAGTAGGAACAATCAAAGAGAGAAGGTTTAAAGCAAAGCATTACAGTCAAGTATAAAGGATAGGAAGTGAGAGGGAAACATGGACACACATTACAGTAAAATAGATTGAAAACCACATGTCAAATAAGGAAAAAAGAAAAACCACACTGTTATAAGTATATAGACACACTCTCTCTCTCTGGCTTTTCTTCACAAATGAAGATTCAGGAAGGACTCATCCCACGCTTTCTGCAAGCGCACTGATGATTAAAAAGGCCAATCCAAGATAAACAAGTCTGGTTGCAGAAAGCACAGCAGAAGGTCTCCTTGGGTGATGTTTCCAGGTTGTGATTCTTTCTGCATTGTCATTTCTCTTCAAGACTTGTTCGGCGTGAGTTCTCAAATAAGGATGCAGCATTGTGGATAGTGTGTCTCCATGCCTCCCGATGTGAGGCCAGGAGGGACCATTGTTGGTGATCAATTTGGCTGAGCCTGAGATGTTGTTTTAGTGAGTCTTTGTATCACTTTTTTGGAGTGCCCCTCTTATGCTGACCCATGGTGAGTTGACCATAGAGTACTATTTTTGGGAGGCGATGGGCCTCCATCCTAGAAATGCAGCTGCGTTCTCAATATCATGGCCTCAATGCTGGTGATCCCTGCTTGCTCAAGGACAGCAACATTCATCACATAGTCAGTCCAGTGTATATTTAGGATTGTGCATATACAGCACTGATGAAAGCGTTCGAGGAGTCGTAGGTGGTGGAGATAGATGACCCATGTTTCAGACCCATAAAGGAGAATAGACAGTACAATGGCTCTATACACACTGATATAGACACTACATTCTAAATAATAGGTATATGGACAACACTTCTGTGGGAATCCACATTCTTTGATTCTATAGGCATACAATTTTATGCAAAAATATCCTCTATTGCACCCCATGCAAAAATATGATTATGTGAGAAAGGTCCAGAAATAATCTCTAGGTTGGAAGTTGATTGGCTTCATTACAGATGGAAATACACAAATAATGCTCCTAGATAGAATCATACATTTGCATCTTCTAAATCTCCCAAAGTTTGATGTATTCATATTTATATATGGTAGAAGACATTCTGGAATGTGCTCTTTAGAAACACTAAGGCACTAGAAACACCAAGGAAACACTATCTGCCCATTCAGAAGGTTGGGAATATAGACTGAGATTGCTTGGCCTTAACTAGGACTATGTATGAAGCCACTATGTTCTTTGTTGCTGTTTTTGTGAGCACCACTGCCACATATTCTATACAGTTGCAACCCTACAGTGACTAACCTAGCAGTAAGCCCCATAGACCTCAGTAGAACTGACTTATACATCAGTATGATTAAGATTGTCCTGTATGTCTGTTTCCATGTAACCCAGGAGGAGTTATGATAGAATAGGATAGTTTTGGACTAACAACATACATTTTACTTACACATTATGGCTGGAATCCTCTTGGAGAATTATGCCAGTGTAACTCCTGGTTATGCCAGTAATTGTACTGTTGAGGAACTTACATAAGGAGACTTAAATAAATCTACCATTACACAATAGTTGCTTTTACAAACAAATTTAATGGTGCATGTTTGTAAATGAGTAACAGTTCTGAGAATTAACAGTGCATTTCCTAATTGCTCAAAGCATTTTTTATACATTATCTAACAGTCCTGTAAGAAGGTAGCAGGACTGTTAGCAGGACTGCTAGTTCCTTTATAGAGTAAGAGTCCGCACAATTATTGTGTTCAATGCCACAGCAACCTGGTGATTGTGGGCTGAAGTGAAGTTTTTAAAAGGGCTTTCTGGCTCACAGCTCATCCTCCTGACTACTCCTTTCCTTTGTAAAATGTAAAAGTTGTTCATGAATATGTTTTCATTCTTGCACACTGTTTCCTAGTTCATGGAAGAGAGGGATGTGTTGTGATTATACAGTTCCTAATTGTTCTTTATTCTTGCTTGATTCAACATAGAAAGGACAGAACACAATGCTATAATACATATTTGAAAGGTGATAGTCCAGCACAATCCTCCATACCAACTACACCCCAAACAGTAAAGCCCTATGAATGTTTACTGTTTCCAGGAGATGCAAGGGTGATGGAAAGCAAATACATGACTTCATAGGGACATTTGGACACATGGAACCACCTCTGGAAGAAAGAGGAGAAGTAGAGGTACAGAGTAAACTTGGGCACAGTGTAAATTAATAAGAACACATGAGATCAACACCAAAAACAAAATGCGTGTTTTCTACTGTGCATGAAATACTTGAAGAAGATGTCTAGGGATGGATTATATTCATTATACACCCATTTTTTTAACCATTAGTGTCCGTTTCATTAGCATATGCAATTTTTAGCTGTACCTTCCCCTGATACTCACCTATATCAGAGAAACAAATTTCAACAGTTGGAGAATTACCAAAGGAAGTTCTGGGTTTCAGCTAGCACATTGGTTATGAAGTGCAAAATTAAGCAAGTTTTCACTAAAATGAGAGCCAAATGATCTTCTCCCATATACCACCTTGTGGCTTCTACCTTTTCCTTGGCTTGATTAAGGCTAAGCCTGCCATGCCTGCTACAGAGGCACAATAATACATTCTCATACCCTTCTTATTGCAAGTGTTGAGAAAGGACTGCTTGACTCATTGGACTTCAAAAGACCCTAAACTTTGGGTATGTGCTCAAGGAAAACTTTGCAATAGTTGCTTTCTCCCAGTCTCCTAGCCCTGTGACACAAGTCTTGGCAGTCTCCTTTTACTACAAAGATGCCTAGGACACTCACAAGTGATTGCATGGTAATAACCATTCCCATACTGTTTTGCTGCTGTGACTCACCCATTTTCGTTGTGATATCATCTGCCAATTTTCCTTTCAGGGTTTGTTGTTCTTCTTGTTGTTGTTGTTGTTGTGTGCCTTCAAGTAGAGTAGCTGAAAAAATAAATATGTGTCACTTGGCCTATGAATACCATGGGGTGACCAATCTTACCTACATTATAACTTTAAAAGGAGAGGGCAGGTGTTGCACAAAATGAAATTGCTTATAGCTTTGACCCCAGCACCAGCTTGCATTTAGACACTGTGTGTATCAGTAGATGATAGATAGATAGATAGATAGATAGATAGATAGAACCGGCCGAACCCAAAGGGTGCTCAGCAGTGGCTCCTCTTCGTCTTGGAAAGATGTGACCAGTGGGGTGCCACAGGGTTCTGTCCTGGGCCCAGTGCTATTCAACATCTTTATCAATGACTTAGATGAGGGAATTAGGGGCATACTTATCAAATTTGCAGATGACACCAAATTGGGAGGAGTAGCTAATACCCTAGAGGACAGGATCAAAATTCAGAATGACCTGGATAGACTGGAGAGCTGGGCCAAAGCTAACAAAATGAAATTCAATACAGAGAAATGTAAAGTACTGCATTTAGGGCGGAAAAATGAAATGCATAAATATAGGATGGGAGAGACCTGGCTGAATGAGACTACGTGCGAAAGGGATCTAGGAGTCCTAGTAGACCACAAGTTGAACATGAGCCAACAGTGTGATGCGGCAGCTAAAAAGGCCAATGCAATTTTGGGCTGTATCAATAGAAGTATAGTGTCTAGATCAAGGGAAGTAATAGTGCCACTCTATTCTGCCTTGGTCAGACCTCACTTAGAATACTGTGTCCAGTTCTGGGCACCACAATTCAGAAAGGATATTGACAAATTGGAGCGTGTCCAGAGAAGGGCAACTAAAATGGTGAAAGGTCTGGAAACAATGCCTTATGAGGAGAGACTTAGGGAGCTGGGTATGTTTAGCCTGGAAAAAAGACGGTTTAGAGGCGATATGATAGCCCTGTTTAAGTATTTGAAGGGATGTCACGCTGAGGATGGAGCAGGCTTGTTTTCTGCTGCTCCAGAGACTGGAACACGGAGCAATGGGTGCAAGCTCCAGGAACAGAGATTCCACCTCAACATGAGGAGGAACTTTTTGACAGTAAGAGCTGTTCGGCAGTGGAACGCACTCCCTCGGAGCGTGGTGGGGTCTCCTTCCTTGGAGGTCTTTAAACAGAGGCTGGATGGCCATCTGTCGGGGATGCTTTGATTGTGATTTCCTGCGTGGCAGGGGGGTTGGACTGGATGGCCCTCGTGGTCTCTTCCAACTCTGCAATTCTATGATTCTATAGATAGATAGATAGATATCTCCATGCACCTAACCCTAACCTGCCTTTCCTAGTGGGGATGGAAATGAAATGCCCTTTGAGCCACAGTAGGGAAAGGAGTGCACATCTATCTCCATGAAGACTGCATTGGTTTATAGCAGAGAAAGGTATGCAGAGTCTATTCTTTTACATTAATCTCCTTGGCAAAATGTGCTTTATTGTTTGCTGACACATCCATTCTTGAGCACTTGTCTCAATCATTTCAGGCCATGCTTTCATTCATAATCCTACCATTCTGAATGGTAAAGACATATAGATATGGATTTATGAGAAATTTAGCCTATCCATTTCACCTACTCACAAATCCTCTCTGTCCCTTTAAATGTTATCTGAACGTATTGAAGAAAACCTTCTTCAGGCTCAGATAACCTCATCTTTAAGCAGAGCCATTATCACTGATAAGTAGATTTTTAATCAAGGAAATAAGGCATAGTTAATTACGTGCGTGAACTATATATTTAAATTACATTTATTAGCTCTGTTAATCATTTCTTAACACACAAACCAGGTGTCACATGACAGTTCTTTCTTTAACCACCCTTTGCAGAGATTAGAGTAAGAGACATACTTAATCCAATTAGCAAGCACGGCTTCATGTGAAAAGTGAAAAACTGCTGACAGTGGCAATGGCTGCTATTACTGACCTACTATTTGTAGATTCTCTAATTATAGCCTTTGATATGTAGCCAAGGTATCATGTTGGAGTGGAGTCTTTTACCGACATGCATACACACACATTCACACGCTCACATTATTAATATGATTGGTGATTGCTTAAAGCTCAGCTGTGTTACAATGATCTACAGTATTGTAAGATTTTACTGTTTTACTTGGGTAACAATGACAACGTGTGTGTGTGTGTCTGAAATCTATTAAAGAAATTCAATTTTGCACTTTGAGTTCCATTATTATTACCTTGTTACCCTAGACACTAGTGAGGTGGAGATTCCGCATGAGATGGAGTTATTAATATTTTGGGGGAATTAGTAATAACTTGGGTTAGCAATGCAAGGGGGGCAACAAGGGGACCTTGAGCCTATGTATACCCCTGCTAGCTTTGAATGGACTTGCACCAGATGAAGGTTAACAATGATCTTTATTAAAAGTTCAAAAATAACACCGATCACACACAGAGGCATGCAAGAAGCATTTACACAAGACTAAAGAAAGAAAGTGGAAGATATTTGGATAGAGGAATAGAAGGAGGATATTGTGGGTGATTTGACCTGTCCTGTAGATTCTGGAGTCTCAGAGCAGGGGCTCTGAGGACATGCAGCAAACTGTCAGCACGAAGGGAGGAACTGGAGCTGAGGCTTGACTACACAGATGGGACAGTGTCCAGAGGAAGAGAATTCGTCTGCATTTGAGTGGAGTTTTAAGGGGGTTTAAATAGGAAATATTTGCCTTCTGAGGATGGCATTTTGAGTGTGAAACAATGTGATCTTTAATTAAACAATGGATATCTGGATATGTTAACCATCCTATAATGTGTTGCATGTTTGAATTGAATAGCAGTGGCTACCTCCTTTTAGTGCCATGCTTGGGGATCAGAATAGATGTTGTTTACATAGAATGGATGCTCCAACTGCAGATGATGAGATTATTGTCCGACACCAGATGTTCTCAGGAAACATTTCCTTAGATCTGGCTTGACTGTTAAGTTACCTTAAGATTTAGAAATTTCCATGGCCTCTCCTTAAAGCAATGCATGACTTGTTTTTTTTTCCAGCAAATCTCTTTTGGGATTTTTTAGGGGTCCCTGATCTATTGTAGCTTGTGTGGAAGACCACATTAGAGCCAAATTATTAAATATCTGCCCATTATGAGGGCTGGGGATATTAGATTTGGTATCAACCTGGAATTCTATAGAATTTCATAGAATTCCATTTCCATGGAGAATACATCTTTGGAGAAAAATTAAATATACTAGTACAGACCAATTAGGGATACATGAGAATTGTGTTTCTGTTCATTTCTTATACAATTTTACCAAAAATTGGCAAATGCTGTCACTAACATGAATGGGAATTATTTGAGATGAAAGAAATTCAAATGACAGAGGAGCTGAAATGGACAAGTTTGTCCATCCAGGTTGAGTGGTTTCAGCTTAACTCTGCAGTTGAATTCCTGTGTATTCAACCATGTTAGTGCTGAATTAGAGTTGACCCTTGCTCATTTTTTTGAGAGGTTCCTAATTTTTAGCACTTTCATTGCAGGCAGCTATAATGTAATCCTGTACATACTCAGAAAAACTGAATTTGGCCAGTCAAAATGAGTGAAAATTTCATTTCTGTTTTCTTTATATTTGGAATGGAAAGAACATTGGGTTTAAAGCATTCAGCTGGTAGGAGAAAAGAAAATGAAAAGATTTGCCCATCCCTAGGGCCAATTCACATGATCAGAGGAGGAGGAGATTTATATCCTGCTTTTTCCCCAGTCTTGGACTCAAGGTAACTTATAAATGTTAAAATGGGTACAGCTAAAAGTTTACATCATACAAAAATTGAAATACCATTAAACTGTCAAAAAAATTAAAAGCAGTTACAAGTAAACCATTAAAAAGAATAGTGTATGTGGGCAACACAGCTCATAAAAGGTCCTTCCTCCCTGAACAGTCATCCCCTAAAGACCTGTTGAAACAAAAAGGTCTTCAGATGTCTATGAGAGGGTGCCAGTCCAACTTCTCTAGCCTGGGGGAAGCCACCAAGAAGGCTTTCTCCCACATTCTACCAGATGTACCATGAGGGTGGTGGGACAGTGAGAAGGGCCTCCCCAGAAGATCTCAAGAAAAGGGCAGGCTCATATAGAGAGATACAGTCCTTATAATAACCAGGACCTAAGGTATATAGGGCTTTGTAGGTCATAACTAGCACTTTGAAATGTATCTTGAAACAAACCAGCAGCCAGTGGAGTTGTTGCAACAAGGGAGTTGAGTGGTTGCTGTAGGCAACCCCAGTTAACAATCTGGCTGTAGCTCTTTGGGGCAGTTGCATTTTCTGAGCACTCTTCAAAGACAGCCCCATGTTCTACACTAATACAAGTAACTGGGGCATTGTCTGCACTGGCTAGAAAACTCCACATTCTGGGTTTTCCCCTTCAGGAAGTAGCAAATCCACCGTAAAACAATGCCTGCAAGTCCCATCCCAGTCAGGTGGTCCAGAAGGATACCATGGCTAATGGCATCAAAAGCAGTTGAGAGGTCCAGGAGAACCAACAGAGATACACTCCCTTGCCCATCTCTCAACTTATGTCATCTACTGGGACAACAAAAGCTATGGCCAGGTCTAAAATAGATCTAGCTAATCAGCCTTACCTAGAAATCCCTGGAGACGGTAGCCACCACATGCTCTAGACCTTACGCCAAAATGGCATATTGGAACCTGGTTAGTAGTTGTACAGTACAGTAGAATCCAGGGATTTCAGGAAAGGTCTCATAACAGCTTCCTTTAGTCATTATGGAACTCTGCCTTGTTTTAACAAGTCACTGAGTACTCCTTCTACCCATTCAGCTGGTTCCCGTTTGGATTTTTTAATGAACCAGGAAAAAGAAGGGTTTAATATATATCTGGTGGTCCTTACCTCCATGCATCTTAGGAAGCAGACTAAGTCTATGAAATATCATGCTACAGATTCTCTCTCTCAAAGGTGCTTCAAGATTGTGAAGTCGAAGGCTTTCATGGCCAGCATCCATAGATTTTCCTTGGGTTTTTCCAAGCTGTGAGGCCGTGTTCTGGAAGAGTTTATTTCTGACGTGTTGCCTGCATCTGTGGCTGGCATCTTCAGGGAATGGTTGGGCAGGAGTGTGTGGGAAGTTTATATACTGTGAACCCCTGTTGGGGGGTATATGTAAATTTGTGTATTTGAATGGCTAGTTTCTGGGTGGAGATATGCAAGGAGGATTAGGAGATTTTCACAGGGTTAAAATATCCCCCAGAGAAATCGGAACAGAAATATTTCTGTCCCGGAAGCAGCGCCGCAATTTGCACAGCCAGTTCCCTCTCCCGATATGCTGTTGTCCTCATGATGTGTTTTTTCTTCCCTCTTCCATAATATTTTATTATTGGCGAACTCCCATTAGTAAAATATTACGGAAGAGGGAAGAAAAAACACAGCGTGAGGACGACGGCATATCAGGAGAGGGAACTGGGCGTGCGAACCACAGCGCTGCTTCCGGAACAGAAATATTTCTGTCCCGATTTCTCCAGGGGATATTTTAGCTGTGTGAAAATCTCCTTAGTGTCTGTTTGGCTAATGGTTGGCTAATGGTCCATTGTCTGCTGGAAATCCCCCTGTTCCTGGGTGGAGTTCATTTGCAAGTGTTGAGTTTTGATTTTAGTGTTTTTCAGGACTGGTAGCCAGATCTTGTTAACTTTTAAGGTTTCTTCTTTCCTGTTGAAGTTGTCCAGGTGTCTGTGGATTTCAATAGCTTCTCTGTACATTCTGACATGATTGTTGTTGGCCTGGTTTTGAATTTTGGTGTTTTTAAATAACATTTTGTGTCCAGGTTGGTTGTTCTGCTACTGCTGATTTTTCTGGCTGGCCCAGTCTGCAGTGTCTCTCATGTTCCTTGATTCGTGTTTGCACACTGCATTTAGTGGTCCCTATGTAAATTTGTCCACAGCTGCATGGTATGTGGTAAGCTCTTGCAGCTGGGAGAGAGATTCTTTTGCAGGTTGTTGAGTGATCTGGATTCTCCTCTCATTGGCCAGCAATTAAAAGACCTATGGCCCCTGAAACTAGTTCCACTGGCTGGCTCCTTGTATATGGAATAATGCCAAAGAAGAATTTTTTTCCTGCCCACATTTTATGCACAATAGGCCCTCAGAGAGGCTCTGGTCTGTGTTTGATCAGCTCCAGTCCACATTTTCTTTAAATGTCACTCTAGTCATCTCACTTCCTTCACTACCATGAAGGGAGGCTATGCTTCATGGGAGGTCCTAGCCATGTCTCCATTCCAGGGGTTGATCAGAGTTGCAACATAATTGCCTGCTGAGGCAGCATGAAACTCCATGAGAAACCTTCAGGAAATATCCAGATTGATAAGCCTTCTGAAATGGCCATCTTAATTGGTCCTGTACCCTTGAAGATTTTCTGGCTCCCAGCAAGTCTAAATTCCACCAGGTAGTGATCTGTCCATGACACTGGAACTATAGAAAGTTGCTCCCCTGTCAGATCATCATTACCTCACTCAGCACATAAAATGAGATCCAGAGTGTACCAAGTAGCTTGAGTGTGGCCAGAAACTATTTGGGTATTTGAAGGCCTGAACACATGAAGACTTTAGTCACTCATAACAATGTGAATATTGAAGTCTCTCAGTATCATAAGATGGGGGAATCCAACCCCAACCCCAAGACTGCCTCCTAGCTCAGAAAAGGAGACCGTTGAGCAGCAACACCAACAGAATCCATATTCTGTCCTAGGCACCCAACTTTGAATACACACACTCAAATACTGTGGACTGTGGGATAGGTGCTAAGCTGGGGGCAATAGAATTCTGATAAACCACTGAACCTCCATCACCTTACCCCCCAGGTCTCATCTCCTACTGCACAGAGAACCCCAGTGGACAAAACTGAGAGAGAGTACACCCCTCACCTCATCTAGCTAGGTCTCTGTGATACACACTGGATCATCATGTGCATCTAGGATCAAATTCTGAATGACATTGGTTTTACCATTCACTGATCTGGCGTTCACATGGTGGATGCTGAAGCCTCCTCTTCCCATGGATTGTGTCAGTATGATTCACTTTGTTTACATCTTCTGGCCTTCCTAGTCCATCATATGCAACTGCTAACATGTATAGGGTTGCAGTTATTTGTTGAATAAAACTAAATATTTGTTGAATAAAACTAAATATCTAAACTGAGAGCCTACATTCTGAATGTAATAGCTACACAAAGTTGGCTGGGCAGGCTGGAGGCATGAAGCTGGATCCGTTGGATAACCACAGCTAATGTAAATGGCTCAGGTCCAGATTATTTGAAGGACCGTATTCTCCCTTACAAACCAACCTGTGCTTCGAGATTTGCTGGGGAGGCTCTTCTCTTGTTCCACCACTCTCACAGGTACTTCTGGTGTGAACATGGAAGAAGACCTTCTCAGTGGCAGCCTCAAAGCTCTGGAACACCCTTCCCAGAGAAGTTAGACTAGCATCCTCCCTATTTTCTTTTTGCAGAGAAGTAAAGACTTTTTCTGTTTCAAGAGCCATTTGATGAGTGATTGTATAAGGCCTGCCTCATAAACAATGCACTGGATCTTGGCTAATTTTTTCTGCTGGTGTATATCTGTGTGTGAGCGTGTGTGTGTATGTTTAATTATGCATGTTTAAATCTGGTTTTAAATCTATATTTTTGATTGTTTACTCTCTTTTCAACTATCTCATTTTGTGAATTTTTAATTATTTGTTTTTTAATTTGTTGTAAGCTGCTTTGAACTCCAAAATGGGAAAAAGGTGGGATAGAAATAACAACAACAACAACAACAACAACAACAACAATAATATAATGATAGAAATTACTACCATTCAGGACTGGACATCACGTTCCAGTGGCTGGTAAGAGTCCCTTCCTCCAGATTCTAACTTCCATTGCTCTGGCCTCTGAGGTAAAATAAGAACAGCCAGTCACACCTGTCCATGAAGCCTGGGCCTAGGGCCTGATGAAAGACCCTCCCTGTGGATTTCAAGTGTCACAGCTCTGGCCCCTGTGGTAGCAGAAGAGCAACCAGATATGCCTCCATTATATCTTGGTCCCAGCAACTAGTAAGAGCCCCTGCCTATTTATTCCAACTCTCACTGCTCTGGCTTCAAAGGTAGATGAGAATAGCCAGCATCTGATGAACATAGTAACTTTCTCCACTGTCGTGTCCATTTCCTTGTGTGCCATCTCTTATTTGGATTGTAAGCATTAGGGCAGAAACTATCAAATTAACTGTTTTTAACCACTCTGTGAGGCTTTCTGATTTCTGAAAGGTAAGGTATAAATACAGCTTGACCTCCTGTATACATGGATTCGGTATCCACAGTTTCACTTGTCTATGTCCCCAAAATACGTTCTATCTAGGTATTTCTAGGCCCTCCAATGTGATTCTATGGTCAACCTACAGTGTTGGTCTCACTGAAAATAATAGGGTTCCCTATTAACCCTGGTTTCAGGTATCCACAGGTAGTCTTGCAACATATCACCTGTGTATACAGGGCTCAACCTGTACTTAAAATAAATGAATGAATAAATTTGGTACAACATAGTATGATTTATTTTGTTGAGAGTGTCAGGCTATATTTGGCAGGAAGTTCACAGACATATGTAAAATGTAACATTTGTTGGATGAGAGGACCCCGAAAGGGGCGTCCTGAATATAGTTTTCTAACAATGTAGTTTTTAAGTATTTTTAACTAGTTTTAGTCTGTTTTGATGGTGTTTTTGTTACCTGCCAAGAATGAGCTCTCTAAACTGTGAGTAAAGAAACTTTTGTACTTTTTAAACTAACTTTGAGTCTTGAGTGGTTATTTTGGTAGTTAAATAACTTGGGAAAAGACAAAGGGTGTTTGGTTATAAGCTAAGCAATGTTTTTACATGCATGCTAACATTCTGACGCTAGATGCTGCATGTGCATTAAGCTTGCTATACTCTGCTAAAGTTGGCTGCATTGTCCACTAACGTGTGAAGTGCAGTGTGGATGTTTAAACAGGACAAAATACCCTGATATTTTAAACAGTGTGTTTTTTACACAATTTCCAACAACGTTACAGTCTTTTCTATTTTTGCAGCATTTAGGACATATGGAAACAAAATTTCCTTGGTGACAGATCATCTCTTTCTACAGTGATGGACCTTCAATTCAAGCTTGCTCCATAGCTGTTATAAGTATAAATATGCTGGGAAATAAGAATCAATATGGTACAGTTGCAATGTAAAGAACTGGTTTCAACTTGATTTTATACATGGAGTAGTAATCTCTGTCTGCATGTGTGTAAGTGTATAAAAAATAGAATTGAAATATACTTTCTGCGCATCTGTGTATTTCTCATTTCTCTTTTAATACTTCAATTTCTCACTTAATTTGTCCCAGATATATCTTGTGTCAAATATCACTGCTAGTATTTGTCTTGTGTTCAGATTCAAGGCCAGATGCAACAGCACACAAAACCCTTCTCTGTTTTGATACATATATTTCTTGTGGATTTTTTTTAATCTACCAGGCAACAGCAACATCCTCAGAATCCAGGATGTCAACAGAACAATACTTGGACAACACACCTGCATGAATAGGACACTATAGTGTTAAGGTAAAAGAAACAGCATGGAAGGAAATGAAGAAGAACCAGGTAGCTGAAAAAGACTTCTGTGAGTCCCGCTGGAGTGTGTTGAGTGATTTTTTTACTGATGGGGAAAAAAAATCAAAACATCAAAAGCCTAAGAAATTTAAAAAGAGGCCAGTAATAATTCTACCCTCTTATGAGACTTTATCAGGATGCTACAGCTGTTAGTTCAGCCACCGCTGCACAGTAAGTGACAGATATATGTCATGGTGAGTTCAGAAATACATTTTAGCAGAGGGAAATCACCACAAAGCATCATGGGAGTTCTAATGCAAATGCTCAGCTCAGCTTACACACAGCAAACTTTCCATAATTGGGCCAAAAATTATAGTTTGCCCTTCTTGGAACTCATCAGCATGTTGCAGCTGTTTTATGGGTGTGTCCTCAAATGATCTAGAGCATCATATAGAATTATTGTCTAATCAAAATGCAAAATTCATTGATGTGTGATGTAATTAAGCAATAAAGTTTCACTATAATCATTAAACAGGAATAAAAAAATGGATCACACTTTAGGGTCAAGTCCTTCAACAGCTCAATCTATACTCCGTAGCAAATGCAATTGTTACTTTAATTATCTAATGACATCTTGTGAAGTTATAAAATGGGGTAATCAGCTTCCATACTATTCATTTAGCTATCGCTGCAAAGAGGAGTTTGATGATATTAAAGAGCATTGTGAAAGGACAGTACACTTTGTTGACATCACATATGTCACTGTGAATGACTTTAAAACATTTGTAACTACTTATACGGTCTATTCAAAATTGTTATGCTTGTGGCTGCTATGACACTGTGAAAACATTACACCCACACAAGCTCTTATTTACTTCCTCACTTACAACATTTCTATACCAACCATCAACAAAAAGTTCCCATGCTGTCTGGAAAAATAACATTTAAAGCCATTTAAGTACAAAAATAAAACACAGACATAACATATTGAACAGTTTAACAGCATTGGGGGGGGGGACCCAACAACCAAACAACAGAAAATGACAGTCTTGCAAAGATCTTTTTTTAAACAAAAACATCCAGTAAAACTAAAAGTGCTGGGAAGTAAAAGGGCACTGAAAAAACCACAATCCAGCTGTAATGTGGTCCTCTCTGGGAGGACATTCTACAAATAGATTGCCAAATACTAAAAAGGCTCTCTTCCTACCTATGAGCTGCCCCACAGCATCTGATGGAAGTATATGAAGAATGGCTACCTAAGATGGTCTCGGGGTATTGGCAGATACTGTGTATACAGAAGAAGATGGTCTTTCAGGGAAGCTGGTTTGAAAGCTGTTCAAGGCTTCCAAGTAAATGACTACCCCTTTGAATTTGGCCCAGATTAGTGATGGTGATAGTACAGTCTCAGCAGCAAAATGTCAGTATTGCCATGATGATATCATGGAACCCATTCAGCATCCCAGTACACAGGAAAACCAACACACTTCCCTATCAGACAGCAGTATTTGTGAGAGGTCATTCTGCTCACTCTGCTGAGTGGAAATCTGTCCCCAAACCCTTCCTCGGTTGTACCACTGTATAGTAGCAATCACATAAAAGGTACCTCCAAAGGTAAAAGAAGGACAAAAGGGGTCAAGACTGGAACTTGGGGCTCCTACTTATGAAGAAACACCCTAAAGGGAGAGTAGGAAACCTAGATGGCCAAATATGGCTCACAGCTCTTCATCCACTATTCCATGTCCTTCCTTCCTTCCTTCCTTCCTTCCTTCCTTCCTTCCTTCCTTTCTTTTGCTTTGTCCAAAGCTGAATGTGAAGGATATCTGTACACACCAGGGATGTAAAAATATTTCTCAGCCCTGATACAAAAAGGTGTCCTAATACATGAGGGCAACACAGTGAGGAATTTCCTTCTCTTCTCTGTGCAGCTGGCTGAGGCTCCTACCGTCCCTTTGCAGCCAGAATTAGAGGCTCCAAAGGAACAGTAGGAGCCTTGGCCAGCCACTTGGAAAAGGAAGAGAGGGGCAGTTCTTTGCCACTCTGGTAGAAGGTGAGAAGAAGTGGTGAAGAACCACCCCTCTTTCTTCTCCAAGTGGCTAGCCAAAAGGTTCCTCCCATCCCTTTGCAGCTAGAATCTGAGGCCACCGCTGCCGTGCTGCTGCTGCCACCACCAGGATGAGTGAAGAACGGGCAGTTCTCCTCCTCTTCCTTGTGATGCCCAACCCCCACCAAACAATGGGATGGCTGCCATCTTGATTTGTAGCCATGTAGACATTGTATAGGAGAGCTTCGCATATTATCACTTTTTGCCAAAATGCCATGGAGACAAGGGAATGCTGCTGTGAATTGCTTATAATGCACAGGTATGTGCATTATTTTTTATCATATAGATAATCCCCCAAAGTAGGAATGCTTTATGACCATCAGGGGAACACATTGCATGACTAAGCAGAAAAAGGATGACAGATTCATTCAAGGAAGAACCATTTGAAGATGGACTCCAATATTAGAAAGTAAAATGGAAGCTTCATTCAGAGTTCTTGGGAGAAATGAATCACCAGGAACAAATGGCATACCAATAAACTGTTTCAGGCTACAGAGACAGAATCTACTCTAGTTGTAACTAAAATCTGTCAAAAAAAAAAATCAGAAAACCAAAACAATGGCCCACAGATTGGAAATGCTCGGCACACATTACAGTCCCATTGGTTTGCAGAAACCACAGGACTATTGGATCAATTTCTCACACAAGCAAAGTGATGATCAAAATTCTACGACAAAGCATTTACCATATATGGAGTGAGAAATGTCAGATGTCAAAGCTGGGTTCAGGAAAGAAAGAGGTGCTAGGGATCATACAGCAAACATACAATGGATAATGGTGCACAATAAAGAATTTCAAAAGAAAGTTAGCCTGCGCTTTATAGATTATAGTAAAGCTTTTGTGTAGCTCATGAAAAAACCATGAATCACTCTTAAAGAAATGGGTGTGCCACAACATTTGATTCTTGTGAGGTGTAACTTGTACTCAGGACAAAAGGCTACTGTTAGGACAGAATATGGAAGAAAAAAATGGTTCCCAATTGGCAAGGTGGACATGCAAGGCTGCATTTTATCACCTTACCTGTCTAACTTGTATGCTGAACATATCATACATAAAGCAGGGTTAGACTCGGAGGAAGGAGAAATGAAAACTGGAGGAAGGAGCACCAACATTTTAAGATATGCAGATGTTACTGTACTACTAGCAGAAAATGGCAGACCTGGAATGATTACTGAAAAAAGTCAAGGAAGAAAGTGCAAAGGCAGGTTTACAACTGAACATTAAGAAAACAAAAATCATGACCACAGCTAATTTACAGAACTTTAAAGTAGATGACTAAGACATTGAAATAGTTCAAGATTTTCCATACATTGGCTCAGCCATTAATCAGAATGGAGACTGCAGTCAAGACATCAGAAGAAGACTAGGACTTGGAAGGGCAGCTATGAGGGAACTAAACAAAATCCTGAAGTGTCAAGATATATCATTGAATACTAAAGTTAGGATTCTCCATACAATTGTATCTCCCATTTCTATATATGGTTGTGAAAGCTGGACAGTGAAGAAAACTGATAGGAAGAAAACAAACTCATTTGAAAATTGATGCTGGAGCAGAGTTCTACAGATGCTGTGGACTGCTAAAAAGACAAATACATGGCTCCTAGAGCAAATCAAGCCTGAATTCTGCCTAGAAGCCAAGATTACTAAACTGAAACTGTTGTACTTTGGCCATATCATGAGGAGGTATGACTTAATAGAAAAGACAATAATGCTTGGTAGAAGGCTGTAGGAAAAGAGGAAGACTGCATTACAGATGGTTAGACTTAAGGAAGCCACAGCCTTGAGTGTGGAAGACCTGTTGATGACAGAATGACTTGGAGGTCTTTCATTCATAGATTCACCATAAGTCAAAGTCAACTTGATGGCAGTTAACAACAATCATAACCTCATCCAGCAGGAATTTTTGTTCTGAAATTTTAGTGTGTGATTCTGTGTGTAAAAATGAAATAAGGAAAGACTTGCATACTTAATGCAGTATAGAAATGCTTGTGCAAGAGCTTATTGTGTGAATCAATACCACCTTGGTCCAAATGGTTTCCAATCAGCTTGGGAAAAGCTTGTTAACAAATAGATACACAAACACACCCAACCTGTCCATCAGGAATGAAATGCTTGTGAGATCACAAATTTTGAGTGGGATTCAAGTACCTTAAAATAATAAGATCCAAATTGAAATTCAAACCTGTGAACTTTTGCATCATCTGTTTGTTAGAACACAAGAGGAAGCTTGGTCAGTAATATGTATGTTGGCTACGGATGATTGGATTGGGGAAACAAGTTTAAAAGAATACCTTCCATTCCCCTTTTGTTATTATGAAAGTCTGATCATCTAGTCTATATTCAGCCAAGCAGATGTACACATTGCACTGCTAACGGACAGCAAGCCTGACCTACAATAACCTTTGTTATTTGGCTAGAAGAAATGGCTTTTATAAGAGCAGCCACTGTTCAGAGTTGAGAAATGTGGTGGTGTTCCTGAGACAAAAGCTTGAATACTATGGATTCTAAATGTAAGCAGAACATATATTTAACAATTATGTAAGGGTTACAGCTGTTGGCACTGTCAAACCAAAACCTAATTTTCAGATGTTGCAACACAATAGTAGTTGATTATACATTCATCTTATTAGATCAATAGATGTGATTATGTTAATGGATGTAGTGGGGAAAAAACCCTCTACAGTTAGTTGGCACACTGTAGAATATTATGAAGTGATTTCAGATTGAGTCCTTCAAACATCCTGATATGAAACTTTAATATGAAACAAGAAAAGTTGCTGAGATCCATGTAGGTGAAGATATGTGTAAATGTGGACACAAGTAGAGTGTGTGTGTGCGTGTGTGATGAGAAAAAAAAAACTAAGAACAAAAGAATCATGGACTTTTCAACATGAAAACACCTTAGCACATTTCCCTGCATGGGACACCCACAGCAGTGGCAGGATTTAGAATGCCAACAGCCTAGATGAGCCATCTTGAAAACCCCAATTCTGTGGCTGTAGTGTCTGCTCCTCTACAAACTGGAGTATAGACATGAAACACACCTAGACACAGTACAGTTCTTTGTGTAACAGTTCCAAACTCATGCTTAGTTGGGGGGGGGCAATCTATATTTCAAAATAAAACACCCTGGACCTAACCCCTAAACTGAAGAAATATAGTAGGAGTAGGCACTGGCCACAGAAAGCCCTTTGTATTTCTGGTCTGTCTTAGAACTCAGAAAGCAGAATGTATCATTTTCCAGAAGAGTAGTATGTCCAAAATTAACTGCTTTGGTAGATAAATTCAACTTACTGCCAGCCACTGTTTCAGAAACTCTCAAATTTAAATTAGCTCAAATAGTATTTGCAGACAATACCAGATGGCAAAAATCTAAAAAGAATTGGATTCATGGGGGTTGTCTATACGAGGCAATAAAATGTGGATTGGTGCACAGTAATGCCAATTTGCAGCAGCTTTTATTTGTCCCAATGGAGCTTTTTTGAAGATCTCAGGTATGCGATGCTATCTGCTTTTGCTGTTCCAACAGGCATGCCTACGAATCAAGATGCAGATGTGAGTGAATTACTCGCGTTTTTATTCATCTTGAGTTGCCACAACTGAACAGGTTTTTTAAAACCATATCCAAGGTGTGAAAGTATGACCTTCCACTGTAACAAAGAAGCAAACAAAAAAGGGCTATTTTCTTGCTGTAGTGCACAATTATTACAGTGAAAATCCAAAATGGAGGTTCTGGGTGCTTGCCTTGCTGGCAATCTCCACTCCCCCCATGCATGTCTGACCAATCATCTTCCCACTTCTGCTTGAACTGGGAAAGTGCATCAATTCATGTTGCTTGTCTCGACAAGTAGGAATGTGCATTTCCTGCACTGTTTTTCTTTAAAGAAAAAAAAAACTCCAGGGAAAGCCACAAAGGCTTTTCCTGAGGAGTATATGTGTTTTTGTCCCCCTCCTTCTGAATACAGTGAAATGATGTGGGATCCCATTGGGAAAAAATGTATTATTCTTGAATTCTAGAAGGAGTATTTTCACCATTTAGACAAGCCCAGGCTACCCACTCTTGGGGTGTCCCTTGGTTGTGTTTTGAACTGCAAGAATTTTGTATCTAAATTATTGTTTGCACATCTTGTGCTAAGCAAAAATAGACTGGAGACCAGTCTTTGAGCACCAGTGTCTCCCAATGCCTCTGTGCCCATGGTGACAGATAATGAAACCTGGTAAATGATGATCCAGTAAAGTATCAGCAATAGTGTTGTTTAAACCAGAAATGTGGTATATAAAAATAGGATGTTGTACCGGAGAAAATGCATGGTAAAGGCCCTTGTGTGCCATGGGGCATGTACCAGTCTGTGCAAAATGCACAATATATGTGGAAGAATTGGGTCACAGATTTTATTGGTTACAGCTGTAGGTTGGGTTGGCAGATGCATGGGTCTGAATCCAGGCATTGACCAACCCACCTGTTGATTGATGAGCAAGATTCTTCAGCCCACTGCCAGAACCCTTGGCATGACAGGAGAGGATTCATATGGGTAGAAATTACCCACATGGTCCCTCCCTGCCACCAGGGGTATCCCTGAGCTAGGCAAGACCCATTCTGTCCCACACTGCCTGAGTACTCCAAGGGAACCTCCACTGCTACCCAGTGCCTGAGAGAAACGGATAATAGATGTCCAGGATCCAGGACCCAGGCCAACCACCCCCACAATTTGTGACAAGTAGAATGATACAACATAATTGGTAACATCCCTGAGTCTTACAATAGCATACTATAAAACTAACATGATAAAGGGAGGGAGGGTGGGCAATGCTCAGAAAGCAAGTGACAAATTCCTGGGAGAGCAGGTGCATAAATACCCCCCCCCCCAGCTGGAGTGAAACCTACATCCAGGTCACTTTGGCTGGGTCCCACCAGACAATGAATCCCAATCAAAGCTTGAATTCATTGGCAGGTGGTTCCTGCTTTCCCCCCAGGACTGCACCAAGTCACACTGGCTCCTGGGAAAAAGACATGAATCAGCCACCAATACTGGGAAGTGCACAGCACCCTGCTTGTGCCCCAGACTGCAAAAAAAGTTAAAAAAATGGATAAGTCATGCAGGGCCCTTGTGTGACCAGGAGTCCTGTTCCATACAAAATAACACATACTACACACAATATATGTGGAAGAATTAGGTCACAACTATTATTGGTTGCAGATGTAAGTAGGGTTGGAAGACAGATCAGTCTGGATCTAGCCATTGACCAATCCAGCTGTTGATCAGTGAGCATGATCCTCCGGCCTACTGCTGGAATCCTCAGTATAACAGGATCCACATGGGCAGAATCCCTGCCACCACAAGATGAAGGATAGCATCCACCCCCTGAGCTAGGCAAGAGCCATTCCTCCTTGCACCCTCTGAGTCCCTCAAGGGAATCCCCAACACAACCCAGTATCTGAGAGACACTAGTAACAGATGTCCTGGATCCAGCACCCATGCCAACCACCACAAAAGGCAGGCTGGGGAGGGTTCCCCCTGAAGACTGCTTTCTGCCAACCTCTCCCTGCAGCTGCAACCAAGCCTATATATGTTATGTTCCATGCCCACACTGGACCCAGTGCCTAGTGGCCTCCTAGGAAGGGCTCCTAATCCATTTGTGAAAGTCCATTCCCCATTGTTATGTGGACCCCATGCAACTCCTCCAGCCTTAGCAGTCCCATCATGTGGTGCCTGTCTCTAATCTCTGACACACGCACACTTCTACAGTCCAATGAATCTTGTCCCAATAGCCATCCATGACTTTGCTGCATCTTTACTGCTTGGTTTTGTGTGATGATCTCCCACCAAGCCCCTGTATCCTTCTGGCCCTGATGCTGACTGCCAGCCAAATGCTGGACCTCCTGCTCTGGATTCTACTCTGCAGTTGAAAAGGTGGAGTATTGCCAAGTATGCATACCCAACTCTGGCTGAGTGTACTCCGCATATGGCTTGGATTTCCACCTTCCCAATCTCTTGATAGTCTTGACCAGAAGACCACAATCAGCAACCACCATGGCTTACAATCATAAAGTTGGAAGAGATCACAAGGGCCATCCAGTCCAACCCCCTGCCATGCAGGAATACACAATCAAATCATTCCTGACAGATAGCCATCCGGCCTCTGCTTAAAACCTCCAAAGAAGGAGACTCCACCACACTCCAAGGCAGTGTATTCCACTTCTGAAAAGCTCTTACTGTCAGGAAGTTCTTCCTAATGTTTAGGTGGAATCTCTGTTCCTGTAGTTTGAACCCATTGTTCCGTGTCCTAGTCTCTGGAGCAGCAGAAAACAAGCTTACTCCATCCTCAGTATGACATCCCTTCAAATATTTAAACATGGCTATTGTGTCACCTCTCAATCTTCTCTTCTCCAGACTAAACATGCCCTGCTCCCTAAGCTGCTCCTCACAGGGCATGGCTTCCAGATATCCCATCATCCTGGTCACCCTCCTCTGGACACGTTCTACCTTCTCAATAGTCTGTTGGTGACCTCCCAGAGGGCCTTCTCTGCTGCCGCTCCCAGATTATGGAATGGCCTGCCGGACGAGATCGATCTTATTACCACCTTAGACAGCTTTAAAAAAGCTGTCAAAACAGATCTTTTCCAGCAGGCCTTTCCTGAATAACTATCCTGAATAACTATCCTGACCCAAAGATTTGGCTGTCTTTTTCCCTTTGAGCTGCCATTGAATTTCCCCCCCTCTCTCTTCTATTTTAATTATTGTATGTTTTTTAATCTTTTTAAATTCAATATTATTTTAAGAGGTAGGCGGGTTAGGGTATTGATGTTTTGGAGTTTTATACTGTAAGCCACCCTGATTGCATTGCAGAGGGGCGGGATAGAAATAAATTATTTTTATTATTATTATTATTATTATTATTATTATTATTATCCTTCCTGAATTGTAGTGCCCAGAACTGGACACAGCATTCCAGGTGAGGTCTGACCCTTATTCTACAGTGTCCCCCAATTACAGATGCTGGGAGCCCCAAACTCCTCACAGCTGATCTAAGAATAGATATTAGTTGGAAACACATCTGGGAACAACTGTCCAGATGGGGAAAAGGAGGACTAACCCTTTAAGCATCATACCCATAAAGCAACATGTTTTTACAGGAAAAGGTCCATTCCTACCAGTTGGATAACAGTCCTCCACCCCAGCTAATCACTAGGGTTGCCTAATATGAATGCTTTTAGAGTAGCATCGCTCTGTAGGGCTTGTCCAGGCCTGTCTGTCTTGGACCTGGACACTAACTCCTCCACCCACAAAGCTCTAATGAATGTGACTGTGAAGGCCACTCTGAACAACTCAGCCTCAAACTAGAGAATGGCAAATGGCTGGCAGCTGTCCAATCAGCTTCTGGAATAGTTGGAATGAGATAGGCTTCCTGCCATCAGCCTTCTGTTGCACCATCCACTTCCACCCTTCCACCATTCTCTAAACCAGGAATATGACCCAAGGGTCAACAAATCCACCTACCTTGCTAAAAAATGATATCCCTGTCAGGTGAAGAACATGGACTATGGGGCCATGCCGTGTTCCTTCAAATGAGCCAGGTAGTCTAAGACCTGGCAACTGGAGGAGGGCCATGTCTCTCCATATACCTCCCACCTCCTAAAGGCAAAGAAGTTCACCACTGCCCTGCTACATGACCGCAACATAATAGGAGTCACCTAGTTAAGTTGTCCGTGCATCATGCTGCACTCCCAAGCCACCACAGGTCATCTGGGAACTACATGGGAATCCACTTCCAGCACCAGTGCATGAAACTTGTCCTCCTGAAATCGAGGGAATGAAGCCGTGATCCCACTATCCAATCCTGGAACATAACGGGTTGCGAATGTTATGTTAACAACACAAACCTCCTTACCAGTTACGTGACCCTCTTTGACCACAATGACTGCCTATTGATGATGCTGACCACTGCCTGTTTCTTCACACCAGACATTCATCCATATGGAGATAGCCACCAATATGAGTAAAAACTCAAGGACAGTGAGGTCCCACACTATATCACCTTCCAACCAACCCGCTGGCCACTGCTGTGCACACCAGTGCCTTTGAAAATAAACCCTAAACCCAAAGCTCCCTGCCATGTCTGAGTGCCCCTGCAACCCCAGGCCTCTTGCCACATGGAAACTGCACTGTACTCCTCAAGGAACCTCCACCAGACTTCCAGATTGTCCCTCCTGCCCCGGCTGATATGAATCCAGTGGTGCAGAGCATTTACCCCAGCTGTGATTCTAGTGAGGCATGTACAGAACACCACCTTTCTGGGGTCACTACCTTGCAGGCAAACTTCAGGTGTTCCAATGTCAGGATCTGCCTCTTTCTGTTGGACTGGCCCTGTGGATGCTAAAGCCAGCTTTGCCTCTCTGTGCAGGACGAGGCCCTGGTTGTGGAAAGTCTTGAAGGGACCAGGGCCAAGCTGTCAGGCACAGCCAGCTGCACTCATGCAGCGCACCTGGAGCAGCCAGGGGAACTACTATGTAAGAGCAGCATTCTCCCCTCAGCCTCTGCCACAGCAGCATGGTTTTTTGTGTTTTCTGTAGCTGCTTCTTGTTTTGGGACCTTGATCCCTTGCCTTGAGTCATGTTTGGACCTTTGCTTGCCTCTTGAACCTGCCTCTGGTCCCTGGATACCTGGTATGTGTTTCACTTTGGTGTGTATTTGGATTCTGTCTTCTTTGGACTTCTTTGGACCTGATGCAGCACTTTTGCCTCTGGCTCTCTGGACTCCTGATATGTGTTTGACCTCAGCTTGTTTTTTGACTTTGACTTGTCTTTGACCGTACCTGGATTTTGGACTCTGTCTTCTGTGTTCCTGACCTGGCACCTGCTTTCTGGACCTGTCCTCCCTCTGACCCTTGGGTTCAGGTTCTATGGCTCCCTGCCTACCCCATCCCCCATGTCTCTGTTCCAAGACCCTGATGCCCATGCCCTGGATCCTGACACCCAACAAGTCCTGCACCTCCCTAAGGGTAGATTTTTTTGCAATGCAACAAATCACTGATCTGATCCCTCAAAGCATGCAAGTTCTCCCTTGGCAAGCAACACCCCCTGCTGTACTAAGTTTAACAGGATGCCTAAATACACTAGTGCATGGACGGACTCTTCAGTCTTCTGTGCCAGTGGGATACCTGATTTCTCAGCCAAGGCCTGGAACACATTCAGAAAATTGGCACGTCCCTTTTCCCCAGCCCTGCCTATCATTAGAAAATCATCTTGGTAGTGGGTGATGAAAGGTGACCCAGCCGTAAACTCCACAGCCCACTGAATGAAAATGCTGAAAGTTTAAAACACAGTACAACTGACCACACACCCCATTGTCATGGCCTTGTTGTAGTACCACAGCCCCTGAAACTTAAACCTCAGCAGGTATAAATCACCCAGATGTACCAGAAGGAGGCTAAAGGCCAATTGAATGTCACATTTTGCCATAAGAACCCCAAGGCCACAAGCTTGCATAAGGCAAACTGCCTCATCAAAAGATGCATATCTAACCAAACAGTACTCCAGAGGAATGGCATCATTGACTATTGCTCCTTCCAGGTACGAGAGGTGGCGAATAAGCCTGAACTCCCTGGGGACGTTTTGGGGGACCATTCCCAGTGGGGATACAATTAGATTACTCATGGGTGGCTCAGTGAATGCCCTGTCACCCACCCAGCCTTGCATTCTTTTTCTATTTTTGCTGCCATCATCTCCAACAGTTCCCTAGTTGACCTGAGATTGCCTGCTTCAAAAGCAACAGATAGCCTTTCTACTAGTGTCCTTTCTACTAGTGTACTTGGAAAATCCATCCTTTATGAATCCAGAAGCTGCCCTATTAAGGAATTATTTGAGGAGAGGAAGCAAGGTAGCCATCCTCACAGGAGTGCAGGCTATCCTCCCCCACAACCACCTACTCTCTCATTATTTGGCACCCACTGCCCCACTGTTGCTCCCAAAGGTGGTTCCCCCTCATTTTTTACCATTGTCTGCAGTTCTGGGACAGGCTGCACCAAATGGTTAGGGCCCTCCTATGGGGTGGGGGTGTGCAAGCCTGGGGTGATGCCCAAGGCAGGCTTCACAATTGTGCTTGAATTTACATTGAGCCTACTGACACTTTTTCCTGATTCTACTCCCAACAAACCCACTTCCTGGAATGCTGCCTTGCCTGCCCAACAAAAAGGCTTGGAGCCCTCCCCTTTCCTTTTTATGTGTGAGCCAACCAGTACAAGTCAGAGCTTATAGCTTTGAGAAGTTATTTTCCTGAATTTGGCATCGTACTCAATTGCTGCTGCATCCCCCACCAGGGCAAGTGCCTTGAGTACATTGGCCAGGTGACTGGAGCGGTGCCAGCCTCACTTAGGGTGTGCTGCCTGAACAACCTCCATGGAGACCATATACCCCACCAGCCAATTGTTGAGCAAGTGTTCAGCCACCTCCTCTTTTACCTCTTTTACCTCTTTTACCTCTTTCCTCTTTTTCTTATTAGACTTGGGCATATGTCCCTTTCTGCCATCTGGCTTGAGTAGGGAAAATATATCAACGTAATATCCATTGAGTATCTTTTCCATAGTCCTCCTATCTAAATGGATCTCTGGGGAATCCTCATGGTCTGCAAAGGTGGTGTTGGATGCCACAGCTCTGACTTTGTCCTCCTTCCCATCCTAAGCCCTACTAGGATCCCTAGCTGCCTGGATCCTTTTTACCCTCTTCTTGATAGTCGAAGAAGGGAGACCTGGAAAATGCACAACACCCTCCAATAGTCACTCTCTGCACTCCTCTTCTGAGGACTCACCCATCAATACATCACTGTCACACTCTTCAGTGTTCGATAGATCTCCTGTACCTCTTGGTTTTTACCCTCTGAGTTATCTTAGGCATTGCTTCCTCTATTCTCTTAGGTCGCATAGTTTCCTGTTACATTCAAGCAAAGCAAGAAAAGAACACAAGTATGTTAACTGCCATTAATGTAACCATCAATGAAACCAAAGGAGAGCAGAGAGTGTGATGCCACTATACTCTGTTTAGCACTAGCCCAGCAGATTGCTCCATTTCCATGCAGGAACAGGTAACCACTTGTTGACACTGAATCACCCCTGGATCCAGCTCAATCTGCATCTGTAAAACAAACAAGATTTGGATTTCTGTTAGCTGGCAATTTTAACTGTAAACCTAATGTTCCCCACAAATATCTCAGAATTCTCCTCACCACCCTCTAATCCTTCTTGGTTGGTGCATTAATCTTTCTTTAAGAACTCCAACAGCATAGGCTATATCAGGTCTCGCATCTCTAGCTAAACATTGCAGCTCTCCAATAGCTGTCTTGTACATGTTATTGTTTGGCAAAGGTTCACTGTACTCATTGTTTTTGTTAAAGTCTGTTACCATAGGTGTGGCTGCACAATGTACATCTTGCAGCCCTAAAAGTTCCAACATGTTAACAATCCTTTGTTTTTCACTCAGCAAGAAAGATCCATCTTCTTCTCTTTGAATTTCAATGTACATGAACACTGTTGCATCTCCATGCTCTTTCAGTTCAGCACCTTTGTTTAGGTTTCCCACAATCTCATTGTAGTCAGCATCTCTCTGGGTAGCAATAAGCAAATCATCATCATTAATCAGAATATAGCTAAACAGTTCATCTTTCACTCTGGTGTACACATATTTGTCTGTTTCTCCATGTTTGAAACCTAAATTCTCCAAAGTTGTGTGCAACTTCTTATTATTCACATTAACATGTTTGACACTCATTTGCTTAGAAGCGGCTAAGCTTAGAAACAGTCTCATAGAAATAACTTTCACATCTTGTGCTGCCTCATGTATAGGCATTTGCTCACCATCTCCTTCTTCTGTTGATTCCTTGGATAACACCGACCCTGCAAGGTAGCTTAACTTGTCAGGAGGCACTCTTCTGTTTAGTCTGAGCTCATATCTGAGAAGTTCCTGTTGCAGATCCTGGTGACTCTGTTCCACATCTGCTTCATCACTGTCTGGATCATCCAGATTGCTTCCCACGTTGGCCTCTGTAAAGTGAAACTGCATAGGAGATTCACTCTCTGTTTCTGAAATCACAGACATATCATCCATGTCCCCATTCTCAACATCAAAGTCAATGTTATCCTCTTCTGGGAAAACAATCACAGTTCCTGTTATGTCAACTTTTCTGTTTTCATCAAAGTACACCACATGTCTACTGGCTACTCTGCCAGTCTTTAAGTTCATCACTCTGTAGTTCCTTGTAGAACTGTCATAACCAACTAGAATTGTTTCCTCAGTACTGGGCTCTAGCTTATCACGTAGCTGTTTAGGTATGTATGCATAAGCTAGGCATCCAAATGTTTTGATGTGTCTGATTGACAGAGCCCTCCCGTGCCACCTTTCAAAAGGAGTCTTCTCTGTACCATCTGTGGGTAAATGGTTCTGCAAATAATTAGCTGTGGCAATTGCATCGCCCCACATCCTGTTAGGTAGGCCAGCATCAGCCAAAAGGCATCTTATCATCTCAATAAAGGATCTAAATTTTCTCTCTGCCAATGAGTTCAATTCTGGAGTATATGCAACATTCTTAAAGTGTTGTATGCTATTCTCTTCTAGAAATGTTTGTGTATAGCTTGTCATGTACTCACTATTTTGATCAGTATTCATAGCTCTGGGATTCCTTCCAAATATGTTTCTCACCATGGCAACATATTTGTGCAGTGCATCACACATCTGGCTCTTCTCCATCAGCAGGTAGATAACACTGTATCTTGAGAAATCATCTAGAAATACTAAAACATATCTATTTCCTCCTAGAGATGGAATTCTCATAGGTCCCATAATGTTGCTATGAATGAGGTCCAGAACACTGCTTTTCTCAGTTCTCACAGGAAATGAAGGCCTTGTTGCCTTTTGTTTAACACACACTATGTATCTGTTTGAATTATCACTGCTTTGTTGCTTTTTACCTTAATTCCAGTAGTCAAACCTTGGTTCTGAAGGTGCAGGATTGCTTTGCAGTCATGATGTCCAAAGTGTCTGTGCCATAAATCAATGCTCTCCTCTTTCACACTGGGTTGCTTGTCAGCTGCTTGAGCAACAAGGGCTTGCTTATCTGAAAAATCCACTTCATAAAGATCATTGTCATTTCTATATACTTGCAGATAAGTAATAGCTCCATCAAACACTTTACAAATTCCTTTCTGAAATAACTCTGAATAACCTTTCTTATCAAGGGCAGAGACACTAATCAAACTGCAGTTTAATTCTAGGATATAATCCACATTTTCTGCCACACGTGGCACACTCCTATCAGGTAATACACTGTTTAAAATGCATTTCCCAACTCCTTTTATGGGAAGATGCAATCTGGTAGCAATTTGTATATTTCCATTTTTATTATTATTTAATTCTATGAAATTGCTTTCATTGTTTGTACAGTGTGAGCTGCATCCTGAATCTACATACCATTTGTTTTGTTTATTTTCAGTCTCTTTATTCACTTTGCAAACAGTTTTTGAACCCTCCTTGAGTGCAATCAAACTCCTTTTGTTCTCAGTTTGAGAAAACTTCTGCCCCCTCTGGACAGAATTTGCCACTGCAGGCTCCCTTTGTTTGGTAAGCTGAGGTTATGCCTCTGATCTGCAATTCCTTGCTATATGCCCTCTCTTGTTTATATTTAAAACTATATTTAAAACAGTAAAACTCTGTTTGGCTGGTGAGGGGTTTTCCTCTCCTGTTTCTGTGCCACGAAATTTGAGCCAGTATTGCTTTCAACATCCTGATGAGCTTTCTCAGCAACACAATGGGACTGTGAATTAACACCATTTGATCCATAGATCTGTCCCAACTTGTTTAACATCTGCTTAGCTGAATCACAATCAACAATGTAGTTTAGCTGCTCATATCTCATTTTTTTCAAATAGGATCATTTGTGCTAGAGCATCTGTTGCTTCCCATTCCTGTTTCTCAATAGGATCTGCTGGCGGTAGCTTCTCTAAACAATCAATAACTTTGTTTGCTTTAAACTTATTTTCAATCATTTCTCTCCAATGGGGAAAACTTCCCTTACTCAGGCTGATTAGCCTCTCCTGCTGCTGATTCTCAATTGCCATTATGGCTCTCTCTTTGTTATGCAAGGACTCTTAACTGCTCTCTGCTCCCAGCTCCAGAGAGAGAGAAAAAATGTCCCTTTTAAAACTCAGCTTGCTAGAAAATGGTGGGTATGTGTGGAAAAACAACACTTTCAACTTTGAAAATAGCAAATCATGAAAAATTGGTTATCTTCAGCAAAAACTCAAAAGCACACAGCCTAGAATCACAAAAACTGGGCCCGGTAACCTATTGGGAGTATTGAACATTTAGCAATGTCCCCCACCTGTGCTTTACTGGAAGCATCTTACAAGACAGGTATTTAACCTCCTTAGAAAGCACAGTAAATCAGCAGAGTTTCTTTGGAGATTTTCAGACCGCGTTTCAGCGTGCCTAGTGCGGGAGGAACTTTTGGGAGAGGGACGGCAGTCTTGAGCGGCAGGGGGGCATTTTCGGACGCCGTTGTCCCTCTCCCGAAACCATCCGTGTCACTTCCGTGAAGCTTCGGAAGCCTCAGCGCCATATTTTAATCACAGGCAACCTCCGTGATTAAAATATGGCTCTGCGGCTTCCGAAGCTTCACGGAAGTGACATGGATGGTTTCGGGAGAGGGACAACAGCATCCGAAAACGCCCCCCTGCTGCACAAGATCGCCGTCCCTCTCCTGAAAGCTCCTTCCGCGCTAGGCATGCTCAAACGCGGTCTGAAAATCTCCTTTGTTTAAAATACATATGCAGCAGCAGACATGTATTGATTCCAGCATGCAAACTTAAGATAACCACCACACAATTTCCCCAAGTTATTTTTCTAGCATTAAAAGACTCAGAAACACTTAAAGATAGTTTAAAAGTATAAAAACATCTTTACTCACAGTCTCAGAGAATTTTTCACAGAACATCAGCAGCATAATAAGTGAACTCTAAACTAGCAAAAATGACTAAAAACTACTTGTTTACAAACAAAATATACAGGAACCCTGCAGTGCAGGTCCTGTCTCTAAAAAGGTATCATGGCAACTGGGCAAAATCTCATGGTAGTTTCCAGACAAAGAGAAGGACTTGTACACACCTTTTTCTCTGGAAAACCAATTATATTTCAGTAGGAAGTTTCATCAAGCATTCTGTTTGCTTCTATCAGTTAACCCTTTAGCAGTCAAACACCTCAACTTATTGGACTGTGAACGACATATCCCAATAGTTTTTACCCTCTGAGTTCTCTTAGGTATTGCTTCCTCCATTCTCTTAGGTGGCATAGTTTCCTCTTACCTTCAAGCAAAGCAAGAAAAGAACACAAGTATATTAACTGCCATTAATGTAACCATCAATGAAACCAAAGGAGAGCAGAGAGTGTGGAGATTTTCAGACGCGATTTTCAGGTCTATATATTCCAAAACAGCTCCGTTGCTGCCGCGCGGCAGGGGAACAGTTTTGGATGACACCGTTCCTCTGCCGAACCCCTCCGTGTCACTTCCGTGACAGAATGGAGGAAGCCGCATCATATTTCACTCACGGGCAACAATCGTGAGTGAAATATGACGCGGCTTCCTCCATTCTGTCACGGAAGTGAAACGGAGGTGTTCGGCAGAGGAACAGCATTGTCCAAAACTGCTCCTGTGCCGCACTGCAGCAATGGAGCTGTTTTGGAATATATAGACCCAAAAATCATGTCTGAAAATCTCCTGTGACACAGCAGTTTTTGAAAAAGTGTGCAGAGCAAGCAGGGTGCTGGAGGTAAGCCAAAGGGATAACAACATGCATGTGTGCAGCAGAAATTAGTCCATACCCCTCCATTGCAGATAAGCCAGAGCTCAAACCCCTTCCCTAATTACCCTGCTATGGAAACTAAGCCCTGAGGTGATAAAACCACAAAGTGGCTGAATAACATTGTATCCTCAGCAGCAACAAAGGGGGATGACAGAGCCCCCTGGAAAGGCTCACTGCTGCTGCTAATCCTGGCTTCTGCCTGTGGTCTTGCCACCTCTTCCCAGTTGCTTCTTCCATTTGCCATTTCCTGGTCACTGTCTCCAGGTCACTGTGTCCTGGTCCCTGCCAAGTCATCCAGAAGACCTCTGCTACTGCTTTCTCCGACACTCAGAACAGGGGAACAGGGGCATAAATACTTCCCCCCCCCCATCCGACTGGAGTGAAGCCTACATCCAGGTCACTCCAGTCTGGTCCTACCAGCCTATTAACTCCAACTGAAGTTTGAATTAATTGGCCAGTGGTTCCTGCTTCTCCCCCAAGGCTGTGTCAAACTGCAGTGCTCCACTCCTGCCCTGGATCACAAAAAACCCACAGGTAAGACTTGAAGGCACACAACAACAGCACAAAAGTCACATGGGGCCCTTACCAAACAGCAAGCCTTGATCCTATAAGAAGAGAGAACTGAAGACCTGCACCATGACCTAATTGTCACGATGAGAAATGAACAACTGCATTGGCCAAAATATTGGCTTAGAAATGGACTGAAACTAGAATCTGGAAAAGCTTGGGTTTATTTACTAATTTACAAAGCATGTTGAATCAACTTGCAAAGAAAGAAGTGCACCAGTCCCATATCTCTATTTCCAGGTCTTACTCTTCTCTTGTGGAGACAAAGATGTCTGAAACCCTCTCATATAGGTGCTTTCCACATGTCTAATAACCAAAAATTTTAAATGGTTCCTGATTGTATGGAGTTTGTACAGTGTAGGAGAAGCTCTTCTGTTCAGGTTCATATGAGAAGAATGAAAGATGTGGCTACAGAGGAGGTAGGATTAGTGTGTCCCCAACCTCAATATAAGATGAGTTCAAGGAAAATGCGATCCCTAGTAATCTCAGGTTCAACCAAGTTTGACTAGACATCATGCCATGTGTCTCTGAAAGTGTCCCAAATGAACATGAATTCTATTTGGCGGAGCTAAATTTCAGCACCTGAAAGAAGATCGTGTCTTCACAAAGAAATGGCATTAAAATGCTGGAGAATTTGCTTTCAGACCAAGAGATCCTCCATCATTGTCCTGTATCAGTGATCCTGTGATATGATCCACTAATTCCTATATCTGTTTAAAGGTCAATGTGCAGGAGGTAGACACTAGGGAGATTTTATTTCAGTGAAGGCTGTTTCTACTTTGGAAGCCTGAAACACTGTTGAACAGAATCAATCTCATTTTCCCAAGATGTAATTACTGGGTAGGACCCTCCCTCATTTCAATGGCCAAACAAATAACAAATTTTGTAGCTAAGCTCTCAAATTCCAAATCAGAACAGTATAGTGTCCTAAATCAAATGCACCAGTGAAAAATACAAATTATCCAAATAATGTACAGTGATGGAAGGTAAAATTCATCTCCTCAAGGATTATATTCCAAAAAGCATCTAAATGTCTCAAAAGCTACACAGGAAACTGAGTGATGTATTGAAAGAATTCTAACTACATAATACACTACAGAGAGCCAGTGTGGTGTAGTGTTTTGAACGTTGGACTATGACTCTGCAGACCAGGGTTCGAATCCCCACTCAGCCATATAAACCTACTGGATGAGCTTGGGAAAGTCACTCTCTCAGCCTCAGAGAAAGGCAATGGAAACCCCCTTTGAACAAATCTTGCCAAGAAAACTGTGATAGGTTCACCTTAGGGTTGCTATAAGTTGGAAATGACTTGAAGATACAGAACAACAATAAACTGGAAAAAAAAAATAATTCCAGGAGCTTAAAGATGTTGTGTGCACTGAGAAAAGACAGAGTTGACTAATATTACACTTGCCTATGAGAACCATGATGTAGTGGTTTAAGGATTGGACTAGGACACTGGGAGACCAGGGTTCAAATCCCCACTCAACCATGGAAACCCACTGGGTGATTTCAGGAAAGTCACACTCTCTCAGCCTCAGAAGAGGGCAGGGGAAAAATCCCTCTGAACAAATTCTACCAAGAAAGCCCCATGATAGATTTGTCTTAGGGTTGCCATAAGTCAGAAATGACTAGAAGGCACACAACAACACCAACTGTAAGAACACCTCTAAATTATCTGAACACTGGAATCAAAGGAGGTATGATGCACTACACAGTAGTTGTCAGGTACAGGATCATTCTCAAAATTGCCACCTGGGATGAACAAGTTATGAACCAACTTAAACACCCCATAGATTTTTTTTAAATGATCCCTAAATAGGAAATCATAATATTAAACAAAGAAGAATGGGAGGAAGAAGAGCTCCAGAATCCTATCATCCTGAATCTTCCTTTCTATTTTATCTTATTCAATGTCCTCCATGCCCATCAATAACTTTTGATTACAAGAAGAAACAAAAATATTTCTCGCCTTTAAATAGGATTCTAAAACCAAAGGTGAAACTACCTCTAAGCCACTGGGTATCAACTTAGTGGGGATAAAAATTGAGAGGAGAGCGAAGGGCCCCCCCCCCCAAAAAAAAGTTCTGAAAGAAGTATGGAGATGGATGAGGACAAACAAGATAAGGCTTAACCCAGAAAAAAAGGAGGTACTCTGAGGTGGGGAAAATCTTACAGGTTGGATGGAACTGTGAGACTGGATTTACATTGGGTTGTACTCTCCCTGCCCATGACCAAGCATACATCACAGGGGAACTTCTGCACTTGGCTCTATATATAACATAACATATGAGAAACACATTTTAAAAGCAATTTTGGTTGATATGCCAGCTGCCTCCCTATGTAGGAAAACAACCTCCACAAACAGACCTCACTATAGTCAGACATGCCCTGGTTGTATCCAGACTAAACAACTGAGACACAGTCCAGCTGCCTTTAAAGGCACCTTGGATATTTCAGCAGGTACAAACTGAAGTTGACCCATTGCTTGTGGAGACTAGGAGATCAGAGCCATAAAATGATCTTTTAGCAGCTGTGCTGATATTCACTCTGTTTCCAGGGGCAGTTTAAAAGTCCCAAGCCTCAATCCAACTTCAGTAGAATCATAGAGTTGGAAGAGATAAGAAGGGTCATCCAGTCCAACCCACTGCCATCCAGGAATACACAATCAAATCATTCTCGACAGCCATCCAGCCTCTGCTTAAAAACCTCCAAGAAGAAGACTCCACCACATTACAAGGAAGTGTATTCCACTTCTGAACAGCTCTTACTAATGTTTAGATGGAATCTTTTCCTGTAGTTTGAACTCATTGCTCTATGTCCTAGTCTCTACAGCAGCAGAAAACAAGCTTGCTCCATTCTCAGTGTGACATCCCTTCAAATATTTAAACATGGCTATCATGTCACCTATTAACCTTCTCTTCTCCAGACTAAACATGCCCAGCTCCCTAAGCCACTCCACATAGGACATGGCTTCCAGACCTCCCACCATCCTGGTCGCCCTTCCCTGGACATGTTCCAGCTTCTCAATATCCTTCCTGAATTGTGGTGCCCACAACTGGACACAGTTCGGGTGAGGTCTGACCAAAGCAGAATACAGTGGCACTGTACTCCTATTAATGCAGCCTAGAATCACATGAGCTTTTTTAAAGTTGTTGCATCATACTGCTGACTCATATTCAGCTTGTGGTCCACTAAGACTCCTAGATCTCTTTGGCATGTACTGCGATCAAACCAGGTGTCCCCCATCCTATATCTGTGCATTTCATTTTTACTGCCCAAGTGTAGTATCCTACATTTCTCCCTGTTGAAATTCATTTTATTAGTTTTGGCTTAGCTTTCTAATTTGTTAAGGTCATTTTGGATTCTGATTCTGTCCTCTGGGGTATTAGCTACCCCTCCTAATTTGGTGTCATCTGCAAACTTGATAAGCATACTCTCTATTCCCTCATTCAAGTAATTGATAAAGATGTTGAATAGCACTGGGCCCAGGACAGAATCCTGTGGCACCCCTCTAGTCACTTCTCTCCAGGATGAAAAGGAGCCATTGGTGACTACCCTTTGGGTTTGGTCAGTTAAGCAATTACAAATCCACCTAACAGTTGCATTGTCTAGCCCACAAGTCACTAACATTTTTGCAAGAATATCATGGGGGACCTTGTCAAAAGCCTTACTGAAATCAAGATATATTACATCCACTGCATTCCCTTCATCTATCAAGTTGGTAGCTATATAAAAAGATATAAGATTAGTCTGGCAGAACTTGTTTTTGAGAAATCCATGTTGACTTTTAGTGATCACGGCATTTCTTTCTAAGTCATTACAGTCTGTTTAATGATCTGCTCTAGAATCTTTCCTAGTACTGATGTCAGGCTGACTGGGCGGTCATCAATTTGGGTATTCTTTTCCTCCTCACTGATTGAATTAGAAAATGGTAACTCAGTACCAACAATGATACTATAAACCCTATTTATTCATTGGTTCTACTCTAATTGGGACTAGTGATTTTAGATCATGGTAACTGAACTGAAAGCCCCAAACATACTATACATACTAGGCCAATATTGTCCAAAGAAGCCTTGCTCACTCAAGATTAAGTGGTAAGCACAAAACAGCAGTTCTTTTATTTGGTGATGCCATCCTGGTGGAATCCCATGCCAAAGTGTTTGTCACTTCCTGGTTTCTAAATAGGTCTTAAAGACCTAGTTGCTCAAATGTGCTTTCCAATGAATGGCTACCCAGGAAATATTGCTATACAAAAGTTTTCATATTGCTGTGCTAGTTTCCTTCAATATTTTAAGGAAAGTAGTGCTGTTTTAAAATGTAATGCTGTTAATCTTCTCAAGGAGACTTTGTATAGGGTAGTATAAAAGGTAGTATGACAAATATTTTATGTAAATAAAATACACAATAACATTGGAGGATATGAGACTGCTAGAAATAGGCTGAGATCCTGCATCATCCAACATAGCTATGACAATTGAGCTCTGTCATTTTAACTATTGTATTTTTGATCATGCCAATCTCCCATATTATATTTCTAAAACCAGGCAATTCCCCAGCTAAAGGGGTTTTGAGCTGCTGCAAATTGGGGCACTGTAAAATAATGGCAACAGTCCTCTCTAGCTTATGGGCAACTTCCGTGCTTAAAATATGGTGCAGCCGCTTCCAGAGCTTAACGGAAGTGACACTGATGATCTCGGGAGAGGGACAGCGGCGTCCGAAAACGACCCTCCGCCGCACAAGAGCGCCATTCCTCTCCCGGGAGCTCATCCCATGTTAAGCTCCATTTAGCGCTGTCTGAAAATGTCCATAGTCTGTTCAATCATTCTTTATATTTAAGTGCTATAATAAACTGTTCAGTTTTAATGCAATGTTGAACTTCAGGGCAATTCTTAGCTGACCTCATTCCCATTTGGTACTTGAGAAATTCTCCCTTTTTAGATGCTAGATTGTTTTTACAATATAACAGAGGTTGCTGGGATATCCTGAATGTACTTTAGATGAAGTATGGTACCATGGGTTATTAAACTATAAATCCAATCTCTTTTCCCCCTCAACAGAAAGACAGCTCAGTGTCTCACTCCAACCCCATCCAATAATATTGCTTGATAATATTATCTGTATCTCATGTAAACTGCAAATGTTATTTGGGAAAATAATGCATAGGGAATTCCAGCATGCCAATAGATCAAGAATATTACCATCATATTACCTCACTACACTGTGTTGTACTGAGCTATTTGTAAAATGTAAGTATTAGGGAAAATTTTCAACTAGAAGACTTGGGCATCTTCTCTACTCCATTCTGTATTCAGCAGTTTATACTAAACTATCCAAGGCTTTCTAACTATGTTTCCCAAAGACATCATGACAGCAAAGCTCTTCATGAATGAGCAGCCATATCTTCAAAGTTTTGTATATATACAAGGCTTTTTTTAAAAAAAGAAGGTAAAAAAAGGGGGCAGGGAGAGAAGGCTTTTGTTCTTCCTAAATAGCTGCTCATTGATACAGAAGTTAGTTGATTTATTTTTTTCCAGCATCAAATACCACTACTATTCCTTCAATCAAGCTATAATTTTTACCCTTCACTTTATATATTTCCAGCTGCAGAAAACAAACATAATGGAGGAGAAATCTTTTAACATTTGTGATGTTTATAATGAATGTTTATTGAGTAGGTTATCTTTTATTTACCCATAAAATGTAAACCAGCTCTCCCAAAGTGACTTCAATTTTCAGCAAGTCTGTCTGGATATTAATTTATACCCTCTTTTTAAAAGCTGAAGAATGTAACACTTTTTTGACATTTCTTCAAGGGCATGCAGTCTGTGCTGTGAAAAGAGGATAGAGGCTAGTATTGAATCACATGTGCCTCAAGACTGCTTAATTTTTTAAGAAATGTGACCGACTTCCATTAAGAGTGCGGAGCTTTCAGTCTTGATATAGCAAGTCAAAAACATCAAAATCAATATTGCAAAGAACTTCCTTTTAAGCCTATAATCAATGCTCACCAATGCTGAATAAGCATCAATTATTAACAATGGATGTGGTTTGGGTTGTTTTACTTATGTCTGCTTTTAGAGTACTTGTAAAGGATTGCTACTGTCAAGTGCATCCATTAAACTGAGATCACAGCCCCAAAAGCAAGCAAAAAGGGTCAAAACTGTTGACAAGTAATGCTTACTAGGCAGGCTTAGGTGCTAAATTTCCTTTTCTAAAGCTCTCCAATATCATGATGTATATCTTGGTTTTGCCATTTCATGATAGGACTTATTATGAAATATCTGAAAGGTGTGGAAATATTTTTAGTAACTGGGAAAAAAAGAATTATTATGGCTAAATTAAGTGGGTTTACATTTTTTTCTGAACACAGATGATAAACAGGTGATGTAAATATGTTAACTGTGTGCCATCTATTGAATATTTTAGCTTGAATTGAAGCCCTTGCTGAGAATTTAAATGCTATGCCAAAGGCATGGACCATTTTATAAAAAAGTAGACTTCATATTTATTTTTCTCCATATAGAATATTTGCCACAGAATTGCAAGAAAAGTACACATTTATTTTTTGTTTGTTCATGTATTCCTTGACCAAATTTCCTAACCTCTGACAGAGAAAGAGGCACAGGTCAGGAATTAAGAAGAAGTGTAATAGAATCATAGAACTGATTCCCATGAGGGCCTTCCAGTCCAACCCTCTGCTATGCAGGAATACACAATCAAAGCACTCCCAACAGATGACCATAAAACCCTCCAAAGAAAAAGACTCCACCACACTCCAAGACCACGTATTCCACTGTCAAACAGCTCTTACCATCAGGCAGTTCTTCCAAATGTTTAGGTGGAATCCCTTTTCCTGTAGTTGAAATCCATTGCTCTGGAACAGCAGAAAACAAGCTTGCTCTATTCTCCTTCTTTGAAGTGATTGGACGTCAAAAAGCTTTGCTCTTTTGAAAAAGTTATCACTCCAAATTTACCAGTAGTATAACATATGGTTCTTGGCTTTGAGTGCTGGCAGAAGTAGACATATGCTTTGTCACTTCAAAGCAGCCCTATTCCATGTTCTTAGATAGCAGCAGCTGTCAGTTCTGATCATCACATAGATCCAGACACAGCCTGGGGGTGGGGCAGACCCTGAGGGGAAGATGCTGTCTGAAGGGCAAACTGTGGAGAAGTGCAACCATCAAGACACAAATTAGTTATCATGCCTCCCCCATGGTCCCCAGCATCCAAAAATATTTTTAGATTTTTTGCAAAACAAATGTTTTCCCCAAGTAGCTTCCAGGGAATCTTGGGGCCAATTTCACTGAATGTTCCCCCCCCTTCCACCCAGTTTGCTCATTTTAGACTGAATAAATGCCTTTTTACAAACAGGTTATGACCTAGACCATGACTTTGAGGTTTCCTCATGTCCATAAGGTTTATCCTGAGCCTAAAATGATGTGTATGTTGGGGAGGGTGGGGGCGGGAGAAACTTGACAAAAAAATTCATCTCAAGGGAATCAGGGACATTTGTGGCCAAAAAAACTATTTGCATGGGTGGGTGTGGCAGTGGGTGAGGCCCTCCAAGGTTGCCTACCCAAGACATAGAGTTGGGCCTATGCATTAGTGAGAAATTGTGGTACTCCAGATGTTGTTGGCCTGTAACTGCCAGAATAGCCAGTGGTAGGGAATGTTGGGGATTGCAGTACAAAGGCATCTGGAGAACCACAGTTACCTGCCTTTGGACATTATCAGATGTGGGGAAACGTGAAAAAAGAAATCACATTCCCAACTGTGTCTGAAGATTGCCTCAGGAACATAAAGCTTACCAGACGCTGTGTTCCTTCAGCTGTCCCCTTTGTATTGATGGGGAGAAGCTGCTAATCAAAAGGGGTGCCTTACTGATGCCCATGCTATGCCCCTGGAATGCTGGAGGACATCTCATCATCTGGTAAGGTTGCCCCTTTCTGTTCTTGTCGCGATCTTTTCATGCAGTTTTGCTGTGTCTGATAATCTCCTTTATCTAAACTAAGATGCAAACAGAATATAATGTTTAAAACAGAGAAACCCAAAATCTGGAAACTACTGTGGTAGCCTATTATACAGAATCATATGATCATTAGATATAAAGAAATATAACACTTTAAGGATAAAGGCAGAAGCATGAACCAAGACAATGTCTTTTTCAGTGTTATTTCCTTAGTGTTATCCATCTGCAGAAAACAAGTTTGTGCTGAGGTGAGACCGGTCCCCCCTATCCCCATGCCCTAACACCCCTTGGTATAATGAGACTACACAATTTCATGCAGAAAGATATATTTGATAAGATAAAAGGTGAATACAAGGTGTTGGCGATAATGGCCACAACTTTCTTGGGTGATACCAACACTGGTTGGTGCCTGAGCATGGGTAATAACTGGACATCGACCAACCGCCTACTTGGTTGATGACGTATCTGTTAGCCCATCTAATGAGGTCTAATGAGGTCACGTGATCCAACGTCATCTAGAGGAAGAAGGGGGAGAGGGCATGGAGGGAACGCCCCCCTGAAGGTAGCACATGCTGCCCCCTTTCCTCCCCAGGGTCTCTGTGGTCGTGAACTTGAACTTGACCTAATCATGACCCAACACGTGACTTCTGGAGACCCTTGCCCCTTACGTTTGGATCCGAACCCCATGCTCACCACCATCCCAAGACAGTTGTGACAGAAAACAAACAATACAATGATACAAATGCAGAAAGCATGCAGTGAAATCTAACTAATACAAACACATCCTAACTGCGGGAGGGTGGATGGGTCTTCGGCTCCAATGAGCCAACTGCCTGGTCCGGCAGAAAGGCCGGGAATATATACCCGGCTGCTGGACCAGAAAGAGGACTTGCTCTGCCCCTAAGCTAATCACAGGCCCTGGAAAACCAAGGCTTCCGATTGGCTGGTAGCCGCAAGCATTGGCCAATCAGGCAGGAGCAGCCACCTCCTGATTGGCTCTCCTTGATCATCATCCCTGGACCGTGGTAAGTCCGAGGAGAAGAGGATGCTCGGCAGGCATGGTGGCACCCATTCCTGCCACGTGTGCCGTGGGTGCCCTCGAGCCACAAAGCCGGTCGCCCAGGTAAGTCTGGGCATCAGATTTATCCTCTGATCTTGAACATCTGATGATTCTTTCCTCTGTCATGTGCCAGGGTATAATATTAGCTTGTTTATTGCCTTTCTTTCTGTCTGTCTTCCTTCCTTCCTTGCTCCCTCCCTCTTTCTACTCACAACAGAACTTCTTTGAGCAGTTCTCAAAAGTTAGTCATGACTAAGGTGGCTTTCACACCACACAATTATAGCACTTAGATACTGGTTCAACTGCCGTGGCTACACCGTATGGAATCCTGGGATTTGTAGTTTGGTGAGGACTACAGTTCTCTGACAGGAAAGTCTAAACATGTCACAAAAATACTAATCCTAGGGTTCCATAGGATGGAGCCATGCCTGTTAAAGGGCTTAAGTGTTAATGTGTCATAATTCCATAGTATGAAAGAGCACCAAGCTGTTCTGTTGATTTCAGTAGTCCTATCTAAGGGGCTTACTGCAATCCGAAGTAAAATGTCAGTGCAGCAGGAACGTTCCGTCTTCCATGCTTACTTTGTTTATCAACTGTGAGAGGGATATCCCTCCCTCTTGTATTTATCTTCTTCAACTAAGTCTCATATCCATATCCATCTATGTTGCTTTCAGGCATTTCATATTTTAAATTTTAGGAACAAATTATGAAAAAGAAAATTAGGCTGACTCTTGTTAACTGCCATCAAGTTGACTTCAACTTGGTGGCCTCATGAATGAGTAACCTCCAAATCACCCTATCGTCAACAGCCCTGCTCAGGTCTTACAGACTCAGAACCCTGGCTTCCTTGACTGATCAATCCATCTGGAATGTGGTCTTCCTCTTTCCCTACTACCTTCTAACTTATTGAGAATTACTGTCTTGTTCATGTCTTGTCATAATATGGCCAAAGTACGAGTCTCTGTTTAGTCGTCTTGACTTCTAGAAAGAGTTTGGGCTTAACTTGCTCTAGGAATCATTTATTTGTCTTTTTAGCAGTCCACAGTATCCATAGAACTCTTCTTCAGCACCACATTTCAAAAGAGTTGACGGTCTTCCTATCAGCTTTCTTCACTGTCCAGCTTTCACAACCATATATAGAAATGGGAGATACAATTGTATGGAGAATCCTAACTTTAGTATTCAATGATATATCTTGACACTTCAGGATTTTGTTTAGTTCCCTCATAGCTGCCCTTCCAAATCCTGGTCTTCTTCTGATGTCTTGACTGCAGTCTCCATTCTGATTAATGGCTGAGCCAAGGTATGGAAAATCTTGAACTATTTCAATGTCTTAGTCATCTACTTTAAAGTTCTGTAAATTAGCTGTGGTCATGATTTTTGTTTTCTTAATGTTCAGTTGTAAACCTGCCTTTGCACTTTCTTCCTTGACTTTTTTCAGTAATCATTCCAGGTCTGCCATTTTCGTAGTTGGAAGACTTCACAAAAGAGTCTGGAGCAATAAACACCTGAGGCAAAGCACAAAAATCAGTGTGTATAGAGCCATCGTACTGTCTATCCTCCTTTATGGATCTGAAACATGGGTCACCTATCGCCACCACCTACGACTCCTCGAGCGCTTTCATCAGTGCTGTCTACGCACAATCCTAAATATACACTGGACTGACTATGTGACGAATGTTGCTGTCCTTGAGCAAGCAGGGATCACCAGCATTGAGGCCATGATATTGAGAACACAGCTGCGCTGGGCAGGGCACGTTTCTAGGATGGAGGACCATCGCCTCCCAAAAATACTACTCTACGGTGAACTCACCACGGGTCAGCGTAAGAGGGGCGCTCCAAAAAAGCGATACAAAGACTCCCTGAAACAACATCTCAGGCTTGGCCAAATTGATCACCAACAGTGGTCCGCCCTGGCCTCACATCGGGAGGCATGGAGACGCACTATCCACAATGCTGCAGCCTTATTTGAGAACTCACGACGAACAAGTCTTGAAGAGAAACGACAACGCAGAAAGAATCACAACCCAAAAACATCACCCAAGGAGACCTTCTGCTGTGCTTTTTGCAACCGGACTTGTTTATCTCGGATTGGCCTTTTTAGTCATCAGCGCGCTTGCAGAAAGCGCGGGATGAGTCCTTCCTGAATCTTCGTTTGCGAAGAAAAGCCAGAGAGAGAGAGAGAGAATAACATCTGCATATCTTAAAATGTTGATGCTCCTTCCTCCAGTTTTCATTTCTCCTTCCACCGAGTCTAACCCTGCTTTATGTATGATATGTTCAGCATACAAGTTAAACAGGTAAGGTGATAAAATGCAGCCTTTCCTTGTTATTATGTCCTAGTAATAGATTCTTGTCCTGAGTACAGGTTATGCATCAGGACAAACAAATGTTGTGGCACATGCATTTCATTGAGACCAATCCAAAGTTTTTCATGCCCTATACAATCAAAGACTGCTATAATCTACAAGGCCTGAATCATCCTGAATCTACTATCCAGGCTCAGATGCCCATAATGCTGAACAGATGATCTGCCAGCATGAATCATGTGGCTAGAGGACTGAATCTAGACATGTCCTCCCTTCAAACTGGTAACCACCATTGTCAGGAAATTGCAACAAACAACCATTTTTGCCATACATCTGCACAATAAGTCTGATGGTAACAGGAGAACAAAAGAGAGACACATTATCTTGAGAGAATTCAATGTGAGATAGTTTACTTATTTCTATGGGCTAGCATCTAGTGGCTTTCAGAAAGATTCTGGCATTATGTGCATGCATATGCTGAGATACACAGTATCATAGACTGTTTAGTGTCCAGGATTCCAAACTACTGAAACTGCAATACTGCCTCAAAATTCTACCATTTGTAAGTTGTTACAGCAAAACTAATTCTACACTAGTTACATCTGGCCTTGCAGTATCGGTGCTGTGAACCAGCATACATTTTTCCACTTTTTTTAAAAAAATGGTCAAAGGTAGATTTCCCTTGAGGAGCAGGTAAGTTTTCATTGAAATCTGAGTAATCTGTTTTTATTGACTGTGTGGGGTTAACTACTTAAGCTTCTTTGAATTACAGACTAAAGGATAATCAAGATAAAGTACCAACTAATTTATCTAAGAGATAGCCATCCTGAAGTTGGTTCTTTGCAGTCTTCAGATGCCTCATTGACCTTTGAAAGGATACAATTAATCCCCAAATTTCTAACAGTGAGTATTCTGGGCAATTACATAAAATACCAAAGTAAATAAAATTATAGACTTTTAGCTTATGTTCAGACAACTTTGGACACATTGGATCTCTCTCTCTCTCTCTCTCTCTCTCTCTCTCTGGCTTTTCTTCATGAATGAAGATTCAGGAAGGACTCATCCCGCACTTTCTGCAAGCACGCTGATGACTGAAAAGGCCAATCCAAGATAAACATGTCCGGTTGCAGAAAGCACAGCAGAAGCTCTCCTTGGGCGATATTTCCGGGTTGTGATTCTTTCTGCATTGTCGTTTCTCTTCAAGACTTGTTCAGCGTGAGTTCTCAAATAAGGCTGCAGCATTGTGGATAGTGCGTCTCCATGCCTCCCGATGTGAGGCCATGGCAGACCATTGTTGGTGATCAGTTTGGCTGAGCCTGAGATGCTGTTTCAGGGTGTCCTTGTGTCGCTTTTTTGGAGCGCCCCTCTTACGCTGACCCGTGGCGAGTTCACCGTAGAGTACTATTTTTGGGAGCCAATTGTCTTCCATCCTAGGAATGTGCCCTGCCCAGTGCACTGTGTTCTCAATATCATGGCCTCAATGCTGGTGATCCCTGCTTGCTCAAGGACAGCAACATTCGTCACATAGTCAGTCCAGTGTATATTTAGGATTGTGCGTAGACAGCACTGACGAAAGTGTTCGAGGAGTCGTAAGTGGTGGCGATAGGTGACCCATGTTTCAGACCCATAAAGGAGAATGGATAACCACCATAGAAACAAGCTGTATCTGACACAAAGGGAGTTCTGGAACTGCAGTATGTAGCACTGTGGGGAGGAAGTGAATTTCCTGGGCCCAAGGGGGAGGAGCCCTGATTAAAGGTTGGACCACACAGTGCCATGACATTAAGCATGAGGGGATAGAGCCAGAGGGTTTATTAACCTTTGTCTTTCTCCTCCACTTCCTCTTTGGATCCTCTTTGGCCCCCTTGTAGGTCCCAATTAGGCCTTTGCATGCTGCACAGACCCAATTAGGTGTCCTCAATCTGCCGAGGCCTTGATTAGGCCTCCACAGTCCTCGTGGGCTCCTTTGGCTTCCACAGGTCTTGTGAGCTCCAATTATAGATGTCCACAGGCCTTGTAGCCAGTCCCCCATTAGGCCTCCTTAGCCCTTGTAGGCACCAATTAGGCCTCTGCAGGCATTGTAGGTTCCATTTAGTCTCTGCAATCTTTAGTGGCCCCGACTGGGCCTCCACAGGCCTCATAGGCTCTATTTAGACTCTGCAGGCCTTATGGACTCCATTTCAGCCTCTCATAGGCCCAAATTAGGCCTTTGTAAGCTTTATAGGCTCTGGTCTGGCCTTTGCAGGCCTCATGAGCTCCGTTTAGTCTTACTGCCTTCCGCTTTATCACGCATTATTGTCTGTTCCAGTGATGAATGTTGCCTCATGGCGTGACCAAAACATAATAGACCCCGTTTAATAATTTTGGCTTTGAGTGAGAATTCAGGCTTCATTTGCCCTTGGACCCCCTTATTTATATTTTTGGCAGCTCATGGTATCTGTAGGGAGCCAGCATGGTGTAGTGGTTTGAATGTTGGACTAAAACATTGGAGGAGGAGGGTTTGAATCCCTTCTTAGCCATGGAAACTTACTGGGCAACCTTGGGCAAATCATGCTCTCTTGGCCTTAGAAGAAGGCAAGGGCAACCTCTGAATGAATTCTACTAAGAAAACCCCATGGTTGGTTTGCCTTAGGGTCTCCGTAAGTCAGAAATGACTTGAAGGTAAACAACAACAACAATAATATCTGTACGTAGAACTTTACTCCAGCATAGCATTTCTGTTGATTTTTTTCCCTGTCATCTTTTTTCACTGTCCATCTTTCATATCCATACATAGAAACTGCTCATAGCATGCCATGCCTGACTTTGGTATTCAATGATATATGGTATATCTTGTTCTTTATTTTTACATTTGCAATATATAATACATATGTTGTATATCTACATATGTATGTTCATTAAATGTTCGGAAAGTGTGGTGTCATATAATTCTTCTAAAAGCTATAGGTATTTTTCATTTATGCTTTATAACCTAACATTTTGACTACATTTTCTATGTATTTAATTCCAACCAGTCATTGGGGAAGGAGTGAAAAAGAAATTGAATCTAAAAACTGTGAGATAGGTTGAGCACGGATTTCAGCACAGCACTGTTGGAAACAGAGGGTGCGGCTATACGATCATAAAAAAATCCGTATGGGGAGCAAAAAATATGAACAGCCTGTCGTTCGTATGCATATGAACCGGCTATACGATTTTTAACCCCCCTAAACTCCGTATGACTCCCTCTTCCCAAAGCTGGCTGGAGTGAGCAAGCCAAGCGGCAGTTTTAAATCTCCTGCCACTTTTTTTTAAAAAAGGTTCCTGGTTTGCGGACAGCCGGTATTTACAATATAAAATAAACATAAATAAACATATACATTCACGGACTTACCGGACGCTCGCTAGCCGGGAAACCAACATGACGGCCGCTCCCAATTCCCCTCCGTGCTAGCCCCGCCCCTCTACTCGGCCAGCCAATCAGATTGCCCTGCCTGTTCGTATGTGTGCGAACGGACCATACAGACCCGTCAGCCATCCGAACGGCATACGGATTTCTCTTCGCGATCCGCTTTCTCTCCCAAACGCCGTGTGTGCATATTTCAGGGTGGAAAACCGCCCCCCTGTTTTGCATTTGTGTGCATCTGAACAGCCATTTGTACCGAAGCGCGAACTTCCGCACGCCGTACGTATTACTTAAATCATGTAGACGGGACCAGAGGGACTATTCTGCTCATATCCAGCAAGGGTGATGCCTATGTGGCAATAATGAGTTGCACATTCTCAAAGACTTCAGCCCCATTTCTCCTGCTTCAGATCCAGATACCAGGATCTGAATGCATGCAATTTTTAATGGAATAGATTTCCATGTGCATCTTCCCAATGATACTCAATCAGCTCTGCACTTCACTGATAACTTGTTTGTAGAGGGATGACTCAGCCCAACAACCCTTCTGCCTCCTAGTAGATAACTAGTGTTCTTATAGCTAATACTACCATATTATCTACTGAGTGGATGCAAATACAGATAGCCTCACATACAGTAGGATAAATGCAGTCTTTTACTACACATGCAGATATTTTTATGTTCCACAGAGATTTTCACTTTTTGGAAAATGTATCTTTTCCCTGATATTTTTATTTCACCAGTATGAGCTAGCCCATGCTTCTTTTATATGTTTTAATAGATTTATATTTCTGATTAATTTCCCAGATCTCTTTCACATGACGCACTTATAGCACTTTGATACTGAGGGTGTAACACCAAAATGACTGTCTATAAAATGTTTCTGCAGTTTTTCAGCAGATATTTTTTATAAAAATATCTCTGGCACCATGTTCAGCCAGGTGAGCCATCTTTCTTGTTCCTCTCTTGCATGTAGGTTTTTGGTCGTGCACAAATTGCATAGATTACTGGCATTACTAAAGATTTTGTATGGTCTAGTACAGGAAGGGGTCCATGGGGGTGACACCATATGTTATCGTATTGGGTGACACCAACTGTAGTGACACCACTGCTGCTGGGTGAGACCTGGAGTAAGACCAGGAATGGCAAGGGAGAGGCAACCTTTTCTCTTCTTCCACTGGAACAAGTGGAATGAGATGACTTGAAGACTGTTTGAAGATCTGTCACTAATAGATCAGTCATCAGATAGCTCCCGAAGCTCAGGGAAAAGTGCAATAAAAATAAATACGGTAGCCCTGATCTCTTTCCTTTGTGGGTATCAGGAAGGGAGTGTAAAACTCTCAGTCTTGAATTTGTCTGCCTTTCCTTATCACTGGTGCACAACCGTGGAAAAAGTGCAATTATTTGTGTAGTGTACAAACAAGATTTGTTTACAGTTGCTTTCCATTCTCATATGGAAATTTGCACAAATTTTCTGTAATGCCCTAAGGTAAATACACATTTTTCTTCTGTATCATTTGTACACATTCTCCCCATTGACTAATGCATGTTTGTGCATTCCCCCCCCACATGGTGTACATTTTTAGCAATTCACATTCCAAGAATGTGGGGATGATTTCAAACATATAAAACATACAGCAAGACTTGCAAGTGAGTAAATTTAATAATAATAATAATAATAATAATAATATTTATTTATACCCCACCCCACTGTTAAAACAATTGGGGTGGCTTACAAAAATTAAAATACAATACAGATAAAAATCCCTAAACACCACCCACCCTCACCCTTCCCCATAAAAAGATATTAAACAAATGTAAATTAAAAAGCAACTAATCTAAAATCACATTTAAAAACAATAAATACAATAAATGGCCAGCAGACTAAAAAAGGACAGGAGCTCCTGAGGCCGGGATCTAATTAGGAAAGGCCTGCTGAAAGAGATCTGTCTTTAGTGCTTTTTTAAAGCTACTCAGGCTTGTCATCTGACGGATCTCGTTCGGCGAGATTTTTGGAGAAAAGGGACACTTTGTCTCTCAGGAGATCCAAAATGAATAATTCCAGTAAGGATCTTAGAACCACCAAGTTAGAATAGGAAGAAGTCAGCTATATAGAGACTCTGACCTTCATATTTTGGAAGAAGTTACTTTTCATTCTACAACCTCCAAAATTCCCCAGCTATTATGGGCACTGCTAAATGCCTTGCTCTACTCCATCATTTGCCAGGCAACTATATGTCTTTTTGCACTATGCATAGATCATGGAAATATGATTCTGGAAATGATTCTAAAATAATAATGCTTGAATGGCCAAAAGTGCAGTGCTACTACTTCAGTAGTTTTATGAAAGTAAACCTCTCCAACATCTTTGTAATGGTCTAAATTAGATTAAGAGAGCTAAACAGAGTAATGTGTATGGCTCTGTAATTGCCATGAATTGTACAGGTTGAATTCAATGAAACACCTGTCTGAATAATTCATTCTCCTCCAAGAACATAAACACAGTATCTAAACATGAGAGCCTTATCGATCTTTTGTATATTATTACTATTAATAATAAATGTGACAGCTTTATAAGTTTCCAAAATATGAATGTGTCAGCCTAAATAACACTAGTAAATCATAAAGCTTTACCATCAAATTGAATTTCACTAATGCATCACTTCAGATTTTGCTCATGTTCCAGACAGGTAAGAGTTTTGCATAACAGTATCACGGTGGAGTGTTTTGCTGAGTAGCAATAAACTTAACCACACTTTATTGAATTGAATGCTGCTAATGAGAACTTTCACTAAACCTAATTGTTTTTAAAATAGCAGATTTAGGATATGATCCACCTGAAGTTAAGTACTTGTAAATCTCATTGATTTTAGCAGTGAAGGCCAAGCACTTTCTTAACTGTTTCATTCAAATCAGTGGATTTAGAAGTGCTTCACTTTGGCTATATCGTACCCATCATGGTTTGAAGTGCTAAAGAAGACTGCTTTTCTCTCTGTGAAATGTCAAATGTCTCAGAGCAATGCTACAGTATCTCTGAGGGTTCATTGAAGGATGAAAAATGGATGCAACTTAAAATAAATTGCACAAGAATTCTAATTGTGCGGAAGGATGGGATCTAAATCTTTATCTATTTTCCCCTCACATGCTAGGACAAATAATTTCCATAGTTTTCTCCCTGCTGCAGGAGAAAATAAATATTTCTGCATATTTTTCTCCTAGTATTTGTACATTGTGCATGTGTTTTCTGCACAAAAATGTGGGTTTTGCACAGAAAAACCATGTGTCCTGTGGTGGGGAGGATAATTCCCTGAAGTACCGGTACTTCATAAACAGCTACTACAAGAAGTCTAAGCAGAAAGCTCACTGCTGCTTTATTCTTTCCAAAGGAAATTCTTGAAAAGCTCTGTTTCAGTAGGACTATAAATCTCATTTTATTCTTTCAACTGGGAACAAGTAATTTCAAAAGTTTTCATCACCTTTCTGGGTGAGCTTGTAATTGGTTTTGTACATTTTTAAAGTGACTGTTAAACTTTGGGATGTTGTTGGTCTGGTGCAAAAACCTGGATCCACTTGAGCTGTTTGGGAAAGAATTCTAAATACCCCTCCTTAAACTGCAAATCCTATGATTCCGCAGGGAGTTCCACAGTGCAGTATGAAAGGGCTCTTTTTCATATTCACTAAATGTCAAAAATCTTGCAAAGGCTGTTGATGGTATGTTGTGATATGTTGGGAAACCATTTCTTGACAATGATGACAACCTTTGCAAATATTCTTTATGGCTGGAATCCTATACAGAAGTTACCTCTTCCTAAGTGGACATATATATGCAGGAATTAGAACTGGGCAGTTTCGTAATAGAGAGCCAGCATGGTGCAGTGGTTAGAGCATTGGGCTATGACTCTGGAGACCAGGGTTTGAATTCCCGCTCGGTCATGGAAACCCACTGGGTGACCTTAGGCATGTCACACTCTCTTAGCCTCAAAGAAAGGCAAAGGCAAACCTTGTCTGAACAAATCTTGCCAAGAAGGTCCTGTGATAGATTCTCTATAAGGTCATTATAAGTTGGAAATGACTTAAAGGCACATAGCAACAACAAGATGTGCAATGTCCATATCCACTAGAAGGCTGCTGTTACATTACTATATAGCAAAGCTGGCAAAGTTATCACTGTGGAATAGGACCAATGCACAAGGGACTTAGGCACAACAGGACCGCTATGCATCTGGCACCAATGTGCATTGATCACACTTGCTGTTGTCCTGATACATATCTTTGAAATTCACTAACAAGGTTTCTTAGCACCTCTGCCACTTAGCTATGTGTATGAAAAGTTACATTAAGTGAAAGGTAATAGAGGAGCCTGGCATACATTCCCAGGCTCATCTACATGGGCCAGAATATGCTGGCTCTCTGCCAATGTATTCTGGCTGCATATTTGGCCTTTTCCTCCCCGTTACTGGCACAAAATATGATGGAGTCCTGTCCCCATTGCCACCACTGCCACCTGCATCCTACTTTCTGGATGCAGGCAGGAGGGCCTCACCATGTGAGCAAGGTCCCCTGCAGGTGACCAACCTAGATCTGTAGAGTGCAACGCAGATGGCAGCTGCAGCAGTGAGGTGGTATGAGGGTAGGGTCTCTGCAGTCCCATGGGGATCAATCCATTTCTTCTGAAGAGAAACTCCCCACCCATCCTAGCCCCATCTATGCAGTCTTCACGATGCCTGGGAGCCAAACAGGCCAAAAGCCCTTGCTTTGTTAGGACTGTAGGGCTCAAAGACAGGACTAAGATGGGGTAAATAGCGCATTTAGACAAGGTTCTAGGGTCCAGTATCTTCAAATAAATATCCTCAAGAAAATATTTAAAAAGCCATTTGTCTGATACTTTGGGGAGTCACTGCCTGACCTGACTCAGCATTCACTTGCAAGTACTTGTACCTTAATAAGTCACATAATAATTTATGATTAGATCAGTATTATATAAATGGGTCTAGCTGCTCTTCTTAGATAATATGGAGATAATATGTCCCTGATTTTTAAAAACACCCATTCTTTAGTAATAGAGCAAATGCAAGTTACAGAAAGAAATCTTATTTCCAGGTTATTTTTAAACCGAGATTTGGTTTTATTCTTGTAATACCATGCAAAGTTGTTATTCTGGTATCTAAGAAGACATTTTTAAAAACATTCTGCAGGGAAAACAGAGTTATTATTTTCTGCTATTTTTCCATACTATATCTGTTATCACAACACTCACCACTGTACTTGTGACTTCATTTTTATCAAGAACTATTTTATAGGAAATGCACTGACAGCCCAATATGCAAACTCAGATGGAGATGTGATATTTCAAAGCTGACATAATGGCTCTTTAAGCATTTTTACGCTGTGATAACATTAGTCTTCCAGCTTTTCACCTTTTCAATATTATTTTGCTTCTAAGATTTCAGTGATCTCTTTCTCTCTAAATTAGAGATCTTTCTCTAGTGTAGATTTGGGTAATCTCTGAAGTGTACAAATCAAGTGCTATTGCAGATGTAGAATATTCTAGAATATTTTCTACAATTATACTAGGAAAGCATGCACTACATTGTCAGTTTCTCAAAACAGAAAGCTATGTTTTCAGCATTAGTTGAGCTACTCATATATATTCATTACATGGGCTTCTGCTCAAAGAGAACAGTACTTGCAATATTCCTGTCTTGGGACTTTATCAGACACTCTAAAAAAACCAAACCCCCCAGAAAAAATCAGGAAGGGGATACCGCTGTCCCACTTCTGGCGGTTGATAAAACACATCCCATCCTCCTCCCATCTTTCCTCCATGCTTCCTCCATGTTGGAGGGACAGAAAAGGCACCACTTTTCATTGATGGAAGTTTCCGTCAACATAAGTGGTGCCTTTTCTGTCACTTCAGCATGGCAGAAGTACGGGAAGAGGACAGGGCGTGTGGTATCAACAACCAGAAGTGGGACAGCGGTGTCCCCCCTCCCGATCTCCATGGGTGTTTTGTCTTTTTGAGTGTGTGATAAAGTCCTTGGATTTGCTTAATGAAGTTGTCCCATGTCTCTCCTAGAACTTGTTAAATCTCTAGCATTTTACTATGACTGTGATTTCAAATGTGACTGCATGTTTAGGGGTGCCTCCTATGGAGAGCTAGAGACAGAATGCATCTGAGCCAATGAGATGAGAGAATGTGGGAGCCAATCCCAGAGCAGGAAACTGTGATGGGAGGGGTTTTAGAGACGATGAACTGAGTGAATGTCAGTTAGGAGCTTTCAGTTTGAGTTTTGAGTTTGAGGTTGTAGGCGGAGAGTTGAAGTTGAATTTGAGACATGAGGCTGAGTGTTTGAGAGAGCGAGTGGAGATTGATATTTGAGAGACAAATAGTGGTAGAGTCTATTATCTGAAACATATGAAGAGTGCTAGATATGAAGGCAGTTTGATGACAAGAGAAAAGAAACTATAGCATTAACATATATGACTATAGTCTGTCAACAAACAGAACAATGAGGACTTTTTCAGACAGGAGGGAAACCCCCCCGATGAGGTCGGGAGAAGAACGGGGCTGTTTCACTTACAGAGCCCCTTTTCAGACGGCCCCGTTCTCCTCCATCCTCCTCCCGACCTCCTCCTGACCTTCTCCCATGCTGCTGCTGTTGATTTTTCTTGACAGAGAACCTCAATGACGTAGGTTCTCTGTTAATAAAAAGCAACGGCAGCAGCATGGGGTAAGGTCAGGAAGAGGACAGAGGAGGATGGGGCTGTCTGAAATGGGGCTCTGTAACCAAAACAGTCCCATTCTTCTTCTGACCTCCTCGGGGGTTTTTCCCCTGTCTGAAAAAGTTCTAAGTGAACTTAAGAAAAGTTATATACAAAGTACTGAATAGTAGAAATTGTAACTTTAAGCACAATAAACTAATCAGTGCCCCCTCATGGATTCTGGAATTCCCTATGAAGGGATGCAAGGTTGGCTTCTGCTATAGTTTTTCCTATGGCAGGCAAAGACTTCAGTGGAGTTTAAGCACTGGATGTTGGGTTTGCTTTTTTATTACTGTATTTTTAAAATTATTTGCACTTATTTGTCAAGTTTTAATCAAGGTTTTGTTTTTAATCTGTATTTTATTATTGTCAGCCAAGCTGAACAGTTTCTGGAGAGACAAAGTGGGGAATGAATGAATGACCAAAAAAAAAACACAAAACCCTACAAACCTTAGCTTAGCTTAACACCCCTGCACCCAGGGTAACTGGACAGCTCATACATTTTGGAATAACCTCTCTAGTGCAAATCCTGTAGTTCTCATCTTAACTCAGCTGAGATTGTACACACATGGACCGGATCACTTTGTATCCATCTTTATCCACAGCTGCCGTTGTACAGAAATGTAGTTTAGACTACACAGACTCTTCTTGGATCAAACCCTTGTACTGAAATACTACATCACGAAATCTAGGCAGGTTCACTTCCACAGCAGCTGATATTTGCTAACTCAGTGCAAATGTTCTCCAGTACATGGGTAGGTTGAAGTCACACCAAGAGGCTAATGATGTGCCCCTGTGCCCTCTCCCCATGTTTGTTTAAGTCTGGTTGGTCTGATTGTTCACCTTCTGTATATTAGCTTATCTTTCATATTGTGTTTCCTTTGTTCTTATCTTTGGTCTTTCCTAGTTTAGAAAAGTAATTTTCCAAATTGCTTGGTTTGGTGGTAAAACTTTATTTATTTAAATATATTTTTATTAATTTTATAATCATACATTATATTATCTAATCAATACTTAGTTATTATAACACGTAAAATTATTATAAAATCACAATTTTTCTATTAACTAGTTTCAAAAGTTAACATAGATTCTTTATTATAATTCTATTCAAAAATATTAATTCCCCTACCCCGCCCCCACCTCAGTGCTCCCCTTCACCGGAGCCATTATCCCTTACCTAATCTTTCCAGAATCTCATTTCTTCTCGTGGAGGTAACCTCCCACCTTTTGTCTGTAGTACTTTTTTAACAAATACATTCCAAATTTTATCAAAATCACTTTCTTTCCAACTTCCTCTTCTTACTTTAATTCTACATGTTAACTTATCATTTATTGCCATCTTCCACACTTCTTTATACCACTCCTCCACTTGTACATTTATTTGCATTTTCCAATGTCTTGCTATAATTAATCTTGCTGCCGTTAATAAATTTGTTATTAAATCCTTTTCTGCTTGGTTCCCATTCTCTTCATTATAAATTGACATCAATGCTATGCTCGGCATCCTTTCTATATTTCTATTCAGAATATTCTCTATTTCTATAAAAACTATTTCCCAAAACTGCTGTACAAATTTACAATTCCACCACATATGCATATATGTACCTATTTCTTGACAACCTCTCCAACAATATTTAGAGTTATTCTTATCTATATTATGCAATCTTGCTGGTGTCAAATACCATCTCCAGATTATTTTATAATAATTTTCTTTTATCCGTATCGACATATTTTTTTAGATGTCTTTGTTTCCATATCTTATCCCATTCATGATCTCCAATTTTTTGTTTCAAATCTTCCTCCCATATTCTCCTTAAATATTCCCCTTTGTCTTTTCCCCCCTTTTTTATCAATATTTTATATAATTCACTTGTAATACCTTTCATACTTTCATTATCATCCCTCTTTTCACCAAATTTTCAAATTTTGTAAATTCCCTTATTTCTTTATTATTCTTTTTCCAATTTTTAATCCATTGTTCTAACTGTATGCAATTAAACCATGAAATTTTCATTCCACATAATTTCTCTCTTATACTCCCTTTCTCATTCATCCATCCTATCCATCCCTCTATTTTTTCTAGTCCTCTTTTCTTTAATTCCTTTCCCATTTTTTCCTTCAAATTATTTGGGAATTTTTTTTCCACCGGTGTTAATACTGAATCAATAGGCAAAAATTCTCTCTTACGTTTATACCATATTTCCCATATATTTTGCAGAAATGGCTTCTCAATTCCTTTAATTTCCTTTTTTTGTAAAATTATCAAAAAATATATTCCATATTCTCTTTTCTATTCTCCCTGTTTCTATCTCTAATCATTCTAAATCCCCCTGTCCTACAATTCTTTCTTTAACATATCTCAATTGATTAGCTTCATGATATCTTTTTATTTTGGGAAGACCAAGTCCTCCCTCCTTCTGTGATATATACCAAAATAATTTATTTAATCTTGTCCTTTTCCCTCCATTACAATATTTATTCAGCATATTTTGCCATTTTTTCAATTCTACTTCTAATACTTTTATTGGTAACATTCTAAACAAAAAAAATTAGTTTAGGTAGGTGGTAAAACTTTATACACCTTATACAACACTCAGGATTCATGTGGTGGCAAATTGTATTTTTGTACCAGCAGTGCACCAACATTCATAGGCAGTAAATTACATCATCATATACATTTTTAAAGACCATTAGTGCTACCCTATGTACTGATCTGAGTAGTGAAGTAAATGGAGGCATTTGTCCAGTTAGGTGTTGATCATGAGCCAGGATCAGATGATAAAAGTACAATGGTACTATATATGAAAGAGTAATTCTTCCCCTGGCAAGCTTTCAAAAACACTGATGGGAAGACTGTCATTAATCTTATTGAATCTTGCAAGTGTCAAAAATTCTGAAAACCATCTTCACTTGTATTTCTTTTTAAAGTTAAGATGAAGAATGCTGAGACTACAGGTCCATATGAATGTCTTCTGAATTCCTTTCTGCGATAATTCAGAATGTACACATGAACAAAGCTGTAGAGAATGATAATCAATGAAACTAAAAGTGAAATTCAGGAGTTCCGGGTCTATCTATCTATCTATCTATCTATCATGACTGAAGGAAGCATACATTTGTTTGGATCAGTTTGGGTGCTGTTATTTTTCTTTCCCCCCACTGATTAGCATCAATTTTTACTGCCATCATTTTCAGTCTAATCACCACAAAAGCAAAATATTGTGCTAAAAGTGCCATTAGAAGGACATAGGATTATCCTCTACAACCATATAAATGACAAAAAGAGGAGCACGGAAAAACAGCTAAGAGCTAGAGAAGCCTATTGGTAAGACAGCAAATTGGCACAAGATAGCTGTTAATACACTCAGCAAAGCTTATTCTTCAATTAATTTCAGGCTTGGGTTAATAAAACAGCATTACTGAAGGAAGTAAAGCACAATAGAAATGCAAGATAACCATTCTGAATTTTGTTTTACAGAACACTAAAATTTCATTTCTGTATTTATGTATCCCATGTACTTCATATATATGGGATAGAAATTCCAAAGGGAATAAAGACTGAAATTTTGTAGGTTAATCCCAATCAGAGTAGACCCATTGAATCAATAGTTGAATGGTGACCTATAGAAACATAGAGTAAGAAGAGACCATAAGGGCCATCCAATCCAACCCCCTGCCATGCAGGAATACACAATCAAAGCACCACTGACAAATGGCCATCCAGCCTCTGTTTAAAAACCTCCAAAGAAGGCTATCTACCACACCTCCAGGCAGTGTATTACACCATTGAACAGCTCTTATTGTCAGGACGTTCTTCCTAATATTTAGTTGGAATCTCTTTTCCTGTCATTTGAATCCATTGCTCTGTGTACTAGTCTGTGGAGCAACAAAAAAAAGCTTGCTTCATCCTCAGTGTGACATCCCTTCAAATATTTAAACATGGCTATCATGTCACCTCTTAACCTTCTCTTCTCCAGACTAAACATGCCCATATCCCTAAGCCGCTCCTCATAGGGCATGCTTCCAGACCTTTTACCATTTTGGTTGTCCTCATTGGGACACATTCCAGCTTATCAATGTCCTTTTCAAATTGTGGTGCTCTTAACTGGACACAATATTCCAGGTGAGGACTGACCAAAGCAGAACATAATGGTACTATTACCTCCCTCAATCTGCACACTATACTATTGATGCAGCTGAGAATTGCATTGGCTTTTTTAGCTCCTGCATCGCAATGTTGACTCACATTCAGCTTGTTGTCTACTAAGCCTCTAGATCCCTTCCACGTGTACTGTTTTCAAGCTAGGTGTTTCCCCATCCTATATCTCTGCATTTCAGTTTTTCTGTCTAAGTGTAGTACCTTACATTTCTCCCTGTTGAAATACATTTTGTTAGTTTTGGCCTATCTCTCTAATCTCTTAAAGTTATTTTGATTTCTGATCCTGTCCTCTGGGGTATTAGCTGCCCCTCCAAGTTTGGTGATATCTGTAAATTTGATAAGCTTGCCCTATATTCCATCATCCAAGTCATTGATAAAGATGTTGAAGAGCACTGGGCCCAGGACCATCCCCCCATGACATCATTGTTGTTTCTCTCCCACTTTATTTTTACACAGATGCTTTCAACTTGGCTTCCATCATGGGTCTCTTTACAGGTGCAAACATCCTTGACATAAAATGCTGTTCCTCCTCCTTTCCTGTTTGGTCTACTTCTCTGAAATAGTTTATGCCCCTCTATTACTCCATTCCAATCACGAGACTCATCCCACCAGGTTTCAATGATACCTATTAAATCATATTTGCTTTGCTGTGTTAAGAGTACAAGTTCATTTGGTTTATTTCCCATGCTCTGTACATTAGTGTAGAGACATCTAAGAACATCGGATATTCTCCCTAGCTTCTTAGTTAAGTTTTTTCCCCCCTCTCACTGCTGGGTTCTTGTACTATTCACCCAGTTCTCTGTATAACATTCAGGAGATCATTAGACATGCAAAAACTGTGTCAGAAGATTACGAGAAGAACAGGAAAGGGAAAGATTATCAGATGACGTCATCCTCCTGCATCACTGGGTCATAGCACAGCCGTGAGTAAGATGTCCCTTTCTATTACCCATCAATATGAAAGTGAAGCCTCATCCGCAGCAGCTCTACTACCCAGAGATGGCTGAAGGATGCAGGTGTCTGATAATGTCTCCCTTTCTGTTCCTGTCACATTCTTCTGACATGGTTTGGAACACTTTTTTGCCATGTTCCACCATGTCTGATAATCTCCTCAGTCTCTATAACATCTGGGCTGTTATTTCCAGCACTTGATGAAATCCTGCTTTCAAAAATATCATCTTTTTCCCCCATATATCTCAACATGTAAGTAAATCTAACTGATAAAATAATATTTACTCTGGTCAGGAATAACAATAGGATTTAGGCCAGCCATTCACCCCAACAAGTACTGTTCAGAAAGAATAACCTTTTCCCCAAGAAAAACTAGTCACCATATGCCCAAGATTCTGAGCAGCAAAATTTAGTTCATGTTTTGCTGTTGATTTTGCTCAGTATACTTAATGCACAGCATATACTGTATATTTTAAAACTAATTTGTAGAACAGTTGTCAACATGAGCAAACAAAGAGAAAGAAGAAAATGGAACGTAGGTCTAATATGTGGTTCAGGCAGTTTCAGGACATTTAAAAATATCAGTGGAAGTTTATCCTTCTCAAGGAATCTTTTAATGTTGTCAGGTTTTTACCAACAAAAGGAACCGGTAGACTCTGGAAACCAGGTTTGAATCTCTGCTCAGCCATAGAATCATAGAATCATAGAATTGCAGAGTTGGAAGAGACCACGAGGGCCATCCAGTCCAACCCCCTGCCACGCAGGAAATCACAATCAAAGCATCCCCGACAGATGGCCATCCAGCCTCTGTTTAAAGACCTCCAAGGAAGGAGACTCCACCACGCTCCGAGGGAGTGTGTTCCACTGCCGAACAGCTCTGACTGTCAAAAAGTTCCTCCTCATGTTGAGGTGGAATCTCTGTTCCTGGAGCTTGCACCCATTGCTCCGTGTTCCAGTCTCTGGAGCAGCAGAAAACAAGCCTGCTCCATCCTCAGCGTGACATCCCTTCAAATACTTAAACAGGGCTATCATATCGCCTCTAAACCGTCTTTTTTCCAGGCTAAACATACCCAGCTCCCTAAGTCTCTTCCAAGGGAGCGAAGAAATGAAAACCTACTGGGTGACCTTGAGCAAGTCACACACTCTCAGTCTCAGAAAACCCTGTGATAGGTTCACCTTAGGGTCACCATAAGTTGGAAATTACTTGAAGACGCACAACAACAAGAGCAGCAGAAGCAGCACCAGCAGTATATAGTCTAGCAATAGTACATGACAATTGGGCAAAGTGGCCCTACAACCGCATGGATGTTTTTGCCTCTGTAAAATATCACTCCCACCCCACTTCTCAGGACTTTTCTGATAAAATGAGGGGTGAATTGCTTTTCCTGGATGCTTCTAGCTGTGAAATTTCCCCCTCTCAAATATTCCTCAACCCACTCTGTTCAACATTTTTTTAAAATTCAATTTTTGAGAAATAGGAGTAGACTTCCAGTCCTTTCTAGATTTCTTCTACCTACAGTTTTTTTTTTTTCATTTTAAGCACTCTGGAGATTATTAGACAAGTGCCTAAAAACATTATTATGGCACTATATTTTACAGCGTTCATATTCTGGTACAATGATACACATTTTCGCATGTTATCATGGTAACAATAAAAAGTGGCCCCAAGAATCTGGCAATACAAGCGTTCACACCACTTACTTCCATGTTTCTCTGTGAATGAGATTTCAGCGCATCTCACAAGAAGATGTGATTGTGCTAAAAAGCCCCAAAGCACCAAAATTAAAGAAAGAAAACATTCAGAAAAGCACAGATAGATGCTTAGAAACTTGCAAGCAAGATGGGGAGGTTCATAAAAACAGCATATGATATTTAGTTTTCCCATTCACACCTGGAAGTGTTCTGGCAGGACTGCCCATTGATGCTGGAATCATGCCAGCAGAATGGAACACCTTTTCGCACACACAAAAATCTGAAACACAAACACTATGGGAGATCAATTTTTGAGCAGATATGGGGGTACGACTGTTATCTTAACTTGCTATGGTCCAAGAACTACTGCAATAAACATTATGGACTGACACAGAGAAATAAAGAGACCACACAAAGATATGGGATGAAATAAAGGGGGTCTTTATTTGTTAACCCTACCTATTTAAAGCCCCTTAAATCTTCAGCAGGTGGAGGTAACCTAGTGTGGGAGCAGCTGGGGCAGATTGTCCCTGATGGACTTATGCCCCCAGCTTCCCCGGGCGAACACCTGAGCCCTGTTGAGCCACCCCAAGGCCTGGAGCTGTTCTCGAGCTGGCTTGTGTCTGGAAAGTCAACCTGAAACTCCCTCACCCAATGTGTATGGAGGTGAGGGGATTATCCTTCAGGCCAACTCTAAGGTAGGTCTCTTTCTGTTCTCCCAGGTCATACGACCTAGGGAGACCCTTCTAGAGACCATCCCTTCACTGAAATTGGTGCCATAGGTGCACAACATAAGCTACGTCTCCCCCTTTTCCATTACCAAAGGGACAAATTTACCTAATTAGGCTCCACCCTGGCCAATTTTCCCTTTTTTGACACTTTCCTAGTATGGGGTAGGCAAAAAAAAAACAAAAAACAAAAACTGAGAAAGGGGGAGGAATCCTATCTGGCTCCTAGACAACCATTATCACACTATTCCAGTGGTGGGAGGGTGGGTCGCCGAAGAAAGAGAGGCCGAAATGAGGGGCAGTAGGCACCTTTATAGCCTTTCGCTCCTGCCCCTTGCTTCACGTCACTGGCAACGTCATAATTGGTCTCTCTCCTCCCAGCCCATAAAATGGCTTCCCTGCCTGGAGCTTTGCCTGCTGGTGGGGAAGCCAGGTTATGGACTGATGCGGAGAAATAAAGAGACCACACAAAGATATGGGATGAAATAAAGGCTGTCTTTATTTGTTAACCCTACCTATTTAAAGCTCCTTAAATCTTCAGCAGGGGGAAACAACCTAGTGTGGGGGCAGCTGGGGTGGATTGTCCCTCATGGACTTATGCCCCCAGCTTCCCTGGGTGAACACCTTAGCCTTGTTGAGCCAGCTCAAGGCCTGGGGCTGCTCTCGAGCTGGCTCATGTCTGGAAGGTCAACCCAAAAATCCCTCACCCAATGTGTATGGATTAAGGTGAGGGGATTATTCTTCAGGCCAACACCAAGGTAGGTCTCCTTCTGTTCTCCCAGGTCATATGGCCTAGGGAGATCCTTCCAGAGATCGTCCCTTCACCAAAATTGGTGCCATAGGTGCACACTGTAAGCTACGTCACCCCCTTTTCTGCCATGGATAAGGGACAAGCATCCACTTTGTCCCTTACTCCCCCACTAGCTTGTCTAACAAGTCCCTCAACCCCAGCTGAAGATCCTCCAAAAAAATTAAGTTTCCCTGGTCGGAGAGATGCACCCCATCTGGTTTGTAGAGCTCGGGCCTCTTGAACTGTATGGCTGGGTGTGGCAAATAACATCCCCCATTTGCATTTGAATTTCTGGATCTGTCTGTTCACAGTTCGCCTACCCTTGTCAATCAAATGGGGTTCCCCTCCCCTCGCCACAGCTGTCTGGGCAAATTGGCTGACCACAAGATAATGACTACAGGCAACCGTGCCTTGATCACTGTCATATCATGTCTTGCCTGAATTACTAAGACCTTCCCTTTCAGGAGGCCCAAATCATTCCCACTTAAGTGGAGGATGAGAATGTCTGGCGGAGGCCCCCATCACTCCCCAAACAATAGTGGCATGAGACTGTGTCAGCAAATAGTGGCATGAGACTGTGTCCCCCTCTTCCCCAACCACTCTATGACCACCTTATCCCCTAGGCTGAAGTGAGGTCCAAAATGACTCATCCGGGCCTGCCATGCTGCCCAGTACACCATACTGTGGCCGCAAATCAGCACTTGGCTTCTCACCAGCAAAGGTCTAGCACCTGGAAGACAAAATGGGAAGAGCAAGTTAGTGACAGAGTGGGCGGACATACCTCTGATAAGAGGGGGATCTCCAATGGCCAATCCGTTGAATTGCTGCAGGTGACGTGCCCATAGCCACAGCCATAGATGCAGCCCCTATATGAAAGGAATGTGTGCCAAACTGGACCCCCTGCAGCCCTACCTTCTCTAGCCCTGGAAGCCATGGTCCAAAACTGGTACCTAGACAAGGGGGGGGAGGTTTCATGGACAAACAATGGACCCTGTCTATCCCCCCTAACCCCCAGGTATTCCTGTAAGGCCAGGACTGGGCAAAGCTCAGTTTCACTGCATCGAGATAATTTAGAAGTCTTTCCCCTTCCTAATTGATCAGTTTTTGAATAACGTAATGTGAACTGAACCTCACTAGGACTTACTGCCACATCCCTGAACTCTAGGGCCCGGCTGGAAGCATTGCCCTTGGATGCCTGGACTAGCTCACTCACTCACAAGGCTCAAAAAAATGCCCTGAGTGCCGCAGCATGGAACAGCCTTGCTTCATACAGTGATGTACAAATCCCAACCCAAAATTGATGTAAACCCTTTAATATGACTGGGGAGAGGGGAGCCAAAGAGTCTACCCTCCTAACCCTCACCCTCGCCCGACACTCCAAAGCCTTCTGAATGTGGAATTCCCCTGTGTTGTCCACGGCCCCTTGTGCCTTCAGCCAAAATACAATTGCCGCCAACCTGCCCCTGACTGATTGCGGGGAGAGCCCTTTTCTGTACAGAAATACACAAAAATGCATAAGGTGAGTCACAGAGACATTTACCCCTTGGCCAAAGCCTTCCTGTTCTCTAAAATGGAAAAACTCCTGAACTGACCTAGCATAGCCTTTCTTTGTGCTAAGGGTGACTGACATACCTAGGACCCTACAAAATGTGGACTCTCACGTTGCCACAGGCTTACCACAGTTGCCACAGGTTGCCCACGGGTGCTGCATCCCAAGCTAACTCTCTGAAGCACTCCATCTGCATGCAGGAAGGAGTGTCAGCAAACTCATTGTTAACACCTGACACATGCCGTGCAACGAACAAAATGTTATATCTAAGGCATTGCAAGATAAGGGCTCGGACCAGCCACATGACTCGCGGGGACCTCAAAGTGAGGGTGTTTATAACCTGGACTGTTGCTGAATTGTCACACCAAAAGTGTACTGACGAATTCGATAACTCCCTCACCCAAATAGTGGAGGCCACCAGAATAAGGAAGAATTCCAGGCACATAAGGTCCCGTGTGACATCTGTCCCCATCCAGTCATCAGGCCATCTGCTGGTGCACCATCGACCACCAAAATAAACCCCAAATCCAAGGGACCCCATGGCATCAGAGGCTATCTGGAAGGCACCCTGCAGCTTCCTTTCCTCTCACCAGAATGAAATGCTGTTGAAGTGTCCCAGAAATTCCTGCCATATATTTAGATCATCCCGGATCATCTATGTAATCTGTATCTTGTGATAGGGCAGCTGAGCACCCCCAACGGCATCACACAACTGATGCAGGAAAGCCCTACCGGGGGCGACCACCTTGCAAGTGAAGTTAAGATGTCCTATGAGAACCTGAAATTCCCTCAAGCTGGCCTTATGTCTACTCCTAAATTGGCTAACCCGGTCCTGTAACTCCTTGACTTTTCCATCGGCTAATCGACATTGCTCTTTGGCCGAATCAATCTCTATCCCTAAAAAAAGTTAACTGTTGTGAGAGACCTTCAGTCTTTCCTGGCACCAAGGGAACCCCAAGTTCCCGTGCCAACTGTTCAAACTGATGCAGCAAGTAATCACATGTACTGGATCCATGCTTTCCAATAAAAAAATCATCTAAATAGTTTTAACTTTTAATGCCCATTCTAAAAATGTGCTAAAGGTCTCGAAAGCATTACAAGAGACTGAGCAACCCATGGGCAAAGCGCGGTCCATTTAAAATTGTCCCTCGAATTGGAAACCCAACAGCTCAAAATCATCGGGATGAACTGGGAGAAGGCGAAATGCAGACTTGATGTCGCATTTTGCCATCTCTTCTCCCAATACATGCCGATGAACCTCTCTTATGGCTGCATCAAACGAGATATACTTAACCGTACATAGCTCCGGGGGGATAAAGTCATTGACTGAGTCTCCCGTAGGATATGATAGATGTTGTATGAGCTGAAACTCTCCCAATGCTTCCTTCGGTACTATTCCCAGTGGGGAAACCCAGAGGGTGGGTATGGGAGGCTGAGGAAAATGGCTGAGGACCCTTCCCACCACTACCTCTTTGCAAATTTTGTCCCTAACTAAAGCCTCCCTACCTTTTACAGACTGCAAATGATGTGCCCTAAAGGGGCACCTCACCCCTTTACATGGGATGTGGAAGCCCAAATGAAAACCCTGTAAAAGATAAGTGGACACTTGTTTGTTGGGATATAAACCCAGCCACTTATCCAGAATGTCCAACTTAACTGGACTGGGGCCCTTTCTGAGGTTGGTCAGGGAGACCACCTTCTTTCCCTGACTCCAATCCTCCTCTGGTCCCTCGGAACTGGCCCCTCTCTCTTGGGCAGTTACGAAAGGAATGTGAAGCCTCACAGATAGAGCATTCATGGCTAAATCTGTAGGACTTCTGGGAACAAGCTCCATGGGAACTAAACTCCCAACATAATAACTTCTGTGCCAGATTTGAAGCACTGGGGGTCTTAGCTATATTAGCGTTAGTCCTAATTAAGTGGCTACTATGGGTGCGTTCCCCTTGGATTGGCTGCACTGGTGTCATTAGTTGCATCCATAACTGGGGATGCATCATATCCCAATGCAGCGCCGCGTAAATTGCAGCCAGCATGTGAAAGGCTTCATCGTAAAGAAGCCATGCCGGGCCGGCAAAGTCCACATAGGACCTATGAATAATGTCTTTATACTGGAACAGAGCTGCAGCATGATGGGGTTGCGCTTTAGCTATGACACCGGCTAATATTAGGAACCCCGAAAGCCAATTGTTCCATGCCCTCTCCACCTTCCATTTCTTAAGTTTCTCTTTTTCTTTCTCATCCATTTCTTCCCTATCTTTCTTTTCCAATTCCCTATATACAGGGAGAATACATCTACATATTCTCTCTTGAGTATCTTGTCCCTAGTGTCCTGTAAAAGATGATCCCCCAAGCGGAGAGACATCGCTCCAAAGGGGATAGCAGAGTAGGCCACTGAGTCGTATCCCATTGCCTGTGATTGTCCTGCTAGTAATAGCTCACTTGTTGGTGATCCCCCACACCCCCCATAAACAAGGGGGGGCCCAAGGTGACCACTGTGGTGTAGACCAATTAAGAACCTGCAGTGCCATGGGCCAACTAAAATGTGCTCCCTGGGGACTCACCCCTTGTTGTGTAGTGATGGGTACTATGGGAGCCCAAGGCCAAGTAGGACCTGTGGGGATATTCTCCATGTCAACAGGAGACTCACCAGCAGGAGACAGGATCCCCACTGGCTCAGGCTCAGTGTCTGGCTTGGATAATTAATCAGCAGACTTGTCAGGTGGCTTGGATACAGATGCGTCCCCTCCATGCATCCTCTTCTCCAGGGCATCTAATCATGCAAGAAGCTGATTAGTCAATTTGCCCTTTTTTGGAGGACGCCTCAGCCTGGGTGCTGGGGCCTCTCCCTCCACCCCTTGCAATTTCTCTGGTTGTTGTATCCAGTGTAGAATCTCCCGCCATGGGATTTCCTCCTCATCGCTGGATAAGAGGGAAGGGGCAGGAGCAGCATGCCACTTAGGTGCAGGTGCCGTGCCTTTACCCTTCCCTTTTCCCTTCGGGAAGCCATCAATTAACTATAGAAGTGATACTGTGAGAACAAAGGACAGTATAAGTGGGGGTAAAATCCTGGTGTGTGAACACCAAGGCAGCAATCCAAAGCAATCATGATTCCCTGAGCCCACCAACTGCCAAAGCAGATAGGAGGGAGTAAAGGAAACCCTCAAGACTGAAAGCCTGCCCCTATTTTAGACTTCTTATTATTATTATTATTATTATTGGTATTATTACTATGGAGCCAATGGGTTTTGATAACCAGGGCCTCCTAAAATCAGGGCCTACCAGGCTGCTAAGCCTCATTGACGCCCAGGCCCAACAGGCCACTAGGCCCCTTAACACCAGGGCCCACTCTCCACTGTGCCTAATTGTTGTTATTATTATCGTTGAGCCAATGTGCATCAATGAGAACCAGGACTCCCTGCAACTAGGGCCCACCAGGCCGATGGCCTCAAAAACCAGAGCCTACTAGGCTACTAAGCTTCACTACTCAGCAACAAAGGCCTACCAGGCCCTACCAGTGCCCAGACCCTAAGGTTTGCTTGGGATCAGGAACTAACAGGCCCCACAGGCATTCGGGCCTTCCAGGCCCCAAAAAACACTGTGTGCAAGGCTGCAGTAAATTAAGGCCTGCTAGGCCATCCTACCACACTGGCTTCCAATCAGCAGGACGCACCACATGCTAATCCCCAGGGAATCCCCGACAGCTCCCAGAGGGGTGGCTGAAAGGCCCAACTGGGCCCACCAATGGCCCACAACCCAGGGTTGACCATGACCCATGGCATTCACCTGCCATTGGTCAGTTAAAAGCAGCCTGCAGCCAGCTGAATGTGGTCTATACCCCAGAGGGGGCATGCAGTATGCCAGTCAAGTTGCCCTGGAAGCACCTCCTGCAGACAGAGTCTGTCCCAGACCTCTGCCCTCTGGGAGCCCCAGACTCGGCACAGAGGCCAACCTGCGGTGGCTGCGGCAAAAAGAGAGCTGCTTCCAATTTAAACTGCTCCGCTTCCACCGCCTCCCCACACCCAAATCCAACTATCATGGGAGGTCCTCCTGTGTATGGGCTCCTTCCTGTGACCCCCACATCCCGGGAACCCCCTGGACAAAGCTTGAAGGCCAACTTGCAGCAGCAGTGCCGAACACCCCTGCCGCTCCTCACTTGCCCACGACATTCCCGGCTCCACTCTCTGCCGCCACACCACCACTCAGGACTGTGCATCTCCAACTCCAATCCTCCTCGTCTGAAGCACCGAAGAAAGAGAGGCCGAAGCAAGGGGCAGCAGAGACCTTTATAGCCTCTCACCCCACCCCTCGCCTTGTGTTGCCAGCAATGTCATAATTGGTCTCTCTCATCCCGGCCCATAAAATGGCTTCCTCGCCCAGAGCTTTGCCTGCCGGTAGGGAAGCCGGGTTCTACAACTACTGTACTACTTGCTGAATGCTCTGCTGCAACTCTTGGCTCACAAATATATCAAATGCATTTACCAATGTGTATTTTTTCATTATACATCAATACATGTACTACTTGTATTTCCATTTTTGAGCAGATCACAACAATTTTTTTTTAAAAAATGACATAACCAAGCACTAAATCTACATGCTAACTTTTAAACAAAAGACAGTTCCAAAATAACTCAAATGTTTCTAAAAGTAATGGAAGGTTAATGTGGAAATAGGCTGGAATAGATTTAAGAATGAACATGAAACTGACCTGGCCCATATACAGAGTGACTGGTCCTTTCCTTTTTTGCACAGATGTATGGCTGCAAAACACATTACACTTTGTAACTGTGAATGAAACATGCAGCCCTCAAAATTAAAGGAAACAATTTATATAAAGATAAAACATCTAGGCCCTTAAAATAAAAGGAATTCATACAGAAATGGTGGAATTGAAATCAGCTAGAGTGGAACCAAGACACCTTTTTCCATAGAAATCTGCTGCTCAGAATGATTCAAATGGAATCCCTTTTTTTCCTCTCAAGACTTGTAATTTCAAGGCCAATTCAATTAGTGTATTTCCTTCTCTGATTACAGAAGTTTATAGTATTCTTTTCTTGTGCCTGGTGGGAGCAGCTGTAATTGAACTAACAGCTCTAATGAAGCAAAGGGGAATAATCTAACAATAACAATTGAAGGATGCTACTCAAAGGTAGAGAAGAATCTGTGGAGACATCCCATACCTGCTATATCTAAACAAAGAAGTAAAGGTTAATTTGGTGGCAGCGAAAGTTAATTTATAAATTCCTCTGTGGAAAAGAGCCACCAAATTATATTGTGCAACTGCCTGATTGGATTGGGATTCCGAGGTCATCATAATGTAATGGTATAGTAATGGAGCTGGAAGTTATTAAAAATATTGGTTAAGCACCTGAATTTGGGTTCTGCTTACAGTAATTCACCTTTGTAAATGAGCCATTCATCTCAGCCTGAAAATTCCATCTGTGGATAGCTTAAAATATTTTGGGTTGTGTTCTTCTCCCTGTACTCTCAGAGAGATGCCACAGGAGGAAGTGGGGTACCTAAGCCATTATTTGCATTATTCATGTAAGAGACTACAGTTGTTCTTGAGATTACACTTTTGCAGGTAATAGTAGAGACAATGCAGAAATTTAAATATTGTATGAATAAATGCTGCATGAGCTGCATTGGGCAAAGTGGAAGTCCTTCTTAATTTTCTTTTTTTCTTTGGGTCTGTAAGTCCTACTGTTAAGAGCTGGATGTACCGGATTCTCTACTGAAGAATAACTTGGGAGCCTCATTGAATCTCACTGGGCTTCCATTATAAGTTTAAGTTTTGCAAGGACTTGGCACAAACGTATAGTGATGATTAATGAGTTGTCAACATCATTGGAGAAATTGCATTGATGTCCAATAGAACAACAATTAGTCCTTATATAGGCAGGTAGTGTAACACCTTTTTAAAGAAATGTCATCTGTCTACACTGCCATCTCGTAAATTCATCTGTATGTCAAGAACAGAAAGAAGAGTGACAAAAGGAAGCAATATTAGATTGCAGTAATATGTGGAGAAACTGGAAGGATATTCATTAGTAAGCACATGAAGTGCCTAAATGTGTTTCTCTGACAAAATAAAGGTATATAGTTCCCAGCAGACTTTGTCTTCTCCACATTCAAGAATGACTCTCCTAGGACAGTGGTTCTCAACCTGTGGGTCCCCAGATGTTGTTGTACTACAGTTCCCAGGAGCCCTCTGAGGTCTCACCTTGACAGCCAGGTGGTCCTTCCAGTGATTAGTGAGGCTGTAGGATTGAACTCATATATATATATATATATGACTCATATATGAGTATATATATAACTCATATATGAGTAGGCTCATATAGAGGTAGTTCTTTCTTTAAGGTTCTTTGTCTCAGTTAATTGCCACAAATACTTAGTGATATTGCTACATCAGGTTACTGATAAGTGAAATTACTATAATCACTTGCAACTGAGGACTTTAACATGGCAAACAACATATCATAAGGACCCCACAATAACACAAAAGGGCAAAATTATCAGACGATGACATTCAGCCATTCCAGGGGCATAGAGCAGGCATGAATAAGGTGTCACATTTTATTGATGGCTTTGCCTGTTAATAAAAAAGTGATGCCTCATTCGTGCCAGTGCTAGGCCCCAGGAATGACTGAATGATGAGGACGTCTGACAATTTTGGTGTTATCGTTGCGTCCTAAATGATGTGGCTTTTTAGCAGTATGTACCTCATCTGATAAAGTCCTGAGTGATGCTTGTCTTTCAGTTTTATATACCTGATTGCAGGCAAAGGGAAGGCTTATCCCAATGTCCTCATAGAGGGGTCTGTCTTGTGCCAAGCCCATCACAGCCAGCACTGTCACTGCCAGGCCACATTGAGTGGCTGCTTGGAGCACACCTGGGGCTAAGGACATTTTCAGACGTGATATTTGGCAGCAAATATCCCAAAACAGCTCCGTTGCTGCCGCGTGGCAGGGGAGAGGTTTCGGATGATGCCGTCCCTCTGCCGAACCCCTCCATGTCACTTCCGTGACAGAATGGAGGAAAACCGTGTCATATTTCATTCATGAATGTTGCCCGTGAGTGAAATATGATGCGGTTTCCTCCATTCTGTCACAGAAGTGACACAGTGGGGTTTGGCAGAGGGACGGCATCATCCGAAACCACTCCCCTGCCGCATGGCAGCAACGGAGCTGTTTTGGGATATTTGCTGCCGAAAATTGCATCTGAAAATGTCCTGAGTCTTGTGATGGCATAGTCATTGCGAGACTTAGAACAAGATCCTACATGATTCTTGAGTTGAATCTTGGAGGAGGTCTCATGTGACTACAAATATTGTGGGACTTCCCAGGAAATCTGGCAGGCCTATATATAGGGCTTTGGGCATGGTGGGCAGACATTGCTGGCTTGGTGTTCAGCACTACCAGGTCACACTGTGCTTCAGTCCCTTTCTTTCTTTGGCCTTCCCACTGTGCGACTTGCCTAGGCGAAGGAATGGAGGTAAGTTTGGGCTACCTCCCTGTCTTCCCTCTCCTTTGCCTTTCTCCCTTTCCCCCTTTATCCTATCTTGGTCGGGAGGGGGATGTTTCAGTAGTGGTAGGGTGGTGATTCTGTACCCAGGTAGGGGGCCACACCTCCTCCTTCCTCTTTGTTCTTCCTTCTTTCTTACTTTCTCCCCCTTTGAGGAGTTTGGGGGTGCTCCACCAGGGTGGGGAAGCTCCCTTCCTTTTTCCTCTTCCTTCTTTCTCCCCCTTTCTTTCTTCCTTCTTTATCACTGTTGTTGTCCCACAGGATCTACCACTCTCTCCAGTTACCTTACTTTGCCTACACATTGTCTTCTAGGGGGAAATTATATATGCATGCAACTGATTGATAGTTGTATTTCTATTAAAATTCTGCCCATCCCATTTAACTCATAACATAGTGTCTGGCCTTTTTGTCTCAGTGCAATTAAAGGACACACATAACTTGAGAATATGGCCCTGTTGCATCCAATGCTATCCAAACTATAGATTAAGCCAAAATAGATATCTGGGTCTGAAAAACTTATAGAAATATGGACATATCACATCAAAGCTTTGATTGCCCCATGGAAATCATCTTGATTGTTCAGCTGAATGTTTATTTTTAGATCTTTTTAAAAAAATCTCTGTGTGTATGTGTGCACCTTGTGAAGCACAAAACAATGTTGCAAGCTGAATGATGAAATAATCATCTGGTTCTTATTCATCCAATGGAGATCTTTCAAACAGAGCTGAATGAACACTGCTGACTATAAAATGGATTCCGCCAAGTTCCACACCCATAAGTCCCACATCTGTCCCTTTAATAGATTATATAATTTTATTGTGGGTACTGCTCATGCAGGTGATAATAATCCTGACTATAAATGCTATGAAAATACTGAAAATACCTGGTTATGTGCTGAAAGCCAGAAAGAGTCCTATTGCAAATCCACGTAGGCATCAATGTTGTTATGGGCATTTGAAGCCCATAACAAGTAATTGTGCATTAAGATTTCTTGATGAATTACTGTTTTTATTGTTCCCCAATTAACATGGAAATGGGGAAGATATTCATTGCATATGCTTGACCATCAACGTGGAATGAATTATCCAAATCTCTTAAACTGCTTGATACAATGGCTAGGTTTTACAGAGGAAATAGGTAAGATGATTAGACTAAAACATGTGTGTAATTGTGAAACACAGTGCAAAACTGTTTTATGTTCATATCCTGATAATGAATTATCTAAATTGTAGCTGTTACTCACTGGTGCTTGGGGACTATTTTGCAAATACTGTGGTGACTTTAACATTGCAGCCTAGATTTCTTGATAACTACAGTATTTTTAATTATGAATTATGTTAAAAACACCAAATAAAAACAATTGTATTACATTAAAAACAAGTAAAAACAATGCAACAGGGCACTGCAGTTATAATAAACTGAATGGCTTAATTCAATTTAAGCAGGAACATCTCAAGAAGCTTTGCTGCCTGAGGCAAAAAATATAACTTCAACCTCATTCAGTGCACAAAAAACTAACCAGATCAGTAGTTAAGTCTCACTTCAATGCAGGCTGTCTCTACTGTATTTGAAGACTGTAGGCTAGCTTTGGGGGTGCAGAGCAGACTATGGGAAGCATATACAGCTCTATCTTCCAATAATTTGTTGCTTTCTCCCCACATCACAACACCTGCTGCCTGAGGCATTCACTTCAGGCTGCTGTAGGGGCAGCTCTGAATTTGAGAGACAATTGCATTATGAAATATTTATGCAAACATTTGCCCCAGTCATCAGCATTTATAAAGATAGCTTCTTAGAAATTTTACAAAGGGGGGGGGGACACATGTAGGAGCACCTCTCACACTGCTCATGTAATATTTAGAGAACACTTATGACTTTATCAGATGTGGCAAAAACCATGTCATTAGCATGTGAGGATAGCACAAAGGGCTGAAATTATCAGATGATGACGTTGTTTACCCATTTACCCATTCCCGCTGCATCACGCTGACATGAATGAAGCATCACTTTTTATCAATGGCTTAGCCCCTCAATAAAAAGTGATACCCCATTTGTGCCAGCATGATGTAGTGGGAATGGGTAAATGATGAGGACGTCTGATAATTTTGCACTTTGTGCTATTGTCGTGTCCTAAATGATGCGGGGTTTTTTGTGGTATTTGCCTCATCTGATACAGTCCTTAGAATTGAAATACCCCTTTCCAGTACCTGCTCAGTCAGTAAAGCATATGCATCTGTGCAAGGATATTCTGAAGTACACAAATACTAAATTTTGTCCAAGACTTGTCAAAACTAACAGCAGTAATACAGTACATCTCCATAATGAAGTTATCACAACTTGTGACTGAGCCAAATGTAGCTCATTAGCCATGTATTGTTACTTGCCAGGTGCTTGACAACCACCTGTTTTGCTTTTTCCAAGCAGGTTGCAGAAACAGGAGATTTGTCGACACCCTGACTGTGGCTCTGGTGTAGCTATGTGTAAATGTACCTTTCAAATAGCAGTTATTATGTGTTTCTTTTCCCACAGGATAAGCCTACTTTGTAAAAAACAGACATTCATAGCAGCTCATTCAGTGTTGATTCAGGTCTCTGGCTGGTCTAAAGCACTTCAGGGCAACTGGTGACTTTTTATTGTTTTCGGAACCATTGCATTAACATTTGTTGATTTGCCACTTAATAATTTTTTTTTAAAAAGAAACACCAATGTAAATAGAATTGCTAAACCATTGTGAAGATGGGAAAAGGTAATGACTCTGGTTCTACCATACTCATCCTCATTGTCGCTACTACTACTCTGAATAGCATGTCTCTGCATTGGCTCTTGTTTTGGTGTTTGTGTGTCTTCAGAAGTGCTTGTGTGTTCATCACTCACATCTCTGGATGCTATTGCCCCTCCATTTCCAGTGTTTTTGTTTACAACAATATTTTAAGCTTTATAAAAACATCTTGATTAGAATGAATTTTCTCCCACCCAGCATGGATTCCAAAACTAGCACTCCTTGAATACAAAATCCTATTCCCATCCATATTTATTCCCCTCATAGCCCACAAAATGCAGCCTTTGACTTTTGGGCTGATTCTTTTTCCTGAACTGAGGAGGAATGTACACTGATGCAAATTGTCCAAACACTCTTAAGTACTTTAGGTTTGGTGCTCTTCTATACAATAAGTAGTATGGTGTTTGGTTTAGCGCACTGCACCATGACCTATTTACAATATGACAAGTACTTCTTGTTGCTTCTCCCCACAAATTAGCTGGCGCTCCAGAATCCTCTAACATACAATCCCTTATTTGGTTTATCATCCCAATCCTACGTTCAGCCAAACCATCCTCAGCTGGACATCCAGGATTTGCAGTTTTATGTTGGGTCCCTTTCCGCCCAAACCACTGCTGCAAATTACTACTTAAGAATTCCCCACCTCTGTCAGTCACAACAGTGCCAACCTTATAGGGAAACCCCCTTTCAACAGAATTGACCCATTTTTGATCTTATCAGCAGCCTCACTTTTGGTTTTGAGCATTGCCACATAGGTAAATCTGGTATGCCTATCTACTATCAGTAGGGTAAATCTGCTACCCCCTATACTCTTTACTTGATGCGGTCCTGATAAATCCGCATGTACAACCTGAAAAGGCCTCTGAGTTATGCATTTGCTCACCTTCACTACAGGGTAAGCCTTGACCTTTACCTTTTTGCAAATAGCACAGTCCAGGTAACTTTTACAGTTCTCTACCTTGAACTCTGGGCAAACCTTCTCTAGGTTTCTCAAACCTTTGAAGCTTATATGGCCCATAACTCTATGAAGGTAATGAGCACACCCATCATGCAGTGGCTTATTTGTTACATTCCCACACTGCACCTGTGCTACCATTTCATAAATGTGATTTTTCTTTATGGCTTTACCACATACTACTCCCTCCTTAGACACAATCCCCTCATCTCCCTTGAAAAGGATTTCATATCCATCACTGGTTAGGGATGCCACACTTACGAGGCTATTTTGTAGTTTTGGTGCACACAGTACATTATGAAATACCTTGTTTAAACCAGGAATTAAGACAGACCCTTGAATCTCTACACTGCCAGATTCACCATCTGCAAATACCACAGTGTCCACTGGTGCTGCCTTTGGGCTCTGTAGTTTTTCACTATCAGGGGTCATATGGTGAGAACACCCACTGTCCAAAATCCAGACAGACTGGTCCTTTTGCTCATTTACAGCTCCCTCTACAGTAGTAGCAAACCCCCTCCCATCTTAGGGCTTGTCTTTTCTTTTTCTTTGTGAGTTCTGTCCTTTCTTTGCTGCAGAGACCTTAGGATAGTTCTTTATCAAATGTCCAGTCTCTCCACAGGAAAAACATCTCCGTGTTCTGCAGACAGCATCACTCCCTTCCTCAGATGTGGATTGGTTGGTTGGTTGTCTCCTCCAGCTGGTCACTCCTTGAAGCTCTCCTCTGAGACTCTCCTCTGTGCCTCTTCCAATATTCTGATGCCACAAGGTCGACATTTAAATCAGCTTCGGCTACTCCTTGGAGATTGTACATTAAAAACTCCCATTCACTGTTTAGACTACTCAGGAGTATAAAAGCTTTTTGGGTTTCTTCTATTTGGATGCCATACTCACTGCACTCTGCAAAATTATCCTGCATCATTTTTAAATGCACAAGCACGGATTCACCTTCCTGCTGTTTACAACAATACAGCTTTCTGCTGCACAGCATTTATGACAAGGCTCCAGCTGGTTGGTTGACATTCTCAAGAGTTTTCCAGACTTCAAACGCTGACCTTTTATCTCTTATAATATTCAGCTGATTCAGTACTAAAGCCAAAAGAATTGTTGCTCTAGCTTTTTCATCACCTATTAATTCATCCTCATTAGCAGGGTCAGGTTGTTTCTTTACATAGTCCCATAAGTCCTGCTTTATTAGCAAAGCCTGCATGTAAATTTTCCAGACAGCTTTTCTTCTCAGACAGCTTTTCAAACCTGACTGCTGTTTCCATGTTTGCACTGAGTCTGTGACTTAAACAGATGCAAACAAACACAGTGATAACAGTTTGGGCAGGTTACCAAAAACAATTAGTAATTAGCAAAAACAATTAGCTTATCAAAGCAAACAGATAAGAGCAGAGTCCGTGAGTAGACACACTTAACTCACTCCTTCCCAGGACCTTTCTCTTCAGCCCTCCAAGAACACAAAACAGCTCACCAATTGCAGAACAATATCTCCCACAGCTTCTCAAGCGTTGTCCATGCAGACACTGGGCCCATAACCCTTGTTGGGGCATAGAAAGACATGCTGTGTCCACCCCGACCACCTGCAGAGTTGTTCCACGTCGACAGGATGCCAAGGAGAAGGTTTTCTGGAGAGACCTCTGCAAAAGACTTCAGGCTGAGAAGGAAAAATTCCCTTCACCCCTGCACTCTGCCTTGAGCTCTGGCTTGCCAAATAAAGACAGCAGCAAGGCCAGCCTTCACTCAACTTGAGGGCTTTAATCTTTGTTTGCAGTATATTTACAATATATATACAGAGTATAGGACAGCTGTCTCTAATACTCATAAATCTTTCTCAAACCAACAAACTGCTTCACCAACCACCATCCACAACAAACCCACACTGGAGATAATTCCCATCTCCTTTTTATAGGCAGTTAAACAATGCCTGTAACATCAGGCATCTCAGGTATGCATACTCTCAAGTGCTGACTCACACATACACCTGCTACTGGAGCTTAACTACTTTCATTACTAAGCTTACAGCTCCATCTTGTGGTCACATCCATGTCATTTCCTGAAAAAATTACCCAGTGTGCATCAGAAGTGCCTAATGCTAATTAAGAATGCCAGATGCACATCAGAAGCACTTGATGCATGTTGGAACACTCTTCTACGTATTTGCAATTCACTAACAGGGTTCCAGTGCATTTCTGTAATGTAGGTATGGATTTGTAAAGTTAAAAATTGTTGACAGTGATATAGAATCTCAGCCATATTTTTTTAAAAAAATCAGTGAACACTTATCGTCCTTTTAAAATCTAATTCAGTCTCCAAGAGAAGAACAATCACAACCAATCTTTTTTCTGAAATGAAAACTTTATGATTCAGAAGTGGCATTAATTAAACGAAAATCAAAACAGAAAGTGCTTTTGATGACTGACATTGACTCATAGAATCATAGAGTTGGAAGAGACCACAAGGGCCATCCAGTCCAACCTCCTGCCATGCAGGAATACACAATCAAATCATTCCTGACAGATAGCCATCCAGCCTCTGTTTAAAAACCTTCAAAGAAGGAGAGTCCACCACACTAAGTGGCAGTGTATTCCATTTCCAAACAGCTCTTACTGTCAGGAAGTTCTTTCTACTGTTTAGGTGGAATCTCTTTTCCTGTACAGTAGTTTGAACCCATTGCTCCATGTCCTAGTCTCTGGAGCAGCAGAAAACAAGCTTGCTCCATCCTCAGTATGACATCCCTTCAAATATTTAAACATGGCTATCATGTCCCCTCTCAGCATTCTCTTCTCCAGACTAAACATGCCCAGCTCCCTAAGCCACTCCTCATAGGGCATGGCTTCCAGACCACCCACCATCCTGGTCGCTGTCCTCTGGACACATTCCAGTTTGTCAATATCCTTCCTGAATTGTGGTGCTCACAACTGGACACAGCATTCCAGGTGAGGTCTGACCAAAGCAGAATAGAGTGTCACTATTACTTCCCTTGATCTAGACACAATACTCCTGTTAATGCAGCTTAGAATAGCATTGGCTTTTTTAGTTGCTGCATCACACTGCTGACTCATGTTCAGATTCCTAGATCCTTTTCACATGTACTGCCCTCAAGCCATGTGTCACCCATCCTCTATCTGTGCTTTTCATTTTTACTGCCGAAGTGTAGTATCCTACATTTCCCCCTGTTGAATTTCATTTTGATAGTCTTGGCCCAGCTTTCTAATCTGTTAAGGTCATTTTGGATTCTGATCCTGTCCTCTGGGGTATTAGCTACCCCTCCTAATTTGGTGTCATCTGCAAACTTGATAAGCATATCCTCTATGCCCTCATCCAAGTCATAGATAAAGATGTTGAACAGCACTGGGCCAAGGACAGAACCCTGTCACACCCCACTGGTCACTTCCCTCCAGGATGAAGAAGAGCCATTGGTGACTACCTTTTGGGTTCAGCCAGTCAACCAATGACAAATCCACTTAACAGTTGCATTATCTAACCCACAGGTTACTAACTTTTTTGCAAGAATAGTTTGGGGACCTTGTTGAAAGCCTAACTGAAATGAAGATACACTACATCCACTGCATTCCCAACATCTATCAAGTTTGTAACTCTATCAAAAAAAGAGAAAAGATTAGTCTGGCACAACTTGTTTTTGAGAAATCCATGTTGACTTTTAGTGATTGCGGAATTCCTTTCTAAGCAGTTACAGACTGTTTGTTTAATGATCTGCTCTAGAATCTTTCCTAGTATTGATGTCAGGCTGACTGGGTGGTAATTATTTGAGTCATCTTCCCCCTCCCTCCTTTTAAAGATGGGATAAACATTGGCCCTCTTGCAGTCTGCTGGGACTCCTCCTGTTCTCCAGGAATTCTCAAAGGGGGCATCCACACTACACAAATAATCCAGTTTATTTGTAGTTTTGTAGTTTTGTGAGGCACCAGTACGTCTGGCTCTGGAAACTTGAACTCATTTATACTGGCCAGGTATTCCTGAACTACCTCTTTACCAATTCTGTGCTGTATTTCTCCTACTGCATCATCTGCACTGTTCCTCCTTTGGGAGAAGACTGAAGCAAATAAGGTTTTAAGCAGTTCTGCCTTTTCTCTGTTCCCTGTTAGCCTTTCACCATCTTCTCCACGCAGAGGCTTTACCATTTCCTTGTTCTTCCTTTTGCTACAGACATAACCAAAAAAGCCCTTTTTATTGTTTTTAACCTCTCTACTAAGCCTAAACTCCATCTGAGCTTCAGCTTTTCTAACTTTCCCCCTACATGAGCTGACCATTTGTTTGAATTCTTCTTTGGTGATTTCCCCCTTTTTCCATTTCTTGTACATGTCCTTTTTAAGTTTTAGCTCAGTTGAGAGTCCTTTCAACATTCATCCTGGTTTCTTTAGACCCCCCCTTTTTTTCCTCCTCATTGGAATTGTTTGAAGTTGTGCCTTCAATATCTCACTTTTAAGAAACTCCCATCCTTCATGAACTCCTTTATCTTTTCGTATTTCTGACCATGGGATCACCCTCAGTAATTCCCTAAGTTTTCTGAAACCAGCTTTCTTAAAGTCTACAATGCATGTCTGACTATGCTGGGCTTCCCCTTTCCTCTGTATAACTCCAGGAGAACACAGTCACTCCCACCTAAGGATCCTGCCACTTCCACACCATTAACCAGGTCATCCCCATTGGTTAAGATCAGATCTAAAATGGCTGATCCACTTGTTGCCTCATCCACCTTTTGGACAATGACATTGTCTGCAAGGCAAGTGAGGAATTTGTTGGACCTTCTATTCTTGGCAGAGTTGGACTTCCAACAACTATCAGGATAGTTGAAATCCCCCATTACTACTACATCTCTCCTTTCTGAATGTGTGGTCATCTGTTCTAAGAAGGCATCATCCAAGTCCTTGGTTTGGCTTGGAGGTCTGTAGTAGACCCCCAGAACAATATCCCTGCTGTTTCTCTCTCCCTTAATTTTTACCCAGATGCTCTCAACCTGGCTCCCAGGATTTATATCATGGATCTGTTCACAGGTGTACACATCCTTAACAGATCCATGATTTAAATCCTGGCACCCTGGCAGAGGTTTATCTACACCTGTGTCATCAGGTAACCCTGTCAACCTAGAGGCTTGAGCAGACAAAGAGCCTGGTCCGACTGGGTTGGCACCAGTCACAGCAGAGAGTCCTGCCCATTCAGATAAGGATGAAGAAGAAGAGAGGGACTTACCTCCGCCATTGTATACCTAGCAGCAAGCTCAAAAGGAAGCTCAAAAGAAGTCTCTAAGACTTTATGAGAAAAACCTGCTTATTAAGAAACACCTGACAAAGCCTTGATTGCTTTATATATGCTGGGAGAGGTGATGGAGGCTTTGTCAGAGATCAACTGATCTTCCTGGTGAAAACTGACTTTGGTGCCTGGATTCCAATTATCTTGAATTCTGTTACCTTGACTCATGCTTAGACCTTGGACTGTCCCTGACTACTCTGCTACCTGCTCCTGTTGACTCCTGGACTCCTTTGGACCACGCTGACAGATTGCCGTAACCCTCTGACCTTTTGGACTGTGTTTGCATTCCTGTGAGATAATTAACAGTTGGCTTCTTTCCCGGACTAGTGCTGTTTATACAGTCATCCCTTCACATTCATGGGGGTTAGGGGCAGACAACCCCCACGAATGTGGAAAAAAATGAATAAGAAATGAGCCTGTGGGCAAGCAGCTTTTCACCCCAGTCCCTTCCCAAGGCAGCGATGGGCTTTGTGAGAAGCCCTTTGCTGCCTTGGGAAGGGACTGGGATAGACAACGGGCGTGCAAGTGGCTTCCACCCCACCTTTCCCAAGGCAGCAATGGGCTTTGTGAGAAGCTCTTCACTGCCTTGAGAAGGGACTGGGGTGGAGAGTGGGTGGGAGGCTTCTCAACCCTCCTTTTGTGAGAAGCCCTTCACTGCCTTGGGAAGGGAAGGGGTGGAGACCAGGGGGGCTTTCCACAAATAATCGAAACCGTGAATGTGAAAGTCGTGAATGTGGAGGGACAACTGTACTTTACTGGTACCTAGTTGCTTTCTGGACAGGGAGATTAAAATGGCAGCCTTTTCTAGTTAAATGGCAGCTCCCAGGGTTGGGTCCTAAGTTCAATTTTTATGGGAGACAAAAAATGGAAAAAACTGGGGAGCACCCAATAGAATCCAAAGGAAAAACTGGAGATAGGTCTCAAAGTGCTCAATAGATGGCTGTTTTATTTTAGAAAAAGCCCAATATGTCAAGCTATATACTGTATATTTTTGAGGGGTTCATAGACACCTAAAATATAAATGTACAGCACTTCCTTATATGTTAAACATACACAGTATATCATAACAAATATCATCCTGTTAGAGCTTGTACATACCAATTAGAAATCAGACTGCAGAAATTTTTGAAGCAGTGAATTTCATTCCATTTACTGGACAAAAATAAACATGTGAACTAGGCTTAAGGGTGTTTGTTTATTTTGTTAACAGATGGTCAGGAGAAAAACAGAAAAGAAGAGGAAGAATAGAAGAAGGGAGAGTGAGATAGCTTTCAGGACTCAATGAATTAATTAATTAATATTATTCACTTTTTCTATAGCACCAGATCTGAGTTCTTTTGCAAGATGATGGTATTCCAAAAACTGACTGACTAAGGAAGCACCTGTTTTATTGTTTTGTATATTTGAAAGGTATTCTCCTATACATTGGTGTTTTTTTTTTAGAGATCTTGTCTTTCCCACATAAATCTTTAAGATACTTGCATTGTGCAGCATAGATGACAATACTGCTATTCTATTGCCACTGGTAAAGTGGTCCAAAGTTTGTTAATATGGTTTGTAGATTGAGTCATTTTGGAGGTATACTTGAAATAGACACAATGGTCACAGGAGTGGTGTCTTGTGGATCTGGCTGCACCCATCAGAGTGTTCCTGGATGCTGATTTCTTTTCACTGAAATTTCTGTTCTCTAAAATATCTCTAATATTTTTTGTTCTTTTGAATGAAATATGTTGTTTTTCTTGTCAACCTGGTATGTGTTGAATTATGTGCCAATGTTTTATGGTGAAACTCTGTAAATTGTTGATGATATATTGAAAGGGAGACTACAATTCAGGTGATGTCGATAAGCTGATTGGTCAATATACAGACTTTTTTTCTGAAGTCACTTTTTTTTGGAGCAGTTCTGTTTTAATCTAAGGAACTATCCCTATGGGAGATTAGATCTAAGAATCTGCAAAGGGAGCTATCAAATCTTAAATAAGTGTTAGCATCTCTATGTTTTCTATACAGGTTGTAGGTGATCTCCTGCTTTTTTGTTTGTTTGTTTGTTTTGTTTTTACTTTTAAATCCAAATAGTGGAATTCTGAATTATTGTATTCCAAGTCAAGTCAAATTGTATATTGGTATCCCTAGAATTTATCCACTTATGGAAATCCATGAGATCAATTACACTCTTGCTCCAAATGTTAATCCCCCCCCAAATCTAGCCCCAAATATCCGTTGTTCTATGAACTGACTTTCAAGACATGTAGGCTATCTATCTATCTATCTATCTATCTATCTATCATACCCAACCTTTCTCCAAGGATGAGGCCCAAAACAGCTTGAAAAATTTTAATATAAAGGCTTCACTAAAAACTTTATTTTACAAAAGTTATAAAAATTCTAGATTTAAATGTTCCTTATCCCATTTCCCTAAGTAAATGGGGAAAATAATTGCCTCATTTCATCTTGATCTGAGAAAAGTACCTTTAGCTACATCTTAATTTCCAAACGGGAAGATATGCATGTGTACATGTGTGTTTGAACTACAAGGTGTGATCAGCTGTGGCTGGTACTTAATGATATCCCCAGGGGGCTTCCCTAGGTCTCAGATTTTGGTCTGGAAACCTCTGGGCTCCTGATGACCCTGAACTATGCCTATACCCCCCCAATTGTCTCATTGCAGGGACAGTCTCAGTTAATGTTCTGCTGGACCACTTTTTCAACTGCTTTAAAATGTCCCAGGAGATTATCAGACAATCTCCAATCCCATCTCTGTCCCAAAACAATAACCCTCCCCACCTCACTTACCTTCTCTCCCATTGTTCAGGCAGCTCAGGAGTAAACAGAGCTCTAATGGAGCTCTGTTCACTTCCTGGAGTGAGATCCTGCTCATTCTTGCAAGAAGGCAGTAGGCTCAGGCAAAAGCAAACTGCTGCAGCCTCTCCTAGATACTGTGTTCTTCCTCACTAATAACTTTTGCCATCTTCACCATACTCTGATGTTGCTAGGCCACAGATATCCTGGTTCTCACCTGTGAAACTCAGAAGGGTATGCATATCTCTGCTAGCCACTGGAGGACTGACTAGACAGGAACAGCTTCACCATCCATTACACATTTTTGGATTTAAACATTCTGGGTAGTAAAAGCACTGAGAATCTTACAGGCACCATTACCCAGGAGATTTAGAAAGGTGGAGATGACATGGAATAATTAGTGTTGCTAACATATGTACAATGGATAGTTCATTCAGCTTCTGTACACATTTTTGGAGAAAAAAAAGAGTAATTTTGGTGCATCACTAGCAGTGCATTCAGTTAAAAGATAATTTCCTCCTTTGTGCTGCCCAGCAGGGGGTCCTGAATAGCACATTTAATGTATTTCCTGCTACCTCCCCACCAAAACAAATCAAGACTAAACAGAATGAGAAACAGATAGCCAAAAAATAAGCTGAAGAATTTGGAAGGCTCAGCACCTAGATCTTGTCGTAGAAGAGAATGAGTGAAGATTTGTTTCTGGTAAGCCTACAAATCTAAATCCATCAACATAAGAGTACTTTTGGGGATGCAGTATTAGACATTCTTACCCAATTTTTAGTTACAAAGCTGGTTCAGAGAACATTCGTAAACCTAGAGGAAAAAAAGAGGAAAAAAATGTTGCTATGGGAACTGCCAGTGCTCAGCACTTTGTAAAACATTGAACAAGGACCTTTTCCCCATTAAATTGTCTAAGTTTTTAAAAGACAGGTGGAATGGAGATAGAACTGCCAGATTAAAATCTCAAAAGTAATGAACAGAATTGAAGGTGCAGCATCTCTTGTGGAAACTGCTGTTCTCATATCTATGTGAGCTTACTCAGGAACAAGTCTCATTGAACACAATAAACTTCTTTGACAGCTAAGCCATGTTATGGCACTAGTTAACCATCTGCATTGGTGATCTCAGGCCAAGACAAAGAGTCATAGGTCACAAGTGGGGATTAGACTATATGACCCTTAGGATCCTTTCCAACTCTATGATTCTATGAAAATCCAAATACCTTTTCAATTAAAAAAAAAACTGAATTTTTTTCAGTCAAAATGTAGGTTCTTGTGGAATACTGGTTTGATTGTTGGTGGCTTGGTGATGGATGATTCTGCTTTGCTGCAAGGATTTTTGACTCAGAGGGCTCCCATTTTGTTCTATGATTCTGTGTTTGCTTGGTGCTAATATAGTGGAAGAATTAGATTTCTTCCTTTGTAAAAAGTACCAGCCACCTAGCTTTCTTCATGCATTATGCAACCAAGATAAACTAACATATCTGAACGAATCACATGAATCATGTTTAGCCTCCAAAGACTTCCTAGGGAAGCTCACATGCTCATATTCCTCTACAGGTGATGGGATTCAGTTTGACGGGCCTTTTAGTAGTGACCTTTCTTGTAAATGTATTTATGCTGTTCTTGCTGGTTTCTTCCCACTGTATCTGTCGAAGCTAACTAGCTACTCATATTTCCAAATTTACAGAGATAGCATGTGCTTCCTCATGCACTTGTCATCTAAAGCAGCCCTACAATTTAATTATATACCTGAGAGCAATGGGATTTCATCATATTAGGAAAACAGACACTAACTTGTTTGAGATATCAGCTATGGAAAAGAACATAGCTTGAAGTGTCACAATGCATTTATTTTCAGTGCTCTCTCTGTATAGTTTTGGGTTATCTGTGGCAATTTTGAGAAAATATATTTCATTGCCTTTTCATTGTTTTTCCCATTGCTACTTTTCAGGACCTACTCCTGAAGTATTGTTATTAGAAGAGGAAGCTGGATTTAGTATAAATACCAAATGTGCTAAATCCATATATATAATTCTCTTTGGTATGCCATTTTAAATGTGCTGATTGGCTGCTTAGGTGTCAGGATCTGCTTCTCCTCACAAGACTAGGCCCCTGGATGCAGCAGCCAGCACAGCCTCTTTGCAGACTCAGGCCCTGGCTGTGGGACTCTTGGAAGAACTGGGGCCAAGCTATCAGATGCAACTGGCTGCAGTCATGCAGCAAATCTGAATCAGCTGGGGAACTGCTATTTAAGAGTGGCATTCAGCCCTCCGTCTTAGCCAATGCAATATGGTTTTCTGTGCTGTCTGTAGCTTGGTCCGGAAGCCTAGGACCTTCTGTGCTGTCTGTAGATTGGCCTGGGGCCTTCTATGCTGTCTATAGCTGGTCCTGGGGGCCTGGGGTCTTCTGTTCTATCTGTAGCTTGGCCTGGGGGACTACACCTTTCTGTGCTGTTTGTAGCTGCTCCTTGGCCTTGGGCCTTCTATGCTGTCTGTAGCTGGTCCTGGGGGCCTGGGGTTTTCTGGGCTGTCCTTGCTCTTGCGTTGGAAATGTGGAAAGTTGCAAGTCCTTTCTAAACATGGTGGTGGAGGGACTCTCATGTCCTGGTACATATGGGATGTGTTTGTGTAGCATGGGGGATATATGTGTGTGGTGTGGGGGTGTAGCATGGTGTGTGTAGTGGGGGGATGTTTGTGCATGGGGGTGGTGGAGGGGATCTCACATCTTGGTGCACATGGTGTGTGTGTGTAGGATAGGATGTTTGTGCATTTTTATGATTTCATGGTGGTGGCAGAGGGGCTCTTTCATCCTGGCACATGTAAAGTATGTGTGGTATGTGTTTGTGTAGCGTGGTGTATTTGTGTAGCATGGTGTGTGTGTGTGTATGCACAGCTGTATGGCAGCAGCAGAGGGGCTCTTGAGTCCTGGCACATGTGAAGTGTGTGGTGTCTGTGTGTAGCATGGTGTGTTTCTGTATTGTGGTGTGTGTGTATGCACTGTTACATGGTGGGTAGAGTGGCATTTGCATCCTGGCATGCATGGTGTGTGTGTGTGTATGCACGGTTGCATGGCAATGGAGGAGGGGCTCTCGGCATGAATCTAGCCATTATAGATGATTTGAAAGGTTGTATATCAATGCATTAAATGATCATACTCTTGACATGTTTCCGAAGTGGCCAAGCAGCAGAGTGGGAATGGAAATGTGCCTTAAGCATTTTATATATGTAGATAATGGTGTATATTACACCAAGTATAGCTAGTTTGGTGTAGTTTACTGGTGACTAATTTTGTAGTTTGGTGTAGTTTACTGGGAACTAATCAGGCTGGTTCTGACTGAGCTCAGAAAGTTTCTGATCAAATTCTTCATGTAAGGAAACTTAGGAACATCACAGCTCACCTCTACAGAGTTTGGAATACGCTTTATTGAACTCAGTGGTGCTTATATCTACATAAACACCCATAGGATTGTGCTGCACATATAAAGATCAATTTCTGATATGGATCTGTAGCTGGTTAAAGTACAAAAACATAGGAATGAACTATTTTTATGATGGAAAGAAGGAAATGTTTGAATTTCTTACGTGCTTGTATTGGGAACAATGTTATTTCAAATGAATACAGTCATCCCTTCACATTCGCGGAGGTTAGGGGCAGCCAACCCCATGAATGTGAAAAAAACACGAATAAGAAATGAACTGGGGATGGGAGGGTTTTCACCCCCCTTCCCAAGGCAGCAATCTGCCTTGGGAAGGGAAAGGAGGGGTGGGAGGAGGCTCTTCTCACACACACCCTTCCCAAGGCAGGATGGGCTTCAGGAGAAGCCCATGGCTGATTTGGGAAGGGGTGTGTGTGTGTGTGTGTGAAAATCACCTCTGCCCTGAGCTCTCCGGGGACTTGGCTCTCCACACCAAATGGAGCCAAGCCCCAGGAGAGCGGGGAGTTAGGCAGCATGGTTTGAGCACTCCATTTAAATTGGCTCCTCTCCCTTGTGTGCAAGGGAGTGAAGCTGATTTAAATGAGGTGCTTCCTGAGCAAACCGCGAATAGTCAAAACTGCGAATGTGAAAGCCACAAAAGTGGAGGGGCAACTGTATTTCTGTTTTAGATTATCAGATGAGTGTCTAAAAATGTTTTTGTCCCAATATATTTTAAAGTTTAAGTATCCTGGCATAATAATAGTTCTTATCGCAGGTGGTTGTAATCATGAGAAAGAGCTGCCCCTGAATTACAGCAACACAACCACTACTACTGTTTACATCTGCATTTTCACATGGGCAAAACTTTGGCAGTTCTCATGAGAAGACACAAGCATGCTTAAAAGTCTAAAAACACATAAATTAACAAACAAAAGAAATGCACAAGCACTGAAACACACTTAAACATGCTTGCAAAATGGGGAGATTCATGAAAAAAGCATCCCTTACCTAGTTTTTGCAGTCTCACCTGGAAGTGTTCTGGTGGGGACCACCTATTGACTTTGTAATCATGTCAGCAGAATGGGATGTGGTTTCACACAAGCAATACAGCGACAAAAACATCATGGGATAGTATTTGGCATTTTGGCCCACTAATAAAAAATAATGCCTTTTTCACAAGAGCAGAGTGCAAGGAAGAGGATGTCATGTGATAGGGAAGCCCTTTCATGGTATCCTGTCATTATTATCACATCATATTTGCTGCGGTGGATAATCTTCTTAATGTAAATAAGCCTCAGTTTCTTCAATACATTTATATTCTGCTTTTCAGTATCATAATTTTTTTCCAGAGTTGTTAGCCATGCATGAAAATTAAAAATCAAATTAAACCAAACATTTCCATGTAGGAAAATATCAGTTTTGCTTTTTTCTGCATTCATTTTTTTTTTAAAAAAGAGAGGCCAGTTCTTTCAATCAAATTTATGAAGAAATGTGGGGATTTGGGAAAGGGGATTTTTTTTAAAAATAAAAACAATACATGAACTGAACAAAATTTTCAACCATCTACATTAGCTAAATTCTACAACTACAGGTGTTTGCAAGTATGGAGAGTACCATGTTCTATCATCTTCTGATGTATCTGTTACAGATCATTACACTCATTTGCTAAAGATAAAGAAGGGGGGGTGAGAAAGAGGGACACAAATGGCAACACTAATTTAGAATCATAAGAATACCTGAACACAGAAGGGTTCAAGCCTAATTTTGAAGAGTCACTCAAAACCCTATGCCTGAATGGATAAATCTGTCCATTTTGCTTTCTCTTGCCATTTTAAAAAATGAACTTGCAGATAAATGTTCAAATTCTGAAGTTATTTTAAGAAGGGAATCCCTTCCCCAGAAAAGCTGCTCATCAGAACAAGGTTGTACACTGAATTTAGCAAACTGTGCGCACAAACTGTAAAACAGATATGCTTATAAAAGTAAAATCCATACATCACAGAAAATGTGGAAAATAATGCATGTAATAATGAAAAAATGCATTTTAATGGGGAAAATATCTTGCAAAAATTCAAACATTAGATTAAGTACACATGAAAATGTGTAGTATATATCTGGAAGAAATGTGTACGAAAAATGTTCCAGCAGACTTGAGGACAAAGGAGAACCAAACTTTATGTGGTTGTGCCTCACTGACTTAAGGTTGGGAAAACAAGAAACTAAATAGTATTGAAACAAACAGATGCAACCCCCCCCCCGTACTGAAAATGTGCAATTCTTAAAAAGATAAAACAAACAAAAAATATGTAGCCAGGAATATTTTATCGTACTCAGAAGATGTTTACTTTTAAAACTTTTCTCTCTCTCTCTCTCTCTGGCTTTTCTTTGCAAACGAAGATTCAGGAAGGACTCATCCCGCGCTTTCTGCAAGCGCGCTGATGACTAAAGAGGCAAATCTGAGATAAACAAGTCTGGTTGCAAAAAGCACAGCAGAAGATCTCCTTGGGTGATGTTTTTGGGTTGTGATTCTTTCTGCGTTGTCATTTCTCTTCAAGACTTGTTCGGCGTGAGTTCTCAAATAAGGCTGCAGGATTGTGGATAGTGCATCTCCATGCCTCCTGATGTGAGGCCAGGGTGGACCACTGTTGGTGATCAATTTGGCCGAGCCTGAGATGTTGTTTCATGGAGTCTTTGTATTGCTTATTTGGAGCGCCCCTCTTACGCTGACCCGTGGCGAGTTCACTGTAGAGTATGGGGCTGTAAACTGGTATCCATCAAGAAGGGCATAGTGAAACTATTCTAACATCTGACAGATGCACCTCTTCAATATGACTGAAATCACACATCTTATAAAAGACCAAAGGGTAGGCCTAGGGGACAAAAAAGTATGTTCAAAGGAAAAGGTGTATTCATTCAAAGTTCCTATTTTCCATCTTGTAATGGGATTTCCTCAGAGATACATGGCACAACAATCTAATTTGCAGATTGTGTCTACTTTGTCAATCACAAAACAAAGCATGTACAGTTGCCCCTCCGCATTCACTGGGGTTAGAGGCAGAGGATCCCTGTGAAAGTGGAAAAAACCATTAATACCTCTAGGCCCCCATATCTAACACATACAAAAAGTATGATCTGTGGATTCAACCCACCATGGATGCTTTGAAAGTGACAAGGTTCCTTCACAAGGCATAAGCTGGTGGGGCTTGTCACAACCTCCGCTATTGTCCTATGCCATTTTTAAAGGGGACTTACAAGCCCTGCTGCATGTTCATGGTCTCTCTCAGTCCTGTGAGGCTTGCAATCCCTATTAAAAATTGCATAAGCCAACAGCAGAGGAAGCAGAAAATAATCTGAATAATCAAATCTGCAAAAGTTAAACCCGCAAATGTCGATGGATGATTGTAAAATGCAAGATGAGGTGAGGAAAACCATGTGCTATGATGAAGTGGTATTTTTCAGTATTTGGGGAGCACTTCTAGGGGGAAATGTACTGCCTACTTTGATCCTGGATGCCTATATATTTGTGGAGATTTGACTGCTATTCTTCCCTCCGTTTCCAAAAACCTGACATTTCTGTCCCAATGTAGAGGGGGGGAGTGAAAGAAACGCTAGAAAGGATAAGATTATATGGATCCCTCCAACAATAGAGTGTGAGGAAACAAGTCTTGTAAATTTCACATCGAAAGCCAAGTGTACAAGTGTCAGAATCAGTCCTGGGTATGACTTTTTCCTACCACTGTCAATGTTGCTGTGTAATCTTGTGGCTAATTGTATTTGCCTTTCTCTATGTTTCTTAACAAGTATGTATCCTAATGGTGGGAAGAAATGTTATGGTAAATGCCAAGAGAGATCTGATAAGAATTGCAGCTGGGTTTCAGCTGTGGGCAAAAGGGGCTAAATGTTGGTACTGTGAGAAGAGGGAAGGGGATGGTGGGTAGTCAGTGACTGTGTAGCCCACCAGATATTGTAGATTGGAATATGCTTTAGCTATACTGTTTGTCTGTTGAGTTTCATTCTGAGAAACAACCCTGTAAGGTTTACTTTCTGGATTACTGTGCCATAAAGTTTTCTGTTTTAACTCTGAAACTATTGGTCACTGAGTCTGGGAATGCCAGTACTTGACAACAAGCAGCCATGAAGAAAAAAAAAATGAATCTTCTGTCAGCGTCTCCCTCATTCCATAGTCAACCCCCTATACCACACTAGAATCAGAGTCAGCATCACCATGTGAGATTCTTGGTCTACTGCCAAGTCCTGCTGATTTCTCCTACCACTTCACTTTAAAAAACCAACACCTGCAGGCTATAATCTTCTTAGTGACATATTATAGTGTATTTTCCTATTAAGCCAGTGTATGTGCTTTTTTCAATTGTTGTGAAAGGAGACATATAATACCTCCTTGTGCAATGAACCCACTCCCCCAATGCAACAGACCTTTTCAGTATTGGAGCATGTTTCCATAGCCAATAAGTGACTTTGGAAGGGTGGGTACCCTGGCATTATCCATCTGCAGTTCTGCTCCTAGGAGAAAAGAAACATAATGCTATTCTCCTGAATCTCCAGTGGAGGGAAGCTATCACTGAAAAGGTGATAAGCTCAGTGTAAGTAAACACTGTCAGAGATTTATGCTCCACTAGAATGATATAGGATCTTGGCTTGACACAGCATCTATGTATTCCTAGGCAAATGTATTTAGCTGATATAATTTCCCACAATGCCTTTGTCATAATATCACTTTGATGTAGTGTGCAAAAATAAAAACGGTAGCTGACCCAGCTACATTAAGCTGTTTGGTAAAGTTGCTAGAGGTTGCTGAGTGAAGTGGGGTCATTTAAAGTAATTTTGCAGAGGGTTTGTTCAGACCTGAGGCTTAATTATACAGGGTGTGGGGGGGGGAGGTCCAGATGAAATTTGGACTACTTTGGCCAAGAGCTGTGGTGCATGAAATTCAGACTACTCTGGCCCAGATTTAAGTGCCACGCCTGCCAAAGTCTCAATCTGCCTTTGGATTTTTACCTCCAGTGAAGCAGAAAGATTTGTTTTTAGAGTGTATTTTAAAATATTTGGCTTCCATTCAAAGCTTTTACTGAATCTTAGGGCCTGACTCTGAGCTCTGTGAAAGCAAAGCCCCAGCACTAGTTGCCCACTCTGAAGTCAGAATGGGTGGCCAGCCTCATGATGGCAGGATTGGCCAGGCATTCTGACCTCAAAGAGAGAAACTACTACTGGGGTCTGCCTTTGAAATGAAGAAGTGGCACCAAGGAGGGGGGAAATGGCAGTGCCTCAGGCAGCACTTGTCATTTCTCTCCTCCTCCCCCACTCCACCAAATCCAGTGTGGATGGATTGCTCACAATACAGTTTTCTTCATAGTTTCAAGCAAACTCTGGAAAAAACTGTGAGCTTAATAAAACCTGAATTAAGGGGGTATTCCCCAAGTCTGGTGCAGATACGGCCGTACATCATGTGGCATTATCGTATCAGATTCAGGGAAAAGGCCACATGTCGTGTGCCATTATCGGGCCAGATTTGAGGGGGGTGGGGTTCAGAGTTTTACACTAGTGTAGACAAGCCTCTTGTGCTGGCCATAATTTCAATAAAATCAACTTTCTTATCTGAATACCATTTCAGCTATCTTACCACTGTTGCAAGAGAGTTCTTTTCACTTCACAAATAGAAAACATAGAAAAGTCCCAGCCTTTATCTTCCTTAACCCTTGAATATATAAGACATAATATACAAAAATATTGTATATAATAATATATAAAGCTAAAACAGTTCTAGAAAATAGTGCATAATAGCTACACATAAAGACTTTTGCCATGCTGTCAAAAATACTGTAACCAGTAATGTTTATGTACTGAGCAGGATTTTAATTGAGAAGGCGAGATGCAGTGTCTTGGCTGAATCCTGAGACTTTCTTTTCTGGAAAAGAGGTGGGTTGCTAAGGTTTCTTCCCCCGCCCCACCTCACATAAAGTAAGACCCTGCATATAAATATTGAGAGAGAAGATGACATTGAAATCCATCAGTGACTTATTTTGTTAAACTTCATTAAAGTGAATGTAATGGGATCAATCTGAGAAGAGTGATGGGGTTGTAATGAAGAATGTTCTGTGCTGTTCAAAACTTCAGAGTAGCCTTGATGCTTTTATTCTGATTCCTGTTTCCAAGTATGTAGGTCTGAGGCTTAGCTGAGCAGTTGGGAGCAAAGATCATGCTTTACAATGACATTTACTTCAGAGTAAATTTGCTTTGGATTACAGACGTGCAGGCCAATCATGTGCAAAAATTATTTTTAGAGTACTCATAGTATTCAATGGTCTTTAGCTCCAGGAACAAGGATTGGAACTGGCTTATTGGGGAGCCAGTGTGAATGAGTTTAATGTTGCCTAATTTCTTAGAAGTATGTTTTAGGATGGCAATCTTTGTTGGTGTCCTTTGTGTAGTTATAACCTATAGTGAGGCATGCAAGATTCAGCCATTCTTAATGCATATTTTTTTGTCTAGGACTCAGTCCCACTGAACTCAGCCATTTATTTCCTGAGATAAATCCCTCTCATACTTTAGCAGTTCCCTGTGCTCCATCTCACACTGTTCAAGAGCACCTCTTGACCAACTGGAGTGGCTTGTAGGACTGGGGTGGGGTACAGATAGCTTCAGGAAGGAGGAGAGATTGATAAACATTCTTTCTGTGAACATCCATAAATTTATTTGCCAATCAACTCTGGGAAATAAAGAGACCAGACACAAGATATGGGGTGAAATAAAGGGTTTTTATTTAACCCTACATATTTAATTCCCTCTAATATCTTCAGCAGGGGGAGGCAACCTAGTGAGGGAGCAGCTGAGGCCGTAGGTCTAACCGAGACCTTACTCCGCAGCTTCCCGGGGCAAACACCTGAGCCCTCGAGAGAAACCCCAGAGTTGGGGTTGCTCTCAAGCCGGCCCACATCTGGAAGTCCAACCCAAAAGTCCCCCACTCAAGCCCCATGGCTTAGGGTGGGGGATTCTCCCTCGGGCCAGCCCCAAGGTGGGTCTCCTTCCCTTCTGCTAAGTCCCACGACTTTATTGGTCATTCCAGAGACCCTCCCTTCACCCAAATAGGTGCCAAGGTGCACACCGACATCTATACCTCCCCCAATTTTAGGCCAATGATAATTTACCTATTTAGACTCCACCCTTAGCCAATCATCCCAATTGCCACTTATCACAGTATGGGGTAGGCGAAAAACCCCCCGAGAAAAGGGGGGAATTCCTACCCGGCCCCGAAGCAACCATTATCATACTATGTCCGCGGCGGGAGGGTGGGTCGATCGAGCCGAAAAGAGGGAAAGGGGAGGGCAGAGCAGCCTTAAATAGACCCTCCGCTCACCCTGCCCCCTTTCTTGACGCTGGCGTTAGCACGCCTAGCGTCCAAGGAGCTGGTCTCCACCCTTCATGGCAGGCAAATGCCCCTCCCCCCTCCCACAGGCTATGCCTGATGAGGGGGAACCGGAGTTACTTGAGAATCCAAACCAATAATTTTTTTCTCCCAAGAAATTAAACATTGTATTACAATCCAATTTGAGCTCCCTTGATTTTGAGGGTGAAATGTGACTTGAGATGGAGACTTTTCAATATTCTCACCTAACCCTTTGAAGGCCATCAGAAAGGAGATTTCTGTGGTACAACTCTTCTCTTTTTGGTGCCATGTGAAGATCATCATCATCATCATCTTTTACTTCTATAGCGCCATCAATGTACATGGTGCTTTACAAGAAAAAGAACAACAAAATAGTATTTACCTTTTGATTTTTGTTTTAGCTAGAATTGAATTGGTATTGCCAGAAGACATTTTTTCTCATAACATTTCTGAAATCTTTCTTTTTATTACTGTCACTTTTTGGCAGGTGGAGGGTGGGGACTGCTTTGTATAATCTTCTTTTAATGGTTTATATTTTTTGTGATGCCCCCTAAACAATGTAACAGAATGAGAATAGGTCTGGGACATTATGGAGGATGCAAAACTATGGCACAGCTGCCAACACAGTTGCTGCCATGGTTATTTGACCTTCAGCAAAGAGAAAGGAGAGGGAAAAGAGAGGAGCTGTGCCACTGTTTCTGCTAATGATGAGGCCTCTCACCAGAGAAATTGTTAGATAATTTCTCCTAGTCCTGGAGCAATTTAGTGAAATGTCCTGCTCCCCATTTCTGACCATAGGCAAGGATGTGGATTATGAGTGGTCATTTGTGCACCATTCTGGGACCTTTTGCATTGGCTTAATTCTTTTTTTTTAAATCCTAGTTTTATCAGGTTCTATTGTTAGCATGCCCTACTACCCCATCTATATATTATCTCCAAATTGGAAATATTGAACACTTTGAAGGAATAAAATAGACTGGGGTGATCCAAAAAGAGATCAAGTGGAGGTCACAAGGGCCTGGGAAGGTATCTTAGAAATATTTTTAGCAAGCAAGCAAGCACAAACTAGGATTGTGCGGAAGCCCCCAGTAAACAAAGCCATTAAGAAGGTACAGTATGTGCTAATCCCTTCCTGGGCACTTTATCAATGAGTCACCCATCCTAAACAATCAAGTGACCTTTCCAACCCCAATCCCAAGGAAATATCCCCTCAGACCCCCCCTCCTGTCCCTGATTTACAAGGTTATCATAAACCATCAATTTCTGTCTCCCAGCCATGAACAGCAATCTGTTAAGTTTCGTTTTCCTTTGTTTACCCAGTGGGAAACCCATCCAAGCTTTTTCCTAGCCAAAGTCCCTCCTTCAGGATATGAAGCAGGGTATAAATATTAAACCAACCCCCCCAACATTATAAAGGTGTGCCATTGTGGACTTGATCAGCCACTCTCTTTCTCAGCATGTCCGCCAGATCAGAACTTATAGTGCCACCCTCAGACTTCTGTCTATTTTGAAACTCTGTTCTTCAAGACTAGTAGCTATCATCCTATCTCCAAAATCTATCCCTTAGCCAACCTTTGCACCTTACTCCTTGATAACTTGTGTGGGTCTTGTGAATATGTGTTGCATGTGTGAATGCTTATTGTGTTATTGCCAATATAAACATTTTATTTCACTTCCTCCTTGAGTTCTCTGCAGTTAGTACTGGTATACATAGGTGAAAAGGTCCCCGCAGTTACCTTCCTCTCTCAGGCATTCTGTTTGAACTAATAATTCCTCCATCTGGATTTTTGATATCATGGGTATGGCTCTACAGCACCCCGTCCTCTTAGGGTAACACAATTTACACTTCTATCAGGTGTATTTGAAAGGCAACATTCCATAGATTTGCAATATCCTATGCTGTGGGATTAGAAACACCATTTTAAAATGAATAATTTAAAATACAAATAATAAAGGATTGAATTATCTGTTGGTGTAACATTGGAATCAGGAATCAGTGGAAACAGTGGAACAAGAAGGGATGAAACCCAGACCCCACATACACCACAAAGACCAGCTTTAAAGGGCAGAAAACTTTCCAGATCCAATTTTGAGTGCCACAGTGGGCTAAAGAGATGCACAGAGGAGATGGGAGAGAAGAAAACTCTCCAAGTTTAGTCAATATTTAGCCAGTTGTTATGTTGGTGGTTGTCTTTAAACCTTGGAGGAACTGGTGCTACTCAACAATACTATTGCAATGATAATGAATGAGTTTTAAGTAGCCTCTTAATTACATTCATTAATTGTGCAAACTCACAAATTGCTTCTTATGAAACACTTAGAAACAATATCATTCATACATATACATTCACAATTCAACTTATACATGCAATTTTTGACATACACTTTATGCTTAACTAATAGGACTTTTTGAGGCAACCCTTACCACACAAGAAGCTTCTGTAACAGTAACGAAGCTCCTGCGCGGCAGGGGGTTCATTTCGGATGACACCATCCTTCTCTCGGCGGCGCCCGTGACTGTTCCGGGTAAGATTGAGGGCGGTCGTGCCATTTTTTATTCATGGAAATTGTCCATGAATAAAAAATGGCATGGCCACCCTCAATCCTACCTGGAACAGTCACGGACAATGCCGAGAGAGGGACGGGGTTGTCCGAAATGGACGCCCTGCCACGCAGCAGCTTCGTTACTATTACGGAGGCTACTTGCATGGTAAGGGGTGTCTGAAAAAGTCCGTCTTTCCCAATATATATTGAACATACATGTTTAGCACAATAACAACTCATTGATGTAAGTTGGTGTCAACAAACTAACTATTATATAACAGTGTTTTTTAATAAGTTTTGTAAGAGTAGATATCAATTGGTGTCACCAAAATAACTGTTATATTCACACTGGTTAGCACATTAACAACATAATGATGTCAGGTGACACCAACTTACATCACTGAGTTGTTATTGTGCTAAACATTTATGTTCAATATATATTGGGAAAGACTATTAAGTTAACCTCTCCATTGACGCCCCCTTGTCGTGGGAGAGAGGCTTGCGTACCCTAATGACGTTTTGAGCTATGCTGGTGGTGGCATAATAGCCACCGGTAGGGTCTCCCATGCCAGACAGGTCAAAACCGAAGGGTCTGACAAAGAGCGTCAAAGGGCAGGATGGGCTCTCTAGCCTTATGGCAACCGTCCTAGGAGAAGGAAAACTCTAATCCCAAACCCGGGCAGATGGTGCTCGTCCAACCCTGTAAGGTCAACCATCTAAGAGAAGGAAACTCTAATCAAACCTACGGCCCGAGGACCTCGCTGCCACGTCCATGCTTGCAAGGCCACGGCAGATGAATCTCTGGTTTAAAGGGTGAGGCCAGTTCTGTGCACGCTGCGCTCCACCAGAAAAATCCATTGCACAGGCTCGAAGGACAAATCCATTTCCAAAAAAGCCCTGTAGCGACTGGCGAGGGACGAAACCGGCAGGTGTAAAGATGCACTGGAAGCCGCAGCCCCAACCCTGCATGCAGGCGGTTCAGGACATTGGTCGCTCAAGCCTGACCCGGGAGATGACAGTCTTGTTCGGCAGCATTCTGAACGACCAAGCAGCCTTTTTTAAGGAGAGCACTGCTTGCTCCATATGGAGAGGGGCCTAGAAAAGGTGGCCTAAAGAAAGCTCATCCCCAACTACCTGGTTGGCTAGCCGCGGCCAACGGGAATCTTCTGATGCGGTCAAACCAAGGCAAAGAAACAAAGGCACACACCGGCCTCCAAAGGTGTAAATAAACTGACACTTGCATGCTGGAACATCAGAACCATGCAAGACTCTAAAGATAGTGGACGGCCTGAGCGTCGTTCTGCCCTAATAGCCCTTGAACTATCACGGCTTAATATTGACATCGCTGCTCTTAGTGAAGTTCGCTTCCATGAGGAAGGCAGCCTTAAAGAACATGGCGCCGGCTACACACTTTACTGGTCTGGCAAACCCAAAACCGAAAAACATCTTTCAGGAGTAGGCTTCATGATTAAAAACTCCATTGCCTCCAAACTCGAAACCTTGCCAACAGGACACTCTGATCGCATTATTTCCTTACGCCTCCCACATGTTGTTCTCTTTAGTGTATATGCCCCAACTATGCAAGCCGACCCTGTAGAGAAAGACAAATTCTACACAGACCTACGCCAACTCATACAAAAAGTCCCCGTAGAAGATAAAATTATTATACTTGGTGACTTCAATGCCAGAGTAGGAAAGAATTCCGAAGCCTGGAAAGGTGTCTTAGGCAAGCATGGTGTTGGAAATTGCAATGATAATGGACGCCTCCTGCTAGAGTTCTGTGCAGAACAACAGCTGACTATTACAAACACAATCTTTCAGCAGAAAGATAGCTTGAAGACAACCTGGATGCATCCCCGATCCAAACATTGGCACCTCATTGACTACGTTCTAGTCCGTCAGAGAGACATTCGGGATGTCCGTCATACCCGAGTGATGCCCAGTGCAGAATGCCAAACAGATCATCGCCTCGTCAGATGTAAACTAAATCTTCATCTTAAGTTCAAACCTAAGAGGGGTGGCATCTTAAAGAAGAGGCTCCAAGTCAACAATCTTCAACAAGCTACCATGAGAGACAACTTCCAGGCAAACCTACAAACGAAACTTGAAGACCATCCTACAGATCCTTCTCCTACAGTGCTTTGGCAACATATCAAAAACAGTATCCTCCAGTCTGCAGAAGAATCCCTCGGGTTCTCCCACAAGAAAAATCAAGACTGGTTTGATGAAAACAACCAAGAGATCCAGGAGCTGTTGGCAAGGAAAAGAGCTGCTCACCAGGCATACCTCGCCCAGCCAACCTGTCATGTAAGAAAAGCAGCTTTCCGCCTCACATGTAGCAAACTACAACAAAAACTCCGAGACATGCAGAACAAGTGGTGGATCAATTTAGCAGAAAAGACACAACGCTGTGCAGATCTGGGTGATCATAGAGGATTTTATGAAGCTCTTAAAGCAGTGTTTGGACCTACTTATCAGGTCCAAAGCTCCTTATACAGTACAGATGGTCAAACATTAATTACTGATAAAGCCTCCATACTAAGTCGTTGGGCTGAACATTTTCAAAGTCTCTTTAGCGCCAACCGAGTAGTCCAAGCCTCAGCTATCCAATATATGATACAAAAACCAATGAAAAATGAATTGGACATAGCTCCCACTTTGGAAGAGACCCTTATGGCCATACAGCAGATGAAAAACGGCAAGGCAGCTGGGATTGATGGAATCCCACCTGAAGTTTGGAAACACGGAGGTCATGCACTCCACGAAAAATTCCACGAATTCCTTGTGAATTGCTGGGAAAAAGGGGAACTGCCATCAGACCTCCGAGATGCAGTCATCATCACCCTGTACAAGAAAAAAGGAGCAAAATCCGACTGCTCAAACTATCGAGGCATAACACTGCTCTCTATTGCTGGAAAAATCCTTGCAAGGATACTCCTGAACAGGTTAGTTCCTGCTATTGCAGAAGAACTTCTCCCTGAAAGCCAATGTGGCTTCAGAGCCAATAGGAGTACTACAGACATGGTATTTGCCCTTAGGCAACTGCAAGAAAAATGTAGGGAGCAGAACAAGGGTCTCTATGTAACATTTGTCGACCTCACCAAAGCCTTTGACACTGTAAGTAGAAAAGGTCTGTGGCAGATCCTGGAAAAACTAGGATGTCCCCCCAAATTCCTTAAAATGATTATTTTGCTACACGAGGGCCAGCGTGGTCAAGTCAGATATGGCGATGCTCTTTCAGAGCCCTTTCTAATAACTAATGGAGTGAAGCAAGGTTGTGTTCTTGCACCAACTTTATTTACAATCTTCTTTAGCACGATGCTCCAAAGGGCTATGGCAGAGCTTGAAGAAGACGACGGCATCTATATACGCTACCGTACTGATGGTAGCTTGTTTAACTTAAGCCGTCTGAGGGCTCACACTAAGACTCTAAACTATCTAGTCCGTGAGCTGCTCTTCGCCGATGATGCTGCCCTTGTTGCCCACACAGAAGCAGCTCTGCAGCGCCTAACGTCCTGCTTTGCAACAGCTGCAGAGCTGTTTGGGCTAGAAGTCAACCTGAAGAAAACAGAAGTTCTTTACCAGCCTGCACCACAGGACGAACACCACCATCCCCACATTGCCGTCGGCAAATCAGTGCTCAAGTCCGTTCAGCAGTTCACCTACCTGGGAAGCATCATCTCCTCAGATGCCAAGATTGACAAAGAGATCGATCACAGATTAGCAAAGGCATATAGTGCATTTGGAAGACTTCACAAAAGAGTCTGGAGCAATAAACACCTGAGGCAAAGCACAAAAATCAGTGTGTATAGAGCCATCGTACTGTCTATCCTCCTTTATGGATCTGAAACATGGGTTACCTATCGCCACCACCTACGACTCCTCGAGCGCTTTCATCAGCGCTGTCTACGCACAATCCTAAATATACACTGGACTGACTATGTGACGAATGTTGCTGTCCTTGAACAAGCAGGGATCACCAGCATTGAGGCCATGATATTGAGAACACAGCTGCGCTGGGCAGGGCACGTTTCTAGGATGGAGGACCATCGCCTCCCAAAAATACTACTCTACGGTGAACTCGCCACGGGTCAGCGTGGGAGGGGCGCTCCAAAAAAGCGATACAAGGACTCCCTGAAACAACATCTCAGGCTTGGCCAGATTGATCACCAACGGTGGTCCGCCCTGGCCTCACATCGGGAGGCATGGAGACGCACTATCCACAATGCTGCAGCCTTATTTGAGAACTCACGACGAACAAGTCTTGAAGAGAAACGACAACGCAGAAAGAATCACAACCCAAAAACATCACCCAAGGAGACCTTCTGCTGCACTTTTTGCAACCGGACTTGTTTATCTCGGATTGGCCTTTTTAGTCATCAGCGCGCTTGCAGAAGGCGCGGGATGAGTCCTTCCTGAATCTTCGTTTGCGAAGAAAAGCCAGAGAGATTAAGTTAAGCATAAAGTGTATGTCAAAAATTACATGTACCGGTATACGTTGAATTGTGAATGTATATGTATGAATAATATTGTTTATAAGTGTTTCATAAGAAGTAACTTTTGAGTTTACACAGTTAATAGATGTAATTAAGAGGCTAATTACAACCCATTCATTATCATTGCAATAATATTATTGAGTAGCACCAGTTCCTCCAAGGTTTAGGGGTGGTTGTCTTTAGACAATTGTTGTTGCTTCCGACTTCATAATCTTTCCCATGTAAAATATTTTGACAGAAGATGATGTAAGGCTACACCAGACATACATTTCTAAATTGATTTTTCCACTACCACCATCACATCACTGCAGCTTCCCATTTCTGCATACCCCAGCAAAGTGCTAGATGCTAGCTGGAACACAAGAATGACACAAATCCTACCCATAAACCTTACAAATGATCTGGATAAAAATGGAATATGGCACTTTTTAAAAAAAGGATGCACACTTGCTTAAGAGCAAAATACCTTTTTGCATCAAGAGTACACATACCAGTCTTAAGCAAATGCAAACAAAAGCTCTTTCCTTGGGAAGGGTTGGCGAGATGAGGGAGGGATATGGACTCTGGAAAATGTCTCTGTCTCTTTGGAACAGAAAGAGGACTTGCAAAATTTAATGATTGCAAATGGATGCTTGATTATCTACCTTGTTTGGCAGAGTAGAAATCACTCGGGTTCCATTGCCGAGAGTGAATCAGAGTCATCCATTAGGTCTCTCCCTTATAAAATATGTATGAATATCAGTGCAGCCTTGGGATGTAGATGCATGCCCTCTCCCAGTGATATCTGATAAAAGGCACTGTAGCATTTCAATCTTATCTCTAAGGATCAGGTTGTGGTAGTGCTATTTGCACAAATACAATTTAAACAGCTATACACATCACCTCACTTCAGGAATCCACCACAGGACTGTTATAAGACAGAACAAAAAGCTTTTTCCAGTCAGTCTGGCCAAATATTTTAGAAATACTCCTGATGATAGTAACCACAATATTACTGGCTTGACTCAAATATATGCTTTCAGAGAAGGAGTTCCCCCCCACACACACACATCAATACACCATTATAGGATACTACAATTGAATTTCATTCTTGAAAGGCAAAGAAGGGCTCTGTAATCACAACCGGCATCTCAAAAAGAGTATTTTATCACATACAATGTTTAAAACCTGCAAATGGCCCTTGAAATTCTCAATTCCCATTTGTAATCAGGGAAATGTGGGGAGGATTTTGTTGTTTTTCTTTTCAGGATTCTTCACCAGTTCTCAAGAATAGGAGCCACATTAGTAGTGGTGGTTTTGGTTGTTGCATACCTTCAAGCCATTTCCAACATATGGCAACCCTAAGTTGAGCCTATCACACAGTTTTCTTGGGAAGATTTGTTCAGAGGGGGTTTGCCTTTGCCTTCCTCTGAGACTTAGAGAGTGTGACTTGCTGAAGATCATCCAGTGAGTTCCCATGGCTGAGTGGGGATTTGAACCCTAGTCTCCAGAGTTGCTCAAACCACTACACCATGGAGCATGGGAAGGGCATCTTGGACAATCAGCTGATTCTGCCTTAACTCTGTGGAATCCCATACACATGCACACACTTCATTCAGGGATCACCACTGCCTCCCTGTCCTTGTTTGAAGATGGAGAGAATAGAACTGGTTGTCTGATGGCCTGTTACAGAAGCAGTGTGCTCCACAGAATCCAAGCCTTGATTACTACTGTAATATTACATGTGGTGACTAATATGATAGGATAGGGGCAGGTGCCAATACAAGTGTGGTTGGTGCCTCATTCTAAAAATGGTGGCAGATGCACACACTGCTGGGTCTCATGGTGAATGGTACACACAGGAGCTGAGAAAGGTCCTTGCTTTATGGGCCCTCCATTAAAAATATGCAGCAAGGGATATTAGTTAAGCATTCTTTGTTTTCAGCTCTGCTTTTATAGTTAGCCTCAATCTACACTGATGTCAATTCAGCACTCACTCTTTCCTGCCTGCCCACCCCTTCAGATCTAATATTGCATTTCCAGTATAGTATAATAGAAGGTCTCACTTTCTGTATACCAATTGTTCTTTGAGCTGATTTCAAGAAAATTGTTTTATATTAGCAAGGCAAATTAAGCAGTGATACATGGGCAAGTGAAATGAATGGGAAGGGAAACTATGAGACATTTAGATAGCAAGCCTAGCAACCAATTAGACTTATTGTTAGACATTAAGATAGGACTGGAAATAGAAATATTTTATTATCATTAGCACTTTTCATCCAGAGATCTCAACTTTTTTTAAAAAAAAATCAAATAAATGACAAGTTTTAAATTAAGAGCTTTTATCAAATTTATGATGTGTGGTAACAGGAGCATGACAAATTGCAACAAGCATGATTTAAATGGGGGTCAAAAGATGTGACATATGTATGGGATTAGACAAAAGGAGCACGTGTTGAATTCTGCTTAGTTCCAGATGAATTAGACCACTTTAGAGGGATTCCGTTGCTCTCCAGTGTGAACAAGGAGTTTCTCCAAAGTGACCAGACATGTATTTGGACATTCCTAAAGGTCTGTAAATTATTTTGCGCTGTGGAGAACTATAGAAAAACACTCTTAAGACTCCCACAATCTATTGAAGAGTAAGGTGGGAAAGGTTGGATAGAGAGAAGTCATGGGTGGAAGAGTGATAATTATCAATCTCAGAAAAGGAGGTCTGCAGTAGAAGGATTCATACGGTGTCTGAAGGTGGCACAGGGGAATCTGGCCCATAGTACACAGAGAAAGAGAATGGCAGGACCCATCTATAACATGAGGCTCTGACACACATAGCTAAGGTCAGAGCTAGGGTATTTATACCATATTTCATACCCTGGAGAGGTGCATTAGTTACAACAAAGCATAATTGCTTTCTCATGGAATGGACAAAAGGCCCAGAACAGGCTGATTGCCTTAACTCAGAAGAAACAAAACAAAGCAACAACTTCTTAATGTCTAGACAGGTAGGTTGTATAGGAAAGATTTCTGTAGGGTATGGGTTGAGGGATGGTCACCTATTACATGTTTGAAAAAGGACTCTATCTGGCTTTTCTTCGCAAACGAAGATTCAGGAAGGACTCATCCCGCGCTTTCTGCAAGCGCGCTGATGACTAAAAAGGCCAATCCGAGATAAACAAGTCTGGTTGCAGAAAGCACAGCAGAGGATCTCCTTGGGTGATGTTTCCAGGTTATGATTCTTTCTGCGTTGTCGTTTCTCTTCAAGACTTGTTCGGCGTGAGTTCTCAAATAAGGCTGCAGCATTATGGATAGTGTGTCTCCATGCCTCCTGATGTGAGGCCAGGGTGGACCATTGTTGATGATCAATTTGGCTGAGCCTGAGATGTTTGAAAAAGGACTAACATATACCCCTTAACAACTGCATAATCCTATCTGGGTTTTCCAACCATCATGATCTTGAACCTAGATGTGTTTCAGGCCACCGTGACCTTGATTGTCCTCCAGTCAGCTTGACCCCAAATGTCCCCAGTCAGCATGACCCTGAAAAGCATCTAGGATGTGCAGTTATGAAATCTCATGGTGGGAGGGTAGTAGGGTATACTAATAGAGCAAACAACTCCTTAGGCAGGTCATGCTGGGGAACTGCAGTGATAGCCCTCTTACCATTGCACTTTGCTTGCAGTCAGTGCTGTATGTATCATGAGGTCCCACGTGCCCTGGAAGACATCGCATCACCAGTACTGAAATAAAATTCAAATGCCAGTCCATTTGAATACTTCTTGCTGTGGAATGGGAGGGGACAACTTGTCTTTTGCTCCAAGCAGCAAAATGTATCAGAACAAGAGCATGTGAGCAAGCCCTAAATGCACAGAAGTTCTGTTAGGTATAATTGATTCCTTTCCATTCTTCTCAATACTGCAAGTCCCAGCACAGCTGCCTACTGACTTCTGGATAGAACCAGACTCTTTCATGCTGAATAATGAAGATGAACTTGGACATATTGTCTCTATACAACTTACTCCATTCCACTGCCTAAGAAATTTGCAGCTGTGGAAGTTTTGGGTGATGCTCAAATTTCTGGAATGGTACATTTCACAGATAGTGACAGTTGTCAGAACAACAACAACAAAAATTCTATAGACATTCTGGACCAACTTTTTAATTTACTTCTGAAGACATTTTGAACCAGTCCTTTAATTCATATGTAACTAAGAGTTTCATATACACACAATATGCATTGTGTATTGTGTGTATAAGATATACAGTTACAATATACACAGGCCACAATCTGATACAAAGCTAGGTTTACCTAAAGCAAATGGGTTCAGTGAGCTTATATGTGCATAACTATGGGCTGGACTGTGACAGTATATCTGAGGTCTGCCTATTAAATAACAAGACTGATACAATAACCCATCTCTGTTTATATATCTTACAATTCTAATGCTTGTCCCCTTCAATATACTCCCCATTTACACTCACACACACTGATGCAATCTTATTTTCCACTGGTCAAAGGCATGGAGCAGGTCAATTTCTGTCAACTATTTCAACACATCTGCTGTTTTCTTCCTTACTGCATCAATTGACTCAAAATGTGTTCACTGATTTTACTTCAGGGAAAAGAAAAAAGTCGTGTGGTGCCAAATCTGGCAAATATGGAGGATGTTCAAGTGCAGTAATGTAGTTATCAGCCAAAAACTGCTTCAAAGAAAGGGCTGTGTAAGTAGGTGCATTGTCTTGATGAAGAATGAAAGCATTTTTCCACAGTTCTGGCCTTTTTTTTTTTACTCTTTCTCTCAGCTTTGTCAAAATGCCCTTATAATAATTCTGCTTCACTGTTCTGCATTTTGGAACCCATTCTGCCAAAATTATGCCCTTTATGTAACAAACAAACAAACAAACAAACCAGTGAGCATGACTTTGAATGTGGACTTGTTTTGACATGCTTTTTTCGTTCTTGGTGATGATGGTGTTTTCCAGTGCATTGACTGTTATTGTGTCTCAGGATCATACTGGAAGATCCATGTTTCATTATAAGTGATTACTTTTTGAAAAACATTTGGGTCTGTCTCAAGTTGCTACAGAATGTCAGAGTAAATTATCTTGCGGCACTCCTTTTGCTGTTGTGCAAGAACCCTAGGGAGCATCTTGGCACAAACTTTTCTCATGTTGAGATCCTCATGCAAAAATTTCCACAGAGTGTCTTCGTCAATGTTCACAGCTTCAGCTATCATTCAGACACTGAGTTGGCAGTCTCCTTGAACAATCTGGCCGATTTTTCCCACATTTTCTTCAGTTCTTGAAGTGGAAGGTCATCCAGGGCATTCATCATCTTCCACATTTTTACGTCCTTCTCTGAATCTTTTGTGCCACTCAAACACCCATGCACAAGACATGCAGTCTTCACCGTAGGCCTCAGTAAGCTTTTGAAAAGATTCTGTTGGTGTTTTGTTCAATTTTACTAAAAAATTGAAATTGACATGTTGCTCAACTTTTAAACTTTGTATTTTTCCAGCATACAACAGACAGCACAGCTGCTTTAAATGACAACTGACAATTAACTGAATGGCCAAGAGTGTTGATGTTTGTCATGCAGTTTCAGACATGTTCAAGGTCACCATTTAAGCATTCACAATCAGTTTGCCTTGATTTGTCTGAAAGGTAGAAACACAGCCTCATTATTTAATAGACAGGCAGTATGTACATCATGGCTTAAGCTTGAACTTAGATTAATTCAACAAAACTTTTTCTCTCTTATATTTTGTGTTGTGCAGTGATATTACACAATCCCTTAATTCAAATATAAACAATTTTAGAAAGCATACATGGAATCACAGGTGATTTACTCTTCAAGCCTTGTTTCTGCCATGGGATTCAAGTAACATACTGCTATATTTCTTCTTAAAAAGTACTGATGATGATGATGCATGAATGGTGCCTTGAAGATTAACATAACACCTTCTCCCACGGCTCATTCCCTGAGGAACTTCAAATCCGATGTCTGTAAGAAAACTGTTGTCCCCCTTTGGTCAATATATCAAAGCAACAATACATCAAATGTATCCATCATAAACACCAGCAGGGAAACCTAAGAACAGGTAACAAAATTTATACAGAAGTGCAGTGGTTACCTTCAGTTTGCCTTTCTCCCAGTCAGACAACCATCAAACCCATCAGGATCCCACCAGCACTAATGTGACCATCCCCCATCTGTACAACTCAGAGTGCCTTTCTCACTCACAATCCACATCTCCAGAGCTTAGGCACACTTCTTTTCAAAAAGCAAACCTGTATCTGGCATTTTCTCTCTTTAACACCTGGAAGGTATGAGCTTTAGACGGTGCATCTTCCCCCATTCTTAGGCCCCAAGCCATGATACCCACTTCCAGTGTCAATTTTGTGTGGAACTGTACATCATCTCCAGAAGATGTTGCTTACAGGCAATTTGAACACAACTACCTGCCCCTATCCTTTATGGCACAGGATGAGGGGAGCAATATAGTTCCTGCTGCTTACCTACACATAACAGTCAATACATAAGAGGCAAAGTGGGAGGTTAAATGGCAGTTTCAGTAGATAATTAAATCTTTAAATAATTAAGAAGGATAGTAATACCATATAGGCATTTGGAGTGGGTATTCTTGACATATTGGCCAGTGCAATGGAATGGACAGAATCATTCAATTTACCGTTACTATTTGCACTCAACTATAATCATACTTAGCACTGAGGAGCAGAAAAAAAAATAACTACAAGGCACTGGAAGCAAAGCTTGACCCATTCATATGCAATTCACTAATGTGACTTTGATTTATTTGATTTTACTGAAACTCCTTATATAGCTTTAGCTAGTTGGTGCATATTTCTGTATGTAAAGTCAGCCCAATTATACTTGCACATACAAAATCATAACAATGAAGCCTTTTTCTTCTTCTAATTACAGAAACATTAACAGTCATGGAACTTTCAGCAACAGGCTCATTCCACATTTTCTCCTTCCTTCCTCTTGGTGAGGCAATTCAGAAGAAAGGAGATTGGCAGTTAAGGACATAACTAGATAAGCAAAATATGATTTTATGACAAAAAGTAAAAGTGAGATACAAAGCCATTTCACAGAGAAAAAAGGCAACTTGTAGGATCAAGAAGGAAGATATAGTATTTTCAGCTGCGGACTTTGAATCTGATCAGTTCAGTTATACCCAATGATATCAAGATCTTTCTGTTTTGCCATAAGGAAGGGGAAGAGGAGGGAAGCCGTATTAGTGCCTCTTTCCCCTTCAAAGGTAAATAGATACCAATTACACAAACATCCTCTGACTGAAAAGTACAGGGACAGGTTTCAAATATTCCTCATACTGAATTATCTAAGACACTATACTACTACACTATTCATTCTATTTGAAACTCACCTTGGATTCTTTGAGCAGTAAACAAGCTGCTATATGGTTTTTATAGAAGTATAGAATATCTGCCAGGAGGATACAATAAATGCAGCAAGCACAAATAAAACAACAACCACAACAAAAAAACCCTTCATCAAGGCTGAAAGCTTCTCCTTGCTTTATTTTTCTTTCTCTGTTTCCTTATTCCCTTATGGCTACCATTCTCCAGTTTCTTCTGACAATTACCCAACTTTCTTAAATGGCTTTCACTTTCTTCCTTTTATCCATGCATCTTCTTTTCTTCTTTGCAAAATAAACCTAAGAATCCAATCCAGTGAACTGTATGTACAACAGATCCCACAGGCAGTTACAGAAGTCAAGGAAGTGGGAGCACAAATAATTTCTTTGCTACCAGTTGGAAATTTTATCTGCCCAATTGTGTTTCTCATTTATGTCTTCCTTTTTCATCTTATTCTGCCTTCTTCTTTCTCTCTGGTTTATGGAAACCTTATTAAGCTCAGATTCAGTGATCAAAGTACTCACTGTTCTGTCTATTCATTTATTTAAAATATTTAGATGTTGCCTTTTTTACCCTAAATATGACCGCATTGCAGCTCACAGATAAAGATAAGAACAACACAATAATCATAAAAACACAACAGCACAAAAGGTAGCAGCATAATTAAAATTCTAAAACAAGGTTTAAACAACAACAAACATTATAAAAACATTTAATTGTTGCTACTGTTATCATTCCAAAACTGAAAAGCTGTCATTATTCTATTATGCTTTCTGTAATCTCTTTTGGAGTTGCCCGTGGATTGTTTCAAAGTGGAGAAAATTTAATGAAATTTCCCCCAAGGGGTTCTGAACACTTTAGTTTCAACTTTTTGAAATGGGCTCATGGTTTGTTATTTTCCAAATATATCATGTTAACAATGTGGGGTTTCCCCACCCAGTTAAAAACAGGCCAGTATCTGACTGGGTACTTACACTGGATACTTACCATTGCTTCTATCAAAATTGGCCACCCCTTCTCTTCTGGGAGTTTCTTAGGTTTTTGTATTAGGTTTTTTAGTATGCATACTCAAGGCTGTACAAAGGAGGGGAACACTGTTTCTGGTGGAAGAAGCGGGATCCAGCTTAAGTATTAAATTGGATCCTGGCCATATTGATATTAAAACAGTGTCTTTATTTCTATCAGTACTTTCAATAGTTGCAAGGCTATATGGTAATGGGACAACAAAAAACACTAATAGATTTGTGGCATTTCAAAGGCCAACAAATATAGTTTGGCCTGATATTACAGTCTGTCCTTTCTTCTCAATTTCTTTGTACAGCATTTCACTACATTTAACTCCTATATGTGACTGCCCATGATATACAACTGCTGCCATTATCACTACTGTTATGTCCACATCACCCTTTTATTTTTCCTTTAGCAGTTTTAAGGCAATTACCAGTATACAGTTGGCCCTCCATATTCACAGATTCTGCATCCATGGATTCCACCATTCACATTTGAAAATATTCCTCTCCTGCAAAAAAATAAATTAAAAAAATCCAAAATGCAAACCTTGATTTTGCTATTTTATATAAGGGACACCATTCTACTATGTCATTGTATATAATGGGATTTGAGCATCCACAGATGATGGTATCCATGAGGGGTCCTGAAACAATCCCCAGCAGATACCAAAGGCCAACTGTACTGACAGACTGTTTCTAACCACAATACGACATGTTTTTCATACCCTCCAACATTTCACAGATGAAAACTATGATAGATATGGCCAAGGAAAGCGGCATGAGAAAAAGAGAAACTGGGACATTATTTATTTATTTTATTTTTATCTATTTATACCCGCTCTTCAGCCACAAGGCTATCAGAGCAGCTCACAAATTGTTTTTAAGCAATAGCCATTTACACATATACACTGCATTAAGCAGTTTCCAATGTGTGTTAGCTAATTGCCCCCACAAGCTGGGTACTCATTTTACCAACCTACGAAATGATGGAAGGCTGAGTGAACCTTGGAGCCTGCTGGAATCGAACTTGCAACGTGGTGACCTGCAGTACTGGCACTTAACCACTGTGCCACCAGGGTTAAAAGCAGATGAAAAAGTGGGATGACAGAGAATTAATCAGGATAGTTCTCACCAAACTGGGACATATTTCAGAGCAAAGTCATTGCCCAGATTCTGTATGGTGCCACTCTCTGGGGGCAGGATGACTCGAAGATGGCTGAACTGGAGGCCCTTTGGAATACATTTCTCAAGAAACTGTCAATACTTCCACCTGGCACTTCTGTAGCTCTGGTTTGGGCAGATGTCAGTTTTTCTTCCATTAGAGTTCACATTCTTTTTTTTATTTATTTATTTAACTACTGGAGAATTTTAAAAGATTCCTTAGTCAGGGTTTTCCCCAAGTCTTGTTTTGAACAGCTATCAAACTTCAAAGTTTGGAGTTCAAAATATCACAAGCTGCTTCAATCATATCCTACTCCATTTGACAATTTTTCTATCTTGAATTAAAAAGAGAAGTTTTGTGAATATATTTTGGACCATGGTGCTCAACTGGACAGACTGGCTATTAACAACTCTAATTTCTCAAAATAGACTCTGTAAATGACTACAGCTATGATTGATGGCAGATATTCCCATACTCCTTTGGCCCTCTGTTGGTATATTTGTAGGACCCCAGAAATTGAGAATCTGCCTCATTATTTATTCTTCTGTTCATTATATTCTGAACCAAGAACCAAATTTTTGGGATCTATTCTGTCTTATCTACATTTTAATACTGTTCTAGCAAAGATTTTCTATCTCCTGTCTGATACTGACTTTATCATAACTTACAAGATTTCTTTTTTTGCCTTGGCAGCAGAAAAAAATTAGGCAAGATGTATCACTGATATTGCAGTTGATTGCTCTGGGAATGATCTTATCTAATTATAGTATTGTTGTTTATATTCAATGTGTTTTAATTGTATTGATTTTGAAAATATGCAAGATCTATATGATATTTATTTTATGAGTAGTTTTATATTGTTGCACTTTAATATTGTATTATTGTATTTAGGCCTATGCGCTAAGCAGTAATAAATTAACATTGCAAAAATGTTTTTTCTCTGCTAATTTATTGTTTTGTTTTAAAATCATTAGTTGTTATGAGGCTGCTGTACTCACTCTGTAGTGTCTTTGTGGTTCAGGACAGGCAGCAGCAGTCCAGTGAGGTGCCCTTCATGGCCAGTGCTGGGTGTCTTCATCCCAGGAGGCCATGCAGTATGTCCAAGTGGGAGGATGGCAGCACCATGCTTCCAGCTCATTAGCTGAGCTGTTTTCTGAGCCAGAGCTGCAGCAGTTTTCCCTCAGGTTGGGCAGATGGATGTTTATTCCAGCTGCCTCCCTGCTCTGTCTCTCTGAGCATTGCCTCAGCCCACCCACCCTGTTTTGTGGTATTACATGATGTGGTTGTTTCCTGCTGCTGTCACAACTTCCAAGGGCAGTTGGCATGGGTTCTGGATCTGGGATATTTGTCTCTTGTGCACCAAGCACAGGGAGGTGATGGAGGGTCTTCCTACAGGACTTAGGGTGCCGGTTAGGAAGGGTGTGCCACCACGATGGGCAACCACATACTTGGTTAGGAGTTTCCATGATTGCTGGCCTGGTAGAAGCCCCTCCCTGCTTATTTGGTTCTGGTATTGGGCTGGTAGTGAGCTCATTGGGCAGCAGGCAGGTTGGTCGATGCCTGGATTTGCACCCATGTGTGTGCCAACCCATTCACATCTGTAATCAATAAAGTTGTGGCCAATCATTTTCCAGTGTAATTCTGGTGCCTGTGGTTTTTTGTTTCAGCCTTGCCCCTGGATACACAATGCACCCCATGGCTTTAAAAGAGGGGTAGATCTCGGTATCTATGGGCAAAAATTTCACCTGAGGACCCATCATGGGCTGCAGTAGCACTGGGAAAGTCTCCAAAAGTATGTGTGTTGGGGGGTGTGTGTGAAACAGGAAAGGTCTAGAAATCCACTTACTGTTTACAAAAGCCCTTCAAGATAGTTGGAGTAAAATAAGACTCAGGGCATGTGCCCTCTTTTTAAGAAGTATCACCATTTCCAAAGGCTTCCAAAATGAAAATTCCCAATTTTGTGCAAAACCTTTGGACTGGGATGGGGATGTTCAGGAGGGAGCCTCAGGACAAAAAAAACACCAACCAAAAAATCCAAGAGGTGCTCATGGCCACATTTTGCCTGCTCTGGCTTTAAAGCTATTAGTCATCCTGTAAAATTATACTTTGAAAGTAGGAATCCATTAAACAAACAAAGGACTTTATCAGACATTCATTATATGGCATCATAAGGATTCCACATAACTGCAAAAGGGCACATGGATCAGACGATGTCGCCCTTTTGCGACTATAAAATCACTTACTTTTTAATTGAGGCAAAATCACATACTTTTTCATTGATGGCTTAAGCTGTCAATAGATCCCTCTGCCACATTTTTTCCCATTGCAGGTATGCAATACCTCAGGCCATTTAGATCATGTACTTACCCCGACAATGGCCGCTATGCATACTTAAATGGGCATTAATCCCATTGATCACAGTAGCACTTACTTTCAAGTAGAAAGCAAGCTTCATAATGGGCAACACTAAGACCTAATCCACACTCACTATAGCACATGAATCTAAACGACAATGCAATTCCATTCACCCCACCCCAAAAAATGAGCAGTCAGTTCTCTCTCAGCAACTTGCCCTGTTATATATCCATTTGCAGAAAAACTCTTCATGTATTATTGTTCTCATATAGCAACTCACATACAGAAAATAAACCAAAAAAATCTGTGCTTGTATGCTACAGACACATTTTGCACCAGTGTATTTCTGCAATGAGTGCCATTGTATACACAGTGCCCTGCTAGACTGTATTATTGATCTGGTTTGTCTTCCTTTACATGGGAAGGAACAAGGGATCAGATAGGATTATACCTCATAAGCTAGAGGTGAGCAGTACAGCTAGATATGGAAATTTTTTTTAATGTGATTACTAAGAAGTCATCTCATTTTTGTATACTTCAGCAACCCTGTAAAAATATGATAATACTTCCTTATCTTGCCAAGTAATGTAAGTTAAAGATCACTGGCAGTATGTCCACACAGCTGTTTTTCAAGGAATATCCCAGAATTTACTGGAACCATATAGGGATAATCGGGAATTTTCTCCCAATTCAAAGAGCAATGTAAGGGAGGACTTTTCCTCATGACTGTACTAAGAGGGGAAGTGTTAAGTTTTCCCTTCCCATCTGTTGTTTTCTCAACAATCATCTCCTCTACTAAAGATCTATTTGTATTTTTTTAACCCAAGCTGTGTCCATGGAATACACAGTTAATATCATACCTATTGGTTTTGTCAGGTAGACATGAAGATCATGTTTTCAGTATCAACTGGAGTTTAGAAAAGTTACCTTTTGGAACAAAGAGTTCCAATTCCAAACACCTTGCTAGCAATATAAGTAGTTCTCCAACCTCTAGTTATCAATATAACAAATTTGGAAGGAAGTCTTCAAAAACACTGGGATAATCTCTCTCTAGCTTTTCTTCGCAAACGAAGATTCAGGAAGGACTCATCCCACGTTTTCTGCAAGCGCGCTGATGGCTAAAAAGGCCAATCCGAGATAAACAAGTCCGGTTGCAGAAAGCACAGCAGAAGGTTTCCTTGGGTGATGTTACCGGGTTGTGATTCTTTCTGCGTTGCCGTTTCTCTTCAAGACTTGTTCGGCGTGAGTTCTCAAATAAGGCTGCAGCATTGTGGATAGTGTGTCTCCATGCCTCCTGATGTGAGGCCAGGGCGAGATCAATTTGGCCAAGCCTGAGATGTTGTTTCAGGGAGTCCTTGTATCGCTTTTTTGGAGCGCCCCTCTTACGCTGTCCCGTGGCGAGTTCACAGTAGAGTACTATTTTGGGGAGGCAATGGTCCTCCATCCTAGACACATGCCCTGCTCAGCGCAGCTGTGTTCTCAATATCATGGCCTCAATGCTGGTGATCCCTGCTTGCTCAAGGAGAGCAACATTCGTCACATAGTCAGTCCAGTGTATATTTAGGATTGTGCGTAAACAGCGCTGGTGGAAGCGTTTGAGGAGTTGTAAGTGGTGGCGATAGGTGACCCATGTTTCAGATCCATAAAGGAGAATAGACAGTACAATGGCTCTATACACACTGATTTTTGTGTTAGGCCTCAGGTGTTTATTACTCCAGACTCTTTTGTAAAGTCTTCCAAATGTGCTATGTGCCTTTGCTAATCTCTGATCGATCTCTTTGACAATCTTGGCATCTGAGGAGATGATGCTTCCCAGGTAGGTGAACTGCTGAACAGACTTAAGCACAGAATTGCCGACAGCAATGTGGGGATGGTGGTGTTCGTCCTGTGGTACAGGCTGGTAAAGAACTTCCGTTTTCTTCAGGTTGACTTCCAGCCCAAAGAGCTCTGCAGCTGTTGCGAAGCACGATGTTAGGTGCTGCAGAGCTGCTTCTGTGTGGGCAACAAGGGCAGCATCGTCAGCGAAGAGCAGCTCACGGACTAGATAGTTTAGAGTTTTAGTGTGAGCCCTCAGACGGCTTAAGTTAAACAAGCTACCATCAGTACGGTAGCGTATAAAGATGGTGTCATCCTCTTTGAGCTCTGCCGTAGCCCTTTGGAGCTTGCCCTCATGCAGATTATCTGATTTACTATCAAATTGGTTCAAAGACATTGTTACCAACCCACACAAGGAGACTGGAATAAATTATCTGTTTCTGTTGATCCAGAAATGTGTCATCAATAAATACATGTTAATTAATCAATTAATGAATTTTGCCTAGCTGAATTTAGTATCCAACAAGGAGAATTAACATCTTTGTCTGAGTTCAAAACCTATTATATACCACCTGGTTGCAGTGCTATTTTTCCCCTTCGCCCAAAAAACACCCTTTGTCTTTCCTGCTTGTGTTTTTCTTCCTTTAGTTCAGTACTCATTCAGCCTCTAGCAGCTTCTCAGGGATTACAAACACTTTACTCCATCCCTGGCCACCCGTGTGGCTTTGCTGTTCTTTCTCCCCATCTTTAGTGGATCTTTCCTTTCATATACCTCAGTATTTTGTCCACCCTTCCCTTCTCCTATCTCTTCCACACCCTTACAAGACACTACAAACTCATGTTTCTCTGTCTTAAGGTTGCCATATTCTAGTTCTCAAAACCCAGGCAACAACCTTTTAATTTTATGCAGATCATGTGATGGATCATGAAAAGTTTGACTAGGAGCCCGTCTAAATGGTGAAAATACCCCTCATGGAATTCGTTGGGAATCTTACCTGTCTAAACAGGACCCAGCACCAATCCACACACTATTCAGAAGGAGGGGGGCCCAAAACAGCAAAAACAACAGGGTAAAAGCCTTTGCAGATTTCCTTGTACTTTTCCACAAACCGTGAGGCAGATGCACATTTTTGCTCATTTGGACTATAGGACAACGAAAAACTCAAAGGGAAGCACAAAGTTGATTGGCTGGGTGACTGCGGGGGTGGGGCTTGCTAGGAGGGCAAGTGCCCATTGCCGCCAGGTTGGATTTTTGCCATAGTGATCGGTCGGTCAGGCAATAAAAAGTTCAGACTATGAAGATCCAGCTACTCTGATCTCTTGGGGGACAGAAAAGGTGTGTTCATGCTATTTGAGAATGTACCCTCCTTTTTTTCTTCCACAGTTAAGCAGAGAGCAATTGCTTCTCCATGGTCTGAATCACCTTCCCCTCCCTATCTTCTCCACTGGTAAATGGTAGAAACACACTCACACACACGGTCTTGATAGTTGCTGGCAGTGGGATGCTGAATGGTGCATACAGAACTACAAGCTCCAGGAACAGAGATTCTACCTCAACATTAGGAGGAACTTTTTGACAGTCAGAGCTGTTGGGCAGTGGAACACACTCCCTCGGAGCGTGGTGGGGTCTCCTTCCTTGGAGATCTTCAAACAGAGGCTGGATGACCATCTGTCGGGGATGCTTTGATCGTGATTTCCTGCGTGGCAGAGGGTTCGACTGGATGGCCCTTGTGGTTTCTCCCAAATCTGCAATTCTATGATTCTATACACATTGGTATAGGGTCTCAGCCATAAACCAGTAATTTCCCACTCAGAAGAGAAGTAACAGAAAATACAAGTGTCTTCAATCTTTTGCTTTTAATACAGGTGTGCACAACTTTGAGTTCAAGCCCCCTTTTCATAAGTGCCTTTTACCATCACAAAACCCATTTACCTTTTATGAGATATGGGAGATACAGACATTCGCCAGGGATAGCTTTCCCTGGAAGTGGAATTTGACAGAATCTGTGATTCTGTTTGAGCCATCTCACCTGACTGTGCCAATGCACACATTGTGTCTGCACAATGGGAACAATGATACTGACCAGACTCACAGTAAAAGTTGCTTTAAGGATTCCTGAAGCAAGGAAAAGGGCTTTCTGTGCTAAACATAAAAGAAAACAGAAAAAGGTACTTTTCTGGACTATCATACTTAACACACAGTCAACACGGCCAAAGACAATACAGGTTAAGTGAATTTGGGGGTTTTAATAAAAAAAAGTAGCTTTTTCAAGCTCTTATAAACACTTCTAAATGCTAATTATCAGTATTAGTAATAGCAGTGTAGAATAATACTATGATAAAAAATATATAATGATTCCCAGAATAACATCTCTATAAATGGAAGTTACATCTGTATTCTATTTATTTATGTATGCGATTTATATGCCACCTTTCTTCCAAAGCAGGACCCAAGGTGGCTCAGAGAACAATTAAAATCACAGGAAAAAGCAATAAAAACCAATTAAAAACCTAGAAAGCAAAACAAAATAAAACCAGATAAAACCAACATAAAAAATACACCCCACTCAAAAGCCACACAGGTGCAGTTATACATCAAAGGCCTGTTTGTTTGTTTTTTAAATGATACTGAGAACCAATTGTCACTGAATAGGAAAGGTAACTCTAGATTTTCCCATTCCCAAAACATAACAAGAAAAAGCAGTTTTTCTTCCTGCAGTGTTGAGATACTCAGGAACTTTTTGGAACAGCATAATTTTCTGACGAAAGCTACAGAGTTTCCAAAAAAGCAGCATAGATTTTCAGAAAGCTGCACAGCTTTTCCATGAAAGCTATGGAGCTTTCCAAAATTCAGAGAAAAAAGTACAAAATGGAATGATGTGCAGCTTCAAAAGCTACAGCAACTAAGATAGAGAGAAAAAAATAGCACAAAATGGAATGCTGCACAACTTTAAAAGCCTCCTTTTCTCTCCTGAAAGAGAGGGAGGAAAAGTACAAAATGGAATGATGTGGAGCTTCAAAAGCTACAGAGCTTTCCAAAAAGTCAGGGGAAGAGGCACAAAATGGAATGTTGCACAGCTTTAAATGTTGCACAACTTTAAAATGGGAATGGGAACTACAGCCCTGAAAGTGCAGGAAACAGTACATTGTCCACATAACAAATTGTGTGCAACCTTGTGTGCACACTTGCATGCACACTTTAATATACAGTTTTCTGTTTTTATAAGGTTTTTCATATTTTGTGCAGCCTTCCCAAATGCACATATGGTGAAAAACAACCCAAGCTTTGTTTTCTTAGAAAGCTACACAGTTTCTTAAACTGCAAAATTCACAAAGTACCCAGGTTTTCTTATGTTAAGAACAAAACCAAAAAAATTCTCACAAGGTTACTGGAACTTTCTGGTGAATAGACCCACAGAATCAATTATTGAGTGGTAAATCAGCATTTATTTAAATCCCATTGATTCAATAAGTCTACTCTAACAAGGACTACCAGTTGGATTTAGACCACTTTCTTTTTTTACATATTAATTCAGAGAGCAATACAGTTGCCCCTCCACATTCGCGACTTTCACATTCGCGGTTTTGATTATTCGCGGAAGGCTGCCTCCCCCCCTGCTCAACACCCCCTCCCTTCCCAAGGCAGCAAAGGGCTTTGCCCGTCTTGGGAAGGAGGGGTGGGAAGCACCTAGCGCGCTGCCTCTGCGCCCCACTCCCTTCCCAAGGCACCCAAGGGCTTCTTCAGAAGCCCTTCGGTGCCTTGGGAAGGGCGTGGGGGGGAAGCAACTGGCGCGCTGCCTCTGCGCCCCACTCCCATCCCAAGGCACAGAAGGGCTTCTGAAGAAGCCCTTCGGTGCCTTGGAAAGGAGGGGTGGGAAGCAGCTAGCACGCTGCTTCTGCGCCCCACTCCCTTCCCAAGGCACCGAAGGGCTTCTGAAGAAGTCCTTCGGTGCCTCGGGAAGGGGGTGTGGGAAGCAGCTAGCGCGCTGCCTCTGCGCCCCACTCCCTTCCCAAGGCACCCAAGGGCTTCTTCAGAAGCCCTTCGGTGCCTTGGAAAGGAGGGGTGGGAAGCAGCTAGCTCACTGCCTCTGCGCCCCACTCCCTTCCCAAGGCACAGAAGGGCTTCTGAAGAAGTCCTTCGGTGCCTCGGGAAGGGGGTGGGTGGGAATCAGCTAGTGCTGCCTCTGTGCCCCACTCCCTTCCCAAGGCACCCAAGGGCTTCTTCAGAAGCCCTTCGGTGCCTTGGGAAGGGGGTGGGGGGAAGCAACTGGCGTGCTGCCTCTGCGCCCCAGTCCCATCCCAAGGCACAGAAGGGCTTCTGAAGAAGCCCTTCGGTGCCTTGGAAAGGAGGGGTGGGAAGCAGCTAGCTCACTGCCTCTGCGCCCCACTCCCTTCCCAAGGCACAGAAGGGCTTCTGAAGAAGTCCTTCGGTGCCTCGGGAAGGGGGTGGGTGGGAATCAGCTAGTGCTGCCTCTGTGCCCCACTCCCTTCCCAAGGCACCCAAGGGCTTCTTCAGAAGCCCTTCGGTGCCTTGGGAAGGGGGTGGGGGGGAAGCAACTGGCGTGCTGCCTCTGCGCCCCAGTCCCATCCCAAGGCACAGAAGGGCTTCTGAAGAAGTCCTTCGGTGCCTCAGGAAGGGGGGTGGGTGGGAAGCAGCTAGCGCGCTGCCTCTACACCCCCCTCCCTTCTCAAGGCACAGAAGGGCTTCTGAAGAAGTCCTTCGGTGCCTCAGGAAGGGGTGGGTGGGAAGCAGCTAGCGCGCTGCCTCTGCGCCCCCTCCCTTCCCAAGGCACAGAAGGGCTTCTGAAGAAGTCCTTCGGTGCCTCAGGAAGGGGGGGTAGGAAGCAGCTAGCGCGCTGCCTCTGCGCCCCACTCCCTTCCCAAGGCACCCAAGGGCTTCTTCAGAAGCCCTTCGGTGCCTTGGAAAGGAGGGGTGGGAAGCAGCTAGCGCACTGCCTCTGCGCCCCCTCCCTTCCCAAGGCACAGAAGGGCTTCTGAAGAAGTCCTTCGGTGCCTCGGGAAGGAGTGGTGGGAAGCAGCTGGCGCCTGCCTCTGCCCCCCACTCATATCTTATTCGCGGTTTTTTCACATTCGCAGGGGTTGTCTGCCCCTAACCCCCGCGAATGTGAAGGGATAACTGTACTACCTATGTAATACCACTATGTGCAAACAATGTTTTTCACAAAGGTTGTTAAATGTAAAAAATAATAATAATAAATCTATGAAAATTCCACAAAAACTCCTGTCAGCTTGTTCAACAGGTGGCATTTGTGCATGTCTGATGGAAGAATGAATGTGTTCCATCCTCAATCTATTAAGCCATTTTATAACTCATACATATTCCTTGCTAATCCCACACATTTCTGGTTTTAATAAGCATGATTTCTCCAACCCAGTCTTAATGTAGCACCACTCTTGAAGCCCCGTAAATCCTAGTTAATTCTTTCTATAACACATATGATTGTGAACAGTGCTGTGATTTTTGGGCTATTTAGCTCTGTGCTTCACCTTCACAACATCCATGACTAGCAAACTTCACCTCATCTTTCACATCACCACAAATAAAATTTCTAGTCAATGAGGCAGCATTGGACTTACCCTTAGCAAACAGGTTTTCTGATTCTTTAACACTTAATATGTAATTTTTTAATTGCTTTTCTTAAGACTTTATTGGAGCTCTTCCTCCAATAATGTTAGTACTGTTTTCAAAACAGGTTGAAGATGTGTCTAGGGCATCTCAGTGCAGCCAGTTCAGAGTGGCCAGTTCAGTGTAGCACAGTTCTGCTTGCGTATCAATTGATAATTGATAATTTTGTCAAGAAAATGCAATCAAAACCATTTCTATTTGGTTTGGATTTTCCTGAAAAACCTTTGGGGTAAGGGTTAAGGTTAAGGTAAGGGTTAGGGTTGGGGTTATTATCAATTATCAATAATATCAATTGATAATAACACTAACCCTTACCCAAATGGTTTTGTAGGACAATCCCCAACCAAACAGAAATAGTTTGATTGCATTGTCTTGACAAAATTATCAATTACCAATTGATGCGCAAGCAGAACCGTGTCACACTGAAACAGCTGTACTGAAACAGCTGCTCTGAACTGGCTGCACTGAAACATCCCATTCCATTGAGGATATTTTTATAACCCCATAAAACCCAATGACTGCCAAATCTGCTTTCCTATTTGAAGTCTGCTAATATCATCTGCTGTTGTGTGTATATACCTGTCTGGTTCTTACTTTCTATATTTAACATTAAATTCACCAACCCTCATTTAAAAAGCTTGATTATATTTTAACCTGCAATAGTCCTAATGGAAGGGCACTCTTTTATTTCTTCTTCAAAGGTTTCACAGTCTGATCAGCTTAATTGGGCACTGGTGTCATCTCTGCAAACAGGATTTAAGGAGAAAGCACTCAAAAACAACAGGTAAAAGAAAAACATAAATTGGCTCCCTGTAGAGCAACTTGGCAAACTCTGTAGCAATGCACTTTTACTCAGATCTCAACTAAAACAACAAAAGTCAGCACTTAATGAATTTATATCACATTTTATGTCTTTCTACATATCACTTGATGTTTTGTTGTCTGCTGGCACTTCTCGAGATTTCCCTCGTTGATAATGTTTTTGTGTTGCTACCAGGCCTAATTTAGCTTTCAGCAAAGCCTTTGAATTTTTTATAATAAAGTAATTTACAGATGCTAGCAGATAAATTAGCACCACAAATGCAGCTAAATTGCATAATCACAGAGATTGATTTTGTGCCAGCCCTCAAGATGTATAGACACCTTGTGGCATCTCTGTCAAGAAAAGGCAGCAAAAGCAAAAGCTCTTCAGTTCCTCAAGAAAACAAGGAAAAATCATGTTGAGGGATTAGGAAAAGCTACAAACAGAGGGATCAGGAAAAGATACAAATCCCTGTCTGCGTTTGAACGTTAGATATAACCATGTGGCTTGCTCCTGGAACTGTGTCAAAACTCGGATTCAGAAATTCAGAGATCAATACTTGTGCAAGAATGCCACTTTTAAATTCACTTCACAATACTTGTCATTACTTCTGATCTGCAAAGCAAACTCATGTAGATCAATAACTGATTTCATCACTATTCTGTCATTATTGGGTAAATTAAAGCAAGGCCCATACTGAGACAAACCAGCAGAGGATAAATGCTTCAGTGGGGTATATTTAACACCACCTCACAATGACATTCCTGTTGTTTCTCTCCCCCTTGATTTTTACACAGATGCTCTTAATTTGGCTTCCAGGAATTAAGTCATGGATCTCTTCACAGGTGTAAATATCCTTGACAGTCAGTGCTACTCTTCCTCCTTTCCTGTTTGGTCTATTTGTCTGAAATAGGCTATACCCCTTTATTACTACATTCTAACCATGAGGCTCATCCCGCCAGGTTACAGTGATACCTATTATATCATATTCGCTTTGCAGTGTTAAGGCTACAAGTTAATCTTGTTTATTTCCCATGCTCTGTGCATTAGTGTAGAGACATCTAAGACCAAAACTCATCCCCCCAGCAACTTTTTAAAGGTTTTTTCCTCCAACTGTTGGGTTCTTGTACTATTCACCCAGCCCTCTATATAACATTTGAGCTATTATCTCCAGCACTCAATGAACTCAAGTGTACTGTTTCCCTCTTTCCCACAACTCAGTTTAAAGCCCTCCTTATCAGATTTGTGAGCCTCTTATCAAAAACCTGCTAACTACTGTGAGGTGCAACCCATCACTTGCCAGAAGTCCATCTTCATAAAACTGCAAACCATGGTCCAAGAAGCCAAATTGTTCCCCTTAGCACCATCTGCAGAGCCAGTTGTTTACCTCCACTGTTCTTTTCTCCCTTCCTGGTCCATGTCTGTCAACTGGTACAAGAGATGAAATGACAACCTGTGCATCAAGATCTTTCAGCTTCCTACCCAGTGCTTCATAATCCCTTGTGATATCCTGAAGGCTATGCCTTGCAGTGTCATTGGTTCCCACATGGATCAAAAGGTCTAACTAGAATTGTTTGCTTTAAACTAAAGCTTTTTCCAGACTTTGGAGAATTTCACTTCTTAATGAAATGTTAGAATCCATAAGAACAGAAACAGAAACAACTATATGGTAGCTACAGCCATCAGAAACAATTAACAAAACAGGCAGCCAACAAGAACATAACAGATTGAATTCATTGTGTGAAACAGACTACCCTGCCCATGCCCAAACTTTTCAAGCTAAATCTCTAAGAAAACCTGAGGATCTAATAAAGTATAGGAAGCTACCATTACCTTAACCCTTTCCCTTAAAAAAAAATCATTTGTATTAAAATTCTACATACAATAAAAATTGAATATAACAAAGAAAACATACACACAGTAAACTACATTACATGAAAAAATAAACATAAAATACAGTACAAACTACACAAAAAGAATATACAGTATGTGACTTACAACTGTCTTTTCTGTAGTTATATGATAGAAGGTTAGGAATTATCTCCCCCATAACTATAAATGTTACACTTCTAATTCATATTAAGAATCATAATCAACAATCATCTTATCACTATTTTTTCAATGAGGGGTTTCCATTCTTTCAGAAAAGTTACCAATGACTTTTTTCTAATCAAAATGGACAATTTATCTATCTCTGCCAACTCATTCATTTTTAACAACATTCTTCTTTAGTAGGCAATTCATTACTCTTCCATTCCTGAGCATATAATAAGCTCAGAATATAATAAACTGCCATTACCTTATATTGAACTGTTCTTGAACTGTTCTTCCATAGGTCCTTTCTAGTTGATCATCCATCAGTTCCAGAAGAAAAGTTCAGGTTTTAATTCTATGTTTCTTTGTAATATTCTCTGCATCAATGTATGTATTTGCACCGAGTACCTTCTAGCCTTTTCACAAGTCCACCATATATGGTAAAATGTTCCTTCTTGTTTTTCACATTTCCAGCAAACATTCAAAATTCCCTTATACATCTTAGACAATTTCTCAAGTATCATGTAGATACCATAAGCCTGTCTCTTAAAGAAAAAGATCTTGCTTACTACAAGTTGTAAAGTAGCTCCCGTAGGGTGTTAGTATATTGATCAAAATTCCTTCCACTCCAGAAGAAATTCCTGGACCAGAGGTGTTCCATCAAAATCTAGAATTGTCCTAGGATGAGGAGATCCAAAACCACAATTTTTAATGCCAAATTGCCACTCTACATCGTCTAGTAGTGTAGAGTAAAGATGTAGGTTTCAAAAGTTGTGTGTGCATGTGCCTTCAAGCTGCCTGTCGACTTGTGGTGACCCCATGAATTTCATAGTTTTTTCTTAGGCAAGGAATACTCAGAGGTGGTTTTGCCAGTTCATTCCTCTGATATCTAGTCTACAGCATCTGGTGTTCCTTGTTGGTTTCCCATTCAAGCATTAACCACAGCTGACTGTACTTAGATTCCATGATCAGACAGGATCTGACATTAGCCAGCCTGAAAGTCAGAATTGCAGAATCAAAATACTTGCTTCCCTCAGTCATAAGAAATACTGAAAGCAATACCCTGCCCCTATTTTTTCTCATTAGCAGATGCCTGTCAGGACAAAATGTTCATAATGGCTCAAAAGATCATATATCCTTGTTTTGTTAAACATGGATGATATCTCTTCCAGACTTTGGAAAGCTATTTTTAAAAACTGTTATTGCTACCCACCTCTCATTTCCCTGTTACCTGTCATGTTACTTCTTGCATTGTTGTATACTTTTTAGCTCCTTTATTGAAAAAAAAGACCCCAAACCTAACAAAATTTTAAAAGTCCCCCTGTAAACATGCTTCAAAGAAAAAGAGGCAAGGAAACATTACTTCCTACATCCAAAAAATTAAGCAAACAACACTAGAAGAAATTATGTGGCTTCAAAAAAGGCACATTGTTCTGCTGTCATTACAGTAATGTGTTTGACATCTTTAACTGTAACGGGTTACTTCTGGGTTCAATTTTATTCACGTATTTTCCAAAGTGAAAAGTAAAAATAGTTCTAGAAGCTGTGGCATTAGTAAGCATATGTAAGCAAAAATATCTATTGAAACACATATTTTTTTGCCTTATTTTCCCCTTCTCTAAAGCAGTCTGTATGTATGACAGTTTGAAAAATTAAGTCTACTAATGAATTAGACATCACAAAGCGCTCACTTTTTTCTATGGAGGGAAGGCTATTACAGCTTGTCATCAATAGAGCAAGAATTTCTCGAATTTTTTCTTTAAAACACATACACCTTTTGCACAACTTTGTTGAACAGAGGTAAGTAACAACCTTTTTGGATGAAATCTGCAAGTAGTCATTTCATTTCTGAGCAGAAGGATGTGTCTTCATTTACAGAATACTCATTTTTCCTGCTGTTTTCAGGACAGGACTGGAAATATGTCAGAAATCTTTCTGTTTTATTTCCTTGCACTTTTTTGAAATTTCAAGTTCTTCCAGTTCTGAATATGAAGAAATCTGCCAATTGGGGTAAATTCTTATGAAAGATGAATTCTCATACCTTTTCACAGACCTCATGAATTTTGTGTAAAGTAATAACTGATTTCACTTGCTTCCCTGGTTAACAGATCGTTCTCTTAGTGTCTATATTGCAGTTCACCAAGCTTCCTCCTTAATTTCATTTTGTTAACCCCTTAAGATGTATTTTATTTACATCCCCCTTTATCCTTTTTGTTTTAGAGTTGGCTATAGCTGTTTTTAATTTGCCTTAGCATTGCCTGTTGGCCACTCTGAATTCTTTTTAAAGCAGAATGACGATATAGAATTTTTCATGTAAAGAAATAACTCTTTGTTTCATGTTAAAATTAAAGGGGTTTCTCACCTGGATGGAAGACTGCCAAAGCATCCAGAACTAACTGCTTTGAGATTAAGGAATAGCAGAACAGAAGAGAAATGAACAAATGAGAAAAGCATTACAGACTGGGCAACAATTACAATAGAGAGGCAAGTATTAACTTGTATAACCTTTTTGTATGCCTCCTGTTCTTTGGGGCTCTTCCATCCATAACTGAGGCTGTAGCCCTCAGTCTACAGGAACACTGGAGTTCCCATTGACTTGCAGGTGCCAGATAACCTTGCCTAAATCTTAAAATGGGTGGGTGGGGAACACTTCCTTCTGGTAGCAAAATACTGATGGAAAGGTAAGGCTTATTTAATGTGAAATCTATAGTCTACAGACATGGTGTTGAGCACAATACAATGCTATAAAATATACATAAGAAAAGTAGATTTTACAAGAGGGCTCAGGAAACTATAGCCATTCCAATGCTGCCATCCCCCAGATTCCACCAGCTTTGGTCAGCTCAGCAAATGGAGGTGTATGATGGGAATTGTAATCCAACATCTGTTAACATTTTAATATTTCAACACTGCAGTAAAGCCCAAGATCAGCATATGGAATCTTGTTTGCAGACAATGCAAGGTAGTTCTTGACTAGGCTTGCCATTTGTCCCAGAAAACTGGGAAAATCCCAGATTGAAGGGACTAAAGCATGTCTGGGCGGGCAGGGCCAGTTGAAGCAGCAGATCCCAGATTCCGCCTCAGTTGGAGTGCAGGCCACTCTGGGTAGTACTACACAGGCGTGCCAGAGCCCCGAAGGCAGGAGTGCTGAGTGCAAGAGGAGAGCCCAGAAGGCAAAAGGAAAGAAGGCAAGTGGAGATGCCAAGCTCAGGAGGCTTTGTGTTGTGTGGTGAGTGGTGGAACTTCACCTCCAAGCAGCCCCGAAAGTTAAGAGACTTCCTTTATTCTCGGGGCTGGTCATAAGTGAAAAGCTGATGATGAAATGATGATGAGGATGATAACAACTACTATTACTGTTCTTCTGGTTTTTCTTCGCAAACGAAGATTCAGGAAGGACTCATCCCACGCTTTCTGCAAGCGTACTGATGACTAAAAAGGTCAATCCGAGATAAACATGTCCGGTTGCAGAAAGCACAGCAGAAGGTCTCCTTGGGTGATGTTTCCGGGTTGTGATTCTTTCTGCGTTGTCGTTTCTCTTCAAGACTTGTTCGCCGTGAGTTCTTAAATAAGGCTGCAGCATTGTGGATAGTGCGTCTCCATGCCTCCCGATGTGAGGCTAGGGCAGACCATTGTTGGTGATCAATTTGGCCGATCCTGAGATGTTGTTTCAGGGAGTCCTTGTATCGCTTTTTTGGAGCACCTCTCTTACGCTGACCCGTGGCGAGTTCACAGTAGAGTATTATTTTGGGGAGATGATGGTCCTCCATCCTAGAAACGTGCCCTGCCCTTGTTGCCCACACAGAAACAGCTCTGCAGCACCTAACATCCTGCTTTGCAACAGCTGCAGAGCTGTTTGGGCTGGAAGTCAACCTGAAGAAAATGGAAGTTATTTACCAGCCTACACCACAGGACGAACACCACCATCCCCACTATTACTGTTACTACTACTATTACTAAAATATGCAATAAAACAATACTAAATGTCAAAATGTGTTTTTTTGGGGGGGTGGGGGTGGGGTGTCGATAATCCACCAATCTAGTCCAGTATACTTTTGTCCCAGTTTTGTGGAAGAGAATTATGGCAACACTATTCTTGACACAACATATAATAAATATGTAGAATTCACTGCCAAACATTTGGTGATGCAGGTTCCCTATTTTAGATGGTCTTGAAAAGGAGTTAGACAACTTCATGGAGAATGGCTATCAGTGCCTACTAGCAGTGGCAAGTGGGACTTGAAGCAAAAATATTGCAATATACTTCCGGGTCAGGCTTGAGCGACCAATGTCCTGAACCGCCTGCATGCAGGGTTGGGGCTGCGGCTTCCAGTGCATCTTTACACCTGCCGGTTTCGTCCCTCGCTGCGCTCCACCAGAAAAATCCATTGCAATATACTTACCTCCTAATAAAATAATGTCTTTTCAGCCAGCTTTTCAGGCAGATCATTCCACCCACCTAAAAACTGTTTTCTTTCCCAAATGATAGTTAATGTTCAATAGATATGTAGAATACTGTGTATTGGCTATGGATTTTGGGGCTGTTATTTATTTATCTGATTTATGTCCCTCCTTCCACTGGTCAAGAGACTCAAAGTGGGCCAAGGCACCTTCAAAATGTCATCTCCTCCTCCTCCTCATTTTGCTCCTCAGAGTTGACATGAGCATGCAGATACCACCCTTGTGTTTCTTGGTGGCTTCATCTTTGATGCAAGGCCATCTTCCCTCTTCACTCACCAAGTTTGTTATTATAAGTGTGCTAACTAATATGGAACCTCAAGGTCCAGTGGCAGATGATATTAATTTGAATGCTCTATTAGAATATGGCTCATGGACTTTCTGGAAGAATCTGAATGGCTGCTGTGGGAAACAGGATATTGGACTCAATGCACCATTGCTCAGATCTAGTGGGATTCATATTATGTTTTTTAAGGGGAATGCAGCACTCTTGTTTGCTCTGGCAGTCAGACCTGGATTTATCATCTGTAATTGAACTGGAGTGGACATTTGAAGGTAACAAGTTGATTAATGCCCTAATTACAGAATTCTGGAATGGTAACCACCATGAATTTTTTTTAAAAAAGATGTGATGCAGCACTGTTGTAGTCTAAAAAAATGGACATTTTTTTTCTCCTTGGAAGTCTTATACATTGGTGCATTGAAAAGATTTAATTTGCTGTGAAAAAAGCAGCTGTCAGTGTCTGAGATTAAAAGGAAAAAACATCCTTGTTGTTCTCTTCTTGACTTGCTCACTCTAAGCAGTTGTTTGAAATGAATATTTAATGGTGCAGGTGGCATTGATTCCTTGTTTTTATGCTGTGTGGTCCTATGGCAACCCTTTAAGAATTGGTTTAATACAGTTAGTAAATACAATTGCACCTGTTCTAAATATATGAGAGACTTTGGGGAAAAAAATCTTAATTTTTCAGTGAAGAAATAAACATGGTATTAAATACCAGGTACAAAGTTACATCCAGCTCATCAATGGAGTCTCCTTTCCTTTCTTCTGCAAGGTGACCAGATCATAACGTTAAACTCTCTTTGCCCTTATACAGAAGATGGTGGTTGATATAACAGATGACTGTTATAACTAGCCTATAACAGCTATTATTGGTGCTAAGGACAAATGACAAAATTACTAATAAGAACAATGTGCAATAAAAATAGTAATACACAATAAAATACTGTGAATATATGTGATGGTCTTGTACTTGAATGGAAAATATGACTTACATGTGTCAGCAGCCTCCAATGCTTGAATGTTAAAATTCACCATCCAGAAAATGCCAGATGTCTATCTCTAGAGTGTAGTGAAGTGCAAATTCCTTTTGGCTTGAATTGAAACTAAGCAAATTGTGAGTATCATCATTGGACACTTGGGAGAAACAGATTTCCCCTAGAGTTCTAAATTGGCTGGCAGTTGTTTTGTGCATGTATACAATCTCAAAATGCTCCTTGTGCTTTATGATGCATGTTGAAAGAGCCAGGACATTTCCTAGGCCAAAGGCTACAGCCATTACTTACCCAAGAAGCTTTCACCTTGTCCCAGTTATCCCCACATGAACAAAGCAAGTATTTGCCCACACTCCTTCCCCATACCCATAGTCTATTCCTCTGCTGATTCCTTATTGTCTGTTTTGGATTGTACTTGACTTGTGAGCAGTCTATATTTCCTGTGAAACTAATATCCCAAGACATTATGTTGCATGGTGTCATAATCATCTTCATTCTATGTAAAGAAGTTGGACTCTGAGTTGAACCTTACACAGCAGCATGCCTAGCATATTTGACACCCAGTGTATATATTTTTTAACACCCCCTTCCAACAAAATTATTTTCAGTTATAATCATGAAAGGAAATAATAACAATGGCTAGAAAAGAAAAGCAGACAGTGTGAACTTTGTATATATAACCATGTCAGTTAAAAATAAATACATTAATTAATAATAAAAAGATTATTATGGTACAAAAAAGTAATGGATTAATATGTTCAGGTTACATTCATGTATTTTTTTTAAAAAAATGCAGTGACTTATCCAGTGTATGTTTGCAATATGATCCCTAGTGCCTCTTCCTTTTCTGAACCCAGCTTGGATAAATGACATTTTTTGCTCCATATATGGTGAAAGTCTTTGTTGTAAAATTCTGAGCATCACTTTGCTTACATAGGATATTAATCCAATAGTCCAGTGGTAATTACAATCACTGGTTTTCTGTTTTCTGAGGATCAGAATGTATATTGAATGTTTCCAATCTTTAGGTCATTGTTTTATTTTGCATATTTGTTTACAGATTTTAGTTGGAATTTGAGTTAATTATATCTCTACAGCTTGACACAGCTCTATTGGTATGCCATCTGTTCTGGTGATTTATTTCTCCCAAGTGTTTTGAATGTAGCTTCCACTTCACTTTCTAAAATTCTAAAATTCCACTTCAAATGGTTCTTCCTTGAATGAATCTGATATCTTCTCATATCTTGCATAATAATTCTTTATTGCATTGTTTCCATGTTCTTTTTGTTTTTCTTGATAATCAAGTGTTTTCTCCTTCTGTTCATATAGCACCCTCATTCTTGATTTAAATTTCCCTTTGATTTCTTGGATCTTAAAGTTGAGGCCTCTTGTTCTACTTTCTGTTGCCATCTTCTATTTCTCTGCATGGATTATTATAGCAATTCTCTTTGTCCCTGTGCATAAGTTACTGAACAGTTGCATCCAGGATTCTGACCCTATTTTTGTCAGTGTTTTCTTTTGCTTCTTGGCTGCCCTTAACTATTTGAAGAGTTTCATTTGTGATCCACTGAGGCTTCTCTTTCTTTTGGGCTGCAGAAAGTGTCATTTTGCGCTCTCCCCTGACAAAGTCCCTAGCTTCAGTCAATTAGACTTTATAGTGCAAATCTATTTGTACATGGTCTTTACATTCTATGGGGATGTTCATCAGGTTGCATTTTGGCAGAGTGTTTGATTTACTGTACTTCTTTGGCTTTATTTAAATTGTTGATATTAACAGTTCATGGTTTGTGACACAAGTTGCTCCTGGTCATACTTTTTGCAGAGAGAATTGAGCTTCTCCATCTTCTGCTTCCAGTTGTGTAGTCTATTTGTAACTTTTGCAACTTTGTTTTTTATTACCTTATCAATTTAATTTATAAATAAGTTTATTGTGTAAAAAAAATGAGAGAAATGTAACAAGTCACGCCTACCAATTTACCTGACACACACAACTTTAGATGAGTATGATATAAAAAGTCACAAAAATTCCAAAGGAACCTCCTTATGACCATCTGGACATGGGACTTTATCAGACCATCCCCTTTAAACATTCTTTTGCTGGCAGAAAAAAAAACATTTTTATGCCAGCAAAGGAATGCTCCCCAGTGCACTTACCTCCTTTCCTGGCAAATAGCTTCCCCAGCAATAGAGGAAGTGAATGGAACCCCGTTTACTTCCTTGTTTGAAATCCCGTGAGACTTCTTCATGCAGGAAATTCAAAAATAAATCCTAAAAAGTTACACCAAGCACCTAAACATGCTTAAAAAGCCCCAAGTAATCTGGGGAAGGTCATAGAAAGAGAGTAATTTACTTGGATGTCCCGTTTTCACCCAGAAGTGTTTGTGCAAAACTGGCCTTTGACGCTGCATTCATGAGAGTTAAATGGTCCAAAGTTTTGCACGCCAGCAAGGCCAGCACAAAAAAGCCATTGGGATCTATTGACAGCTTCAGCCACCAATAAAAAGGTACAGGATTTTGACAGGACATAATGCAATGTTGTCTGATCTACACACCCTTTCGCGTTTATGTGGTGTCATTATGACACCATATTTAGTGTGTCTGATGAAGTCCATGGTTTCCTGGAAAGTTGGCAATTTGGGCCATGCTCTAGAATACAGAGGTTTGGTGCTGATTTGTATGATTTTTTTCCCCCTGGCTTGTTGCATCACTCCCATTTATTCTTCAACAACTGGTGAATTTGATAAGCATGGCTATCTGAAATGTTGGTGTTGCAGGCTCTTTTCCAGAAAACAGGTATTTTGCCTGGAATGAGTAGAAGAACGAGATTCCTGAGCAATTTCTGTGACTAGTCTTGTGTGTTTGCTGGATTTGGTATCCTTGGCTTCCTGAAAATTTGGCATCCATGGCTATTTTCTGGATGTTTTGCCTGGAATGGACTGGAAAAGGTAGTTTCTGTGGAATTTTTGTGGCTTATGGCATCTGTACCATCTAGTCTTGTGTTCAATTTCCAGGGGATGGGAAAGCTGGGGGCAGTGCCATCAATCAAATATGTCAACTAATATTTGTTCATCTTTAAGCTACCACAAGACCTTTTCTGTTATTTTTCCTGTAAAAGACTGACATGACTAACTCCCTCAAAAGTCTATTTTCCTTTGTAAAAGAAAACACACACACATACACACTCAAACCAATTAACAATCCAGTGTGGCACAACTCTTTCCCCATTAACATCCCCTCTCACATTTTATTTTGACTTTGAACAATAAACTCCTTCAGTCCTGCACCCCATTCACATTATAGATTCTGTTTGGTTTCCCTGATACAGAATACATTGCAGCAGGGAATGGAATGGTAGCCTAGTCTCTCTGGCTTTTCTTCCGAAACGAAGATTCAGGAAGGACTCATCCCGCACTTTCTGCAAGTGTGCTGATGACTGAAAAGGCCAATCTGAGATAAACAAGTCCGGTTGCAGAAAGCACAGCAGAGAGTCTCCTTGGGTGATGTTTCCAGGTTGTGATTCTTTCTGCATTGTTGTTTCTTTTCAAGACTTGTTTGGTGTGAGTTCTCAAATAAAGCTCCAGCATTGTGGATAGTGTGTCTCCATGCCTCATGATGTGAGGACAGGGTGGACCATTGTTGGTGATCAATTTGGCTGAGCCTGAGATGTTGTTTCAGGGAGTCCTTGTTTCGCTTTTTTGGAGCACCCCTCTTACGCTGATCCGTGGTGAGTTCACCATAGAGTACTATTTTTGGGAGGTGATGGTCTTCCATCCTAGAAACGTACCCTGCCCAGCGCAGCTGTGTTCTCAATATCATGGCCTCAATGCTGGTGATCCCTGCTTGCTCAATGACAGCAACATTCATCACATACATACAAATATATAAAACATATTATTATGAAGATCTATTTAACTTAAGGGCTGATGTATCTGAGTAAAGGTTCAAAAGACCATACTATACACCAAAGACAAGGAAATGTGGGATTAGCTTTCCCAAAGAATTTCATTTATTATTTGAAATAACTTACAAAACTATAAAATCCACAGTAAACATCTACCTTTCCCCAAGGACCATCTATGTATCTATGCATCTATTTATCCTCTGTCTGGCTTTCTCTCATCATCTTTCCATCCATTCATCTCTCAAGAAGCCTGGGGAAAATAAAATAGAACTTATGGTTTTCTGAAAACCTTATAATGATTGTCATGTCTTTGCACTGTGTGCAGGTATGCTTATAACTCTGTTTAAAAGAGAGGGAGGAAAAGAAAGAGGAGAATGGAGAGAAAACAAGCCTTTCTTTGCACAGATGACAGACCACAAAATTGTAACATTCATGTGGGAAACTTTGGATAACAAAAGCAAGCTCCTTTCCCCAAGACTACAGTCTATTATTTCCTGCCCTTACACCCCCTTCCTTTCAATAACTCATGAATTAGCAATATTTCATAATTTTGATTATATTAACACTCTTTGTGGTTAGCAGTAGAATAGGACTGCCCAAACATACGGACTGGTCAAGGTTTGCTCAAAACATTAGCAAAACATTAGCAAGTCTTGGAAATTTCCTAAAACAAACAAACCTAGTAAGTGATTATGTGGAGGCTCCACAAATGCTAGTTAGGGTGGAATGTGCTAATTCTCCTCGACATACTTGGCTGTGAGTTGTATGCTAGAACAATGAAGTGGCCAGAACACCCATTATCCTGCAGAGTCTTTTCCTAACAACTTGCCTTTCCGGCAATAGAAGGTTGCCTGAAAACCCATCAATCTTAATGTTTTAGCCATTAATGACCATTAACGAAGCCAGAGCTTCCATTGTCTAACTGTGGAAAACTCACTCAAACATTGTTTTCCATTCATAACACCCCTTAAGGGTAAATATCAAGTATAAATATTGCCACTAAACACAGCCAAAATGCGCACAGCCTTCATACCTCCCATTACTCTGTCAGTCTGCTGTTTGACCCTCAGAACTCCTTCTAAGTATCTTCTGCTTCACAAATCTCTGCTCATCAGATAGGTACAGTACAGCCTATCATCCTAAACTCTATTCGTCTGTGATTGCTTGAAGCCTGAGTGTATGTATGAGTGGTTCCATGATTGTTTTTCAATAAAAATAATTTTATGTTACTTCCTGGCTTGGAGTCTCTACATAGGTCAAAGGATCCTGTAGTTACCCGGCCTCTTGCTGCCATATTTGATCTACTTAAAATTCCCCATATTAATATCTTGACATGAGTGGTTTTCCCACAGACCCCACACATTTCAGGTAACACTGTCTCTGTTTCCAGATGGACTAGTGACTTTTTTTTTAAAAAAAATGAAAGACTGTTCTATATTTTAGCAAGAGCTTTTGTGAATATCAATCCACTTCCTCAGTCATTATGCCCGAGAAACTGGATTGATATCCATAAATGCTCACACTAAATATAAATTGGTCTTGAAGGGGCTGCTAGATTCTTGTTTTTCTTCCCCCTACCTCCCAGTTTTTTCCCAACTTCATTTCCAAAAGGAAGCTGCAGCTGACTATGTGCAAAAGGGATCTAGGAGTCCCAGTGGACCACAAGTTGAACATGAGTCAACAGTGTGATGCGGCAGCTAAAAAGGCCAATGCGATTTTGGGCTGTATCAATAGAAGTATAGTGTCTAGATCAAGGGAAGTAATAGTGCCACTCTATTCTGCCTTGGTCAGACCTCACTTAGAATACTGTGTCCAGTTCTAGGCACCACAATTAAAAAAGGATATTGACAAATTGGAGCGTGTCCAGAGAAGGGCAACTAAAATGGTGAAAGGTCTGGAAACGATGCCTTATGAGGAGAGACTTAGGGAGCTGGGTATGTTTAGCCTGGAAAAAAGATGGTTAAGGGATGGTATGATAGCCCTGTTTAAGTATTTGAAGGGGTGTCAAATCGAGGATGGAGCAAGCTTGTTTTCTGCTGCTCCAGAGACTGGAACATGGAGCAATGGATGCAAGCTCCAGGAACAGAGATTCCACCTCAACACTAGGAGGAACTTTTTGACAGTAAGAGCTGTTCAGCAGTGGAACAGACTCCCTCGGAGCATGGTGGGGTCTCCTTCCTTGGAGGTCTTTAAACAGAGGCTGGATGGCCATCTGTCGGGGATGTTTTGATCGTGATTTCCTGCGTGGCAGGGGGTTGGACTGGATGGCCCTCGTGGTCTCTTCCAACTCTGCAATTCTATGATTCTATGATTAAGCAAAGAGAGGAAACTGCCTCAGTGACAGATGCTGTGGGCAGCGGAGCTCCTCCTGATTCCATGGCCTTTCTTCTCTTTTTAGGGGCCATGTTGTATGCCCCACATCCATTAATCTGTCTAAGAGTCCTCAGCTGTAGTGGTGGACCTTATCCCATTGTCAGTGCTGACATAAGGTACGTCACCACTCTGCCCCCACATGCACAAAATAAAGGAGGGTGCAATGGCAGCTCCTCCTTCCCCCTCCCTCACTGAGACACCAGAAAAGGGAAGCAGAGATCAGCTGCCAGGAACACAAGCTGGGTAGGATACACAATTTGCATCAACTCAAGCTGGTCTCCTTCTTTTCTCTGCCTTCTTTCTCTTGGAATTTCCTCAATAATGTAGAAAAGGAGGGAGGAGATGGAGTGGGGTGAAGGTAGAATCATAGAAATGTAGAGTTGGAAGAGACCACAAGGGCCATCCAGTCCAACCCCCTGCCATACAGGAATACACAATCAAAGCATCCCTGACAGATGGGGGGATCAAAGCATCACCATTTTATTCGCCCTTCTTTGGACACTCTCCAATTTGTCCATATCCTTTTTGAATTGTGGTGCCCAGAACTGGACACAGTATTCTAGGTGAGGTCTGACCAAGGCAGAATAGAGTGGCACTATTACTTCCCTTGATCTGGACACTATACTTCTATCAATGCAGCCCAAAATCGCATTGGCCTTTTTAGCTGCCGCATCACACTGTTGACTCATGTTCAACTTGTAGTCTACTAGGACTCCTAGATCCCTTTCGCATGTAGGCTCATTCAGCCAGATCTCCCCCATCCTATATCTATGCATTTCATTTTTTCACCCTAAGTGCAGTACCTTACATTTCCCCATATTGAATTTTATTTTGTTAGCTTTGGCCCAGCTCTCCAGCCTATCCAGGTCATTTTGAATTTTGATCCTGTCCTCTAGGGTATTAGCTACTCCTCCTAATTTGGTGTCATCTGCAAATTTGATAAGTATGCCCCTAATTCCCTCATCTATGTCATTGATAAAGGTGTTGAATAGCACTGGGCCCAGGACCGAACCTTGTGGCACCCCACTGGTCACATCTTTCCAAGACAAAGAGGAGCCACTGCTGAGCACCCTTTGGGTTTGGCCGGTCAACCAATTACAGATCCATTGAATAGTTAACTTGTCTAGTCCACATTTTACAAGCTTGTTTGCAAGAATGTCATGGGGAACCTTGTCAAAGGCCTTACTGAAATAAAGGTATACGATATCCACAGCATTCCCTTCATCTACCAAGCTGGTAATTTTATCAAAAAAAGAGATCAGATTAGTCTGGCATGACTTGTTTCTCTGAAACCCATGTTGACTTTTTGTGATTATGGCATTGCCTTCTAAATGTTGTTCACAGACTCTCTGTTTAATGATCTGCTCTAGAATCTTCCCTGGTATTGATGTCAGAGTAACTGGACGATAATTGTTGGGATCCTCTTTTTTCCCCTTTTTGAAGATGGGGACAACGTTTGCCCTCCTCCAGTCTGCTGGGACTTCTCCTGTTCTCCAGGAGTTCTCAAAGATTATTGCCAATGGCTCTGAGATTATATTTGCCAGCTCTTTTAATACTCTTGGATGCAGTTCATCTGGTCCTGGAGACTTAAGTTCATTTAGTTTAGTGTCCTCTGTTCCATTATCCTCATGTTGGTCCCCCTTTTCCTTTTCTGAAAACACTGAGGCAAAGAAGGTGTTGAGTGATTCTGCCTTTTCTCTGTCCCCTGTTAGCATTTTGCCATCTTCTCCACATAGTGGCCCTACCCTTTTCTTCTTCCTCCTTTTGCTGCGGACATACCCCCAAAAACCCTTTTTATTGTTCTTAACCTCTCTAGCAAGCCTGAGCTCATTCTGCACTTTAGCTTTTCTGACTTTACTCCTACACGTGTTTGAATTCTTCTTTGGTGATTTCCCCCTTTTTCCATTTCCTATACATGTTCCGTTTAAAACTTAACTCCGTTGAAATTTCTTTAGTAATGGTAGGACCAGTCCTGATATAATATGTATTGATTGTGAGGCATAAACAATAATTGTAGCACTTGAAATTTTTTAAAAATGTAGAATCATTTTCACTGCAAGAGTATTATTCTGTAACTTGGTTGATTGTTTTTGTTTCACTAGATAAATGGGCTAATTATATAAATAAAATAAATTTATATATAACTTAAAATGAAGAGGTTGGTATACTGTAAGTCTTTTCAGTTACTGTAGCCAATTTAGTCACTGTAGGGTTTTGCTAGCCACAGAGCCAGGGTGGGGTGGGGAATGCCGCAAATGCAAAGAAGCATCCACTGTGAGACCTGACTTGGATCAAGCTCTAGTGCCTTAAACTCCAGAAGCGTCCCAGATGTTCAATATGGTGTTAGCCTCAATTTTCATCAGTGTAACTGCTGGTTGGATCTGACTCTGAGGTTTTGATAGTACTGTATGGGGAATACATTCTCTCACTTTGTGTCATCTAAAATTCATATCCTTAGCTGTCTACGGAAGGGAATAGCTGAGATACTTGCACTTTGCTATGTTAGCACAATCCTCAAAAACATTTAGCAATACACTGCAGAGTCTGTCTTTGTTCACACTTATTTTTTTGGTCTTGCCGGGCTATGTTTCAGGGTCGTATTGATTTCCTTCTGTCTGGGGGTTGATTAATGTTCCAGGAAGGCGGCAGGTGCATTAGGGCAGCACTGAATAGAAATATCAGTATGTTTTCTCAGGACAAATATGTCTGCATTTCTTTTTTTCTTCTTTACTTTTTTAAAAAATAAAAAACCATAATATACATGCGCAATAAACTTTGATACAGACTGGTCATCATGATGCTTGATATGCCCTTTCTACACCTGTTATTAAAGGGAGAATGAGAAGCCAGCACTACTAGCTAATAAAAGTCTGCCCTTTTGGCATGGGAATTAATAGCCTCTTTCTTTAAAAAAAAAATACAAGAAAAGAAAGATTTCAGGTCCAGGTGAAGCATTTCCACCTTATAAACTTACTGCATGAAATGAGCGTTCCTCAGTAATTGGTTGTAGTGCATAGAAGGTCCTTACTCATTTATATGTAACATGAGAAGAGCAGCAAGTTTGAAAAGTCTTCTCAGGAGAAACGTTTTTCATCCCCATCATATTACCAAAGCTTTAGAAACTACTTGAGAGCTTAATGTGTGCACTTACTTCCCCTCCCCAATCACTGTGCGGTTTTCCCTTATTTTTAACAGCTTGTTTTTAACTTTCCCTTAGTCCATCTCCCACATTTCTTACCCATTTAAGCTGAGATGCTTTAAAAAAAATAATACCATTTCAGTAATACAGTGTACTGTGAGCATTTCTGAGTCAGCACACTGATCCAACCTACTGGGATCCAGAAAAATCACATCTACTTAATATGATGGGAAACTCTCCAGTCCACTTGAGGAGCATGAAATGATCTCTTAAGAATAAACTGCTGCTCACAGAGAGCTTTTTGTCAGAATAGATTCCACATCATTTTACAAAGTGTCAGTGTGACAGTGAGAAATATGGAGCTATATTTTCCTCTGCCCATCACTGGCAATGTAAGAGATGCATAATCTGTCCATAAATCAGACAAACTCATATGGCTTTCTTGAGCGCTGCTGTATTTCCCCCATCTTTAAAACTGCTAAGAGAGCCTCTTAAGGCATGATGAATTTCCTCCATGTAAAAAACCACAGGTAATCTACATATTTAGCAGTCATTTTAATCTGGAAGTATAGGGTCAAATCCAAACTTAGTCATATTTAGAGAAGACCTACCAGAATCAAAGGGGGGGGGTTAAGTTAATTGTGTTACTTGGTCCCTTGATCCCAATGGTACCACTCCAAGCAGGGCCATCCCAATGTATTTTGTTCCCTAGAAAGAAGGACAAAGTGATGCCTCCCTCCAGTTCAATTGATGATGGGAACCCTTTTTGAATTTTACTTCAACAGCAATGATGTGACAATTGGCCTCCACTGGATCTGAGGACAAGACATTAATTTAGGGGTTGTTAGCATGCCCTACTATCCCTCCCCATGAGTTTCCATAACTGGACATATTGGACACTTTTCAGAGTCATGTTGGCTGTAAGATTAGGCCAACTGGAGGGCAGTCAAAGGTCACAATGACCTGAGACCTGTCTAGAAATATGGTGGGAAATCCCAAATTAGGATTATGTTGAAATCTCCCATAATGGGTTTATGCTAACAACCCAGTTGTTTTCAATCATGTAACCAAGTGATCTTTCCTCAATCCCTACTCTACAAAAATCTCTCCTCGTACACCCCTCCTGTCCAACTTTACGAGGTTGTCACAAGACTGTCAGTGTTTTAGTACTAAAACAATCAGTTGAGGTTCAGTTTCTTTTGTCTATCCTGTGGGAAAGTCATCCAGGCTTTGTTATAACCAGCACACCACTCCAAGGCACAGAATAGGTTGTAAATATCATAGCTCCAGCCCTCGCTAAGTGTGTTACAGCCAAGGTGTGATAAGTCTGGGCCTTGTCATTCTCCTTTTTTGCTATGCCACCTTCAGTTGCCAGTCTGAGTATCTTCGCTGCATAGAACTCTCTTCTCCTTGAGACTGGTAACTATCATTCTATCTTCCCAGACCCCTCTCTCTATCTAACCTTTCTGCCACACTCTGCTATAGCCTTGTATGGTCCATAAGAACATATGTTGTGTATGTTAGTTTACTTTGTTTTATTCTAATAAAATACTTTATTTTACTTTAACTGGAGCTTCCCTCTACAATTAATACTGGTATACATAGCTGGAAAGATCCCTGAAGTTACCCTCTTCTTGCAGGCTTCCTATCTGAGCTAATAATTCCTCCAAATATTAAAGGACATTTTGGTATCACAGGTGGGACTCTAACGTACCCACCCCACCTCTTACGTTAACAGGGTGCAGAAAAAAGGCACACACAGTACTGTTTTCCAGTTGAGGGAAACAGGAAGGCAGCACAGGCAAAATATCCAGAGGGCTGCTTCACCCACAGTATCTTCTGCTTAAGACTGTTACTTCACATTGACTAATGGAAGGACCAACCTTGATTCTAAGCATAACGGATTCTGGAGCAAGTGATGAAAGGGAAGACCCTCATAACAGTTCCTAATGTGACACTCTTAGGAGAGTCAAAAACTGCAGGTGGCAGTGTTGAATGATCTATACATTTCTACCATCTACATATTTTCATTTCCATCAGGATTGGGTGTTTTGTAGTGCTAATGAGTTTTGCCCACTCAAGACTAAGCCATCCCCTAATACTTTATATTTCAGCAGAGATAGCTTGCATCTACACATTGCTGGGGAAAAAAATAATTTCCTTTCCAGCTACTTTGGAGAGTGCTGCTAAATTCTGTGGGAACATGAGAGTCCATGGTGTGGCATATGATGTCATAGTCCCTGCTCATCTAAGGCCCTGTGAGCTTTAGAATTCCTGCACCACTGATCTGGAAATCTACACATGTTCTCCTTTTGATGGTGTGCCAGGGACATTCTGATTTGCTTTCATAAAAGTTGTTTTTACCTTGCAACAGGTTGTTTGCTTAGGAGTAAAGAGGACATGCTATTGGAATTCTGTCTCCGAGTAATCCTGCCCCAGTGTGCTGAAAGTTAAGTGAAAATTTTTCGGAGGTCATGTCATACACTATGTTCTCCTTCCATTTTATTTTGACTCATACTGTCAGGATCCAGGGTGTGGGTGTAGTGTCTTAGAGTCGAGACTCCGGGGTTGGGGCCAGTGGGGAGACGGAGAACTAGAACCCAAAGGTTGGGGAAAAAGCAGGTCCTGAAGGAAGGGGCCAGGTCAGGGGCATGGAAGACAGAGTCCAGAGTCCAGGTAGGATCAAAGACAAGCCAAAGTCCAAAAACATACCAAGGTCAAACATGTATCAGGAGTCCAGAGGGCCAGAGGTAAAAGCAGGTCCAGGAAGGGAGTGCTGGGTCGGGTACATGGGAGACAGAGTCCAAAGAAGCCAGAGTCCAAATATAAGTCAAGGTCAAACACATACCAGATACCCAGGGGCCAGAGGCAGGTCCAAGCAGCAAGCAAAGGTACAAATATAAGTAGCAGGTCAGGGCAAGGGTGCAAAGAGCAGCTATAGACAGCACAGAAGATCATGTTGTTGTGGTAAACGCTGAGTGGAGAAGAACAGCTTACTTATCGTAACTATAGTCCTTCGAGTGGTCTTCTGTGAATTCGCACAATGGGTTAATCCTGCACCTGTGCAGAGCACTTTGGAAACTTCTAGAAGCCTCAATTCAAACTTTTGGGTGGTGGCTCTCCCCTCCCCCCTGGCCTATATAAGCCCCACCTCACTAACTGCTCAGTTCCTTATAGCTGTGTATTAAAAAAGTATGCGAGTGGCAGGACACCAGATGTGGGGGCAGGTTTGTGTGAATTCACAGAAGACCACTCGAAGAACTATAGTTACAGTAAGTAACCCATTCTTCTTCTTCATGGTCTCTGTGAATGCACACAATGGGTAAACTAGCAAGCTCAGGCGTCCGGACGGCAGGGGATTCCAAACCAATAAAGACAAGACAACAACATGGGATAAACTAAGAAGCTATATTAAAAACTATAATAAGAGTAGTGCTTCAGTCACAGGAGGGTGGCTGCAGCAGTACTGCCTGGCAAGGGCTGAGCCACTATTTTTAGAGGAATCAATCTTATAGTTTTTCACAAAAATGAGTGGCATTGCCCATGTGGCTGCTCTGCAAATGTCCAGTAGCAGTACACCACTTAGGAATGCAGCTGAGGTAGCTGTTCCTCTAGTAGAGTGACTCCTTATGGAGGAGGGCAAGGGCTTTCCCACTATCTCGTAGACACAACCCACTTAGAGAACCATTGAGATGAGACTGCCAGCCCTTTTGGAGGGCCAGAATAGCAGACAAACAGTTTGTTGAAGCACCAGAACACCACCATTTTTGCCAGGTAAAGTTCCAGTGCCGCCCGGACATCAAGCAGGTGGTGAGTGTGGTGCCATTTGGCGTGGGTAAGGCATCAAAGGATGGCAGAACTATATCCTGTTTAAGGTGAACAGACGAAACCACCTTGGGCAAAAACACCACATCTAGCTGAAGTATGACCTATGGAACTGGGTATAGGGGGCATAGCCCTGAGTGTGCACAGTTCACTTGCTTGCCTCGTGGAGGTGATGGCAACCAGGAAGGCAGTCTTAAAGGACAGAAGGTGCGCATCTACTGAGTCCATAGGTTCAAAGGGGGGGGGGTCAACATGAATATTGGGAGGTGCCATGAGACCACAGGTCCAGCCACTGGCAGATGTAAATTTTTTTAACCTTGCAGGAGGTGATGGACAAAGGGGTCCGTAAAGCAAGACTGTATCCCCAGTCATTGGAAGTTCAAGGATGCTGCCACTACATAGCTCCTTACAGAAGAAAGGGAGAGTCCTTTCACTGAAAGAGATGCCAAGAAGTCAAGGAGGAGTGTTACCGATGCTGTGCTGGGGGAAATGACCCTGTTGTGGAGAAAGTCGCAGAACTTCTGCCACATATATGGGTAGGACTTCTGGGTGAAAGGGCGTTGGGCCACCAGTATGATGGACTTTGCTGAATCCGATAAGTTTATTATTGACCGATGAGCCATGCTGTTGGGTTGATTGTTTCCAAGTTGGGGTAGAAAACACAGTCATTCTGTAGACATAGGATGTCCCGTCGTAGAGGGAAATGGCAAAATCGCCTTTGGGAGAGAAGGAAAAGTGGGGAGAACCAAGGTTGTCTGGGCAACCAAGACGTTATCTGTATGCATCTCGACTTGTTGTACCTCATCTTTGCTCTAACTCTGGAGAGTAGTAGAAAGGGAGAGAAGGTGTAGAGTAGGGTTCCTGTCCATTTGAACAGGAAGGCGTCTCCCAGGTTCCTCTGTGATGAGGTTTGCCTCGAGCAGTACAGATGGCATTTGGCATGCTGCTGTGTCACAAAGAGGTCTATTGTAGGTGTACCCCATTCCGTGAAGAGGGTCATCAGGACATCCACTGCTATGGACCACTCATGGCTATTGCCCTTGGCTTGGCTCAACGAATCTGTGACCTCATTCTGGTTCCTTGCCAGGTGTATAGCCACGAGAGATATCCTCCTCTGCACACACCAGTTCCATATCTGCATTGTGAGATCTAGGAGCTAGTTGATGTAAAAGACTGTGGTGGTCTTGTCTGATATGACCTGAACCAATCTTCCCTGAAGTGATTATTCAAATGCTTTCAGAGCTTTGAACACTGCTAGAAGCTCCAGGGCATTGATGTGGAGCTTGCTCTCCTTCAATGACCAGAGGCCATGGACATTCAAACTGTGGGAGTGTGCATCCCACCCAGTTGTGGAGGCATCTGTCATCAGGGACCTGGAGGGATGTGGAGTTGCAAAAGACAGACCCTGTCTCATGTTTCCTGCTTGAGTACACCATTCCAGCATTGCAAGTATGGGGTGAGGTATGGACAGAAACTTGAATGGGTTGTCTTTTATCGGGCTGAATGCCCAGAGGAAACACGCCTGAGCTGTCACATCCGTACTCTGGTGAGTGGGGTCATGGCCATGGTGGATGCCATGTGTCCCAGGATACACTGAATGAAATGGGCCGTTACTCTCCTCTGGGTAATACAATGGCACAAAATGCTCTGCAGAACATTGAATCTGTGTTCCGGGAGGAAGACTCTGCCCTGACTAGAGTTCAGTTGAGCCCCAATGAACTTTCCAAGCTGAGAGGATTCCAGATGAGATTTGTCTAGGCTGACTAGCAGACCTAGATCCTCTAGCAGAGAAACTGTCAATGTAACATCTTTGGTGACTTTCTCCCTGGATGGTCAGCCAGTCATCCAGGTACTGAAAGATCACTACCCCTTTTGTGCGGAGGTGAGCTGTACAAAGGCCGAATGGGAGGGCTGTGAAGTGATACATACTGGAACTGGCCACACATGCCAGGAGTCGCCTGTGTGGTTGAGCTATTGAGATGTGGAAGTATGCATCGCAAAGGTTGATTGTCATGAACCAGTCTCCCACCTGGAGGAATGGGAGGATGGAAGAAAGGGTGAACATTCTGAACCGCTTGGGTATAATATAGCGGTTTACGCCTTGAAGGTCCAGAATAGGGCGTAGTCCACCATCTTTCTTGCTTACTAAAAAGTAGCAGGAGAAGAAAGAGTCCCTTCATTGGCACCAGGTGACCTTCTCTATAGCCCCTTTTCTGAGCAGAGTCTTTACCTCTTCTCTGAGGTGCAAAGAGGGGAGCATAGACTTGAACACCCCCATAGGGGGAAGACTGTCAGATTCTATAAAGTATCCTTTGAGGATAATACTGAGGATCCATGAAGCTGATGTTATCTGGCACCATTGGTGGAAAATAGCAAGAAGCCCATCTGCGGGAGCTCGGGTTGTGGGCATGGAAGGGGTCAGGTAGTAAAACCCACTGCTTAGAACAGTCGGGATTCTTCTTCTGGAACTGAGACTTGGATTTTGAGGTTGTTGGGAACTTCTTCTGGTACTATGGATAAGCCTGAGTGGCATGCTGAGAATGCATCATCGAAGGACTGCATCTCCTACGAAAAGTTGGAGGGAACTGTTTGGCATAGAAGCACGATTGGGATGCTTGGCTTGGTAGCAGAATGTCAAAACATTTCACAGTTGTCCTCATCTTATGAATATGCTCCAGCTTTGTGTTGGTTTCCGCATGAAAGAGGCCAGCCTCATCAAAGGGAAGATCTTCAATTACCGACCAACCTATAGAGGAGAAGCCAGATGAACACAGCCACGCATGCCTACAGACTGCAATGGTGCTTACTAGAACTTTCCCAGCACAGTCTGACATGTGTTTAGCTGATTGCCATTCATAGTTGGCTAGGGCAAGACCGTCATCTCTCATGTTATGCACCAGATCTAGAACCTGCTGGGGAACTTTGTGTAAGTATAGGGAGCTAATGTCCCAAAGGTGCCTCTGATATGCTCCCATACAAACACTGTAATTTGCAATTTTGGTAAGTAGTCAAGCCGAGGAGTAGAACTTATGGCCAATGGCACCCAACTTTTTCCCTTTGTGATCCATGGGAGAAGAGTGGACCCTATGCGATGTGTGCATCTGGGCCACGTCAACAATTATAGAATTTGGCTTCAGATGTGAGGCTAACCATGGAGCCACATTCTCAGACACCCAATAAAGATGTTCCAATCTCTTGGAAGTAGGGGGAACAGAAGACAGAGTAGCCCAAGCTACCTTGACAATCTGCATTAAAATGGGTGAGATATGGATATGGGGCAATGGAGGGGCTTGCCTCTGGAGATCATGGAAACTGGGGTCATCCACGTGGACATCCGGCTGGGTGATATCCAGGACAAGCGACGCTGCCATGCAGTTCACTACATCCACAAACGCACAAACATCATCCATAGGAGACATGAGATCAGCCTGGGAACCTTTGACATGAGGACATGGCTTCGGGGATCATGGAAAATGAGGTCATCCATGTGGACATCCAGCTGGGTGATAGTCAGCCAAGCGACGCTGCCATACAGTTCACTACATCTGCAAATGTACAAACATCGTCCATAGGAGACAGGGGATCAGCCTGAGTACCTTTGCTATGAGGAGACGGCTTTGGAGATGGTGCCTCAGAATGTAAGTCATGTAACCCATGATTCGAGGTCCCAGAAAGCGGTGGTGGTATAAGCGGTCTAGGCTGCCCCACCTTGTCCTGAGTTGCTGCCTTATGAGGGTCGGTGGGCTTCAGAGAAGTTGGCTGATGAGGTGACTGAGAGGCTCAGTGAGGTGTCTGCGGGGACCGCAGAGAAAGTCGACGTGGAGCCAGTTTCAATAGGGACCTGGACCTCCATCGTCCATCCCATCCCTGGGTAGGTGAGCTGGCATGATCTGGCTGGTGTACCTTGGGTGCCGGTATCGAGGCTCATCTAGTGACCTATGGTATCATCTTCTATCCCATCCATCTCAGGGATAGCGTTGTGAGAGGTCGTGCTGGTACCGTCTCCCATACAGTCTTGGCAAGGGCTCATCAAAGTAGTGGTACCTTGGGTCTGACTCCTAGTAGTAGTGATTGGAGTGAAACCCTCTAAATGGAGGAACTTAGTAGCAGTACTGCTCATATCTGTCCCAGGGCCAATCATCTTCAAAGCAGGGGTATTCATAGTCCGTGTGCTGTGAACTGCAAGACTCCAAGCGAGAAGGACACAGGCGTAGGCAAGGCAAGGGAGACCTGGAGTCAGAGCTGGACCGCCTCGGTACCGGTGATATGGAACACAGCCTCGGAGACAATGACTTTGTTTTGTCAGGTACCACCTTCAGTGGGGGCTGACGTAGGGAACTGCCTCCTGAGTGGGACTGTGAACTGGGCTGTGGCATCAACAGAGAGCAGGACCAGCGATGTTGATCAGAGGTTGAGTGGGACCGTGGCCTCTCCTATCTCTGCGAGAGTAACTGAGAGCGGGATCATAAACAGGACCGTGAGTGAGACCGTGAATGGGATCGTCAGGGCTGCCGGTGAACTTCTGAGTGGGACCGGGACCAAATGTGGGACTGGGAACAGGGCCAGTCAAGATGCTGTGCCATGAAATCCAGAGCTGGTGGTGACTTCAAGAGTGATACTCTGACAATCCTGATACCAGGAGAGGAACCATCTGCTGCATTGTCTGACACATAACCCAGCTCAGCCTCGCGGTACTGCTCTGGTGATGGTATCGACAACCACCTCTTCGCTGGAGGCGATACTGGAGAAGCTCTATCCACATCAGTCTTGGCCCTCTTCATCTTAGGATCTCATGGCTGTCAATATGGCTTTTTGGGCCGCTTCCTCTCTCTAGACCGTCCCCTTCGAGGGGATCCTTTACTCTCACTGGCCTTGGCCTTCTTGGATGAAGGCTCCTTCCCAACTCCTCCTGTTGCCCAGATCCCAGTACCTTGCCTGATGGTACTGTCTTTTGGTCACTCTTCAATGTCCCGGTATCACTGGAGCGGGACTTAATGGTACCATTGTCTCGAGCCCGAGTAGACATCAGGTTGGGCTTTACAGTGTCTTTGGAGGAGGATGGTACTGCAGTGGAACCTTTTTTGGTAGGTTCCTTGGGTGACTTTGAAGTGGTCTGAAGTGGGATGAAGCAGACAGGGTCTGATCATAAAGGAGGGCCTTGAGTCTTTTATCCCAGTTTCTCCTGGCTTAGGGAGTGAAGGCCTTGCAGTGCCTACATGTTTTTACATCATGGAATTCTCCCAGGAAAAGCAGGCATTTAGAATGACCATCAGATTCAGTCATTTTTGCTGAGCACTGGGAGCAGGACTTAAAGAAGCCTACACCAGACATTTTCCAAGTGGGGAAACTGAAGACAAGCACAGTACCATGTGGAGTCCAAAGGTCAAACCCAAGTCAGTCCAGTCCAAAGTAGCCAAATCCAAGACAGCAAACAAAGAAAAATCCAAATTCCACTCCAAAGGTCAGTAAAGTTATAAAGATGAGTCAAAATAGAACAATGGAAGTCTGAGGTTTCCTTGAGTGTTCCTTCAGTGCTGCTCACATGGCGGAAAAAAGGGAACTGAGCAATTGTTGAGAGGTGGGGGCTTATATAGGCCAGGGGTGAGGGGGGAGGAGCTACCACCCAAAAGTTTAAATTGATGTTTCTAGAAGTTTCTGAAGTGTTCTGTGCAGGCACAGGATTAACCCATTGTGTTTATTCACAGAGACCATGAAGAAGAATGCTGGTCTTAAATAGCAGTTCCTTTTTCTGCTCCAGGTGTGCTTCATGTGTGCAGCCAGCTGTGCTTCACAGCTTGGCCCTGGTTCCTTCAAGACTTCCACAACCAGGGCCTAGTCCTGCACAGAGCCAGCTTTAGCAGCCAGGGGCCCAGTCCTGCAGATCCTGACACATTTATTTTAATTCCTTTCTAAGAAAAGAACTAATATCATGAATAGACTTTGGAAAAGTTCTTTTTTTTTTTTAACTACCATTCACCAGGGTCCCTCAGGCATTAGGACCAGTGGTACTTTTCCAAATTCTACACACATATGACAATTATTTGGATATCCAAGAGTTATGTTTTGGTGGGTAGATTAATATAATATTTCCAGAAGAATCTATTTAAAAATTCTACTAAAAATTGAGGCAGCAACTGAACAATATATTCCATAGTGAATTACTGGAGACAATAGCTCTTCAGTGCTTCTTCATATTTTGAATATTAGACAAAGAAGAAGCCTGTTACATTATGGTAGTTGAAATATACAGTGGAAATTTATAGTGCTCTGTTGAGTGAATTCTTTAGAAAAGTAATCATTTACAGAAAGCAACTTAATTTGCAGTTTCATACTAGCACATCATACATTCATAAAAATTAAACCTGTCTACCACCCCTCTGTTTCCCTATGAAAAATTGCTCAGTTTTAAATAAAAAGTCATAAAAAATGCATTTCTTTCATTTCTTGAAGTAATCATCTCTGACACTCAGTGACATAAATCTTTTCTCCATTTTCCCCCTTCTTCTAGAAAAATCTAATGTTTTTAAAGGTGGTGATTGGAACTGTGGGAAGTACCCTCTATTCCCTTTGTTAAGACCCTAATATTATAGCTGAATTCATATTGTTTGGCTCTTTTATGCATCTGGAACAATGGAAAAAACTTTGCCTAATTTACCTGGAACAAGCATCATCAGGAAGCAAAAGCTTCTTTGTGCACCAAAGTGTGCTAAAAGCCCACTCAAGCAAGAGTAATGTCAGTAAAGTTGTTTAATTACAGCATATGTCCAAGCTCTTGGCTGGAGGCAAACATGCATAATTTAATATTAAACTACTGATGATAATATTATTATCCAAGGTGACAGTGATGATATTTAAAGCCCTATATGGCAATGAACCTTGATACTTGAAGGAATGGTTCTCCTCATATATCCCTGCCTGAGAACTGACATCTAGAGTTGCCCTCTTCTGTAACCAACTATTGAGAATGTTACACTGTGGGAGGATGTAGAAGGGCCTTCTCCACTGCTGCACTCTGGATGTGAAATGCCCTTCCCTGGAAGGTCTAGTTGCCACTGACGCTGGATGCATGGCTGAAGTTAAAGCATGGCTTTTTAAATCAGAGTAGTTTAATTATATTTTAACTTTTGTGCCGAGAATTTTTGACTGCATTGTGTTTTTAAAAGTGCATACGCCACCTTGGGTCCTGTACTAGGAAAAATATGGCATTTTTAATAAATAAATAAATGCATTCATCAACTCATCATCATCATTTATTTATTTAGCGCCATTCATGTTCATGGAACTTTACAAGTGAAACAACTGGAAACAATCGGTGTTTCTACTGTTTAAATCTAATACACACACACAGAAGGAAGGAAGGAATAATAAATCTAAAACTATACAATACAATTATAGAACAAATTAACCAGCTAAAACACACACACAAATGCAACATAATACAAAGCAAACTGAGCAGTGCATGCAATCAAAACATACAAGATTCTAAAACAATATTGCTCAGGTGCACACTGCTGGTATATGGTTTTAAACTGTTAATTTGTTTTGACTTTTAATTTTTTTAATAGAATGTTTAAATTAATCCCACTGTCTTAAATTTTTAAACTTCTCTAAGTTACCTTAAACTGACTGTACAATGGCCTGAGATCTTGTGATATAGGGTGGGATACAAATATTTTGCTAAAAATAAATGCATGCAATCCATTGCCAGGAATACCATTCTAATATTTTGAGGAACATAGATCTATCTTCCTCAGATCAGAATTCTATTTTAAGTGTGATTAGGTGTATTTAACACACACCCACAACACATGCATCGCATCCCTGTAATATAAGCAGGTAGCGGCTGTAGAATGCATTAATGAAACCACCACACAGGCAGGGTCAATTCATGGGTCTTTCCTCCCCGAGAATCTCCTGATCAGGTTATAAAGTAATGAATGGCTGGGAAAAATTCATGCAATCAATTTTAGCTATATGGCTCTAGCACGGAGATGTATGTCACAAGAACATGAAACCAACTGGTGTGTGGTGCAGATGAGTAAGTTTAGATCTTAGACTAGAGTGAGAGATCTCAGAACAAATGTCCTTCCTGTGCAGGACAGGTGGCCACATAGATTGTGAGATTGCCATCTGTCAGGGATGCTTTGATCAAGATTTCCTGCGTGGCAGGGAGTTGGACTGGATGGCCCTCGTGGTCTCTTCCAACTCTGCAATTCTATGATTCTATGATTCTATAAGCATCCAGAAGCTCACTTTCGGTTTTGATAAATAGGCATTTTTTTAAAATATTAGGCAATGAAGAGGGGTATTTTAAAAGATGAACTGACACTCCTGGGGATTTCCAGGGAACACAACTAACCATTATTTTTGGCCAGAAGAAAGATAGTTATAGGGTCTTGAAGGGCTGAGAGTCATAGAAATAGCATTGTAGTGTTACACTGCCCCTCCTGAACTAGACTTAATGGTCTTACACTAGGAATGTAATTATTTGCTAATTTTCTTCTTGAAGGAAGCAACAAGGAATTTTTGTAATTTGCAACTTGGTGGGAGAGAATCTTCAAATGCTGCAATTTTTTGAAATCTGTTCACAGTACAGGACATATTCTGGGCAAAATTCACTGGTATTTTTATGCAGAAAATATTGTCTGTGCAGAAAATATTTCTGCAGACAAATACTGTTTTATGCACAGAAAATACAATTTCTTGTGCAGAAAATGCCATTGTTAGGGTTGTTATTGCATGTGGGTTTTTTGTGCAGATTACTATTGTGTGTGGGGGGGAGCCACATGTGATTTTTGCATGGAGTAAGTCCCAAATGGCAATGATTTTCACCTGTCTGACAATACAGTACAACAGCAGGAACAAACAACAACAACAACATGCTACTTCCCAACTGTTGTAGGGAGGGTCCCCTGTTTTCAGACAAACATGAAGAACTGTCAAGTAGCAAACAAACTGAAATAATCTCACAGTTCCAAGAGGCTTGTCCAAAAGCACCATCAAAGTCAGTTCAAGACTCAGGAATCTGGCAGACAGCAAGGTCAGACAGTCTGCAGGGTCAAGGAGTCCAGGTAGACAGCAAGCAAGAGGTCCAAAGCACAAAGCTAGAGACCAACAAAACACACACATTGCTGCTGGCATCAGGCTACTGCCCTCTGCCCTCCTTAAAAAGGCTGGAGCCAGCTGGCTCTCATTCATGGCTTGATGAGCTCCTGATGTGCTTGGGTTTGCTTGTCCTCCTTCAAGGCTTCTGTTCACCAGGAGAAGCTGACTCCTGGCCCATGACACTAACCCTGATAAAAAGAAATACTCTTCAGCATGCACCATTTTACATTTTTGTTTCCCTTAAATCATAGCATTACCATGACGAAAGGACGAAACTATAGCTGGATTCTTCTACCCTTCTGCTAAACACATTTGTTGGGGCAGGGGGAATTGTCTTAATAAGAGGAGCATCTGAAACCAAGACTATGCCATATTCATGTCCTTTGACTATTAAATGAGGAGGAGAAGGAAGAGAAGGAATGGATGCTGCAATGAGCAACATTATCAGTCCTGTTATACCCATGCTGGCCCAGTTGCTGGCCTAGGTAGCTGCTCCATCACCTGCTGATCTCTGGGTAGTGATTGGAAAGGGTTCTTGGGACCTAAGATCTGCCCTGTGTGCACCATTGACCATACGGAAACAGCTCTCACACTGCTGTGAGCAAGAAGGAAGACCATCTTAGCAAAAGGAAATTCTCTGAAGATGCCAGCCACAGATTCTGGTGAAATGTCAGGAATAAACCCTTCCAGAACACAGCCTCACAGCCTGGGGGAAAAAAAAAACCATGGAAAACCTATGGATGCCGGCCATGAAAGTCTTTGACTTCACAATTCTTTACATGTTAGACAAGTTAATACAGCCAACATTCTCACCTGCTTTCCAGTCTGAAAGGGCAGGTTGGCATGTGGCAGCTACTCACAAGTTGGCAGCACAAGTAGACATGGTGTACAAATGTAATCAAGAAAAGGTTAGTGACAGATTAAGTGAGTTTAAGGCCTGCAACAGAGGGGGCTTTTCAGCTTGTTTGTTTTTACTATAAGGACTGCATTTTAACCAATAAAAACAGAAATAAAAGTTATCCATATGTTTCTTCCAATTAGTATTGTCAGCCAAACCTTTTTAAAATTTCCATTAAAGAAAAGATAGCTGCTATACATTCCACCAATGAGCAAAACTGCTTTCAACAGCATGGTAAAAAGTCCACAAATTTGCTTTGCCTTTTGCCTTTTGTCTTTTTTTTTTTTTTTGCCTTTCTTTGGGGTTTCTACAATTTTATTTCACTTGTGTTTTTGTTTTTGTTTTTTTGTTTTTTGAGACTGCAAGATTTTGTATAGACATTTTACCATCATGCATAACAACTGAGGGGAGGAAAAGTCACAGTGTCCTACTTCAACCTTTGTAAATTCAAATGAAGGTGAAGGCTATGATCCTGTGATGCATAGGCAGGCCACTTATAGCCTAATGGAGGCAGCATGCCTTAAGCCTCCTGGCTGTCAGATAGTAGTTGCACTTTCTTGTAGGTTTCGGAAAACTTGGCAGATTGAAAAAGTCATGCCTCATTTAGCTATTTTCCTGGAAAATAATACAAACGAGATTTTCAATGAAGTGAATTGTTTATAGAAAGTGAAGGACTGACAATTTTGGAGGCCTAAGCTATTGGGTTTTCTGGTGAAAGAACAACAGAGAAAGGAGCTGCATATATTTACCCTAGCACTATGTGCCATATTCTTTATTTTTATAAACAAAAATTAGATCCAGTTACTAGCCTTGTGTTAGATTATTAGAATATCATCTCTGCACAATGGTTGGATCTATTTCCTTGGCCATTAACAGCTGTCAGATCATGGCACCAGTGAGAATTATATTTTATACTTAAATATCTATATCCACACCCTATCTGTGTGTATTTCACATATACACACACATATTAGATGCATAAGGTTTCTGCCTTCATGTAGACTGCTATAAAAGAAAATAAGGATTCCTTTCACAAAGCTTATTGAAAAGTGAAGTAGTGAAATTTCATGTGGCATTTTGGGTACAATTATGCCTCAGTCAATGGAAACCTACTTGTTTGTACTGAACCCTGGAGGACACAAATGTAAATATAAATAAATAAATCCCAATTAAATTGCATCCAGCATCTCAGTATTGAACTCCTCCATGTTGTGCTGCAGATAATAGCCTCAACTGTATAAACATGTAAGTTTATGCACACACCCCAAATAAATAATCAATGCTTGTCACTAACAATTGCCTTAGGTTTTGTAACAGATGCTACTATAATCGAGAACTCTTTATCCATTTTCATTAAGCATTCTGGAATGCAGGCCTCCTAACACGAATGGGGAAAGAAATTGGGATTCCGGGTTCAGTATGTTACTTTACTTCTGCATTTTACTGATCTATGGCTTGTCTCTTAGTGTTTACAAATTTCACTTGTCTCATATGTCTTCTACTAAAACAAACAAACCAAAAATACTACTGTACAGCGCAAATTACTTAGAGGATGTTGCCTCCAGAATCTCTTCTATAATATATACATTTGGTTCAAAAGAAGAAAGAAAACATAAACTCCATTTTTCTTGAGAACAAATATACAAGAAGCATTTGCCTTATTTTTCTAGTCCGTCATCTGGATTTGGCCCACAGTGAATTACAACATGGAATAGTCAGTTAGGTTATTGTAGTAAAACATTGTGTGGATATAAGCCCCAAGCTAGAAGTCTGCAAAGCTATGATGCTTAAATTTGGAGGCAAACAACAGCTTTTCCATTTACTTCATTTTGTGCTAGCTAATTCTCAGTGAGCATGCAAGTGTTAGGGATGGAAAGAACACTAAAAAAAAATAATACTCTAAATATGGTTGAGAAACCAGTTTCTCAAGTGCTGCGAATCTGCAAATCCTAGCTTGGGTGAGAATATTCAGATTGGGGTATATTCTGTTGAAAAATGTGTGTGGTTGGGTTTTCTAGGAAAATGGCATTTTTGTGTGTGTAGAAAACAAGTACCCTGCTCACAAAAAGACCAATAAATTTACCACTAGTCAAAATTTAAAAGAAAATTACTTGAAACTAGCCCACAGATGGTATTATACTCCATCAAGAATTAGCAAAATAACAAAGGAGATTTTCAGACACGGCAAAAACCATGTCAGAAGATTGCTAGTAGAACAGTATCAGACAATGACATCCACCAGCATCCCGGGGGCATACATGGGCATGAGTAAGGCATCCCTTTTTATTGACAACTTGTCCCTCTCAATGAAAAAGGGAAGCCTCATCCATGGCAGCTCTATGCCCTAGGAACAGCTGAAGGTTGCGTGTGTCTGGTATTGTTGCCTTTTCTGTTCTCCTAGTGATCTTCTGATGTGTTTGGGAAGCATTTTTTGCCATGTTCCTCCATGTCTGATAATGTCCAAAAATCAGAAAGTATTAAATGTTGGAAGTGCCAAAATGCTTTAGGTTCACTATACCATGTGGTGGAGCTGTGATTTGATTAAAAGATATGGGGGAGGGGTTCATATGACCATCAAGAAGATTCTTCATATACAATTCCCCATAAAACCAGAACTTTACATCTTAATATGACTAACATACTGGAAAGAAATGATGAAAACCTATACAGGAAAATTTTGTATTGTCACAGCAGCAAGGTTGGTACTAGCACAAAAATGGAAATCCAAAGAAACCTCTACGGTAAATGAATTGTTGATGAAATTAACTGATATGATTGAGTTAGGACAATTTAACCTCTAAGATGCATGCCAAGCCCTCAAATCAAATAGAAACAGATTGGCTACCAGTGATTAATTATTGGAAAGAAATATGGGAGATTGATGGAATTTTCTTTTAGATATTTTTAGAACTAAGTTTGTATTTAAATAGAGACAGCTATCTTTTATATGACTTTATATAGTTACGAATGAGTGAGTGGAGCAACCAACTACAGAATTTAGGTTTAAACAGAAGTCAAGAAGAGTTGTAGGTTTAGATATTATACTATTTAGGATACATGAATGGAAGTCAATAAGGAAGATTCAGCAAAATAATATGGTTATATTGGAAATGTCATTTTCTTCTTACAAATATTTAAATAGAGATTGTAATATGAACTGAAGCAACATGCACTTTTTTGCAAAGATAATTTTATTCTCATATATATTTGTGTGTGCGAGAGATAGAGAGAATAAAAGAAAAGAAAAAAGTATTTTGTATGGAAATAGCCTTGAGCGACTCACTGTGCATTGCAGTTGCACTCTGGAGTGGGAGAAGTATGCTGGCAGTCCCCTCATGGTGGAGAACCAGCTTCTTCTTCCCAGAAACCTCTGTCCCTCTGCTGCCCTCTGGGAATGAGCAGGAAGCTTCAGCCAATGAGTTCAAACTTTGATTTGAAGTCATTGACTGAGGAATCCAGCCCGGATAAACTGCCTGCAGTTTTCACTCTGGTTAGATACCGGGATATACATTTCCCAGTTCCCTCACCTGCTTGTCAATTCCTCTTAGACCTTTGACCCACCCATCGTTCCTCTGTTCACAGTTGGTGGGATTGGAACTTGTGCTTGTTTATGTGTTTCACTTTGATGTATTTATGCGAGTCATACTATTCATCTTTGTTGGTTCTGTCACAGGTTTTCAGGAGGGGTGGTTGGCATGGATCCTGGGCTGGAGGGTTGGACTCATTGATCAACACTCTGTTCAGTTGATGCCTGGATCCAGACCCATGCCTAGGCCAACCCAGCTACAGTGTAATCAATAAAAGCTGTGGCCAATTTTGTTCCATTCAAGTTTTTATATTGTGCTTTTGCACAATGCAACTCACCCTTGGACATGCAGATAGCATTTTCTATACAGAAAATAACATTTCCACAAAGAAAATGCTGTAATATATGCAGGAAACTTGTTTTCTTTGCAGAAAATGTCATTTTCTTGTGGGGAAAAACAGAATCTTTTATTTTCTTGTCAAGTGAATCGTCAATAACGAGCTATCAAAAGGCAGGGATTTCCTGTACTTTCCTTCTCTTTAGCAAAGTGAAATAGTATAAAAACAATAAGAACTTCAAGTCATCCACTCATGGTCACTTCTTTCAGTGTTATGCATACAGTTCAGTCAAAGCCTGAATTCTAATAATAATAAATAAAAAAATAAAATTTATTTTTACACCATCCCATTGGGCAGCTTATAACAGTTAAAACACAACAGTTAAAATACAACAATACAGATTAAAATACCTAAGCCGCACCCTCCCCCATAAAAAGATATTAAACTAGTATCAAATTAAAATCCACCTAAACTTAAAATCACATAAATAAACAAATACAAAAATCAACAGCCAGCAAGTCAGGATAAAGGACTAAAAGAGGCCAGGAGATGCAGCTCCTGAGGCAGGAATCTAATCAGGAAAGACCTGCTGAAAGAGATCCATCTTTAGTGCTTTTTAAAAGCTACTTAAGCTCGTCATCTAATGGATCTCTTTCGGCAGGCCACTCCATAATTTGGGGGCAATTACCGAAAAGGCCCTCTGGGAGGTTGCAGACAACCTAGATTTTTGTGGCTGAAGCAAATTCCTTCCAGAGGACAGGAGTGCGTGGGGAGGATTGTATGGGAGGAGGCGGTTCTGAAGATAAGTTGGACCCAAGCCATTTAGGGCTTTAAAGGTAATAACTTTTAACACCTTATACTGGGCCCGGAAACTGATAGGCAGCCAGTGGAGAGATTTTAATACTGGAGTTATATGGTCTCTCTGAGATGTTTCCGAGACCACACTGGCTGCCATATTTTGTACCAACTGACGTTTCCGGACCAAGCACGAGGGTAGTCGCATGTAGAGTGCATTGCAGAAATCTAGATGAGGAGTTACCAGTGTGTGTACTACAGTCTCGAGGTCCCTTACTTCCAGGAAAGAGTGCAGCTGGCGTATCAGCCAAAGCTGATAACAGGCGCTCCTGACCGTCACATCCACCTGGCTAGTCATCTGAAGCAATGAATCAAGGAGCACCCCCAGATTGTAAACACAGTCCTTAATGGAGAGCATGACCCCATCCAGGACCGGAAGTTGCAACCCAACTCCTGGTTTTGGGGCTGCTACCATGAACACCTCCATTTTGTCTGGATTTAATCTCAATCTGTTTTCCTCATCCAGCCCATTACTGCTTTAAGACAGTCATTAAGAGGAGAGACGCCATCGGAATTCACGGCCGACAATTGAGACAAGGAAAGATAGATCTGGGTGTCATCAGCGTACTGATAATACCCAGCCCCATAACTCCGAATAATCTCACCCAGTAGCTTCACATAGATGTTAAACAGCATCAGGGACAGGATGGCGCCTTGCAGAATGCCACACGTAAGCTCCTTTTTACTGGAGCAGCTGTCCCTAAGCTGCACCCTCTGGGACCTACCCGAGAGGAAGGACCGGAACCACAGGAGTGCAGTGCCTCCAATTCCTAACCCACTCAGGCGATCTAAGAGGATGCTATGATCTATTGTATCGAAAGCTGCTGAGAGGTCTAAAAGCACCAACAGGGTCACACTACCCCTGTCGATGCTTAGACGCAGATCGTCGGTCAAGGCAACCATGGCGGTCTGAACTCCAAATCCCATCCTAAAGCCAGTTTGAAATGGGTCTAGATAATCGGTTTCATCCAAGACCACTTGGAATTGAAGAGCAATTGCCCTCTCGATCACTTTGTTCAAGAATGGCAACATAGAAACCAGCCTATAGTTGTTCATGTCCAAGGGGTCCAGGGAAGGATTTTTCAGGAGCGGCCTAACCACCGCTTCCTTTAAACAGGATAGATCATACCCTTACCTGCTGGATGCATTGATGGTGTCCTTAAGGAACACCATCAAGGCACCCCTCCCCCAGGATGGCCAGCCATGAAGGTCAAGGATTGAGAGGGCAGGTCATCTTCCTCACCCTACCAAGTAGCTTGTCCACGTCCTCCGTACTCACAGATTGAAATTGATCCAGTAAACTTACATCAATGGAGTTGCTGGACACCTCGTCAATTGTTTCTGTCAAAATACTGGCATCTAAGTCGGCTCTAATCTGAGAGATTTTATCTGCAAGAAAGTTGTTAAATGCATCACAGCAGGCCATTGTGGGGTTAAACAATGGGTTCTGCGCAGGTATAACCAGTGTCATTTCCCTTACCACCCTAAACAGCTCTCCTGGATGGGACTCAGAAGACTCAATACATGTAGAGGAGAAAGATCTCTGCGCTGCACGTATTGCCTCTCGATAGGACCAAAGAAAGTTCCTATGACGAGTCCTGTTGGATAAGAGTCAAATTTTCCGCCAGTTGCACTCTAGTCATTGTCCAACCCACTTCATTTTCCTAAGCTCTGATGTATACCATGGCTTACAGTTTGGAGCGGGTTGGAAAGGATGCTTGGGAGAGATCATGTCGATAGCCTTGGTAAGGTTGGTATTCAAGGTATTAACCAAAGCTTAGACAGGGTCACTGGCGTTACCAACCATTAAACCCTCCAAGGCTTTCTGGAATCCTATTGGTTCCAATAGCCTTCAGGGGCAGACCATTCTAATGGGTCCACCACTCCCTTTGGGGCAGGAAGAGACTCTTAGTTCAGTCTTGACCAGGAAATGATCTGTCCCTGACAATGCGGTGGTTTTAATAACCTCCGCCCACGGATATTCCTGTTCCATACTGAAGACCGCATTGAGGGTGGGGCCCAATGACCAATTGGGATAGGCCCATGTTTGTCATGGTTTCCATGAACTCCCAAGCCGCACCAGTCAGATTTGTCAAACTGGTCTCAAATGGAATGTTGAAGTCTCCCAAAACTAGAAGTCTGGGCAGCTCCAACAGCAACTCTGAGACCAGCTGTGTCAGCTCGGTTAGGGAGTCTGCTAGACAACGGGGTGGTCGGTATACTAGCAGGATCCCCAACCTATCCCTGGTCCTCACACTCGAAGTGGACTGTGTTCCGGACAGGTATCCCGGTCAAAGTCAGATTATTCTTATAAACCAGAGCCACTCCACCCCTCCTGCCCACTTCCCCTCACCTGCTCACTGACAGAATACCCGGCTGGGAGGGCCTGCATCCACGTGACAGTACTATCCTCTCCGAGCCAGGTTTCTGTGAAGCAATAGAATTCTGTGAATTCTGAACTAGACCAGCCAGTGCAATCTGGAATAGGTCCAAATTGGGTTGTATTGGGTAGCAAAGCAGTTCACACTTCCTTCCCTGAATCCCTCCATAATGCTATAGTTCTCTCAAGGGTAATAAACATTTCAAACTTTGGGGGAAGAGCTCAGAGAAGTGCCCCCCTCATTGTGGTGTGGGGTGATGGGAAGGGGGTGACTGGAGCCACGGTAATTGTTATAGCTTCCAATCTGTGACAAGATTGGGGTTTATTATTTTCTCACAGTTCCAGTCATGAGATTTGTGAGGAGATTTTGTGTCTGATATCCCTGAAAGTTGTTCATTCTCCTGTTTCTTGCTTTTCACTGTTATTTAGCTTTAGGTCTGCTTGGAGCTAGATAGAGAGTCTAGAGAGATTTGAGAACATTGTTGAGGCCTCACGTGCACACGTGTGTTATTTGTTAGCTGTTAACTTAGGTGGATGAGGGATTTCCTCCCCGCCCCCCCCCCCCGCCGCCGCCACCCCGTTCTTTTCTTCTGGAGCTGCCTGGCAGTGAATGTGTGCTTGTGGCTTTTTCTCATTTTTCCTATGCTCAATTTAATCATTCTAGGCATGTGCATACATTTGTGAGACAGGAATTTTTCTTCTTCTTAATTTAAATTTTTAGCTATTTCAGTGAAATCAGATAACCATTTATTTTTTACTGGGAAAGACTGCCATTGAGGGAGTGAAGGGATGTGTGTGTGTAAAAGGAGCCACTTATTTTTTTTCCCCTTCAGCTTGCACTGCCTGGTAGTGAAGTCCTTATTTACTTGGGCTTTAGGCAAGCCATTCTAGTCACAATTGTTCTGCCACTCTCCTTTCACCACTTTGGGGTCTTTTTGTTTAATATGATATTTAGTAATGAAATAAAATCTGTTTCCAATCATGGATTAATTATCAATCAAAAAACGTACATCTTTGTTTGCTAAAGAAGGCAAAACATAGACCCACACCGATTATCTGTTCAATCAATTTCATTAAGAAGTACCGGTAGACTTTAAAATGGAAACTTAAAGCTACCTAACAGGAAAACTTCTGAAACTACCTGCCTTCAATCTGGCAGTATAAAAGCTGTCTTTGGACTTTATCAGACATGGGAAAATGTGGCAAAAAATGATGTCCAAAATTGCATCATGAGGATGGGACAATAGCTCAAAAGGCAAAATTATCAGACGCCTGCATCCTCGCCCATTCACAGGTGTGAATAAGGCGTCACTTTTATATTGATGGGTAAAGCCATTAATAAAAAGTGACACCTTATTCATGCCTGTGCCACGCAATAGGAACGGGTGAGTAACAACGTCATCTGGTAATTTTAGGCCTTTGGGCTATTGTCTAGTCCTTATGACACATTTTTTGACACGTCTGATAAAGTTCTTTATGACTGACCATACTTCCAAGTTTCATTCAGATGTATTAAGCAGCAGCAAAGTCTTAGGAGATTATCACATGAGACTACTATTCTGGAATTACAGTATGGTATTCATGAATATGGGCTGTACTTATTGAACAATGTTGTCTCTATTCAGTTGCCAGTTTGCATTCCATTTGTTTCCATATGACGGGTTTTCCCATCAATTGCTCTCAATTCCGCTCCTATTCCAGTATTCTCCCTCGTGTGAAAGATCCCTTCTATAGCAGTGTGTCATGCCCCATGAGTCTGATGAGGGTATGTAATCAGAGGAGGAAGAGGACATGGCAAGGAATGGCCCTATGGACCCTGGCACAGGTTTATCTACACCTGTGCCAACAGTGAGCCCTGCCAATTCAGATAAGGAAGAGGAGATGGATTTACCTCCACCATCATTCATCCAGCAGCTATCCCAAAAGGAAGCTCAAAGAAAATTGCTGAGGCTTTATCAGAAACACCTCCTCATCAAGGAACACCTGACAAAACCTTGATTGCTATATATATGCTTTGGGGAGGTATGGAGGCTTTGTCAGAGATCAGCTGATCTTCCTGGAGAAAGCTTCATGTCTGCTATCTCTGACTCCATGTTCCTGTTGCCTTGATTTCTATTCCCTTGACTTGTGTTTAGACCTTGGACTGTTTCTGACTATGCTACTGCCTGATCCTGTTGACCTACAGACTTGTTTGGACCCACACTGAATTCTGTAAACCCCAACACTTTGCATTGTTTTGCTGGACTAATCTTTGCAAGACTGCGTTTCCATTCCTTTGTGCTAATTACCAGTTGGCTACCTTCCCAGGTTCTTGCTGTTTGCATATTCTTTGCGGCAACTAGCTGCTTTCTTGGACAGAGTATGGAAGTCACATGTCATGAGGGTATGTGATCCTCCTCCTTCCTTCCCTCTGCCCCCCTTTTTTGTTCCACTCCATGCTTGCTTTTTCTTTTTTCCATGACCTGACCATGGCAACAAAGAAAAAGAAAAAGCACCTAGCCAGCTTCCTCCCCCCACCCAAAGAAGGAATGGTAGTCCTCCCTTGCTGGGGAGACTGTTCCAAGGAAAACTGTCATTCCTTTTTTGGTGGGCACAGAGAGGTGCAGCCAGCTCTTCCCCTCACCAAAGAAGGAACGATAGTCCTCCCTCGCCAGGGAGACTGCTTCTGGGCAAGAATGAATGTCATTCCTTCTTTGGTGGGCACAGAGAGGTGATAGTCCTCCCTCACTGGGGAGACTACTCCCAGGTGAGGAACAATGGACACTTCTTCTCTGGCAGGCACAGAGGAATGGCTTCTCCTCCTCCCCCTAACAAAGAAGGAATGACAGTCCTCACCCAGGAGACACACATGTGCAGGGAAGGGCATGCAGGGGTCAGAACACAGTTATGGCAGTGGTGTGGAAAGCAGATCACACCACCATGGATCCCCAAAACAATGCTGATGTGGAAAGGTATGAAAAGTGTGATAAAGATTGATGCAAAACTGGTATGCTTGTGTAATTAAACTAGCACGATTACTGCGGGACAAGAGGCTGGTGTGATAATATCCATAGTTTTTCAGATTTCCCAATAGCAGTGAATAAGAGGAAGAATAAGTGACCTGGTTTCCAGAATTGTAATCTGGACCCAGACCTCAGAATGGGTTGGCTTCAAATTGATCTAGAGTATATTTGGATATGATCCAAAGAACGGATTCATTGAATTGGATTGGTGTGTGTGTGTGTGTGTGTGTGTATGTTAAACATAGCAACTCTATGTAAAACAAACATCAACAAAATATAAAGAGGCCCAAGGAGACAAAATAGTTATACCATTGCTGAGGATACAGTGACATAATCAGGTTACATAACACTGAATAAAAATGGGGATTTTTCCCCCAAAGATTGGGCAGATCTTAATCCAAAATATCATAGCACAAGTTCGTATGGAATGTAAGAATTGGATAATCAGTATTGTTCACACAAGAAATGAAAGGATGCCAAACTTTAAAAAATAATTATAGTTTAATATTATTGTGTCCTTCATTATTTCTAAAATAATGATGTGAACAATGAGGTTTTCCATGTCTGCAATGGGACTGAATCCATTAGCCCTAATTACTTTTCCTTGAAGGTTATTTCCTGACTGATTTATAATTTCATCTCCTGGTATTTCAGTGCTGGGAAAATACATTCTTAGCTATATTATTCTAATCATATTTGTGTCTTGAAACAAAACCAACCTAAATGCAGGGAGCTTTTCTATCCCTTTGCTTGTACAGTAGACTAGGGACAGCTATGTTATAGCAGTGGTTCTTAGCATTTCAGAATCTGATGAAAGTGCAGGAAAAAAAATCAAGAAATATATACACATAAATATTTATATATTATTTATTCCAGTGCATTGGAAATTGATTTGTTTTATATCTAGAGCAGAGAAGCAATTTTTGTAAAGAATTATGTCTTATTCACTCTTGGTTATTTTTTTCCCCCATGCAAAAATGAATGGCCATTTCTTGAAAAGAACTGAAAGAAATTCAAAGTTTGAAAATACATGAAAAATGAATTAACTAAAAGTGAATTAATTCTGCCCAAAAGTAAATTTCAATGAGAAGGCTCCTGTTTTTAGTTTCAAAAAGAAGTTGAATTTGTAGAATATTTGTTGACATGGGAATTCATGTGTCATCTTTGAGATTCAACCTTTCCCCCCATTTTTGTTTTTATGGCAACAAGTGATGAAACCTCTAACTCTCACAAAGGTTTGAAGTAGCTAATGGAATCAGAGCAACCACAACACATTTTGCCAGATGTGGGAAAGCCTTTATCAAGGAAAACCAGAATCCTCCAAAACCCTTAAAATTGAATTCAGGGTGCACCATTTAATTTTTCCTAAAGTCAATGAGGTCATATTTGTCAAGGTCTGAACCACTGTTGTCATCTATGTTAGTAAGGAAAGGATTAGAAAACCACATTTCAATTTTAAAGTGATCTGAAAGGAAGTAATCTTCACAAGATAGCTGCCGTGTTGCCTGGTCTCTGTAGACTTCTGCATCCAGGAAAATGAACAAGGCTTTGTCACTGTGGATACCAGCCTCCAGAAGTACTTCCTCCAGCAATTTCACATATCTGTTCATATCCAGTCTCTTCTTCTAAAGTAGCACCTTATTCTAAATAGTTTACCATTTTTTTCAGTAACATCCATAACTGGGGCTGAAGGGACTTGAATCAAAAGATGTATCTCATTCATAGTGCCAAAAATATCCTCCAAGTAAGACAACACATGCAGGAACTCCTCTCTGTCAATTTTTTTTATAGTGGGCTTTCTTTTTCTCTGAAAAAAAATGTGAAATTGCAATTAAGCATTTCAAAATTTGTCCTTTAGAAAGAGAGTGAAAACATCCAAAAATATTCTCCCATTTCAGACAGGTTTTTAATTAGTAATTGCTTGCAGGAAGCCTTTTTAAGGGGTGCATGTGCTTTATTTTTTAACTTTGTTATGTTTTTAATGTGTGTAAATATGTGTGTGTAATAGTTTCAATGTGATTATTTTTAATGTGCGTTAATTTTTATTTTCAGTTTTTAGCTTTTGTTTTAGCTTTGTCAGCTGCCTTGGGTCCCACATCAGGAGAAAGGTGGCATATAAATGAAATAAATAAATTTCTTGACAAAACCACTTGAGAAGCAGGTGATTAAAGGTCCTGGCTCTGATGAGTTGACAACTTTCACAGCGGTAGACAAGACTTCTTTCAGAATTTTTGGTGGTGTCTTTGATGCCTATGCACACATACAGTATTCATCATGTACAGCAGCACCCCCGTATCTGCTGATTTGCCAACTGCTGATTCAATTAACCACAGTCTCACTTCCCTTCTCCCTTCACCCAGTGAGATGGCTTCTGTGGTGTCAATGGCGACCAGGGGGACATTTACAATTATCCACCAAATTTATAATCTGTGGGAGCCCCTGGAACCAGTCCCCCATGGATATGGGTGTCCTACTGTACTATTATTCACTCATCCTGCAAGTCACCACATTTCAAGTTCAATTCCAGAGGGCTCCAGGTTCACTCACCCTTCCATCCTTTCGTAGGTCGGTAAAATGAGGACCCGACTTGTGGGGACAATTAGCTAACACACATTGGAAACTGCTTAATGCAGTGTAGATATGTAAATTGCTATTGCTTAAAAAACAATTTGTAAGCCACTCTGATAACCTTGTGGCTGAAGAGCAGGATATAAATAAATAAATAAATAAATAAATAAATATTTTTACTTATGTAGTCTAAATGGCAGCATCCATGAATAAGAGAGTGGCACCAAGATTTAAGGGAATCCAAAGGTTTGCTGAAGTCCAGGGAGGGAGGCTAACATTGAAATGTAGAGTAATTATACTCAGTAGCCATGGACTGGGGTGATGAAGGAAGGGAAATGGAAGGAAATATCCCAGAAAGAGGTGGTATTTATTGGCTACAACCCTGAATGGGAGTAATCCACTCTGCAACATTTTGCTGAGGGTCCTCAAATGTTTGGCAATTTCAGTTACAGCATATTTCATTGGCAAGAATAGCTTAATTATTGCTTTTCATAGATAAAACATGGTAACATTACTTCAATGAAAATTGTAGATTTCTCAGCCTAGGAAAAAAGAAATATATCAAGCAACTCTTGGGATATTGCCCATAATTATAGCTTTGTTAACCTTGCTCATACTGTAATTAAGGATCTTCATAATTTGGACACCAATGATGCATGAAATTTGTTTGCAGCAGAGGTTAGTTTAGTATACCAAGACACGGAGCTAGAATTGTAGTACTGTAAATTATTAAAACATGCACCAATTTTCTAAAGAATTCTGAAAGGCTTCGATAGCATTGATGGCATTTTCGTGTGATCTATCCTGGCAACCTTGTTATAGGATTGCTTATAAGTACTATAAGGGTGTGTTATTTCTTAAATGCTCCTGGTTTTCTGAACTCCATTTATATTTCTATTGATATTTTGATAGAATCTTGCCATTAACTCCTATTATTTACTACAATGAATTTTGATGCCATGAAACTCTGGTTTGCTCAATCTAACATCTAGTGTTCCATCTTTTCCCATAAGACCCTGGGTCTGTGTTTTGTCTTCTCTTTCTGCCACTACTGAAAAGCTTTAAAATATATATTAAAAATACAATTTAAAATTCAGTGATAACATTTGTAACAATAAAAAAGTAAGAATAGCTTTGCTCAACTTCAGAAAGCATCAGAGACAGTGTATAAATGTCTCATTGTAAAATAATTCAGCATGAGGGGAGGGGAGATAATAGCAAGATATACATCCTTCTTTGTGGGTCTATCTACTAGGAAGCATTACAAGACTAATAGATCTTCATAAAGTTCTCACAAATATAGGGTAGAATTATTCGTATCATTCTAGCTCATCATGGTTCATGAGCAATTTTGCAAACCCTAAATATCAAAAAAGAAGAATGAGATTCCAAATTAGTTCAATTTCAAGAAATGACTAAAAATATGCCATGCCTGTATTGTTTTTTCTATTGCAATAGTAATAAGGAGTTGCTCATTAAGAATGATTGCTATGAATATAAAGATAGATATTTCTGTATAAACACCTGGATAGAGCATATAATTGCAGGATGTATTATATGGGATGCTGGATTGGATGACACAAAGTTTTGAAGCCTTGTTCTATCCTAAGTATAGTCACAATAAGTTATAACTTTTAAATTATATTTGCATTACCAGTGGGCATTTTTATTCAGTAACTCCCCTTTGCTAAATCTCAACAGGATGCCTTATAGCTTTGTCTGAGATGTATAGGTTCTTTGAGCATATTAGATAAGACTGTACCACAGAAAGCAGAAAATAATAAAAAGCTTGAAAGCAGAGTCAAATGCACACTTGCTGGAACTAGTAAAAAAACTTAGCTGGCTCAAACATTCCAGGGCTACCTGGGTTTGACCCAATTTCTATATATATATATATATATATATATATATATAATAAATTAATTACTAAGATGCTTTTTGATAAATTACAGATTTTGCTTGAGTTAATTTGTGAGAACATTAGCAAAGGTAAATTTTCTTTTTCTTGGTTTTGTTTCATTTAATATGAAATATGCTAAGCAAAAGACCTCTCTCTCTCTCTCTGGCTTTGCTTCGCAAATGAAGATTCAGGAAGGACTCATCCCGTGCTTTCTGCAAGCGCGCTGATGACTAAAAAGGCCAATCTGAGATAAGCAAGTCCAGTTGCAGAAAGCACAGCAGAAGGTCTCCTTGGGTGATGTTTCCGGGTTGTGATTCTTTCTGCGTTGTCGTTTCTGTTCAAAACTTGTTCAGTGTGAGTTCTCAAATAAGGCTGCAACATTGTGGATAGTGCATCTCCATGCCTCCTGATGTGAGGCCATGGCAGACCATTGTTGGTGATCAATTTGGCCAAGCAGGTGCCCCACTTCCAGTATGTGCAAGACCAGTACTTTTAGTGATCCATTGTCTGAAATATATGGTCTCTCTAGTTATTTCCTAGGTCCTCCAATGCTGGAAGTTACCATAGAGTCACACTGGAAATGCCTAGAGGGGTTGCCTCTCTAGGAATTTCCTAGGTTGTCCAGTGTGATTTTATGGGGTTTGCTCTTCTCCATGGCTTCAAGTACCTGCAGTAAGTCTGGAAACGTATGGGACACAACCATAATGCAAAAGTACGAAGAGAACCTACAGATATACAGGAAGTTTTCCCCAGGAGGCTTTCCATTTGAGACTTATTACTTTTCACATGAACAAAGGGATGAGGAAGGAAAGCAGGATTAGTGTTCTTGCCAATTCACACATTTATGTAACTCAAAAGAGAAGACCTAAATAAGGCTATAGTTAGAAGTGATTCCCACTTCTGTAAGAAAGGGGCAATTCTAATTTTCTCAGGGAGAAGGAAGCTCGAAAGCAAAGTAGAAAAGTAGACAAGGCTGGCTTCTTCCATGACTGACTTCTTCTTTCACTAAATAATCACACTAAATAAGTACACAGAACACTTGCCGATGATTGGCATGAGGATCAAGGAAGCAGAGGAAATGGGTTATTTTGCTTCCAGAGAATATCACAGAAAATCAATTTCTTCCTGTAAGAAGGCATGGGAAATGAAAGAGCAAGGACAGAGCAAGACAGCCCAGTTGAGTAGCATACCTTACCCCAGAGCTCATAGCAAAATTGCCTATTCACTGCCGGCTTCCACCTGTCTTCCTAGCAGGACTACAGACCCTTGGGCTGCTGGAACTTTTGTAGTGATATTCATGTTGAAAACAGCCTCTCTTGACTCGGAAACTGTGGGAACTGCAGTTTGGAGAGCCTCTAAAAGGTGCTGCAGAAATGATCAAAAATTTTATGAGCCTCCTGTTTTTCTCATTAGGTATGTCAGTACTTCAATAGCCCAGCAAAATATTTGTGTGTTGTACTTTCAGTTGTCTGATGAAGTAATTTGGACTTATTGTATTTCTAGTAGTAATTTATTTTCCTGTTTATAACTTTGTCAAGGGAGAAATGAAGCTGTTGAGGTAAGAGATTTTTGTTGTTATTGAGAAATGTGAGAAGTAGTAATGGATCTCTCAAGTAGAGTAATCAAATTGGCAAGTCCCCACCCTAACCCCCCCCCCTCCAGGACCTTAAAGTGAAAATAAATAAGCTTAGTCTTCTTGGTAATACATATACAATTTCTTTTATATACACACCTTTACTTCCATAATGAAATACATGATTGAACAGAGGAGAAAGAAGAGAAAATGACTGCAGGTTAGAGTGATGCAGGAAGATGGGGGTGTGGTAAAAAAACAACAGCAAACAGGAAGTCATTATAATACAAACTAGTGATTAGTGAGTAGAGGTTGCTATCTTTAACAATTTTTAGTCAAAGAAATAAAATATCAAGGACCACTTGGGGGAGATTAAGACTTGAAGACTGGAGCTCTGAAACAACCCTGTAATGGATATCATCTGCAACTGGTAGAATAATCTGCCAAATGAAGAAAGGAATTATCTTTTTAAATTGCAGAGCAATTGGACAAGATTTGACTGCAGTCCTTGTTACAATAATGGACTTGAGTACATGGCAAAGTGCTCAAAGCTTTCAATTTCAGCAATCAGTTCCAGTTTGGGAAAAATAAGAATGGTGGAGGCCCTGACTGCTCTATATAAGAACCAATCTAGACCCCCCCCCCAATGTATTCCCATGGTATGAGTAAAACTCAATGAGACTGACTTCTGAGTCAGCATATATAGGATGGCACTGCAAGGCTACAGCCTTATGTATTCTTATCTGGGAGTAAGCCAAAAGGGGGAACAGAGTTGGAAGTACCTATGGAAGAACATGCATAAGGTTGTTCCGTACTATGTTACATGTAATTTTTCCCAGTGCAAAATAGGTGTTGTTGTTGTTCTTTAAAAAAATCCCCTTACCTCTCCTTTATGACTTCCAGCCTGATCCTTTCAATTGTAAATGCTTCAGGGGAAGGGGAGATATACTCTCTTTAGGAAAAAAATTCTGTAGCCATCGCTGTAAGGTAATATGAGCAATAAATCTATTTTCAAAACAATAATTTCAACTTAATACATGCCAGTTGCCTGAGGCAGACCACTTAGGGGAATTGGCAAACAACAACAACAACAACCAGGCTGAATAAACAAAGGAAGGATGATTTGGCTTAAAAGTAGATGTTTTATTGGGAACCTATTGTACGGTTCTTGGAAAACAAATAATTCCAATAAATAAACAAATGAAAAAATAAAAGAGGAAGGTTAGAATTAAGCCTATAGTAAAATAGAAAAGGAGCAAGGTCTGAGAATCAGACAAAAGAAATTTAGTTTCTTATAGAAAAGGATATAGCTTAGAAGCAACAGTAAAGATAGGTAAATAGGCAGAAAGAAACTGGGGAAAAATAAGTAAAAGAAACCCAAGCAATAAAGGTTAGAGGAAGGAAGTGCGGAGGGGGGGGGGAAGGGGTCTTTTCTTCTTTTTCTTCAACTCCAAAATTTGATCAACAAGAAAAATAATGTTACAAATGCGAGCTGGAAAATATAGATGTATTGAAGATGTTAAAATTTGAACATGTGTAATACATGTAGAAGTATGTTGATTGTGTGTAATATGTGTAGAAGGTTACGTTACAAAATCAAAATATGATTTGTAATCATGATTTGTAATATGGATTATGTGTAACAATAAAAAATAGATGCAAAAAAAAAAGTAGATGTTTTACAAACCTTAGTATAAAAAGATCTAATTTTCTCCTCCCTAACCCCATATCACACCACAGTATTAAAAAGTACATGGTGAACTTATGTTGAGAGTGGGCTGCATTAAGGTCACAGTATTAATAGTAATAAAACATCTTGCCTACCTCCACAAGCAACGTATACTCACAATGGTATTTAAGAGGAAGATGAATTAGATTGCTAAAGGCACCAAGCAGTGTCTGTGTTTGCATTATTAAACATTATGATGCAAGAGGTTTGTCTGGCTGTGGTTACTGCAGCAACATAATGTGCTCAGCCATCAGGAGACTGCATTGATCTTTCAAACCTGAGAAAAGATCTCTAGATGCTGGCCACACAAATGTGGGAAGAAACTTGAAGGAGTATTTTAGATGAAGATGAAATCCCTTGCTAAATACAACAGGGCCCTTCACTCATTCCAATAATAAGGAATAAAGGTCAACTATAGGTGATGCTAAATGCATTGTAACATATCATATATATATATATATATATATATATTAAAAAAACAATACTACTAGTGATCATGCTTGTGGTAGGAAGTGATTAAAAACACACACAACAGATTCCTAAACTCAGTTGCTAATTTTAACTACAGTACACCCATTTAATCAACAGGGTTTACAGAAGTGTTTATTTAGCATTAGTTGAATCAATGGGTCTACTCTGATTGGGGATTAGCATCACTAGCCCACTATGTCCAGAAGTGGGAAACTTAAACCTTTCCTACCCTGCTTCTGTACTGGTGAATATTATCTCCTCCACACAACAAACTGTTTTGATTAATCATCAAGTCCCCAACTTGTTGAATGTGACGGTCAGGAGCGCCTGTTATCAGCTTTGGCTGATACACCAGCTGCGCCCTTTCCTGGAAGTAAGGGACCTCGAGACTGTGGTGCAGACACTGGTAATCTCTCGTCTAGATTTCTGCAATGCGCTCTACATGGGGCTACCCTCATGCTTGGTCCAGAAACTTCAGTTGGTACAAAATATGGCAGCCAGAGTGGTCTCGGGAACATCTTGGAGAGACCATATAACTCCAGTATTAAAATCTCTCCACTGGCTGCCTATCAGTTTCTGGGCCCAGTATAAGGTGTTGGTTATTACCTTTAAAGCCCTAAATGGCTTGGGTCCAACTTATCTTTGGAACCGCCTCCTCCCCAACAATCCTTCCCGCGCACTCCGGTCCTCTGGGAGGAATTTGCTTCAGCCACAAAAACCTAGGCTGTCCGCAACCTCCCAGAGGGCCTTTTCAGTAATCACCCCCAAATTATGGAATGGCCTGCTGAACAAGATCTGCCAGATGACGAGCCTGAGTAGTTTTTAAAAAGCACTAAAGATGGATCTCTTTTGGCAGGCCTTTCCTAATTATATCCCGGCCTCAGGAGCTGTGTCTCCTGGCCTCTTTTAGTTTCACTGGCCGTTGATTTTTGTATTTGTTTATTTATGTGATTTTAGTTTAGGTGGATTTTACTTTGATACTAGTTTAATATCTTTTTATGGGGGAGGGTTGGGTGGGTGGTGCTTAGGGATTTTACTCAGTATTGTTGTATTTTAATTGTTGTATGCTGCCCCAATTGTTTTTAACAGAGGGGCGGAGTAAAAATTATTATTATTATTATTATTATTATTAACTGTAGATTTTTTTGTGCAAACTGGCAGTTTCACATTATGCTGTATTACCCCCACCAGGGTCTCCCTATTTTTTATCTACTGTATGCTTTCAATATTTGAAAATAGTCTTTCCACCCCCAGTGTGCATCCTTCTAAATTCTGAGAAAATGTAATCCTGCATATTGTGAAATTAGGCATTATTTCCTCCTTCCCAACCACCAGGATTAACAGTCACTATTCAGAAGCCTATGTACAGTCTTATACTAGACACATATTGAAAGCATGACTGTATTCCTGTCTTACAGCTCAATTTAGGCACAGTACCACTGTCAGACAAGCTAATATAAGTTGTAAGTGTGTTTTACTTTGTAATAGAATAGAAGATTCCAAAGGGAGTTTGTGTAGAAGGTCTTGTTTGAATCAAAGGCAGAGCAAGGCATATGAAAGGTACAACAGCAACATATATTTTACTGACAGTGCTTAATCCCCCATTTTCTTTATAGAAAATAAAAATTATCCAGCTGAATGATTAATCAAACCCAGAATTATTTATTTATTTATTTACTTACTTACTTAAAACTCTGGGTATCTGAACAACATTCAATATGGGACTTTGACAACTGTATACATAAGCAAAGATACAGCCATACACACAGTGGATAAGGTATTGTCTATATGGTCAAAATAATCCCAACAGCATGCGAACATATGGAGATCCGTTCATATGGACATGCGCATAAATACGTGCCATTTGGAAGGGGAGCAGCCAAATCCACTGCAAAGTCTGCATGCATCATGTCTGGGACTTCATCAGGATTTTTTTTAAAAAAGCTCTGTACAATATGTGAATGTGCCATCATTTGAACACTCGCATTTGCACAGATACGAACAGGCAGCACAATCTGATTGGCTGGATGAGCATAGGGAGAGGGGGTAGCAAACAGGGAAAGCGCCTGCAACCACCATATTTGATTTTCAACTAAGTGAGAGTCTGGTGAGTTGATAAAACCGCAATCTTATATGCTTTTTTTCCCTTTCTTTTTTTGTAAATAGGAATTATCACTTATGTGTACCATGGGAAACTTTTTTTAAAAGAAAATTGCTGGTGGCAGATTTAAAATCTCAGCTGCCATCTTGGCTAGGGGGTCATGCAGAGTTTAGGGGGGCTCTTTTGACTGTGAAGACAGGTCGCATTGTTGCAAATGCCTGCTTTTTCAGACATGTTCATATTTTTCCCCTCATATAGACAAGACCTGAGTGAATAATCTTTTTTTTTTTCCCACCACTGGTTGCCAAGGGCTGGTAAATATGCAAACACTTTGATAAGCCATCTCACCTCTGTTGGTAAAATCTGAAGTTCTACTGACTATGCAGAGGTGGGTGGATGTTTCTTCCACAGCTCCAAATCTGGAGGACTAGAAACAGTCACTCATTTGAGAGCAATCAGTTATAAGGTGAAGAAACCATTTTTTTCCCATTTAGCTATGAATATGCTGACTAAAGATCAGCATCTGAAGAGCTGGCTGTTTAGTTTAAGTCAATACAGGTCTCTCCCTGTATCTGCAGAACTGATATCCATAGTTTCAGTAATCTGAGGGACACAAAATGGGGGACACATACCATAGAGTTGCACTGGAAATGCCTAAAGAGGTGTTTTCACTAGGAATTGCTAGGTCCTCCAATGCAACTCTATGGTATGTTTGTACAGGAAGTTCTTTGTTTTAATAGGGTTTGCTATTATCCATGGTTTCATTTATAAATGGTCAGACCAGGAAGATATGCCCTGCAGATATGGGGTGGGGTTGACCTGTATACCAAATACATCATTTCCTTACTCTGCATTTTTGGACATTACTTCTGCCTTTAGATTGCCTGGTCACAAGACAGCAGAAGATGAGTTCACTGAAATCAGAACTTGAAGAATACCTTTGCCAGGGTTTACATGCTAAACTAGGGGTGGTAATTGTATAACCTGAGGCTGCATGCAACCCTACCCCCTGGAAACCCTGGTAGCCTCTGACAGAATGCCCCCGACCTCTATTCCCCTTCCCCAATTTGGCCCCCACAGGAGAATTGTGTCCCAGATAACTGCAGAAAGTGGGATTGTACAGTTTAAGGCTACTTGAAAAATGACCTCTGGAATGACCCAATAATCTTGCCTACTCACCAGACATTTGGACAAAACAGTGACTTGCTGTTTAGAAAAAAATGAATGAATACAGACTGCAAGTAAAAATGGAAGGAAAGCAGATGATCACTGCTGCTTTAAACATATCTAACTTATACCCCTTGGGATTTATGTATTTATTTAAATTATGAATTATGTGATACATATAATAAAGCAGCACAAGGCAACAATACACAATAAAAGACCAGATGTAACATACATGTATTAAATTAAATTAATATTTATGTTAATTATATTAATTTAATTTATGTTAAATTAAAAGCAGCAAAAACAGTATATTAGAAGGAGATGATGCATCTTTGATAAATATCAGAGCAGCATTTTGAATTTTTTAAAAGGCATTTAAAGGATTATGAGAATAAAACTGTCTATGCCTGGTTTTCTGTGGGGTTTTTTTCTGGGTTGTGAGGATATGTTCTGGAAGAGTTTATTCCTGATGTTTCCAGCAGACAATGGACCATTAGCCAAATAGACACTAATCCTCCTTGCATCTCTCTCCCCCCCCCCCGCCCCCAGGAGATAGCCATTCAAGGAGATAGCCATTCAGGAACTAGCCATTCAAATACACAAATTTACTTATCCTCTCCTACAAGAACTCACAGTATATAAACCCCACACACCCCTATCCAACCATTCTCTGAAGATGCCAGCCACAGATGAAGGTGAAACATCAGGAATAAACTCTTCCAGAACGTGGCCTCATAGCCTGGAAAAAAACCCACAGAAAACCAATGGATGCCGGCTGTGAAAGCCTTTGACTTCACATTTTCTACGCCTGGCACTCAAAAGTCAATAAAAGTGGTGACAAGTTGATGTCCCTTCTTGCTGTGTGCCTTCAAATTGTGTCAGACTTTTGGCAACCCTAAGGCAAATTTGTGACAGGGTTTTCTTGGCAAGATATGTTCTGAGGGGTTTGCCTTTACCTTCCTCTGAGGCGGAAAGAGTGTGACTTACCAAGGTCACTTAATGGGTTTTCATGGCCGAACCCTGGTCAATAGATTCATAGTCCAACATTCAAACCACTACACCATGCTAGCTTTCTGACTTGTCTAGTAAGGGTATTTTTGAATGTAGAGGTCATCACAGAAAAGAAGAAGAAGCCAGAGACGAATACTGAAGAGCATGTAAGAGAATCTACAAGAAAAAGTTAAGACAAGTCTTCAAGTGCTCTGAGATGTTTTTTATTTATTATTTGAAACAGGTCCAATACACTTTGGCCTGTAGGTCTGGCTGGACCAATCAGAGTGTTCATGGATGGCTATTTTTGTTCCCTAAAATTGCTATTCACCAAAATCTTTCTGATGTTTTTGGTTCTTTCAAATGAAATCTGAGGCTTTTCTTGGCAACCCAGAATTTCTGGAGACAGTACAGTATAGCACCCCTGTGCCCATTGTGTCTATTGCATAGACCTCCAACATGACTGAATTTACAAACTATGATAGCAAACAGGGGTATATTTTGGCCCACTTTAACACTTGAAATAGCAGTCAATCAATGCTATACAATCTAAGTGCCCAAAACAACAAAACCTTTTTGAAAATGTATGTCTAGCCCCACTTGCATTATATGTCCTTGAAGGCTATCTCACCCCCTCTGCTTTCCCTCCCCTTCCTGGCCATCAGTAATAAAGAAAAACTTTTAAAAAAACCCTTCAAGCCTGGTTGTTATTTATTGGTCTAGCAAATGGAAAGAGATTGCCAGCTCCAGTAATTTCTTCTGCTAGTTACATGTATTGGTATGTATAGGCTTTTAAGCAATATACAGGAAGTATAGTTTGTTATGATGTTTTTTTATAGATATTATTGTACTTATGTAATCATAATAATAATAAAAAATAATAAAATTTATTTATATCCTGCCCCTCTGCGAAGAATCGGGGCGGCTTACAACAGTAAAATAGTACATGGTATAAAACAATTCAAAATCCCTTCCCCCCTTAAAACATTATTAAATCAATACAAATTAAAATCAACGTATAATACAATTGTTATTAAAAACCCTTCCTAGCGAGCAGCATCAGTTAGGAACTCCAGAATCAAGCTCCAGAGGGGGTTCCTGAGGCCGGGGTTAGCTACTCCGGAAAAGCCTGCCTGAAGAGAACCATCTTGACAGCCTTTTTAAAGCTGTCTAGTGATGTCAATAGGCGGATCTCATCTGGCAGGCCGTTCCACAATTTGGGGGCGACAGCCGAGAAAATCCTCTGGGAGGTGGTCGCCAGCCTAGGTCTTTGTGGCTGCAACAAATTCCTTCCAGAGGATCGGAGAGTGCGAGGAGGATTATAAGGGAGAAGGCGGTCCCTGAGATAGCTTGGGCTCAAGCCACTTAGGGCTTTAAAGGTGATAACCAACACCTTGTACTGGGCCCAGAAGCTGATAGGCAGCCAGTGGAGGGACCTCAGAACCGGAGTAATGTGGTCCCTCCTAGATGTTCCAGAAACTAGCCTGGCTGCCATATTTTGTACCAGCTGTAATTTCTGAACTAAGCACAAGGGTAGCCCCATGTAGAGTGCATTACAGAAATCAAGACGTGAGGTTAACAGTGCATGCACAACGGTCTCAAGATCCCTTACTTCCAGAAAAGGGCGCAGCTGGTGTATCAGCCAAAGCTGATAACAAGCGCTCCTGACTGTTGCATTTACCTGATTTGTCATCAGGAGCGACGAGTCAAGGAGCACCCCTAGACTGCAAACACAGTCACTAGAGGAGAGTGTGACCCCATCCAGGACTGGAGATTGCAACACAATTCTTGGTTTCGGGGCCACTACCGTGAGCACCTCCGTCTTGTCTGGATTCAGTCTCAATCTGTTTTTCCTCATCTAGCCCATTACTGCCCGAAGACATTTATTGAGAGAAGAGATGCCATCAGAGTTCAAGACTGACGAACGAGATACGGAGAAATAGATCTGAGTGTCATCAGCGTACTGATAACACCCAGCTCCATAACTCTGGATAATCTCACCCAGTGGTTTCATATAGATGTTAAATAACATCGGAGACAGAATAGCACCCTGTGGTACTCCACAGGTAAGCTCCCTTTTACTGGAGCTACTGTCCCCGAGCAGCGCTATCTGGGTCCTGCCCGAGAGGAAGGACCGGAACCACTGCAAAGCAGTGCCTCCGATGCCTAACTCCCTCAGGCGATCCAGAAGAATGCTGTGATCTATCGTATCAAAAGCCGCTGAGACTTCTAGGAGCACCAACAGGGTCACACTACCCCTGTCGATGCTCAGACGCAGATCGTCAGTCAAAGCAACCATGGCAGTCTCAACCCCAAAGCCTGTCCTAAAGCCAATTTGAAATGGGTCTAGGTAATCGGTTTCATCCAAGACAGCTTGGAGTTGAAGAGCAACCACCCTCTCGATCACCTTGCTCAAAAATGGTAATAAAGAGACTGGCCTATAATTATTCATAGCCAGGGGGTCCAGGGAAGGTTTTTTCAAAATAGGCTTAACAGCCGCCTCCTTTAGACATAATGGAATATATCCTTCCCTGAAGGATGCATTGATGATGCTCACAAGGAACTTCCGCAATGTGTCCCCTCCCTGGACGGCCAGCCAAGATGGGCAAGGGTCGAGGGGGATGGGCAAGGGGGATGGACAACTTATGTGTTGTCCTTTTGATTTTTAATGTCAATTGTATTTATATTAATTGTTATATAGCCCCTGAAGAACACTATTGAATCAATTACATAGGGTGAAATGTGATGGGCTTAAATAAAGACCATCTACAAAGCACTTGGAGACTTGTCTCCTCCTTTGTTCCTGTGTGCCACAGAAAAGACCCCATTACAAGTAGCCACGTGCTCATGTTCTCTGTGCAGGGACACTTGGAACGTGAAATCAGATGATGATTTCATGGGCAAAGAACCATGAGTCAGCCCATGTGATCAGGTCAATAATTAATAGTCCCAATCTGGATTTGTGTTTGAATCCTGTTTCTACTCTTTCAGCTCTAAGTTCTTACTCTTTACTTGAGTCCATTTCCCCCCCAGTTCCCTGTCCTCTCAGCAGCCTCTTGTCCCTCTTCCTGACAATGCCATCAGATTTCTTCCAAGGTTCTTCCATACTTCCTTGTCTGCTTTGATCTCTTCCTTGAACTTCTTCCTCTTCCATCTACAGCTCAATGGTCTCCTGTTTTCCTTGCCTATGCTGGATCTTTCATTCACTCATTGAGTATGTTTTTAATTGCTTTTAATTCTCTTGATATTTTAATTATTTAACTTTTAGATGCATTTGTTTTAACCACTGTAAACTGCTTTGAGTCCCAGGAATGGAAGGAAAGTCGTCATCATCATCATCATCATCATCATCTCTTCAAACTGCTCCTTCTTGTCCAATTTTCAAAGGGAATTTTACCAAACTGAATTACACCAAATAGGGTAGAAGCAAGACATGCTAGCCCTTTCCTTGATATCTGGCATATCTTGCTGGCACCAGCACCCTCGAAGTTCTTGACCTACCATTGTTGAATAGGGAAGTCTACAGTTTGATTCTATTTGCATTCACTTGGAAGACTAGTGGAAGATTTTGTGCTATTGGGAACCTGGAAAAAGTATGTCATATAGAGGCATTCTACTTACATTCAAACATAGGACAGCAAAAGTTTCCTGAAAGCTTTACCTCTCACCTCAGGGAGGTCGAAGGTGTTAGGAATGGGGATGGCACTCATGACCCAATGCTTCTTACCCATGTTGCTCCTGCTTAGTACAACTCCTGTATAAGACTCCACTATAGGTCCCTAAGTAACTGAACATTCCCTGCCACCACACCAGCTTAGCCCATCAGAGGCTTCATTGTCAAAGGCTGAGGCAACTTAATTAAGTATTTCTTCCCATTACATCAATGCTGATGTTGTATTTTGATCATTTCTATCATTTCACTTGTTAGGAGAATGAAAATATAGAAGGCTCAGAAAATTTGGCATTTCCCTCCTTCATTTTACAAAGACAAGGTTCTCATTCAAGAACTTCCTGTGATGCATCTGTAAAGTTCAATCAAGGGATTGCTATTGGCATAGAAACACACGGGAGAAATGAAATAGCCCAAGATTTGAGATGGTTCGGCAGAGGATCTTACAAGAAACACAAGGAACAATATGAATATATACATTTTATATTTGTGGTTAAACATATTACTGCACTTTAAAAAGAATTTTGTCTTGTTCCAGAAGGGTCAGTTAGCTTTGCACAGGACAAGGGCAGTCTGGGTCTCAAGGGAAGTTACTTTTCTTTTCTTCTCCTGTATAATTTTTATCATCTTTGCCTGATGAAGAAGTCAGCGAAGCTTTGAAAGCTTGCATGATATATTTTCTGCATTTTGGTTGACCAATAAAAGTATCAATCTTTTGTTGATTTTGGATTTTGTTTCACAGAGTTATGCAGGATTTAGAATTCTCCTTTATATTTGCTGATGCATAATCTATCTATCTATCTATCTATCTATTTAAAAAGCTAGGGTATGTTTCCTTTCTCAGTGTGCTGATTGGCTCACTCCTTCAGCCAATCACCACCCACATGCAAATTCCCTCCCTAGCTCACAATACACTCCTGCGGCTCAATCTGCATCTACATCCCCAGCTTCACAATAACCCCTCCCTTGTCTCACTCCCTCAACCACTAACCACCCACATGTAAAACAAATGCAATATTTTTTTCTAAAACAGTACCATAGCTGAACCATGTGAAAGGAATGCTGCCACTCCAAGCTCCACACCGCAACCACCACTTCAAACCCCAGCAGGGCATATAACGGTGTATGTTATACAGGGTACAGCTATACCTTTGTATATTTTAAAAATATAATCTTGTCACTACAGTCACAGGCTAGTTGAAACATTTTCAGTGGCTATATCATAGATGTTGAAGCTAGCTAGAAAATGTTTCTCAATGCCAATTGAAAATGACATATCTATGGGTTCCATTCAACTTTTCACTAGGCAACAGAATGTGTGGAAAATGGAATGTGCCAGAATGTGTGAATTTCATACATGAAGTCGAAGGCTTTTATGGCTGGCATCCATAGATTTTCCTTGGTTTTTTTTCTGGGCTGTGAGGACGTGTTCTGGAAGAGTTTATTTCTGATGTTTCACCTGCATCTGTGGCTGGAATCTTCAGAGAATAGTTGAAGAACACTAAAATCAGAACTCAACACAAGCAAATGAATTCTACCCAGGGACAGGGGGATTTCCAGCAGATAATGGACCATTAACCAATCATTAGCCAAACAGACACTAATCCTCCTTGCATATCTTCCCCCAGGAACCATTCAAATACACAAATTTACATAACCTCTCCAACAGGGGCTCACAGTATATAACCCCCCGCCACACACACTCCTACCCAACCATTCTCTGAAGATGCCAGCCACAGATGCAGGTGAAACGTCAGAAAGAAACTCTTCCAGAACATGGCTTCACAGCCCGGAAAAAAACCCAAGGAAAATCTAAGTATACCATACATTAATGACATGCAGCCCATGTGGACTGTGCATATTAAACCTCTGTCTCACTCTGCAGTTAGTGATTGGTATTTGTCTTATGTGCAGAAAAAAAAATTCTGGAAAAAAGCAGCAATCCATAAGACATTTCCTGCACATACATTTTGTTAAATGTCAAGTAGGACTGTGCAGAACAAGAAAGGTGAACTTGGGCAAATAAGCATATCTAAAGCTTGCTTGCAAAATCCAGCAAACTTGCTATCTGGAGCCCATTTATGTCAGAATGGACAGCAGGCTTGAAAGCTGACAATAGTTATACCTGGAGACGTGGAAGTGTAGTAGTCTTGTCTTAGAGAAAGTCTAGCAAGAAGAACGAATCAAATAAAATGTGATGGAATCCCTATGCCTTCACTAATGAAGTTCAGAAGGCAGAAGAGTATTTAAAAGGTGATTTGTTTTATCAACTCTGCCTTGTTAGAGACTTTTAGAGCAAAATATTTGTGTAATGATGTTAATAGACAGGGGAAATGTAAGGAAATATTGAGGAACTTAACGAACAAATTTGGAAAAGAAAGGAAAGCATGCCTAAAAGTATGTAACTAAGACAACCATTAGTGATGAACTAAAAAAAAAACCTTTAATCTTTTTAGGAGATTATCAGACAAAGGTAAGAAGCCTGCAAAATGCCCATGAGGATGATGTCACCATACCACGCCGTTTGGGATACAGTGATGTCATCCTCACAGGCTTTTAGTGGCTTTTGAAGCATCTGATAATCTCCTTAGTCTAAATGATTTGTTTTTTTCTGAAAAACATACTGGGGAAAGGGAAAAAAAGAAGTAGGCTCAATTTATTTGTTTGTTTGCCAGTCAATGTGTTAGTTATAAAATTAATAAACTGCTTCTCATGCACAAGGGATCCCAAGGTGGTGTAGAATCATAGAATCATAAAGTTGGAAGAAACCACAAGGACCATTCAGTCCAACCCCCTGCAATGCTGGAACACACAATCAAGCACTCCCAACTCCCGCTCTTTTTAAACACCTCCAAAGAAGGAGACTCCACCACACTCTGAGGCAGCATATTCCACTGTCAGCATATTCCACTGTCTTACCATCAGGAAGTTCTGCCCTAATATTTAGGTCGAATCTCTTTACTTGTTGTTTGATTCCATTGCTCGGTGGCCTAGTCTCTGGAGCAGTTTGCCCTAACCCCAATATGACATCCTTACAAATACTTATACTTGACCATTGTGCTACCTCTTAAACTTCTCTTCTCCAGGTTAAACATACCCAGCTCCCTAAGTCATGCCTAATAGGGCATGGCTGTCAGACATTTCACCACTTTGGTTGCCCTCCTGTGGATATGTTCCAGCTTGTCAATATTCTTCTTGAATTGCGGTGATCAGAACTGGACACGGTATTCCAGGTGAGGTCTGACCAAAGCAGAATAGAATTGTACTGTTACCTCCCCCAATCTAGACACTATACTCCTATTGATGCAGCCTAAAATCACATTGTGTGTTTAAGCTGTTGCATCATACTGTTGACTTATGTTCAGCTTGTGTTCTACTAAGACTCCTAGATCCCTCTCAGATGTACTGTTGTCAAGCCAGGTGTCACCCATCCTATTATCTCTGTGTTTCATTTTCATTCCTCCCTAAGTGTTATAGCTTATGCTTCTCCCTGTTGAAATTCATTTTAATTTTGCCCCAGCTTAAGGTCATTTTGAATCCTGATCCTGAGGTATTGACTACCCTTCCTAATTTGGTGTCATCTGGAAATTTGATAAGCATGCTATCTATTCTATTATCCAAGTAATTGATAAAGATGTTAAATAGCACTGAGACCAAGACAGAACCCTGTGGCACCCCACTAGTCATTTCTCTCCAAGTTGAAGAAGAGACATTGTTGAGCACCCTTTGGATTCAACTGGTCAAACAATTACAAATCCACCTAACAGCAGCATTGTCTAGCCTACATTTTATTAGCTTGTTTTAAAGAATATCATGGAGGACTTCATCAAGGCCTTACTGAAATCAAGGTATGCCACATCCACAACATTCCCTTCACCCACCAAGCTTGTGATTCTCTCTCTCAAAAAAAGAGATAGGATTAGTTTGGCTTGACTTGCTTTTGAGAAACCCGTGTTGATTTTTAGTGATCACAGCATTCCTTTCAAAGAACTTGCAACCGAACTTGTCTATCTCGGATTGGCCTTTTTAGTCATCGGCGTGCTTGCAGAAAGCGCGGGATGAGTCCTTCCTGAATCTTCGTTTGCGAAGAGAAGCCAGAGAGAGAGACTTACAGACTGTTAAATGATTGGATCTAGAATCTTTCTTGATATTGATGTCAGGCTGAGTAGATGGTAATTGCTTGAGTCTTCTTCCTGCACTCTTTTTGAAGAAGGGGACAACATTTGCCCTTTTCCATTCTGCTGGGATTTTTCCTGTTTTCCAGGAATTCTCAAAGATTATTGCCAGTGGTTCTGAGATTACTTCTGCGGGGTTCTTTTAATACCCTTGCATGTAGTTCAACTGGCCCTGGAGACTTGAATTCACTTAGAATAGTCAGGTATTCCTGTACTAGCTCTGTACCTATTCTGTGCTGTATTCCCCCTACTGCATCATCTGCTCCATTTTCCCCAGACTGAGCACTGTTTTTTCTTTCGGGAGAAGACCAAGGCAAAGAAGGTGTTAAATAATTCTGTCTTTTCTCTGTCCCCTATTAGCACTTTGCCATCTTATCTACACAGTGGCCCTACCATTTCCTTGTTCTTCCTTTTGCTAAGAACATAGCCAAAAAGGACCTTTTATTGTTTTTAACTTCTCTAGCAAGCCTGAGCTCATTCTGTGCTTTAGCTTTTTTGAGTTTCTCTCTACATGAGCTGGCTATTTGTTTGAATTCCTCTTTGATGATTTCCCCCTTTTTTCAGTCTTGTGCATGTCCTTTTTAAATTTTAGACATCCATCCTGGTTTCTTTAGACACCTCCCATTTTTCCTCCTCATTGGAACTGTTTGAAATTGTGACTTCAATATGTTACTTTTAAGAAACTCCTGTCCATCATGAACTCCCTTTCCATTTAGTATTCCTTACCACATTAAGGAGATTATCAGATATCTCAAAAATGGCATTATAATGATGCCATGAGAACGCAAAAGGGCTTCCTTATCAGATGACTTTGTACCCCAGTGTTATGCAAGCGTTCTGCTACCGTTAGTAGGGAATTCTTTTTAATTGATAGGGAGAAGTCAAGAATTGATCTCCCATAGCGTTTGTGTTCCAGATTTCAGTGTGTGCGACAAGGCACCCCGTTCTGCTGATGTGATTGGGTGGTGCTGCCAAAACACTTCTGGGTGTGAACAGGAAAACTAGGTATCATACGCTCTTTTTATGAACCTCCCCGTCTTGCTTGCATGTTTCTGAACGTGTATCTGTACTTTTATGAACATTTTATTTTTTTAATTTTGGTGTTGTGGAGCTTTATAGCACACTTACATCTTCTTGTGAGATGCACCAAAATCATGTTCGTGGAGAAATGTGGAAGTAAGTGGCATGAGCACTCGTATTGCTGGACTTGGGTGATTATGTATCGTTATCACAGCAGCATGTGAAAACGTGTGTTATTGTGCTGGAACACGAACGCTGTAAAATATAGTACCATAATCACATTTTAAGGCACTCATCTGATAATCTCCTAAGTTGTCTGTATCTTTTTGATCTGTCTGTTCTTATGTGCTTCTGTTCTTGTGTCTGTGTGCGTGGCTTCATTAACAGAGAACACATTCATTCCCAAAATGGCAAAGGCGTCATGTGCAAAATGCATAAAAATGGACAAAAATGCATGCATATGGTCTTAAACTGGACAAATGAAATCTTAAACTGGACAAATGAAATCTTGTATAGCATGTTTCTATGAGAATGGAGCCAACTAATAAGTTTTTCACATCCTTATTTTGAACTGTTGTAAATTTTCAAAGGAATTCTAGAAGGCAAATCTTTTCCTCACATACAGCTCTCTCACTCGCTCGCTCTCCCTTCCCCTGTACAAAGACTAGGCTGTAACATTTGATTGATTAATTATTTAGCTTAATAAAATTTTAAAATGTGTCCCTGATTATTCAAACAACAATTTTGTAGTGTTTTTGAATACATGTATTTAAGCAAGAGACATTATTCTTAGATAACTCACATTTAACAGCAGATATCATTGGATACATTCCTTCCAGTCTGAGAGAATAATTTTGGATAGTGCTTTTCATCTGCAGGTTTGTTTTTTTTAAAAAAAGATATCTGATATTAAATGAGATTTATCTAAAAGCAATGTATGTTTCTTGCTTCAGTATTATTTTGTTGAATACGGTATTTTAATTTAAATGTTTAAATAGTTTTCTTGAATAGTTGATTAACTGATTAAGATTTATTTCTTTTAACCAACTAAGATACATTTCGTTGTACTAAATGCACAACCAGTTGTCACAGCATAACATTTTGCCCTCGACCCACAGCATGTGAAAACACTGCTCTAGATTTCCCATCTGGTTCTAGGAAGGTATATGGGAAGCTATCTTTAGGAAGGGAGCCTGTGCTCCCTCCTACAACTTCCATGAAACCCCACATTCTACCAATGGAAGTCCACCATTGGCTGCTGCATTGGGTGGCAACTACTTATCAGTCTGTATCTTTAAAAAGCTCCCTACATGATCTCTCTCTCTCTCTCTCTCAATACTTCATAACATTTTAGGATGTTGCAGTGAAGGTAAAACAAGCAAACAGACATGCCCTCAAACCTCAGGACTAGAGTGGATGGCATTTGCTCACAGGGATCCTGAGGGAAGGAGAGGGCAGTTGATGTTCAGCAATGCCCTACATCCCACAGCCTCTCCTCTTTTACACACATGACAATAACTAACATTTGTTTTGGCCTGGCAAGACACATGCCAGAATCACAGTATCACAGCTGATCTGATGTAGAACAAAGTCAATATGAAATAGCAGACTACAGTATGCTGAATATTGACAAAGGAGACCTCAGATCTATCCACATGAAGCTATACAGCAGTCTGAAAGTACACATTAAATTAAGGGCACAGTTTAATGTTGTTATATTATAAATTGCAGGAGTGAGGGAAACCTATCAGAATTGAGATCATTATGTGTGTGGAGGTGGATGTTTTTATACTTTCTGCAATATTTTTGGGGAGAAATCCAATTACTATTTGGCATGGAAGCCAAGGTGATCTTGCTTTCCATAAGAAATAATAATGCCTCTGGATAAGGGATATTTGTAAAGACAGTCACATGGAAAGAAAGAGTTTAACACACCCTCCCCCAAATGCCATGCTCCTCATCCTAACCATCTTTCCCTCTGCAGCTTTTCTTTACAGTTGAAAGAAAGAAAGAAAGAAAGAAAGAAAGAAAGAAAGAATTAAATCTTGTGTAGTTTTATCCTGAGTGGCCTTGGTTAAATCATTGTCTTTCAGCTGAAGCAACCTCACAAGGCTATTTCGAGAATAAGGTGGAGCGCCTAGTGTGCATCACCAGGTCAGACTGGGAAATCTTTACACCACTTGGAGGAAGGATTACAGAGAAATATGATAAAGAAGATATTGCTATTGTTGAGAACCTATTCTATTGCACAAGTGATTATACAGGTCTGTCAATTTGTGGTTTGTGTTAGTCTGACATTTGTTCATGGACAAACATATCCTATCCTGCTTCCACACTAGTCTGCATCAATCTGCAAAACTCAACAGAAAATTATTATATTCATGGCTGGGATTCTGAGCAGGGAGACAGAGTGCATAGTTCCTATTGGGCAGGACTCTGCTCCATCTCCTTTCTCCCCTCAGACAGGACCCTTTGTTCTGTGCCCTTCCCCACAGCCATACAGTGGATATGAGAGGCCTATATTTCTAGTTGGACACACAATAACAAAAGCATCCTTCTGAGGTCCAAGAGTATGCCTTTGTCATTGTGTGTCTAGCTAGAGGGAGACAGCAGGTCACTTCTTGGCCATCCCAGCCTCACTGACTACTACATGGCCATTTCAGGGCCACGGCAAGAAGCTGAGGGGTTGTCTAGATAGTGAAAAAACTCTTCATAGAATTCAAGGAGAATACCTTTTGTCCCAACAAGATCCTGTGGTGATGCTCCTTTTTTGGAAGGAGGGGGGCAAAAAATGCCAAAAACTACGGGGGGCAAGCCTTTGTGACATCTTCTGAAGTTTTATAAAAAATTTCCACTCAATATGACAACCAAATTGCAGTGCAGCCCATTCCCGGATAAGAGCGAAAGTGGAAACCTGATTTTTCAGACAAGGGGGGGGGGGTTGCCGGCAGCAAAGTGGCCAGAAGTTTGTAGTTTCACGGCCATGACTGTGCACTTTTTCACTGCACTGAGGTGACCAAACAGCTTTTTAAATGAGAATAATAATCAAGCAATTCATTCCCAGCCACCATCTTGATTCACAGGCATGGCCCCATGTTGACATCATAGCCTTGCATACCAGCAATTCCCCCCCCCACCCAAAAAAACCCCTGTGGAGACAAATAAATACAGTTCCAAATTTGCATTAGTGTGCAGCTATCAGTGTTATATCTTCTCATCTAGACAAGCCCACAGTCTCAGGGAGTATGAATCATTACCTGAGGGAGGTGGTAAATTCCTCCATTTGAAGTGACCATAAAAACGCATACACTGGCATTATGCTGGTGTATAGCAGTAACAGAATACCAGCCTATATTTTCCTCACAAAATACTCATTTCTAATTTCTTGAAAAAACTGAAGAAATGTTTGAACATTTCAAATATCTTATCCTACAAAATTTATATTGTGTATATATTTTGGCACACCTTTTTTTATGTAAGAACTGAGTTGTAAAATTCAGAAAAATGGGGGGAAACATCCAGATAATTATTCTGTGCAGAACAGGGAGTTTCAGCAGGTGCTGTTTGTCAAACAATCAGATAATAAGCAATACCTGCTGAAATTCTCTCTTCTACACAGCCATTAAAGGTACAGATGCTCTTTCCAGTTTTCTGCTTGTTGTCCCTACCTTCCAGATTAATCTGTGAATCAGAACAGAATAATAGTTTGATTTATTATTTTTCACTTTTCTGAATTTTACAATTCAGTTCTTGCATGAAAAAAATATCTGCCACTCTGGCAGTCTTACTGAGAGGAATGGACTGAGTTGATCTGTCTTGAAATGCAGACTGAGCAAAACTCTTCAGGCATCCATATGCTGTTGCTGTGAAGAGTATTCTAGTCCAGGCAAGTGCATAGCCCATCTCTCTGCTAAGCATGATCACTTATCTTAAAAAGGAGAAAGTTTTCGAAGGGCAGCAATTGCACAAAGCAGTTCTGCTGTGAAGCTAATGGATGCTGCATTGCGTGCATAGCAGGTCCCCAAGGAAGTAGCTTATTAACTGCCAGTGTTCCCTGAAGTAGCAGCTCACTAAGTTTCTGAAATAACCCAAGGGAAAGAAAGTGATTTCATTTTCTCCAGACCAGAGGAAAGATCTACCAAGAAAGGAAAGCTGAACATTATATGCAATTAACAAAACATAAAGTTCAGAGCAAAAAGAACAATTTCAGGCTTGTGGAAACTGTGCTGAGCTGACATGGAAGAAGAGGAACACATTCTGTGTGTGTGTGTGTGTGTGTGTGTGTTGTTTCAGATAAATCATCATTCCTCCAGTTGGTTTTAAAAATATCCTTTCTCAAAGAAGTTTTAAAATAAGGTATTCCCAACTGGATAAAAGGAACACTTGGCAGGAGAGCAAAGATACATTCCTTCTTTGGAACCTCCCCAAGGCATTTTTCTACCTCAAGGAAAGAAACAACAGCCCTGCCCAACCTCAATATGTATGTTTACAATAGTCAGGGCTGGCAAAGTTGCTTTGTCACCTGAAGTAGAAAAACCTCCAAACATTTCTCCCTTGCCCTGGCTGTAAAAATTAAATAATGGTTAATTGAAAAGACAGCAGTTAACAATGCTTTCATGACACCTGCAATCATTTCCTTGAAAAGGCTGCTTCACTCTGCCTAATAGGTGGGCTGATCCAGTATGGTTGCCTAGGGAGCCCTGGTGGCATAGTGGTTAAGTGCCAGTACTGCAAGTCACCATGTTGTAAGTTCAATTCCAGAGGGCTCCAAGGTTCACTCAGCCTTCCATCCTTTCATAGGTCGGTAAAATGAGTACCTAGCTTGTAGGGGCACTTAGCTAATATACATTGGAAACTGCTTAATGCAGTGTAGATGTGTAAATTGCTATTGCTTAACTATTTGTAAGCCACTCTGATAGCCTTTGTGGCTGAAGAGTGAGGTATAAATACCTAATTAAATTACATTAAAAATTAAACAACAGAGACAATTCATCCAAAGGGGTATCCCATTTATCTGTATTTCTTTCATTGGGTTAGGCGTCTGGACATACTTTTGAACACACATCCCAATGCAAGGCAGGTATGCTCCTATACCTTCCTCATAACAGGAACTGATTAGGGAAACAGTGATGGTGAATAGGTCTGAAAAAGGTGTGGGAAAGATAGGCAGCTTGTGATGAACATTTGTGTGCTCAGTGCGGGGGCTGAGTTAGACAGGAGGAAATACTGTGCTGGGACATGCATTATCTGCAATTCGCAACAGCTCTCTTTTGTCCCCATGATTTCTGGAAAAAAAGTTCTCTTCAAAGCGATGCATGTTGACATGCACAGGGCCCCCCGTCCTGTGAATCAAGATGGCAGCTGGAGCATGGGGCACTAATACCCCCCCCCAATGATAAACTCTCTGCACATCTCTAACTTTAAATGAGCAGAAGGGAGATTTCTGCTTGTAAAAAAATAATAATCACCTCAGCATGGCAAAAAAGCACACTGTCACTCCGTCAGAATGCCAAAATGGTGCTTGCAGACTCTGCAGCAGGAAAACTCACTCCTGCTTGCATGATGGACCAATCAGCTTTCAACTTCCACCTTTGCCCACAGTGTGCAGCACTGTGAATCAGTTGTTCACAGGACTGGCAGTGCTCATCTCCCTGCAGTTTATCAAAAACTGCACGGAAACCACATAGTCTTTTAGGGTGCAGTTTATGGCATTTTTTGCCCCCCTCCTTCCCAATATGGTGAATCTCCTGTGCGACTCATCAGGACAACAGGTATTCTCCGTGAATTCTATTAGGGGTATTTTGACTGTCCAGACGAGCCCCAGATTATCACAGCTGAGCACTGACAGCATTTATTGCAATGCTATAGCTGCTAATTACCTCATACGTAGACAATAAGGTACTGCATTTAGTAAGAGAGAAGGATTAAAGGAAGACATGATATGAATATGTGGAAACATATGCTTGGGATCTCCCTTCTTTTCTTGGAACAGCCCCTAGGATGCTTTGGGTCTATGGCATGTGGAAAGAAAGAGGGCTTAACTCTTTCTACTGCCATTTTGCCACTGAAAATCAGGCACTGATAGAATGTGATCAGCATGTCAGTCTTATAGCTAAAATCACAGCTTGGAAGTAACAAGTTGCACATGATAACGTTCTTTCAATTACTTCATTTTTTTTTTCAAATACCAAAAGTCTACCTACATTATATTATGATGACAACTTAACAAGGAATAATGTCACTCTTTATGTAATGTTACTGTAATGTTTAGTTACTTTGATAGTTCTGAGGAATAAATCCTCTCTAAACTAGCATAAAAATGCTGGCTTGTGTTATGCCTCATACTGCTGCCTTGATCTTTGGTTGTGGGTGTTCTCACTATTGATTTAATACTGTTGAAGTGACAATGAAGTGGATACAAGGAGAAACCATGCATTTTGGGCCAACCTGCCTAACAAGGCAAGCAGCTGGAGCCGCCATGTTGGATTTTCACCTTAGCAAATGAGTGCTAAGGCAATAAAACAGCTTTTTGTTGTTGTTGTTTGCTTTTTTGTTAAAGTGAAAGGTTGGTCATTCACATCTTGGATATAGTGTGGTGTTTTTTTTTTAAAAAAACACTGTTTGGCAGTGGCAAATTGAGGTAAGTAAAAATGTTAGTAATTCACTTGTGGCCGCCATCTTGATTTGCAGGCATGCCTGTTTGCACAGCAAATGCTGATAGCTTCACATGCCTGCAATTTGCCAAAAAAACAAAACCCACAAACATTAAGACACATAGCAGCTGCTGCAAGTTGCCATTACTGCAGAGCAATCCACTTTTTTTTTTTTTTTTTGCCTCAGAGACTAGAAGACAGAGCAATGGATGTGGGCTCCAGGAGCAGAGATTCCACCTCAGCATTGGGAGGAACTTTCTGGCAGTGGGAGCTGTTCGGCAGTAGAACACACTACACTCCCTTGGAGTGTGGTGGGGTCTTCTTCCTTGGAGTTTTTTGGACAGAGGCTGGATGGCCATCTGTCAGGGATGCTTTGATCGTGGTTTCCTGCATGGCAGGGGGTTGTCCTTGATGGCCCTTGTGGTCTCTTCCAACTCTACAGTTCTATGATTCTATGTTTCATTTAGACAAGCTCTAGGGCAGCCAGGTCTCAGGGTCTAGACCTTCTCCAGTTCTCGGGGCAAGGGAGCAAATTTCTCAGGGTGAGAGCACAGTGAACAAAGAAGCTTGCACCTATATGTTTTCCTCGTTTATTAGACATCATACTTATTATTTGAATACTGTATTCTGTGCAGCTGCGGTTGATGTATAATGTCTTGTGATTAATGATATCATCAGGTTGTGCCTTATGTGACATCACAAAGGGACATATGTTGGTCCTAGATTTTGGTCTCAGGGCCTGGGATAGTAGTTCAGTTTTCTGTTGTCTCAAAGGGTAGGGACAAGTCCAGTGGCTTCAAGTTACAGGAGAGTAGGTTTCCATTAGAAGGAACATCTTGACAGTAAGAGCAGTTTGGCAATACAGTAGAACCAGTTGCCTAGAGAGGTGGTGAGGTCTCCTTCTTTGGATGTCTTCAAAAAGCGGCTGGACGGCTACTTGCTGAGGATGCTTTAGCTGGAGATCCTGCATTAAGCAGGGGGTTGGACTTGATGGCCCATGAGGCCCCTTCCAACTTTATGATTCTGTGATTCACAATCCAGTAGCTTGCAGCATTCAGAATTGTTATTAAAATATGTAAAGGTTTAGTTACTTTTGAGAAATAGAATTTACATTTAATAATTGGTAACCAATGGAGCCTTGGAATGGTACTGTTCTTAACTACTTTTAAATTGTCAATTACTTTAACAAATAACTTTCCAAGTTCTGGTAGAAATTATGCATCTTTACATGCCCAGTTTATCTTTAAAAAGTAAATATGCATAGCCATATGCCTGTGAAAACAAATTTGAAAATGTAGGTAAAGGTTGGGCTTAGATCCCATCAGAAGAAAATGAGCCGATTCCAAAGGCCTTTCTGGCATTCAGAAAATGGAAGTCCATTGCTCTTCACTTGTCACAAATGGAATAACATGCAAAGTGGCTACATTCAAACATATGGCCTCAATTTGCCTCACATATTTTGATCAGGCAGTTTTTCTGACCTGGAACAACTAGAACATCTGAATAAAGAGAAGGCACATCTACACACAATCTCAGTTGTACATTTCTTTCTGCCATGACAGAAGAACATGCTATTAGAAAGCCATCAGATTGAAAGACAGTGAAGGAGAAGCAGATAGACAGACAAAGAAAGAGGAAGAGAAAAATTGTAGTATGAATTTTCAAGCACTCAGGTTTTTAAAAAGGCCAAGAATGGGGGCAGGGGGAAGAAGGGAGGAAGTCTGAACAACTGAAGGGCAAGATCTGAGGCTTTCTGAATGTGACATTATATCAGCTTGCCAGAAGCAAAGTAGACCTCTTAACACTTAGGGGACTGTCCCAGAAGATTTATCATCTATGACAAGAGAGTTTAAAAGCGAAGAGGCTTTTGCCTGAAGTATGAGCAAAAACCAGTAAAATGATGCAATGTGGAGGTTTAGAAACTCTTACACTGCTTGACAATGAATGCATGATTGTAGCTCTGACATTTAGATGATGAGGCAAACATTTTTATGATATTGCTCACACATGGAAAAGCACACACCTTTTCAGATCCATCTGCATGACTCTGTAATAACTTCCTTTAGTAAAACAGCTTCCATTCAATTCTGTAATTGACTGCTGATTTGTGACAAATTATGTGCAAATGTACTTGGCTAACAAGTGGCAGTTGCTCAGCCATGGGATGTACTAATTGTATATAGCTTAAAGTGTCATATTTAAACCAACATGAACAATGGTTGAGTAAATAGCTACATAAGTATAGCAACTCCTTCTCCTCCTCCTCCTCTTCCTCCTTCCATCCTTAAGTTGAACATACCTGTTTTATCATTTGCTTTCCTCCTTCCATCCCAACCTCTTGACTATCTTTCACTTAGATGGTGAAAAAATGCCTCAGAATTTGAGGAGAATACCTTTCTTCCTAATGAGATCCTGTCAAGATTTGCCATATTCAGATGGAGGGGTGACAAAAACTACACAGAAAAAGCCTTCATGGCTTCTCCTAAGTTTTTTTGGGGGGGTTTAAGCTGGAGAAATGCACATTCCTGCTCATTACAACAACCAAATCCCATAGCTACGTATTCCTGGATAAGAGTGGAAGTAGAAACCAATTGGTTGGGTGTGCACAGGGGTGGGGGGGCAGGCTTGTCAGCAATGAAGTGGCTGGAAGCACCATTGTGGAGTTTTGCGGTATCAATTGTGCACTTTTTTTTGCTGTGCTGAGGTGCCAAACAGCTTGTGTAAATGGAAGGTCACACTTGTGCACCTTAGATTTAGGACATATTCAGACAATCATTGCAGCACAAGGATTGAGCGGGAGAGGTTCGTAGCAGCAGTGCGGCAGGGGGTCAATTTCGGACGACACCATCCCTGCTGTGAAATCGTCCATCTCTCTTCCGCTTAGGGTTGGAGCCTGCCGCACCATATTCGGCCAGGTTTTACTCACGGAGATTGTCCTGTGCTGCAAGGATTGGCTGAAAATGTCCTTAGAGTAAAAGACAAGAAGAACTGTGCAGCAGTGGCAACATGTGGAGCATAATAATGTGAGTAATTCACTCCCGGCCACCATATTGATTTGCAGGCATGGCTCCATGTGAACTTCAAACATGGATAGCTTCATGCACCAGCAATTTTGTCAAAAAAACTGTGGAGACAAATGAATGCTGCTGTGAATTTGTGTTAATGCACAGCTATCAGCATTACTGTATATCCTCATCTAGGCAAGCCCTAGGTTCCAGTAGATTCCTCCAATTCCTTGCAAAATCTGCTCAAGGGATTCTTTCCTCACTAATAAAAGTGCAACAATACGAGACAAGCAAACATTAAATGAATGAATGAATGAATGAACACATAAATGCTTTCATTAATTGATATTTGTGTAGTTGTAGGAAGAAAAGGGTGGTTTTATTGTTGTTTTTATCACTGGCAATGATTTCTTAACTCTAAAGCAGACTTTCAAATCTTACCATTTTGAGAGACATCATGTCCTTAAGTCACAACTTAGATTTTCAGAGTCTCTTCTCAATACTCTAGAGTTCCATAGGCAATCTAAAATTATATCCTTCAAAAGTGGTATAAAACTGCCCATTCCTATCCCCATGGGGTTTCTACATATTATACTAACCACAACACTTTGATGCACCCTATATAACTGATTTGTTCCTGTGCCACTTTCTTGACAGGAATATTTTAATTAGGAAGATCCTCACATCATGGGGCTGCTGGAAAGGAAGAGAATAGAATGTTATTCTGCAAGATTTCAGAGGGAGAAGAATCCAAGAGTGCATTTAAAAATAATCAAAACAAGAGAGAGATATACAACAAATTCAAAATGTGCTAACGAGTGAATGTGTGTAGCTCTGTTCAGATGTTTTGAAAGCAAGTAAAATAAACATATGTGGATAAATAGAAGAACCCATAAACAGCATGCTACCACACCCCCTATCATTTTATGTCACATTCTACACATTTATCCCGCCGAGATTTGTCACACAATTTCAAATGCTGATTTTCCAACTGAAAGGATGCCTGAGCAAGGATAGTAATGAGCTTCAAAAACTACATATTTCATCCTGTAGTACTTTAATATGTTGGTATGTATAACATTTCTTCATCTCCATCAAAATCTTAAGGATAGTACAATTTGTGTTTTTCTGCAGGTGGATGCAAGAGACTTGACTCTTTTCATGATTCTTACATTGGTCCTATACAACAATGTGATTTGATTCATTGCAATATTGATGTATGGAAGTGCAGATTTTATTATGTTTGAGATCAGTAGCTGGAATTTAAAGCTGGTGGCTGGGTCATAAAGAACTGTGCAAAGAGTTCTGTGTTCTTAAAGAGATAAACATGCCCGCTCACTTTCCTGAACAAATGCCAGGTTTTGCATGAATCCTGGAAGAAGACAGGGCACATAGTGAGTGAAATGCAATGCCTCTCACCGTTATGCAAGTGTAGGGATGGCTTTGGCAAGACTCTTTAAGCCAGCTGCACTTCTGAACTGAGCTACCTCTGTGTTTGAATGCTTGTTCACCTTCCATTTAAGGCACAGTGTAGCATGGCCCCCTCATCTTGAAGTGGGCCCTCAGGCCAAGATTTTTGGCAGGCCCCCTACCTACTGCTAAGGTTAAGGGCAATGAGATGCTCTATAGGATTTAGGATAAAATTTAAAATAAGTCAGTTTAAAGGGTGACACCAAAGTAATATTTATATTTTTTAAAACCCTAAATAGATTTACATAATAAAAAAATTACAATAATATCATGCCGGAGCCCTCTCCTAATCCTGGGTGCCTGTGCCCCCAGGCTAGAGCCCTGTCAGCTCCCCCCACTTGTGGGGGCCATGCAGTGTAGACACACTTGTTCACCTATGCGCAGGGCAAAAGTATTTTGCCCTGAAAACAGATTTGCCAGGGCTCTTTCCTGCTTTGTCTATTCAGTGGTCTATTATTTTTAGGGGACTGTATTATCTTGTTGAACAGTTTGGTATGGTTGTATGAGGTGAGACACTCTGATAAGATTTTGGTGAGCACCCAAAATATTTTTTAAAGAGATGGGGGGGGGGCATGACTTGTCACTCAAAACTGTGGGGAAATTATTTTGCATGGAGATACACAGAAATACACATGCTTGTTTGTGTGTGTGCATGTAAAAATCTAGTTTGTTTTTGTGTGTGTGCAAAAATCAGTTTCTAGATAGCCTCATGGATTTTTGGTACAAAATTACTGTGGAAAAAATAATAATAAACCTGTGGGTTTCTCCAAAGTATTTTTTTTTAATGTGAAAAATATCTCTTTTCCATGTAGTTCTCCCACCCATTTTTCACTGAAAAAAGCACTGTTTCCAGATAGCCACATTTTTGTGTAAGACTGCTGTTTTTTATTTGGGGGGGAAAAAAACATGTTTCCATGCAACCCTGGCCCACAAGTGTCTATCTGGAGACAGTGTGAAAAATGTGGTTTATTTGCACAAAAGCCTGTGGTTTCTGCACAAAAAAGTGTATTTGTCAACATAATATCTTGAAATACTTCACTATTTGTGAATACCACAATATTGTATTATTTTTCCTGACTAGGTTCCTTAATTATCAGGAAATGAAGAATGGAGAATGTTCTTTCCATTCCTACAGTCAAGACCCATTTGCTCCACAAAAAACCTACTCTCAGTGAAGAGTTTGAATACAGCTTGAATAGCTTTGTTGATATGGATTAACAGAGCTGGCAGCATTTTTGGACCCTTTTTTGGAGTGTAGCTATGATAACTGTCAAGCAGATTTTCTGACGGGGGAAATAACCCCCGCGGAGATTGGGAGAGAAATGGGGCTGTTCTGCTGCCAGTGCTCTGTTTCGCACACCCCTGTCCTTCCGATCTCCATCTGTTTTCCCTCTGTCCTGCTTTCATTTTCTTTCTGCTATTTTTTTTACTAACTGAAGTTCTTTGTTAGTAAAAAATAGCGGAAAACAGCAGAAGGAAAATGGAAGCAGGACGGTGGGAGAATAAATGGAGATCAGGAGAAGGATGGGGGTGTGCAAAATGGAGCGCTGGCAGCAGAACAGCCCCGTTTCTCTCCTGATCTCCACGGGGGTTATTTCCCCCATCTGAAAATCTCCATAGTGAGTGCTCATTCTGCAAAATGTATTACTGGATCACTGGACTTCACTCGGTACTTTCAAAGATCGAATGTAGTTATTCAGAAAGAATTGTGGAGATGCACCCAGTACCTTGATTCACTTCCTCAACCTTTTGTAAAGCACCATGTACATTGATGGCACTATATAAGCAAACAACGATAATGATAATGACAATGACAATAACAATAACAATAACAGTAACAATAAGCCTGAAGAAGGCTTCAAGGTTAGCAGATAAAGCCTTGCCTATTTTAGAATTGCAGATCTCTTTCTAATTAATTAATGGTGCCTCTTACTTTACCCATACTTATATTTTTTAATCTCATTTTTCCAGGGTGCTGTTCATGCACAAACCAAAAGGAACATCAATTGTTTACTATTCACAACAGGTTTTGTTGTTGGGAACAGAAGAGGCACATCTAAGACCTTGAGTGGACCTAAAGTACTTTTTTTCATTCCCTGTATGAGTTATTTACTGGTGCTCTTCTAAAATAGCATAGGCAAATATTCTGACAAATTTTCCTTGTAAAAACAGCACTAGGACCAGATCTACTATCAGTGGATTAGTCTTGATGCAAGCAGACTATTAAAAGTGCACAGGAGAGTCAACTGAATTGCATGAATATTTAAGTTCTCAACTGAAGTCAAAATGGTCAGCTTTTAATTCAAGGTGGTGTTGCCATCTTCAATGTCTATTTTGTAGTTACAGTTGGCCCTCCACATTCGTGGGTTTCTCTTTCACAGATTTGATTATTCATAAGTTTGTAGCTGCTGCTTAACTACCTCAAACTCCCTTCCCCACTCCTCTTCCTCCCAATCCTCCTCTCAATCTCCTGTCCTTCCAACAGCCCCAGCCCATCAATCCCTCTCCCACCTTGCCACCATGGACTTTATCAGATGCAGCAAATACAGCATCATAAGGACGCCTAATGATTGCAAAAGGGTGCATGCACCAGATAACATTGCCTTTTCACAATCACGTACTGCTAAAAACCCATCCTATTTTATTGACGGTCCAAGCTGTCAATTGATCCTCTGTAGCAATTTTCTGCCAGCATTCCCAACATTTGAATCCACACACCATTGAACTCAAGTGAATGCAGCATGAATGGGCAAACACTTCCGGGTTAGTTTGTGACAGACAGGTAGGGTATGCTCTTTTTATGACAAACACACACACATACACTGGGTACTTAGGACTTTTAAACTGTGCTTTTGTGCTTTCCTGAGCTTTTTGTTTGTTTTCATTTTTTAAATTTCCCATGCAAGCGTCTTCTCATGAGAATCCAGGAGATTTCAACCCGGGAAGTAAACAGAGCACTGTTTGAGCTCCATTGCTGCTGGAGAAGCCTCTTTAACACCAATAAAGGTAAGTATGGTGTGGGGGGTGCCAGCATAAAAATGCCAGAATTTATGCCAGCAAAAGAACTTTTCTGGGAGGGGGTCTGATGAAGTCCCATTAGACCTCAGCCAGATTTTAAACACCTTCCCAGCCCATCAATCTCCCTGCCCCACTCTTATTCTTTTCAATCCTCCTCTCAATCTCCTCTCTTTGCAACCACTCCCTTGTGAACCTTTCCAGCACGATGCCTCAGCCAGATTTTAAACCCTTTCTCTACCCCACTCTTCTGTCTCTCAATCCTCTTTTCAATCTCCTCTCCTTCCAATAGCGCCAGCCCATCACGTGCAGGGAATGGGAGGAAGATGAGTGGGGCAGGGAGGTCTATGGGCTGGGAAGGGGTTTAAAATCTGTCTGAGGCATCATGGTGGCAAAGGTGGAAAGGGAGTTATGGGCTGGCACTGTTGGCAGGAGTCTGTAGCATGCATGGGTTGAGGGGGGCACTTACAATATTTGAGGTTTTTCTACTTTTGCAGGGGTTCTGTGGCCCTAACCCCTGCAAAACTGTATATTTGATAAGTAAAATTCTTCTGCAGCTATATTTGATAAGCAGAGATGCAGAATTCCATTATCTTGTTTTGTGTGTGTGTGTGTGTTAAAATATGCCTTCTGGTCATTTTTATCAGTATGTGATGAAATCACTCTTCCAATTCCCTGAAAGTTTTATTTCTCTGTGAAAGAGGCTTCTGTTTTCCTGCCTGATTCTCAGGGGACTTTAGAATGTCTTCTGAATTCTTTTAGTTGTTTTTCTGAACTCACCATCGTATTCCAAAATGCCCAAGGGGCTATTTTTCCTTCTTTCTATTACACTTCTCTCCACCACTCTGAAGCCTCCCCAGCTGCCCACACTCCCTGATCTGGAAAAGCTCTATGCATGAATTACTTCATGAGGTCTATCCCTAGGCTTTAGCTGAAGTGCTGAAGCTGAGGGTGCTTGAGAATGCTGGAGAGATGACTGCATTACAAGAGTCAACACACAGACACACCTTATCAAATTTGCTGATGACACCAAATTAGGAGGCATAGCTAATCCCCCAGAGGATAAGATCAGAATTCAAAATGACCTTAGTAGATTAAAAGCTGGGACAAAACTAACAAAATGAATTTCAACAGGAAAAATGCAAGGGAGAAAAAAAATGAAATGCACATATATAGGATGGGGGACACCTGGATTAACAACAGTACATGTGAAAAGGATCTAGGAGTCTTAGCAGACCAAGCTGAACATGAGCAAATGGTGTGATGCAGCTGATAAAAAAGCCAATGTGACTCTAGGCTCTATCACTAGGAGTACAGTAATGGTACCATTCTACTCTGCTTCAGTCAGACATCGCTTGGAATAGTTTGTCCAGTTCTGGGGCCACAATTCAAGAAGGATGTTGACAATCTGGAATGTGTCCAGAGGAGGGTGGCCAAAATGGTGAAAGGTCTGAAAAACATGCCCTTTGAGGAGCAGCCTAGAGAGCTGGGTATGTTTAGCCTGGAGTGAAGGTTAAGAGGTGATATGATGGCCATATTTAAATATTTGAACGGATGTCATATTGAGGATGGAGCAAGCTGCTCCAGAGACTAGGGAAATTATCAGATGTGTCAAAAATGGCAGTATAGCAATGCCATGAGATCACAAAATGGCTTCCTTATCAGACAACATCATTTTTGTGTTCTGGATTTTTGTGTGAGAAGGTGCCCCATTCTGCTGGCATGATTTCAGCATCAATGGGTGGTCCCACCAGAATACTTCTGGGTGCGAATGGGAAAACTAGGTACTGTATGCTCTTTTTATGAACCTCCCCATCTTCCTTGCAAGTTTCTAAATGTGTACCTGTGCTTTTCTGAACATTTTCTTTTTTAATTTTGGTGTTTTGGGGCTTTTTAGTGCACTTGCATCTTCTCATGAGATGTGCCAAAATCTTGTTCACGGAGAAACGCAGAAGTGGCATAAGCACTCATATTGCCGGATACTTGGGATGATTTTGTATTATTATCATAGCAGTATGAAAAAAATATATGTCATTGTGCCAGAACACGAATGCTGTAAAATATAGTGCCATAATAACATTTTTAGGCACTCGTCTGATAATCTCCAAAGACATGGAGAAATGGATTCAAACTACAGGAAAAGAGATTCCACTTAAGAATGAGGTAGAACTTCCTGACAGTAACAGCTATTCAATAGTGGAATGCACTGCCTTGGAATGTGGCGGGAGTCTCCTTCTTTGGAGGTTTTTAAACAGAGGCTTGATGGCCATCTGTCAGAAGTGCTTTGATTGTGTATTCCTGCACAACAGTGGGTTGGACTGGATGGCCCTTGTGGTATCTTCCAACTCTATGATTCTATGATTTACTCCAGTCCTAGAGGCTTATTGCATGAGAAAGTAAAGCATCAGTGCAATCAGAACATTTTGCCTTCTGGCCTGCCTTACTGCATGATATCGTCGTTCTTCAGCTGTTCTTGCTTTCTGGTCCCCTGGTTCCCTGGTCCTTGTGTGATAAGCCTAATGGAAAAACATTGAAGAACAACAACGTCATGCAGTAAGGCAGGACGGGAGGCAAAACATTCCAGCTGCATTGCTGCTTTACTTCCTTGTGTGATAAGCCTAATCCTACTTCTTTTGGGACCTCCTGTTTTACAGGATCTGGTAGAGAGAGAGAGAGAGAATGAAAGAAAGAAGGAAAGAAAAAAAAAAGAAACAGACGGACACCCTACCCCTTAACTAATTCTATCTACCTCAATATTTAATTTGTTAAAGTGCTGATGAACTGTGAAATCTATGGACTTCAGACATGTTGAGGGGAGTTGAATGAATGAATCAGTCCCCCTTGGCTTTGTATCAAATTGAATAAGAATCGTAAAAAATATACACAAGTAAAAATGCATAAAATAATTGTTTGTCATAGCACTACTTTAACAACCCGTCTTGCACCTATGTTTTTATCGACTTCTTTGTGTCCGCCAAGTAGCAGCAAAAGACCAAACAAAATTGATCTCATAGATTCATTTTTACACAGTGTTAATTTTTATTTAAAATTTGAACTTATCTTTGCCTTCCACTGCCATAGCCAGTGAAGAGGAATCTTCAGAATCAATTACAAAATATGCTCCCAGGCAACATATTCTTCATATTCAATGTCAAAATAGATCCTCCAGATAGATAACGGAGACAGGGCAGACAATAGGGCTTTAATTAGAGTTCAGTAGTATTTGCTGGTAAGCGATGTTCAATAACATCATGATGATGGAATGACTGGGAAGTACAGATTAAATCAGAAAGAAAACAGAAATGTAGCCTTATGTTCTGAAATGGTGAAATATTGAGTTTATATCACATGCCACTAAACTCCTTGTAAAGCCCTTTTTCAAGACATTTGAAGAAAACATTTGATTGCCCCGTGGCCATCCTGTAGCAAAAGTAAAGCATGAGCTATTTAATTCATTGTACATTATTGTATAATATTACCACCATCATCATGCAATAACTGTAATTGCAATGGAATCATGGATTTAGAATGTTACAAAGTAGAATCATAGAATCATAGAGTTGGAAGAGACCACAAGTGCCATCTAGTCCAATCATCTGCCCTGCAGGAATACAGAATCAAAGCACTCTGGACAGATGGCCATCCATCTTCTGTTTAAAAACTTTCAAAGGAGGAGACTCCACCACACTCTGAGGCAGCTGATCCCACTGCTGAACAGCTATTACTGTCAGGATGGTCTTCTTAATGTGGAATCTCTTTTCCTGTAGTGTGAACCCATTGCTCCATGTCCTAGTCTCTGGAGCAGCAGAAAACAAGCTTGATCCATCCTCACTATGACATTCTTTCAAATATTTAAACATGGCTATCATGTCCCCTCTTAACCTTCTGTTCTCCAGGCAAAACATACCCAGCTCTCTAACTTAAAAAGAAATAGAATCATAGAGTCATAGAATTGTAGAGTTGGAAGAGACCACGAGGGCCATCCAGTCCAACCCCCTGCCACGCAGGAAATCATGATCAAAGCATCCCCGACAGACGGACATTCAGCCTCTGTTTAAAGACCTCCAAGGAAGGAGACCCCACCACGCTCTGAGGGAGTGTGTTCCACTGCCAAACAGCTCTTACTGTCAAAAAGTTCCTCCTAATGTTGAGGTGGAATCTCTGTTACTGGAGCTTGCATCCATTGCTCCGTGTTCCAGTCTCTGGAGCAGCAGAAAACAAGCCTGCTCCATCCTCAACATGACACCCCTTCAAATACTTAAACAGGGCTATCATATCACCTCTTAACCATCTTTTTTCCAGGCTAAACATACCCAGCTCCATAAGTCTCTCCTCATAAGGCATCGTTTCCAGACCTTTCACCATTTTAGTCGCCCTTCTTTGGACACTCTCCAATTTGTCCATATCCTTTTTGAATTGTGGTGCCCAGAACTGGACACAGTATTCTAGGTGAGGTCTGACCAAGGCAGAATAGAGCGGCACTATTACTTCCCGTGATCTGGACACTATACTTCTATTGATGCAGCCCAAAATCGCATTGGTCTTTTTAGCTGCCGCATCACACTGTTGACTCATGTTCAACTTGTGGTTTACTAGGACTCCTAGATCTCTTTCGCACGTAGTCTCGTTCAGCCAGATCTCCCCCATCCTATATCTATGCATTTCATTTTTTCACCCTAAGTGCAGTACCTTACATTTCTCTGTATTGAATTTCATTTTGTTAGCTTTGGCCCAGCTCTCCAGTCTATCCAGGTCATTTTGAATTTTGATCCTGTCCTCTAGGGTATTAGCTACTCCTCCTAATTTGGTGTCATCTGCAAATTTGATAAGTATGCCCCTAATTCCCTCAGCCAAGTCATTGATAAAGATGTTGAATAGCCTGACTTAAAAGTCTCACATCAGTCCAGAGTCTGGAAAACTTACCTTTTGGACTACAGCTCCCAGAATCCCCCAACCAGCATGGCCACCATGTGAAAAAGCAACTGAAAAAGAAATAAAATGGCATATGCATGCCTTAAAGGCTGTGGTGTTAATAAAGCCAGTATCACCCCTCCCTCCAATAGCATCACCTGGTGCAGATCAGCTTCTCCGCACTCTCTAGTGCTGCCACTGACTAAAGGTCTCATTTCAGGACAGGGCTTGTCAGACCAGTTTTGTGGGCTACAGTTCCCATAAGCCCCCTGCCAGTATGACCAAGAAATAATTTCTGAGGCTCTGCTTCAGGAAGTGTTTTGGCTCTAGGTACCTACAGTTCCTATTTGTATTTGAATCAACTTAATTATTAAAATGGTGCTCTCAAGTGCTTGCAATGCTTCACTCCCTTTGGCTTAAAAGAAGAGAGGTACCCTAAAACAGATTTGTTTGCTTTTTAATCCCTAAAAAAAATGATTCTGCCTCAATAATGATACATTCTATGGAATTTAATCTTCCTTTTGTTTGCAGTGCCTTTTTCCTGATATATATATATAAAGGTGTGATATCATGGTTGTCATTATCCTGACACACATTGTAGCTTTATTCTACAACATCCAAAGGTGTTCTATGGATTTTACTTTGTAAAATCATATGTTCATTAATGTAACAGTGCCCTCTATGTTCCAGAATTAGCATGGATAGTAATGCATTAATCTTTCCACAGTGGAAATTTACGTACTTGTGATTTTAATATCAATTCATGTGTATAAGGGTGAAATTACCTTCTTAATTCATTTACCAGTCAATTTTATTGTGAGGTTCCATATTATCCAAAAGAGACTTAATATTTTTATAAGTAAGAAATAAAATGGAATTTTAAATTTCAGGCTTTTAATCTCATTGCAAATATTCTGTCATGCATCATGCTTTGAAGAATAAAACCCCTCAGAGAAACTGGTGTTGGTTTTTTTTTTCAAAAATGCATACAAAAATACCTTTTAAAACACCTTAATTAATGTTTAAAGGTCTAAGAAGTAATAATATATTTGCTTGCAACAGGGAATGAGAGCCAGTGAAGTGTGGACTGGTTTATTAGCAAAGGCTAGGAACTGTGCTTTGAAAATAAAGTGCCAGTGAATTGAGAGACATTAGAGCACGTATATGTATATTCTTCTAAGTAAGAAATCTTAGTAATGAGTAATGCAGTGGTAATACTGTACATGATACATGAGAAATGTGTATTTTTGGATATGTGAAATTATGATGGAAAAAAATATGTTTAAATGGGAAGGCTGGCCTGAAGCCAAGGCAGAGTGACAGAGGCTAGAGGTGATGGGGAAGGTGAATGACAAGGGATTGGATGACTGTGTGGTGTGGGTCACACCACCTATATTGCAGCTTCTATGAGCTATCTTACTCCCTTTGGATGTGGAGAAAGACACTGGCCTTTGCTGCTGCTGCTGCTGGAAGAAGATTCTATTGCCTGTCTGGTCAACCTGTATTTGTGGGACAGAATTGTATTTTTCTTATTAAAGCCTTAGGGGATTAATTTATCCCATCAACCCTATTGAACTGTAACTTCTATAGGATCACTGGCCAATTTTAAAAGTGTGGGTGAAACCATTTTTATACTTGGAACATACCTGAACTATGCTATGCTAGAGAACTATTGGCCAGTCGCCAATATCCCTTTTTTATGCAATCCCTTGGTATTGAACATGTGGTGGCCTCCCAGCTGCAGGGGTTTCTGGATAAAACAGATTACCTAGATCCATTTCAATCTGGCTTCAGGCCTGGCTATGGGACAGAGACAATTTGGGTTGTGTTGATATGCAGGGAGATAGGAGATTATCAGACGTGCCCTTAGAAACCGTCCCTGTCCCGGTATCCCCCTGCCCCACTGCTGCCCCACTTTTGTTCCTGTAACACTGTAAAAAAAAATTCAGACACTTACCTTTTGCCATGATAGAAACTGCTCCCCCTCCCCTTGGCTTCCCTGCAGTAAATGCAGCTGTTGTAAAATGCTTTTACTACAGGGAAAACAAATCCCACTCATTTGAGAGAGAGAATGATCACATGGGAATTTCAAAATAAAATAAAATAAAAGCCCGACTAAACATCAAGAAAGAAAACCAAGTGCCAAAACAGAAAAATAAAACCCCAATTAACCTGGGGGAAAGGGGGGGAAAGGGTGTCACTTACCTGGATGTCCAAATCGGACCCAAAAGTGTTTGGCACAGACCTTCAAATGACCTCCCGGTGACATCACATTCTGCTGGCATCATGCCAGCAGAATGGGGCTCAGATATCCATAATTCTGTTACTATAACAGAACAGGCTTCTTATTGATAACTTTTCCCTGTCAATAAGAGGAAGTGTTGGTGGGGAACAGGAGCAGAATGGGAGTATCACAGGACAGGGATGGCAATGTCTGAAAGGAAACCTTTTTACCGATCTCTGGTAGTCCCTGTCCTGGGATTTTTGACCTGTCTGATAATTTCCATAGACAGGGGAAGTGTGTCCCTGTTGGTTCTGCCAGACCTTTCAGTGGCTTTCAATACCATCAACCAAGGTATCCTTCTGGGCCAACTCTCTGGATGGAATTTGGGTGCACTGTTATGCAGTGGTTCTGGTCTTCTTGGAGGGGTGAACTCAGAAGGTAGTGCTGGGGGGGATGCCTTTTCAACACCCTGGCTTTTATCCTGTGATATACCTCAGGGATTTGTTCTGTTTCCCATGATGTTTAACATTTGTATGAAACCTCTAGGAGAGGTCATCCAGAGTCTGGGGTTCAGCATACTGATAATACACACACATATACACACAAACAGTGTGGGGTATGAGCAGGAAAAATATTGACCCTGGCTGAAAATTGGTTCACATGGGGTTGTTTCAGCTGAGAGACTGACATCACATTTCATTGTAAAGCCCAGCCTTAGTTTGTTTTCCAAAACCATGGATGTTTTCCCCATTGACTACAATGAAAAAGGCAACAAATGACTAATACTGTCATCACAGTTTGGTCCAAAGTAGATGAATTTTGCACACATAGAAAGTCCTTCTCGGGGGATGCACTCACCAGATTTTAGAGAAATAGATGCTGCATTTTCTGCGCTAGCCATCTTTAAAGTCTGAGATAACATAAGATTTCCCATAGTCCTGCCCCATCCTTGTTGGAGCAGAGAGATGGAATGGGGAGTTTTATTGAATTATACAGCAGAGCACACTGATGTGGTGCTGATGGTGCGAATAATACTCTTTGTGTGCCTGAGAGAGAGATACATAATTACCACACAAATCACACAACAAAGACTACAACCTGCAACAAACTGTAACTTAAAGCTGGTTTAAGATTATGGGTTGTTTGGGTGCATTAAACTATAATCTTGGTTGCTGACATCATACAAGCCCCATTTGAGCATTCTATGTATATACAGTATATGTGTCTTCAAGTTGTCTATCAACTTATGGTAATCCCATTAATTTCATAGGGTTTGTGTAGGCAAAGAATACTGAGAGGTGGTTTTCCCAGTTCCTTCCTCTGAAATATAGCCTACAGCACCTAGTATCTATTGGTAGTCTCCCATCCAAATACTAACCAGGGCTGATCCTACTTAGCTTCCAAAATTAGATGGGATCTGGCACCTATGGGTATTCTAAGGAGATTATCACATGGGTAAAATATCCCAGAACAGGGATGACAGAAGATCACTAAAAGGTTTACCTTTTACATGATGTCGTCCCTGTTCTGGAATGCTCCTGTTCTGCTTCTGTTCCTCCCCCGTTTCCTCTTATTCATGGGAAAATCCGTGAATAAGAGCCCCATTCCATTATTATAACGGAACGACAGGCAAGTGAACAGAGGGCCCGTTGTATTCCTGGGGTGACAACAGATCATGACATCACTGGGAGGTCCTTGCCAGACACTTCCGGGTGCGATCAGGACAACAGGGTAAGAAAAAAAAAATCCCCTCTTTGGGTAGCTGTTTCTTTTTTAAATGTGTTTTCATGGTTGTTTTGTTTTGGTTTTTTGACAGCTGGGGGGGGGTGCTTCTTTTTAAATTTCCCACCTGGCTGTACTATCGAGAGAACTGCCAGAATTCGAGTTCCCAGTTGTAAAAGCAGCCTTGCGATGACTGCATTTACAACCGGGCAGGGAAGGAGGGGGAACCCATTCCTGTCGCAGAATAAAGGTAAGTGTGTGAACCTTTTTTCTTTATTCTGCAACAGGAATGGGAGAGGGGTGGGGGGGTAGCGGGACAGAAAGAGACCCAAGGGCTCCATCTAATAATCTCCTAAGAGATTTTTTTAAACACATGAGAAGAGGGCGTATGCTAGTTCTGTTTTCCCACTGCAATATCTGTTATCTCTATATATCAAGGATGGCCTTCTGAGCAGAGCAGCCTCCACTGTCCATGGAGGTTGTCCATGTGATATGAAACCTTAGAAAAATCAGGATTCCAAATTGGATGGAAAGCCTTCATAACAGAATGTAGCTTGACTCCACAGGTATCTGGCAGCTGGCCTAATTCCTCCTCTCCCCACCCACAACCTGTAAGGTGTGCTCTGTTTATGCTATCATGCTGACTTCCAGGAGCTTAGCATCATTTTGCATGTGTCATTAGCTCCTGCTTATTTTCCAGGCTCTTTTCAGTTCATATGACAGTAACTGAAGATGTTTATTTGAATGTATAATGCAGTTTAACGCATTTACATTTTTCAAGGTAACAAACCCAGAGCTACTATCTGTATCTGTTCCTTGCTTTCTTTTAAACAAACTGGGCTGAAAAGCATTTACTTCATTCAAAAAAGTAGGATCATTATTTTACTTGAGTTCCATTGAAAACGTAATAATTAATGTGCCATACCTTAGCCACACAAGACACAGCAACAACAACAAAATGTAAACATCCTTATGCATGAGCCTCTTTAATAAATGATTGAATAAAATAATACATGACAGGTGAGATACATTTTGTTGACATCCTTGTTATAAAGTAATTACAGTCACCCCTCCACTTTAAGGGGGTTAGGGGCACAAGACTCCTGCAAAAACAGGAAAATTGCAAATATAAATAAAAATTATAAACACATTTTTTAACCTGAGAGAACACTTCTCTAGCAATCTCTAGGTCCTTCAGTGGGACTCTATGGTCCACTTCCACAGGACCATATACCTACAAATGCCTAGAGAGAATATATTAATCAAATCCATGAGTCATCAAATTCACAAAGGCTTATTGCGCAAATGTGCAGGAACAACTGCATTGCCACAATAGGGAACACTTACATCATGGATGGTTTCAAGCTATGATCGCACTCCTGATTTGTACAAGTAATTTTACATCCCTTTGTATTTTATTGAACACTTTTTGTTTAAAAGGATCTTCTAATGTGAAAGTAACTAATGTGAAGTTATAAATTGCATACAGTTCTCTTTGCTCTCCATGCTACATGGACAAACCAGTTTAGAATGGAAGGTATTCTTAGACAACTGTTGAAGATGTGGTATGTGGAGTTCCTAAACAAAGCAGAGATTAGGAAAGGCAAGATACAGCCCCTTCAGTTCTCATGCAATACAAACTGGATGGGATTCAGTGCTATAAAATGGAGTGAAGGACATGAGCCCAGACAACTTTAAAATGCAATTAGATAAATTTCTAATGTATCTCTATCTCTCTCTGGCTTTTCTTCACAAACAAAGATTCAGGAAGGATTCATCCCACACTTTCTGCAAGTGCGCTGATGACCAAAAAGGCCAATCCAAGATAAACAAGTCCGGTAGCAGAAAGCACTGCAGAAGGTCTCTTTGGGTGATGTTTTTGGGTTGTGATTCTTTCTGCGTTGTCGTTTCTCTTCAAGACTTGTTCAGTGTGAGCTCTCAAATAAGGCTGCAGCATTGTGGATAGTGCGTCTCCATGCCTCCCGATGTGAGGCCAGGGTGGACCATTGTTGGTGATCAATTTGGCCGAGCCTGAGATGTTGTTTCAGGGAGTCCTTGTATCACTTTTTTGGAGCGCCCCTCTTACGCTAACCCGTGGCTAGTTTACCATAGAGTAATATTTTAGGGAGCCGTTGGTCCTCCATCCTAGAAATGTGCCCTGCCCAGCGCAACTGTGTTCTCAATATCATGGCCTCAATGCTGGTGATCTCTGCTTGCTCAAGGACAGCAACATTCGTCACATAATCAGTCCAGTGTACATTTAGGATTGTGCGCTGATGAAAGCATTCAAGGAGTCGTAAGTGGTGGCTAATACGTATAAAACTATGAAAAATGGAATTTATTTATTTATTTATTTATTTATTTTCAATGTATTTTTAATCCAGTCCTTCAGTCAAAAGGTTCCCAGAGTGGCTTACCATTTTTTTAAAAAAATGACATCCCTTGCTCTTAGGCTTAGAGTCTAAAAGACATAAGGTACAAGGAAATGGAATACAAAGGGGAACAATGCTTGGCATTCCCATTTTACAGGGCCAGTCCAGTAGGAAATAATGATAAACAATGAAGCTGCCCAACAGTGTTGGTTGATTCAGTTGCTGAGAAGGTTGAGAATATATCAGTTAAAGAAATATTGTGGCAAGGTTCTCCCTGTACAGGAAAAACTTTTGCAGGTGGTCTAGTTGACTTTGGCCCCAGGAACACCAAGTCATGGAGTACTTGGGCCTCCAGTAACAGAAAGTGCTACTAAGATAAGAACCTGCTCTTTCAGGAGTAGTGCAGCCCCATCAAGGGCAGTTTGCTTAACCATTTCCCAAACCTGGGAATCACCAATCCCCCAAACCCCCCATTTTATTGAGATTCAGCTTCAGTTTATTGGCTCTCATCTAGCCCAGTGGCTCTTAACCTTTTCTTTACCAGGACCCCCCTTTAAATATATTTTGTTGCTGTGGAGCCAGGATTTAACTCAAGATTTTAAACCCTAACAACAACAACAACAACAACAACAACAACAACACAATTACACCCACCATTAAACCTTCCCTCAGAGGTATTGGAGGAGGAGGGAAGATTTTTCTCCTGCTTCTTCCTACAAGTTTGTGGCTGGAGCAGATTGATCAGCAGTGCACAGGCCAAGCTAGCCAGTCTTTGCCTCGGCTCCTGTCACATGGGCTGAGCAGCCATCAATACTTTGCAGATCCCCTATGAGGACATTGTGGCCCCCTGGGGGTCTGCAGACCCCAGGTTAAGAACCACTGATCTAGCCCATTACAGCATGCCCCACAGGCCAAAGGCCAGGGCTTCAAACAGGAGCCCCCCAGCGCTACCTTCTGAGTTTGCTCCTCCAAGAAGGAATGAAACCACTGCATAACAGAACCCCCAAGTCCCACCCCAGAGAGGCAGCCCAGAAGAATACCATGGTCAATTGTATTGAAAGCCACTGAGAGGTCCAGCAGAACCAACAGGGACATCACACCCTGTTCCTTTTCCTGCGGTAGGTCATCTACCAAGGCAACCCATTCCCTGCGTAGGTCATCTACGAAGGCAACCAAAGCTGTGTCCATCCCATAACCAGATAATCCATTTCACCCAGAAACCCCAGACAAAGTATGGAGGTAGAGTGGAGCAGCATTGTTACGATGTGTGAAGAACAGAATTCTGTTATGAGTCCATAGCTTATTCAATATGGTGTTTGTTCATTGTGGTTAAACTTGGCTATGCTGGGCCTCCTTCAGGCTTCCTGTTTCTTGCTTAAGATAATTACAAAGCTTGTCATAGGAAGACTGAGCTAATCTTGAAACCAGACCAACTCCCCTGTTCTTTAGTCTAAAGTGCTATCAACACATTTTCTATACAGGTGCTAGACATAAAACTGATGATTTTACAGAAACAAAGGCCTAACATTTTTGGAATATGAAGAGCTAGTAACCAATGGAATGGGGAGGGAAGGGGCAAAGAATAAGGTGTATCAGGAAGAATGTGCACTCCAAGTAACCCTAGCCAATCGGTGAAATGAGGGGGGAGCATGTGGATGGGATAGGGTTTAAAACTAGGATGTTTGCTTTTCACGGGGTTCCCCTTTTCCTTTGCAAGGAGTTGGGGCACCCATAATCTTCAGATTTGCTCAATAAAAGCTGACTGCCAGTCACCTACTTGGACCAAAAAGCCTCTTGCCTATTCTTTTTAAAATATCCTCTGGCATTGTTTAAGGTCTCAATAGGTATCGTTTTTAACATGATTCATTACACTTCTTGTTCAAACTTCAATTCAAACACTGGTAGCTCTAGTGCAGGGCCAGGGGAAAAAATCCCAGAAGATTGGGGAGTAAGCATTCCACAAACCCTAGCAGCAGTACGGGGCCTGAAAATATTTCTCACATTTTGTGTGCTGTTGGTAACACTGCATGGGACGCAAGCCTTAGTAAGAATGGTGGCAATGGCTGCAACTACTGGGCAAGTGTTTGCCATCTGGCAGGCCAACAAGAGCAGCAGCAACAACAATATGCTCTGGGTTTTTCCCCTCCCCAATTTCTGGGTTGCCATATGACCTTAATAGATGAATTTTACCTAAATAGTAAAGGCTAATTTACCTGGATTTCCCTCATGCCTGTTTCTACAACAGTTTGACCCAGAAACAGTTGAAGCCCACTTCTTAACCCATGCCTGTCCCTCTGTGACCTACCCCTATGATACCATAATGGCCTTCCTTCTATTGTCACAAGGACTTGGCCTCTGATCCCAGATTTTGGCCCGGGAACCTAAAGGAACAGGATACTGCTGACCTGGCAACCCTAAGATGTATGTATAAATAAATAAATAAATAAATAATGCAGATTTTGAACATAACCTTTGTGTGAAGGGTTGGAGGAGTTTTCATGTCACAGGCCTATGTTAAGCTATGCAACATATGCTACCTTAACAACATAAATTATTTCATTCATGCAACTTATATTAATTGTGAAGCAACTTGTTCAGGTCAGTTCTGACCATCTGCCAAAGCTCTGATACTATTGTACTCTGATTTCTAGCTTCTTTTGCTACCTAGAAACAGAAACACTGAATTCTGAACAAGTAAAGGTCATTTGGAAATGGCCCTCATTTTCCCAAAAGAAAGCAGTTGCATATATCTAATGGACAATTTAGTTTAATCACATGCTCCCTTCTATCTGCACAGAACCTGTAAAAACAGGGTTATCACAATATTTTAAATCTAATTATTTAAGTAAGTAAGAAGCCAGCTGCAACTAAAAGAAAAAAATAACTGTTTGAAACTGGGAAGTTGGAATGTCACAGTTTCGTCTAGGAAAATATAGGCAATTAGACAAATGCATGATGTGTGGGCTAGTACCTCTAGAACTCTGAGAAGAAGAGAATAAAAATAAATCAGTAGAATACCCCAGAGAAGATATTTCTGTGTACAAAAAATGGAGCAGATGACCCAAAAGATCATGACTGAAAGTCTCTCTCTCTCTCCCTCCCTCCCCCCCCCTCTCTCTCTCTCACACACACACGCACACACACACAGTTGTTATGAATTGTTTATGCAAAACTCCCTGCTCATAACTTATTAGCATATTTGCTGTGCCTGTTTAAACAGACAAATCTAAATTGCATTTTCAAAAATAGTCCACATACATTTGAAAGGAAATTGGCAGGAAAACATAGCAGAACATAACTTGTCAACATCAAGTAAGAGAAACCTGTCTGAAACAAAAGCAAATATGACTACTAAAGGAGGAAGGTGGGTGGGAAAATATGCTTCTTTCTAATGGTTTGTTAGAATATAGATTTTTTTAAAGCAACAACTTGGAAAAATAGAGATTAAGCAGCTGGAAGAATTTTAGCGTGCAACTGAAGTTGAAGACATGGAAATAATTGTGGAGGAGGAGGTGGACAGATGGCTAGCAATTTAGCAGTAAGTGTTCTGTATATTTTTTTTCCAAAAAATATGATATGTTATAATTCTGTAAGTGCCATACAGTGTTTTTTATTAGAAGCCAAGTTACTTCTCTGAATTTTTTAAAAAAATATTTATGGAGCAGCTCCATTGAGAGTACAAAGAGACCTATAATATGGAATCCAGACAATGAAACTACTTTATTCAGAACTCCACCTCCCTTGTCTTTTCCCTCCTTTGGGCTTGTCTATAGTGGCTATTTACCCAGCTTCCCCCCCCCACCCCAGGCTTGGAGTCAGCAGTGTGATGTGGCATCCTGTGGCATCCTGGAATTTGTAGCTTTACAAGGTCTTTAGGTTTGTCTGCCAAAGAGTGGTGGTGCCTCACAAAAATACAAATCCCAAGATTCTGTAGGATGATTGAAGTGGTGTCAAACCACATTATTTCTATGGTGTAAATGCACGCTTAGTGAAGTAACAATGCCATGGATATAAATGTCATTTAAAAGACAGAGTTACAGCATAAAGGAATGAAGCTATCCCTCATTAAATTATGATGGAATTGTCATCTAGTTACGCTTTTGGTAAAAAAAATGAGTTATTTAGTTATGTGTAATTATTTACTTCTGTGCTTCCCATACTATTCATTTAAATCATCAGTGTAGCACAGGGGTGCGATAAGTGTGGGCCACATGGATCCCACAGATCCTCATTTTGTGGCCCTTCAAAGCCCCTCAAAGACCCCACACCCCAAATTTTGGCATTTTGCCAAAAATGGGTGAAACTCACCACAAAATGCAAAGTGGTGGTTTTGCTCCACTCCCCTAGACCCTCATATTGGTTGAAAAGGTCCAACCTCCGCAAATTTAGCTGAAAGCAAACTAGATGTGGCATGATGTCACTTCTGGGCCTGTCCTTTACTTTGGTATGCCCCCCAAAGGTGTATTCAGGATGAAAAAGCCCCCTGACCCCTTCCACAGCTGTTCTGGTGTATAGATATCCAGTTTTAGAATACTTGTGCTTTTTATATGTCATTTCTATTTAGCCCTCTCCATTGACGCCCCCTTGTCGTGGGAGAGAGGCTTGCGTACCCTAATGATGTTTTGAGCTATGCTGGCGGTGGCATAATAGCCACTGGTAGGGTCTCCCATGCCAGACAGGTCAAAACCGAAGGGTCTGACAAAGAGCGTCAAAGGGCAGGATGGGCTCTCCAGCCTTGTGGCAACCGTCCTAGGAGAAGGAAAACTCCAATCCCAAACCCGGGCAGATGGTGCTCGTCCAACCCTGTAAGGTCAACCATCTAAGAGAAGGAAACTCTAATCAAACCTACGGCCCGAGGACCTCACTGCCACGTCCATGCTTGCAAGGCCACGGCAGATGAATCTCTGGTTTAAAGGGTGAGGCCAGTTCTGTGCACGCTGCGCTCCACCAGAAAAATCCATTGCACAGGCTCGAAGGACAAATCCATTTCCCAAAAAGCCCTGTAGCGACTGGCGAGGGACGAAACCAGCAGGTGTAAAGATGCACTGGAAGCCGCAGCCCCAACCCTGCATGCAGGCGGTTCAGGACATTGGTCGCTCAAGCCTGACCCGGGAGATGACAGTCTTGTTCGGCAGCATTCTGAACGACCAAGCAGAGAATCTATTTAGCAATCCTTCCCAATTTGTGCATTCATCAAAAGTTACAATGCATGACAGTAATCTGATCACCACACAAGGAGGAAAAATGGAAAGTTGCCAATGCAACTTTTCAAAACTGTGTGCAGATTGGGGGAAGAAATCATTTGCAATCATGTGAAACCCCAACAGTTATGTGGCTTCTATACATTCATCAAAAATACATAAAGGTTTCAACCTGACACATCCCTCCTGTGGAAATAGTGACTGAGAAGAAACCTACAACATTTTCAAAGTGCCCTTTATCATAACTGTTGTTCCACTGCCTCATGATCTCTCGCAGGCCAGTTCATAGATTAGTAGATAAAATGGACAATGGAATTCTATGCATGCTCAGAAATATCATATATGATGCACTGTGGAATATACCATACGTATTTCTGAGCAATAGTGCACAAGAGTGAGAAAATGTGTTCTTTCTATCACGTACATTTTACTGTCAGTTTTCAATTGTACAAGAGAATTTCATAATCTATGCAGCCCACAATTCTTTGGCTAGCAAGGAGCTGGAGTTTTTAAACCATAATGGTATTTTAATGCTTTATTTATTCACTGTTTTTCTACCCAAATATTTTATGGATCACATATTTAACTCACCTTAAAAATGGGAAGGGAACAAAAAACACCTAGCAATGCCGGATGGAAAACATTATGTTTCTTAATTTAACAAATATGGAACACAGCATTCTTTGAATGAATCAGAGAAAGGTGAGTGTGTTACTCAGAAATGATTTCAGGCCTTATGAACCTCTGAGAGAATACAGGGCTTTTGCAAATCACCAAATAAATGCAATCTATTGATCTACTGAACAAATATGGAAAACTTCATGGGAGCAATCCCTCCCCTGCCGCAAATCACTGTAGAGTTCAATTAATTATCCAGCATCCAGAGAGCCAGTGCCAAGCACAACGAAAATACTGACAGCTCTATAGGCCATCATGGCCACACCTGGACTTGAGCCCAAATGGACATTTTAAAAAATGTGACATTGGAATTTCTTTCACAGCAGAAAATAACACAAATACCAAAATGAATTCAGACATACATATATGTCATATGTATGACTTCTCTATTTATACACTCAAAGAATGGAAACTTCTTTCACCACCAGGCAAAGATGTTTCTGTTTAAGGAGGCTTTCAATGTATAATATATATGCAGGGCAGCTTTTTATTGGATGTTTTATTTATCTTTTTTAAACTTAAAATGATTTTAAAATGTTTTTCTCTTATTTTAGCTGTTTTAAATTTTATTGTAATTGTTTTAATTGACTACTCTGGAAGCTGCCTTGGGTCCCACGTTGGGAGAAAGGTGGCATATAAATGAAATAAATAAATAATAAGTAAATGAATGACTGGCTGACCTTAGTCCACTGAAAAGCACTGGTCAAAACCCTAAATCCAATGTCATGCTGGTGGCTCATGAACTATATAGCAGGATAAAGACATCCTCATCTTTCCCTTTGCAGTCCACTGTGCTCTCCTGCTCCCAGCACAAATCTGTCCCAAAATTTTTCCAGTTTCCTGGACCATGTTTTGAGGCCACACAGAGGAGAGTGGCTTCAAGGTTCTGTTGACCAAAGCAGTTCCATCAATGAAACAACCACATTTGCTTGACAGGAGGATGACAGGAGGATGACAATTGTTTATGCCTGAAGAATGGATGTGAACTTACAGTACTTTCTGTGGCCATCTAGTACGTCAATGTTTCACCATCAAATGGTCTGGATTCAAAAGGTTCCCTTCTGCAGAAAAAGAACTTCTATCTCTGAGAGCTCTTCCATTGGATGGACTCTTCCTGTTTGAGGAACAGAACCTTTGATTTTGCCTTGACTGGGCACTCCCAAATGAGGTTGATGGATACCTGTCTATTAGACTGGGGCCTTCACCTTGTAGTTTCTGATAAATTTTCAGTTGGTCTTCACCATGTCAATTTATGAAGATAAGGGAGTGACATTTGGAAAATCAGAGTAAGGTGCCAGCTGTAAGATCAGTGTCAGCACCTCTTGTTCTCATCCAGCCCAACCATTGTGTTCTCTTATTTATGCAGTATCTAGCTATAAGCAAATTTCTACATGCAGGCAGATCAAATGAGGTTGATTCCAAATGTCACTGAAATAATCATAGTGACAGCAGGCTTGTTGATGGGGAAAGATAATTGATAGTGTTTAGCCTCTAATGCAATTATTATGATGCTTCTGAATTCATCACTGCTGTTGGGAGTTATGATGGAGCAATGGTCAAGAGTATTCTTTTCCACTTTTTCTGGCAAAGAGGCTGCATCTGATTCAGTATAAGCCTAACAACCATCATTCATGCTTTTGTCACTTGAAGGGCAGATTACTATAATATTGAAGGCTGCCCTTGAAACTTTCCCATAAAGATTGGAGCAAAATATTATCTCTTTTCCTCTGGATCAGTGTATCACTAGATTACATTGTTGCTCCAAATAGGCAAGCCCTCATAGGCAAGACACAGGTCCTGGCAATGTCATTAAGCATCAACCACAATTGTGCAGAGTACACCATTCAAATAAACAACACTAAGTCTAAGTAATGAGGAGAGGTATACACACAAATGCACACACACACACACACACACACTTTTACAGGCAGTGCTCTCATCCTGAGTTTCTTCTCACTCAGCTTGAGGGCTGGAAGCTCAAGGCCAGGCCCTGAGATCTGGGAATCCTAGTTACAAACTATACAAGTTAACTGGGGTGCACTCAATACACAGTGCTGGGGACACATAGACAGATCTTAAATCAAGCAGGCAGAGAGAAGGACATTATTAGACTAACATCTAAAAATGCTGTAATTCTGCGAATGAAGATAGTGGGAACATCGTAGCATTATAACACTTACAATAGTGCATAGCTGTAATCATGCAAAAGAAATGCCACAGAACTGTCACATGAAAACCACTAGTGTTCCAAAAACGGGAGTTTACATCTGTGATTTGGCATGGGTGAGATTTCAGCAGTATTTTTTTTTAATTTTAAATTCTTAAATTCATACATCTACCATATTACACTTCTAAATAATACTTCTTTCTTTAACATAAATACATTGCTTTCATCTTAATTATTAACATTGATTTAATTCTTTAACCCCCTACAAGTGCTCCCCACCCCCTGGACCTTCTATACCAATTATTTATTCCATTTTCCAAAATTTCATTGATTCCCTTGGGGGTATGTACCCCCTTTTTCTTAAAAACACATAATCTATAAATGGTTTCCATATTTCATCAAATTTACAACTTTTCCATAATCCTTTTTTAACTTTCAATCTACATGTTAATTTATCATTAATTACAATGTCCCATACTTCTCTATACCATTCCTCTAAATGATAATCTTAGAGATGATAATCTCTAAATGATAATTTTCTGGGTATCATTAATCTTGCCGCTGTTAATAAATTTGTAATCAGATCTTTCATAACTTGGGTACAATTAACCTTATCATAAATTGATAATAATGCAATATCTAGACACATTTCTAAATCTTGTTCTGTTATCTCTCTTATTTCTTTAATACCATTTGCCAAAATTTCTGTACATATTTACAACTCCACCACATATGAACATAAGTGCCTTTTCTTGACATCCCCTCCAACATAACATTGAATAATTTTGATCTATTTGACTTATTCTTACTGGTGTCAAGTACCATCTCCATATCAATTTATAATAATTATCTTTTATTCTTACTGACGTATTTTTCAAAATACCCAAATCCCAATTTTTCCCCCAACTCTGATTACTTATTGAATGCCTTAAATCATCCTCCCATATTATTTTTTTAAATAATCATTTTGTTCTTCAGTTTTCAACAATAATTTATATAATTCACTAATGATACCCCTTATTATTTCATTCTGTTCCTTATTTTCTCTTTGTATGATCAATTCTTCAAATCTGGTATATTTTCAACATTCCTTATTTACCCTTATCCATTCCATTGTCCACTGTTCTAATTTTATGCAATTGAGCCAGGAAATCTTTAATCCATGGAGATTTCAGCAGTTCTTGTGAGAAGATGCAAGTGCACTTAAAGCTCCCAAAACACTTTAATTGACAAAGTAAGTGAACACAAGCACTGAAACAAACCTAAAAATGTGCAAACTAAAGGTGACAGTTCATAAAATAATGTCCTGTGTTTCATTTTTGCATTTTTACCCAGATGTTTTTCTCACTGAGGACCGCCCATTCACACTGTAATCTCGCAATTACAATAAGACATGGTTTTGCACACAGTCAATAGTGTGAAAAGAGTTATATTGATGATCTATTGATGGCTTCTCCCATGAATGAGAAAGAATGCCCTTTTCGTGGCAGAAACACAGAGTAATAATGCAAAGACAATGACGGCATGCGATAGCAGGGCCCATTTGTGCTATGCTGATGTTGCAATCCCACGATTTTTGCCATGTCTGATAATGTCTTAACACTCTGTTCATGCAGTTCAGTTTTGTGTCATCCCCAAGCCCAGAAGAGGGAAGGGAGAGGCAATTCAGCTGCTACTTCAGCTGGGGAGGGGGGAGAAATAAGAATGTGCTCACAAATGGAGAGCACCTTTATTTTTTCTTCTCCAGGAGCCCAAAGCTGCCACATCTTCATCATCTGAATTGCTTCCTCCCCTTTCCCTTCCTCACCAGTCAGTGGCAGCAGCAGCAGTGGCCCCTCTAGAGAGTGACAGCTGCCAGGGGAGAGGTTTTGGATGAAGCAGAGAGAGCTATAGAAAACTCCCTGACCAAAACCAGACATGTGTGCATGTAAGCCACACTGATATTCACATATGTCATTAACAGGATGCTGCCCATTATTTCCTTCACATTTGTGATTGTGCCTCACATGTTTTTCTTATTATTCACATGGAGTCATCTGGGGGACAAGTGTAGATAGTCTAGGTCTAATTTGTTCTTTAAAGTCATAGACAGTGCAGAGCAGAATGTGAGTGATCCTTTGTCTCTAATCTAAACAACTAAATGGAAGCATATGTACCCATCCTACTTTGAGTATTTCTGCATGTCCACATAGAGATACTGTGCTTCCCATGTATATAAAACCCAATGTGTGAATGGGTAGGGAAGATGTATCATAATCATCCTTCCATGTTCACATGTCAGTGTTTCCATGTACAGACAACACAAAGCTTACTTTGTAAAACCTATCAGAAATACATGAAAAGAAATAAGACAGGTGGCTAAATATTTGTTTAATATGAAGATTAACTTTTCAAATAAATAAAGTCGCCCTGAGAACTTTACAGAGAATTAGTAAGGGAATGCCCGATTAAAATCACAATAAAGACACCTTGTGTTCCCTTTTCAGTTTGGTGAAACGTTCTGGTTTCATCATAGGACTAATCCAACTGTTCCTTTACTCGCCCCCAAAGATTGGTTACACAAAGATGCATGCTCAATTATTAAACAGACATCTGCTTGAAATATTAACTATATAACTCACTGTTGCCCTTGAGATGTGTTTCATATTTTCTTTAGCTCCTATAATGTAGCTGCAGATTGTCTATTAGCAATGAATATTTGACATGACATACAAGTTTCTCTTTTTCTTTTAGCAGGGTGATTGGAATGAATAATTAAAACAGATCAGATGTTGCTAGGCCAGGTGGTCCTATTCTCCACTGCTGGTTTTCTGAGCAATATTTCAGCTGAAAGCAGTTTCTTAAATCATGGTATTTACTCACTGAGTCCACAGAACTGGATAATAAAATACATTGTCATAAGTCATAAAAAGGGGGGCAAGACTGGTATGACATGCAGAATCCTGGAGCTAATTTTATCATGTATCTAATAGCATTTATTTAATGGTGGGCTCAGTTTTCTGAACGTGGATTCGTTTGAAGCCAAAACGGCATTATATGCGCACAAGAGGGAGGTATTATCAGACTTAGCTATCATCATCTCTAAATTTTTGGAAGGACAGTGTATTCAGGAAGGGGGGGGGATAATCAGTCTGATGAGAAAAGAGGATGTTCAGTAAACATGGGATTCTGGTTCAAGCTTGTAAAGGTTATTTGTTGGACGACTGCTCTCACATTCCCCCAGCAACAAAGCAGAGTCCAAAAATGTTTTTGGAAGTGATAGTTCAGGAAGATTTCAACACAATCTTATGTCAGACTGGTGGAGAAGGAGAGAGAGCAAATAGTATGGAGATGAAATTTTGTTTTTTACCATTATGTTTTGTTTTTTACCATTATGACATGTTTTGTCTACATTCTTTTCTAATCTGTGTTGTAAGTTGTCTTAGGTCTCATAGTGCAAGGAAGGCCATATGATAGACAGGCAGACAGACAGGCAGACTGCATAGGTGTCAAATGCACATTTGAAAACACTAAGGATACTGTTTGTTAGTTTAGTGGAAGCTTCACTGTGGAAAAGAGAAAGCAATCTTCACAGGGCTGGTGGCAACCTGGGGCTCATCTACACGGTCCAAAATATGCTGGCTCCGTGCCAGCATATCCTGCCCACAGATCAGGCCCATTCATCCCCCATTACTGGCATGAAACAGGAGGAAGTCCAGGCTGCCATGCCGGTCCGCTTCTGCAGCCACCGCTGCCCTCATCCCACTCTCTGGATACAGGAAGCCTGCCTGCAGCACGTGAGCAAGGTCCCCTGCATGTGACCAGCCTTGCTTCCTGGCTGCAGAAAAGCGACAGCAAATAGCAGCTGCAGCAACTAACCAACATGCCAGAATGGGCTCCCGAACTCACGCAGGACCCGGTCTGCTTTTTTTTTTTTTTTTTTTGCCAGCTGAAGCAATTTTCCATTTTTTTAAAAAAATGATATAATGGACTTTAACCCATCTTGGCCCATCTTTGATCTGTGGGTCGTGAGGACAGCCCAAGAGCAAAATGGGGCAAAAGCCCTGTGTTGTCTGGACTGCAGGGCTCCAAGACAGGGGCAAGATGGGGTAAATTGCCTGTCAAGACAAGTTCCTGGTCAGAAGACTGCATTACTGCTATGTGTGTCAGTTTTGTGTTTAGCAGGGGCTGGCAACTTGTAACCAAATGATTTGTTTGGCTGCAGCTTCCATCAACCTTCACTATTGGCTATGCTGAATAGGGTTATTATTATGTTTATATTTATATTTATTTATATAGATTTATATAGCACCATCACTGCACATGGTGCTTTACTGGTAAAATAACAACAAAATAATTCCCTGCCCCCAGGTTTACAATCTAATTAAGACATGACACAAAAGGAGAAGGAGATGGCAGTCTAGAATGGGATTAAGTCCAGCAGATACTGCCTCTTCTTCTCTCACTCCAAGGCCGCAGCAGTGACAATCGGGGTGTGTGTGTATCGGGGGGCTTTCATCAAATTGAAATAGTGGACTTTATCAGATGCCGCCAAATGGCATCATAGGGATGCCTAATGATTGTGGAAGGGCATGCATACCAGATGACGTCACCCTCTCGTGATCATATCTTGTTAAGAAGCTTGTACTTCTTTATTGACAGTCCAAGCCATCAATAGCTCTCCCCTGGTGCTTTGTTGTCGGCATTGCCGGTGTTTGAAACTTCGTACTGTTGTACTCAGGGAATGCTGCATCAATGACAAAACACTTCCAGGTGAGATTGTGACAGCCAGGTAGGGGACACTCTTTTTATGACCCTCTCCCATGTTCTTGGGCCTTTTAAGTGTGTTTTTGTTCTTTGCTGTACTCTCTCCCTCTCTCCCTCTCTCTCTGTTTGCTTTAATTTTTAAATTTCCCACACTAGTGTCTTCTCGTGATAATCCATGAGATTTGGAACCTGGAAGTAAAAGGAGCTCTGTTTGTGCTCCATTACTGCCAGGGAAGCCTCTTTTATGCTTGCAAAGGTAGGTCTGGTGGGGGACTTTTGCCAGCCTAAAAATGCCACAATTTATGCCAGCAAAAGAACAGTAACATGGAATGGTCTGATAAAGTCTGGTGTCTCTATGGACTTTATCAGACACACTAAATATAGTGTCATAATGACACCACATAAACACAAAAGGGCACACATATCAGGCGACATCGCCCTTTTGTGTTTATATACTGGCCAAAACCCATCCTATTTTATTGATGGCTTAAGCTATCAATAGATCCCGTGTGGTGCTTCAGTGCCAGCATTGCCGGCGTATGAAACCTCATGCCATTTAACTCATGTGAATACAGCATCAGTGGCCATTCCAGGGAGAACACTTCTGGGTGAGATTGCGACATCCAGGTAAGTGATACACTTTTTATGACCCTCCCCAGATTACTTGAAAGTTTTTAAGTGTGTGTATGTGCTTAGTCTAACTTTTAGAGTGTTATTTTTGTTTCTTTTTTTTAATTTCCCATGCGAGTGTCTTCTTGCGAGAATCAGCAGGATTTTGAATGAGGAAGTGAAGGGATCTCCATTCACTTCCTATTCATTGCTGGGAAGCCTTTGCCATGAAATAAAGGTAAGTGTGGTGGGAGGCGTTCTTTTGTCAGCATAAAAAGGGCTTTAATTATGCTGGCAAAAGAATGTTTTTAGAGGCTAGTCTGATAAAGTTCTATGTGACAGCCATTCCCAGCGCTGGCACTATCACCCAAATTATAAATTAAAGATAGACTACTGACACTGAACTACACTGATGTCTCTATTTATTGATGGGGTAACATTCATCATCATATCAGGAATGTAAAGTTCCAGAATTTATATAATGCCAGTCATCCTTATTTATTTTTATGCACATATTTATTATCCTTAATTATTTTGTTTTTAATATTTGGTATGCATGCATTTATTCATGCTTTATGTTTCTTACGTGATTTATTCAAGTTTTATAAGTGCTGCAAAAATGAAAATGTATAACAGACAAAAGGATTAGTTACTGAGTGCAACCAATACATTTCACCAAGAAGTTTCATGGACCTTGTATCTGTGAGTCTTCTAAAACCATAGCTGACTTTGCCATCTCAAAATGCAGTGAATCACCATTCGCACGAGATATAAATTGCTACAGATTATCTAATTTCTATCCCTTGTCTCACTTTTAGTGGGTAGAACTAATTACACCCAACCATTTGGAATTGTTCTATTTTAGGCTATTAATTTGAAGTCTGAAGGCTGCTTTGGACATTTGCAGTACTATCCAGGATGCATGGGAAATTTATGTCAGGTAGATGTTATTGTGAACAAATGTATTACAATGCATGCAGTTTAGGGTGTGTGGGAAATGGGTTCCCATGGGATTTTGAACACGTAAGGCTGTCTACATCTAGACCAGAAATATATATATATGTGTGTGTGTGTGTGTGTGTGTGTGTACGTTTTCTCATCCATGATAAGAAAGTGTGTCTCAACACATCAAGACACCCAACAAGGAACTATCCAAATATGATATTTTTTCACATATTAGGACTTTTTGTGGGGAAAAAAATGGAGAAAAACTTTTAGCTGTTGTTGTACAGGCCAACAGAGAGAATTTAGAAAATTAAAGCAAGGGTTCATCTTCCTTGTCCATTAAATTTTGCTTTTGCCATGCAAGAAGACTGTGTCTATTGTCTTCATACACTGTTTTAAATTAGCAGCAGTATTATAAAGCCATATGCTGATTCTGAATTGAAGATTTACTAGATTATGCCATTCACAACACATGGAACAACATCTATTTTGGGTACACAGTTTGTAAATCTGCTGATTATCAATCAGATGATCTACTCTGACCTTAGCCCCAACTGTACCACAATCAGCAGAAACTTTGCTCTGAAAAAAAAAATGCTGCAGCCAAGTAAGTCAGTTTTAAAATCCATTTACTCAGCACAGCAGCAATTTATGTAGTTTGCTTTGCTTTGCCAGCTCTCATGTTATGAACTTTACCTTGTGAATTTGGTTGGTGAATGAAACAGTACTGTAATTTAGGATGTATGAGGTGTAGATAGTAGAAGGGGTCAGATCTGGACATTTCTTTCTCCTTTCTTACATGCCAAGCTGTTTCAACCAACACAGCCTGCCTGGTAGTGGATGTGCAGTTGAAATAGAAATTAATGGGGAACTATACAAGGGCTTTTGGAGCTAGGGTTGTCAGGCCAGCAGTATCACCTTTCCTGATGTTTTAAGGTCAAAACCTGAGACTCAGGGATGCCTGCTTGTAGTATCATGGGGTGGATCCTTGTGAGGTAAAAGAAGCAGGTCAAGAAAGAGTTAGCCAATGAGCTGGAACTCTTTCTTCGTCAACTGGTTGTGGAAACAAGGATGAAGCTAATTCAGGTGAATGGATCCCAAACATGGATAAAACACAGGTAATATGGCAACCGAGAGCCAAAGCATTTTTGGTGTCTGGGCAGATAGCAAAAGTGTAACCAGTAGTTGCCACCATTTCTGCTAGATCTCTTATCCCACATGGCCTACAGCACACATAAGAAGTGGGTGTTCTTTCCAGCCCCTGTGCTCCTTCTGGGACATGCCACTGAGTTGTCTCCCACATCCTGTATTATTCCAGGGATAATACAATGAAAAGGCTCACCAGCTGCAATACTGGCTCACACTTCCTGCCTTGCTCGAAATTGAGATGGTGTCTCTGGGGTTGTTTAGATGACCAAAAATATCCACAAAGAATACAGGCAGAATACTTTTTATTTAATGAGCTCCTGCTGGGATTCACCATATTGGGAAGGAGGGGGAATGAAAACTCCAAATAGATTGCAACAACAGCATTCGCTGTTTCTTGCAATCTTTTTTTTAAAAAATGCATGAAAATGTGCATAACAGGCCATCTGAACAACCAATTCAAATAGGGGTACATAGAAGATTGGTTGGACCTTGGCGGGGGTGGGCTTTCGAGGGACGAAGCAGACGGAGCCGCCATTGTTTCCCCCCCCCCCAGCTGAACAATTGTGTGCACCATCATTCAAGCAGCAGAGCAAAAACAAAAACAAACAAAAACAAACCCCAAAAATTTTAAAGCGGAAAATAACTTCTGCATCTGTCATCTAAGGAAAAAAAAGGGGGAGAATGGAGGGATATTTTCGGGAGGCAACCGCTATCGCAGCCACCATCTTTTTGCAAACTGCAAACTCGGCCAAGTAATGAGTTGTGGGCACAAACGAGCACTGCTACGATAGGGAGGTAAGGCACTGTTTTTCACTATTAATTCTCCTGTCTAGCTGTGTCCTCTGTGTGAGAGCCATTCCCAGTGCTGACACTGTCATCTAATTGGCCTAAGGATTTGCATGTACCACCTCTCTCCCTAGTCCCTCAACCCCTCAGCATTTTTCATGCATTGATATTATACAAGTATAGCAAGTGGGTGAAAATGGGTGCCCAGGTGTTGAAGCCATTTCACATACAAAAATCACATTTTCACCTCTGCCAATGTCAGCTGAGGCTTGTCTCATCTGGCTAACCTGGAGACCCAGAGAAGCACAGAAATGCTGAGACAAACCTTAGCTGACACTGGCAGAGGTGAAAGTTTGACTTTTGTATGTGAAATGGCTTTAATCAATTGAGGGGGGCAAGTACAGCTCTTGTTTTGTTTCTGTTCTCTTTTGGGAGTTGTTTGGCTTGTTTGGTTCGTTTGCTCTCCTCGCCCCCTCAGCATTTTTAATGATACATATAGCATGATTAAGTCATGTTTAGGTATGATGAGGTCCAAGTAACCCTACCCTACCAACTACAGGTCAATGAAACTGATGTACACAAAGGATTTTATACAAGAGGGAGTTATTTGATTCTCTTTAATGACAGGGAAATGATCCATGCAAACATTTTCATTCCTTATAACATCTTTTGTTGGATCAGTTCACACTTTTGCCTTTGTGCCAAGACTGCTGTCAGTCACAGACTCCTGGTTGACTCCCAGAGCATGCCAACAGCATACAGATGCATTTATCATTGAATGTTCTAGATCACAAGAGGACTCTATGGTGACATCACCCATTACAGGGGTTGCTAATTGATCTTTAAGAGGTGACTAATTCTAAATGGATCCTTGCCCTCTGCTAGCTCTTTTATCATTGGAAGTGGTCTTGGATTGTGTCCTAAAATAAACTGTGTGTTTGTGCATCAGAATATCTCTCTCTCTCTCTGGCTTTTCTTCACAAACGAAGATTCAGGAAGGACTCATCCCGCGCTTTCTGCAAGCGTGCTGATGACTAAAAAGGCCAATCCGAGATAAACAAGTCCGGTTGCAAAAAGCACAGCAGAAGGTCTCCTTGGGTGATGTTTTTGGGTTGTGATTCTTTCTGCGTTGTCATTTCTCTTCAAGACTTGTTCGTCGTGAGTTCTCAAATAAGACTGCAGCATTGTGGATAGTGTGTCTCCATGCCTCCCGATGTGAGGCCAGGGCGGACCACTGTTGGTGATCAATTTGGCCGAGCCTGAGATGTTGTTTCAGGGAGTCTTTGTATCGCTTTTTTGGAGCGCCCCTCTTACGCTGACCCGTGGCGAGTTCACCGTAGAGTAGTATTTAGAGAAAGGAGATTTCTGTGAATTCAGTTTGTCAACCAAGCAAATTATGGTCTTACCTTATTATGAGAGAACCACTGAAACATGTTAAATAATTCAACCCTTGACTTGCATGGTGCTACTTTCATAGAGGCTCTCACATATCTGTTAATAAATTTGGGATTACAGTGGGCCCTCCATATCCATGTGGGCTTGGTTCTGGAACTCCATGTGGATAGCAAAAACTGCAGATGGTTGAGTCCTATATTAATAAATGTGCACTATCATTTTAGTTATGGAAGCCACCATTTTAGGTATGGTCAGCACCATTTTAAGTATGGCCACTGCCATTTTAGGTATGCAGCAATGATCCATGGATGCTCGAATCCACAGATATTGAACCCACAGATACAGACGGCTCACTGTATTATATTACCTCCTGACACCTAGTACGAGCAAGCATTTAACAACTTACTAGGGCCTAAATACTCTAAAGGCACCAGATCCTGTCTGATCTTGGAAGTTAAACAGATTCTGGCTAATACTTGGATGGGAAACCACCAAGGAATATCAGGTGCTGTAGGCTATATTTCAGAGGAAGGAACTGGCAAGACCACCTCAGAGTATTCCTTACCTATGAAAACCCTATGAAAAATTCACAGGGTCATCATAAGTTGACAAGCAACTTCAAGGTACACACACACGTTTTACTGCTAGATGCAGCATATGCAAAGGTAAATTTGATTGCAGTTTCTTTAAAAAATATATGTAGTTACCTAGATTCTGATTACCTAATTCATGCTAGGCAATTAGGGGGGGTGACATCATTTTTCTCCAGGTAATAGCATCTGCTAATCAACCATACAGATTCAAATTAAATACAAGCTCTACAGAATGATTGGGTCATGCATAGTGGCATGACTGATAACAGAGATGTACAAGCTGCATTTCATCTGCAAAAATCAAGGGTACAGTATTGCCTTCAGTTTTAGTCAGTTTAAAAAGGAAAAATCAGATAGTGTAGTGCAGATGCTTTGCTCTTTATTACCCCCATTTATTGTTCTCATCAGGTAGAAGCTTTATAGACATATTACTTGATGCACATGTATCCCATTCTGCCTCCATGAAGCTGAGACTGCTCATGTTCACTCAGGGCCAGACAATATAGAGTATGGATGGTGAATACCAGAAACAGGAGTTTCAGTTTTCTCTTCCAGTATCCCCCCATTAACTCCTGGTAAAAAACAAATGAATTCCCTCGTGGTCTCTTCCAACTCTGCAATTCTATGATTCTATGAATTCAGCGATGCATTCTTCCTAGGAGTTTTCCTACACCTTCAAAGGAGAAAAGACTCAGTGTGATGACTTCATTTCTCACGTTTTCCTCAACAAGTTCAGCAACCCCAAGACAGAGAGGCTAATGGTGGGGAAGCAGCAATCTTGACTGAGACCAATGGGAGAGCAAACAATGCTCACAAACTGTCTCATCCTTAATGAGAAAGGTTATTTCCTAGGGTATGCTGATGAGGGCTGCTGGGAGTTAGAGTCAAATAGCATCCGGGGGAGCACATGATTCCTATCCCTTTTTAGACTAAACCTTTATGAACACTACCCCTTACTTTGGAATTTTTGGAATTTTTATTGGAATAAGACCATTCTACTAAAAAATACACCTGACCGCAAAAGGCCATAACAATAATGCAAAAATAATACTAGTTGTTTTCCTCTTTTCTTACTAATACAAAAATAAATCTATCCTAACACGAATGTATTTTCCGCCTTAATCTAAACACACTATAATCTCATTATATTTACACATTATAATTATACCTATTTGGAAATGAAAAAAATCAATAAAAGATTAATTAAAAATAATAATACAAAATAATACAAAATAATAATAAAATATTTATTTAAAATATCATTTTATATTATTGCTGGGGTCGTCTCACTAAACCACGGCCAAAACTTTTTCCAACGATGGTTTGGCAATTTCTCTTTTTCACTCAGAGCTAAATTTTCAATTACGTTCTTCACTGGGTTACACATAGATGTTAAAAACCGGCTTTGTTAAAAAACCGAAAGAGAAAGAAGCAGCCACCCTCCGTGACAGAAGCAGGAGGGAATTTGCTGTTTAAAAAACCAGCCAGGCACAGAGAGGGGTAAGTGTGTGTGTGAGAGAGAGACAGGGGATTTGAGGGTTGTATATCCCTCGGAAAGGGCTTCTTTCTTTCTTTCTCCCTTCCCTTCCTTCCACATAGATCCCCTCCATCCATCTTTCCAGCTGCTTTTAACCTGTCTTGGTTCCTCTCCCCTCCCTTCACCCCTTGGTCTTCTTCAGCTTCCTCCCCTTGCTGCCAACTGAGTTCAGCCTGCAAAAGGAAATTGTGTGTGTTTGCCTATGTGCCTTCAAGTCATTTCTGACAAAGGCAAACTTATCATGGGGTTTTCTAGGCAAGGTTTGTTCAAAGGGGATCTGCCTTTGACTTCCTTTGAGGCTGAGAGAGTGTGACTTGCCCAAGGTCACCCAGTGGGTATTCATGGCTGAGGAAGGAGTCAAACCCTGGTCTTCATAGTCATAGTGCAATGCTGAAACTTCTACAACACTCTAGCTCTTTTAAAAGAAGAATATAAAGAATATAAATTAAAATTTGGAGTAATATTACTGGGAACAATGGTTTTATTGTGGTCACTAAAACACCAGTATCCCATTAGTGTTATGTGGGAGCTTCTGGGTAGAGCAGTGGTTCTTAACCTTTTCTTTACCAGGGACCCCCTTTAAATATCTTTTGTTGCCCCAAGACTTAACTCAAGATTTAAAACCCTAATAATAATAGCTAATAATAATAGCTAACAACAACAATACAATTACACCATCCATTAAACTTTCCCTCAGAGGCACTCTTGCTTCTTTCTGCAAGTTTGTGGCTGGACTGGATTGAATGGCAATGTGCAGGCAAAGCCAGCCAGCCTTTGCCTTGGTTCCTGTCATGTGGCTACTCCACTACAGGGCGGAGGTGGGCCAAGTAGCCTTCAAGCCTTTGTGGACCCCCTATGAGGATGTTGCAGACCCCAGGTTAAGAAGCACTGGGCTAGAGAATGCTGGAAAAGGAACAATGCAACCAGACCTTGAGAACGGTGTTGGCAGGGGGATTCTGGGAGGTGTAATCCAAGAGTAACTTTCCCAGGCTCTGAATGCAGCCTAGAATCATAGAATCATAGGGCTGGAAGGGACCCCAACAGTGATCCCATCTGATCAGCTTCTGCCCTGCAGGAACACACAATCCAAGCATTCCTGACAGATGGCCATCCAAACTATGTTAAAAAAAACCCAAAGAAGGAGACTCCACCACACTCCAAGGCGGTGTATTCCACTTCTGAATAGCTCTTACTGTCGGGGGTTTTCCTAATATTCAGGTGGAATCTCTTTTCCTGTAGTTGGAACCCATGGCTCCGTGTCCTAGTCTCTGGAGTATCAGAAAACAAGCTTGCTCCTTCCTCAGTATGGCATCCATTCAAATATTTAAACATGGCTATCACGTCACCTCTCAGCCTTCTCTTCTCCAGGCTAAGCATACCCAGTTCCCTAAGCCATTCCTCATAGGGCGTAATGGCTTCCAGACCTCCCACCATCCTCAGCATCCTTCTTGAACTGTTGTGCCCAGAACTGGAAACAGTATTCCAGGTGAAGTCTGACCAAAGCAGAATGGAGTGATACTATTACTTCCCTTGATCTAGACACTACTCCTATTAATGTAGCCTCGAATCGCATTGGCATTTTTTGCTCCTGCATTACAATGCTAACTCATGTTCAGCTTGTAGTCCACTCTTTCTTTTCTTTGAGGAAATCTACACCATTACGTTAATTGCTAATAAACAAAAAATATTATGTTAGTGCCTAGAATATAGTTTTTAAACTAAATTATTGGTGGCAAATTATGTAATACAGTAGGCCCCTCTTATCCACTGGGGATTAGTTCAAGGGGAGGGGGTGGATTCTGAAAACCATGAGTGATAGTGAACGCCATTGAAAATAATGGGACTTCTGGTTTAAAATACCATAGAGTTGCCTTGGAGGGCCTAGAAAACCTCTAGGGAGGACACATTTTCTAGGAAGACTCTATGGTAGGTGTGCTGTTTTGTGTCCCATGGATAATGAATCCATGGATACAGGGGTCCTACTGTAATCTGAACATCCTGTAGGGTGAATAGGTTAGGTTACCTTGACCTGAAATAAACATATGGGGCCCCAAAATAAAGCATTGCAGGCCCCCCCAAAATTCCTTAAACTGGCCCTGTCAAGTGTATTATCTTTCTCTCTTTTTTTGTAAACATGAAAGATAACTTGTGCGCACCATTAAAAAGTTTTTTCAAGAAAAAATGATGGTGGCAGATTTTAAAACACCAGTAATTCACTTGCAGCTGCCATCTTTGCTAGGGGGCATGCAGAGTTTATGGGGGCTGTAAAAACCCCACTTTGTATATACAACCCCTAAGAGACTGTTCTGGAAGTCCTGCCTTTTATTAGGTCCTCCTTATGACAGTGAAGGACAATAATTTATGATCATCCTATGTCAGAGAGGAGGAAAATTTGGGATTTTTTTTTTTTTTGGGAGGGGGGAGGATTGGTGGGATGACAGCACCTCAGATCCTTCAGTCAACACAGCCACTGGCCAGGACACCTAAGAGATTCTGGGAATTGTACTCCAAAAGCCAACTTGTCCAGGCTCTGGGGAGCAGCAAGAGCCTGACCCTGGAGTGCTTCCATCAGTCATAGTGGCAGTAAGGGCTAGATGGAGAAACCATTTCTCCTCCTGTAAGGTAGCTTCACTTTGACACTTACCCAGGTTTTTTTTTGAAAAGAGAACACCCACAATTGTTTTTATTTTATTTGGCTGTCTAATATGGCTGAACCTCTGAATAAAACATTTTTGGACGTTGTGTTTTGTTAATAAATTGCTCCTGTCAGATGAACAGCACATCATGGGACTCTTATCTATCAGATATGTTTTCCCCCTTTCCATTTCACAGTATTTTTAGTACACCCACAAAAACAGAATGGAAACTGGAAGGAGAAAAAATATCAAAACTGAGTTCATCTCAGGAAGGCCCTTCAAGCATTGTCTTGTCAGATATCTGAGAATAGCTTGCATTTCACCCTTCAGGAAAGACATTTTTAAATTCATTTCAGTCATTGCTTGTAATTGAGTTTAACAGCAGAAAATCCTTCAGTTGACCTCCTGTCTGTCTTTGTTTCTGCTCCTAATACAATTGCTCAGAGAGAAAAATGGCCCATCTAAACAAGTCAGAATGACAGGAGGGAGGGGGGACCCAAAAACCCACTAAACAAAACACAAAAGTGCTGAAGCCATCTGTTTGGGGAACATGAGAACTGATGCAGGTAAATAATTGAAGCAGCTTTAAAAATGCTTGTTCCTCAACCCCCCCCACACACACACCACCATACACAAGGAAAATCTCTGAACCACATGGTACAAATAGACCACATCTGGAAACTAATTAAAACCCTGTCAAAATGAGCTTGTCATCTTTAACTGGAGTGAGCGAGCAAGGAAATAGAACAAGATTTCTGGTTTAAAATGGCACGAAGAAATGTTTTTATTTGAGTGGAATTGTGGGGAGCATGGTAGAGAAAGAAATAAGATTTCAAAATATCTTTTCTTGTCTTTCAAATAATCCTTCCTTCTCTAGAATGCTTGTCATATAGTTCCATGGGAAATAGTAATTAGTGATGCCAATGAAATCTAAAAGCCAGTGGTGTGTAGTGGTTTGAGGCCCTGTCTACACAATTAAAAAAATCCATTGGGGGGGGGGTGTACAAAATCTGAAAAGGCAGCCATTTGTATGCATACGATCCACCTACATGATTTTTACCCCGCCCATAAACTCTGTATGACCCACCCTTCCTCAGCTGGCTGGAGCAAGTGATCCAAGTAGCGGTTTTAAATCTCCTGCCACTTGTTTTTTTTTAATTTAAAAAGGTGTCTGTTATGCGTACATTTGGTTTTCCATATTTACAAAAAAAAAAATAAAAAGGATTAAATGTAAAATTCATGGACTTACCAGACTCTTGTGTCGCTGGAATCCAACATGGAGGCTGCTCCCAATTCCCCTCTTTGCTAGCCCCACCCCCTGTGCTTGGCCAGCCAATCATATTACACTGCCTGTTCGTATGTGTGTGAACGGGGTGTGCAGACCATCAACAATATGAATGGCTGTATGGATTTTAGGTCAAGATTCGCTAATCCTCCTGAATGCCGAATCCACAGAGTTTACGGGGGATTGTCTAGCCCCCCTTCCGAATGACATGTATGCATCCGAATGGCCGTGTGTACGGATAATTGATCTTCTGAATGTCATATGTATTTTTTTTTAACCATATAGATGGGGCCTGAGTGTTAGATTAGGCCTCCAGGAGATCAGGGTTCACATTCCCACTCAGTCATGGAAACCCACTGGGTGACCCTGGGCAAGTCAGAAGAAAACCATCCTGAGATTTATAGATTATAGCAAAGCATTTGATTGTGTAGATCATGAAAAGCTTTGGATAGCTCTTAATGAAATGGATGCGCTGCAACATTTGATTGACCTGATATATAACGTGTACTCAGGACAAGAGGCTACCACCAGGACAGAATATGGAGAAACAGAATGGTTTCCAGCTGGGTGTCAGGCAAGACTTCATTTTATCCCCCTAAGCTTCTCTACACTGGCAAGAATGCATCTCCTTCTGACCATCATATTCTGAGCCCAGAGGTAGCCATTTCCCCACTGATACTGAGATGAAATGGGCTGAAGTCCTCATGCACCTGCTGGCTTCCTTACTCTGGTATTGGAGGGTGCCTCCTCCACTGTCATGTGTCACATTCTCTGAAGCCAGGAAGGAGGCCCACAGCATGTGATCAAGCCTAGTTCCATGCAGGGGACCTTGATTACATGCTGGGGGCCTCCTCCCTCTCTGGGGAACAACTACAGCAGTGGTGGAAATGGTGGTGGCAGCAGCAGCGTGCAGGTATAGACTCTGCGTACCAATCCCAGACCCATCCAGGTTTAAAATGTGTTAAATGGGTTACCCCCAGCTTTTCCCCAGCTTTGCATTGGGCATCGTCAGGACTGCCTGGAGGTGAAGTGGAGCAAGAGCCCTGCATCATTTGGATTGCAAGGCTCCAAGATAATGAAACCAGTGTAAATTTCCCTTCTAGACAAGACCTCTGTCTGCTTAACTTGTACACTGAACACATACGTAAAGCAGGAGTAGACTCAGAGGAAGGAGGTATAAAAACTGGAGGAAGAACATCAACAATTTAAAATATACAGATGATACCATACTACTAGAAGAAAAGAGCAAAGATTTGGAACTATTACTGAAGAAAGTCAAGGAAGAAGGTACAAAGGCGGGTTTGCAGATAAACATTAAAAAAACAAAAATAATGACCACAGATGACTTACATATAATTTACAGTAATTTACAATAAAGATTTCCGGTGAGGGCTTAACTGAGGATTGACTTGAACATTATTCATTTTTTTCAATAAAAAAGGAAATGATTTAGTAACATTGGGCTTTGATTATTAGAAAGAGTAGGGTATCAAAAAAGGTTATTTGTTGTTTGCTAAAAAGAGAGCAATGAAAAATTTATATGTATGTATAACTGTCAAAAGGAAACTGGGAAGTTGCCTTTTTTTTCTCTATTTATTTGTTTCTTCTCTTTTTTTCTTCTCTTATTTTCTTTCTCTACTTAATTTCTGTAGGTTTAATGCACTGTAAAATGTTTAATAAAAATTTAAAAAATAGAAAACAAAAAAAATTGGTAGATGATTTACATAACTTTAAAGTAGATGGTGCAGACACTGGGCTTATCTACACAAGTCAAATACCCATGCTTGCCCTCATTCCAGAGCCCTGCAGTCCAGATGGTGCAGGGCATTTACCCTGATCTTCCCCCAAGCAGTCCGCACCACTCCCAGGGAAGATACAGGACTGGAATGGGGCAAGCTGGTGTTTCATGCCCTGAGAGCCACCATCTTGGAATATCAAATGATTGGCTATATTAATAATTTGGCTAAAGTTGTTCTCCACATGGTTACAGGTATACCAGAGACCTCCTAAGCCAGGGTGGGATTCATGTATGCACCAAAGAAAGGGTGGGTAGAAATTTCCAAAAACAAACACTCTCAAGTAAGACTCAGCACCTGGGGGTGAGTCATCACTAATCCACTCAGTGACAGCAGAGACCCTTAGGGCTTGTAAATGGGATTTTCCTCTCCTTTTCCCTGCAACAATAAACCTTGCCTGTTTCCTATTCAATTCCAAAGTATTGATTGTTAGCAGCAATTAATTCTCCCAGAGTGCCCTTGTTTTAGCCTGGGAGCCTTCGAAAACCATTGTGGACCCAGGCCGTACTCCCCGTTTCCCCCCAAAATAAAGACACAGACACAGGAATCTACTACAACTATATATTGATTACAATTGGAAAATAAGTATTAGATATAGGTTAATAAGATGATAATTGGCAATAAAAAGGCCACAACTTGCTGGTGGCTGCAAATGGTTGGCACTATTGCATGGGTCCAGATCACTTCATTGCCCAACCCTGTGTTGGCCAATGGTCATCATGTCAGTTGCTACCGACTCCTCCTAGAGGGGTGAGTACCCAACCGAGCCATCCCACTGGACAATCTCCCCTTGCTGAAAACAAGATGTTAACAGTTCTAATAGCTTAAAAGGCGGGGGAGGTCTCTGTGAACTTGAACCTGAACCTGAACTTGATGGAGACCCCTTGTTCCCCACCTACCTGGATCAGGGCCCATGCCAACCACCAGCAAATTGCGACAAAAACATTTGCATACATAACAACTAAGGGAGGGTGGGCGGGACTTCAGCTCCTGGCGAGCAACTGAGGAGTCTGCACTGGGAGCCGGCTTATATACCGTCCCCCAGTGCAGCGTCCCATGTCATCCGGCCACGCTGGAAGCGCAGCCGGAAGTCCCTCCCCGACCCCACTGTCTGGCCAATTGGGGGAGGAGGAGCTCCTCCCAATTGGCCAGGCCTTCCCACCTCTCCCAGCCTCCAAACGATGCCAGGAAGAAGAAGCCCTGGCAATGGCAGCCCCCTACGCTGACCATGCAGTCGTGGGGGCTGCTCGTGGGAGGGGCTGTGTGGGGAAAAAAAGAGGGGGCACCAGCTGGGCTGCAACCAGGCCCACCAGCAAGCCGGTAAGCCCCTTTGTATTTCACCCTCAACTCCTATCCCTGTAAAGGAATTATTTCATAATAAATATAACCTCAAAACACCACCAAATTCCACACATTCCACTTCCACCTTCCATGCTGCCAATTTGCTGTGTGCTCTTAGAACGCAACTCTGAGACCCCATTGCTGCAGGAATCTCTGCTCTACAGGACAGGTGTCAGTCATATCACCCATCATCCGCTCAACCTATTTCCCTATCCAAATACTTCCTACTACTTTCTTTGGCTCATGTGAGTGCTTGAGCCCTGTTTGCGTGAATGCTGTGATATTATTTTCCAATAAAACCATGTAAAATTGTACCTTTTGGGTTAGAGTCTCCTCCTTAGTACCAGTATACATAGGTCTAAAAGGTCCTGCCATTACCCACCTCTTGCATTCCCACGTCGAATGTATTAATTCACCATCTTAATGTTAGTGTGTTAGAGGGTCCTACCAGACCCCCAGTGTTTTGGGGAATACTGGGATAGAGCCCTTTACATCAGATATAAGAAAATACCCTGTTTAATGTGTTTCTGCTGGGAAAGGATGGATTGGGCCCTGCATGTCTGTGGTAGCCTGTCCCAGCATGTCATTCCTTGCTGCCAGCACCAGTAACCTGGGTCTCCTGAAAGCCAGGCACAGGGCCTGCAGGCACATGTTGCAGGGCCCCTTCCTGGCTTCCATGTCAGCAGAAAAAATGACGGTGATGGCAGCAGTGGTGGCAGCTGGCATTCTGTTTGAATGCTAGCCCATTTTCTCCAGGTAACAGGGTGGAATGAATCAGAGCCAGAATACGTTGGTGGGGAGCCAGTATATCCTGACCAGTGTAGATAAGCCCATTGAAATAGTTCACAATTTTCCATACCTTGGCTTAGTCATTAATCAGAAGGAAACTGCAGTCAAGAAATCAGAAGAAGATTATGGCGATTATCAGACGCGAACAAAAAAAGGGTTCCCATCTTGCAATCTCCTCTCCAGCCCCTCTCCCGTCCCTGTAATGGAAAAAAAAAGTTTTCAGACCTACCTTAATTGTGTGTCGTTCCCTCAGCAGGGCAGCTCAGGAGCGAGTGAAGCTTGAATGGAGCTCCTTTCAATTCCTGGTTTTAAATCCTGGCCATTCTCATGAGAAGACGAGAAATAATGGGGCACCTTTTCAGACGCAAGACATTCTGTTATGGAAATGGAATGGGGGATCTATTGACGGCTTAACCTGTCAATAAAAAGCAGTGCTGGCGGAACAGCAGGAGCACAGGTGCAGGACAAGATGAGAATGATGTCATCTGAAAAGGAAGCCCTTTAGCGATCTGGCATCGTGATAATGCCATATTTAGTGCATATGATAATCTCCTGTGACTTGGTAGGACAGCTATGAAGGAACTAGACAAGATCCTGAAGTGTAAAGATATAGGAGAGTATCAGACTGGCTTTATAATCTGGGACAGGGACGCAACAGGGTCACAAAAGGATTTACCTTTCAGACGATGTTATCCCTCTCCTGTTCTCCCTCCGTTCTGCTCCTGTTCAGTCCCCGTGTTTTCTCACTCATGTGGAAAAACTGTTAATAAAAAGCCCATTCTGTTTCAGTAATGGAATCACGGGCATCTGAAACGGAGCCTCGTTCTGCTGGCACAATGCCAGCGTTACTTTGATGTCACTGGAGGTCCTGCAGAACACTTCCAGATTGGGACAAGGAGGTAAGTGACACCATTTTTTTTTCACCCTCTCTGGGTTACTTGGGTTTTTTTGGGGGGGGGGGTGTTTTGGGGCTTGTTTTTTGCTTTTGGCATTTCTTTAACTTTTTTCTTTTTAAATTTCCTGCACATTGTTCTCTCGCAAGAATGGGCAGGATTTGCTTTACGGGATGTGAATGAAGCTTTGCAATGGCTGCATCCACTCCTGGCCAGCTGAGGGGAGGGGGGCAGTTCTTATATTGGGACTAGGGTACGTTTATGAAAAGTTTTGGTATAAAGTGGAACCAGGACGGGAGTGGGGCGGGTGGGTACCGGGACAGGGACGGGTTTTAAGGGCCCATTTGATAATCTCCATAGAATTTAACTGCAGAGTTAGGACTGTCTATGCCATCATATTTCTAATTTCTATGTATGGTTGTGAAAGCTGGACAGTGAAGAAACTCGTAGGAAGAAAATGAATCCATTTGAAATGTGGTGCTGGAGAAGAGTTTTATGGATACAGTGGACTGCTACAAAGACAAATAAATGATTCCTAGAGCAATTCAAGCCTGAACACTCCCTAGATGTCAAGATGACTAAACTGAGACTGTCATGGATGTATAATGAGAAGACATGACTCACTAGAAAAGACAATAATGCTTGGCAAGGTGGAAGGTACTAGGAAAAGAGGAAGACCGTGTTCTAGATGGATAGACTCAATCCAGGAAGATGTGGCCCTGAGTCTGCAAGACCTGAGCAGGGCTACTGATGACAGAGTGACTTGGAGGTTTTTCATTCATAGGGTTGTCGTAACTCAAAGTTGACTTGGTGGCTGTCAACAACAAAATGCTTCATTTCTCAGTGTTTGCTGCCTGTAGCAGCTGCCATTTCCACCCAGATATACATTAGATCTTGCTGTTGATAAGAACATTAAAAAATCACAAATTTTGTCATGCTTGTAATGAGAAGAAGTTGAGGTTTCAAATACAGAATCTGGGAGAAATTAAGATTGATAGATTTGTCCATGCACGCCTAAGGCTTTAAGTTTTTAACACACAAAAGACTTGCTTTGGATCCTTAACCCTCATGTTAGTGATGAATTAGAGTTCTTTCTTTCTTTCATGCTCATAATTTTTAACAGGTATATGGAAGGCATGCACCCCATTGTCCCCTCCATTTTGTCTCTCTCTCTCTGGCTTTTCTTCGCTAATGAAAATTCAGGAAGGACTCATCCCACACTTTCTGCAAGTGCGCTGATAACTAAAATGGCCAATCCAAGATAAACAAGTCCAGTTGCAGAAAGCACAGCAGAAGGTCTCCTTGGGTGATGTTTCTGGGTTGTGATTCTTTCTGTGTTGTCATTTCTCTTCAAGACTTGTTCGGCATGAGTTCTCAAATAAGGCTGCAGCATTGTGGATAGTGCATCTCCATGCCTTCTGATGTGAGGCCAGGGCGGACCATTGTTTGTGATCAATTTGGCTGAGCCTGAAATGTTGTTTCAGGGAGTCTTTGTATTGCTTTTTTTGGAGCACCCCTCTTACGCTGACCTGTGGCGAGTTCACCGTAGAGTACTATTTTTGGGAGGCAATGGCCCTCCATCCTATAAACGTGCCCTGCCCGGTGCAGCTGTGTTCTCAATATCATGGCCTTAATGCTGATGATCCCTGCTTGCTCAAGGACAGCAACATTCAACACATAGTCAGTCCAGTGTATATTTAGGATTTTGCGTGTAAACGCTGATGAAAGCATTCGAGGAGTCATAAGTGGTGGTGATAGGTGACCCATGTTTCAGACCCGTAAAGGAGAATAGACAGTACAATGGCTCTATACACGTTGATTTTTTCACTTTGCCTCAGGTGTTTATTACTCCAGACTCTTTTGTAAAGTCTTTCAAATGCACTATATGCCTTTGCTAATCTGTGATTGATCTCTTTGTCAATCTTGGCATCTGAGGAGATGATGCTTCCCAGGCAGGTGAACTGCTGAATGGACTTGAGCACAGATTTGCCAACGGCAATGTGGGGATGTTGGTGTTCGTCCTGTGGTGCAGGCTGGTAAAGAACTTCCGTTTTCTTCAGGTTGACTTCCAACCCAAACAGCTCTGCAGCGGTTGCAAAGCAGGATGTTAGGAGCTGCAGAGCTGCTTCTGTGTGGGCAACAAGGGCAGCAGCATCAGTGAAGAGCACCTCACGGACTAGATAGCTTAGAGTCTTAGTGCAAGCCCTCAGGCAGCTTACATTAAACAAGCTACCATCAGTACAGTAATGTATATAGATGCCGTCTTCTTCTTCAAGCTCTGCCATAGCCCTTTGGAGCATCATGCTGAAGAAGATTGTAAATAAAGTTGGAGCAAGAACACAACCTTGCTTCACTCCATTAGTTATTAGAAAGAACTCTGAAAGAGCATTGCCATATCTGACTTGACCGCACTGGCCCTCGTGTAGCATGATAAACATTTTAAGGAATTTGGGGGGACATCCTAGTTTTTCCAGGATCTGCCACAGACCTTTTCTACTCACAGTGTCGAAGGCTTTGGTGAGGTCGACAAATGTTACATAGAGACCCTTGTTCTGCTCCCTACATTTTTCTTGCAGTTGTCTAAGGGCAAATACCATATCTGTAGTACTCCTATTGGCTCTGAAGCCATATTGGCTTTTAGGAAGAAGTTCTGCAATAGCAGGAACTAATCTGTTCTGGAGTATCCTTGCAAGGCTTTTTCTAGCAATAGAGAGCAGTGTTATGCCTCGATAGTTTGAGCAGTCAGATTTTGCTCCTTTTTTCTTGTACAGGGTGATGGTGACCGCATCTTGGAGATCTGATGGCAGTTCCCCTTTTTCCCAGCAATTCACAAGGAGTTCGTGGAATTTATCATGGAGTGCATGACCTCTGTGTTTCCAAACTTCAGGTGGGATTCCATCACTCCCAGCTGCCCTTGCCATTTTTCATCTGCTGTATAGCCTTAAGCGTCTCTAAAGTGGGAGCTATTTCCAATTCATTTTTCATTGGTTTTTGTATCATATGTTGGATAGCTGAGCCTTGGACTACTCGGTTGGCACTAAAGAGACTTTGAAAATGTTCAGCCCATCAATTCAGGATGGAGGCTTTATCAGTAATTAATGTTTGACCATTTGTACTGCATAAGGAGCTTTGGACCTGATAAGTAGGTCCAAATACTGCTTTAAGGGCTTCATAAAATCCTCTAAGATCACCCAGATCTGCACAGTGTTCTGCATGTCTCGGAGTTTCTGTTGAAGTTTACCACATGTGAGGAGGAAAGCTGCTTTTCTTACATGGCAAGTTGGCTGGGTGAGGTATGCCTGGTGAGCAGTTCTCTTCTTTGCCAACAGTTCCTGGATCTCTTGGTTGCTTTCATCAAACCAGTCATGATTTTTTTTATGGGAGGACCTGAGGGATTCTTCCGCAGACTGGAGGATACTGTTTTTGATATGTTGCCAAAGCACTGTAGGAGAAGGATCTGTAGGATGGTCTTCAAGTTTTGTTTGTAGATTTGCCTGGAAGTTGTCTCTCATGGTAGCTTGTTGAAGATTGTTGACTTGGAGTCTCCTCTTTAAGATGCCACCCCTCTTAGGTTTGAACTTAAGATGAAGATTTAGTTTATATCTTACGAGGCAATGATCTGTTTGGCGTTCTGCACTGGGCATCACTCAATTTACACCAAATTTACACCATTTTGTAAATTTGCTGAAACTACTGAACATGGGTAGTGCAAATGGGGGACAATTTGTTTCAGGTTCTTTTTGAAGAATTTCCCAGAATTCACTGATGTTTTCATATCAAGGAAGTTGTAAAGAAATCTTTGGTGCACCTAGAAACCATGTGTAAATACTTTCCACCTTCGACCCTCCAACTGTCCTGATTTTTCAGGGACAATCTTGATTTAATATTCTGCTGTCCCACTTTTTCAGCTGCTTTTAAAATGTCCCAGTTTTGCTCTCCTCGTACTACTTTCCTCCTTTATCCTTGGTTTATTTCAGCTGCTGCAAAATGAGTTCAAAGTGCAAAAGTAGTTTGAACTCAATTAACTCAGGAGGGGAAGGACAGGAAGGGGTGGTATCTTGCCCTTCTCTCTAGACTGAGGCAAAAGGAAACTGCTTCAGCCTCTGTGAGCTGGTCTGTTCCTCCTCATTAATAACTTCTGCCATCTTGACTACACTCTGATGTTGCTCAGCTACATATGCACTCATTTGAATATGTGAAATGTTGGAGGGTGTCCACCCTGGAGAATGGCCCAAGGTGTGGTAAAAAGCAGGGGTTTGTATAGAGTGCTTCAGAAAATTAGGCAGAGGGTTTCTAGTGTGCATAAGTAAGCTTCCCTCCCCCTTCTAGAAACTTTGTAAACAAAATAGTCAAGCAGCTACTATGCTTATGGCTCTCATAGCTAGGCCAAATGATGGAGGCCTGTGGGCTGTGAGATCCTCACAGTAAAGTCTCTTTTTGTCTCCTGGAATGTTCTATCTAGATAAACTGTGAGGCCTAACTCTGCAGTGTGGGAAATAACCCCAATCCTCTCATGAAGCTGTATAATTGTGTGAACCAGGCAGGTACACTAGACAATCTCTTCTGGTGTCCAGGTTTCACTCTCTGTACTGCTCGCTATAGCAAGGACTGTGTAGGAAGTGTCATTTTGTTTATCACTAATGTTACTGGAAATTAATCTAATGTGCCAGGTTTTCTTAGCTATAAATTGTTAGCCACAATCTATATAGAAAGTTAGGAGATTATCAGATGCCCTTAATATGGTATTCTAGGAACGCCAGGAGATTGCCAAAGGGCCAACTTTTCAGATGATGCCATCCTCGTCCCGTGACCCTTCCATTTCACCCTCATTCTTTTTTATTGATGGCTTAAGCTGTCATTAGATCACCCGTTCCATTTCTGTAATGGAATCATGGGCGTCTGAACCTGTGTCCCGTTCTTCTAGCGCGATGCCAGCCACAGTGGGAGGTCCCTGATGAACACTTCTAGATGTGATTGGGACATCCAAGTAAGTGACACCTACCCCCCGGGTTACTTATATTTTTTTTTAACTTTATTTTTCTGCTTGCTGGCATTTAAAAAGCTTTCTTTTATCTTTTTTAAAAATTTCCTGCATGCTCGTTTTCTCATGAGATCTGTCCGGGATTTCAAATAAGGAAGAGAATGGGGCTCAGCGAGAGCTCCGTTCATTTCCTGGACTGCTGGAGGGGAGGAGAGCAGTTTCTGTCTCACTTTTTAAAAAATTGGAAGTGCTACAGGGATGGGAGTGGGGCAGGAAATAGCTGGTGAGTCCCTGTCTGAAAATCTCCTTAGTCATTCTTTTGCAGTCTGTACCTGTCATCCAGAAGCAGCACACCTGAATATGAATATATATATATATATATATGTGTGTGTGTGTGTGTGTGTGTGTTTGTATGTATGTATTTGCTTTGCAAGTGCTACATAAAATGTGTAATGCTTATTTGTTCATTTCTTATGTTGATACTCTGCCATTCCTCCAAAGATTTCAAGCTGGTAGTCATGGGGTAACCATTAGAAGCTCATCGTATTGCTTAATCCCACCGTCTATTTTGCATCTTCACATTCCCATCTCTCAAACATGTCCCCACTGATTCAAGCTGAGATATTTATTCCACCTCAGTTCATAGCAGGGATGACTGGGAAAGGAGGTTCCTGCTCAGTCACAAGGATATGAATAATGTGAACAATTTGTGCTTCTGCCAGATTATCTGTCTCTGAAAAAAAGAGGCAAAATAGCTTTAACACTTCAAGTGAAGGAAGCGGGGAGGAAGCTACAAAGAAATATGCCACCACCTTTCTGAGTAAAGGCTATAATGCATGTTCTCAATCATCCTTAGAAAACTCCTCTGCAAGCCTATTGTTAGGCAAAACAAGTGCTGGAGGGCAGCAGTGTCAGCCATCCCGTCATTCTTCTGAGCTCTTTATCCATTTTCCTCTCTTAGGGCTTGTCTACATTGGCCAGAATATGTGACCTTCCTGAAGGAATATTCTGGCCCCGGATCAAACCCATTGCCTCCCCACTATCTGCACAAAATGGGAGGAAGTCCACACAGGCAAGCAGTCCCATATCTGCAGCCACCACCACTGCCATCTGTGTTGCACTCTCTGAAGCCAGGAAGGAAAGCCTGCAGCACGTGATCAAGGGCCCCTGCATGTGACCAGCCTTGATCACATGCTATGGGCATCCTTCCTGGCTTCAGAGGGTTCAATGCAGATGGCAACAGATGTGGCTACAGATATGGGCCAGCATGCCAGCATGGACTCCTGCATTCCCACGGGACCCAATCCATTTTTTCTCAAATTGGGTGGCTTTTTCCAAGTGTTAAAATATAGCAGTTTAGCAGCCTTTATCCCCTCGTCTCCTGGTCTTTACCCCAGGAGTCATCAGGACTGCCCAGGGTCAAAATGGGGTAAAAGCCCTGCCTCATATGGATTGCAGGGCTCCAAGACAAGGGAAAGATGGGGTAAGTAGCTCATCTATACAAGCCCTTACAGGCCTGAACTGTGGACCATACAGTCTTTCCTGCCCCCCACCACACTCTGCTGTTTTCAGGTGTGATGGAAGATCCTATCCTCTTGCCAATTTTAAAATCAGTTTCGGCTTCCAATCTAGTCAGCTTAGGGCTAGAATAAAATGACCTGAGGCTCTCTTCCTCTTCCTTCTCCTCTTTATTTACATTCTTCCTTTTTTCCAATTTGGGATTTAGGGCAGTTTATGGAAGTTAACAAAATACAGCTAAAATTTCACATCACACAAAGTTTAAAATGTAATTAAACAATGTATCGATAAGACATGTCAAGCCTAAGAGTTATCTCACCATTACTCATAAATGTGTATTATTTGAATGATGTGTATTATTGAAATAGGGTTAAAAAATATTTAGAGGCACTTCATAATCTGAGGACCTAAATCATGAATGGCCAACTGCATGGAGGACAGGAGTGAATATTCTCCCCTGCAACCCTCCCATGGACATCATTGTCACAATTGCTGGGAGTGATGTTGCATCACTTCTGGGAACCATCTGAGCCAATGTTCGGCTGGTTTGTTTCACTTTGATGTTGAGCGTGTGAGGAGTTCGATAAGTGACTGAAATTACCACATTTGCTGGTGGTCTGGGGCCATTTTGGCCAGTTTTTGACCAGAAAAATCACCCCAAAATCAAAAACCACTTTGAGTGGTTTTGTGAGTAATGGGGGCGGGGGGCTTCAGGGATTAAAAACCTGGGGTTCAAACCAAACTTTCCCAACCTCTCCCCTAAATTGTAGTTTACTTGTGCTTAAATCCATGACTGAGTCAGCATCTGTATGTGGAATGTATGTGGACTGGAGAGGACTTTTCAAGTGCCTTCCTAGTCTGCTCTGCTTTCTGAAGTATCAAAACTGAGGCTGATAGATGCAATCAGAGCAATCAGGTAAAAGCAACCACTGATGTAGGATGGATGCCACTATAAGGATGCAAACTATCCGCACCAGATTTGTTGTCCTCAATGAGAGAAGGCATCAAGATGTTAAGACAAAGTGGTAAAAAATCAGCAGCCTCATGAGATTTTTTTCCCCTTCTGTGTGAGAGTGAAAAGACAAGTATATTTTTCCCTAATCAAGGTCTTTGCAATTTGCATAAGATACCTTTGCACAAAATTTGTCTCTTTACCCTTTGTTAAGCAAAGCACCCACTGCTATATAGGCCCAGACACACTCAGCAAAAGGACTGGATGATTGATCAAAAAGATGCTCACAACCCGTCCAATGTTCATGCAACAAGGCAGCAGCAATCAGATGTCACATAAAAATCATTCATGCAATTTGCACACAAAAAAGTGCCCTTGCAAATGTGAACAATTTATTTGAAAACATGCAAAAATTCTATCGGTTTTATCTGAGGATAAATATGCTGAGGGATTTTGCTGTTATTGCATGCAAGAATGGGATAGATGAGGACTCTTGCTAGGTTCTAAGCCTATCACCTGGTTTGGCTACTCAATGGTTCCACACAGGGGCAGTAGTTGTTTGGAGCAAAGGTAACGAGAGTTGAGTGCCAAACTTTTGGAAAGGCTTAAAAGGGGTGGTGTCAGTTCAATATTTGAAAAAAGAGATGGGGAAAAAGATGAAAAGAGAGATTCTCAGGATGTTCAAAGAGGATTTTATTTTTTCAAAATAGCCCAACATGTTTTGGCCAAAATATATGTGTGTGGCTATCTCCAGACGCCACACACATATTTTTTTGGTTGAAACACATTGGGCTAATCTGATTGTTAAACATCCTGAGACTCGGTTTCTCTTTTTTAGATCTGATTAGTTGGATGTTTTTTGTCCTTTCTGATTTTTCTTTGAGTTTATATATACAAACCAGGCCCGAGTTGTAGAATGGAAATAACTAATTAACCCGTTAGCTTATTAACTCATTTTTTTTCTAGCAATGCTACTTATCTCACTAGATTGCCAGTAGGTGTGCCCCTACTCATCCCATCATGCCTATGGTTTGCTCATGGAGAAAGAACAGCCAAACAGCCTTGATAGGCTCTGAGGTCTTAGCATATTGAGCATAAGCATTCCTGGAAACTTTTAAAACAAATTAAATGGCTTGCAGAGATGCCAATTCCTCACATTTTTTTAAAAAAAATTATGTACCAAAATTGGCTGGATTGAAGCAATTAGCACATTGGGTAAATATCTATATTTCTCATGCTTCTACATACCTGAAAAGGATAACATGCAAAATAGTAGAGCATAGAATGCAGTCAGCTCACTGTACTCTGGTAGCAATTTCACTACACAGAGCTTTGGTGAAAGCCATGTTCTGCTATTCTCCATGCTGGTGGATCACCTCTTGAGACAATACAATAGATGAATGGCTCTTCTTCAGGTCAGATACTAAGTAAACATTGAATTTTAAAAAATATTGTGTCCCTGTATCCACATAGCCAAAGAGTGCTGTGGGGGAGGGGGCTATTTGGGGGCCTCCCTGAAGGGAGACCAGAGGCTTCTTTTTTGGAATGGGACCTTAAGTGGAGGTCTGGTCTTAGTGGCATGGTGCATTATTTAGATGATTTTCTGTTTGTTGGTAGGGCAGGAACAGGCTATCTTGTTTTCCTCATGCAACAATTAAGAATGCTTGCTGAGCAATTAAGTGTGCCACTTGCTCAGGAGAAAACTGAGGGCCCTAGCACTTTCTTAGTCTTCCTGGGCATATAAATTGATACTCTAGCCCACTATTTCAGGCTCTCTTAGCAGAAGTTGTTTGATTTAAGTAAGGGACTGGGTGTGCAATGTTGGTGCTAGGCATAAGGCTACTTTAAAGGCATTTCAAAAGCTCATAGGCCACTTAAATTTTGCTTGTTGTGTAGTGGCACCTGGTCATGCCTTTTTGAGGCATCTGTGTGATGTGATTGTGGGTGTCCACCTACCTCACCATAGGATTAGGATCACACAGGGTATTAGGGGTGGCCTCCTTGTGTTGCAGGAATTCCTGGACGCATTTAATGGTGTTCTTTTTGGAGAGAGGAACTTCACCTTCACAATGTCCTAAATGTTTCCTCTAATGCAACTGGTTTCAGAGTTTATTTTAGGGAGCACTGGTGTGCCCAATGCTGGCCTGAGGAATTGGCTGCTGCAGGTTTGTTGTCGGATTTGACTTCTTTGAAGTTTCTTCCGATTGTAGTAGCTCTGTTGATCTGGGCTTTTGGTGTGATCTGGGCTTTTGGTGTGATAATTTAGCAGCAGTGCATGTTATTAACACTATGTCCTCCAGGTCTAAGATGGTTATAAGGTTAGTTTCCCAATGTTTAAAGCATAATATACTTTTTACAGCTCTCCATGTTGCTGGTGTAGATAATGGGATAGTTGATGCTCTTTCCTGCCAACAGATGGAGCACTTCAGAGACTTATCTCCAGAAACAGATGCCTGCTCTGCCCCGATGCCTGTGGACCAGTGGAGTCTTGGAGGGATGAGGTGGTAAGAGCCATCAGTCCCTCACTAGCATCTTCAACTAGGGTGCACTATAGAAAAGCTGGTAAGGATTTTGAGAGTTTTCAGTCAGAAGACAGGCTCCAGCCCCTTTGTCCCATTCCAGTGAATCGTATCCTTCAATATTGTGTGATGCTGAAGGCCACAATACAGGCATAACAAGCTTGTGGCCTTGGTTTTTGCAGAAAATGCCCAGGGTTTTGAAGACTTCAGAATGCGTAAAACTCTTGAAGGGTGGTCTTGCGAGAGGGCTCATGTGGTGGACAAGCACAAACCTCTGTCTTCTAGTATACTTACAGGTCTAGGGGACCAATGGGTTGCTAATTGTTCTTATGACTATGAAGCTGCTATTTTCCATGCTGCTTCTTTAATTGCCTTCTCCGGAGCTCTGAGGGTAAGTGAGTTAGAAGTGGGTTCCAAGTGTGACTCTTCAGGAAGAGTCTTGGCTTTTACTGATTTTGACAGGGGAAACAGCAGTCCTACACATTCAGGCATCCAAAATTGACCAGAAGGTAAGGGGGAATCAGTTGAATTGGTAAAATGCATCAATATGTCTTTGTACCCCACATGTGCCTTTTGTATGTACATGAGTATGTGGGGAGCTAGTCCAGGAGTCTTATTTTGCCATGACGATTGGTCTCCTTTGACCAGATACCAGTTTTGGGTGGTTACCTGAAGGGTATTGGCCCATTTGGGACTCCAAGGCATTAAATTTTGTACCCATTCTTTCTGTGTAGGAGAAGCTTCAGCAGCGTTTGTGATGGGCAGGGGCCCTTTTTTGATTCAATGCACTGGGCATTGGAAGTTGTAAGCATTCAGATATTATGTGCACCCCACAATGTTTTAAAGGTATTGACTTCTTCTTTCGCATTAGTCCCTAGGTGCTGCATGGTGCAACAATGCTTCCTGATCAGTGGTCACAGCATGATACACTGGGTGGTATACCAGGCCCAGAATTCACACATTGGGGAACAGCTGGAACTGAATAACATTGCCACTGTTTAGTGGTTGGGGATGCATGGCGTCCATTGTTTTTATTTTATTTTTATTTTTATTTAATTAGGTATTTATATCGGAGCGGCTTACAATTTGTTTTAAGCAATAGCAATTTACACATCTGCACTGCATTAAGCAGTTTCCAATGTGTGTTAGCTAATTGCCCCCACAAGCTGGGTACTCATTTTACCAACCTATGAAAGGATGTAAGGCTGAGTGAACCTTGGAGCTCTTGAGATGGAACTTGCAATGTTGTGGCTACAGTACTGGCATTTAACCACTGAGCCACCAGGGCTCCCTGTTTTTAGCTTGTATTGTTTTTATAATGATGTTAGCCATCTTGTGCCTTATTGGTAGGGGAAAGGTGGGATAGAAATGAAAATCAATTATCATCATCATCAGCTGATGGCATACATTTGTTGGAGTCAAATGATGAGATTTTTCTGCAAGATCTGCAGGAGGGGGTGAGTGCTATATTGGCTGGCTGGAGTGGGGGGGACTAAGTGGATGCTTGTCCTTTGTCAGTGGCTGTTAAATGGGGGAGAATTCTATAATTCATTGTACACCTTGGCACTCTTTTGGTGAAGGGTTGGGCTTTGGAATTACTTCCACAGGTTATGGAACCTAGGAGATGGGGAAGGAGTCTGCCTTTGTGTTGGCCTAGGACCTTGTTCTCTCTTATAAAGTCTTAGGTCTTGGGAGGGAGCAACCTGGGTTGGCCTTCCAGAAAAAGACAGCTCAGGGAGCAACCCCATTAATTTGGGATTGCCCTTGGGTTCAGGTGTTTTGCCAAACGGAAGGCTGAGGAGGTAGTTACTGGGTGACACCTGGCTTCCAGCTGGACCTGCACCAGGTTGCTCCCCCTTTCTTGCTCATCTTCAGATTGTTTAAATAAGGTTTTAGGCCAAATAAAGTGGCCCTTATTTTAACCCAACATCTGTATCTGGTCTCATTATTTGGGGGTTGGTCACCAATGGTCTACCAGAATTCCACATCCAGCATGGTCAGTGGCCACAAGTCATGACTGCTTTATTCCTGTATACAGAGTATCTAAATTTACCTTGTAATATAAAATATTCCTTTTTCCTGGTTTCAAACTCTGCCATTTGAAGAAGAGTGCTGATCCCTCCCCCCCCCTCTCTCTCTCACACACACAATCTACAGGCACAGTGGAAATCATATTGAATGGGAGGGGTTTTCAAATGTGCAGGCAAACGTACAAGAACACTACCCTCCCATGTCATGCTGAGTTACAATGTGATTCCTCTTCATTATCTTATTCAAGACTGTGGGTAGCTTCTTGCAGCTGTCAGATGTTTCCTTCTTGAAATATGCCCACAGGGAAACAAAAAGAAACCTAAATTAGCCATCATAAAGATGCTCTTCTTGCAATATTTCCAGTCCTACTAAGAACAGAAAGAACAGGAATCCAGGCAACCAGTTGGAGGTTACAGTATTTGAGAGTTTGTGTTCCAGCAAAGTCTTACTAACATTGTTTCAGCTTTTTTAAAGAAATCAACCTTAGAGTGATGATAAAGACTGAATTGTTTCTTCAGACTTATTTCTAACATTGTTTCTGCAGCTTTGACACAAGCTATCAAGTGATTGAGTATGTAAGCCTGGATGATAACAGTCTCTAAGGCCTTGTCTAAATGGGCCAAATGAAATGGCCTTCCCGTCTCACGCCTATTCCTGCACCCAGCAGTCTGGACGACTCAGGGTTTTTGCCCTGTTTCTAGTCCGACATGTCCAGACAACATCCAAATAGTTCTGACAAGAGTCTGGGGCAAATGGGCCTTAAAACAGAGTGGACATGTGGTTAAAAAAAAAAAAACCTCACCATTTGCTGCAGTTTTTCTGGAGAAAAAACCGCAATGGGGAGGTGTCCATATGCGTTGCCAGCACAATGCCTGGCACAGTAATTTCCCAGCCATGTGACCACAGCTGGGCATCTTGTTCCTGTCCTCAGAAGATGCAACTGGTGTGGAGAAGAGAAGCTCCAGTTTGTATGTGGGCTGGAGGTGTGAGGACACCACTCTGTCGCTGCAACAGAGGGCAGGTAACAGGGGAGGAGGAAACACTGTGGGCCTGGGGCTGGAATACTCCAGCTGGAATGTGGAGCATTCTGGCCAATGTAGACAAGCCCTAAGATGAATTCAGTATTACCAGGGAGATAACATGGTAAGATACATTTTCCTAAATTGTTTCAGAACTTTAGAAAGAATAAGGTTAGGGCAAAATTCACAAGCTGTTATTTCATAGAATCATAGAATCATAGAATCATAGAATTGCAGAGTTGGAAGAGACCACGAGGGCCATCCAGTCCAACCCCCCTGCCACGCAGGAAATCACAATCAAAGCATCCCCGACAGATGGCCATCCAGCCTCTGTTTAAAGACCTCCAAGGAAGGAGACCCCACCACGCTCCGAGGGAGTGCGTTCCACTGCCGAACAGCTCTTACTGTCAAAAAGTTCCTCCTAATGTTGAGGTGGAATCTCTGTTCCTGGAGCTTGCACCCATTGCTCCGTGTTCCAGTCTCTGGAGCAGCAGAAAACAAGCCTGCTCCATCCTCAGCGTGACATCCCTTCAAATACTTAAACAGGGCTATCATATCGCCTCTAAACCGTCTTTTTTCCAGGCTAAACATACCCAGCTCCCTAAGTCTCTCCTCATAAGGCATTGTTTCCAGACCTTTCACCATTTTAGTTGCCCTTCTCTGGACACGCTCCAATTTGTCAATATCCTTTCTGAATTGTGGTGCCCAGAACTGGACACAGTATTCTAAGTGAGGTCTGACCAAGGCAGAATAGAGTGGCACTATTACTTCCCTTGATCTAGACACTATACTTCTATTGATACAGCCCAAAATTGCATTGGCCTTTTTAGCTGCCGCATCACACTGTTGGCTCATGTTCAACTTGTGGTCTACTAGGACTCCTAGATCCCTTTCGCACGTAGTCTCATTCAGCCAGGTCTCCCCCATCCTATATTTATGCATTTCATTTTTCCGCCCTAAATGCAGTACTTTACATTTCTCCGTATTGAATTTCATTTTTTTAGCTTTGGCCCAGCTCTCCAGTCTATCCAGGTCATTCTGAATTTTGATCCTGTCCTCTAGGGTATTAGCTACTCCTCCCAATTTGGTGTCATCTGCAAATTTGATAAGTATGCCCCTAATTCCCTCATCTAAGTCATTGATAAAGATGTTGAATAGCACTGGGCCCAGGACAGAACCCTGTGGCACCCCACTGGTCACATCTTTCCAAGACGAAGAGAAGCCACTGCTGAGCACCCTTTGGGTTCGGCCAGTCAACCAATTACAAATCCATTGAACAGTTAACTTGTCTAGCCCGCATTCTACAAGCTTGTTTGCAAGGATGTCATGGGGAACCTTGTCAAAGGCCTTACTGAAATCAAGGTATGCAATGTCCACAGCATTCCCTTCATCTACCAAGCTGGTAACTTTATCAAAAAAAGAGATCAGATTAGTCTGGCATGACTTGTTTCTCTGAAACCCATGCTGACTTTTTGTGATTATGGCATTGCCTTCTAAATGTTCACAGACTCTCTGTTTAATGATCTGTTCTAGAATCTTCCCTGGTATTGATGTCAGACTAACTGGACGATAGTTGTTGGGATCCTCTTTTTTCCCCTTTTTGAAGATGGGAACAACGTTTGCCCTCCTCCAGTCTGCTGGGACTTCTCCTGTTCTCCAGGAGTTCTCAAATATTATTGCCAATGGCTCTGAGATTATATTTGCCAGCTCTTTTAATACTCTTGGATGTAGTTCATCTGGTCCTGGAGATTTAAATTCATTTAGATTAAGAAGGTATTCCTGTACTACCTCTTTACTTATTTTGAGCTGGATTTCCCCTATTGTGTCCTCTGTTCCATTCTCCTCAGGTTGGTCCTCCTTTTCCTTTTCTGAAAACACTGAGGCAAAGAAGGTGTTGAGTAATTCTGCCTTTTCTCTGTCCCCTGTTAGCATTTTGCCATCTTCTCCACGTAGCGGCCCTATCATTTCCTTCTTCCTCCTTTTGCTGCGGACATACCCAAAAAAACCCTTTTTATTGTTCTTAACCTCCCTAGCAAGCCTGAGCTCATTCTGCGCTTTAGCTTTTCTGACTTTACTCCTACACGTGTTCGCTATCTGTTTGAATTCTTCTTTGGTGATTTCCCCCCCTTTCCATTTCCTATACATGTTCCGTTTAAAACTTAGCTCCATTGAAAGTTCTTTAGTCATCCATCCTGGTTTCTTGAGACACCTCCCATTTTTCTTCCTCAATGGTACTGTTTGAAATTGTGCCTTCAGTATCTCCCTTTTGAGAAAGTCCCATCCGTCTTGAGGTCCCTTCTCTTTTAGTATTCTTGACCATGGGATCATCCCCAGTATTTCCCTGAGTTTATTGAAATCAGCTCTCCTAAAGTCAAGAATGCGTGTCTGACTATGCCTGGCTTCTCCTTTCCATTGTATAACAAACTCCAGGAGAACATGATCACTCTCACCTAAGGATCCCACCACTTGCACCCCATTAACAAGGTCGTCTCTGTTGGTTAGGATCAGATCTAAAATAGCTGACCCCCTTGTTGCCTCTTCCACCTTTTGGACCATGAAATTGTCTTCCAGGCATGTAAGGAATTTGCTAGACCTTGTAGTTTTGGCTGAGATAGATTGCCAGCAAATATCAGGATAGTTGAAGTCACCCATCACTACTACATCTCTCCTTTCTGCATGTATGTTCATCTGTTCTAGAAAGGCAACATCCAATTCCTCCGTCTGATTTGGGGGTCTGTAGTAGAGTCCCACAATAACATCCCTGTTGTTTCCCTCCCCTTTAATTTTTATCCAGATGCTCTCCACCTGGCTTCCAGTATTGATGTCATGGATCACTTCACTGGTGTAAATATCCCTGACATATAATGCTATTCCTCCTCCTTTCCTGTTTGGCCTGTTTCTCCTATAAAGGTTATACCCCTCTATTCCTACATTCCAATCATGAGACTCGTCCCACCAGGTTTCAGTAACGCCTATTATATCATATTTGTTTTGTAGTGCAAGGAGTTCTAGTTCATCTTGCTTGTTTCCCATGCTCTGTGCATTAGTGTAGAGACATCTGAGACCATGTGTTCCCTTTACTTGCTCCCTGTGCAAGTTTTTTTGCCTCCCACTGTTGGGTCCTTGCACTGTTCGCCTTGTTCCCTCTATGACAGTTTGACTATTTTCTCCAGCCCTTTTGCCTTCCAGAATACTGTCTCCCTCCCCCATTTGACTCAGTTTAAAGCCCTCCTGATCAAATTCTTGAGACTGTTGGCAAAAATGTTTCTTCCAACTGTTGTAAGATGCACCCCATCTCTTGCCAGAAGTCCCCCCGCATGGAAGCGCAGTCCATGATCCAAGAATCCAATTTGTTCCCGGCGACACCATCTACGGAGCCAGTTGTTTACGTCGGCTATTTTCCTCTCCCTTCTTGGACCATGCCCTTCAACTGGCAGAAGAGACGAGATGACCACCTGTGCGTTCATTTCTTTCAGCTTCCTCCCCAGGGCCTCATAATCTCTTCTGATCTTGGGAAAGCTGTGCCTTGCAGTATCATTGGTTCCCACATGGACCAAAAGGAAGGGGTTATGATCTGTAGGCTTGACGAGTCTTGTCAGCCTCTCGGTCACATCACAGATCTTTGCCCCAGGGAGACAACACACCTCCCGAGTCATCTTGTCAGGCCCACATACCACTGCTTCTGTACCCCTCAGCAAGGAGTCCCCCACCACCACCACACGCCTCCGCTGAGGCTTCGCAGCTGCTGTTCCTTGCGGTGGTCCTCTCAAGGTCCCCTGCTCTACCCCTGAAGTCTGTCCATGCTGTTCTTCCTCGTTGTCCTTGATAAGGGAAAGGGCTTCGAATCGATTCTGTAGCTGCAAGCTGCTGGAAGAATCCCTGGATTTTCTTGTTCTGTGTGTGACATTCCTCCAGCTGTCTACTTCCTGTGTCCGTGAAGTGACCCTCTCCTCCACAGCCACTTCCTCTGTGCGGTCCCCATCCAAGACTGTTCGTTCTGTTCTGTCCAGGAAAACCTCTTGCTCACGAATCTGTTGAAGTGTAGCTACCCGTGTCTCCAGCTGCTGTACTTTCTCCTCCAAGAGGGCTACCAGCTTGCATTTGGTGCATGTGAAGTTCTCCACGTCTGTAGACAAGAATACAAACATCGCACATGTGTTGCAAGTGACTGCTGCAGTCCCCTCAGTGTCCATGATGAGAGCTTTTAGGTAATCTAAGAACTCTTAGTTAACGCTGAGAATGCTAAGCTGTACTTTTAGGTCTGCTGTATTTTTGTTTGGTTACTGAAATTTGCACGCCGTTAGGCGCGCGCCTCTGGCTCTTGAGGGTAAAAGGGGAAGGTCAGAAGTTCAAGCCCCTCAGCAACAAGCAGCCTCTCCCAACAGTTTTTTTAAAAAAATTCAATCTCCCCAGTCAGAATGGCTGTTCAGAAGTTGCTTCCTTCTTCTCCCTGGCAGGAAACTGGCAGGAAACTTGCTGTCCAGAAGCTGCTCTCCTTCTCTCTGGCAGGAAACTGGCCTGGAAAGCCTCTGCAAGGACTTATATAGAGCTAGGCTCCCAGCTCCACCCCCTAATGACTCACAGGTGTGACTCACAGGTGTGACTCACAGGAAGGCTCTTGAGGGTAAAAGGGGAAGGTCAGAAGTTCAAGCCCCTCAGCAACAAGCAGCCTCTCCCAACAGTTTTTTAAAAAAATTCAATCTCCCCAGTCAGAATGGCTGTTCAGAAGTTGCTTCCTTCTTCTCCCTGGCAGGAAACTGGCAGGAAACTTGCTGTCCAGAAGCTGCTCTCCTTCTCTCTGGCAGGAAACAGGAAGTGGTATAAATTCCTATTTAACAGGAAGTGGTATAAATCAGTGGTGGTTAGTGGCTTCCATAACACCAGAATGGCAAATCTGTTCCAGGGTTTAGTCAAAATTTTAAAGAGCTATTCATGGCACTGAACCTCGATCCCAAAAATGTTCAGCACTAAAAAACATAAAAGAATCACCACTCTATTGGCAAGGAAGCCACCAGCTGCCACTGGTGTATGTGGTGCTCCACCAGCAGAGAGGGAGGCCAACTAGTGAGACAACACTTTTGTCACTATAGGCCCTCAGGCATGCCTGCAGAAAGCTCCATAGGTGAGCACATCCTTCATGAGGTGTTTCTTCAGTGGTAAGAGGCTGAAGTAGGAAGTCACTAGATCATTTCACAGGTAAGCTCTACAGGATTGTGTACTCTCACATTTGTCCAGTGTGACCCTGTAAAGAACCTAGAAATCCACCACTTTGAAGTAGGAATGTGAAAAGCTGTCAATTCATAGAATCATAGGGCTGGTTTACACAGCAGATTTATTGCGGCAACTTGCACTTTAATTCTTTTCCGCATCTGTGCCAGTCAGGTTTTTTTTCTAATTATGCCGCTTTTTCATTCAGACTTGAAAAAGTGTGGGGTGTGTGGCCTCCCAAGCAGACAAAGGCTGTATGGGGAAGGGCATAGACCCTCCTTTGAAGCCTTGCATTTCTGAGCTAAAGACTCACAGACTGCCAAAATAGCAGGGGGGAAGATCAAAGAATTGGCTCTGTCTCTTCTCTAAATTTGCCTGTAAATGAACTCACTCCCTGAAGCAGAGGGACAGTAATCTCTCTGCTGAAAGACCTTGCTGCCATGCCATGGATCCTAAGGTGAACCTATTACAAGTTTTTCCAGCACGATTTGTTTAGTCAGGGTTCACAGACTTGCAAAATAGCAGAGGATTTTTTACTCTCCCTCCCTCAGTCCCCCCCTCCCCCCTCTCTCTCGCTCTCGTTCTCTCTCTCTCCCTCTCTCTCCCTCCCCCAAGCAGAGCTGGCAGATGGTAACTTTATGACTGAAAGGTCTTGGGAATCCTTTTTCTTGGCAGACCTTCTACAAAATAGCAGAGAGGAATTTTCAAAGTTTCCTGATGCTACTGAACACAGTCCCTCTCTTTTAAGCCCTCCCCTTACATCATAGCAACCAATCACAGTAAAGATCTGTGGAAGCCCTTAATGGAATGGTAGTTTACACTGCCAATAAAGCGCTACATTGCAAATATACCGGCAAAAGTAGCGACATCCCCTGGCACGCTATATTTCGGTGTTTTACCTTCCCCCCTTCTGAATGAGGCGATGCTGTGCTGCGATCCGTGGGAACTATGAGCTATCTTAGAGGTATATTTAGAGGAATGTTTGCCTGTGTAAACGACCCCATAGAATTGTAGAGTTGGAAGAGACCACGAGGGCCATCCAGTCCAACCCCCTGCCATGCAGGAATACACAATCAAAGCATCCCCGACAAATGGCCATTCAGCCCCTTTGGGTTCGGTCGGTCAACCAATTACACATCCATTTAACAGTTAACTTGTCTAGCCCACATTTTACAAGCTTGTTTGCAAGAATGTCACGGGGAACCTTGTCAAAGGCCTTACTGAAATCAAGGTATGTGATGTCCACAGCATTCCCTTCATCTACCAAGCTGGTAACTTTATCAAAAAAAGAGATCAGATTAGTCTGGCATGACTTGTTTCTCTGAAACCCATGTTGACCTTTTGTGATTATGGCATTGCCTTCTAAATGTTCACAGACTCTCTGTTTAATGATCTGCTCTAGAATCTTTTCTGGTATTGATGTCAGACTAACTGGACAATAATTTTGGGATCCTCTTTTTTCCCCTTTTTGAAGATGGGGACAACGTTTGCCCTCCTCCAGTCTGCTGGGACTTCTGTTCTCCACGAGTTCTCAAAGATTATTGCCAATGGCTCTGAGATCACATTTGCCAGCTCTTTTAATACTCTTGGATGTAGTTCATCTGGTCCTGGAGATTTAAATTCATTTAGATTAAGAAGGTATTCCTGTACTACCTCTTTGCTTATTATGAGCTGGATTTCCCCTATTGTGTCCTCTGTTCCATTATCCTCAGGCTGGTCCCCCTTTACCTTTTCTGAAAACACTGAGGCAAAGAAGGTGTTGAGTAATTCTGCCTTTTCTCTGTCCCCTGTTAGCATTTTGCCATCTTCTCCACGTAGTGGACCTATCATTTTCTTCTTCCTCCTTTTGCTGCAGACATACCCAAAAAAATCCTTTGTATTGTTCTTAACTTCCCTAGCAAGCCTGAGCTCATTCTATGCTTTAGCTTTTCTGACTTTACTCCTACACGTGTTCGCTATCTGTTTGAATTCTTTTTTGGTGATTTCCCCCTTTTTCCATTTCCTATACATGTTCCATTTAAAACTTAGCTCCGTTGAAAGTTCTTTAGTCATCCATCCTGGTTTCTTGAGACACCTCCCATTTTTCTTCCTCAATGGTACTGTTTGAAATTGTGCCTTCAGTATCTCCCTTTTGAGAAATTCCATTTTCTTTGTGTCCATTGGCATTCTTCTCTCACATTAGATTGAAAAAATTTCCACTTTGGAATCCATGCATATTTTAATGAGTATTTTGGTCAAAAGGTATGTTTGCTTGTACACTTTTCCTAAAGTATACATTTTTGCACACATTTCTCCCTTAGAGTTAAAGCAACTGTTAAACTTTTTTCACAAATAGAAATATTTTGGTCACACAACCATTGCAAATGTAAGCAAGATTTCATCCACATTTTCATTCAATGAAATGCATTAAATTCATACAGATGCATGGATTTCCAAGGTAAGGTGTATTTCATGCTATTGTCAGTCTCAGGAAGTATGAAATGGATGTTTTCCTTGGGGATATTTAGGGATACTTCCATCCCTGTCCATGAGGTTTGTATAATCATTTGCTCCTCCTTGGAGCAAATGGGAGGGAAACTGTTATGTATGCATGTACACATGTATTTCGTACCCTGCATTGCTCCTGGCATGGGACTCAAAGCAGTTTACAACATAGATCAAAACAAAGTCGCACAAATCAATTATATACACACAGAAACACCACTCCCATGTTGACTGCAGTAGACGTTGGGTGTGGCCTTTCTATGCGACTGATTCTGCTTCTCCCAACAGCTCAGTTTCTCTGATCATATAATAATGATACTGTTGGCAAATTTTAGCCACACTCATGTGCAATAATTATGTGCAGGGAACCAGCCACAATTGCCAGCCACTATTCCTGACACCAACATGGTTAGTGGCCATGCCTCCCTTCCCTAGTGGCTGTAGATTTCCCTTTTGCAAGTTAGGAGCTCTTTATGTTTCCAAATGAAATCAAGGGAAAGAGTACCCAAAAATATATTAATGCAGACACTTGTAGCTACCTACCACTGTTGCCATCATATTTTCTTTGAATTAGTCCACAGACCACATCAAAAAGCCAATGTAAATGCATTTAAAATGCATCTTAAAATGTTTTGGGGGAAATTGCTCTAAAAGTATGTTTTAAACTTTCAAACACTACCCACATAGCTAAATAAAAAGTCAATGGTGCAAATCAGGGAACAATGTAGACCTAAAAAATGCATACAAAGCTAGATTAGTATCCCCAGCAGTAGGGAGCTGGGTTTGTTTAGCCTGGAAAAAAGATGGTTATGGGGCAATATGATAGCCCTGTTTAAGTATTTGAAGGGGTGTCACATTGAGGATGGAGCAAGCTTGTTTTCTGCTGCTCCAGAGACTAGAACACAGAGCAATGGATGCAAGCTCCAGGAACAGAAATTCTACCTCAACATTAGGAGGAACCTTCTGACAGTAAGAGCTGTTCGGCAGTGGAACACACTCCCTCGGAGCGTGGTGGGGTCTCCTTCCTTGGAGGTCTTTAAACAGAGGCTGGATAGCCATCTGTCAGGGATTCTTTGATTGTGATTCCTGCCTGGCAGGTGGCTGGACTGGATGGCCCTTGTGGTCTTTTCCAACTCTACAATTCTATGATTCTATGATCTAGAAATTTTTCCTTGCTATTAGTAGAGTCAGTTGGGGTGGGGGTGGGGAGGCAACACTCTGAGTAAGGTGCTGATTTGGTCCTTGTAATAAAAATCTTTATTTCTCATTCATTTATCAATGCTTTGGTTTCTTTATTGCAGGCACTAAATACTGTTAACTAATGTCAGTATAAACCTGACATTCAAGGACAATCCTCCAGTGCTTCAGCTCCATATATACACAGTCTGTCTTGGGCTGGAATACACAAAAATCTATACTGTTGAATCATTGACTCCATCTGTTCTGAACAGAGATGGGGGGAAAGCCTGTGAGTTTCCCATTTTCAAAGGAAATGGCAAATGTTTTCTGTGTGAATGAAGCCATTTTGCAGTTGCTAAATATATCATTTTAAATGTTGGGGAAAGAGCTGCTGTATCAGCTTCAGCTCCTGTACCACATATTCATTGATTACAAATGTATTTAGATGCATTCTCAAAACATTCACTGAAATACCGCTCTGCAATGTTAAATATGAGAAGTTCTAAAAGCAGATGTCTGATGTCAGTGCCCATTTGTCCCTAAGCCAGATCTTAGGTAGCCTATCTTCTCCCATTTGAGATATTCTAGACCAGTGTTTAAATGTCCTAACATGGATTTGGCCACACATTGCCTTAGTGCCTAACACCTCTCTAACTGTATAAACAGGGTAGATTTTAATATGATCTTAGGGGGGTTGCATCCTTTTCTTTAATTAATCTTCTTTGATTTAATTGTATAAACCCCCAAATTTGAGTTTCAAATGTCAATATTGAAACCATCTTATGCTTAAATACCATACATAAACTTCCCAGGTACGTAAAATTTAAACATCCATTTAAAGCTTGTACATAAGCTTGTACTGGTTTTAATTCATTTTTCTATCTTTCTTTTTTTCTCCTGAAAGGCCTTTAATAATGAGTTTATGATAATCAGATAGAGAGGAACACCTTGAGTTTGTTGTTCAGCAGTAACTAAGTGCATATACTTCTGTTTTATTCTGGACCTCCCCTTTGGATGTATTCCATCTCTTCAATTCAATGGTTTTCTCCAGTATTTTTTTAAAATTATTTTAAAACTTTTATTTTATTAAGTTTATGAAAAACTGTAACATTAACAAACGTTAACAATAACTATGGGACAGGTCTATATAATGTCAAATTGATGAAATCATGTCATGTGCATTATTTGATCACAGGTAAGGGGACTTATGATGATTCAAGCAGAACATATGTATCTCCAAAAGGATTGATCCAAAAGGATCCTCTGGGGGCTGTAGATTTTTTGGAGTGTTATTTATGTAGTTGAAAGCCAATGTGGCTTCACAGCCAATAGGAGTACTACAGATATCGTATTTGCCCTTAGACAACTGCATGAGAAATGTAGAGAGCAGAACAAGGGGCACTGGGCAGGGCACGTTTCTAGGATGGAGGACCATCGCCTCCCAAAAATAGTACTCTATGGTGAACTCGCCACAGGTCAGCATAAGAGGGGCACTCCAAAAAAGCAATGCAAGGACTCCCTGAAACAACATCTCAGACTCGGCCAAATTGATCACAAACAATGGTCCACCCTGGCCTCACATCGGGACGCATGGAGATGCACTATCCACAATGCTGCAGCCTTATTTGAGAACTCACGCCGAACAAGTCTTGAAGAGAAATGACAACGCAGAAAGAATCACAACCCAGAAACATCACCCAAGGAGACCTTCTGCTGTGCTTTCTGCAACCGGACTTGTTTATCTTGGATTGGCCTTTTTAGTCATCAGCGTGCTTGCAGAAAATGTGTGATGAGTCCTTCCTGAATCTTCGTTTGCAAAGAAAAACCAGAGAGATTTATGTAGTCAATAAAAATAATCGATTCTTCCTGAAATGTCATGTTTCTCTTATGTCCTCTAGATCTGGCCATATTATAAGTTTTTCTACCAGCCATACATTCCATATTCTGGCCCACCATTATGATATCTGTAGGTCCCCTGAATTCCAATGAAAGGCAATTTCCTGTCTGGCTGCCTTTTGGAAAAAGGCAATCAATTTTCTGTGATGCATTTGCACACTGGAGACTCTATATATAGATAGGAGTAGTGCTGAGCAGAGGTGTATTACTTGTCTTGTAATCTTAGTGACTTGTTGTGTTACTTCTGTCTAGAAGGTTTTTACATGGGGACAATCAAACCACATGTGAATATAGGATCCCCATATTCTGTACAGCTTCTCCAACATTTTGGTAGTAAAGTTTTCATCATCCTGGACAATTGTTCCAGGGTGAGGTACCACTTATGTATCAACTTTGGAAACACTTCTTTGGTGGTAGCTGATCATGATATATACAGAGGTGAGGTCCAAACATGTGACCAGGAGGTATTTGTGATTTCTATTCCCAGGCCTGTTTGCCAGAACATTCAAACATGTTGGCCAGTGCCAAATGTTGTACTGATTAGATTTTTATATGTTTGCTGCTTTACCTTTGACTAAATTGCTGTCAAATGGAGTAAGTGAGCATTAGAGGTAATGTTCTTACTAATTTTAATGTGTCAGGTGTGCCTTGTGTTCTACCACTAAATGAAATATGTTGATGGGGTGGTAGTCCACCTCCTGCAGACATCTGTGAGGATGATGTATGAAGTGATGGCACTCTTGATTGTACAGGTTCTTGCATTTTAGGTCTAGGAGTACTTTTTCTGTCTGGAAACTTAATAGTGTGTGTGATTTGGCAACCTGAACAACCTTACTAGCATCTGGACCATTCCAAGATGACAGCATGATTTGCACTGTTCAGTTTCTTTAGAATCTATATGCCAATTGTAAAGGGTTTTTTCCTCCTCCTCCTTGACAAAGACTATGATTTTAGATTTATTGCTATCAATCATTAAATTATCTTCTAAGCAAAAACCACTGACTTGTCTCAGTCATTTTGTTGTGACCACTTAGGTTATTGAAAATAAAATTATGTCATATGCATAAAATAATATGTTTACAAATCTGTGTTGAATCTTGGGGAATATGAGTACTTGGGTTATGTAAAACTGAGACAATATAATTTATATAAAAATTAAAAAGAAATGAAAGGCTAAAATACAGCCTTTTAAAAAGAAAGGCTAAAATACAGCCTTTTAAAAAGAAAGGCTAAAATACAGCCTTGTTGAGTTCATGTATATGTAAGAGTCTCATTAGTAAGAGCATAAATTTGAACCAATATGGACCTTAAGAGTTGTTCTGCATAGAACACCCTCAAACATCTGTATTGATTTTTGGTAATTTGTCTCAGAAATTGGTTGTGTTTATAGACGCAAGCTACACTTAAGTCAACAAATGCAGTAAAAAGCTATGCACCTTTTATAGTAGATTTGGTTACCAGACAGAGTAGTGTGAAACAACTATCAGTAGTGGATCTTCCTTTCCTGAAATCTGCCTACTCTTCCACCACCAGTATGTGATTCTTTTCTGTCCAACTCTAAAGTCTTTAAGGAAGGTGTTTTCATAGACTTTGGTTCGTACATCAATTAGTCTTTAATTTCTGGTTTCCTGACAATTACTGTTTAAACTATAATCACTATGATATTAAATTTCTAGCCTTTTGTTGGTGGACAGCCTAGTTGTTTAGAGGGATAAACAAGAGACCCAATAGTGAGGTCTAAAAGTCCATATTGCTTTTGAAGATCTCAGGAGCTCAGGAAACCTCTTCTGGAGCCTTACAGAATCAGGAACTGACAGATATATGGAACTGAATAAACCAATATTCTCATATTGCCAAATGCATAGAATATATCAACTGTAGTGTGCCACATATATATTTTCTAAAAACAGTTTTAAAAACAATTTTAAAACTTTTAAGAATATGTGGTTGGAATCCTGTATCAGCTACTTAGTTAAGTATACTTAGTTATTCATTGCTTGCCCAGTTCATTCCCTGTTCAGTTAAGTGTACTTAGTTAAGTATACTTAGTTATTGATTCCTTGCCCAGTTCATTCCTTGCCTAGTTAAATGTACTTAACTAAGGCCCTGTCTACACTATTTTAAAAAAAAAATCCGTTGGGGGGGGTAAAACATCTGAAAAGGCAGCTGTTTGTATGCGTACAATCTGCCTACATGATCCCCCCCCAAACTCCGTATGACACCCTTGCCCAGCTGGCAGGAGCGAGGGATCCAAGCGGTGGTTTTAAATCTCCCACCGCTTTTTTTTTTAATTTAAAAAAGGTGCCTGTTATGTGGACAGTCAGTTTGGGATATTTATAATATAAAATAAAAAGGAATAAATGTAAAAATCCTGGACTTACTGGACTCTCGCTTAGCCGGAAATCCAACATGGTGGCCGCTCCCAATTTCCCTCTTTGCTAGCCCTGCCCCCTGTACTCAGCCAGCCAATCAGATTACTCTGCCTGTTCGTATGTGTGTGAACAGGGTGTACGGACTGTCAACAATACGAATGGCTGTACGGATTTTAGGTCGAGATTCGCTAATCCTCCCGAATGCCAAATCCACATAGTTTATGGGGGATTCACTAGCCCCCCTTCTGAAAGACATGTATGCATGCAAACGGCCATGTGTACACATGATCGATCTTCCGAACGCCATACATTATTTTTTTTTACTGTGTAGACGGGCCCTTAGTAACCTTTCCTGGTACACCCGCCACCCATCCCAAACCTGACAAAAATGTCATTCATCTATGTTCCAGTCACTGGCAGAATGAATCTCCTTTGCCCCATGCAGCTGATGCCTGGTAAAGTATATGGGGGGGGGTTACATTTGTGGCAATAGTGTCACAATCATGACTAAGTAGCGATTGTGAATATGAAACAGTAATGGCTAGGCAACTGTCACATTTACTTAAGTAAGTCACTGATACAGGATTCTAGCCTACATTTTTGAAAAATTTTATTGCAAACTGTATACACCTAGCAACATTCCAATTACTTTTCATATTGCCTATTAGAATCACAGAACCTATATAAAGTAAAATTACTGTATAGACACGTAAGAGAAAAACAGGACAAATATAGCTGCTTTAAATATTAATTAACATTTGAAACATTCTGTACCTCCCTTTTACAAGTTTCAGACATTTTTCTGGAGAAAAGGGAAGGTTGGCAACATTTTAGTGCAAGTGTACTTCTTTCTACAAATGGTTCCAAATGAATCATTTTAGAGATGAGCAAGAAACAGATGTCAGTTAATTAGATATTTGAATTTAATGACATGGTTGCATAGGTATACCAACCAAAACAGCTGTGTTCTCCTGTCTAATACTAAATTAATTTCTTTGGAGGCATCCTTTACATTTTTCTTCATTTTCAACCCATTGTCTTGCACAAGTCTTCATGATGATTACTGGATTCAGAATTATTTGACTTCATAGAATTCAATCCTCACCCAGAATCTGTTCCTTGAAGGCCACTCTGAGAACATATGCAAAATCTACAATTATCTTAAGTTCCTCATTTCCTGTGTGGATAATTCTACTTCACAAAAGTCAAATCTTTCCTGGAAAAAGGTCAGCATTGCTTCACTTCTTTCCACAGCTTTGTAAGCCAATCTCATTTCTTCTTTCCCAAAATTATGGTCAGGTATGCCTGTTACTGGACCTTTGACATTCCAATAGACCAAGGATATTATCAGACAGGAGCAAAAAAAGTGTTCCTGTCCCACAAACTCATCTCCTGCCCCTCTCCCATCCTGTCCCAACACAATGACTAAAAGTTTCAGACCTACCTTTGAAGCATCTTCACAGCATTTCAGGAGTGAATGGAGCTCTAATGGCACTCCTTTCACTTCCTGGAGTGAAATCCTGGCCATTTCAAGAAGACAAAAGCGCAGGAAATTCAAACTTTAAAAGAAAAATAAACATCAAAAGTGACAGCAAGTATAAAAACAAACTTTACAACTTCCAAGTAAAACAGGGAAGTTTTTAAAAAGTATGTCACTTATCTGGATGTCCTGATCTCACCAGGAAGTGTTCTGGCAGGGACCTCCATTGATGATTTTCTCCATTGGTGATGGGATCTCACCAGTGGAACAGGGCACCTTTTCAGATGCACGTCATTCCGTTACAGAAACTTAAACAAAACTTAAACAAAAACTTAGCCCGTGAATAAAAAGCAGTGCCGGCAGAACAGAAGTAGCAAGGGTGCATGATGACATAGGAACAACGTCATGTGAAAGGGAAGCCCTTTAGCAATCTCCTGGTGTTTGTGTAACACCATATTTAGCACATCTGATAATCTCCATAGTTTCAATTTTTCTCATTTTATGTATTGTGGTTTTGTTGCCCCCATACCAAGTATTGCACTGAACAGAATGCAAAATGTAATTCATAGTTTTTAAATTGATATTCTTTCCATTTACTGAATTCCCACCAAGTCATACCTCCTGAATGCATGTTAAGGAAAAAGAGGGAGATCTCATGACTGAATTGTGGTAATTTTCTCTGTTATAATCCATGCTATTGGAATTATAACTGGGGGAGGGAAACATTAAATTGAAGAATTCTAATCAAGTGTTCATCATCTCACACAATGATATTAATTCTCTCCCCTTATGTTTCATGCATCTTGAGAGGAGTTCAATTAATCTGTTGTTTCAGATTACATTGCCATCTCTATTTATAATCGTTATAACTTTGAAGAAGATCAGACTACATAACATAAGAAATTACACAGTCATGCTGAGAAGTAGCTTTTTGTAAAAAATAAAGTTTCTATCATTTTGGAGAAAGAACTGTTGGAGGAAAAACAAGGCATTTCAAAGACATACATCTATAAAAGGGGACTAATTTAAGAAATGGAACGTATAAGAAATGGAAGATAATGTTACAAGGCATAACACTTAGCTGCCGACTTATAAATACTGTGAATGTAAACAATGAAAGAAAGAAAAATACACCATGGCAAATTAATAAAAGCAATGTAATACAGAGAGAGAAAGTGAAAAGTGAAAAGCAAAAAGCAAAAGCAAAATATTATTAAGAGATTACATTCTTCCTGGAAAATAACCACGCTTTGCCTGCATAAGTGGCCCATATTTGCTCTGTATAAACACTAGTGACATTCTCTTCTCTTCTCACTTTTTAAAGATATTTCCCCAAAGCTTGACAGCTTCACAGTTGAAGAGTGGGGAGATTCTAAGTTCAAAACTTCAACTTGGGTTGTGCAGTCTCAGGTGACAGGTCTGGTTAAGACCTTGGATCCTGGCTGACCACAGCCAAACAATGACCATACAGTGTCATAGAGATTAGACCCTGAAGTAAACTACTAGTGATAGATGAATACCTTAACACAAGAATACAGTCAACCTTCTGGGCCAACAGATTCTTTATCTGTGGATTAAACCATCCATGGCTTCAAAATATTTTTTGAAAAATCCAAAAAACAAACCATGCTGTTTGCCATCTATATAAGGGACACCATTTTACTGTGTCATTGTATACAATGGGGCTTGAGCATCCATGGATTTTGGTATTTTTGGGGGGGATGTCCTGGAACAAATACCAAGGGTCCACTATATTTACTGGCTTTCTCGGGACATCTAACAATTCTATGTAAAAGCACACGATTACCTAAAATCTCATTTCAAATATCTAAAATCATAAATCTGAAATCACATTTATCACATATCAAAAATGGAAAGTATATAATATCTTTTTACCAATATCAAATATTTGCTAAAATACAATAAATACAATATAAATAAGTGGTGGTCAAAGTCTATTCATCTTTCCAGTGTTCTAATGAACCAGTCTTACTAAGAAACTTGAATATTTTAGCTGAGACTGGCAAAATTTAAATCAACGTAGATATTAGTCAGATCCTACATTACATTTGTAACCATGAAAACATTGTTATGAATAACCTAAGCGAAAGAGTCCTGGAACTCACCTTAAACTAGAGGAAAATGCTCTATGTGAAGGAGGTATGTGGTGCAAGTGAGAGGGGCATCATCCTGAAGTGCTATAGGCTTTTGTCACTCTAAGAGTGGCTTATTAAAGTTTGTGGTGGATTCTGGGGAGTTTTTATGATCATGGCAATAGTGCCACAGTCATGAATGTGTGGAATATCTGAATACGGAACAGTTACAGATCTCTAACCTTAGGTTACGATTTTCAATATTTTAATTATACACATTTAAAAAAAATGTAAGCACAATTTTGCACATATTTCTCTGAAAGGCACTGTAAGCCTCAGAAATGTGAAAATTCCCAAGGCATGATATGCTTTGTCTCACAGTTAGGTGGAAAATGGATACTTTTGTTAAGAATCTCAGCTGTACCAAAAATCTTTTACATTCATAGTTTCATATAAGAAAATACTTGATTTGCTTCCCCATCCTCTTTCAGAACTGGCAGCTTTCTCCAATGCTTTGGAACATGAATTGTCCGATCAGAGCTTTTGTGGACCCAGGCCGTACTGCCCCTCCGCCCTCCTAAATAATGTACGGACACACAACACTTTCTTTAACTATTGTATTGATTACATATTCAGAAAATAGGTTAGGTACAGGTTAGTAAATTGAATACAAATAGAGGTAGATACATGTTTGAGGTATATCTTTCTTATGGTAATAAAATTGGCCGCAATTTGCAATTGAATGGTTGGCGGTAATGTATGGGTCGTGACATCCTCAATGCCCAACCATGTGGGCCAAAAAATGGCAGCTAGTCCATCCCAGCCCTCCACTTGAAGGAGAGAGCAACTGGCCGGGCTGACCGCCTGACGTTCTCTCCTCCCCTGTAAACAAGTACATGTTAGCAATAACCAAGGTAAGGGGGCTTCTTTGAGCTTGAACTTGACCTTGAACTTGTACTTGATGGAGCCCCCCCTTTCTCCTGCCTTATCACGACCCAATACATCTGCCACCAAGTCGTTCCCCATGGGAACCGCTTTCCGCCAACCATTGCTCCATCAACAGGCAGGCCTACCGGTCACCCGAGGCCTGTGCTCTCTCAGGCAGCACCCTCCCAGGCCTTATGTAGCTGGCAAATGCCCTGGATCACCACCGCCCTAATTGCATGATGGATTCCTTAGGCAGACCAGCCTCTGCTGCCATGGTCGTGGCTCCTATCCTAAATGAGTGGCTGCCAAATTCCTCCGCTGGCAGCTCCAACTGCCAAACCACTATCTTCAGGATGCTCATGAATTGGAATCTGGTAAGCAGGACCCCATCAGCATGCCAGAACAGTGGCCCCTGGTCGCAGCTCCAGGCTTCCAGGTAAACCTTTAGGCTCGCCACTGGGCAAGGGGTGTATCCCCCCAACTTCCGCAGGTGCAGGGTGGTCCTGCGGCTATGCTGATCTGCCTTCAAATGCCTGGTGCACAGGGCCAAATCACTCCCACTGATGGTGACATCTCCCATTTGTAATGCCCTGCTGGAAGTGTCTGCTTTGGAGGCACACACTGCCTCCCCTACCCTCAAGGCCCCAAAGAATGTGATCGTGTAGGCTGCCCCAAATAGCAGCACCTCATAGCTGGAGTGGCAGATGGACAGCAGCAGGGTGACCAGCTGTGCCATCATCCCATGAGACACTGGTCTCTGAGAATCCAGTGCCCTTGGTGTCACCCTCTTCCAACCCTCCAATGCTTTTCTCACCAGGAAGGTGGCGCAGGGGTCCCCCAGTCCCGCTGCTTTGCTGAAGAAGGAAATACCTGCTGCCTGGCCAGCTACGGTCCGGGACGCCAACCCTCTGTCTTTTAGCGCTGCCAGGTAATGCAGCACCTCTCGCTCTAAAGCTGGACCCGCCGTCCTGTAGCCATGCTTCTGCCGGAAGGCCGCGAACTGCAAAACTGCTCTCCCGTAACATGCCTGCATGGAAGGCGCCAGGGAGTCCGCTAGGCCCCTTAACACGGTTCGTTCTCAAGGCTCCAGAGGTCTGCTGGGAAAGGGGCCGCTGCCTCGTCCGTATCGAGTGCCAGCAACCGGAACCGGTCCGCCTGAAATTGAGATAAGGCATCTGCAATCTCGTTATCCACGCCCAGGATGTACCGTGGCTGGAAACTGATGTTGGCTTCCAGGCAAGCTAGCACGAACTTGTGCACCAGCTGCATGACCTTTTCTGACCTGAAGGACTGCCTGTTGATGATCTTAACCACTGCTTGGTTGTTGCACCAGAAACAAACCTTCTTGTCCCTGAATTCCCCACCCCACAAGGTGATGGCAACCAGAGCCCTGGTGGCGCAGTGGTTAAATGCCAGTACTGCAAGCCACCATGTCGCAAGTTCGATTCCAGCCGGCTCCAAGGTTCACTCAGCCTTCCATCCTTTCGTAGGTCGGTAAAATGAGTACCCGGCTTGTGGGGGCAATTAGCTAACACACATTGGAAACTGTTTAATGCAGTTAGATGTGTAAATAGCTATTGCTTAAAACAATTTGTAAGCCGCTCTGATAGCCTTGTGGCTGAAGAGCGGGGTATAAATAATAAAAAAAAAAGAATGGGAAAAAATTCCAGGAAGGTGAGGTCCCTGGTCACACCCCTGGCTACCCACTCGGACGGCCAAGGCTGAGCGCACCAGTGACCTGCATAGTAAACCCCAAAGGCCAGGCTGCCCACTGCATCTGAGTGTACCTGCAAGGTACCTACCAGTTCCAGACGCCCCTGCCATGTGGAGACACCATTGTAGTGCTCGAGGAATGCTAACCATACCTTCATGTCCTCCTTTACCCCTTTTGTGAGGCGAATGCGGTGATGCAGCACCCTGATACCCCCAGTGATTCTGGCAATGCATGCTCAGAAAGCTCTCCCAGGAGACACCACCTGGCACGCAAAGTTCAGATGCCCCAACAGTGATTGCACTTCCTTCAAGGTGGCTTTCTCTTTCCCCAGGATGTTGTCCAGCAGTGCCCGAAGGCCCTCGATCTTGTCGCCGGGCAGTCTGGAGATCCCCCGCACTGAATTGAGCTGTATGCCCAGGTACACCAGGGATGTCGTTGGTCCCACGGTCTTGTCAGGTGCCAACGGCACCCCCAGCTCGTCGGCAAGTGCCTGGAAGGAAGAGAGCAGAGACCCACACTCCTCCCCCCCAGCAGGGCCCATCATCAGGAAGTCGTCCAAGTAGTGAGTGACAAAAGGGGAACCCGCCCTGCGCTGCAGGGCCCATTCAAGGAATGTGCTGAAGGTCTCGAAAGCAGAGCAGCTGATGGAACAACCCATGGGCAACACCATGTCATAGTACCACTTTTCCTGAAACTTGAAGCCCAACAGGTAATGGTCATCCGGGTGCACCGGTAGCAGCCAGAAAGCCGACTGTATGGCACACTTTGCCATGAGTGCCCCTTGACCACAACTCTGCAGGAGGCGAATTGCATAGTCCAATGATGCGAATCTCACTGTACAAAGTTCCTGCAGGATCGCATCATTGACTGATGCTCCTTTCGGGTAGGACAGGTGATGAATGAGATGGTATTCCCCCGGGCCTTCTTGGGCACTACCCCCAAAGGTGAAATCCTCAAGTTGGGCATGGGCCGATGCTTGAAAGGGCCCACTATGCACCCTGCCTCTATCTCTTTTTTTGATTTTGTGCTCTAGTACCTCAGGCAACTGTGCTGCTGATTTTAGATTGCCTGAGGTAGTGGCTGTCCTTTCGCCTTGAAATGGGATGCGGAACCTGAATTCGAAACCCTCTGCTAGGTATGCTGCCGCCTGCTTCTTGGGGTAGGCTGCTAAGAGAGGGCGCATGGCCTCCAGCTTGACCGGAGTGAAAGCCATGCGCCCTCCCACCCCTGCAGATCTGGATGCCTTCTTCCTGCACTCAATGTCGTACAGGATGGTATTGGCTTCCCCTGCCTGAGCCTTCACCATCAGGACCTGGTGGAGGTGATTGACCAAGTGCCAGGCCCGCTCCAGGAAGACCAACGCTACCACCCCCATGAAGACCGTGTACCCATTGAGCCAGTTGGCAAAGGTGTGCTCCGATGGTTCAACACCGCCCTTGTCGGTGTCCTTCTTGTCACTCTTGTGTACCCTGGCCTCTGCCCCAGGTGGTGGTGCCAGTCTGAAAACATCCACATAATAACCTTGCAGAATTTTCGAGCGCACCTTATGATCCAAATGGCCCCCAGGAGGGTCCTCCTTGGATTTTGCCTCCCAGAGCTCCTCCCCATCGGGGCGCTTACCATCTACCTTCCTGACACAGTCGCCTTCCCTCGCAGTCGCCTCTGTCACAGCCTTTGCTCTGGGAGGGGCGCGACCGCGCTTTGGGCTTAAATAGCCCCAGGTTTGCGCCCCTCCCATGGCCAATCGAGGCGAGGCAGGCTTGCCCCTATTGGCTCCCACCTACCTCCTCCATCCCAGCAGCAAGGGCTGCTGGGAAGAAGAAGCCAAGATGGCGGCCCCCATGGACTTGCCATGCGGCCACCCCTCCCCCCTGCCGTGCCATAGGCCGAGCGGGGGGAGGGGAGGAGGGCTCAGTAGAGGCAACCAGCTGGGCTGCAAAACAGCCCACCAGCCAGTGGTGAGCCCTCTTCTGGAAGGAAGGGATAGAGGGAAGGAGCGAGGCAGCGAATATACCTATATGAATATATTGAAAAAAATTGGGAATTTGGTTTTATCTGGAAGCCCTAAGTCTGTTCATACAGAGATAGTCTTTCCAAACGACATTTTAGTTATTTAGTTGTTTAGTTATATATTTACTTAATATCCTAACTTCCCCCTACATGTATTATGTGCAGATAAATTTTTTAATATGCATGATTTTGGGAGGAGGAAAATACTCTTTTTTTCAACAAACCTATATTGAAATGCAACATGGAAAATATTTGGATGAATTCAAAAAAGCACCTTCAAAAACTAGAGAAGTTTCTATTTGTATAAAGTCAAATGTGTCAGAGTCATAGAATCATAGAGCTGGAAGAGTCTACAAGGGCCATCCAGTCCACCCCCTCCCCGCCTTGCAGGATTACACAATCAAAGCATTTCCAACAGATGACCATCTAGCCTCCGTTAAAAAACCTCTAAAGAAGGAGACTCCACCACACTCCAAAGCAGTGTATTCCACCGTCAAACAACTCTTGCTGTCAGGAAGTTCTTCCTAATGTTTAAGTGGAATCTCTTTTACCATAGTTTGAGTCCATTGTTCTGTGTCCTAGCCTCTGGAGCAGCAGAAAACGAGCTTGCTCCCTCTTCAATATGACATCATTTTAAGTATGTAAATATGGCTATCATGTCACCTCTCAACCTTCTCTTCTCCAGGCTGAACATAACAAGCTCCCTAGGACATGGCTTCCAGACCTTTTAGCATTTTGTTCACCCTCCTCCTCAGACACGTTCCACCTTGTCAATATCCTTCTGGAATTGTGATGCCTGGTGGACACAGTGTTCTAGATGAGGTCTGACCAAAGCAGAATAGAGCAGTACTATTACATCTCTCAATTTAGACACTATACTATTGATGCAACCTAGAATCACATTGGCTTTTTTAGCTGCTACATCACACTGTTGTTCATGTTCAGCTTGTGTTCTACTAAGACTCCTTGATCCTTTTCACATGAACTGTTGCTGAGTCAGATGTCACCCATCCTATATCTGTGCATTTCATTTTTTCTGTCTAAATGTAGTACTTTACATTTCTCCCTATTGTAATTCGTTTTGTTAGTTTTGGCAGAGTTCTCCAATCTGTTAATGTCATTTTTAAGTCTGATCCTGTCTTCTGGGGTATTCTCCCTCTCTCCTAATCTAGTGGCATCTGCAAATTTGATAATCATGCCCTCTATTACATCATCCAAGTTGTTGATAAAGATGTTGAATTGCACTGAGCCCAGGACAGAGCCCTTTGACTTCTCTCCAGAATGAAGATGAGCCATTGGTGAGCACCCTTTTGGTTTAGTCGGTCAACCAATTGTCTGAGTGTTGTCTGAGGTAAGTGAACTAGTAAAATATATAGTGAAGAACATCAATACATAATTTGAAAGGAAGTTGTATAAACAGTATGTATACTTCTAACCAAACACAAGGGCTGAAATCCTGCATCAGATACATAGCTATGATGATCCATCTCCTGTTATGATCCTCCAAACCCACTTTAAAATGCAGCCAGCTGCACCAGACATATTGCAACATCTCAGCATACCACTGCTCAATGGCAGAAGGGGGTTGGACATGTCATTTTTCAGCACCCCAGTCTCCAGCATGCAAAACTCTATCCCTCAATGCAGCTGAGTGTGTTTTAAGGTGTGTTTTAGGGGCATTTACAGTTGTGACAATGGAACCATGATTGTAAATGTGAATAGCAAATGTAAGGTCATACATCTACCTTGCAACATCATCAGCCAAGGTTTATTTTATCACACATTGTTTGATGTCATTTTAACATTTGTTATAGGTGTTTTCAGTGGAATAGTAAGTGGTAGTCTATATAGAAAAAACAAATGTGAGCAATCAACTAATAATCTTCCTTCAGATTGTTATATATCCTCTATACTTGATAAACATATGGCATTTTAAAAATTGTCTCATTTTCCTCTTTTTTTAGGCTATTCCAAATCAAAGTTTTTCTAGAATTTATCTGTTCCTTATTTCTTCAGCCCTAGTAATGACATTTTTAGACATATATATCAATATTGGCTCTCAGCCTCCTTCTGATTATGCTCTGTTTTATTTAAATAGTTGCAGGAAACGATGTACATAAACTATGTGAATGTATTGGAAACTGAGTACTTTCTAATTAAGAAATAATCTTGTCATTGATAAAGTTAGGACAAAAATACAAAACTATTTTATAATTAATTACACTGAAAAGGTGTCATGGAAAACAATATGAGATAAAACATACAAGGAAATATTTCTATTTCTAATCTTGCTCATATTTCTGTTTCTATTTCTTTTTCATTCTAACCATGCCCATAAAGTGAGATCTAAGAACAACACATATCTTATCGATAAGTTTAAAAAGCTTGATTTAATTATTCACCAAGAGCATATATTGTAATTTTTGTATGTAGCACAATACAATATGTTCTACATACATACATTCATTTCCATGCCTACAGATTGCAGTGCAAGTTCTTATAATAAACATGCAGGCCAGCTATACAAAAGTGCAACTCCCCACCCATCTCCACTGAAGACACACAACACTTATGACATCCTGCTCATCAAACTGAAAACTTCAATATATAATGACATTTTCTTCCTATTTTTATATATTTTCTATTAATCTTCCAGCTATCTCCCTTTCACAGGTTCATCGATATTCAAAACCCAACACCATTTACACTCCCACTTTCTTTTTAATATAGCTTTTAAAAGGTTCCCAAATCTTTTTTATTTTTTTCTACAGATTTTTCTTTAATTTCTATAGTCATTTTATCCATTTTGTCAATTTTGAAAACCTTTATTATCCAGTCTTCTAATACAGGTATTTCTGTCTTTTCCAGTTTTGTCCATATAATAAGGTGGCTGCTAAGATCATATAACACAATGCTCTACGATTTATAGCCTGAGTATCTTCATTTGGTATGTCCAGTAGAAATAATTCTGGTCGCATTTGCAACTTTATTCTGAAAATTTCTTGTAATGCCCTCCTTATTTTTCTTCAAAATGTCTTTGGTTTTTCACACATCCACCACAGGTGGTAGAACATCCCCACATATGTTTTATGTTTCAAGCATATATTCTTGGAGTCATTATACATTTTAGCCAATCGTTCTGGGGTTAGGTACCACCTGTACCTCGTTTTGTAAAATGCTGCTGAAAATGGTGTTGGAAACTGAACAAGTCAATGAGTGTATGATCAAATGGACCTGGAATATAGGTCAAAATATTGAGATGGAAAAATTGGAGAGAATGTGGTCTAAAGGATTAAAGGAAGTCTTATGTTATAACCTCTAAGAAACTTTTATAAAAAGCTTGATTTAATAGGTCTGTGCACATAACAGAAATGTGCAAGATCAGTTTTCAAAATATGGAATCATCTATCTAATATGGACCCCCCCGCAAAAAAAAAAAAAATCCCTTCCAATTTCACAGTAAATAGAACACTTTCTCCTTTGCTGTTCAAAGGAGTACCAAGAGACAGTGTCACACCTAGTATATATGACATTTGGTGTGGATGATTTTTTAACAGCCCCTTCTCTCTACAACAAAATTATTTTTACCCATAATCACTGCCATGGTCCACATGATATCAGTAAAGGCTTTCCCTGCTGCCACTGCCATGCTTACTTTGGGTATGGACAGGCAGGCCCTCAAATGCTGCCTGCCAGATCTCATTTGAAGTCTCATGGGATGGAAAATCCAGCAAGACATTGCACGAGATCAGGCAGGCAGACAAAGCTGACAGCCATTGTTGGCTGAAGATTTCTGCTGCACAGTGATGTTTCCCCTGGCTGGGCCAGGGAAGAGAAAAGAACCACTGCCATGCAATGGTTTGCCTTCTGAGAAGGAGTAAGCAGCACTGTGAAGTAAGCATGGTGAGGAGGCATGCTGTGATGGTGGCAGAGAAAGAAAGGAACCATCACGGTCCCCCTCCCCCGTGCTAACTCACTGTGCCACTATCACTATCTCTAGACAGGCATGAACCACTGTGGAGATTCATTCCTGCCTAGAAATGGCACAGACACAGTGAATTAAGCACAGAGGGGAGGGGTTTTGTGACACCCCTCTAAATGTGTCACCTGGTGTGGTGTGTACCCCCCTGTGCCCTTTAGTGACACCTCCGCCAAGAGAGGACCAATAATAATAATAATACCCTGCCCCTCTGTTAAAAACAATCAGGACAGCTTACAAAAATTAAATTACAAATACAGGTTAAAATACCTAAACACCACCCACCCCCACCCTCCCCCATAAAAAGATATTAAACCAATATAAATTAAAAACAACTAATCTAAAATCACATTAACAAAAATAATAAATAGCCAGCAGACTAAAAGAGGCCAGGAGATCCTGAGGCTGGGATCTAATTAGGAAAGGTCTGCCAAAAGAGATCCATCTTTAGTGCTTTTTAAAAGCTACTCAGGCTCATCATCTGACAGATCTCGTTCGGCAGGTCATTCCATAAATTGGGGGCGATTACCGAAAAGGTCCTCTGGGAGGTTACAGACAGACTAGATTTTTGTGGCTGAAGCAAATTCCTCCCAGAGGACCGGATTGCACGGGGAGGATTGTATGGGAGGAGGCGGTTCTGAAGATAAGTTGGACCCAAGCCATTTAGGGCTTTAAAGGTAATAACCAACACTTTATACTGGGCCCGGAAACTGATGGGCAGCCAGTGGAGAGATTTTAATACTGGAGTTAAATGGTCTCTCTGAGATGTTCCTGAGACCACTCTGGCTGCCATATTTTGTACCAACTGAAGTTTCCGGACCAAGCATGAGGGTAGACCCATATAGAGCGCATTGCAGAAATCTAGATGAGAGGTTACCAGTGCATGCACCAGAGTCTCAAGGTCCCTTACTTCCAGGGAATGGTGCAGCTGGCGCATCAGCCGAAGCTGATAACAGGCGCTCCTAACCGTCGCATTCACCTGACTAGTCATCTGAAGCAATGAATCAAGGAGCACCCCCAGACTGCGAACACAGTCCTTAACAGAGAGTGTGACCCTGTCCAGACTGGAGGTTGCAACCCAACTCCTGATTTTGGGGCCGCTACCATGAGCACCTCAGTTTTGTCCGGATTTAATCTCAATCTGTTTTTCCTCATCCAGCCCATTACTGCTTTAAGACAATCATTAAGAGGAGAGACGCCATCAGAATTCGAGGCCAATGATAGGGAAAAGGAGAAATAGATCTGGGTGTCATCAGCGTACTGATAACACCCAGCCCCATAACTCAGAATAATCTCACCCATCGGCTTCATATAGATGTTAAACAGCATCGGGGACAGGATGGCACCTTGTGGAACACCACAAGTAAGCTCCTTTCTGCTGGAGCAGCTGTCCCCGAGCAGCACCCTCTGGGACCTGGCCAAGAGGAAGGATCGGAACCACTGGAGTGCAGTGCCTCCGATTCCTAACCCACTCAGGCGATCCAAGAGGATGCTATGATCTATCATCTTGAAAGCTGCTGAGATGGCTAAAAGCACCAACAGGGTCACACTACCCCTGTCGATGCTTAGACGCAGGTCGTCAGTCAAGGCAACCGTGGTAGTCTCAACTCCAAATCCCATCCTAAAGCCAGTCTAGATAATCGGGTGAAATGGGTCTAGATAATCGGTTTCATCCAAGACCACTTGGAGTTGAAGTGCAACTGCCCTCTTGATCACTTTGCTCAAGAATGGTAACATAGAAATCGGTCTATAGTTGTTCATGTCCAGGGGGTCCAGGGAAGTTTTTTTCTGGAGTGGTCTAACCGCCACTTCCTTTAAACAGGATGGAGCACACCCTTCTCTGAGGGGTGCATTGATGATGTTAAGGAACACCATCAAGGCACCCCCCTGGATGGCCAGCCATGAAGGGCAAGGATCGAGAGGGTAGGTGGTCTTCCTCACCGTACCAAGTAGCTTGTCCACATCCTCGGTACTCACAGATTGAAATTGATCCAGTAAACTTACATCAATGGAGTTGCTAGACACCTCTCACTTTTACAAAAAGATGAGAAAGCTGATCCACACAGAAGGTGGGCTCTGAGTCTGAAGTGACATCAGAAATCAGCAGTAAACACCACTGGGTCCATCAGCTGGTCAAGAAAGGTATGTGAATTTTCTATCTCTTGTTTATCATCTACATCACAGGTATTCTACAAATCTCACATGTATTCTTGTCTCACTTTTTTCTTATCAGGTTGTGAGATTTTCTGGTCTCTCTCCCCCACTCTCACCAGCATGACAATTGTGATGTGCATGTTTCATACACATTTTGGTATGCATTTTGCCTAATGTCTCTGTGTGCCTCTCTCTTGGGAGTAAGAAGAAAAGGGAGCATGGGCAGTAAATTGTTTAAACCTGAGCATTGGGGGAGCAGAGGAGTGGAGGGTTGACTGGAATGTACATGCTTCCTGAAGTCCAGGAGGAACACAGGAATGAATGAGATTTCTAATGATAGAGCTAAGAACAAAATTCACCAGAGGAGAGACTTTTGCTATATGCAAGGCCGTCCCATGGCCTCAGATGAGCAAGGGGTGCCTCACTTCAAAATAGCAATGTGAGAAACTCTCTGGTTGGACCAAGAGTCCCTAGTAGCTTCCTGCTGCTTATCATCCAGGATAGTGTAGATGCCATATGAGATGCCCATCCTGAAAGCCACACTCAAAGCACCTAATATGTTTCAAGCAAAGTTTCTACCAAGCAGCCCAAATATAGTTCCCATATTGGGAGAACAGCAGGATATCACTAAAATAAACAATAAATAAGTAACAAAGCAAGTTCTTCCATGTTATAACTGTCTGAAATCAACAAGTGCATAAGTCAGCCCCATGATCTGCTATAGTTGTCTTGTGCATAACTCTTAGAGGTATTGATTTTCTTTCTCACTAAGGATTGTGACAGCAGTCAGTAAGTACAGTCGTCCCTTCATATTTGCGGGGGTTAGGTTCCCCAGACCCCCGTGAATGTGAAAAATCCGTGAATAATGATTGCCCTCCCCTAACCCGCCAAAGCGACCATGGGGCCTCTGGAGGCCCCATAGTCGCTTTCTCCGGACTCCCCAGTCCCTTCCTAGGCCTTCATGGGGCCTCAGGAGACCCTCCAGAGGCCCCGTGGATGCCTTCCCGTCCCTCCCCCCTCCCACCCAGCGCCTTCACGGAGCCTCCGGAGGCTCTGTGGAGGCCTCCCCATCCCTCCCCCTCCCACCCAGGGCCTTCATGGGGCCTCCGGAGGGTCTCCGAAGGCCCGGTGGAGGCCTCCCCGCTCTCTCCCAGGGCCTTCATGGGGCCTCTGGAGGGTCTCCGAAGGCCCCGTGGAGGCCTCCCCGGCTCTCCCCCCTCCCTCCCCGGGCCTTCACAGGGCCTCCAGACCGTGAATATCCAAAACTGCGAATGCTGAGTTTGCGAATGTGGAGGGGCAACTGTATCTCAAAGTCTCTCTTTGCCCTATCATTAAGCTTAAAATATTTTAATAAAATTACAAAGGAATTAATTGCATAACCAAGGATATTTTCATAATCCTTCCAGCTATATTACACCAAGTCTTAACATATATAAGGACATAAGAATGTGAGAAAAGCCTTGCTAAGATCTATCTCACCCAGGATTCATTTTTGCACAGTAACCAATCAGATGCTTCCTGGAATTTCAAGGCCAAGTTTCAATAGTAAGGCTTGTGGACCATACATTGCTATCAGCATACTTCCAATGGGTTTTTGTTGCTGGCTGTGCAATGCAAGTTTACACCTCCATGCCCAGTCAACATCCACAGGGGTGCAGTGCTTCCAGGCACTATCTGGCTCCAGTATCACAGCTGGGAAAAAGAAGCTGTGAACTATCCTTGCTGGGAGTCCTGGAGAGAGTTGGCTGTTACATTTTCCTAGTTGTTCAACTGCAGCCAGATGCTGGCTGGATCCCCTAATCCTTGACTATTGGTTGTCTGTGGAATTACATCCTAGTGATATCACACTGAAGTTGCACATGAGCTGAGGGTGTCCTTTTAAAAAAACCTACATCAAGCAGTGATAATGATTCTTCTTAAAAATCAATTCATCATTATGTTGTATAACAGCAAGTTCCACATGTTAATCATGTTTTGTGTGATGCAGTTTCTCTTGCCTGCACTTAGTCAATCAATCAGTTTGCATGGGTGACTCAAAATTTGTTGAGGCATTTTGCCTAAACATGATATATCAGGGGCACAGGGCCATGCATGCAGAGTCAAATGACAATATTGCTTCCTCAGTGTCCAAGTTCCTCACCATTTAGGGAAGTAATGAATTTTAAAAGTTTTCTCCTTGCTGAGTGATGTTACAAGGGGATCCACCCCCCTTTTTTTTGTATGGGGCCTTTTTGTGAAAAATTTATTTCAGAAAAAAAACCCCAGTGATTTCCAGAAAAGTACAGTTTTCCAGCCCCCAAATGTTGGGTTTTTGCACATTTCTTGTTCAAATCTGCTAAGGTTTGTAGGTATTCTTTTCATTTCTGTCCCATGCTGAGTAAGGATATCTGACAGAGACTTCTACTTAATGGTTGTTGGGTTTGTTTGTTTTTTAATACAAATAGAAGCCTCTGTACAAGAAGGAATTCCTGGTTGTATGTTCTCCCACAAACACTGGAAAGCCAGAGACATTATCAGTCATGCAAAAATTATGGGATTACGTCAGGGTAGTGAGAATGGGCTTCGCTATTGCATGACATCATCATCCTAATGTTATTATTCCATGCTCCAGCCATGAAAAATGTGTTCTTTGTCATTCATGGGATAAATTGTCAATAGATCATCAATAGTGCTCTTTTCACGCTATTGTCTGTGTGCAATACCATGTCCCATTGTAATCATGAAATTACAGCATGAATGGGCAGTCCTCAATGAGAAAACTTCCAGGTGAGAATGTGAAAACGAAGCACAGGACACTATTTTTATGAAGTGTCCCCTTTAGTTTGCATGGTTTTCGGCTTGTTTCAGTGCTTGTGTGTTCATTTACTTTCTTAATTAAGGGGTTTTTGGAGTTATGCTCGTGTCTTCTTGTGAGAACAGCTGAAATCTTGCCCATGCCGAATTGCAGAAGTAAACTCCCATTCTTGAAGTGCTAGTGATTGTAATGCAATAATTCTGTGGCATTCCTTTCATGTGATTACATGTGATAATAAGTGTTAGAATGCCACAATTTTCCTGCTATCTTCATTCGTGGAATTACAGTGTTTTTAGTGCTAGTGTGATAATGTCCTGAGGCAGTGGGCCCAGAGCAGATGAGGATGATGGACACATGGACAACATGTATGACCCACATTCTATACATGTCCTGTTTAAGCACAATGGGTGAAGACAGTTTCTGAGTTTTAATATTGTACAAATGGAGGAGTGAAAGTATGAGAAAAGATTTCTTTGGGGGAAAAAATTTGGAAACATTTCCATCTATCATAGTTCTTTCAGCCCATTACCCATCCAAAACATGGTGTGAATGCCATGGACAGCCATTGCCTGTGTCTATCCAATGTATGAATGAGAAATGTCAGGTTAACAAAGGCATTTGTACTTTTATCTTGGAATTCTACACAGTTGCCACAGCTATGCATTGTCATTATTATAATGAAGTCTTGTTTTGCAATTCTCCAGACTGTATTGATTTTGCCATGCCACTAAATTCAATCCTGATGAGACTCAGCACTCACTGCATCACACAAGGAAGTACCAGAATATTATAGCCATGCATTATTGATAGTAATCTTGAAAAGATAAGCATCTACAAGTGATGATAGCTGAACATGACCATTTTGGAAAGTCACATTTGTTGGGCTTTGACAGACTCTTTTTTTACCTTAATTTCTTTGCAAAATTCTTGCTAACTAATGGTTTCAGGCAGCTGAGGAAAAGTACTTTTATTCTATTAAACAAGAAAATTCCTTCCCAAACCATCTGGGCTGGCAGGTGTTCTTTATCAGATATGGGTTGCTATGAGACAAGTTAATTAGTCATAAAGCTAAAGGGGGGGATGGACTCCACTATTGCTTACTCATGATAGTTCAAAGCAAGTATGGCACAGTGTTTTGAGTCTTCGACTAGGATTTCAGGAGACCAGGGTTCAACCTACTGCTTGGCCATGCAAATCCACTGGGTGACCTTGAGCAAGTCACATACTCTCTGCCTCGGATCAAAGCAATGGCAAACACCTTCTGAAAAAAATACTACCAAGAAAATCCTGATAGGTTCACCTTAAGGTTGTCATAAGTCAGAAAGAACAACACTCAAGAACAACAAATCTGTGCTATCAGAACCAATAAAATAATTTAAATATTAGATTCAAGAGCACGAGAAGAACCCAACTCCCAGCATGTGCAATTCAGAACTCTCAGTAGAAGCACCAGATCTTCTCTGACCTCTTCTACTTTTTACAGTGTCAGGGACATGCCCAACATATTTCTCCACTCACAGCACAGAAGTGGATACATCGTATCAAGCAATGGAAGACAGAAGACAATCTGCCCCATCTCTGGGTTGTCACAAGGCTCTCAGTTGTGGTGGTTTGGGATATTTTTCTAAGGTACTTTTCTAAGATATTTAAGCTATGTTTTGTGTCCTTGTATTCATGCCCATTCTGGAAAGAGATGCTTGTTAATTGTTTTGTTTTACCTATCCTTATCATTTTCCCTAACAAGAATGCTCACTGTGAGAATGGTTCACACGTCATCTGAGGAAACAATATTCTCTACTGGTTGCCTGATAGAGAAAAAGCAACCAATTTTGAATTATTAAAATTGGTAGAGAGGTGAATAAATGTTATGTCAGAATCTATTTGTCAACCAGGTCTGAGATCAGCAGTAGACTATTATTCTTCCTCACCAATTTTGCTATGTTAATTAGTTGTCTGCACCATTTTTTCCACAAATCAGTCATTGAAGCCTCTTCACAAAATCTGCAGCCCTGATCAGGATTCCCAATCATGTGGAGGTTCTTTTCTTCAGACAGTCACTCTCCACTTGTGCAAAGCAATGATGAAGCTAGTATGCTCCTGCCTTTTCCATTTTGTTTAACCCTGTCATGAACACATGTGGAGGATACCTCATGCCTCAAAGTTAACCTGTGTTCCAAATAAATTATCATCTACAACACTCATGGGCATGCAATAGAGTCCAGAGGGCTGTAGCACCAGATTTTTTACTCCTTCATAGCTTCAGAGGACTGCAGCTGCAGTGTGCCTATAAGTGACGTCACATCTCTCCTGGTTACCCATTTCTTGTGGTCTCTGTGTGTGAATTCTTACTGTTCTTGTGTTTGGAGTCCTTCCTCCAAAACCAGAATATTTAAATGTTTTAAAGCCATTTCAAAGGGCGCTTTTTTTGGGGGGGGGGTACTTTATCTGAAAAAAAATCTAGGATTGTTGGTGGCCTATCAAGGTCAGTGAGGGTTATGGGGTTGCACTATATTCCCCTAAGAATCACATGTGGCCTTCAAGACTGATTCTCACCATTAATCTGCTCTTTCGGGTTCCCCTCTTCTTCTGAAGACTTTCTCACAGTGGGAAGAAAATGGATAAAATTACCATTGCTTCCTTCAAGAAGAAACTTAGAAAAGAGCAATATCTCTAGTCAACCTCATTTAGATTCATATTTTCCCCATCATCAATCTTTTTGTCACACAAACCACCTCCAACTGCATACATGTTTTCTGATATTTTTTCCCAGATATAAACAAGTACGCCCTGACTTAAATGTGTTCCTGCACATTTTAGAATTGTCTTTAGTTTTCTTTGTGCCTTTCAAATGTGTATGCATTTTCAACCCCTTCTCAAAAGCAATGTGTGCTTGGAAGTATATGGATTTCCAATTGTAAATAGTGTTTTCTTCTATATTTATTTTCTGGAAGAGTGATTTGGATAAATTGATATTTTAAAAAATCATCAGTTAACTTCTCACCCATCTCCAAGAAATTGTGAATGTTGGAAGTTACTTTTCAGAAGAATGTATAAATATATCCATAAATGAATAGGGTAGGATGATGTTCTGAGGGAAGAAAGGAGAAGTCAAAATGGCCTCTTCTAGTAAAAGAAAAAGAAAGGAAAGGAAAGAAGCCACAACATATCTAAAGCTGTTAAGGGCTAAACTGGGGCTCTCACCTTGGAACCCCCAGATTTAGCTTTCCTCTAAGGGTAACCCTAAGTAGCCTCACTCAAGAGTGCCCCCTAGAGGCCAAAATCACTGCCACCACCCGACGTATTCTTTATAACCAGCCCATTGGGAGACTGGATACACCACCACTGTAGACCAACCAACTCTTCCCTCCTATCCCCAGAGAGACAGAGAATTGTAGCAAAACCAAGAGGTATAGACACATGCAGCATCAGTGTGTAGAAAGATTAAGAAGACTGTTTATTCAAGCAAGTTCAGTTATATCAATCCCCCAAGAAGCAAGATCTTCCATGCCCCAAGCATGCTTTAAAGTTACAGAAATAACAAGGTATTAAAATCAAAGCATTCAGTTATTCTAATTTCCATTCAGTTACTAAGTTCAGCTACACATCTCAACCAAAGTGGAAGAAATTAACATAATTCCCTAACACGATCCTAAACAGGCCCTAAAAGTTCTACTCACTACGTGCAGTCTCTGTTGGCTTTCAGATGGTATCAGGGAGCTGCAAGCTAAGCCAGGCGGCTTGCTCTAACAGCCATTGTCCAGCCTTTGGCTCTCACATGCTGGAATATAAACAGCCTCCTTTTCTCTTTGTTCAAATCCTCATGGTCTGACTCTGCAATGGACTCACATAAAAGCAGTTATACCTTAGTTGGGATTCCTGGTTCAAGAGTTGTGATTGGCCATTCCTGGTCTGGTGATGTGATGTCACTGATGATGCCATTTTATGAGCTTCTGTGGAGGTGATGTTTTAGACCCTCCCTTCCAGTTAAACCTTTCCTTACCTGATGCCATCTTGGCAAGACAATACTGTTTGCAAATAAAGGGAAATGTAGTTCTCTGGGAGAATAATGGGAGTTGCAATCAACCTCGAGGCAGGATGATGGAACTCCATCATGACAAGATCCATCACCCCTGACTCCAATTTGAAGATGGCAGGTATGATTGCTGGGATGGAGTGGGGGGGTACAAGTAGAATTAAGTAGTCGATTTGACACAGTATGAATGATCTGTTCACTTCTCAGAAAAATCAGGCAAGATCAAAACCTTTACCAAATTTCTTATAGCACTTTCAATAATGATTGCAATGTGCATACTACTCAGTCATGATTATATTGTGCCATACTAACTGTGGTGTAGTAGTCACCAACTGAACAGGTTTATAGGTAGGCATGCTTGAAAATTATTTTGCCTGAAGAAATAAACTTGCAGTATTTGATTAAAACCTCTTTCCCAGATAATTGTATATATCCATCTTTAGGGTATTTTTTAAAGAAATAAAGACTTGCCTCCTTGACAGATGTAGTAAGTAAGAATTCAGTGCCACAGATGCAAAATAACCTTTCTACTCTGCACCTCTTTTGATGGAATGAAACCCAAAGGAAATCAGTAGCTTTAGGTGCATTCATGGGCCAAGATCATGAACCGTCATGCTGGTGGAGCATGATGCCAGCATACTCATGGGAGAAAATGGAGCATGCTCCCTTTGTCCCCTCTGCTACAAACTCATTCTCTCTGGCCACCCTGTCTCATTCTGGCTGTTCATGACCATGAAGAGACCAGCATAAGGCTGCCCCTTCCTTCCTCAGTACTCAACAACAGCTGAAATAAGTCTCTGTAGCTAATCAATGTCTGGGGAGATGCAGCTGTACCCATAATCCCCTGGTTATTGTTGCATGCCAAGAGAGGAAATATTGGGTCTCTGCTTCCAACAAGGTCCAAAAAATGAAATAAAATAACCCCAGTTATGCCCCCATATGTCATTAACAGGATTTTAGCATGAAGAGAGGTTTGTGGAAGGATTTAGACCAGATAGGACCTCGGATTTGGTTTAATGCTAATAAAGATATTTTCCTTTTATTTTGAAAAATAGTTTGAATTTCAAAATTAAGCCAAAGCATGTGTGCATGGCGGGGGGGGGTGCAGGGTGGAGTTTCACTTGTTTATTTCCTGCCCTCTTGGAATGCCATCTTTTCTCATGTGTATGTGACATTTTAGGTTCCCACACAATGGTCTAGCCTTCAGAGGTTAGTGGTTAATCCAAAATAATTGCCTACAAATTCTGCCTCTCCAGTATGTCTAAATTCCTCACAACTTTATCCAGAAAAAAATGTTGTAATTTCTATGGAGAAGTAGAACTCTGCTTAAAGATGCTTAGGTTTGTATATAAAGGTAAGAATGTGGGCTAAAGTATAACAGGTGGGTAGGCAAATTTGTCAAGACTGAACTCACCAAGGTTCTTATTTTTCTAGCAACTTCTGACTTGGGCCCACAAAAGATTGTGAGAACTTCTTTTTCCTCACACCAATTTCTCTGCATTCCTGTGCAGTTTTCAAAGTGGATTTATTTTTGTATGTAGCTGCATAGTTTGTGCTGATTTCCCAAAATTATCCATTTTCCCATGAGCATTTTTTTTTTTAAAAAAAAAGTGTGCACATTTGAAACGAATGTGTGAATCTCATCACAAGCTCAGAAATGCATAGCTGCCAATTGTGTTTGGGCTAATGTTTGATTCCAGAAGGTGGGAAATGAGTAGAGATATAATGAATACTCTCAAATTTTCTTGCTCTCAACAAGAAAGGCTGTCTCAACACACTGAGGCACACCATCAAGAAAATGGTTCACTGTTGTGAGATCTTATGGAGTTTACCTTTTTTTAACCAAAAAATTCCTGGAAAAAGAAAGTTACATTTGTCCATGTTTTATCATGCATAACGGTGCCCTTTGTGCAAAGACCTTATTCTTTGGGCAAAAACACTGTGCACAGGATGATGGGGTAGTTGTTTGTTTTCTGTAAAAAAAAACTCTCCTAAATTCATAGGAAAAAATGGACAAAACTGTCATAATCTCATTCTGTTAAGATAAAGCTTTTGAAGTACTTTGTCCCTGCATGCAAGACTGAATGAAGTGAAGATTTACATCCCCAGCAGTAAGAAATCTCTCATTAAAATGCAAATTCAATAAATGTTTGATCCATCTCAAGCATTACTTTGGAATCCTCCCAAACAAGAAAATGTCAAGCACAGTATTTGAACCAAGTATTGTAGTTATTCATGGGCCCTAACCAGGAGTTAGTGGTCATTCGAAAAACAAAAGAAAATAATATCTACCTCATAAAATAATTGAGTATACAGTATCTAACTTTCCTTTTGACCAGCTATCTCCACCATCACCCCTTTTCACCTGGTCCTTCTTCTTCAATGACTCCCCTAAGTGAACTTTCCAGCTAGCTTTCCACCTGTCACTCACTTTGACTCCTCTCACTGTTTGATTTCAGTGTCCTGCTGTCCCAACACTTTCTACCTGCCACTCATTCTGAATTATGTTACAATATACAAACTGTTGGGGGGAAAGTAAAGATCTTTAATCAGAAGTAGGAGCAAGGATTGCCCCCAGGTGTCTTTTTTTTATGTCTTTTCCTTTTTAAAAAGAATATAACTTAGTAAAGAAAGGCTTGAGGTGATGTGAATATAAGTCAAACCATACTAGATCAAAGGAGAAAGGCCTATAATATCTAGCATTTTGTTCAGACAATGGCCAAACATAGAAGCCCACAAAAAGAATCTGAACACAACAGCACCTGGTATTCAAAGGCATACTGGACGTAATACATAGTCATCATGATTAGTATCTACAGTGTGCCCTCATTATATGCTAGGGTTTGGTTCCAGGTTCCCGTGTAGATAACAAAATCCATGGATGTTCAAGTCCCATTATATACAATGGTGTAGTAAAATTATGTCACCTATATAAAATGGCAAATTTCCTTTTTGGAATCCCCCCCCAAAAAAAGAAGATTTTCAAGCTATGATTAATTGAATCTGTGGATGTAGAACCCATTGATATGGAGGGCTGACTGTATTTTGATAGCCTATCTTCCATTAATTTATCCAACCCCGCTTAAAGCTATGCAACTTGGTTACCATCAGTGCTTCTTATGGCTATGAACTGTATGAAGAAGCTCTGTCTGGGGTATGTTCTGAATCTCCCACTATTCAGTTTTACCTGGTGATTTCTCCTCCCCCCCCCCATTTTAAGATGTCCCTCTGGAAGTTGAGATGATCCCTCTGCTGTTCTCTGTCACCTTCCTCCACTACTGTGATCAGTGTCATGAGAGCAGGAAACATCATGTGCTCTGAAACAGGCTATGTAAATGCCATTTACACTGGCAGGATTCCAGCTTCTAGTTTTTCAAAAAGAAAGAAAAAAGAATGAAAGAATTTTTTGTTTGACTCTCTCATCCCTTAATATATGTACTGTTCTGTACAATAAGTATGGCTGAAATTACCCTACCACCACCACCACCACAAAAAAGAAAGAAAGAAAGAAAGAAAGAAAGAAAGAAAGAAAGAAAGAAAGAAAGAGATTTTCACCAGCTGCACTTTCCACTGTGCTTGCTATTTGATCATGCTGGCTTTAAAATGGACAGCATCCATCTGGCTTAATTAGCACATGGGCTCTCTAATTTTCATTTTCTGTTCTTTCTAATGGCAACCAGCATCCATGATAAGCTAGCAAAAACATCTCTGTGACAGGCTAGTTTACTCTGAATGCAAGGGTGGCTTTCTTTTAGGATTTAAAGGGCTCAGAAGAGGATCAAGATGATTTCAGAAGTCTAAACTAATCCACAAGGAAATATTTCTTTTAGTGGTTGCCTACACTATGAAAAAACTCCTTAAAGAATTCACTAAGACTGCTAGTGGTCCTCACAGACGCTGGCCCACGTTCACCATATTCAGAAGGAGGGGGGCTGAAAAAGCCAAAAAATCTCCAAAAAGATTGCAATAACAGCTTTAGCTGTTTTTAGCGATCTTTTTTTAAAAGTCCACAAAATAGTGCATAATTGGTTGTGTGATCAACCAAATTGAAAAGGGGCAGACAGCAAACAGCAGGGATGAAACTTGATTGATCGGACCTGGGGGGGGGGCTTACAAGGGAGAGCTCTCAATGCCAGAGCAGCCATCTTTATTATTATTATTATTTTGGCCAGCACGATCGATAAAGTGGCAGAGCGAAAGAACAGAGTTTCTTTTTGGTGGAAACTTGCTCTTTTGCAATTGGTTTCTATTTTAAAAAAAGGGGGGGATTTTTGGGACTCAATTCACTTGTGTCCACCTTTTTTTTGGGGGGGGAGGACTTTTTTTCACCTACTTTATTCTCCCATGTAAGAAGGGATAATTTGCATAGCTTTCTCACTACTGAAACGGAAAGTGAATATTTCTGTATAGGAAGTCCTAGTATTTTGGACAATTAACCAGTGCAGAAATACATGTGGTTAGCCACATATTTTCTTCCCAAAGTGCAAATACCAAGAGAAAAATGTGCAGAAATCTCACTGCTGCATTGTTATTTTCAACTGAGTGTTGGAAAAAATCCTTTTTGAGCCAGGAAACAATGACAATTGAATAGTCCTTCTGTCCCTAGAAGAGAATTCCAATAAGTTCATTCACAGGTTAGGAATACAGCAAAGGACATTGATCTTTTCAGTTCTGTTACAAATGTTTCAATACCCCTTTCTGGTCTGATTCTGAAACTTCATCATTGTTTGGGGGGCTAGGAACAAGTTGTGCACTGGTGTGTGCTCTCTCCTTGTCCTTCCTCTCCTCTCCTGCTATTGTGCCCTCAGCTTTAGTAAAAACATTCTGATTTCCTAAACCACAGTTTCCTGTGATGTTAGAAATGAAAAACTATGAGTCACAGCCTATCTGTAGAATCCAGAATCAGGATCTGGACAATCTGAAACCACATCAACAGAACCAGAGTTTTATCTCTAGCAGAATGAGGCCTCATCTACATGGGCAGAATATGCCACCTCCCCACTGGCATATTCTAGCTGGAGATCTAGCCTGTTCCTCCCCCATTACCTGCATGAAACATGATGCAGTCCAGGCCACCACACTGGCCCATCCCTGCATCCACTACCACCACTGCTCTCATGGTATTCTCTGAAGCCAGGAAGCTGACCTGCAGCACATGATCCAAGCCCCCTGCATGGGACCAGCCTTGGTCACATTCTGCAGCCCCCCTTCCTGGCTTCAAAGATGGTGACATGGACCACAGCTGCAGTGACGGGCTGACATGTTGGTGTAGATTCCTGCAGTCCTGTGAGTCCCAATCCATTTCTTCCAAAAGATTTGCCAGTATAGATCTTCAGTAACTGCTGTTTTCTGCCTTAAAGAAATTACACCAGAAACTTTATCTTCATCTGGCAGAGTTTTGTCCAATGTTGCTAGTGCAGAAAGGTGACAGCATTTTTATATGATAGAACAAAAAGACACCATGTGACTCAGAAAGAAGTAGCTGAAGCAAAGTTGGAGAGGGAATAGTTGAGGAAATGGAACAGGGAGGACTTTTTACCCCTAGTTTGTTCCCCTTAGAAATAGGAGAGATATAGACTTCCTGAACCAACATGTGAGCTGTAATGCAATTTTATCCTCCAATTTTGCATTTATCTGGATTTTGCAAAGTTGCCCATCAAGCTTACCAAAAGTGCACAAAAATTTATACAATTAGGGGAAATGCCTACCTCAAAATCATACCAATGGGTGAATGTGTACAGAACACATACAACTGGAGAAAAATGGAGAAAAGGGCTCATGAATTTTCATGTGGACTTCTTACTAAAATAAAATTACAAAGTGATGGAGAAATGGACTGATGCAGAAATAGCAGATTTATGCTTAATAAAGCCTGAAAGTTGTAGAAACCAAAACAGACAGGTGCAGCCATCCCAAGTGCTCCTACCCAACCATGCATTTTCATGGGTACATAAAAGCCAAAGAGAGGCAAAAGTTTAAAAACCAAAGTTAAGTCAAAACCTCAGTATCTGAAATGCCAAAATAATGTATGTAGGATCTTCAAATGAAAGACCAAATAACAGGATAAGAATTCCTTCTTCCTAAAGATAATGGGGACATTGTTCATGATAATATCAGCCATAAAACTGACGTGCACTTTATAGTCATCCCGCTTTCTCTGCACTTGACAGTATTCACACTCTTTCTCATGCCTTTTTTTTCTGCTATAAAAAATGAGCAGCATTTGTTAATGAGAATTTCTGTCTGGGAACTTGATTCAGTGTCTCTAGTGCTACTTTTCAGCTGAGAGAGACATTGAGGAGCTGCTATTAGCTAAAGAAATTTTTTAAAGCCACAAGTCTTTGAGAATTTTTCATTTGAACAAGGCTTATAGTGAAAGCATCAGTGTCAAAAATATGTTCAGCTCTTGAAATATGAGTTGCACATATAAGAACCACTTTTCAGAAAACATGGCTAGATGTAACATCATATGACCACAGGCAGGACACTAGTCCCAACCAATTGGCTTAAGAAAAAGCAGCTTAAGCATACCAAAAAATTGGAAAAGTAGTAGACAAGGCTAAGAAGCATTTTAAAGATTTTTATGAAGAAAATTTAAATAAAGGAACTGATATAAGAATGGTGTGTGACACAAATAAAGCATAGGTGAGAGGATTTTTTTATCCAGCAAAATGGTGAATTAAAGATGATAATAATAATAATATAATAATAAAATTTTATTTCTATCCCGCCCCTCTGCAACGCATTTGGGGCGGCTTACAATATAAAACTCCATAGACACAGTACCCTAGCCCACCCACCCCTTACAATAATATTAAATTATAAAAGATTAAAAACATACAGTAATTAAAAGATATAAATTAGAAAGAAAAAAATTAAAACATACAATAGTTAAAAAATCTAATTGCAGCTCAGAAGGACAGCCGAGTCTTGGGCCGGGATAGTTATTCAGGAAAGGCCTGCCGGAAAAGATCCATCTTGACAGCTTTTTTAAAGCTGTCTAAGGTGGTAATAAGACGGATCTCGTCCGGCAGGCCATTCCATAATCTGGGAGCAGCAGCAGAGAAGGCCCTCTGGGAGGTCACCGACAGCCTTGTTTTCATAGGCTGTAACAGATTCCTCCCAGAGGACCGAAGTGCGTGGGGAGGGTCATACAGAAGGAGGCGGTCCCAGAAATAAGTTGGACCCAAGTTATGTAGGGCTTTAAAGGTTATAACCAACAAAAGAGACAAGACCAGAAAAAGAGACAAGAAAGTATATAGACAATTCTTGACATGATTAAAAAGAAAGAAGAACTAGAAAAAATAAGCTTCTCAGGAAGGAATTCAATCAAGAAATTAAAATGTTACAGGAACATATTTCAATGTTATCAGTTGCAGAGACTGAGGGGGAAAATGAGTTATGGAATAAAAAAACACTTTGAGTCTGCAGACAAACCAAGAAGTTGGCTGTCCTACAAATTAAGAAAAGAAAGAGATAAGAAATTGATAAAAGATGGAGAGGAGGAATTAACAGATCACAACAAAATTAAGAAAGTGTTTCACAACCTTTATGCATCTCTTGATAAAGCACAACATATTGAAAAAGGATAGATAGAGGAATACTTACAGAGACAAAATTTTCCAGTAATATAAGAGGATGAACTGGAACTGAAATTATCAGAGGCAATAAAGAAAAAAGACAGGGAAGGCTCCTGATCCAGATGGCCTCTCTGTTCAGTATTATAAAGTATTTGAAGATCAACTATCATTACTTTTACAACAAACTATAAATTCCTCTCAATAGGGTAAATTGCCAGATTCGTGGGGTCAGACAAATATAACTTTGATACTTAAAGGATACAGAGATTTGAAAGATCCTAATTTTATGTACTCAGTAATGACTCCACAAAGTATAATGCATTAAGATCAATCTGGATTTTTACCAATGAGATATTTAAGAGATAATACCAGATGCATTTTGAATATGTTGGAATACCACAAGAAGTACAATGAAAAACAACTGGCTTCGATATATATATATATATATATATATATATATATATTTAAAAGCTGAAAAAGCATTTGATAATGTAACATGGTCATCTAGGTCTGCTGTATTAGAGAAGATGAGATTTGGGGGAAATTTTATAAACTGGATTAAACTGGTATATGACAATAAAAGTGCACAGTTTCTAATTAATGGAGAATTATCTATACACTGTAAAATTTAAAAAGAATCCACATTCTTTACCATGATTGTTGTTTTTGTTGGTCACAGAGGTTTCAAAAAAGAGCAATAAGAGCAGAAAAGAATATAAAAGGATTGAAGCTAAAAGTTTATGATTTTAAATTAAAAGCCTTTGCTGATGACTTGGTGATTTTTTGGAAGACCCTTTGGAGAACTACTGGGTTTCAAGATCAATCAAGAGAAGATGGTTATGTTGTCCAAGAACATGACCAAGTCTGAACAAAAAATTCTGTATGAAAAATTAGGTTTTCAAATTGTTAAGAAGATAAAATACTTAGGTGTTACTATTTTACCTAAATATTCAAATCTGTTTAAAGATCATTATAGTAAAAATAGAGTGATATCAAACAAGATTTGCAGAAATGGAACAAGTTGAAACTGTCATTGATGGGTAGAATTTCAGGAATTAAGATGAATGTGTTACCCAAAATGTTATTCTTATTTCAATCTGTTCCAATCATACTAAGTGATAAACTTTCAAACAATGGCAGAAGATGTGAAGTCGATGGTTTTCACAGCCAGCATCCATAGATTTTCCTTGTTTTTTTCCAGGCTGTGAGGCCATGTTCTGGAAGAGTTTCTTTCTGACATTTTGCCAGTATCTGTGGCTGGCATCTTCAGAGAATGGTTGGGTAGGAGTATGTCTGGGGTTTATATACTGTGAACCCCTATTGGGGGGGATATGTAAATTTGTGTATTTGAATGGCTTACATATCTCCACCCATATTTCCTTGCATATCTCCATCAATAGAAGTATAGTGTCTAGATCAAGGGAAGTGATAGTGCCGCTCTATTCTGCCTTGGTCAGACCTCACCTAGAATACTGTGTCCAGTTCTGGGCACCACAATTCAAAAAGGATATTGACAAATTGGAGCATGTCCAGAGAAGGGCAACTAAAATGGTGAAATGTCTGGAAACCATGCCTTATGAGGGGAGCTGGGTATGTTTAGCCTGGAAAAAAGATGGTTAGGAGGCGATATGATAGCCCTGTTTAAGTATTTGAAGGGGTGTCATGTTGAGGATGGAGCAGGCTTGTTTTCTGCTGCTCCAGAGACTGGAACACGGAGCAATGGATGCAAGCTCCAGGAACAGAGATTCCACCTCAACATTAGGAGGAACTTTTTGACAGTAAGAGCTGTTCGGCAGTGGAACACACTCCCTCGGAGCGTGGTGGTGTCTCCTTCCTTGGAGGTCTTTAAACAGAGGCTGGATGGCCATCTGTCGGGGATGCTTTGATCATGATTTCCTGCGTGGCAGGGGGTTGGACTGGATGGCCCTCGTGGTCTCTTCCAACTCTACAATTCTATGATTCTATGATTCCACTCAGAAACTAGCCATTCAAATAAACAAATTTACATATCCTCCTCAACAGGGGTTCACAGTATATAACCCCCACACACACACACTCCTACCCAACCATTCTCTGAAGATGCCAGCCACAGATGCAGGTGAAACGCAGAAATAAACTCTTCCAGAACATGGCCTCACAGCCTGGAAAAAAACCAAGGCAAATCTATGGCAGAAGAATTTATCTACTTTTATATGGCAAGGCAAAAGACCTAGAGTGAGATTTAAGAAATTACAAGATGATATAAAAAGAGGTGGTTTGGGCCTGCCAGATTTTAAAGCATATTATTCTGCTTGTTTGACATGGGAGATTATCAGACATGGCTAATGTGGCACCAAAATGACACCAGCAGAATGCAAATATCACACAGCATCATCCTTTTGCATTCCGCTGTCGCTATTGTGGCATTTCTTTTTATTGGTGGGCCAGAGCTGTGAAGGTATCACCCATCCCGTTTTGGTGCTAGCATTGCCAGCATCTGAAACCTCACACCATTTTTGACTCATGAATACAGCATCAATGGGCAGTCCTGCCAGATCACTTCCAGGTGGAATCATGAGAACCAGGTAGGCTACCCTCTTTTTTGTATCCTCCCTGGGTTACTTGTTATTTTTTTTTAGTGTGTTTATATGCTTTTGTGAACTTTTTTGTGTGTATTTCTCTTTTTCTTTTTGAATTTCCCATGCTCACATCTTCTCATGAGAACAGGTGGGATTTCAGTCCAGGAAGTGAACAGAATTCCGTTAGAGCTCTGTTCATGCCTGGGCTGCCTTTGGACACAAGAGAAGGTAATTCTGATGGGGAGGGTTATTGTGTTATCCTTTTATTTCTTCATATTGTTGCTCTTTTATAATTGGAAGTGGTATTGGTTTAACCTGGTTATTTTTTGGCAGAACCCTTCAGTTTGTTTTTTTTCATTATTGTGTTGGGAAAGGGATGGGTCTGGAGATTGTGGGACAGGAATGCTTTTTGCATTCCTGTCTGATAATCTTCTACATGAGGATGGCACTGTTATGAGTCTGGAATAAATACAAGAGTAGGTTTTATTTAAAATTGCCTCTTTAGTGCTCACCTCAAGAAGCGCTGTTCAGAGAGAACCATATTTGAAAGAGGAGTGGATAACATATAAAGATTTGTTGATTTTAGAGAACAGTCAATACAAATTGAAGTCAAGAGAATTAGAATCAGAACAATGTACCTTGCACTGGTTTTCCTACAGGAAATTGAATGAAAGATACAAAATGGATAAAAAAGCTCTTTTTTGCATAGCTGAAGACTTGTTACCGAGATATGAATTATTTAGCATGTATTGTGTAATTATACAAGACAGGAGCACCCATGGCCAGTTTTTTTTTTTAAAAAAGACCATCAACCAAACAATAATTGTTTCATACTGTACCTCAAGATACAACCCCCCAAAAGGGTTTCTTACTTCATTTCTTTCACCCAGACTTGGGACTTTATCACACAAGACTGAAATTGTGTGATTAGGATGGGATAGTAGCATGAATGGGTTCCTGTTATCACACAACATTGTCATCCTCCCATGGTCTCTATGTGCTCCACCCATCAATTAAGTGTTACTTTTCATTGACAGGGAAAAGCCATGAATAGCCCTCAATATTGCTCTTTTCACAGTATTGACGGGTGTGCAAAATCATGTCCTGCTGTAATCGCACAATTCCAGCATGAATGGGTATTCCTCTTTCCCCCCTCCCCTTTCCCAATGAGAACACATAATTAAACTAAGCGATAAACTAACAGGTTGCTGTTTTAATGAACTGTCACCTTTGCTTGGTGTGTTTTTATGTTCAAGGAGATTTTCAGATGCCTCTTGCCACCTCTTGCCACACAAGCAGCCTCCTGAGCAGTAACAAGGCTTCTGAGTGGCAAGGGGTCCATTTTGGATGACGCTATTTCTCTCTCAGCATCATCTGTGACTGTTGCGGCTAGCATTGAAGGCAGCCGCGCTGTTTTTTTTACTCATGGACAACTTCCGTGAGTGAAAAACAGCGCGGACGCCTCCAATGCTAGCCGCAACAGTCACGGACAATGCTGAGAGAGAAACGGCGTCATCCAAAATGGACCCCTTGCTGCGCAGCAGCCTCGTTACTGCTCCGGAGGCTGCTTGCATGGCAAGAGGCGTCTGAAAATCTCCCAAGTGTTTATTTGTGAATTTTTTTCATTATGCATTTGTTTTTGGTGTTTTTAACAAAAGTAACATCTTCTCAAGGGAATAGCCAAAATCTCACCCATGCAAAATCATGGAAGTAAGATGAAAACATTCTTAGAGGCACATGCACAGGCCAGCATGAAGCATTACTTCTCTGTCATTAGAAGGCAATGAAAAGATACTGTTACTCTAGCACGAGTGGAAATCCCATTCTTAAACCACTAGTGATGGTCCATGGCGGTAGTACTGCACGATTACAGCAACATGTGATAATTACTGTGATCATGCCACTATGTTCCCACTTTTCTCAAAAGTGGAATTACAGCATTTTTAGATACTGGTCTGATAAAGTCCTTGTAAAGCTGACTGATTTGCAGCAGTAGAAACCATCAGATTATTTGGAAAGAGATTTTCTTTTCATGCATCATGAAACAGAAATGTGGTTTCCCTGTGTCTCTTCCAGAAATACTATAAGGAAATAAATTATTTAGGAAAAACTTCAAGGCAGCAATTCTATCTGGTAGCATGTCTCATTGAAATCAGTGAAGCGGAATTTCATATACATCGTACTATAAGGGCTTTGTAGTCACTCTTAATTAATTTTAAATGGTTTTGTTTTTCAGTCACTCACTACAACAAATATACAAATCTACACATTGTTGATCATATCTACATGTTAGATAAATATGCATATTGATCCATTAGATAAAATAACAAATATGCTTCTATGAGTACCCTACTAGTTCAAACGTATTCAATAATAGTGTTCTTATTGTAAATGCCACAGTTCTTTTTCTTTTAAAATAAGGTATGAAATTTGCACTGTAGAGATAGCAAAGGGTTTTATTTTGTCATCTACTTCTGATTACGAATGAAGACCAGTGGTATTTTTGACATGACAGACCAATTTAGAAATCTCAATAAAATTTGCCACCTCCCACTAAGTGCTTTGCTTGCTTTTCTAACCTGCCCTGTATCTTTACTGGAAACTGCATAACATAATCTTTATGCTGACAATCCTATCACTATTTAGCTGGCAGGGAATGTACCTCAAATCTGTGGTGTCACTAAGGCTGGTGTCACCCCTCTGGCTGACAGTGTCACCAGTGTGATTCAGCCTCTCCATACACCCCCCCCCCCCCGTGCTGCCACTCCTCAAATAAATATACTTAGTCTCAATAGAGGTATATGGAATTATAATGCCTGATGTCTATCTTGCCTTGGAGGGGAAAAAAGCCTGGAAATTAGGTATATATTGACCCAAGGGAAATCGTTTTCAGTTATGGCATTGTACCACTTTCTGGGTTCTGTGGGGTCAACTCTGCTTGAATATTGCAAACAGAATTACAATTTAACTCCCAATATATTTTTAGCTACAATGCAACCAATTAGGTTTTGAATTTAGCACATACACACTGTCCAAACGTTCCATGCATCCAATGAGGTACCAGTCCAGGAGCTCTACTGGCTGTATTGTTCAGTAGACTTGCAACTCGGGGTGGTGGTAGTATGTTCATGGCCAAGCTGAAATTCGAAGCCTTGTCCCCCAAAGTCCTGGTCCTTGTCCAACACTCAAACCATTTCCAGGCATAGTCGCCATTATACTGTGGTTGCATTTTTAAATAACTTCTTAAGTTTCACATTTTTCATACCAATTACTATTACTTTTTTGTAAAAAAAAATCTCTCTGGCTTTTCTTCGTGAACGAAGATTCAAGGAAGGACTCATCCCACGCTTTCTGCAAGCGTGCTGATGCCTGAAAAGGCCAATCCAAGATAAACAAGTCCGGTTGCAGAAAGCACAGCAGAAGGTCTCCTTGGGTGATGTTTCTGGGTTGTGATTCTTTCTGCATTGTTGTTTATCTTCAAGACTTGTTCGGCGTGAGTTCTCAAATAAGGCTGCAGCATTCTGGATAGTGTGTCTCCATGCCTCCCGATGTGAGGCCAGGGCGGACCATTGTTGGTGATCAATTTGGCTGAGCCTGAGATGTTGTTTCAGGGGGTCCTTGTATCGCTTTTTTGGAGCACCCCTCTTACACTGACCCATGGCGAGTTCACTGTAGAGTACTATTTTTGGGAGGCGATGGTCCTCCATCCTAAAAACGTGCCCTGCCCAGCGCAGCTGCGTTCTCAATATCATGGCCTCAATGCTGGTGATCCCTGCTTGCTCAAGCACAGCAACATTCGTCACATAGTCAGTCCAGTGTATAATTAGGATTGTGCATATACAGCACTGATGAAAGCGTTCAAGGAGTTGTAAGTGGTGGCGATAGGTGACCCATGTTTCAGACCCGTAAAGGAGAATAGACAGTACAATGGCTCTATACACGTTGATTTTTTTCACTTTGCCTCAGGTGTTTATTACTCCAGACTCTTTTGTAAAGTCTTTCAAATGCACTATATGCCTTTGCTAATCTGTGATCGACCTCTTTGTCAATCTTGGCATTTGAGGAGATGATGCTTCCCAGGTAGGTGAACTGCTGAATGGATTTAAGCACAGCTTTGCTGATGGCAATGTGGGGATGGTGGTGTTCGTCCTGTGGTGCAGGCTGGTAAAGAACTTCTGTTTTCTTAAGGCTGACTTCCAGCCCAATCAGCTCTGCAGCTGCTGCGAAGCAGGATATTAGGTGCTGCAGAGCTGCTTCTGTGTGGGCAACAAGGGCAGCAGCATCAGCGAAGAGCAGCTCATGAGCTAGATAGTTTAAAGTCTTAGTGCGAGCCCTCAGACGGCTTAGGTTAAACAAGCTACCGTCAATATGGTAACGTATATAGATGCCGTCTTCTTCTTTGAGCTCTGCCGTAGCCCTTTAGAGCATCATGCTAAAGAAGATTGTAAATAAAGTTGGAGCAAGAACACAACCTTGCTTCACTCCATTAGTTATTAGAAAGGGCTCTGAAAGAGCATCGCCATATCTGACTTGTCCACGCTGGCCTTCATGTAGCACGATAATCATTTTAAGGAATTTGGAGGGACATCCTAGTCTTTCCAGGATCTGCCACGGACCTTTTCTACTCACAGTGTTGAAGGCTTTGGTGTGGTCGACAAATGTTACATAGAGACCCTTGTTCTGCTCTCTACATTTCTCTTGCAGTTGTCTAAGGGCAAATACCATATCTGTAGTACTCCTATTGGGTCTGAAGCCACATTGGCTTTCAGGAAGAATTTCTTCTGCAATAGCAGGAACTAATCTGTTTAGGAGTATCCTTGCAAGGATTTTTCCAGCAATAGAGAGCAGTGTTATGCTTCAATAGTTTGAGCAATCAGATTTTGTTCCTTTTTCTTGTACAGAGTGATGATGACTGCATCTCAGAGATCTGATGGCAGTTCCCCCTTTCCCCAGCAATTCACAAGGAGTTCATGGAATTTATCATGGAGTACATGACCTCCATTGTACTGTCTATCCTCCTTTATGGATCTGAAACATGGGTCACCTATCGCCACCACCTACGACTCCTTGAGTGCTTTCATCAGCGCTGTCTACGAACAATCCTAAATATACACTGGACTGACTATGTGACGAATGTTGCTGTCCTTGAGCAAGCAGGGATCACCAGTATTGAGGCCATGATATTGAGAACGCAGCTGCGCTGGGCAGGGCACGTTTTTAGGATGGAGGACCATCGCCTCCCAAAAATACTAATCTACGGTGAACTCGCCATGGGTCAGCGTAAGAGGGGCGCTCCAAAAAAGTGATACAAGGACCCCCTGAAACAACATCTCAGGCTCAGCCAAATTGATCACGAACAGTGGTCCGCCCTGGCCTCACATCGGGAGGCATGGAGACGCACTATCCAGAATGCTGCAGCCTTATTTGAGAACTCACGCCGAACAAGTCTTGAAGAGAAACGACAAAGCAGAAAGAATCACAACCCAAAAACATCACCCAAGGAGACCTTCTGCTGTGCTTTCTGCAACCGGACTTGTTTATCTCGGATCGGCCTTATTAGTCATCAGCATGCTTGCAGAAAGCACGGGATGAGTCCTTCCTGAATCTTTGTTTGCAAAGAAAAGCCAGAGAGAGAGAGAGAGACATGACCTCCATGTTTCCAAACTTCAGGTGGGATTCCATCAATCCCAGCTGCCTTGCTGTTTTTCATCTGCTGTATGGCCTTAAGGGTCCTAAAGATAAAAATGTACAAACTGCTGGATTATGGTACAACATACACTCACCTCCTCTTTACTTTGTTGTTGTCTTAATGCTTACAGCACTAAGGTAATATCAGGCACAATGGGTGCTAACACTTGAACCATGTTAGAGTTTTCCTTCACCATTTAGTGAGAACACATATCCAGAACTATAAAAACTGAAATTGACAGTTAAACTGCAAATGGTGTGAAGTTATTCCTCATCAAATTAAAATCATAATGTAATATTGCTATAATATTATTATTGGAGAAGGGAATTAATTGTAAGTTGTTAATTATTTGGAATGAGTTACTTCCAAGCTCTGGTTTATCCTAAGCTGCAGACTTTACTGTGCTAGGATCTGAGATGTTGGACAAGTACCATATAAGGGTATTCCTGTCTGGGTCTATTCTCATTCCTCTAGCAATGTGTCTGCAAAAAAAAAAAAATCTCCAATTGTTCACCATATTTTAGGGGAAAGGGAGTTTCTGAAAATGTTCTGCAATGTGCCCCCAAATTGGCCTGTGTTTTGGTTGCAGATTTCCCAACATTTTGAATTCAAATTCTTTGGTAACACCTCATTGTGATAGTATATCAGGATGCAACTGAACTTTCAAAATGGACAGACAATATTATCGCTTCATGTAGCAATTGCTGTGTGAACAAAGGACTTTTTCGGACAAGTAAAATGCAACGGAAGCAGCCTCGCCACATTGCGAGGCTGCTGCGCTGCAGGGCGTCCCTTTCGGATGATGCCCGTCCCTGCCGGTACTGTTACGGTACCGCAGGGACATTTGAGTGTAATATTTTGGCAATTTTTACTTACAAAAGTTGATCATGAGTAAAAATCGCCAAAATATTACACTCAAATGTCCCTGCGGTACCGCAACAGTACCGGCAGGGACGGGCGTCGTCCGAAAGGGACGCCCTGCAGCGCAGCAGTCTAGCAATGTGGCAAGGCTGCTTCCGTTGCATTTTACTTGTCCGAAAAAGTCCAAAGACTTGTACCACAACAATTCCCACAACATGGCAAGTCACAGAGTCATTTCTCACTTTTCAACAAATTAGTAGCTTTAGCACAGAGCCTGCAGCTATCACACTCTGAGCCATGATCTCATTAGCTCACAAGCTAAGTGGCATCAAGCCCACTCAGTATTTAAATGGTTGAATAGCAAGGAATATGCAGGGCTTGGCAAAAGCTGTCACTGATCATGTCATTGCTTTTGCCTCTGAGTTAGGAAACTGGTCTTAACTATGGAGCAATGAGTTCTTCCTTATGTAGTTAAAATTCCACAAGTAGCAAGTGACACTAGCATTTCTCAGATGGGTTTCTAATCCCATCAAAATAGTGAGTAGAACTATCAGAATAGGTTACCCTGAGGCAGCACCTCTTTAGACCTGGCAAAAGGCACTTGATAGTCTGCAATACAGTAGGACCTCCATATCTACTGATTTATCATCCACTGATTCAATTATCCATGGGACACAAAACAGCACAACTACCATAGAGTCTTCCTAGAAAATGTGTCCTCTCGAGCCATTTTCTAGGTACCCTAAGGCAACTCTATGGTATTTTAAACTGGAAGTCCCATTATTTTCAATGGTGTTCACTATTATCCACAGTTTTCTGTATCCACGCCCCCGCCAGAACCTATCCCCAGAGAATACTGGGGTCCCACTGTATTCAGATGATGTGTCTCAGTGAGAGCTAAGATGGCCCAAGAAGGCATAGGTGGTGTCTGGAGGTAACTCATACTTATTTTCCTTCCCACTAGGTGGAGGTAGCAGGAGAAGGCAGAACAGCTATCTGTGAACAAAACACTGTCACATTGTGAGTTTACTGGCTGCTTATGGCCTGGGTAGGAATTTTTTTCCCCTTTTCCACAGTTTTGTGTGTGTGTGTGTGTGTGTGTGTGTGTGCCTACCCCACACTGTTAAAAGGGAATGGGAGATTTGTCCTTAGGGTGGTGTCATAAGTAGGTGGTCACCTGACAGGTTGTGGGGGATAAGGGGATTAGTTCAGTGTACACCTATGTCACCCCATTTGGGTGAAGGATGACTCTATCAAACTACCCTTGCAGATCATGTGACTTGAGGGTGGGGAGGAGAATATCCTTGAGGCTGGTCTGAAGGTTGAGCCCTCACCAGAAGTCATATGACTTGAGGTGTCCCACCCTGGAGTTTTGCCTTCCAGTAAATAGTGTTGGGGGGGTAGCCCAATTGATGGGAACCCCCTTGCCCCGGAACTCAGGTTGTTTTTTCTGGGGAAGTCTCCCCCTAGTTTGCATATCCCAAGGAATAAAGATTAAATAGGTGATAGAATAAATAAAGTGACCCCTATTTTAACCCAAGCTTTGTGTCTGGCCTTGTTATGTCATGTATTGGTCATCAAAAGGGCAATAGTGTAGAGTCAGACAAAGATAAATAATGTTGTGAGGTACAGCTCTGGAGTAATTTAAAATTCAGGATCTCCCATGGGAGATCCAATGTAGATACAAAGAACTGTGGTACAACTGTTGGACTGCTAAGCAGAGTTCCCACTAGGGATCTAAAGCATATTTGCATGTTTTTTTATTCTCAGTGAAAAAAAGGTGTCTTGATATGAGTTGGGTGGTGTATTGTAACTGTTCTGTACATAAATCTTTCATATCAAATACAGCATTATTTCGATTTCATATGGTCAATGTTCACTTTGTGATTACCACACTTTTTAATACCTACGGTCCTCTCCATTGACACCCCCTTGTCGTGGGAGAGAGGCTTGCGTACCCTAATGACGTTTTGAGCTATGCTGGCGGTGGCATAATAGCCACCGGTAGGGTCTCCCATGCCAGACAGGTCAAAACCGAAGGGTCCGACAAAGAGCGTCAAAGGGCAGGATGGGCTCTCTAGCCTTATGGCAACCGTCCTAGGAGAAGGAAAACTCTAATCCCAAACCCGGGCAGATGGTGCTCGTCCAACCCTGTAAGGTCAACCATCTAAGAGAAGGAAACTCTAATCAAACCTACGGCCCGAGGACCTCGCTGCCACGTCCATGCTTGCAAGGCCACGGCAGATGAATCTCTGGTTTAAAGGGTGAGGCCAGTTCTGTGCACGCTGCGCTCCACCAGAAAAATCCATTGCACAGGCTCGAAGGACAAATCCATTTCCAAAAAAGCCCTGTAGCGACTGGCGAGGGACGAAACCGGCAGGTGTAAAGATGCACTGGAAGCCGCAGCCCCAACCCTGCATGCAGGCGGTTCAGGACATTGGTCGCTCAAGCCTGACCCGGGAGATGACAGTCTTGTTCGGCAGCATTCTGAACGACCAAGCAGCCTTTTTAAGGAGAGCACTGCTTGCTCCATATGGAGAGGGGCCTAGAAAAGGTGGCCTAAAGAAAGCTCATCCCCAACTACCTGGTTGGCTAGCCGTGGCCAACGGGAATCTTCTGATGCGGTCAAACCAAGGCAAAGAAACAAAGGCACACACCGGCCTCCAAAGGTGTAAATAAACTGACACTTGCATGCTGGAACATCAGAACCATGCAAGACTCTAAAGATAGTGGACGGCCTGAGCGTCGTTCTGCCCTAATAGCCCTTGAACTATCACGGCTTAATATTGACATCGCTGCTCTTAGTGAAGTTCGCTTCCATGAGGAAGGCAGCCTTAAAGAACATGGCGCCGGCTACACACTTTACTGGTCTGGCAAACCCAAAACCGAAAAACATCTTTCAGGAGTAGGCTTCATGATTAAAAACTCCATTGCCTCCAAACTCGAAACCTTGCCAACAGGACACTCTGATCGCATTATTTCCTTACGCCTCCCACATGTTGTTCTCTTTAGTGTATATGCCCCAACTATGCAAGCCGACCCTGTAGAGAAAGACAAATTCTACACAGACCTACGCCAACTCATACAAAAAGTCCCTGTAGAAGATAAAATTATTATACTTGGTGACTTCAATGCCAGAGTAGGAAAGAATTCCGAAGCCTGGAAAGGTGTCTTAGGCAAGCATGGTGTTGGAAATTGCAATGATAACGGACGCCTCCTGCTAGAGTTCTGTGCAGAACAACAGCTGACTATTACAAACACAATCTTTCAGCAGAAAGATAGCTTGAAGACAACCTGGATGCATCCCCGATCCAAACATTGGCACCTCATTGACTACGTTCTAGTCCGTCAGAGAGACATTCGTGATGTCCGTCATACCCGAGTGATACCCAGTGCAGAATGCCAAACAGATCATCGCCTCGTCAGATGTAAACTAAATCTTCATCTTAAGTTCAAACCTAAGAGGGGTGGCATCTTAAAGAAGAGGCTCCAAGTCAACAATCTTCAACAAGCTACCATGAGAGACAACTTCCAGGCAAACCTACAAACGAAACTTGAAGACCATCCTACAGATCCTTCTCCTACAGTGCTTTGGCAACATATCAAAAACAGTATCCTCCAGTCTGCAGAAGAATCCCTCGGGTTCTCCCACAAGAAAAATCAAGACTGGTTTGATGAAAACAACCAAGAGATCCAGGAGCTGTTGGCAAGGAAGAGAGCTGCTCACCAGGCATACCTCGCCCAGCCAACCTGTCATGTAAGAAAAACAGCTTTCCGCCTCACATGTAGCAAACTACAACAAAAACTCCGAGACATGCAGAACAAGTGGTGGATCAATTTAGCAGAAAAGACACAACGCTGTGCAGATCTGGGTGATCATAGAGGATTTTATGAAGCTCTTAAAGCAGTGTTTGGACCTACTTATCAGGTCCAAAGCTCCTTATACAGTACAGATGGTCAAACATTAATTACTGATAAAGCCTCCATCCTAAATCGTTGGGCTGAACATTTTCAAAGTCTCTTTAGCGCCAACCGAGTAGTCCAAGCCTCGGCTATCCAATATATGATACAAAAACCAATGAAAAATGAATTGGACATAGCTCCCACTTTGGAAGAGACCCTTATGGCCATACAGCAGATGAAAAACGGCAAGGCAGCTGGGATTGATGGAATCCCACCTGAAGTTTGGAAACACGGAGGTCATGCACTCCACGAAAAATTCCACGAATTCCTTGTGAATTGCTGGGAAAAAGGGGAACTGCCATCAGACCTCCGAGATGCAGTCATCATCACCCTGTACAAGAAAAAAGGAGCAAAATCCGACTGCTCAAACTATCGAGGCATAACACTGCTCTCTATTGCTGGAAAAATCCTTGCAAGGATACTCCTGAACAGATTAGCTCCTGCTATTGCAGAAGAACTTCTCCCTGAAAGCCAATGTGGCTTCAGAGCCAATAGGAGTACTACAGACATGGTATTTGCCCTTAGGCAACTGCAAGAAAAATGTAGGGAGCAGAACAAGGGTCTCTATGTAACATTTGTCGACCTCACCAAAGCCTTTGACACTGTAAGTAGAAAAGGTCTGTGGCAGATCCTGGAAAAACTAGGATGTCCCCCCAAATTCCTTAAAATGATTATCTTGCTACACGAGGGCCAGCGTGGTCAAGTCAGATATGGCGATGCTCTTTCAGAGCCCTTTCTAATAACTAATGGAGTGAAGCAAGGTTGTGTTCTTGCACCAACTTTATTTACAATCTTCTTTAGCACGATGCTCCAAGGGGCTATGGCAGAGCTTGAAGAAGACGACGGCATCTATATACGCTACCGTACTGATGGTAGCTTGTTTAACTTAAGCCGTCTGAGGGCTCACACTAAGACTCTAAACTATCTAGTCCGTGAGCTGCTCTTCGCCGATGATGCTGCCCTTGTTGCCCACACAGAAGCAGCTCTGCAGCGCCTAACGTCCTGCTTTGCAACAGCTGCAGAGCTGTTTGGGCTAGAAGTCAACCTGAAGAAAACAGAAGTTCTTTACCAGCCTGCACCACAGGACGAACACCACCATCCCCACATTGCCGTCGGCAAATCAGTGCTCAAGTCCGTTCAGCAGTTCACCTACCTGGGAAGCATCACCTCCTCAGATGCCAAGATTGACAAAGAGATCGATCACAGATTAGCAAAGGCATATAGTGCATTTGGAAGACTCCACAAAAGAGTCTGGAGCAATAAACACCTGAGGCAAAGCACAAAAATCAGTGTGTATAGAGCCATCGTACTGTCTATCCTCCTTTATGGATCTGAAACATGGGTTACCTATCGCCACCACCTACGACTCCTCGAGCGCTTTCATCAGCGCTGTCTACGCACAATCCTAAATATACACTGTACTGACTATGTGACGAATGTTGCTGTCCTTGAACAAGCAGGGATCACCAGCATTGAGGCCATGATATTGAGAACACAGCTGCGCTGGGCAGGGCACGTTTCTAGGATGGAGGACCATCGCCTCCCAAAAATACTACTCTACGGTGAACTCGCCACGGGTCAGCGTGGGAGGGGCGCTCCAAAAAAGCGATACAAGGACTCCCTGAAACAACATCTCAGGCTTGGCCAGATTGATCACCAACAGTGGTCCGCCCTGGCCTCACATCGGGAGGCATGGAGACACACTATCCACAATGCTGCAGCCTTATTTGAGAACTCACGACGAACAAGTCTTGAAGAGAAACGACAACGCAGAAAGAATCACAACCCAAAAACATCACCCAAGGAGACCTTCTGCTGCACTTTTTGCAACCGGACTTGTTTATCTCGGATTGGCCTTTTTAGTCATCAGCGCGCTTGCAGAAGGCGCGGGATGAGTCCTTCCTGAATCTTCGTTTGCGAAGAAAAGCCAGAGAGAGAGAATACCTACGGTAGTTCCACCCACTTAGTGCTGTTGTCTTCAAGAGGTGAGTGCTATTGTTTTTGTTGTTGCTATGTTCGACATTTAAACCAAACAAATCCCATCAACTTCTGCAAGATTTTTAGTCTTTGAGTGAGAGCTCAAAAACAAACAAACAAAAAACAGTGCTAGGCTTATAAGAGATAATGGGATTATATGAAATGCCGAATACAGAATGCTGTTCAGAAAGAACAAATTATTCACACAAAAAAAGTTGGTTTGAGGAGAGGGTTGAAGGAAACAATTGCAGTTCTGACTAGTGTGGGGCAAGGTCACCCCAGATCAATTCACAGTGAGCTTACCTTGGAGATGAGTTAATTTCTATATAACCCAAGGCAAAATTAAGTATTTCCACCATATCTGTCAATATTATTGGGAGCTCCCCCTAACTAAAATCTTCATATATTTCTCTTCTGGTCTTTTCCTTTCCCTCCAAATACTGCCAATAGTGTGAGAGTTGACAGAGGAACCACTACCAGATCTTAAATCCTGCAGCAGCATCCTGAGTGTAACAGTTTTAGACAACATATAGCTCTGATATAGCTTGATATATCCCTGTAGTTGGATACCATGATAAACATGCATAGTGCTGTACAATGTGTAAAGAGCCATAGGGAATATATTGACAATAGGTCCATGGAAATCACAGTGATCTTTGCCTTACCTGCCTCTGTAAAGTGCTGCAAGTTGTAAAGGAGGCCTTGAAGCCATACTTGTAAGGATTTTGATTCATCATAACAGCACTACCCCAGCCTCCTTATGCACAGAGCCTGAAATTCAGTAGGATTTGAGTCTCAGCTCATTATATGCTTGGGGTTTTCAAATTGCACAACACACACTTCGCCATTACATGCTTGTGACTTTCATGTGAGAAGGAATAAATTTCAGATCATTAGGGAAGCCTTGGGAAGATGCACAGCCTAGAAAGCCACACTGTAGGTCATGAAGCTGGTGAGTCCCAGAGGTATGGAAAGAAGCCTTGTGAAAGGAGAAGAGACTAAAACCTGCCACATCTTGTTTCATGCCAGAACTTCCTATTTCCAGAGACAAAATATTTTTACTCCCACCAGATCCCTGAAACCCTTAGGAGATTATCAAACAACAACAACAACAACAACAACAACAACAACAACATTACTGTCCCACAATCTCCTCTCCCACCCCTCCGCCATCCCTGTCCTGGCACAACAATGTAAACTTTTAGACCTACCTTGCTCATGTGTGCCGTGCTGCCCAGGAGTGAATGGAACTCGAACGGAGCTCCATTCCCTTCCTCGAAAGAAATCCTGCCGATTCTCATGAGAAGATGAGAGTGTGGGAAATTCCAAAAAAAAAAAAAAGCAAAATAATACATAAAAGGTGACAGAAAGCACAAAAACATGCTTAAAACTTAACAAGTAACCCAGGGAAGGTACAAAAAAGTGTGTCACTTACCTGGATGTCCCGATCTCACCCGGGAGTGTTCTGGCATGGACCTCCCATTGACACTGCGATTGCGCCAGTGAAATGGGCACCTTTTCACTTGCAGGACATTCTGTTACAGAAATGGAACAGGGGACCCATTCATGGCTTAGCCCATGAATAAAAAGCAGTGTCAGCATAACGCCAGCCAAACGGGAACATGACGACATGGGAATGACATCGTCTGAAAGGGAAGCCCTTTAGCGATCTCCTGGCATTGAGATAACGCCATATTAGCACGTCTGATACTCTTCTAAATCCACCTGCCCTTCCTGTTGTTGTTCTGATTACATTCTCCCATAGAACCACAATTTTGAAATGTAGGAAGTTTTGTTGCAGCTATGGCTTCTGCATCATTGTTCCACCCTCAGTTCATTTTCCCACTCATTCTTCCAGCCTGACAAAACTAGCAGAAATCTCATCTTATTCAATATATTATTCCAATGTGGAAGGTTGTGTTCTGTCTCTCTCTGGGATAGGTCAATAGCATTCAGATACTTTCTCTGGTTGTCCATAACATCAGTGCATCTCAGCCAATCATTACCAGGGCTTCACCGCTGCTGCCACCACCACCATCACCAAATCCCTTATAACATTGCAATACAGATGGGGTTAGTTCACATTTTCAGATGTCAATTTTCAAGTATTGACTAGAGTGATGAATGTTTTATCCTGCAACTATGACATGATGAGTCCAGTATCCATATATATATATATATATATATATTTGTATGTATGACATCTCAGCCATTCCATGGTCAGGCAAAATGACTTTCTTCGTCTCCACAATTTTTATATTCAGAACTAGAAGTCTTTCAAGTTGCAAGTCTCAATAAAAGACATCAAACCACATTTAATCATCTGTGGAGTAAGAATGTAATGTGTCTGATTCTTTGCCAAATATTAACTGTCCTAAGTAAGGCCATTGGGAAAAAAAGAGATACTTTTATCTTGTTATTGCAGCATATGGTTTTATTTTTATTATGTATTAGTTTCACTGTGAATTTAGCATTTATGGTAATGAAGAATTAACAGCTCCAGCTTAAGCGGTGCTGAAGGGGTGGGGGAGCACTTTGCTGAGCTTTCCAAATACTATGGATAACTCATCTGAAGAACTTCATTATTAGATATATCAAACTTGCCTCTTTTTAGAGACTATAACTTGTGATGAAAGACATGCTTCTACACTGTAATGTCTCACATCTCTCTCTCTGGCTTTTCTTCACAAATGAAGATTCAGGAAGGACTCATCCTGCACTTTCTCACATATAAACATAACATTATTGTTACTGGTGCCAAAATTAACCTTGGCATACTACTTCTCCTTGCACCCTGCAGCAGAAAATGAACTAATATTCTTCATGGAGAAAAACCAGTAAAGAACTTCCAAGCACTATTAGGACAAGCAATCATGTAGTAGAGGTGAGGAGTTTGTGGTAGCGCTGCCACCACTTTCCAAGGCTCTCTGGCTTGCTGTGGATGGAATGGGAGGTGGATCCTCGGGGGGCATGTTGTGGTGGGGGAAAGGAAAAAGAAAAATGACTTTCATGGTTCTTGCGGCATTCATATCCCCTAGAATACCCTGTTTGGGCCACTGCCACTCAAAAAACACAATGCAGAGCATTAGACCTTTCAGTGGGTGGACCAGTAGGGTTCCATTGCACCAGCATTTAACACTGTTTTCTACAATCTCCCTCCTCAATAGCTTTGGCTGTCTGATTGGAGGTTTCTTTCATATTCACACAATGCTATATTCTAAATGCAGATGTTCATGTCAAAATATCATGGCAGTTGCTTTTATTTCTGAATTCTAATGGGGTAGGATCACATTTCTTACCAATCTGGCTATTGCATCTGCCATACTATTGTTTTTTTATATGGGGATGGAAAGAAGAAGAAAAAATGCTGCTTATCTCTGTATTCCCAAACCACTTTTTAGGTTGGGAGAGATTAGTCTGAGAGACAAAGATGGAAGAGAACAAGGAGGAGGGCTTCCTCTCCATGGCGTATCATCTGTCAAAAAGGATATGTCAATACTGTCTGATTGTTGTATTGATCTGCTAATAATGTGGGTGTAGATTGAAATTAACGACACAGAGAATTCTTCAATATGCAATTACAATAATTTCCCCAGAGCTGTTTTCATTTCCCTAAATCTATAGTTTTCTTTTAATAAATCCTCCCTTGATGTCTCTCCACCAACATCTCAATTTGTACAACTGAACACATCCCGTGGAGCTGTTTTGGTGGCTGCTGAAAAATTGCCTTAGATAAAGAAGGAGAATGTTAAAAGGCTGACCATCACTGTTGCCTCCAGCTTCTGCAAGGATGTCTCTATTTATGGATGAGGAACCCATATGCAAATATGTCTACATATGGAGGTAGCTGTTTTAGAAGTCCTGCTTTATTTTTCCTCTCTTTTTATGTAGGATGTAATGCAACATTTTAAACAGTGCAATCCTCATTATTTTTTTCCAGTAGTCTTTCTTACTGTGTCCATTGGGACTTACTCTATGGTAAACATGCTGATATTTACAACCTTACTTCATGACCAAGAGCCAGTTCATGATGTTTTCTTCTGAATATGAACAAACTGTCTCCTGGGGCACTTGTTTGCATGGATATTGGAAGACGGGAATTAAAGCATAAGTCAGGTGATGAGGCTAGTTCTATCCCTGAGAACAATCTCGAAATTCAATATAATATACAAACATACATGGATACCTTACAGTATATTGCCTGCTTACAAATGTGTAGCTAAATAATATCTCCTGGCTCAACCCTCCAAACATACTTTAACAGCCAGCAGCTTCATTGAGCAATGGAGGCCTGTTCAGCTGGTGATCAGAGTGCAGGAAGACATTTCCATCCCCTGTCACCAGTGAGCAAAGCTGTGATGAGGAATTGTGGCATGGCTTCTGATTCTGATTGTCACAGCCTTGGTTGCTGGTGGGAGACAACTGGAAAACCTAAGAGGTGGGGGTATGTTGGAACCCCTCTCATGATGCCAAAATATCCTGTAATATCTGGGGGAATTATTAATTCAACTGGAGGCCTTAGAGAGGAGAGTAACTCTGGGGTATCTTTTCACTGATGTATACTCCAATTAAAGTGAAATAAAGTATTTTATTGGGATAATACAAAGTGAACTAACGTATACAACACACGTTCTTAAGAACCATACAAGGCTATAGCAGAGTAAGACAGAAAGAATGGATACAGGGAGATAGGTCTGGGAAGACAGGGTGATAATTCCTAGTCTTGAAAAGAAGAGTTCTGTGCAGTGAGGATATTCAGACAGGCGTCTGAGAGTAGTACAGGAGATTCCAATCCAGGATGTGCTGAGAAAGAGAGTGGCCAAGTTCATCCACTGTGGCACACTTTACTGGGGTCTGGGCCCTAATATTTATACAGTACTCTATTTCATATTGTCCTGTATTTCTTGGGCATGCTGCAGAGACCCCAATAAATCAGCTCACAGTTCAAAAGGGAGTAGCCAAAAATATTCAGCTTACCAGCACATAGAGTAAATATAATCTAGTCCAAAGGTCATAGACAGATAAACAGCAAATCAGTCAAATAATCTGAGGGGAAATCCAAAGGTGAAGTCACAAAGCGAACGCAAGACCCAGAAGTCTGAGATAGCAGTCAGTCAAGAAGCACAATCCAGCATGGCTTTCACTCCAACAGGTTGGTGTCAGCCATACTCTTCTGGAGGAGGTGCCGGTGAGTTATGGTCCAGCTGAGTCCTGCAGGTGTTGTCTTATTGCTTCCTATTTAACCATTCATCTGAGAAATTCCTTCTCTTGCTGATGCTGAGTAAAGCTGGGTAGGGCCGTATCCTGTTCTTCTGGGGTTTGAGGCTGTGGAATAGTCTGTTGCTCAAATGAGTGAGCCTGCTGGATGTTCTGTCCCTCAAAGACTTGTTGGACAATCTGTTCCTCAGCATATGGTGGCTGCTGGTCACTCTGCTCTAGCTCAGGTATGCCATCCCAGCTATCAGATCCCTCTTCACTGTCCTCTGTGGGCAGGGCATGACACAGATCATGAAGGGGTACTCTGATTATGACAAAACCTGGATGGCTTTCCCACCAGATAGGGAAAAGGAACCAAAATTCAGCTGACTGCTTTAATTAAATCATTGATTGTCTTATGACAACCTCATATGGTTGGACAGGAGGGGTGTGGGGGAGAGATTTCTGTAAGGTATGGAATGTGGAATGGTCACTTGTTTGAATGATTTAAATATTGCTTGAAACACCCAAGGGTGGAAGAAAGGATTAGCATATAACACTTAATGACTGGGTCATTAGCTTAAACCCATTACTGGGGCTTCCTGCTCATATGGGCTTTCTCACCATCTTATTTCTAGGTAGGTCTCAGGTCAGCATGACCTCCAACTGACCTCTAGTCTGCCTCAGCCAACCTGACCCCAAACAGTGTCCAGTATTTCCAGCTATGAGATACCTTGGGGAGGGGTTAGTAGGCCATACTAGCAACACCTCCTGCATACCAATGGCCAGCTGCACAGACCTCCATCTCTCAATGTGGCTGCTGGCTATTAAGGTTTAGAGGGAAGCATTTACATCATCTTACTGAATATAAACCAGTTACAGATCTGTACAGTTGTCCCTTCATATTCACTGGGTTTTGGTTCCAGGACCTCCCGTGGATACCAAAATCCATGAATACTCAAGTGCCATCATATGCAATGGCATAGCAAAATGGCGTTCCTTATATAAGATGGCAAAATCAAGGTTTTGTTTTTGGATTATTATTTTTTAAAGAATATTTTCAAGGTGTCCAGGTTGGTTTATAACATGTTCTGCTACTGTTGATTTTTCTGGCTGGCCCAGTCTGCAGTTTCTCTCATGTTCCTTGATTTGTGTTTGCACACTGCGTTTAGTGGTCCCTATGTAAACTTGTCCACAGCTGCGTGGTATGCAGTAAACTCCTGCAGCTGTGAGAGGGTCTCAATGAAGGACAAAAGAGAACATGTTATAAACCAACCTGGACACAAAATGCTATTTGAAAAAACATAAATTCTAGACCAGGCCAACAACTATCATGTCAGAATGCACAGAGAAGCTATTGAAATCCACAAACACCTGGACAACTTCAACAGAAAAGAAGAAACCTTAAAAGTAAACAAAATCTGGCTCCCAGTTTTGAAATACAATAGAATCAAAACTCAACACTTACAAAAGAATTCCACCCAGGGACGGGGGATTCCCAGCAGATAATGGCCCATCAACCAACCATTAGCCAAACAGACACTAATAAGCCTTGCATTTCTATACCCAGAAACTAACCATTCAATTACACAAATTTACATATACTTCCCAACAGGGGTTCACAGCATATAAACTCCACGCACACCCCTACCCAACCATTCTCTGAGGATGCCAACCACAGATGCAGGTGAAACGTCAGAAAGAAACTATTCCAGAACACGGCCTCACAGCCTGGAAAAAAAAACCCCAAGAAAAATCCACTGGGTGACCTTTGGCAAATTACACTCTCTCAGCCTCAGAGGAAGGTAAAGGCAAAGCCCCTCTGTACAAATCTTGCCAAGAAAACCCTGTGATAGGTTTGCCTTAGGGTCACCATAAATTGGAAATGACTTCAAGGCTCTCAACAGCAATAAAAGTTGCCTAGAGTCTCAAACTAGGAAAAGGGAGAAAAGATGAGTAGTAGTAGTAGTAGTAGTAGTAGTAGTTCTGTTTAATTTCATATCTGATTTTGTATTTTATATTATCTTATGGTAGCTATTTGTGTTCATGTTGCTGCGATGTTGTTGGTTTTCTTATTACATTATCTACCTCTTCAGATATCCCTGTGGAAAAGTGAAGTACAAGGAATAAATCACTTGGGAATTCTAAGTGAGAGCTATGCAGGTACTGTAGACCCTTGGTAGGCACTTAGGTTTGGTTCCAGGAACTCCAACCCCAACTGGAAACATATCATTTGAAATTGACAATCCTTTACAAAAATCAACCCAGAAATACTCAGTGGAGCTCTCTTTGACATCCCAAATCACCAACTCAGTCCCACTTCAAGGGATGGAGTTTGCAGAGCTCTGTTAGGCTGCCCTCTTTATTAGCTGTTGGTTAAAAAGGTGATAAAATTGTTGGCCATGTCTGCTTGGCTTCTCCCACAGAGTAAAAGCTTTCTGAAACACAGTCAGGCACAGTCCCAGTGAAGGCTGACAGTTCACAGATAAAGGGCATGTTGATTAGAATGCCTTCAAAAACAGCTCTTGAGTGGGAAAGCCGAAAGGCGGCACAGTATGCTTTAAGAAACACACACAAGACACACAGGCAAGGAGGCAAATGAGTACAAAGTAATAAAAAAATAATTCTTTCAAGAATATGTCTCCTTTATCTAGCTCACCTTCTCATAGCTGGCATTACCAATGTTGCATTTATGTGTTTTGAATACCCGTCTTTGTAAGGGTCTTGTTTCAATAGAAGTGATTTAAATGGATAGTGATATTTCACATTTTATTCTCAGTGGGACTGCACAGAGGACTAGGTTGTATTCATTTAACTCAGCAAGCTTATATGTGGCACATTCTCCACTCATAACAAGAGTGAATGATAAGGCCCAGGAGAACAATTGTTACCATTCTCCTCATAAAAAAGGGAACACTTTTTATCTTCTAGCTTGTCTTCTTTTGAGCCTCTTAGACTATTTTTTTGGTAAAGGCATGCCTATGTCTGTCTACTGAAACTTATCAAATGCAGCTCTGAAATCTTTCTGACTCACCTAAAGATTCTTATATCACTCTCCACCCCAACATTCCTCTTTAATATAAGCTCACCCATAGTGAGGCAGTGTGATGAAGTAAACTCACAAGCAAGCAATGTTAGTTGCCTCAATAAATCCCAAATGCATTAGGGACATATTGGCTCATTGCTATTCTTCTTCTTATCAATTAAATTTATTTGTTGCTTTTAAATCCCACCTTTCCTCTAATAGTATACTCCCCTCTTTCCTCTAATAGTGTGCTGCTTTATCTTCAAAACAACCCCGTGAGGTAGGTACAGCTGATAGAGAGTGGAAGACCTAAGGCCATTCAGTGAATTTTATTGCTCACTGGTGCATATTAAACCTGGATCCCCACAATTCCTCCCAGACATTCTAAGCACTCCATCACACTGGTTATTGATGGATCACTGCTCATTGTGAGTTCATGTGAGGGCAAAAGTGATGGGTTGGAAAAGGCTCCCTTGTTTTTCACACTGCACTCGGGTGATACCAGGAAACTCTTCATTATTAGCATGGCATTGCTTAATAAGTGTCCTATGCCTCCGTTCTGTTTTTCTGTCAGCCATTTGAACAACCCTCTTTCTGCCTTTTAGAATCTAAATGGTCAGTCCCTAGACTCTGATATCTTTTCTGCCAGTTCCTTACTATATATTCTAGTATCTTCTTACCAATAGCAATAGCATTAGCAATACCATTTATATTTCTATACCATTAAAGCACTCTCTAAGTGATTTACAATGTGTTAGCTAATTGACCCCCCAACAAGCTGGGTACTCATTTTACTGACCTATGGAAGGATGAGTCAACCTGGAGCCCTGCAGGAACTCACAATGCTGTGGCTGCAGTATGAGCACTTAACCACTGCACCACCAGGCTCCTAATCCCTATATCTTATGTAAGGATTACCTGATAGTTCTGAATGTCAAATATTTAGTTATCTGTATGTTCTCTGTGAAGGTTGCAGCTACTCAAGCATCCTTTGAGCAAACTAGACCTTGACCCACAGAACAGTGTGAATATCTCAAAATCCACTTGGGAATTCTAAGTGAGAGCTATGCAGGTACAGTAGACCCTTGGTAGGCACTTAGGTTTGGTTCCAGGAACTCCCATGGATACAAAAATCCATGGATGCTCAAGTCCCATTATATAGAATGGTATAGTAAAATGGTGTCCCTTATATAAAATGGCAAAATTAAGGTTTGTTTCTTGGAATTTATTTATTTATTTATTTATTTATTCTTGGAATATTTTCAAGCCATGGATGGTAGAATCCATGGATGCCAAATCCATGGATACAGAGGGCCAACTGTATATTCTGTTTTTGGACTGCATCTCCTAGAATAAAAAGATATATTCTAGGAATTGTCAAAAACAAAAAACAAAAAACAAAAAACAACTCATTTTCCCAAACTCCGATTAAAATTTAATTTGAGTGGGTATATAGTCCCAGATCTTGTTTGCCGTGTTGATCAAACTGCATTCTTTTCTTTTCTTTTTCAAGAAAATTATTATTTTTCAGTTTAACCATCAATCTCACTAAGGCAAAGGGATTTGGATTTGGTCTTATTCTTCACTAAGGTCCCTCAAACCCACCTGCCTACTGAGAGCTGGAAATATTTGTACTCCTGGACAGATAGGAGGCAAATGCTTTAAAATTAGAGTAGAAAAATCAACTTAAAATATAATATACTAGTCCCAAAAAAGGATGAATATAGCTATATGAGTTCATTATTTTTAAATTAAGAATTGTTATCATAACAAATGCAAGAAGGGCTCAGTATAAATAGATCCTGTGGACTGATATGAGATTTGTCAAGCATACACACAGGAGGAAGTAAATATCATTGGTATTCATATCTCTGTTAGTAAGCGGGTGAGTCCAAGCATATCAGGCCTATGTTATTTATATTGTTCAAATGCTTGCCACAGAAAATGTGCCCAGAAGCCTCTGAATAAATTTCACATACAAGCATCCCAAGAGCAGAAGCTTTTGTTAAAGAAATGTTGTTTGTGGACACCAGTTTATTACCCTTTCAGTTGTACAGGCCTATTGACAGAGTGTTTTGAAGCCAGTTCTAAATGTGAGAATGGTGATACCCAGGGCATGCAATGCAACCCTCTGTAAGGTAGTAGGGTTCCAGAAAATAATATCACATGGCACATTGAGCCCTTAAGTGGGTAACATTCTTCACAATTCCGGAATTAGAAGGCTGCCTCTGATTCACTCTTCTCCCCAAAGTGCTGTACACTGGCATAAAGGGCCAATACACCTGCGTAAGTTGCCAACAGGAATCCTAATATAATCTTACACCTACAAAAGTTAGACCACTCCCAGTTAGACCACTGAATTCAATGTGAATGCCATTTTCCCTCCCTTTCCTTCTCCTTGGCCTTGAATATAATAGAGGATAGTATTCTCTGGCCTTTAAAAAAAGTTGCTGTAAAAGAAAGAGGAGATTTTCAGATGCGGCAAAAACCACATCAGAAGATAGCAACAAGAACACAAAAGGGTGACATTATCAGATGACATCCTTCAGCATTCTGGGGGGCATAGCATGGGCATGAATAAGGCATCCCTTTTTATTGGTGGCTTGTCCCCATCAATGAAAAAGTGAAGCCTTGTCCACGGCAGTGCTATGCCCCAAGAACAGCTGAGGAAATGGGTGTTTGATAATGTTGCCCTTTCTGTTCTCTTCATGATTTTCTGATGCAGTTTGGGACGTGTTTTTTATTATTATTATTATTATTTCACCACATCTGATAATCTCCAGAGTCAAAGTCAAATCAAACTGGAAGCTTCCATAATATAAAAACTAGATAGCAATGGTGGGGGATAGGGTTTTATGTTTCCCCATGTCATTTTCTAAGTATTAATATTGAGCCTTGGTGAGTATATGTGTGTCTGTCTGTGTGTGTGTGTGTGTGTGCGTGTGCGTGTGCGTGTGTGTGTTGAGTGGGGGGGATATAAAATTAGCCACTTATACAGTTTCCTCCAACATGTTACAGCTAGATGCTGTGATAATGCCTAGAATCACCAGACTGAAAACTGGAGAGCACTCCTGTACCTTTAATGGTTGTGTAGAAAAGGGAATTTCAGTGGGTGCTGCTTTTTACCTGGGTGTGTGCCAAGCAACACCTGCTGCAATTCCTCCTTTCACACAACCATTAAAGCTACAGCAGCCCGCTTCAGTTTTCAGCTGGCAACCCTAGCTGCTCATCCTGGTTCTTTGCTCCTCCATTGACTGGGTTGCTATCATGAATAGGGATGAGGAGAAAACAGTTTTGTTCACATTTCTCTATGGGCTTGTCAACACCAGCCAAACACCCAGCTTGCCGCTGTGCCAGAGCCTTGTAGTCCAAACAATGCAGAGAATCTACCCCAATCTGCCTCTGGGCAGTCTAAGTGACCCTTGGGGCAGTTATGGGGCTACAATGGGGGCAAGCCAGGCTAGGGTCCAATAGAGCATTACAAGATAATACCCAGTTTAATCTGTTATCACTGTATTGAGCCCATCCTAAAACATAACTTCTTGCTACTGATGCCAGCTCCCTGACTCTCCTCAAAGCCAGTCAGGGGTCCCTCAACATGTGACCAAGGCAGGGGGCGCACAGTCACATGTTGCGGAACATCTGTCTGGCTTTCACATTAGCGGGGAATATGGTGGTGGCAGTGGTGGCTTCAGCAATGGAACAGCATCCTGTGAGGACTCTGGCCCATTTTTTGCAGGTAATGGTGGGGGGGGGGTCAGGTTGGAGGCAGGATATGCTGGCAGGGAACCAGCATATCCTGCCTTGTGTAGATGAGCCCTACATTTCCCTACTTCTTTAGATTTGTATAAAATCAAAGTTTAGCTTGGATCTGAAAGCTGTACATTTCTCAGGTTTGTGAAAGTGCTCAAAGCTATGTACAGATTTGGAAAAAAAAGTGTTATAATGCATACATTTTATGTGCACAATCAATGGAAAATGCACAAAGCTTGTATACATTAGGTGAACATGTGCCAAAATACACATAGATTTCCAAGTGGGATGAAAAGTTGTACAACTTCACATGAACCTAGAATGGGATGGTACTAGGGATGTGATGTGTTAAATGATTTGTTCTTGAAAAGGAGAACAAATGATTTAATGAAGTTTCTCCCTGGTGCCAGACATTTTTGAAAACTATGCAGTTTTCAAAGAAGTCACATGGTGGGAGAGTGTACAACAGCAGGATGGGGAAAAGATCCCTCTGTCCTATCTATGCATGAGATCAGGATGGGGAGGGGAAGCCTATTGTAGAAGTTATAGTCTCCAGATCTAGTGAGGACTGGAGGCTATAACCTTCCACAGTTTTTCCTTTTTCAACTTTCACAACCCTTGGCTTCCCAAACCCACTCATTGCATAATAGGCAGGACATCAGTGAGTATTTGTAGGCTATAGCCTTCCACGAGTCTTCCCTAGATCCTCACCATCTCCCACCCCCTCAATGATATTTGAAGTTGAAGAAAAAAACAAGAAAGAGGCTTGAGGAAGATTGTCCTTGTTGGAGTTTCTGGACACTTGGAAAATCCCTTTCTTAGTTTCTCCCCTCAAATTTTTGAATGTTCTGTCCATTGATAATGAGAATACTGGTGGGATTCTGAGAAATGCAATGAAAATGAAACTGACAGGTTTTTGTATCCCTAGTTGTGAACACAACAAAAAGGAGGCACCAATCAAAGTCCAATAATGGAAACAAGCAAGATGTGGTACTCTAGATACTGTTGAACTGCAACTTTTACCTTCCCTAGCCAGTATAGTAAATAGTGAGAGATTCTGGAAGTTATAGTGAACACAATTTAGAGGGTCATTCCTGGAATTCAACATGGGGCTTAAGTCTTCATAACTGGACTTATATGTGTGGAAAATAGAACTGAGTAGTTTTGCAATGTCCAGATTTGCCTTGGGCCTGCCATGATATTACAGTATATGGGTATTTGTTACATTGGAGTGACTGATGTGCCATGGCCCTGATGTGCAATGGGCACCAATGTGCAGCGAGGCACTCCCAATGCAAATCTGAACACCAGTTAGGAAGTGCTGGAGTGCAACAAGAGCGCCAAATATGGATCAGAAGTGCCCAATGTGCATCAAAAAGTGTCCAGTGAGCATAAGAAGTGTCCAATGTGCATCGCTGGGGCACCCAATGCACATTGGAACACTCTTGCAGGTGCTTGGATGCGTATCTTCACAATTCATTAACAGGGTTTCATGGCAGTTCTGCAAAGCAGTTGTGGATTCATAATATTACAAAATGAAGACTGTGGTATAGAATCTTGGCCAATATCTTCCATATCCCTGGTACAGTTTTCTTCATTACCTCCTGCTGTTACTTCCTTCATAGAGTTCTATGGTACCTTGAGAACTCACAGTGTTTTGTAGAACTATCTGTAACATTATTCATAGGAGTAAAGAATCTTTCCTAGACAACTACTATTGTGAGCCATCATGGAGATTTGATCAATCCAAAGGATAGAGCAAACATCAGAGGGTCCATGGGGAAGTCACACTCCTGAACAGCATGGAGAAATTCCCCCCCCCCACCTTACACACAGACACAGACACTCAATTCCCTCTGAATTCTCTGCTTTTCTCTAAATCACATACAACTACATGTTTGATGGTAGATGGAAGTGCCTCTTACATTGGATTTGTAACATGTCCTGATATCTATTTGATAGAGACTAGTTACTGTGATATTCCTACCAGACAAAGGGGAAAAATGATTCCATGCTAGCTTTTTTAGTGTCATGCTCCTTTCTACCTTTTAAAATACCCACGTCCATTGACCATTGGAAGAGAAAATGAAAGAGGTATACCAGCTATAAGGCTTTCTCATTTTTGAGTTGTTTAAATTTGGAGTTGTCCAGTCTCTGATTTATGAGACTGCTTTATACCAATACAAAATTCCATGACCTTCTGGAAAAGAAGTCCACAATACCCCAAGGAGGGATGTATATCTTTGCGTATTTAGTTTTCACACAAAGGAGCATTTTTTAAAAGAAAAAATACCCCACAACCACCATCAATTGGTCAATATAACAAAAGTCTTGTTGCATTTCCCAATGATTTTGAGCCTTTGGCAGGGGGGATTATTGGTGGGAATGACATTGTCTCTTCTTTTAAAAAATTGCACCAAAATTTTGCATTTTTCATAAGTACATTTTTATGTAAAAGTGTTACACTTTTTAAATAAAATACAGTCTTTATATATAAACTAAATTATAGGGAAAACACCCCACAATAGAAAAACAATCAGAAAATTTGCAAAATCTCTCAGAATGTTGAGATATGTCAAGACACCCTTTCTCAATAAAAACCAAAAAAAGTGAATATTATTTATATCCCTAAGCCTAAAGGCCTATACGACTGCATTCTAAAATTAATATTAAAGGCTCTTTTTTTTTTTTTTTGTTAAGCAAGCCAAACTAGAAAGAAATGCAATTAAAATGCAGCTATACATGAAAAACATTCTAGTTAGGAAAAAACGCTGCTTAAAGCAACAGCCTTTTTTGTATAAATACAGTTCATTAAAATAAAATAAGCAACCTTATCCCCTCTGAGTTTAAGAGTCACAAGTGATGGCTAATCCCTTATTCATTACTGACTAATAATAAAAAGCATTTTTAAAGCCTGGTGGGGCGAGGGGGGGACTTGTGCTGGGGAAGAGATTGAAGGATTTATTAACAGCCAAACTGAAACAATGTTAAATTATTCATCTTAAATTAAACCCCAAATGAAGTAGAACTATTTGGTGGGGGGGGGGGTTCAGGTGTTTCAACATCTTCATGAATGAACAATTCTGATTATGGCCTTAGCCAGGGGGTTAGGTCCTCTTTTATTTTACAGAGGAAAACATTGCAAATTATCAGTGGTAGGCCTTTTTCTGAGATTAAGACTGCTGCCACACTGCAGAAACAATGCAGTTTGAAACCATTTTAACTATCATGGTTCCATCCTATTATTCCTGGGATTTGTAGTTTGTTGTGGCACCAGAGCTCCCTGTCAGAGAAAGCTAAATGTCTCACAAAACTACAGATACCAGAATTTTATAGTATTGAGCCATTGCAGTTAAAGCATGTGGCAGCAGCCTATGGTGGAGTGAGATGGAGAAGAAGATCTTGCCATTTAGATGCCTTCCATGCATATATTTATTTTTGTTAAAAATAAGAGTGGAATCAGCTAGGGAAAGCACTATCACTGAAAGTGTATTCATATGTCAAGATAGGGAAGTCAGTAGAAAAGGATTAATGCATTTAGTTCATTATCAATGAGATTAAATAATATAATTCAATGACATTTACATGAAAAGGGGAGAAATGCTATGGTTAAGTTTATCTTAAATTTCCACTTAAATTTAGATGAAATACCTGCACTAAAAGGCTCACCAGCATGAAGCTGAAAAATGCCTTCCATTATTTTACTCTCTCCATCCCTGCATTATTATTATTATTATTTTTTTAAAAAAAACTATTTCTCATCCATTACAGCAAAAATCTTTATCTTGTTTTTCTTTTTTCTCTTCATGCTGCCCTTATTATTTGTAGGTTTAAACACTTTAAACCCTGGAATTAACTAAACTATCACACCCTAAACATGAATTGAAATAAACAAATATTCCTATAGTCATTTGCATTCATTAAACCACCTGTTGGTGAAATTAATGATCAGGCCCCCATGCCTGTATGATTGGATCTCTCTCTCTCTCTCTCTCTCTCTCTCTCTCTCTCTCTCTCTCTCTCTGGCTTTTCTTCGCAAATGAAGATTCAGGAAGGACTCATTCTGCGCTTTCTACAAGCGCGCTGATGACTAAAAAGGTCAATCCTAGATAAACAAGTCTGATTGCAGAAAGCACAGCAGAAGGTCTCTTTGGGTGATGTTTCCGGGTTGTGATTCTTTCTGCGTTGTCATTTCTCTTCACAACTTGTTCAGTGTGTGTTCTCAAATAAGGCTGCAGCACTGTGCATATATAGTGTGTTAAATCCCCAGTGGTAATAAATTACGGTATGTTAAGGGCTTTTGAGGCTAGCAGTCTCAGTAGCTGATCTTTCCATCCCCAGCCATTATATCCAATATTTGTGTAGTCTGTATTCATGTGTACAAAGATTTTCAACCCATATACTCATACAGTTATTCACATGTAATATTCATCAGAGTCTCACAAAATGTAGATGTGTTGAGCTACACAGGGGACAAGCACATGTGAGTGCACAGAAGACTTAAACTCAAAATGTTGCCAGGTCTGTATAGAACACAGTCATCCTATCCAGTTGAATATTGTTATGGAATTCCCATAACCAGGAACCTAGCCTCATGAATGTGTGAAGGTCTAGAAATCTTTGGGGAACACAGCATTGCTGGGAGGATACGGCTTTACCTGACTGCCTGCATTCCTGTTCCAAGTTTAGCAGTACACGCAAGCAGGCAAATGTACACATGGGGCTAGACTCTTAGGATTTACTCAGGGCTAGAACTGTAGGATAACATTTCTAAATGGTTTGGTGCTAGACATGTACCTCTAAATAGATAATATAGTACTGTATAAACTACTCGTGGTTATCCACTATTAGCAGATATTTACTTTTCTGTCTAAATGAACAAGTCTTCCTCATCATTTAGTGAACATAAGGAGATATAAAATTAGAAATATAGAAGATCCACCAATCAACTCTAGTTGGTTAATCCCATCTGAAGAAGGTTCACTGTTTCCATTGCTGAATGGAAAGTCAACACCTCATGTATCCAACGGGTCTATCTAGTTGGGACTAACAATAGGATTCAGGCCTATATATATATATATATATATATATATATAAAACAAAACACCCATGTGATAGTTGGACCTCCTGCAATCCTAAATAGCATAAATGCATTATACATTCAATTAACAGTTTGATATATTGGGCTAAGGGTTTCCATGTTCTCTCAAGCTACAACATGCTGTGAAAAATTGCAGCTATTAAGGACCACACCTCTAACAGATGAGTTATTTAGGCAATATGGATATGGCATGTATCCTAGCATTATTCACCACTGCCTCAGAGCTGGTTTGCCATTAGTGGTAGAGTAGAGGAATTCATTGGAATCATCACATTGAGTCTATGCAACTGAAGCAGTCAGGCTCCCCTTCCATTACAGATATGCAACTTGGTTAGTAAAAGATTCAATTTGGTGCATTGGCCAGGAAGGCCACAAGCAATGTCTCTTCAAATACATAGTGGGGTGATCTCCTTGAATCACAGGATTCCACCAGACTGGTTTTTTTAGTTGGTTGGCAGGCCTATTGCATCTTACATGCCAGAAGGATAACCCTTGATTCTTGCACTATCCACCTAATCCAGAAAAGCCCAGCAATGACCAAACCAGGAAAGACCAAAAAAAGAGACCAAGACCAAGCACAAACCTGGAAAAACAAAGAAGCTATGTGGTTGCCTTGCCAGGCAATGCAAGTAAGTTAGCCCAAGTGAAGCCATATTAGGTTTCCCTTTCAGGATCATCCAGAGGCTTCTGTGAAAACTCTCTTCACTTCCAAAGACAAAATAGGCAAAAAATTTATATGCAGCAGTGCAGCACAAGCATAAAAATATGATCATGCCCACAACAGTCAGGGATTCCTAATTGACACTATTCATACAACTAGCTGGACCCGGTGTACCATACATCATTTAAAAACTCCCCCAAAATGCCCAGGAGACCTCATGATGACCCTTTGAGGTAGGCTGGTGGGTTTAACTCGCTCACCTGCCACTTGTTCTGCCCCCTGTTGCCCCCCCACTGCTCGTTCTGCCCCTTGCCACCCCCACCACTCATTCTGCCCCCACCGCTCATTTGGCTCCTCCCACCATTCGTTCTGCCCCCCCATTCATTCTGCCCCCCCACTTGTTCTGCCCCCATCACTCGTTCTACCCTCCCACTCATTCTGCCCCCACTTATTCTGTCCCCCCACTCATTCTGCCCCTCCCACCACTCGTTCTGCTTTCCCCCACTCTTTCTACCCCCCAATTGTTCTGCCCCTTCCCCCACTCAGTCTGCCCCTCCCGCCACTTGTTCTGCCCCCCCTTGTTCTGCCCCTCCCACCACTCATTCTGCCCTCCCCCCACTCATTCTGCTCCCCACCACTCACTCTGCCCCTCCCACCCCACCCCCTGCTCTCCGGAACACACCACATCCACCCCCATGTTACTCATTCTCCAGCTCTAGCCGCCATGTTTGAGATCTATATGGTCCCACCCCCAGTGTGCTGATTGGCTGCCCAACAGACCTGTGATTGGTTAGTCAGTTCCCTAAGCAGCCAATCAGCACACTGGAAACGGCAACATAACCAAGAGAATTATAGATAGATAGATAGTGTAGTAATGGTGCAGAAACAGAACTTCCTCACCTTTGAATGGGCAGATTTAACTCCACCCTACTAATAAAAAACCATCTGCTGAGGATGCTGAGGGCCCCTGGTGGGCTTACATGTGATAAATGCCATAAAGAAAGCAAATGAAACTACAGTTTCACATACAGTTTCATACATGTATTTCATATTGCACTACTCTGGCACATTATGGTAAATGGTTGAGGGCTTTGAGCTTTAAAAACTTAAAAATGTAATGTTGGACTTTTTCGGACAATCCAAAAATAATGCTAGCAGCGTCGCCAGGTTGCGACGCTGCAGCGCTAGAGGGCGTCAGTTTCGCATGACGCTCCTTACCAGCGGTACTGTTGCAGTACCGCTGGGACATTTGACCGTGATATTTTGGATTTTACTGTCATATTTTACTCATGATAGTGAGTAAAATATGACGGTAAAATCCAAAATATCACGGTCCTGGCGACGCTGCTAGCGTTATTTTTTGATTGTCTGAAAAATTCCGTTATCTCTTAGCACAAAAAGAGAGAAACACTTTGGAGCTGAGGATTTTATGTCAGTTCCTTACTGATCAGAATGTAACCAAATTCACAACATGACAATATGAGAGAATACAAAACTGAAAGATCTGCTTATCCCCAAGACGGGTCAGAATTTTGTTTCAGTTAATTCAGAAGTAATCAAAATTCACAATATCTGAATGTGGAAGTATGCAAAACTGGTAAGAATAACTTGTTCATACTTGGGAGATTTATTTTTTGACTGTTTGGCCAAGATCCAGCATATGGAGATGTAGCATATAGTTCTGCCCAAGTGGAACTATGTCATGCCTCCCTTCTCCACACAAGAGACATCAGAGAAACATCTGGCTGGCTGTGTCCCTTTAGCCACTTCTGGATGAGTGCTAGGAGGTTCCAAATGATGCCTTTCTTCTTCTGCATCTGGCTATAGGAACATAGCCAGATGTTTCTCTGATGCCCCCTGTTGTACACTGGCCACTAAATGACCAAGGAGAGGGAGCCCAAAGGAGGAAAGTGAACCTTGAGCAGGTGGTGGCTATTTGTGTAAGGAAGATAGTGAATTCCTTCTTCTGGAATGACCATGAAAACAAATACTTAGGGCGTAAATTGGATTAATGTTGCATATGTCACTAACAGGATACCAGCTTAATATGGCTCTACAGCAACAAGCACTGCTGATGTACAATGCAAGCAATTGCCACTATTGATTTTTAGGAGTAGAAATATTAACGTCTTTGGATCTTGCCCATGGGATGTATACGAGATATAGTATTTGAATAACTGACATTAGAGCATAACAGTTGTATTGTAAATTTGGTCTGACAACCCTAATCTCCTTGCATAATCAGATGGATGAATTCCTGAATTGGTTTTAGTCAGTTAGATCAAATAAATTCTGATTAATTCCAGATCTCCTTCCATCCTCCTTCTGTCAGTTACAAAGAGCTGTCACTAATGATTGTTTATTTTCAATAAAACTAAGAATAACAGAGATGTGTGTTTTCTAATAGATGTGATGGATCTGAGAGACAGAAAGGGAGAAGGAAGAAAAGAGGGAGGGGGAGAGGGGGAAGGAAGCAAAGGAAGGAAGGAAGGAAGGAAGGAAGGAATTCTAGGGAATTAAGTGGAATCTGAGAGAGAAAGATAACATTTTCAACTTAGAAAACAATTAAAAATAATGAAGGAACATTAGGAAATAGGTCTTACTCCACTCACTAAGGCTATCCTTGGTGTTATGCCTTCTAATTATATAGCCTTTATACCAGAACACCCTTCGTTGAACTATGCCTTTGTGTTCCAATTAGAAAAACTAGTTTCAAAACACATATGATGCAGAATTCTTCATTTGTGGACCTTTTGGACAGTTAAGCTAATAGGCTTGTCTCTGGACTATCAATGGATTAGCTCCATCATGACAAGTTTTAGAATCTTTTAAAAATGCTAATTTAAATTCGGTGTTGAGGCAGAACATGTTGGCATATACGTCAGCATTAACTCACAATGCTAGGTATAAATAACACAGTCCAAAAGGGCAAAGCCAAATGAGGCAAGGTGCGTGAGTCACCTTCAGGAGCAGACTTATACTCTAAAATGTTTTACCTATATTTTAAAAGAATATGCTCATGGTTTGGTTTCAGACAATTATAATATATATTATCATGTCACACATTACCCTGAAAGCAGTGACTATCATTACCTGTGTGTACCTGTTGTGTGTCCACTGCTGTCCCACCACCCCCTACTAGAATCATAGAATCATAGAATTGTAGAGTTGGAAGAGACAACAAGGGCCATCCAGTGCAACCCCCTGCCATGCAGGAATACACAATCAAAGCAATCCTGACAGATGGCCATCCAGCCTCTGTTTAAAGACCTCCACGTAAGGAGACACCACCACACTCCGAGGGAGTGTGTTCCACTGCCAAACAGCTCTTACTGTCAAAAAGTTCCTCCTAATGTTGAGGTAGAAACTCTGTTCCTGGAGCTTGTATCCATTGTTCCATTGTTCCTGGAGCAACAGAAAACAAGCTTGCTCCATCCTCAATGTGACATCCCTTCAAATATTTAAACAGGGCTATCATATCACCCCTTAACCATCTTTTTTCCAGGCTAAACATACACAGCTCCCTAAGTCTTTCCTCATAAGGCATGGTTTCCAGAACTTTCACCATTTTAGTTGCCCTTCTCTGGACATGCTCCAATTTGTCAATATCCTTTTTGAATTGTGGTGCCCAGAACTGGACACAGTATTCTAGGTGAGGCCTGGCCAAGGCAGAATAGAGTGACACTATTACTTCCCTTGATCTAGACACTATACTTCTATTGATGCAGCCCAAAATCTCATTGGTCTTTTTAGCTGCCGCATCACATTGTTGACTCATGTTCAGCTTGTGGTTTACTAGGACTCCTAGATCCCTTTCACACATAGTCTCATTCAGCCAGGTCTCCCCCATCCTATATCTATGCATTTCATTTTTTCACCCTAAGTGCAGTACCTTACATTTCTCTGTATTGAATTTCATTTTATTAGCTTTGGCCCAGCTCTCCAGTCTATCCAGGTCATTTTGAATTTTGATCCTGCAAATTTGATAAGTATGCCCCTAATTCCATCATCTAAGTCATTGATAAAGATGTTGAATAGCACTGGGCCCAGGACAGAACCTTGTGGCACCCCACTGGTCACATCTTTCCAAGATGAAGAGGAGCCACTGAGGAGCACCCTTTGGGTTCAGCCGGCCAACTAATTACAAATCCACTTAACAGTTAACTTGTCTAGCCCACATTTTACAAGCTTGTTTGCAAGAATGTCATGGGGAACCTTGTCAAAGGCCTTACTGAAATCAAGGTATACAATATCCACAGTGTTCCCTTTATCTATCAAGCTGGTAATTTTATCAAAAAAAAGAGAGAGATCAGATTAGACTGGCATGACTTGTTTCTCTGAAACCCATGTTGACTTTTTGTGATTATGGCATTGCCTTCTAAATGTTCACAGATTCTCTGTTTAATGGTCTGCTCTAGAATCTTCTCTGGTATTGATGTCAGACTAACTGGATGATAATTTTTGGGATCCTCTTTTTCCCCCTTTTTGAAGATGGGGACAATGTTTGCCCTCTTCCAGTCTGCTGGGACTTCTCCTGTTCTCCAGGACTTCTCAAAGATTATTGCCAATGGCTCCGAGATTTCTTTGCCAGCTCTTTTAATACCCTTGGATGTAGTTCATCTTGTCCTGAAGATTTAAATTCATTTAGATTAAGAAGGTATTCCTCTACTACCTCTTTGCTTAGTCTGTGCTGGATTTCCCCTATTGTGTCCTCTGTTCCATTATCTTCAGGTTGATCACCCTTTTCCTTTTCTGAAAACACTGAGGCAAAGAAGGTATTGAGTAATTCTGCCTTTTTTCTGTCCCCTGTTAGCCTTTTGCCATCTTCTCCACGTAATGGCCCTACCATTTCCTTCTTCTTCCTTTTGCTGTGGACAGACCCCAAAATACCCTTTTTATTGTTCTTAACCTCTCTAGTGAGCCTGAACTCATTCTGCGCTTTAGCTTTTCTGACTTTACTCCTACACATGTTCACTATCTGTTTGAATTCTTCTTTGGTGATTTCCCCCTTTTTCCATTTCCTATACATGTTCCGTTTAAAACTTAGCTCCATTGAAAGTTCTTTAGTCATCCATCCTGGTTTCTTCAGACACCTCCCATTTTTCTTCCTCATTGGTACTGTTTGAAATTGTGCCTTCAGGATCTCCCTTTTGAGAAAGTCCCATCCATCTTGAAGTCCCTTCTCTTTTAGTATTCCTGACCATGCGATCACCCCCAGTATTTCCCAGAGTTTATTGAAATCAGCTTTCCTAAAGTCTAGGATGTGTGTCTGACTACACATGGCTTCTCCTTTCCATTGTATAACAAACTCCTCTCTGCCCACTCAACCACCTGTTGCCATGAGTGGGGTTGCACCTTCTCTTCCACTGCTGTGATTCAGCCTAGTATGGCCAACCTTATGCAGATAATCCAGGGATTGATGGTGGCTATATGGCTAGATTCCACCATACTACTTGCTTAACCTGTAATTCTGGACCTCTGCCAGCTCATTCAGGGCTTGGCTGAGGCAATTAAGCCTAGTGCACCTGAAGGAAAACTTTTCCTCTCTCACCTCCCCTTCCAAGCATTGTGACAATGACTTTGTGCCAGTGGGCAACCAGTGAAAAGGAACCAATGTGAGGCCTGCCTCATCAGAAAAAAAAGACTCTTTTGTCTTCTGGGCTTTCAGTGCAGGTAAGTGTAAGAGACAGGTGTGCAAGTATGACCACTGGGACAGCACATGTGGGGGCCAACACCCCAGTGCCTCTTGTTTTTACAGCAAATGTTCAGGGAATACAACTGGGCCCAACCCTGGTGGCAGGGGAGGTCAACAGGGAAACAAAGGCTTACTTAAGCTCCCTGTGATCACCTCCTAGTTGGTGCCTTGTCCTAAGCATGCTAGCACCAACTACATTCTGGATGGTTCCATGAAGGGCTTCAGGATTCCCTATACTGGTGAGCACTCCTTTTATCCCCCCCCCAACTCTCAGTCAGTTACTAACCTGTATGACATTGTGAGGGGTAAACTTGCTAAGGGATGATAGACAGGAAGGATATCAGGCCCTGACTTTGAGCTCTCTTTTCCCAACCTCTACCTGTCACCACTGGTCCCAAAGCAGGCCCCAGGTGAGTATCACCTTATCCACAATCTTTCCCTAAGGGATCATCTGTCAATGATGCCATTGACCTGTCCCTATGTTCAAATATCTGTCATTTGATGTGACAGTTATAATGGTTCAGGATTTAGGCCTGGGTGCTCTCTTGGCAAAGTGCAATATAAAATTTGCATTCCATTTACTCCCAGTACACCCAGATTTGACCTCTTGGGCTCCTTCTTCAAGGGTGTGTATTATTATGATAAAGCTATGCCTATGGGCTGTTATATTTCATGCTACGCTTTTGAGCAGTTCAGCACATTCCCCAAGTGGTGCTCTATCAAGAGATCATCATCGCCACCACCAGACTTGGAGTGAGATCTGGTATGATTTTGCACCAGACCTCAGTATGAAGTCTCTCAGGATAGCAAATCACACAAGACTGTGGTGTAGGACTTGCCAGGCATATAAATATCTGAGCATGTGGCCACTGGCCATTTGTGGCCAAACCTTCAACACAACCCAGCCACCCACCCAATGGCTGCATCATGCTCATTAGTGCATCTCCAGGTTGTGGCTGGTTACCTTCAGGGGCTAGGAAGAAATTATTTCCCATGTTATTGTAACATGGATATTTTACCTTCCCTGGGGTTTCTTGCCTTCTCAGTGTTGTGGGGAATAGCTTATGTACTTGTTTTATCATGCTGCCTTTCCATTGATCCTTTTGCTGCCTGGCATCTGCCATTCAGATTGTTCCTTCTGATTTGTCATCACTGGTGGGTATGGAAGGAAAAGGGGGACATCTGACATGAGTTAAATTTGGGGGGAGGAAAGCCTTGGGGCAGACAGAGGGATGGTGATGATGGAGGAACCTGCAATTAGGGCAGATACAGGTGACCTCACCTCCAGCTGACCATATGGACATGTCACACTGATTGGCCAATACCAAAAACCTTGCCTGGATGTTTACCAGATCTATGCAGTTAACAGACCATGGAAGCATTTGCTGATCTATCCCCTCAACTTTATTTTAGTGACATGTTGTTTGCCTGAGGGGGGGGGTATTGGGATATTACTAATAAATGTATCTGATCTGTATGTGTGTATTTGCTTTAAAGTTGTGGCCAATTTATTCAACCCATAAGATGGTGTCCATCCCCTTTGTCTCAACACAGCAAATTAGCATTCTGTTGTGATCCTCTGTAGTCCTGCCAGGCTCTAGAAGTGTTGTTAAGTATTGTTCCAGTCTTGGAGGCCTCAATTAAATCTTATTTACAAAGCAGAAAGAGAAAACCCACCATCTGAAGGGTTAAACAAGTTGTACCCTCTTATTTAAACAAGTTATACCCTATTAACTTCTTAAGGGTTAAACAAGTTGTGTCCTCCGTTGATGTAAGTTTACTGGATCAATTTCAATCTGTGAGTACCAAGGACGTGGGCAAGCTACTTGGTAGAGTGAGGAAGACGACCTGCCCTCTTGATCCTTGCCCTTCATGGCTGGCCATCTGGGGGGGGTGTGCCTTGATGGTGATCCTTAAGGACATCATCAATGCATCCCTCAGGGAAGGGTGTGTTCCATCCTGTTTAAAGGAAGTGGCAGAAAGGCCACTCCTGAAAAAACCTTCCCTGGACCCCATGGATGTGAACAACTATAGGCCGGTTTCTATGTTACCATTCTTGAGCAAAGTGATTGAGAGGTCAGTTGTGCTTCAACTCCAAGTGGTCTTGGATGAAACTGATTCTCTAGACCCATTTCAAACTGGCTTCAGGAGGGAATTTGGAGTTGAGACTGCCATGGTTGCCTTGACCGATGACCTGCCTCTAAGCATCAACAGGGGTGCTTCTAGACCTCTCAGCGGCTTTCAATACGATAGATCATAGTATCCTCCTGGTTCGCCTGAGTGGGTTAGGAATCAGAGGCACTGTGTTCCAGTGGTTCTGGTCCTTCCTCTTGGGCAGGTTCCAGAGGGTGCTGCTCGGGGACAGCTGCTCCAGCAGAAAGGAGCTTACTTGTAGCGTTCCGCAGGGCGCCATCCTATCCCTGATGCTGTTTAACATCTATATGAAGCCGCTGGGTGAGATTATTCAGAGTTATGGGGCTGGGTGTTATCAATACGCTGATGACACCCAGATCTATTTCTCCTTGTCCCGATCGTCGGCCTAGAATTCCGATGCCATTGCTCCACTTAATGACTGTCTTAAAGCAGTAATGGGCTGGATAAGGAAAAACAGATTGAGATTAAATCCGGACAAAACGGAGGTGTTCACAGTAGCGACCCTGAAACCAGGAGTTGGGTTGCAACCTCCAGTCCTGGATGGGGTCACGATTTCTGTTAAGGACTGTGTTTGCAGTCTGGGGGTGCTCCTTGATTCATAGCTTCAGATGATGAGTCAGGTGAATGCAACGGTCAGGAGCACCTGTTATCAGCTTCAGCTGATATGCCAGCTGTGCCATTTCCTGGAAGTAAGGGACCTTGAGACTGTTGTGCCTGCACTGGTAACCTCTTGTCTAGATTTCTGCATTGCGATCTATATGGGGCTACCCTCGTGCTTGGTCCAGAAACTTCAGTTGGTATAAAATATGGCAGCCAGAGTGGTCTTGGGAACATCTCGGAGAGACCATATAACTCCAGTATTAAAATCTCTCCACTGGCTACCTATCAGTTTCCAGGCCCAGTATAAGGTGTTGGTTATTACTTTTAAAGCCCTAAATGGCTTGGATCCAACTTATCTTCGGAACCGCCTCCTCCCATACAATCCTCCCCATGCATTCCAGTCCCCTGGGAGGAATTTGCTTCAGCCACAAAAATCTAGGCTGTCTGCAACCTCCCAGAGGGCCTTTTTGGTAATCACCCCCAATTTATGGAATGGCCTGCTGAACGAGATCCATCAGATGACAAGCCTGAGTAGCTTTAAAAAAGCACTAAAGATGGATCTCTTTTGGCAGGCCTTTCCGGATTAGATCCTGGCCTCAGGAGCTGCGTCTCCTGGCCTTTTTTAGTCTTGTTTATATTTGTTTTTTTAATGTGATTTTAGTTAGGTGGTTTTGATTTCATACTGTTTAATGTCTTTTTATGGGTGGGTGGTGCTTTCAGTCGGCATTGTAGTGTTTTAATTGTTGGAAGCTGCCCCAATTGTTTTTAGCAGAGGGGCAGGGTATAAATAAATGTTGTTGTTGTTGTTGTTGTTGGTATTATTATTATTATTATTATCATCACCCTCTTAGTTGAGTACTCAGCAATAGAGAGTTGTAGCCAGGGAGGGTCAGGGCACTTTTGCTTCCTTTTGTGAAAGTGGTGGTTTCTGAACAGAGCTGCAAGTACTGTTATGTTTCTAGTATGCATTGATGTTGAGTAAGGGATATTCCAGGGCAATTCTTCTCATCTCTGCGATGGAAACTACTGATGACTAAGAAGATAAAGAAAGTTTCCATTTGCAGATCTTTGCAGGCAGACTGCACTTCCAACACATTCACTTGTTCTGTTCCCTCATTCTCTCTCTCTCTTTTCTTATAAGGAAAGCTTGAGGAAATGAAATATAAAATAGACAGTTAATTATGTATATCAAGAAATGGTTTAAATTAAATGAAAAATTGTTCCCAGTGTGTAGAGGATGAAAATAAGATGGAAATATAAAAGTGTTCTAATAAAGTTTTTTTTTTTTTTTTAAAAAAGGAAATAAGTGAGATGAGAATTCAATTGACAGTTACCTGGAGAGCCCCATTGGAAATGAACACCCCAGTCAGCTATGCTCCTAGAACCCTTTATATTATGAAGCTTTGGGACATGAAAGTGCAGATAAAAAAAATATCTTTAGCAAAAGCTAAATGAATAGGTTTTCAAAATTGTTTGATCTTACTGCAAACCATTTGTTGGGCACAGATATCAAACCTGCTTGACTTTTACATTTTAAGACATCCTTGTTCTCACTAAATGTCAGAGGCGCTGAGTAAATAGCCATTAGAAGCAACCCCTTTCTAGTACAAATTACTTTTTCCTGAGGATACTTCAGAAGATGTGGAGGATGAAATAAAAGGAACATACAGATCAGATAGGATGGTCTGCACACAAGCATTGTAATGACAAGTCTTTCTTCCTTCAGACTTAGACAATTCACTGAAGCCTTGTTCTTAATGGAACTGACTCAGACATCATGTTGTTGCACCACACACCTCGTGCTGTTTTATCACATTGCCAAATTGATAGGTCGTCATAACAGGCAGAGTTTGATTGGGATAACCACTAGCTGGCACTAGTGACTTGTTAGTTGAATTGGGTTCCTCACACATCCAGTGTGGCCTTATAGATTCCACTCATTCTTTGCTGCAAATACCTTTGGACTACTGCAGGAATGGACAACTGTATGGGGGGTAAGGGACCTTTTACCTCCCAGCACTGGTTTGGTCAATTGTACCAGCAAGTTTCAGTACACCTAAAGTGATGTGGTGTCACTTCCGACTGCCATTTTGGCCAAGTTTCAGCCAAATTTTTCTCTTTCTCTGGTGTTTTAGGTAGGTTTGAGGAGCTTTATAGGGTTAGGGGAAGATGAAATGCTACATTTTTAGGCAGTTTTTGCCTGTTTGGGGACAAAAAAAAAAAGCTTTAAAATTGACCTCCATTTAAAAAAAAACACGTATTTGGTGGGGCTGGGAGCTGCAGAGATCTTCTAGGGGATTCTAAGGGCCACAATTAGGAGTCCCAACCATCACATGAGGCCTGCAGGCTGCACTTTTCCCAACCCTGGACAACTGTATGAATCAAAGGGAGCATCAGGGATAAAATGAATGGTGCATTCTCTTTCATGAATAAAAGACTGTCATGTCTGCCCATGCCATTAAGCTACCATGCCATTTTGACTGTGTGGATTTTTTTTAAAGTATTGTACGTTTTAAGTTTTTTTCTAATTTAATATATTTTTAATTACTGTATGTTTTTAATCCTTTTTAATTTAATATAATTTTAAGGGGTGGGTGGGCTAGGGTACTGCAATTATGGAATTTTTATATTGTAAGCTGCCCTGATTGCATTGCAGAGGGGCGGGATAGAAATTATTATTATTATTATTATTATTGTTATTATTATTATTATTTCTTGCTTTACTCTGCCTGTCTTCCTACACTTCCTATACTGTTTTTATCAAAACATTAAATTATTAGCTTCTCTTTGTTAATTATATACAGACTCACACATACTCAAAGGCTGAAATAGTCTGAGTGTGATTTCCATGTAGCTGCCACCTGAGACAAAAGTTGTGACTGGCAGGACGCACTATACTGGTCCTGTGATCTGATTTATATGACTAAATGCAGAAGTACAGGATACTATTTGCAGTACATGGGGAAAACAGCCACAGACTAAAGTATACATGTCTGCAATTCTGACCAAGAAACTTGAGCAACCAGTGGCCAAACTTTTTAACTCTGTGCACCACAGCCAGCAAGGCATAGTGGTTTGACTGTTGAACTATGATTCTGGAGACCAGGGTTCAAATCCCAAGTCAGCCATGAAAACCCACTGAGTGACCTTGGGCAAGTCACACACTCCCAGGCTCAGAAAACCCAGTGATAGATTTACCTTAGGGATGCCATAGGTTGGAAATGACTTGAAGGCACATAACAACACAGCATCACAGTGTTCTCAACATAGAGGATAATACTTAATATCATCATCCACTTTAAAATGCTGGCAACAGAGAGCTCTAAACTGCTATGTTGGACACAACTCACTTTTAATTTGGGAAACTAAAGAAGACAGAAAGCCAAACTTTTTGCTAATAATTTATTCATTTCTCACCACCTCATTTTAAGAAGGATATAGACAAGTCAGAGTGGGTTCAGAAAAGGCAACAAGGATAATACGAAAGGTTGAGGGAAGAGAAGACTATATGGAAAGGTTGAGAGAAGAGAAGAAAAGACTGAAGTGTGACATGATTGCACTCTTTAAATAGCTAAAGGACTTCCACAGAAAGGAGAGTGTGGGTTTATTCTCTGCTGCCCCAGAGGGTAGGACTTTGTCTAATGGTTTTAAATTACAGCCGGATAGGTTTCAATTAAACCTTAGAAGGAACTTCTTGACAGTAGGAGCAGTTTGGCAATACACCCAATTACCTAGAAAAGTGGTGGGGTCTCTGTCTGGACATCTTCAGAGAGGCTGGACATCTACCAGATGGGGATGCTCTAGCTGGAGCTCTTGCACTGAGTAGGAGGTTGGACTTGATCGCCTATCAGGTCCCTTCCAATTCTATGATTCCATGTTTCTATTAGAATCATAGAATTGTATAGTTGGAAGAGACCACAAGGGCCATCCAGTCCAACCCCCTCCTATGCAGGAACACACAATCATCGCAACATTAAGTTCTGTTTGTTAATTGCTCTAATCACTGTTCCTAACAGTAGGTCCCCAGGTACCATGGAGTACAAGTCCAAGAATCCCCAGCTAGCATGGATAATGGAGAGGGACTCTGTTATAGTCGAACAACTACTAGGGACCAAAATTTAGGAACCACTGATGTACAAATAAATAAGTGAATAAAAAATCCACACACAAAACTAGGAATATCCTTGCTCTGGTAGCTTTCCAGGACACTAAACAAAACAAAGTGACAGTGAGCCATATTAATGACTTGAACAAGCTTAGTTCCTGTCATAGGATGCTGATGTATGCTAACCTACCTATCACCAATTATTATTTACGCTGCATTTCTACCTCATAAAATTCCTAGCACATACTCGATTAGCACCACTGGAAGAGTGCACATTTATTATCGCTGGCTGCTTATACATCTCCATTGGAAATCAGCAACTGTAATAGACATTTTGCTTTTAATTTAGCATCTGGTGGCCTTGCATTGGTATATTGACTGAAGCCTGCATCTTCAAAGTGGGAGAGGTGGCATACAGCTGCTTTGCAACATTCACATTCAGGAGACCTAGTGCCTTTCTTTGAAGGATGATTTTGCACATACTTACTGGGCAAGATGTGGCTATTCAAAAGTGCTAATGGGGAAAAGAAAAAAAAAGGAGAGATTAATCATTACCAAGAGGCACTATTCCAACCATCTGTCCTATC